>QXEO01000247.1:12872932-14246899 GCA_007115705.1 Dactylis glomerata
AAAAAAATTGTCTGGTCCAGCGGCTAGACGGACTAGATAGATGGCATCCAAAATCTAGATAAGAGAATGCACAGCGTAATAGCATATAGAATAACATGTCATACAAGTTTTACAACTCAAGCCTTAATATATAGCATAAACCAGCCGATCAGAATTAGTACTAAAGCCTTAATATCTGGCATACAAGTTGAGTTGGTGCAGATGCATACACCACCAGATTAGTAGTTCAAGTTATCACTTAACTGGCTTACCTATCGGCACATTACTCATCAGATGGATAAACAGTACTTCCTCATCTGGTTCAAGCTCGAACACAGCCATGTCATCAACAGACATGCGTGAGGTGGTCACAAGCGTGCTCCAGTTAGTTGTAATCTGGGCACGACCATCGTTGCCCATCCGAAGCTTGACGTAATGCACATCCTGCTCAGTTTCACCTTCAGGTGCATACGGGTCATCGGCGCAGGCTGGCACCATAATATCTCCTGCTTCCAGGTACTGCTTGAGATAGAGCTGGCTGTACGGCTTCGAAAATACCTGATATGATAGTATAGATACTAGGGTGTCATGCAGTTGAGCAAACACGTTAGTATTCACTGTGCACAATGAAATCTTACCATCTTTGACTTCCCTTTAGCTGTCAGAGAGTTCTTGACAGAGCAGACATACAAAGGGATCACCGGATTAGCACTATCAAGCCTCCGTGAGAGCAATTTGAGAAGTCCTATCCTTACATAAGACATTGGTACATCATTTCCATAAACGATTTTATTTAGCTCCCAAGGTGCTAGGTCAAGAGCCCCCCCTTTTATACCCCTAACGATGGGACCTACATGAATTATTTCATGAATGAGATATATGTCCTATCTCTCAAATTCTATAACCAGACATGTATAAGTTATTACCTTCATCTGTCAGCGCCGGTCCTAGATGGGTGTGGTACTGGTAAGTCCTGGGACTGTGCCCAATCACACAGTTCTCATCGTCGGAGGGACAGTCGTAGCATGCTTCATGACGTTGCATTGTAACCTGTAATTGTGTGAGGGACAGTTCATTATCATTTTAAAACAGGAACATGACAATATAACCAATAGCATTACATAGCTTCCAATAGCAATTTAAAAGCTCCACCAAGATCATGTCCTAACTATGTATAATCATTGGAATCTGACCTCATTGGAAAGACCTAAAAGCATGCCAATTTTGTGAAGAGTTTGCCTATGATCCTTGGCATGCCATGTTTGGTATTTTTCCAAGGTACTACATCACATACAATGACTCCATGCACTGTTTTTCCATTTTTTCGATTTTATTTGTATTTATTTTGCTCACTTTTGAAATCTAGGTCAAACTCACGGTGCCGTGAGCCCTAAACCCCATAAACCATCACATCTATTTACTTCTTATAAATAATCAATTATAAATCACCAAAAAGCATGATGTAGCTTGCAATGTTTGATATAGAAATAACCAATAGCATGGCTAAGCTTTCAATTATAATATGTAAACTAGAACATGATTTTAAACCCAATAGCTTTACATAGCTTCCAATAGCAATTAAAAAGCTCAACCACGCGCATGTCCTAACTATGTATGATCGTTGGAAACTGACCTCCATTTCAAAAGCATGTGGAAAAACTTGGTCAAACTCACGGTGCCGTAAGCTCCCAAAAGCATGCCAAATTTGTGAAGAGTGTTCCTATGAATCCTTGGCATGCCCTGTTTGCTATTTTCCAAGATACTACATCACATACCATGACTGCATGCGCTGGTTTTCCAATTATTTGATTTTATTTTTATTTCCTTAGCTCAATTTTGAATTCTAGGTCAAACTCACGGTGCCGTCACCCCATAACCCATCACATCTATATTCTTCGTCTAAATAACAAATTAAAAATCACCAAAAAACATGAGGTGGAATGCAATATTTGATATACAAATCACCAAGAGCATGACATAGCTTTCTATTATCATTTAAAATTCATCTCAACAAGAACATGTCAATATATCCAGTAGCATTGCATAGCTTCCAACAGTGCTTTAAAAGCTCCACCAAGAGCATGTCCTAGATTTCCCCTTTTAGCACAATGGAGCAATGTTGTGTCCGAGATACAACACAATTTAAACTGGAATAAGAGAACCCATTCAATCATTTTAAATATTTTGGCAACAAACCGAACCGAACAAAGACTAAAATACAATAGGTAACCAATGTTTTGGCAGGGCATGCAAGTTTGGGCAACATACATAGCAACCATATAGTTCTGATTATAGAACAATCAAGCAGGCTCACTAACCATATGAACCACTCCTTTTGCGAAATATCGATTACGAAATTACTGAACTATCATTACAGAAGTAGAAATATTTTTGGAACATTCCCCTTGAACTAGTGCCGCCCCTAGAACTAGTGCTACACCGGAGCATTGGGCAATCCGTACGGGAAAACCCTACACTTACCTTGAGAAGGGATTCCTGCGTGCAGGACGCCGTGGAGGTCGAACGCCACCCGGCCGGCGTTGGTTCGAGCAGTCGCTGTGGGCGGGGCGGCCAACCCCCAGCAGCCGCCGGTTTGGGAGGAAGGCGACTGGAAATGCCCCTGGAAATGTGATTTAGGGTTGAGGTCGCCACGGGTAGAGGAATCTAGTACTTTACCCCATATAGCAATCCCAGTCTAACTGACAGTGGACCCAGAAAAATGAAGTAAAAGCCCAATTAGATAAACATGGACAACTGTTATTTTATTTACGGGGCAGATTAAGGCTGCTACGCGTCTTCCTCCCCTGTCTCACTCCCCACTTCACAGTCCCAACCCTAAAGCTCGCCGTAGCTCATGGCACCGCCGCCGCCGACGCTCCAATATCAAGCCCCCATCCGGCAGGCAATGACTTGCCTTGTCAAAGCCGGTGTGCAGGTGCCAATAGCGGTTGTCATGAACTTCCCCAAGTTGGCGTTGTCGGTGGGGGCGTTGCAGGCGGGGAGGAGGGTTTCCCTAAGGTCTAGATGCTCACCGGCTCTGTCCGAGGCAAGGGCTATGAAGCTGAAGTGGGGTAAGCTGGGGAAGTGTCGTCGGCGGCCATTCACCGCCTTCCCGGCGTCAAAGACCAACAAGAACTTGCGGCGGGCGAGAAAGCGGTCCATATTGAGTTCTACGATATGGCGTGTTTATGCGCCGCCGGCGAACCACAACTACACTGATCTATCATTGCGACTGCGGTTCACCAGGAAATACGACACCTATCAAGATCTGCCGTACTACTCGTTTGAAGAATGCCTCGCGACGGCGCTGCTGGTCAGGTTCAACTAGACGCTTTTCCGCCAGAAGCGCGGAAAGCCCTCCTCCCCCAAGGGCGAGCGCAGCCGCCCGAGGAAGGGGAAGCCACGACGTGCATGCTGAATGGAGAAAAACAGCAGGAGTTAGGCGGGAAGGGAAATCGTTCAGTTCCGGATGATTTAGCAATGAACTTTAGCCCTTCGCAGCATTTTGATATGCCAACTTCCAAGAAGGCTGCTCTCCCCTAGTTTCTTCAGTTAAGTATAGTTAGTGTTAGACTAACTCTGAAGAATAGCTTTTGTATAGACAAGGCTAAAGCCGCCTTTTGTGTTACTAACTAGCTTCTGTAAGTTTGAATCAACCAAATATTATGAACTTTCAGATTTAGTGTTTCTCCTGTAAATTTCAGATCTGAAATCTACATTTATTGTTCTTCATTTTTGAGATTCGCATTTACAGAGATGAATTCGGTGAAAATTAACATAACAAGAAACAAGATGTTCATGAGGTTCCGCCACCAAGTCCACAGGAACGGCCACCGCCGCCGTCGCCATTAGAGACAGCTAGCCGATCTCCTCTGAGATTGCCGCGCTTCCATAGGTGCCGCGCTTCTATTAGAGATATTAGAGGGAGCGATTCTAGATCTCCTATCTGGGGAGCTCAGATCTATGGGGGAAGGGAGGAGCCGGAACTGCGACCTGGGGAGCCCTTGCCACTATGTGGGAGATCCTAGCACCAGGGTGGTTTCAGCGACGGGGAGCTCGATTCCGGCGAAGCGACGGCGAGCTCGATTCCGGCGTAGCGACGGCGAGGGGTCGACGGCGAGCTGAGCGGGCGGACAGAACAGGGGAGGACGACATAACAGGGAAGAAGACGGTGGCAACGGAACTCTAACGCTGACAAAGTCTAGTTCTGTTAGAATAACGGGTAAACCTGACAAGGTGGGCTCAGCAAGCGGCAGCGGAACGGGAATTATGAGTTCAAACGTTTTTTCCCCAATTCAAACACTACGATTTTGGGCTCAAACAAATTTTACCAAAAAAAGACCCTCTGAGCTATTTGTTAAGGGCTTTTGGACCCTCAGGGTGATTGCAGCGAACTAAGGCACCTATGAGCCTGTGGCAAGGAACTTGGTGACTGCAAACTGAATCGCCCACATTTTTCCTCCCCTATAACATCGAGAGACCGTGGATACTGGCCCAGTTTTGATCGGGCCCACCATAAGGTCGACCCTGCTTTCTTTTGATCAGCCCAGCAAAGCACTGACAAACTAGCACCGGGAAGCCCATCCTGCCCGGCCCACTTTAGCTTTTCATTCTATATTTTGATGATGCATGCTGTATACTTACAGACTTTTCCTACAAAAATCGTCTTATCTCAGAGAGAAGAAGACAAGCTGCACAGATGCTTAGCTAGCTACTTCTACAATACAGCATGCATCATGCACGCACGCACTACCTTGAATCTCCATTTAATTTATTTTGCTTGAAACTGGAATCTCTATTTTTTTTAATTTAATTGCAAAAGTGGATCTGCTGGCAAGTCTAGATACCACTAACTTGGTTGCTCGGTTTAAGATTCTTCCATATATAAGACTATATATGCAGACCAGTGTTACCTCTCATTGGCCAAATATACGTACTAGCAGCCATGGCCCATTAGGCTATTTAGCTACAAATTGATCGTGCAATCAGAAAACTAGTTCTTGATCAACTTGTGCCTGTTGTTCTTATCATCATCGAGCAATGAACTGTACCTGTTATCATATATCATATGAAACTCAAGTCTATCCATCTTGAGAAGCAAAGCACGGTACACGCCGCCCGATGGCTTGTCGCTCACATATAAAATTACAGTAATTAACATGGCCGTTTTAGGGTTTTGGATCCTACAGTGCAATGGCACTACAACACGTGGATATATAATTGCTTAAAGTTTATACAGTTGATGCTGATCGCCGCATCGATAGTTACATATTATCAGTTTCATTCACTACGAATCAATCATAGGTGGATTATTCGACATTGTTATATATATAATATATTCTTTTCGAAATGGATATATATATATATATATATATATGTAATATATACACTGGAGCAATTGTCTATATCTGTGTAGGCTAACCTGAAATAGATTCTGTAGCTAGGTCCAGCTACCTTGTTATATTAGATCAGGTTGTTGGCTGCATCGATATCACTGAACGTTTACTGAAGGAACAGACACGAGCAGAGATGTACGCATGCACGCATGAAACTTGATCAAAGTATAAGTTGATGCTGATTGACTAGAGTTCATCAGGATTCTTGTGCTAATAAATCCTCTGATTGAGCCGGCCTACTGATTGAAATGGCTAATGCGTGCGTACGATTTACTAGTACACATTGCTGGATTCCTCAAGAACCAAGTTATACATGGTCTAATTCCTACCAGGGAGCAGATAATGGCTTTGGAAGATGCAGGGGATCACGGAGAATCTCTCCGAGAATACTTTTTTTTTTTACAATAGATAATATACAGATATCAAGTTCAGACCTAGTGCACCAAGTTTTTGTAACTTCAACCAAATGGACATCGAGATTGATCGCCTAGGTGTAACTTTTTATGTCTACTGTTTTTCCTTTTTAGAATTTATCTCTCTAAGAATATGCTATTCTTATTCCTATTCTCCTACTCTGCAAGGATATCATGCCATTCACGATAAATGATTGAGCAGGACTAATCAAGGCTTTCATCTCCATATATGAGTTCTCTTCTTTAACCGTGCAACTATTATTTTTGTGGTCAGGCTTGGGGTAAAAAACATTTTCCACCTTTATTAAAAAAATCGTGCGTGTTCCTTGTAATGATCCCCAATGAAGAAGAACATAATTTGCTTGTTACAGAAGGCCAAGTGACTAGCCCACGACTTCCCGTAAATAACGATATTTTTAACAGCTGGAGTCACATCTCTTTTATGGTGATTGGAACGGAATATAAGTTCCGTCCAGTTCCGTCAAGTCTAAATTCTTTATAACCGTTGGATTAAATCGCTAATAACTTTTATAAAATTTATATAATAATTCACATTTAGAAAACGTATTGCCAGCAGTCGACTAAACTTGGCCCTACCCATCGAGATCTCTTTTTGTTGCTAGGTGGGTTCCTCGAGAGCTGCCGCCCTCGCCCGTCGTCAAAGTTGAACGCATCACTTCGATCCACTCGCCGCGCACTCGCCGCGCCCTCCGTTGAACACCGGTCGAACGCCACGGTGCCAGCACTTCCATTCATTCGACCACGGCCTCCGAGCTCGGAAACAGGATCGTGCCTCCTCTGCTTCATCTACGCAGACGCCGGCAAGAGGATCCTTGCCTCCTGAATCATGATCTCCCTATCGTCCTCACGGGCCTCACCTCATCCAGCGGGAATTGGCGCTCGGCAGCCCCGTCGTCATGTGAAATTAGCAGTGGTGTTGATTTCACAAGTTGTTGACTGGTCCTCGAGGAAATTCACGAACCAGAACTAGCGCAACCGTGGACATTGTTTTTAGACCTGTGAACGCCCTCCAGCAATTGAATCTTCTTTGCTGTGTTCTTGCCTAGGATTAATCTTCCATGATGCAATTCAGTGTGCAAAGTCGTTGACTGATCTAGTTTTGCTACAGTGTGGTATTAATCAGAAGACAATACAAAGTTCGTTTATGTAATTATGTTGTATTTTAGCATGAAAGGAGACGCGACCAAGTTACATGGGCAGTCTAATTCAGAAAGGGAACATCCATGGGCAAATAAGCAAGGCGCAGATGTATCTGCTGGCACCGACGAACGCGCGAATTTTTTTTTTATTGCACTTTTTTTCAGCAATAACAGAAATAGTATGATTAGTTCGGTATTTACGAATCTAAGGCACCGTTTCACCCGGCGGTTACGACAAGATGAAGTCGAAACCGGCGGATACGAGTAGTGGCGGGGCCCGCGTCTGTCGCGCCAGGTGAAAAAGCTCTCGAAACCGGCGGATACGAGTAGTGGCCAGCGTGGGCCCGCGCTCTGCTGGCAGCCGGCGTCGCCCTCCAGCGCCTGCTGTCGCAACTGGCGCGTGCGATAAGTGGGCCTGCCGAACCAAAACCGCTACGCACCCCCGCGCTGACGCTACCTCACCCATTCTTCTCTCTTTGCTCTTTATGAGATGCAGCTCAAACCCTGAATTCACAAATTTTATTTCTTCAATTCTAAGAGCATTTCTTGATGAAAATCAGTGAAATTTGTTGCAAAAAATCTTATTTCTTCAATTCTCAAATATAGGAAGTCCGAGATACATCGCGATTAAAAACTGTAAACTAAGATAGAAATACAAAGATATGATGATCACATAGATCATCGGCGGCGCGGAGCACGTGGTGGTCCTCGTGGCGGAGGCGTCGTCCATCCATACCTGTTAGGGGCCGCTCGATAGTACTGAGTGCTCTCGACTTCCTGGTTGTCGGTCTGTGACTGCTGCGTGGGATCAGGTGGAGGAGTAGTAAGCAAGGCCATATAACCACCCATAGGGTCCGAGTTAATATCGATGTCAGCAGTCATCCAAGTCGATCCCTGCATAGGCGACGTCTCTCCCTGTGCTGTAGCGTGCAATGCAACAAAATATATTAGGAAATTACGGCTATGTATAACTTAAGAAATACAACAACTGTGAACTACACGTACCTTCTGGCATGGCCATCTGTGGAGTATAACCAAAAATCTGCGAAGCTATGCCTCCATACTGCGGCTGGCTCAAGTAGTCATACTCCGGCTGCTGCACATAGCCTGAACCTCCAGCCTGGTAAGGATCAGGCTGCTGCTGATGCTGCCAAGCTGAACCTGCAGCCTGATCAGGAGCAGGCTGCTGGTGAGGCCCAGCTGAACCTCCAGGCTGGTAAGGATCAGGCTGCTGCTGATGCTGCCAAGCTGAACCTCCAGCCTGATCAGGAGCAGGCTGCTGGTAAGGTCCAGCTGAACCTCCAGGCTGATAAGGATCAGGCTGTCGCTGATGCTGCCAAGCTGAACCTCCAGCCTGATCAGGAGGAGGTGGCCTCTGTCTCGACATGGAGCGCCGCGTAGCTGAACGTCTAGGCTCAACAGTAGAAGGTGGCCTCATACTCCCCTGTGGATCAAGACGTGGACGTGGAGCATGCCTGAGAGGGGCTGGAGGCGTAGGTACTTCTGGATACCGCGGTGGACGCGGCGTCCAAGTATGAGGATCCATTTGTCCACTTCTCTGACGAACATCATCAGTAGTACGGCAAATGAGAGTGGAGTAAATAGAACGTAGCTTCTTCTCCAGCTTGCCTAGAAAGGTGACAACAGGTTGGCGTGGAATTAGAGACATCATAGACTGAGAGCGTGTAAAGTTGTAAATATCATTAACGGCTCCGTGAACCTCATCGGCCTACAAAAATTGAACAAAAAATAATATGTACGATTAGCTACAAAATAGAGAGTTTACCATATCAATATTTAATTGTAATAACTTACAGCTTGTATTCTTGAGCCTGACGATGATCATGCATCATACATATCACATAGTGCTGGTTCAAAATATCCCTTGGGGTCTCTTGCCTTAGTGAGACATGTGCGGGTACATCTGTTGTACCTCCTACAATACTCCTCAAAGAGTTGAGGATCGAATGGAACATCTGAGGACCAAACATTATTCCGCGCATATTCCCACTCTCTAATGTATTTCCCAACAAATGTGAGCCACTTCGCCACGGTCCTATTTGTGCCCTTCCTTTTTAACCTGTTATTACAAATTATAATATTAGCATCATAATAGCAGCAGTCTGCATATATGTATCTTATAAAAAATATAAGCAGTCAACAATACTTACTCGTGGATTTCTAATAGTAATGGCTCATCCGCTGGAGATGGAACTATATCCTGAAGAAGATTAAATTGTCTCATAACCCTCTGTTGAGACATCTCCTCCACAAATATATCAAACACAATCTTGGACTTTGTAAGCCAGTATTCGCGATCTCTTGTGCACAAATAAGATAGCCCACCAGGATATCTAGCTGCGATACTTGCAGGAGAATATGGGTCCCAGATTACCTTATCGCCGGGGTAAAAATCAAATGTCTCGGTAATTGACTGGTAGCAGCCCCTAAGCTGGTCAAAGGCAAACCGTCTCTGTACGTAAAAATTAACAGTTAGTTTGTGAAACACGTATTTCAGCAATGCAAAATGAAAACAATATCGTTACGCATGTACCTTTCGACGTGTCCAAAGTGTAGCAATAGTTGGCTTATCGATGTCATCAGGATCCACCATCTCGTCAGCAGGAAATGGATCACTCACTTTAATATCTGGGCGTCCAATAGCAAATCTCTCCCACGACCATAGCTGAAGAAAAAGTGGGCATCCAAGGAGCATAGAACGTGGCTTACTCTTGCGGCAACTAATACACATAGCTCTGTACATGCATGCTAGCAAGGCAGAACCCCAACTCCTCGGTGTAATATCATCCGGAGTCACTGCATTAGCAATCTCAAGTGCAATAGGGATGAAACCCGCAGAAATAGTGTCTCCGTGACTCTCTATGAACATAATCTTCCCAAACAACCACAGCAGATACGCCTCCAAAGACCGACTAATCTGTTCTTCAGTAGTCTGTTGAAACTTCCATATCTGCAAAGATAAGAATGAGAAAACATATGAATTTACAGTGCAACCGAATTTCGAAATAGATTGCATGAAATAACAATACAGTAATATACCTGATACTCCCTCAACCAAGCATATTTAGGCCCATGCGTGGAATCTATATCCGGATATGCTACATCTCCACGGACTCCGTTAAAACGAGCAATCTGATCCGCCGCCCAATTTCTAGGTGCTTTCAATGGCCCTATGGGATGACCAGCCAACGGAAGTCCCAACAAGTATGAGACGTCCTGCAAAGTAGGAGCCATCTCACCCCAACGGAAGTGGAACGTGTGGGTTTCCGATCTCCACCGGTCCACTAAGCCACTGAGCAAAGCCCTGTCCAAGGTTATCTTCCTCTCGGTCTCTATGACCTCATGACGTGGATGCTCCTCCAAGTCCTCGCGGGTTGACTCTACTAGTCGTGCGAATGGTAGAAGTCCAGCCCACTTCAACCTACAAATAAATTTATACATATTAGTAATAGATAATCAAAAGGCAAGAATTAATAGTAATATCAATACAAATGACTTTGTACCTTTCTACCCAACCAGGGTGTATCATCCAGTACTCATTCGGAGTGCGACACTGTAGAGGCTCCATACGATGAGTATTATCATGGAATCCATAATATTTCAGCAATCTGCCCCGATGATCATATTCAACGCTGTCACGAAGCAAAGATGGATAATCCATACCTGAACATATGAACAAGAAATATTAGTACAACGTAAGCAAAGTGACAAATAAAAACATAGTTTCTCACATATTACAAATATTAATATAGTTCCTCACATATTACAAATAAAAACGTAGTTCCTCACATATTACAAATATGGCGGAGTTCCTCACATATTATAAATAAAAACATAGTTCCTCACATATTACAAATATTAATGTAGTTCCTCATATATTACAAATAAAAACGTAGTTCCTCACATAGTATCTACGTTCTTCCTCTTCCGCGACCTCTTCTTCCACGGTTCGAACGTCCTCGAGTTGCTCGGTTAGGGTAGAAAGTGGGACATTTATCATCCTTATGTCCCCATGTATTACATAGGAAGCATTGTCGAGTTGGTCCACCGGCTTCAGATTCATCCATGTCATTTCGGATCCGCCTACACTGTCTTCTACCCCTGTTAGTGCGCTTTAGACTAGGATCTGGGATGTACTTCCTTTCCCCTGGATCTACCGTGTTGAAATTACTGATAGCACGATATCCATGCATCTCGCCAGTCCAAGTGTAAACCACAGCCATGCTCCCATAGTAGGGGGACACGAATGACATTGGGTCCATTTGAAGCATCCCGCATGCAGCCAAAACATGTGAGCAAGGTAAGTGAAGTAACTTTGGTTTGTTGCATGTGCACTCACAAGTTGGAAACTCCTCAGTTCCAATTTTCACTTCATGAGTCCTCATGATGTTGCCAGTACCAAACTTGTCCGTTTGTAAACGGACCTCAAACCTTAGTTCCTCATTTCCGGTGGCAACGACCATGTGTCCTCTACCCTTTTCTATCTTCTTCTCCATGTATTTTGCTATCTTCTCACAGTATGGTGTGTTCGGATTTCTCAAATTATGCATTTCAGCCTCCTCCCGTCTCTCTTTGAAATATTTCAGTGTGCAATAGAAAATTCCCTCCACAATTGCTGTTAGTGGGAGTGCCCTATTTCCTCTAAGCACAAAGTTGTATGACTCAGCTAGGTTAGTGGTCATACAGCCGAACCTAGCTCCATGAGCATCGTGAAGCAATGACCACCTCTCCACAGGCTCATGCTCTATCCATTGGGCAAAGTTCTTTATGCGAGACCCAGGACGCCTCCTAAGAGGGGGGGGTCAAATCCTGGCAGATCGCAAAGTCCAATTGGTTCTTCCTCTGGGGGTAATGTTGTTTCTTGTTGAGTTGCTACTAGAGCTGCATGAGCCGCTACTGCGGCTGCGCGGGCTGCTTTTCTATGTTTAACATGCTCTCCAGTTAATTCATGCAGCTTCTTTGTGAGAAATGCATACTTTCATTGCTGGTTTTGCTTGCATAACTTTTTGAATAGGTTCATAAGATTCTTACTCCTGAACTGTGAGAAAAAATTGGCACCTAGATGTCTCATGCACCACCGGCTCTGCAAGTCAAGCCATGGTGTTTCTTCATCGGGACCGGCCTCTTTCAGCGTCTTCACCGCCCTCAGTATACCAGCATGCCTATCATGAATGATGCAAACATTCGGCCTCTCCTTCACAATTGCTATCTTTAACTGTCTGAAGAACCACAACCAGCTCTCCGTGTTTTCACTCTCCACAAAAGCAAATGCCAATGGGACGATTTGGTTGTTTCCATCCTGTCCAATGGCCGTCAAAATCTGACCCTTGTACTTGCCTGTCAAAAATGTTCCATCCACACATATCACCGGTCGACAGTATCTAAATGCTTCGATGCATATGTTAAACGAGAAAAACACTCGTTCCAAAACCTTCACAGTGAATTCCTCCGCAAACCATGAGTCTTGGATGTCAACATAGGTGCCCGGATTTCTTTCCTGCAATGTGTGCAACATACGGACAACCGAGTCGTATGAGTCAAAAAATGACCCAAATCGCGTCTCCAACGCCTTCTGCTTAGCCCTCCAGGCCTTACCGTAAGATATGTTGTACTTGTATCTCTGCTTCACTGTCTTCTGGATAGCCTTTACCTCCATAGCTTTGCCCTCGACTATCTGTGTATGAAATAGTCGAGCTACGAGAGTGGAACTCAGGTTCTTATGATCCACCAACTGGTTTCTAATAATACATGTGTGCTGCACGTGGTCGCTCACCACCCAGAAGGTGTCATTCTTGCGGAGGTAGCCATGCACCCCTAGCGGAACATCTCTCGTTGGTACATTCCACTGTCAAATATTTCTTATTTGACGCGACTGTTTTAAATACCCTCTGCGTGGACATTGCCCAACTAGTTATTGCATCCTGAAGACGTTGCTTGTCGGGATATAATGAACCGACTGAGATGCTGTTTGGGTGATACTCCCATGCCGAATCGTGCCCCTCGTTCACTCTCATTAAATTTGAGAAGTCCTGATTCCATTCTTTCGGAATCGGGGCCTCATCCTGATCATCTTCTTCATCTTCTTCATCTGAGTCAGATGAATTAATATCATCAGCATCTCCATCAACATCTTCAGCTTCCATCTGCTGCTGCAAAACCTCATCTTCATCGTCTGAAAATATCTCGCCACCTGCATCATCTGCCGCTGCACCTAATGCATGACTGCTCTGCCCTGTTTCATACCCAATGTCATCGGCATATGACATGGCCACAGCAGGCTCATCAGCTGGTTGCATGCTCTGCCAAGAACCAAAACCAATTGTCTGGTTGCTGTGGCTTGACTCGGCCTCCCCTCCGACAGTAATCGGCTTCGCAACCACAAGGGCGATCGGGGATGTTTGCCGCCGCTCAAACCCTTTCAACCAGCCCACCCACTGAGAGGTACGCTCTATCTCTTTCAACTGACAATATATATTGCTAGTTGAGTTGCTCCACAATGCTTGTAAGCTGACAGTGTAAAACTCCTGATCCCATTCTAAGAACACCATTAACATCCTTTTGAATTCCCCAATACGGATACTCTGAGGATCAGTGAACTCCACCTCATGATACTCAAAGTCACTAAGATCAGCTCCAGCATCACTGCTACGGACTGTACCGTACCCATAATGAATAACAAATCTAACTAATCCAGACATGACTCCTGCTACATAAAAATCCTACTTCCGTCAACTACACCGCTAAAATATATATACACAAAATTACACTACCACCAATTGAGAATAAGATTTTTACCCTCGTAGCGTGTGAATCACCGCCTCAAAACTTGCTCACGTCACACCACTTCCGACGCACCGGAATCAACAAGAACACTATAACCTGGAGAATACAAAAATAACATCAAGAACACTACATAATACAACAAGAACACTAGAATATCTACAATTTTTTTTACACAAACTACATCTACATGCCACTATACACACCATAATTATTTCTCCATAATTAAGCCCATATCTCTATACCGCTAAACTATATCAACAAAAAATACACTACCACCGTATGATATTAATATTTTACCCTTCAAGCTTGAAAATCACCACATTCTAACAGCCTCACGTCACACCTCTTCTGCAGCAACGAATTCAACCTGTAGAACACAAGAACAACATCAAGAACAGATGAACAGCTACAGAAAAACTAACGCCAATTACACCAAAATGCGACTTAACGAACCAATGAAATTTCTATACAAGCTAACCCATCTGTAGATCGGGCTATCTTCTACTTCTTGCAAAAAATCTCACTTCATTTGAGTAAGAAATGACCTCTAAATCAAAGCAAATAAGATTATAGAAGAAGAGAGAGCAGGCTGGGAGAAGATAGAGCAGGCTGGGAGAAGAGAAAGTAGGCTGGGAGAAGAGAGCTCGAGCTGGGCGAGTGCATGCGGCGGGGGGTGCGGACCGGATATGTCCCAGCGCTGGGACTAATCGAATCCGGCGGGCGCGACATGCAGCAAAGTGACCCGCCGGATGCGACATCGCCTGCTGCTCCTTTCGAGGCGCTGTCGGTAGCGCGCAGGCAGCGCGCGGGCCCACGCTGGCCACTACTCGTATCCGCCGGTTTCGAGAGCTTTTTCACCTGGCGCGACAGACGCGGGCCCCGCCACTACTCGTATCCGCCGGTTTCGACTTCATCTTGTCGTAACCGCCGGGTGAAACGGTGCCTTAGATTCGTAAATACCGAACTAATCATACTATTTCTGTTATTGCTGAAAAAAAGTGCAATAAAAAAAAAATTTCGCGACGAACGCAGCTTGCGTCCGGCTGCTACCGGCGGGAAGAACAAGGGCTGCTACCACGACCTCCCACTCCGCCTAGGGCGCTTGCCTGCCCGCCGGAGCAGCATCCACCAGGCCGCCGCGGAGGTCGAGATGGAGGTCGTCGATTCGTAGCTCCCGCGGATGGAGCCAGAGGCGGGGAGAGCGACGGCCCGCGGGTGCCGCCCTTCACGGGACCCCCAATCCAACTCCTCCACCGCCACCGCGCATCCCCCGCCGCCACCACGGTTCCCTCGCTGCCACCGCCCCCTCCAGCTACCTCTCGCCGCCTGTCGCGCCCGCCGCGCCGGGAGCCGGAGCCAGAGCCCGAGGACAAGCCCGAATCGGAAACGCCTCCGCGGCCTCCACTCCGCGATTTCCACTCCGGCAGCGCCGTATCCCCGGAGACGCCTCGCCGCCGCCGGTGCAGGGAGCAAGGAACAGAGAGTGTGGGGATATTTTGGGGAGAGAGAGAGAGAGAGTGAGGGGATGAGAACGACGGCATAATTACAGCTTTTTTTTTGCGAATGTGAATTAGAGTTAGGGTTGGCGTGGAACCAATTTACTAAATACATTAAATTAATATTTTTAGTTTTAGGCCCGCATTTTTTAGTTCCGGTCCCATGATTTCTAGCAGCGTTCAGTTCCGTTCAATTTGTTCCGTTCAGTTCCGTTATTTTTAGCGCCGTTAGATCGGCTCAATCAACGGTTCCTAAAAATGCCAATCACCGTAAAACTTGTAATATATATATTAATGGCCAATGGTTTATTCACACGGCAACAAGTACAAGGCCAAGTGGTTAACTGTTAAACAAGTCCATGACAACTGCATCAATCTAAATTAAATTATCCTAAGCTAGGCGACAGATTCACCACCTATTACTTTACTCCTAATAATACACCATTTGCTGATCTGACTTCACATAGAGGGGTGAGGAGAAGAGCTCCAAGACATAACAATTATTACACCAAAAAAAAGTATCAAGAAGTTGACCCCATTTTTGTCCCAAGAAATGGCAGCAATGAGGTTGCATTGCGTGTATATAAGCAGGGGATTAACTGAGCCAGATGGAAAGTTCGATGAGCTAGAGGAGATGGAGAGAGATATGGAGAAGATGGACAGGGGCAAGTCAGAGCTGAGGATGGCCATGGAGGAGCTCTGCTTGCTCAGCTCAAGGGATGTGGAGGATCAGAAAGAGCAAGAGCAGCAGCAGCAACAGAGGTCATCCACCATGGATCTCCTCTGTGTCTCCAAGCAGCTTCTCCATGTTCTTGGTTGGTTATCTACTCAATATCTCATAAGATGCAAAATATTCGCTGTTTGTTCTCTCTTTTGTTAATTACAAATGAGAGTCCAAAAAGGTTAAGCTGTTCTTTTCTTGTTTTGATAACAATATTAAGCTATTAGGATGTTCTAGAAAGAAACACCTTTCTTAGTTCTATGCATATCTGTCTTGTTGTAAAGTTAAATGTTGCTTTTGTGAATAATATTTTCTGTGTGCCACATGAGAATGAAAAATACCAAACCCCTGAAGTAGAGTTAAGGAAATAAATGCACTAAACTGAAACTGAAATTAAATTGTAAAATAACTGAACTTTGAATGCTCAGAACTTTTGAACCCCTGGAGTATTTTGAAAGTTCATTTCCATTATGTAGCTGTAAAATCAAGTTGAACTGACAGAACTGCTTTTGCCATTGAAGATGAAATTGGACCAACATTACTTGTCCTAAGGCAAGACATTCAGCAAAATATTCAGGTAACTAATTTCTCTTTGGATTCAATAATTTAACTAATTTGATGTTTTTCTGAGAGGAACTTATTCCCATGATGTCCAGCGTGCATTCTGCATTGCATCTTTTTTTTTAATTGCGGGGAACATTGCATCTGTTGATATAACTAAGAATTTGGACATGGTGTTTGTGTGTACTACACTTGCAGAGATTGCAAGATCTCCATGCGACAGACCCTTCAAAATACGCAAGCTTGACGGCTATTTTGACCGAAGAAGTAGAAGAAGGGATCTCAAAGAAGAGCAATAGTTGCACCAGGGCTACTATCTGGCTGTCTAGGTACTTAGTTTTACATGGACTTTTACTCATCTAACTTATGATTTTTATGTATAGAATATATTGCGTCACAACTTGCAAACCTTCGTACTCAAGTGTCTCCAAATGCGTTTGGTTTAGATCTATGAATTTCTCATTACATTTGCTGGAGAGAATAATGAAGAACCCAGAGACAAGCCTGAAGGAGATGGTGGAAGAAGCATACAACATCACCCTGAAGCCATTCCATGGATGGATTTCATCAGCTGCTTACAGGGTATGATCAGTTGACATACTGTTGTTCTTTTTCATACCTTCTAAACAATTACAAATTGATTTACATGGCTATATAGGCTAGAAATTTTCTAAATATTGTCTAAACAACAAATTAGTTCACCGATCACACGTATATTAGTGTGTGGAGTTGCAAACATCACTACATCAGTTGGCTTGACTTGTATCCACTGACCTAATCTGTCGAGCATAGCTGCAAACTGTTAGGTAGCGTTGGAGCTCATTCCAGACAGAGAGATCTTCATTCAGTTGTTGATGGGGAACTGCCAGGATCCTGAGGATTTTGCAGGAGATGTCATGATCTATGTCTCCATTGTCAAGCCTCTGCTAGAGGAGATCAATACCATTTTGGTGAGACATCTGCATGCTACTTTCTAATATATGTTGCAATGCATGAAAGATGAGGCTTGCTGACGCAATCCAGGGTTATTTTGCAGGTTAAGCACAAACTGGACAGGCTGAAATCCACCTGAAGCACAAGGATGCATAACCAGTCAATCGCCGTATGATTGTACATAGATACTACTGCACTGCATAAGAAAATTGACCTCCATTGCTTTGTATAATGAAGACTCATTCTTAGTGGTTTGTTCAGGACTCCCTTTTCCATTTTTATTAAAGCTGTTTCAAATGTTTGTGTTGTATGCCTTCTTGTGCTTGTAGTTTCTAGTGGGTAGGGTGTAGCAGAGGAGTCATCTATTTGGTACATACATGTATGTATATCTTCATTTTTGTCTTGGTTTGTTCTTCTCTCTCCCACGATCTATTGTATTGGAGGTTTGCTTCAGTGCACCCCCTCCCCCAAACTCAATCTAAAAATTTAAATACATCAAGGGCTGAGATTGCTTCATACTCCTTTTTGCTAGTCTTTGTATTGACTAGCAAGAGTTGATTCAATTTATCCTTTTACATGCATCAACCAAGGCCGGTTTGTGAAATCTTTTTTTTTTGGAACAAGGCACACTTCCATTCAAATATTCGACTATACTATATGAGCAGAAGAATTATTTACATATTACAAAATATTTCTCCATTCAACTGCCCAAATCACGAGGGCAAGGAGGCTGCTTGTTGCTTTCTTCTCGTCTTCGGATGGCAGGCGATAAAATCCTCCCTCCATTGGTTTGAAAAGAGGAGAACCGTAGAAGTGACAATGCCTTTCACGATTTAGAAGATGACATTCGTCTTTGCCTTTTCTTACAACTGTTTTTTTAATAAGGGGAATATATTAATATCATAAAAATACCAATTACACCCTGTCTCTGTACCAACAAGATCTTTCTCTTACAACTCTTAACTTTATAATTATTGTTTTCCTCTATCTGGTCACAAGATACAAAAAACTGAATAAAGCATGAGATTTTATTTAGGTTTCCATGTAATATATTCAATTGATGATGACGACTATCTCAGCAACTTGCAATTTCAACAATAAAACCAGCAGGGTTTTGGTCATCGCGGAGGCTGTTTGCCTTGTCGTGTCTCCGGACAAGGCAAAGCTGCTTCAAAGGAGGCGGCAGTATGTTGGCGAGACCACCTATCTCAATGTAATTCTGACACCTAATTTTAAAAGTGAAATGAAAAATCAGGTTGGGAGCCTTTCACCCGTTTCAAAAAAATAGCATTAAATTTGTATGCTAGTTTTTAAGTGAAGAAAAAGATTTGCGGTTTAGTTTTTTCTGGACATCGCTATGCCGCATCAGCACATCAGAGCGATGAAACTGAAGGAAACCACGTCATGCTGTATCGCTCTTGAGTTTTTTCTAGTGACCACCTCCCAAGAATCTGTTTTTTTTTTTGTGAGAACGTGTGTTTTTGGGATTGAGAACGTGTTTTTTTTGGGCAAGGTGAGAACGCGTGTTAACAGCGCCCGCTGTTTGGGCTGAAATCAGATAAGTGTTTGGGCGCAAATGTTGTAGGCCTTGTTTAGCACAAGGTTGAAGTTTACAGATTTTACCGCGTGCCTGGCCTGATCGGCCCAGAAATACCGGGACACGATAAATTGTCTTCGCTTGGAGGCATAAACAAAAGGGGGCTCCTATACGCCGCCTGTTAGCGGCGCGGGAGCGAGGAGCCGCGTACCCCACCCGCGTAGGATGTTTAGTTGGGCCGCAGCCCACGAGATTCACTGTGTATATATATTTTTAAGTTTGAATAAATTTCAAAATATGAACAATTTTTAAGTTTGAACAAAAAATCGAAATATGAATAATTTAAAAATTAAAAACAAATTCGAAATATGAACAAATTTGAAAATTCGAAAATATGAACAATTTTTAAAATTCGAAATACAAACAATTTTAAGATATGAACAAATTTCATATATGAACATTTTTCATATATGAACAAATTTGAAATACAAAACAATTTTCAAATTTGAACAATTTTTATATATGAACATTTTTCATATATGAACAAATTTTATATATGAACAAATTCAAAATATGAACAATTTTCAAGTTTGAAAAAAAATCAAAATATAAACAATTTCAAATTATGAACAAAATTCAAAAATATGAAAAAAAAATCAAATTTGAACAAAAATATAAATTCTGAACAAAAAAGAAAAAACAAAAAAAGAAAAAGGAAAATGAAGAAAGAAGAAAAACAGAAAAGAGAAGGAAAATAGAAAAAAGTAGAGTGACCGAACTGGGCCGGCCCATTAGCAGAATTGCCTAACCCGGGTACGCGGCGCATCCGATCCGCGCCGCTAACGGGCGGCATATAGGATTTCCGTAAACAAAACGAGCATGTCACTAGACTTATAAAGTAGAAGCTTATGTTGGGCTGCCTTCAGAAAAGTACAAGATTGTGTCATGGAAGAAGAAAGAATTTGAAGACCTCAAAGATTTGCTAGTTTCTTTTAGACTTTATTTTGTAATCGTCAAAGACAGCTCGTGTAACTCTACCATGTACTATTTGTTGCTATAAATATATGTGGTATTGATTTTCAAAAAAAAAGTAGAAGCTTATGTTTATGTCAAAAAAGTAGAAGCTTATGTTTATTAGCAAATATGAAATTATGACCTCTAGCAGGCTTGCAACAGTGATGTGAATGCCTGGTTGAGTAAGATCTTTGAATAAACACTACCATGAACAGAACGATGCAAGGCCTGGAACTGAAGCCCGAGTTTCAGTTTCAACCTATTTTCACGTTTTCTTACACCTTTTATTTAATTTGTACTTCCCTATACAATACAATACAATACTTCTTAGTAGTCTGGATTTCAACCACAAAATAATTTGGGTTGCACATCTTCCCGTTAGATTACAAGGAGGATGTAAATACATGTAATGCTGTTTGGCGGAATTTGGTTTGAATATAAATGTTAGAATGGGGATATGGATTTAGCATCTATATCTGTTGTGCTATACTGTGAATTATGTCAAGGAGAATACATGTATGAGACATGGTTCATACCATAGCTCGCTCATTAATTTTAAATTTGGCTTTTCACATGTAAATCACATTGAACTTCATGAAGTTAAGTTGCAAATCAAAATGGTTCCATAGCAACGCACAAGCAATTTTTCTAGTGTTCATAAAGAGGGGAAGGTACGAGGAGCGCCTATATTGCACGTTAGCACGCGTTAATGGGCCGGGCCCACGTATGTTTCGTGTTGTGCCCGGCCTAGTAAGCGGCGCTCCTAGTTCCTTTTTCTGTTTTTCTTTTCTATCTTTATTTCTGCTTTTCTTTTCTGGAATTTGAGCAATTTTAAATTTCAAACTTGTTTTTTTAATGTGAACATATTTCAATTTTTTTGAACAAATTGCAAATTTGAACAAAATGGAATATGAAAAAATTTCAAAGTTGAATAAGTTCAGAATATGAAGAAATTTCACATATAATTTTTTTGAACTTAAACAAAATTTGGATTTGAACAAATGTAAAATTTGAAAAATCTCTAATTCGAACAATTTTATGTTCCAAAATAGTTCGCAAAAAGTCGCCCGCAAAACTGAAAACTGAAAGAAGCCAGGAAAGCCAGAAGAATCAGTAAGAAAAGAAGCCGGCTAGGAAAAACCAAAAACAAAAATGGCTGAAGAAAATGAAAAACGAATAAAACGCTTGTCACGCTGCGTTGACGGGCCATGGATCATATTGGTCCGCTCGTGGGCGGAGTGCATTAACGCGTGGTAACGGGCGGAGAATAGGATACCAGGATTCGCCGGAAGGTACTTGAGCATGTTTTCATTTCCAATTCCTTGGGCATACACCAGATACTTCCAATATTTCTGGGATAACATTTCTTGAAATGTTGATCTAGTTTTTATCTCTAGAAGTAAATGGATGATTATACGCATTTGACTCCTAAACCGTTGAATTGTATTGCGATTCGTGGTACCCATGAGTTGCAACATATGATATTTTTCTAGTTGCATATGGAGTTGCAATTGAGAGTTTTCTACTTTCAACTGAGAAATAAGCTCCGAACATTTGATTTGCTTTTTAATTAGTTCTAGTCATGAGTTGCAATTGAGAAAAATGCACCGAAATGTTAGACTTTTGGCTTAATCGTGGGTCATGAGTTTACATGGGTTGCAACTGAATTTTAATGACGCCACCTTTATATTTCAGTCGAATGAGAATTAGTCAATCCCTAAAATTAATCTCTAGAGAATGTTTTCTCCTACGCACAAGTAAGTACACATATGGCAAATGATCAAGCAATTATCTACAGGCCGCAGCTCGTACTGCTAGTACTATGGCCTAGATGCATAGTACACAGAGGAGTACTATGAATAGTTGCAGTATCTCTGGAACAGGGTACTGGTTGAGCTCATTCTTCTTCTATGGTGTCGAATCCAACCCACATATAATTGTCAATGTTCCTGTTGTTGTGCTGATACACTGTGGACGTGTGATTGGTTCTTCGTCTCGCTAGTCGTCGTGTGGTCGTCATCACGGCTCAGACAGTCCATTGCCCTTCATGCAGAAAGAAGCCATCATGATATGAGATGCTCTCCACCTAGCTATAGTAAGCTATGCTGTGTATAGGTGGCTATCTTCCTAGTAGCTAGGCCTGCAGATTCAAAGACAGGATTCTTGGGTCCAAAAGCGTGCAGTTTAGCTGCGATGCCTGCGACGCATGCAGTTTCAAGCAGCGGCAGCGGCTTAAAAGCTGAGCCATTTGCATGGTTAAGCACTTGAGTTTGATCAGATGGATTCAGGCAGGGTCAGCGTGCATGTGCATTTTGGCCTTGGGAAGCTAAATACCACCTAATAGTAGCAGTAGTACCTTTGGTTCCTCTACATGTTGGATCTTGCTAGTATAGCATTTCAGTCATTTCACTGCATCACATCTGAAATTCTTCACTGCATTGCATCATGATGATGCGAATTGACATCATGTATGTCATGTCATGTGATCCATCGGCACTGAAGCAGATGCATCAGGAGGAGGAGGAGACCGTGTGTCTTTGGTCTTTGATTGTCAGTTTGATGGGTTGAGGAAATCCATGTCATGTGGTTAGAGAAGTTGCAAATTTCTGTCTGATCATTGACTACTGCTTCTTCTTCGAGTACCAGGCTACCAGCTAGCGTACTCTTTGGATTGAAAAGCCATGCATATGCACGAGAGGCAAAGAAAGTGCATGCAGCCGCAGGCATCCTTTTTTCTCTTTGCTAGCTTTTTGTTGCTTTGGCGCACTCTGATGCATATGCAGCAGAACTGAAGGGTATTCAGTGCATTCGATTCAGTGCCCCCTCGATCCAGATCGTATGCAATCCTGCATCATAGATCATCAGATCCCCATACATCGCCATCGCAGCTAAACTCAGTAATAAAAGCCCTTTATCTAAAAAACATCGCCATCGCAATCCAGAACGCCACAGCCTTTTTCTCCTCATATACTGTCTTTTTTCCAACTGCAATGCGATGCTTAGTTATTACTACTCTCTTTAATCTAGTGGTATGTACTCCCTCCGTTCAGAAATATAAGATGTTTTAGCATTGTAAAGTTAGTGTATCTAGACATCTTTTAGTATATAGATTCGAGCGAACCTATACACTAAAAGATGTCTAGATACATTCACTTCACAAATCTAAAACATCTTATATTTCTAAACGGAGGGAGTATCTTTTCTCTCTCTCTCTCTGAACACATCTTTACACTACACTCCGTCTCCCTCTCTGTATATGTCAAGATTAATTCTGTCTTTCTCACTCATAGTACTGCATGCATGCTGCTGCAGGATGAAAAGGAGAAGGCTATAGCTAGCTGCATTGGGACTGGCAACCAGCAGCAGCAGAGTACCCTTTGCTGAACAAGGAAACGGTCCTTCTGAAAGTACACTGCACGCTGCTGCAGCTCGGCAGGCCACGCCTGGGAGTATATATGTTCTCTTCAGCTAATGACTGCATGAGGAGTATTTTGCAGATTCGCATGCTATATATACTCACGAATTATCTTTTTTTAAACAAAGGCAAAAGCTTCGCCCAAATCAATTAATTAAGGAGAAGCTTGACAAGATTCAAAGTAAAAAAATCACAAAACAAATTATTCTCCCAGCATTAAATCACCCAATTTTTTTGCACCAGCTGTTACCCATAACTTTGCCTCCTTAATTTTTTCGAAGATCACCGTGGTCGGAGCATGCTTGTTGTTGAAAATTCTCGCATTCCTTTCATTCCAAATTTCCCAAGAGACAATTAAAGTTAGCGCAGCCACGGCTTTGCAAGTGGGGGATGGAGAGCCAGTTATGTGAAGCCACCAAACGTTGAGGGATTGCATTTGCCACTTGTGTGGGTTAATCGAAGTGATTCCAAGCCAATATTTAAGGAGGGTCCGAATTCTTGAGGTGAAGCAACAATGCACAAACAAATGTTCCGCCGATTCCGTGGTTGTCTTGCATAGTGGACAAAGACCACAGTTTGGCCACCCTCTCTTCTCACGAATTATCTTCATGTATAGTTTCGAAAAGCTTCAAAATACCTCAGCTCGGTGCAGTACCTAGTATGTAATTCTTTTTTTTTTGAATGACAGCAGGAGAGCTGCTGTTTTTCATTGTGCTAGTGGAGAGTTTTACAAAGATTTAGGAAGACACAAAAAAGAAAGGACTTCCTGTAAAAAAGGTACAATGATCCTAGTATGTAATTCTGCAGTCATGTGTATGTGCATGACTTTCAGTGTGCAATTTCACACCTCTTTTGTCCCTTCACCTTTCGGCTAGGTAGACGCCGGCTACCAAGGTATGGACCCTGGATATATGTATGTGGGTGTAGAGAGAGAACATGCTAAATTCCTGTCAAGTCTCTCTCCATGATGGCCTTATCTGATCTCATCTTTTTATTTATTAGTATCTCTCGCAGATCAATTTATTCGTCGCTGCTGCGTGACTTCAATTGTCCACATATATTGATCATCATGCAGGCTTTGCCCAGCTTACCTATCATGCGCTCCTGCTATACATAACCGATCTGCATGCATGCTCTATGATAAATATGTATATACAGCTTTTCTTCTTCTTCTTCTGATGAATTCCCCTCTTTGGAATTACTGCATGCGCGCGCGTGGAGAGAAGGCCAGACGCAAAGACAAGTTGCATGTGTACGCTGCATGCATGTCATTTTTAACTATCTCTGTCTGTGGTAGTTTCTGATCATGTCTGTCCTAATTGCAAGCTACTGCCATGCAGGGGGAGCATGCATGCAACACATATGTTTTGTGATGACAAACTTTGGAGGTTTCCTTTGTGGGGGCAGCTTTAGTAACATTCTTCTTTTCTTGTTGCTCATCATATATAACTTCTACTTCTTGGTGGCTGCTTGCTATAACTATAGTCTATAAGGCCACTGTAGCAGTACATATTAATGTATGCATATACATTAACTGTAGAAAAAATGCATGCATATGTGTTCTGCATGCAAACTTTTCTTAATACGTAGTGCACTGAAAGAAGATGAGTGGACCACATTCTGATTTTATTTGTTGCCCAGAAATGCCCATAAGCCATATTGAAGGCATATTTCTAATGCATAAACTAATTAAGGACCAGGTGATCGATCAGTCCCCTTGGTATGTGTTGATGGCAGAGGTGACACATCCATGCCAGGATAAATACTTGAAGGTTTGAGCCCATCTGATGTAATTAAATAAGTTAGCTTGCAAAGCAGCATGTTGACCTATGGAAAGTTGTGGTACATACATGTGCACCCACTAGTGCTGCCTTTTACGTTGTGCTTGGGCCAAACAAGCAGAGAGCAGAGCAAGTGGCATGCGTGTAGGGTGAGTTGGTTGGCAAGGATATATCCATGTCAGGAGCTAAGGGGTGAAGACAAACCTAATTCGGGATATGCATGTGTATGTTAGCGGCTACCAACTTGATGATATCTTCTCAAAGCTTTGCCCTCTCCCAGAGAAATATATATCGTATATTATCCTCTGTCGTATTAGTAAACTGTCCTGCCATAGTTTATGAATGCATGTGCAGAGATATCCACCAAATCTGAGGGCGCAGCCCATGTATGTATAGACATACATATACACAATCTAGCTAGACATATAATACTACATGCTGGGTGCCATGTGATGTCTTCACTTGGTATTGTTTCCTAGATTCCAACTTGCAACGAAATGCAGGCACCACTGCACTGATTGTTATATAGTATACATCAACAAAAAGGAAAATAAACCCAACATCTTCGTACACATTATATGGATCCTGTTTCATTTTGAACATAACTATGTATTCATGTGTGTCTAGCTAGGTATGGACATGTAGCAACGTTGTCGCCACTTATACAATCGATCAAAAATTGATGGAACCAATTTATTTGCTAGCCATAAATGTATGTAGCCATTTAGATCTAGCTTTCTATCAAGATGAAACTGAGAAAGTTCATACAAAAAGGTGGAAAAGTAGACAACTATCTAGGGTTCCACCAAGCTACTTTTCATCCGAAAGAACCATTCCTTAAAAGAGGCAAATTACCGAGAATACTCTATCCTTTAGATAATTTAAACCCAAAAAATAGGTTTCCATGGAGAAATTGGTGAGAGAACTTCATTCCTCAGTTATGAAAAATCTACAGTACAATTACATATGAGCTTCATTAGGGATAAGCCAGAGAACCAATAAAATACCATCCACATGTGGACTACTCTGACGAAAAAATGTTTCAAGTGAGGCTCCCGTGTTCTCTCAATGGGTGACCCGGGGGCCATCCAACCCTAGCCGCCAAAGACACTCCCTCCGCTACTTCTCCTCCGCCGCTGCCGTTGGCTTCGGCCACAGTGATGGCGCGCCCGCTCCCAAAGGGGTGGGGGGAACTCTGGCCATTCGGTGTGGTGGCGAAGCAAGGGCTCTGGGGAAGTGACCTCTTCTTGGTGATAATGGCCGCGACGACCACTTGGACGGCGTTACGGTTGGGCCTGCAGGCTGATCGCGGGCCTTCCAGCAAGGCTTGCTCGTCCAACGCGTGGCGGTGGAGTCCTCCATGTATGGTGCGGATACTACTGAAAACACTTTTGCAGTAGTAAAAATAGGTAGAAGATATGTGTGTCACTTGCCTTTTTGAAGTTCATGATCTTTCACTTCTCTCAACAAAACACGTAGCTCTTCGTACACAGAAATAACACAACATAAACATACCATACAATCCAAACATAATCAAACAAGACAAGCAATTGAAAATGGGTTGGTTCAACATTTTAGATTTATTATGATCCTGTGATAAGAGAGATATGGCAAGATGTAGATTTGAGAGTTTGGATGGCAAGATCAAATGATTTGGGAGAAATTGGGCTATCTAAGTTATGATTGAAAAGTCTTTATGCATTATAAAAGCATGTATAGGATATGGAATAACTCATGTGAATTGGATCACATAAGTGTCAAATAGTGCAGCAACAATACTATTGAATAAGTGTGACAACAATTACTCATAAATAGTATAAATTACACTTAGGCATTGGGCAAGGATTTATGAAACATTGCATTACTCAATTAACTCATTTGCCAATTGAATAGTGCAATTCAGGTGAACAAGAATAAGTGGGCATGGGGTTGGATATGAATGATATTTGAAAATATAGTTCAGAGGTTCTATTAGATACATGGATTATGGATATGTGGTGTGGTTAGAATATAATAGTACTACAAAAGCAGAACAAAGCCTATGACTGAGACATATCACATTTTACTCAAATAACACAATTGTAATTTGAATATATGTGAACTAGACAAGAAAGATTTAGATAGACATGATATTGGATCAAGGTGGTGTCAAGATGATCTTGGTGGATAGATATGATCATAGGATTTACCTTGGTATAAAAGAAACAATGCTGAAAAGAATAGAATTAGCCCTATAGTGGAAAATACTCAAATTCTCATATTTGAATTTCAATAATGGTGAAGTGGTTTAAGAAATTTGGGAAGTGATACTACTGGATAGATTACAGTAAAGCAAAGCTACTGCAATTGGATTCATTCTAAAATAAATTTTAGAACTCAAGTTATGATCAGAACAAGGATTTGGACAAATTTGAATGCACAAGGTTTGTGCACATATCAACTTTGATGTTTCTTGATTCTATGATGTTCTACATGATCAGAGGATTCCAAATACTACAAATTTGTGTTTTTTGGATGTGCAGAACAAAAGATATGAATTTTCAAAGATTTTAGCAAAAACTGCTTTTAAAATCTAAATCGAAAATCTGTTTAAACCGGGGGTTGCCACGTGGCGAGACATGATTCGTCAGTACCGGTTTGGTTAGGATCAAGGTCTGGGCCATTGGATTTTAAATAGATCTGATAGTCCAGATTGACCCATACCAGTTGGATTAAGTGATATGTTTTGGCCATTGGATCAAGATCCAACGAACAAGAAGGAGAGAGAGAGAGGAGGCTGACCTCGGGCTAGGGTTTCGGCGGGATTTCTCCGGCGAGGCTCAGCCAGATTACGAACGCCGGCGACATTCTGGCGATCTTCGGTGATGACGGGAGTGCGGACGGTGTGCGCCTCGTCAGGATGAAGACGATGGTGGCCACGACGCAGTCGATTGCACCCTCGATCGTAGGGGAAGCATGGCCGGAGGTGGCGTGGCGTTGGAGATCTTCGGTCAGGCTCTGGCGCATCGAATCGCTGTGGTAATAAACCGTAAAGGGGGGTAGAGGGGTGCGCCAGAGGAAAAGGGAGAGGGTGAGGTCAAAGAGGAGACTCAGGAGCACCTGATTACACCGGAATCAAGCGAAGATGGCCGTAGATGCGGCGGATTCCGATGAGGAATTCCGTCGTACTAGAGGCATCTCGGGTGAGGGAGAAAAGGGGGACGAGGGAGGAGATCTGGGGCTTTAATAGGAGGGGTTACTTGGGGAAGGGGCTAGGGTTTCGGTGCCACGGCGGGATCGGATGAACGAGGAGCGTCCCGTGCTGGAGCAGGGCTCCTACCCGAGGTAGGAGGAGCATTTGACAGGTGGGGCCACCCCATCAGCAGAAGGGAGAGGGGCCGCGGCGTACCCCTTCGGGGAAGAGAGAAGCTGGGTTGTGGGCCGAATCCATGGCTGGGCCGGATTTGGTCCTGCGACCTTTTACTTTTCTTTTTTTTGTTCTTTCCTTTTTTCTGTTTCCTGATTTCTATTTCTTTTAAAAAATTTGCAAAATAGTTTCAAAACAACTCAAACCACATTCTAAAATTTTCTAAAATTCAAAACATCATTTCAAGATAGCAATAAACCAGTTTTCCCAAATAAAACAAGATTTTCAATAAAACTTTATAAGTTGGCCAAAGAGGGTTTTATTTGCATATTGAAAAATAGAAATATGGTTTTTGAAAAATAATCCTTTGAAATTAGAGAAAATACTTTATAAAATAATATTTTGAAATTCATTTTCAAACATAGTTTTGTAAATGCAAACTTTATTTAATATAACTCATTTTGTAAATCATTTTTTTTGCAAATATGCTTGCATAGGATTTGAATAAATCAAAATAGTATTTTGAAATCTTATTTTCTCAAAAGAGTTCTTCAAGAAATCTTAGAAATTTCAAATAGTTTTCTAATAAAGCTTTTAAGTAAACTCAAAAAGTTTTAAATCCCTGTGAAATTTCAATCAACACAAACAAAAAAAAATTATTCCAAAATTTGATAAAAACTTGGGATGTTACAGACTAGCACCCTTAAAAGGAATCTCATCCCCGAGATTTGGAGAGGCTAGAAAGAAAGAAGGGTTTAGGTTACCTAGGTGGCTACCGCCCTTAAAAGGAACTTTTGTGGGTAGTCTGGGTCTTTGCGTTCAGATGAGGCACCCCTTGGGCTTGACTTGGCACTAGGTCATCTTTTGAATCCATAGTTAGCTTCTATCTTCATTTCCAGTAGGTGGGTGTCTATTCACAACTTGGGCACCAGATCTCCCTCAAGGGTTGCTTGAGTATAACCTTGCTCCATTGTAGAGCTTCTGTCCAATAAGGTCTTTTGTTGAACTATTTAGGACACCGAAGGTTCACTCTTTGGGTCAATCAGAAGGCCAAGTTAGAGTGATCTCCTGTCTTCATTTCTTCCTCTTAGTCGACATCTTTGGGGGCCCTTCATCTTATGGTCTATTCCTTTGTAAGGACTTTCAGGTCAAACGGAGCTATCAAGGTTGGCAAAATAGCTTCCATTGCAAGTCTTCTCCAACGATAAGACTGGGGTTCAACCTCACCGTATTCCTATGTTTCGACAGCACTTGCCTATTATAAGGGTATAATATCTTATCCTCCTAAGGTTCAGGCTTAACAACGTCATCACTCGTAGGTATGTCTCTCTACATTAACCATTCCTCATAACAAGAGCAAACAATATGAGTAGTCGTCATGGGGGCCAATCCATGTCACACCCAATCATTACCTTGCATTTGGTTTGGTGCATCTCGCATTCTAACTCTTGGTCAACCTCACTAGTTTTGATAAAGTTTTTCTTAGAAAAAGAACCAATGTTCCAATCCCATTTTTGAATTTTGAACACAAATCTATCGTTCCTTAACTAGGGCTTTGCGTAAACTCCCGTATGGCATAAACTCCTTAAGTTGCAGGTCCTTAGGTTTGCCATTTCATAGGGAAAATAAAATCCAATCGACAAGGTTGCTCTTAGCTCTTACAAATCCTTACAATATTTGTTACAAGGCAATAGCTTCATACAATTGCTTCTAGGTTGATTACATCTTGTTGTGTCTTCTCCTTGTATTCGTGGCATCTTTAGTTATCCCAGTTCACTAAAGTTTCGAAGTACTTTTCTCTGCGCATCTACTTGCATAGTGTCCCTTTTTATTGCATTTCTGACAAGTGACAAGGTCTGTTCCTCTTTGTATGTTTCTTTCTGGACATTTCCTTGCATAATGTCTGAGATCCTTGCAATTTAAGCATAGCACCTTGCTAGTGTCCTTCGTCCTTTTGGGTCTCTCTAAGGCTAGGAGATCCCTTACTTCATTTTCTTCATATTCCACTATAGTGGTGGGGAGCCTTTCTCGTTTCTTCGAGCAATTTCCAGGTAAGTGTCCTTGTCTTCTACCTATTAAGTGACTCCTGGTGGTGACGTCGGATGCTATTTCCATGTCTTTCGTTTCCACCTTCATCTTGGGTCTTCCATCTTCAGGGGTATTTTCTAGCAACTGGTACAGTCCATCCTTGGCTTGTTGATTCATTCGTTGCACCGTGGGATAAAACTTACATTCAGTGGGTACATGGTTGATTCCATCGCATAGGAAACAAGTAAGCTAGGCCATTGAACATTCTCCTGTTGGGTGGCTCGTATCATAGTAAGGGCACTGTTCATGACAATCCTTAGATGTGTGTCCTATTTATCCATAGATCATTGCAGGCTAACTCTGTTATCTCAGCATCACCTCTTGGTTCCTTGCTACCAAGATTATTTTGGGGCAGGTTATTATTGGTACCAGCCAAAATCTGGGACACCATTTGTACTATTCGAGAATAATCATCCAGTTTTTGCTGCGTTCTTACAGGTAACTCTTTGCTATTGCGGAGTCTTTTAATATTTTAAAGAATGCTTTGATAAGTTCTCCTATAACTCAACCACCTAATTGGAATTTTCCCTTTGAAATTATGTGTGATGCTAGTGATTATGCCATTGGTTCTGTTCTAGGCCAACGAGTTGATAAGAAATTGAATGTTATTTATTATGCTAGCAAAACACTTGATGGTGCTCAAAGAAATTACGCAACAACTGAAAAATAATTTTTAGGTGTGATCTTTGCTTGTCATAAGTTTAGACCTTATATTATAGATTCAAACGTCACTGTGCATACTAATCATTCAGCTAATAAATCTCTTATGGGTACGAAAGATGCTAAGGCAAGATTAACTTGATGGGTGTTGTTACTCCAAGAGTTTGATTTTCATATTGTTGAAAGGAAAGGAGAGAATAATCATGTAGCTGATCATCTGTCTAGAATGGAAAATATTCCTATAGATCCTATTCCTATTAATGATACCTTTCCTAATGAACAATTAGCAAACATTAATGTGTCAAGTGTTAGAATAGCTTCACCCGGGTTTGCAGATTATGCTAATTTCTTGGTAGGAAAACTCATGCCACTACAATTTAATTCCCAAGAACAAAAGAAATTCTTTTATGATCTTAGACATTACTTTTGGGATAATCCTTTTTGTATAAGAAATGCGTGGATGGTTTTATTAGTGTTGTGTGCCTGAACATGAACAATGGGATATCATAAGGGACTGCCATGCTAGACCTTATGGAGGACATCACGCTGGAAAACGCACCGTTGCAAAGGTATTACAGTCTGGTTTTTATTCAACTACTTTATTTAAGGACTGTGCTAAATTTGTGAAGATTATAAATGTCAAAGAGTAGGTAATATTGGTAGAAGAAATGAAATGCCTATGAATTATTCTCTACCTCTTAAACCTTTTGATGTTTGGGGATTTGACTTTATGGGACCATTCCCACCATCAATTACCAAACATACTCACATTTTGGTTGCAGTTGACTATGTTACAAAATGGGTGGAAGCGATTTCCAACCAAAAGTGTTGATCATGCTACAATAATAATGATTCTTAAAGATGTAATATCCATTGTACAAAGATTTATGGATAACGCGCGTGCAATTGGTCACATCCTAGTAGGAAGTTTCAGTCACACTTTGCATTGGATTAAATTAACTTGAGCATGTTGGACAAGCATAGAATCTATATAACTTAATATGGTACATGAAAATTAAATAAAGAAAGATCAAAGTGATCATAATCATGTGCTTGTAGAAAGTTGAACTTTGCGATAGTGATTGTTATTGTATGATAAAGAACTAGGAAGGGATGCTAACAACGGGGCATGAGATACTCCCGTTATGATTAAAAAACTAAAGAATCAATCTATGGGTTTATGAGTTATTTGATACACATTGCTCTCATGGAAAATTGAATGAAAGGAAGGCGCCCGATGGAATCGGTAAGCCATGGATTGAGAATTGAAAAAAGGTGGGCGAGCATGTCCCTTGATCATATAACTCGTGAATAAAAGGTTGGTGCTAGGGGTTCTATTAAACGAGACCGTTAACTAATACCATGTTCTGTGGTGAAAGTGTTCAGCTGCTCAACTAATAAAGTGAGCCCGTGGTTGACTTCATGCATGCCTATCTTGTTCCCGCTATTCCCTTCTTTTAGTCAGTTATATTGTGATAATTATCTCTTTTTCAAAGCAATAAAGTTGTGAAGTTTTAAAAAGAAAAGATACCAAGATAGTACAGCCAAAATTTGTGGCATAAACAAAATATGATTCAGTTTTCCAACATGCAATGGTTGTTTTGATTCAAATAGTAGATGGTGATTGCTAGAGCTTTTTGTTATGTTATCATCATTTGCTTGGCTGTTATTTATGAATTTTATCATATGATGGAAACACGCATAATTTGGTGATGCAATGCCCGTATTTTCTTATATCAACCATAAGCTCATTGATGCATGATATTGTCTATTCGCTTATTTGCTCAAGGACGGGCAAAGGTTTAAGCTTGGGGAAGTTGATACGTGCATTTTACATCATTAAATTTGCATCATATAGGACTAGTTTATATTGTTATTTGCATCATTCATTCATTATTCATGCATTTTTAGAAGATTTAGGGGACTTTCCTACAAAGTCACCCCCTCGATATTTAATTTTTGGGAGGCACAAAATCTCATGTTTTGTATTTTGCTATTTTAGGGACCTTCTTGACCTTAGTTTGATCGGGGATTTTTACAGTGTTAATATTTCATCGCGAGAAGCATCTTGAAAGGTGGTAGCACACGAGAGGAGCTGCGAGGCTCAAACGAGCCTGAGTGGCGTGGCCCACCAGGCAGGCCGCGCCACCAGTGCTCGTCTGGCCCTCAAGCATCGTCTTGTCTTTGTCTTTTTATGTACGCCTTCAGTTCGACAGAAAAGGGATGCCCTATTTTCCCATAATTTTGTGAGGTGGGGCAGAGGCGGAACCCTTCTTCCACCTCCAGAAGGGCTTATCTGTCGCTGCTGCTGGAGGAAAATCGCCGCCATCGTCACCACCAACTCCTCCTTGGCGTAGGGGGGAGCATCTCCATCACCATCGTCATCATGCCCAACATTAGACCATCTCCACCTCGATATTCGATGTTATCCCCCTCATAGTTTGTGGTAGATCGAACCCTTGATACTGTTTAAGTGTTGTGTACATGTTTGTGCTTGGCAACTTGTCATTATTTTGTGGTGAAGTTATACTTTCAGATTGTGATGTATGTCATATGCCACTAATCATAATCATGTTTGACACTTGTGAGTAGTTTCCATTGTTCTTGGGGGCATAAGATGAATTGGCTATGATTTCTATATAATATGCAAGGAGTATTTGGTTAAGTTTTGATCTTTTATGTGGTTCTATGATGGCAATGTGCGAAAGTTGACTAGATATTACTTCACCTATATGGGCTCATAGGACTGCACCTTAGAGTAATAAAGAGGATGAGAAATGAGGGGGAGACAGAAGCCTATTTCTTAGACTCAGCGTTATTTTTAGGGAGGGTTTTGATCGGGGACCTTAGAGCTTTATGCAATGGTTGGAAACTTTGTGTCTTAATGTATCCCTAAGGATCATGCGAGTGGTCTTAGGAACAATCATTAGGGGTTTGTAGCATAGTACTATTATGTTTACACCTATTTTTGGCTCTATCTCATGAGAATAAAACTTGACAAGATACTCATTCATATTGGCCTAGAAATCTGTATGCTAAGTAAATCCATGCCACCCATGGGAACATTTGTCGCTTATTGAATATACTTGAGTTTTTTCCTCTTGCTGCATAGAGGATTGGGCTTTCTCTGAAAAGAGCATTTATATTATTGCAATTCTACTTTCATTATGTATTTCCTTGCACGCTTATACCCAAAAACCCAAAAACACCTTTATTATTATTTTTCATGTTAAAAATTTCAACCAATACCTTCAGCTCCTCGTGGGTTCGACAACCTTTTCTATATCGAAAGGTACTACAATTGATATCCTCATCACTACTCTATTCTTACTCCACTTGTGCTTCATTGTCCTTCTTTTTCACCAGTTCTTCCTTGGAACTTGCAACATAATTTCCTTCATTCAAAACATTAGTACCAATAGAAGCTTTTCACACTTTATAATATTCCACCATGAAGTCAAGGACCTCCATAATAGCAGAAAAAGCAGGTATGGAAATGTACATTATCTATTTTTTGAAAACAAACTGGTGAAAACAAGCAAACAAAAATCCACACAAGAAATAGAAGTCTAGCGCTACGCTCCCCAGCAATGCACCATAAAAGTATCTTGATAACCCACAAGTGTAGGGGATCAAAATGTAGTACCTTTTGCTAAGTACTGATCAGTATCAAATCCATGAGAAGCTGAAGGTAAACCTCTATTCTCTACGGTCCTATAAACCTCTTATATGGCTGATTATGGAAAGAAAGTAAAATAAGGAAGTAAGGTTTTGGTTTTTACTAAACACTACTAAAACTAGAAAGCTAGAAGGAGTAAACTAAAACTAGGAAGCTATAACTAAAAGTATGGGAAAATGTGTAAGGAAGTGGTAACTAATGGGAGTAAGTGTTCTAGACATGTAGCTATTTAATTCGTTTTGGTTGTCGCAATTAGTGAAGCCCAAAATAGTACGAAAGTCATAAGCTTGAGTTCTTTAAGTTGTGCTCTGACACAACTCTCTAGCCAAGAACTTGATGATTAAAACCCCTAGGACACTATCGTGTGCAATCAAGTAATTGTTTAAGGACAAGCCTAATCATTGTGTAAGCTATAAATAAGATAAGTCCATGTTTCTTCTGGAGATGAGCCATAAATAGGTGCAGCCAGTACTCCACACAATTACACCCTAGTGATTGATCCCAATGCCACTACCATGCGCAAGCAAGGGAATTATTAGGACTAAAAGTCTAACCACCGCATTAAGCTTTAAGGTCCCCATTAATTTGTCCCCATGTATGTATTGAGCTCAAACTTGGGTACATGTTTCTATCACTCGATTGTGCCCTCCTCCAAGATAATCTAACAGTGACAACCTTATGCAATCCTCCAACATATGCGTGCACTATACATCAGTATATAAGACCATTAAAGAACATAACAAACATGTTTGTGACCATCAAACAAACTATATCACCATTACCATTACCATGAATAAGTAATCACTCAAAACTAGACATACTGACACAATAGAACATGGGAAATGATATATTGCGTCAAAAATCATGTTTGCTAAGATATTATAGTGAGGATGATGAAGAGATGTTATAGATTATGATGTAGAAGTGCCTCCCCAAAAGGGAATGGCGGCGGCCACGGTGTGGAGGCGGTACGGCAGAGCCAGCAGCAGCACAGGCCACCCCGGAGGTGGCCCGCCCCTAAAGAGAACCATCCCCTTGCCCTCATTCTTCCTCCTTCTTGGTGTTGTAGAGGATCCCTCCCACTTGTAGATGACAGCCAAGGGGGAGACAATTTCGTAGCTCTTGGTGGTGCCTCCAAAAAATAGTGTTTACCATCATTATATAGTGTTGGAGACTTCACTATGGCCATCTAATCTAACTCCTTTGATCCAAAGGCTCTTGGACACCTCTAGAACCTTTATGATGAATCCTCTAAAGGCCCCACAAGTCCCTCAAGTCGTGGCTTGGCCAGATCTATCTCATATGGAAAGAGCTTGAGTCAATCATGTCAACAACTTTTGGATTCCCAAAACTGCTTCTTTAACCTTCAGAGATCGGGCGTAGTGGTCACATACGAGTTCCGTTTGGATAAATTTTATATCAATCAGTATCATAATAAAATTTCCAACAACATTCATGTTTAACACTTTTCCGTTTGTCATTGTATTAGGGTTGAATACTTGGCATCTTTAAAATAATTGTGCAAGGACAAATTGCAGGAAACTCTGAATTTCACCATAATAAGGGGGTTTCCATATTTGTGCAAATTCATACACAAAAGTGTATCAAACAAGAAATTGTTTACTTTTGCAACTATTAGTAGGTTCGTCCCAATAAATATAATAAAGCTGGCCAATAATAAGGAATATGAACTAATAAACTACAAAGTTCATGGATGCATTTTACATGCATCAGGCAGCACCTCATCTGCCTCGTTGTCATCGAGTTCGTTGAGGCCCTCCTCGAAGGAGTCGTCGTCCTCGTGCGTCTGGATCCTCCTGCAGCGCAGCTGTGGTGGTGGTGGGGATGGTGGTGGTGGTAGTGGCGGCGGTGGAGAAATGCTTCCGCTGCTACCTAGCATTGCATACATGGTGATCCGCCATCGAGGCATTTTTCCGGCGGGTGATTTTGTGAAGAATCAACGGGGAGCTGCCGAGCTTTATAGCCGGTAGTGGGCGGGAACATAAGGGCGCGGGAGGCAAAAGGTCAGAAGGGCGATGGGGCACATTAATGTTGCCGCGTCCAGAAGACGCAGACGACGAGACGTCTCACCTGCCTCCACCAAGGGAAACCGCCATCGTCTTTAATTAAAGCTAGTTCATTTCTCTCGATGATAGGGATAGCCCGCTAAGCGTCACGAAAGCAACGGCTTGTGTCTAGGGCACCCACAACGACCTGGTTTAGCGGGATGGCCTGGAGACGCAACACCGTTTATTGGGTCGCGCCGGATCAAAACTCCATTTGAGACGCGCGGCTGGGCGTGGTTTTTGATCCGGTGCGGCCGATAGCCCTCTACCGCGTCGTTTGGTCGTCTGGCTCCCCCAAACGACGCGGTTAGGATGCTCAAAGAGGAGGATTCTGCCTAGGGATGTGTGAAAGTCTGCAGGCGTTCACGAGGGGTGGCACAGCTCTACATCACTCGCATATGCATGCGTTCTACTGCTCCCCTTTCTTCTTCCTCCTACTATGTACAGCTAGGTCATGATCATTATTCTATTGCTCTCGTCGATCACCATTGCCAGATTTAGTAACCCCTCCGTATCCATGATGAGGTTGACCCCACCTCCCAAGTTACTCGTACAAGTTACTCCTTCACATAGTACCATGATCCCATCAGCAATAAATTCTTCTCCCCTTCCTTCGGACAAGCCGTACAGGGCAGAGTCATCATCTTTATTTTTACCTAGGCGGCCAGCAGCTTACCTCACACCACCATCATCTTCTACCATCTCTAGCTACATTTAATCGGTCGAGGTAGCCTTCTCCTCCATTCCCCTATAAAGCCCTCCCTTATGTGACCACTCATGGGCTCTCTCTCTCTCTCTCTCTCTCTCTCGTGTAGTTGCTGGTACTAACTCATAGGGACACACTTCGGAGTCTGGAAGACGGAGGAGCAAGCTCAGCTCATCTCATCTCATCGATCTTCGTCTACCTAGCTCTACTTTACTACATCTAGCTCGCTCGCTTGCTTGGTTGCTGGGCATGAACAACATGACCCACAACTCGAGCAGCAGCAGCTCCTGGGACTTGGATATGAGCCTCGGCAGCCACCACCATCCTCTCCTCTTCGACCATCCCACCACGACTCCACCGGCGCCGCCGCCGCCGCCATTATCCTTCCATCTCCACCCTCCTCTTCCTCCACAGCACCACCACCATCAGCAGCAGCTAGCTATAGATCATTCCCCTTCCTCCTCCCTCTTCCCTCCAACTCACCACCTCCACCACCTGGACTTGGCCGTCGACCTCCACCGACATGGCCATGACTACCACCAGCACCAGCAGAGAGATCAGCAACACGACGAGATGCAACAAAGGCCACCGCCAGCGACGACAGATCAGGAGGGTTCGCAGTCGCAGCTTCATCAGCAGCACCAGGACGCCGTGGACGAGGCGGAGGAGGAGCTGGGCGCGATGAAGGAGATGATGTACCGGATCGCCGCCATGCAGCCGGTGGACATCGACCCGGCCACCATCAAGAAGCCGCGCCGCCGCAACGTCCGCATCAGCGAGGACCCGCAGAGCGTCTCCGCGCGCCACCGCCGGGAGCGGATCAGCGAGCGCATCCGCATCCTGCAGCGCCTCGTCCCAGGGGGCACCAAGATGGACACGGCCTCCATGCTCGACGAGGCCATCAGATACATCAAGTTTCTCAAGCGTCAGGTCCAGGACCTCCAACACCAGCCTGCGCCGCCGCATCAGCAGCACTATCCCGGCGGGAGCAGCAGCGGCGGCGCTGGGCCTAGCAGTACGGTGGCCCTGGCGGGGCGGCCGACGTTCCTGCCACTGGGTGCCGGGTCACTGATCGACTGGGCGGGGCTGACGAGGCAGGTGGATATCCACGGGCCGACGTCCTCGTCGTCCTCGTCATCGATGGGCGGCGCACTAGGTTTCGGGTTCAGCGGCGGCGGCGGTCAAAGCAGCCATGGAATGCACTGAGAAGGTTAAGCAAGAGTGAGCTGCTCCATATAGGTGATGGATGGATTAACTAGGGTTGGATGCATGGATATGATGACTAGAGAGAGGTAATTTTGATTTAATTTCCTCCTAATTCTTCTTCCTCTTGCGAGTTTGTGTACTGGATGTTTTCTGGGATGAAATTAAGTACAATTTCATTAATAAGATTAGCTAGGGTTTGTGCCAAAATTAGCTTGTTTGCCATGTGATCGATCTATCTTCATGGTTAATTTTGTACTTCGACTTGTCTCTGAGTTTTCATTTGTCAACAAGGCAGTATTTTGTATACTAGTTTTGTTTGTTTTGAAGATCACGCATACTGCTACACATACACAGTAGTCCCGTGTATATAAAATTATAGATATCTGCATCATGTTCAGTAGCTTGGTGGATGCAAAGCTTGCATGTTGACTACTACTCCGGTAGCTAGTTAGGTGATGGTTCATGGGAGAGATACTACAGCACTCACATGCATTTATTGGTTAGTTACTTGCCTGCGGTTTTGCCATGCTGAGATCATATCTGTTAACAATCTCTCTCTCTCTCCCCCTGAGAAATTTTTGGTCTGTTCCTTTCTTCTTGGCCGGCCTGATGAGATAATACGTAGTCCATAGGGGGGTAGATGGAATTATTGGTGCAAGGAATTCAGTGCCGTTGTCAGTCATGAGTGAGTGGTGAGGTGCTGAATTCTATGCATCAGGAAAACCAGTAAAGAAAGGAGGCTGGCTATCCTTGGAGAGTTCCCAGAGATGCAAACCAACAACCATTGAAAAGCTAGCTGTACCTTCCTTCTCTGACGACGACGATCACCTCTATCCATCTAACCACAGATAGAGCTTGGCTAGTCTATGCTATCTTACGTCCTCTGCGGTATACTTGTCTTTTTGCATCAAAAATAAATATGAAAAGCTAGCACACACAAGTCGAGTTCATGCATATGTGTATGGTTTTTCTTGTGGCGGCCGCAAAATTTATGTTATAAGCATGTTCTACACTCCTATATGATCCTGCGTGTTTGTGAACGGATACGACCGGCAACTCTTTTTTCAGAACTGTGGCTTCAGTTTCTGTTCTGTACTTGCACCAGTGGTATTTTATGTAAATTGGCTCTAATCAGCTTTACTAATTACCAACTCACCTATTCTCTCAACTCAGCGTCAGGACAGGTGAGCTATTTTGGATAACAGATAATCTTGTATTATCTAACATACTACTTAGAAAGAATGGTGTACTATACTTGTATTAAAACATGCGTAAGTAGGTTATGCTCAATTAAATCAGGGCACAACAAAGTTTCTGTGAGCACGGTACAGTTTATATCTAGCATTCTCCTACAGTCCATTTACATTGGTTCCTCCTTATTACCACATTCTTTCCTTCCCTTCAAAGTTTATTTCGTTCAATCTTGATTCATCAAAGTCACTCCATTAGACAGTATATTATATTAATTTGCTTGAAGTAGCAAAAATAGCTATTTGTGAAATATTCAGTATACTTTGATTACTTTGGTAAATTAACATATTTGGCTAAATTATGCATCTGCCTTGTATGCTATATTTTAAGGTCCTTAAATGTTATTGTATAGATTTTTATTGGAGTAGCATATAGTAAAACAGAAAATTGTTCAGATTATTTTGATACTTTGGTGCATTATCATATTTGATTAATTTTTGCATCTATGTTGTATGACATATTTAATTTCCATGTTGTTTCATGCTCTTGTATACATTTATTTTGCAAATGAGATGTACATACATGGTTGATCGCATATTTTAACTGAATACTGCATAACTTGTCCAAGCAAACACAATGTAGTATAATAGAGCGCCATTCATGCACATTATACTCATGAAAGTTTGCCAAGCTAGACAAAAGATAAAACTGCTATGGTGAAAATGTAATATTGCCCACCAACACAAGAGATACACGCATGGACCACATAATTTGATTCAAACGATATGTGAAATCATAGAATTTATTTTCTCTAGCAAATAGAGCACCAAAATACAATGAACTTGTCTAATGCATGACGGGAACTAGACCTCAAATTTGCTATTTTGGCCATGTTTGATGTGCATTGCAGCACAAAGGTTATCCCATGGTACCTGAACAGATCGTTAGTTCTATGTTACATTATCAAATTATCGATATATATGGCACATGGAATCTTTTTTCAAAAAGGGAATGATACCCTGGCTTCTGCATCGATTGATACATATCCTCTGCCAACTTGGTGCAACTTGTTGGAAGGATTTTATACCATAAACTTTGTTGATCTGTCATATAGAACACAAACTACAAAAGATACATACATCTATGTCAGTGTGATTAAGAACGAGAATTAAAAGGTATTTCCATTGCTTCGGCTCTCATATTGCTTCCGCAAAGCTTACTAGCTACACTCTCACACAATGTTTTCTTCAGGGAAATACCAAGACATCATAGTTCCCTCCAAAAAACAAAGATTAGTCGACAGTTGCACCCGTCTCAAAAAAAATTGTCCTTTGTGACCAGAAAAAATTTAATTGGCATATTATATATATATTCTCTAACTTGCTAAAAACTAATTTTCCCTTCAAACATCTAAAATAGATCTTACTAAATATGTGGTTGATTAGGCCGGGCTTACTCAATTCAAATATAATAAAGTTCCATATAGAAACAACTTTTCGCTTTCTCCTCCATTAGAAGTTGGTGTTAGCGAAAAACATAATTTATGTAGGGATCCAAACTACCTCACCATATGGTTACTTGCTTGTAATATTTTCATGCATATACATTTATATATGACTAAATGTGTTATCTTATTGTTTGTGTAAGTTGTGGAGTATTTGGAAACCACATAAGATATAATGTTTGAGGGGAGTGTGTGAGCAGAAAGGGATCGCCGTTAATTGCATATTCTAGTAAAAATTACTTAAATAAGATCAAATGCTCATATATTCATACCTCACAATATGATCTCCTAGCAGTTGCATGAAGGTTTTAGATCCAAACTGTCGATAAAAATGAAGTGAAATAAAACTTTCTATCCTAGCGGGCATTGCAGGCATATCCTCTATGTTATACAAAACATGTGGAATGAACATGTCAAAGAAGTAAAAAAAATGAATAACTGGAGCCTTTCATGTGTTCATATATGATTGACTGTGTTCATTGGCTTTATTATCAAAAAAAGATCTTTGGAGGGGATGGGGTAATCGAGTGTGTGCCAATGAAGTTATTATACAATTAAAATAAATTAACAAAAAATAATTGAGTGAGATCTTAATTTTTTTAGGGAATACGTTTTTGATACGACTCATACTACATTGTTTAATAACATACGTTGTGGTTCATAAGCATCAATGGACATCTTAATTTACTTTTTGTCATCTGGTAATTCAACATATTCGATGTTCTTAGTTTAAGTCCATATATAGACCAAAAATGGTCGTTTCTGATAGCAGATCAGAGAATTTTGCACTTGCTAACAATAAAATGTCGCTAAAAATGTCATGTGAATGTATATAGGCCATAATATAATTCACAATTAGTAGGTCATGGGTACATGTGGTTCGCCTTTTTGAAACTTCATAAAAATCACATGTATACTCTTATTAAGTCACATGTACAAGTTCTGAAATAAATAATTAAGGAACCATATGTGTAGAAATTGGATAGAGGCTTGTCCTTACGTGTTTAAGTAGAACAACGTCATTTGTGAGATGTGCACCAAAAATCCCTAAATTAATTACTAGAAATAGCCTGCAATGCATGTTTTGTTTCCTAACTTCATACAAATCCATCTTGTTAAGGCAGAAATCGCAGATTCATGGTCATATTTTTGTACCGAAATTCACATGCACAATGCATATCACTATCACGTGTACACATAATTCCCTACGTTTTCATAACTCAGTAAATGTTATTCTTGATGAGTTATAGAAATAAGGATCATATTTACTGTGTCCAGATATAAACTTTTACATGCGCCTGGATCAATAAGAAATGATACCTCCCTGCAGGTGACATTTGAATATAGCGCATGGGTGATCACAAAGATGATCAGTTAAAATTTATGATTCTGGTGCCTGCAGTAGCTGTGTACACCAGTTGACACTGTTTCAGCCTCCACATCCACATACGCATACAGCAATAAAATACGAAGCTGTCCGGCCTGCCTGTCTTGGTGGCATGCATGCTCTGTGTGTGCAAGACTGCAAGATCAGCTAGTATTTTGTTGGAGAATTTGTTCGGACGTTTGTGTGTTACATGTCTCAAGCAGATCGATCTATACGTTGGATTCAGTACTAAAGGAAATATGATCCATATGCGTTATCAGGCCACTAATTAGGATTCTCTTATGGCATGCATAAAATTCACACAGATTATACTATGATCATCATAACCAAATAGGGCGCGAAGGAACATGCATGCGCATGCATTCTTTAGCTCTGGAACTGTGCTAGTATATCAGTAGGTTAGCAAGAATTGCAATTATTATATGTTATTTAAAACAATATATATATGCATGAATGTGTTGCACGTGTTTGCATGCATGTTAATATAGAGTATATTTGCATGCTCAGTTGCTCAAAGATATATTGCAAATGGGTGACCGGGTCATGAATTACATGATCATCACAAGGATTTGATTTGTAGGCCCTTGTACTAGCAAGCGTGCATGTAGACTTGCAAAAGCAATATCACTTCTCGATTCTGAAAGGGACTTCGAATACTATGAGAATGCGGTACACAAACATGTGTGGCCCAATCATTACATTCTTGTTCAATTTGAACATTCCTGTTCACACTAGTACCCAACGGTCACTTAGAGTCGGTTATCGCCTATAGCTCTAAGATGGTTTTCCTATTCGGCTCAATCCCTCGGTCTCTACCAGCAAGCCACCCTGAGAAGGTTTCATTTCTGGCTCAAAGAACAGCACCTTTAGATGGTTTCTATTCACGATTGTTTCCAAAAGCACGAAAGGTTAAGACAGGCTTTATTATGGCATGTCTCAAAAATTTCGACGCCCTCAGACGGTTCTTACTAGCTGTCGTTTCCAAAAGCCCGAAATCCTAAGACGGTTATTACGGCCCGCCATGACTAGTTCGAAGCCATGAGGGTATTACGCAGAGGCGGTTTGTTTCAAAACCGAGACAAACCGCCTCGAGGGGCCGTCTCTAAGTAATGAGTTTGTACTAGTGTCAGTTAGAACATTCTTGTGATAAATGGGAAATTGTGTATGTACAGAACACAATGCATGTGTAGAAATCATTTTGCATGCAATGCAGTTATCCACGGGAGGTACTACATATCTGCACATAGTTGGTTTGAGATGTGGAAAGAGATTCCATGTCATATAGCTCTCTAGATCTTGGAAATCCAATTCGGCTGCTAGGTGCATATGAACCCATTGTTTGAAAAAAATAAATTTCAAAATGTAAAAAATTAGAAAAGTGGTTCTAAAGTACATCCAGAATTCTATGTTCTCACACAAGTTTTTGGGAAGATAATTTTTGATGTCCTGTGTAAAAAGATAAATTTCAATGCTCCAACATGACTATTTAAGAGACTTTTCTTCTTCTTCTTTTTCTTTATACAGGCCGCATAAAATATTTCTTTTTTATGAAAACTTGTGTGCAAATATAAAATGTCCGGGTGAACATGCGATTTTTCCCCCATGTTTTAACATTTTGAAACTTATTTTCATCCATTTTAATAGTATTTTTAATGCACCAAGGAGCCAAATTAAACACCACCTCTGATTGATCTACCTTTTTCTCCTTTTGGTACTTGAAATGGTCAGATAGCCTCTTCATGCAATCTGCGATGATCATATGATGCGTGACAGACTAAAGAAGAATCAGGGAGGCATCTATTAATAAATGTCCATGTATGTAAAGCTGGCTCCCTCCTGGGCCCTTTCTTCTTTTGTCATTGAAGTTCTTTTGACGATAAAAAGAAACAAGGCAAAGGAGAAGCAGGAAGAGGCATCTATATGTAGCTTCTCTTTCTCTAGATCTCCCTATCTCTCTCATATATAAAAGGTTATCTATCTATCTATGGTGGCCGGAGGGGGGCACTGATTTCAGAGCTGACACAAGCCAATCATGCAACAGAGATGGATCGTATGAATATGTGACTGCATTCATACATACGCATGCATGTCCTTAGCTAGCTACCCTGTGCATTGCGTTTCATGACAAATTCACTACTGCATGGCTTCTGCTGCAGCTAGCTTCCTTGGATCTAGCTACCATCGACTACTGATCGTCAATGCCAAACCGAAGCAATATAAAACGAGTTATTACTCCTCAGATCCATAAAACTTGTCGTGGTTGTAGTTCAAACTGAACTAATTAAAACTATGACAAGTATTATATTTTGGAGGGAGTAATTGAAATTATCTAGCTAGATAGCTTTGTCTATATGTACATGAATAATCAAATGCATAATATTATATATCGGCAGAAAATGCGAATAAATACACAATGACAACCTAAGCACGGACAGAGCATGCATGCATCTACTGCTGGTCACATGTCAACGTATAGCTTTATAATTGATCGAGCTGACGGCGATCTGGGAACAGTGTAATGTACGGCGCCGGTGCCTAGCTGCTCGATCGCTTCAATAATTCTTTGTGTGTTCCAAAATACGAGTGCAGCAACTTTACGGCCAGATCGACCGATCATTGTGGAGTATGAATTAGTATATTCACATGTATATATGTGAGCGGCGTTGAGCAGTCGCAATCAGTGCCAACGCCGGCCGGGCGTACGTATGCGCAACAGGAGATAAGCTAGCTAGATTGATTGTTCTAGGTTGCTAGCTAGCTAGGACACACAGCTATAGCTGCTTCTACAACATGCACACACATCTTGCTCGACCATACACAATAGTAGTACTCTCTAGTAGAATATATAAAAGCGAACAGCTAAAAAAGGCAACAACATGCATGTTTCACGATTTTGTGAGCTCTCATTGTTCAGTTATTTGCTAGTGAAATAATCATAGGCTTTTAAGAGTTAGATGTGATGCATGCATGTCTCACCCGAAAGGAAAAAAGAAACATGGAAATTAATGAAGATATGTAGGTATTTGGATTCATGTTAATTATGGTGAGATAGTCTTAATGTTTAGAATTTGAAGCATTATTGCCAAAGCTGCAGATCTAGGCAGTCCTTTACCATGTTCGAATTGTAAAATGGCGTCGAGAGAAGGCATGCCGATCTCAGCTTGCATATGGAGCGAATGAAATAACAGTTTGTTAAATCTAAGGCGACTGAGATTTTCTTAAGTCTCGGTCCTAATAGAAGTGCAACCACAGTTTAGAGAAAAAGTGCAACTCGCATCCATTTGGAATTTTTCAAAACGAGTTGCAATTTTAAAAAGTGTAACTATGTGACAGAAAAGTACAAGTGGAACAAGTTGCAATTTTCTTTAAACTGCAGTTACACTTTTCTCAGGTGAAATGGACTTAGAAAATCTCAATCGGGACATCGACAAACCCACGAAACAATTTGGTTATTCTCTCCAACACTGGCAATTAATGGTATGTAAAATCTGCGAAGAAATGGTGGATAAGTAGGTACCCTAGCTCCATTTTATATTTGTTGGTTTTAATCCAAATTTAATCGTGACAAAAATTATGGAACGGAGAGTAGTGATCGATTTATTTGCTGATTAATTAGTTAGTGATAATTCATTACCATATGGTGTAGTGGTGTACTACGTGTGCTTTATGTATACCTATGAAATGCATGGGCCCCAGCATCTAGCAGAAGAAGAAAAGTAGCATATCACAATTTGAGGATGAGCTAGCGGCTAGGGTCCACACTGAACGCGGTGCGAGCGTGGGACCCGGTGGAACTAGGATGTTTGTATCTTTCTCTTCGACTCGATCGTCGTTTATCGTCGCGTGCCAAGCATGCTTGGCTGCCATCTATCCTCCATAGCAGGGGTGTTTCATTGATCCCATGCAGGAGCATGCATGGCGTCCCCCAACGGCCGCCTGTTAACGGCTGCCCGCGCATGCATGCCGGCCAGACAGATCTCCCTCACGCAGCACAGCGCAGCCCATGCTAGCTACCTTACTTTCTGTTGTTGGTTCCCTTGATCGATCTCCATGCATGCATGGCGAGAGCTCACCGGCAAAACATGTTTTCCGTCGCATCCATACGTATGTCCTGCACTTAAATTGGAGAAGCGGACGAGCATGCAACATACATACGTATACATATATGTACAAAAACACTTGTGTCATACGGAAGAGTGCATGTTAAGTTGTTCACTAGAGATGACTCACACCTAACAATATGTCATATATACTATTGTCTTCCACGTACTCAAAGACCTATAAAAATAAACCCTAAGCCCCAATCTCCACTCCCATTTGTCATATAAGACATGAAAACCTTATCACAAAAAAAATCCCTTCTCCACCGATCTGGCGTGGACGTTGTTTCAATGTTGGAGTCCTCCACCGGTGTTTCGCACCCACATGTTCTTCATTCGTTCTACAGATAAAGGGCGGATCCAGTGCGGGTGCCTGCTGGTGCCAAGCAGACGGTCCTTGTGCGTGGTGAATAACCAGCCCGTTGGGAACTCCAAGAGGAAGGTGTGATGAGTATAGCAGCTAGTTTTCCCTCAGTTAAGAAACCAAGGTTTAATCGTTCTTGGAGAGGAGAGACAAACGACTGAAGGTGATGCTTGCTAGTTTGCGACAGCTTCGGACAATTTATATATGGTGCCTCGTCCAAGCTTTGCTTGCTAGCTATAACGCGGAACCTGCACACAACACAACCAAGTACTTTGTTTCCAACTTGCGATGAGGTTGTCAATCTCACCGGTTTGCTTGAAACAAAGGTTATGAGCGTATCGAGTGGAAAACAATAGAGTATGCGAGTAAAGTAAACAGTGCGAGTAAAGTAAACAGGTGATAGCAATATGATGGAAATAGGACCGGGGTCCACAGTTCACTAGTGGTGTCTCTCCATAAGATAAATAACACGTGCTGGGTAAACAAATTACAGTTGGGCAATTGATAGAATAAAGATAAACGTGATATGTCAAGAAGATCACTATGAGATTTACTCTGGGCATTACAACAAAATACATAGACCGCCATCCAACTGCATCTATGACTAATAATCCACTCACGGGGATATCATCCGAACACCCCATGAGTATTAAGTTGCGAACAACAGATAATTGCATTAAGCAAAGTGTGTAATATAAACAAAGCATATGCCCTTGAGCATATGAATGTTGGTTTCTCCCTAGTAGCAACAGCACATCTACAACCTTAGAGGTTTCTGTCACTCCCCCAGGTTAAATAGAGGCATGAACCCACTATCGAGCATAAATACCCCCTCTTGGAGTCACTAGCAACTACTCGGCCAAGATAGCTACTAACAACGGAGAGCATGCAAGATCATAAACAACATAGAGATAACATAAGATATATTTCAGTATAGCAACTCAATCATAACACCAATATTCATCGGATCCCAACAAACCAAACATGTAGAATTACATAACGGTGATCTCAATCATGTAGGGCAGCTCATGAGATCTAAACATGAAGCACATGGTGGAGAAGACAACCATCTAGCTACTGCTATGGACCCATAGTCCAAGGTAGACTACTCACTCATCGCTCCGGAGGCAAGCATGGCGATGAAGAAGACCTCCGGTGGCGATTCCCCTCTCCGGCAGGGTGCCGGGAAGAGCTTCTGGACCCTCCCGATCTTCGGGTCGACGGCGGCGGCGGATCGCGATGTGTTCTGGAAAAGTGATCGGGGTACTTAGGTTTTTTTCCGTCGGGGGGTCTTTATAGGCGAAGGGGCGATGTCAGAGGTGGGGCCAGGTGGCCTCATGCCAGGGTGGCGCGGCCCAGGCCCTGGCCGCGCCAGCCTAGTGTGTGGGGCCCCTGTGGCCCCCCTCCTACTCTCATTCGGATCTCTGGAAGCTTCCGGGTAAAATAAGACTTCAGGAACTTGTTTCGTCCAATTCCGAGAATATTTCCTGTGTATCACTTCTGAAACACAAAAACAACAGAAAACAGGGAACTGGCACTGTGGCAACTTGTTAATAGGTTAGTTCCGAAAAATGCATAAAAGTGCCACGAAGTGTAACGAAATATTAGGCAAATGGTGTAAAAACAAGCATGGAGCATCAAAAATTATAGATACGTTGGAGACGTATCAAGCATCCCCAAGCTTAACTCCTGCTCGTCCTCGAGTAGGTAAGTGATAACAAAGAAATAATTTTTTAGGTGACATGCACCTACACAATCTTGATCATATATGTAAGCATTTGTGAGCTGGGATCATAAGAACTTAAAACATGGGCATGAAGATATAATCTTGACAATAAGAAACTTAGCAACCATGTTGTAAACATGCAAATGAACACAAACAAAAGATCATGAAAATGAAACAATGAAAGTCAAACGTGTGTTCAAATCATAAGGAAAAACATACAAATGGTTTTCAGCTTGTCCTTCAAAGAGAGCAAAATATAAATGCATAGGACACCTTCAAGTTTAAGAGGGCGACTAGATACAAATAATTTGAGAACAAGTGAAACCAACAATATGAATCAATCAATGAAAACTTTGGGACAATGCACATTATACTAAGAATGACAACTATGCTCTCTTATGGTGCATAAAGATAGAAGGTGGTGACTCAACATAAAAGTAGAAGAAAGGCCCTTCGCAGAGGGAAGCAGTGATTGCAAGTTTTATAACCTTCAAAAATTATGGTACTTACCGGCTTTGAGCTCTCATTGCCTCCATCATAAGCATCTTGAATGGTTAAAGTTAATGCGAGAACAATTATGATGCATATGCTTGACAAATCATAAGTTGAAAACCTCGTGCCCCATGAATACGAGTACCCAAACCTCATGCTACTTTACTTAGAGTCCCAAGCAAGGCTCTTGTCATTGTAAATATATGCATATCATTGAGAACCGCCAATGGGGTACCTCCGTGTCCGATGACATGGAACAAGCCCACACCAAAATGACAGGACAAGCAGACAATGAACACCTCGACATCTCTTTTATTTGCCATTTGTTTAGCTTTTTATTGTGAGATGCGTCGTCGAATGTTCACCATGGGTATGCTGCAAATTTCCACCATGAATTATGCATGGCTTAGATTAGCGGCCCGGCGTTTCCCTAACACATATACAAACTCCATGATCCCCACAAGATTCCCAATTCATTTCACACCGCGGGCATCCATAAATAAAAGATCACGATATCAACTCAAATAAGAAGTGCAATATTGAAAGCTTGCCCATGACTACATGGCTGGGCTAGTCTCCAACTTACAACTTGCAAGCATAACAACTCAACATAAGAGACCACAATGTCAAATTTTTAAGAACAGGAAAAAGTAAAGTGTGCCTTCCAGTTTGTGAGAGCTTTACTGACCGAATTTCGCATAACACTGGTAAGAGTTTAATTTGAAGAGAAAATAAAAGCAAGTCAAATTTACTTGGAATAGCAAATTGCTAGTAGGTATGTATGGTGGACACTTTGGAAAACTTTGGCTTTTAGGAGTTGGATGCACGAGTAGAGCTCATACTCAGTACAAGGCGAGGGCTAGCAAAAGACTGGGAGCGACCAACTAAGAGAGCAATAATGGCCATAATCATGCAAAGCGACAAGGCGACATTAAAAGAAGCATAAGATGGCATCAAAAGTCAAAAACTAAATGATCATAAAGGCTATTGGCGACTTTGTAAGAGTCTAACATGTGTGAGCATGCGCCAAGTCAACCCAAATAAAGCATCAAGGAGAAAACCAAAATAATGCTTCCATACAATAAAAACAACGCATGATTTTTTCAATGGCTCATTAAGCAATCTCAGTTATTTGAGACAAGTCATGCTACAGCAAAACCACTAAGCATACTATCAAAAATACATCAAGCATGACATGAAAAAGCCTAAGCCGCAGTCTACACAAGCTCCTTCTTGTACCACTATTTTGCACAAAGCTTTTTCTCTTTTCCAACACCATTTGAAATTTTTATAGACACCTCTTTTGATGAAAACCAATAAAGATCAGAGGCAAAAATACACCTTGATGAAAAGATATGACAAAGTCTGAACGCAAATCAAGGCAAAAACGAAAACCAAAAGCAGTAGCAGAAAAAGAAGAACACTCGGTGAAATTGTAAGAATGAAAAACGGAGTGTTCTTGGAAAATGAAAACGAGTACATCTCCTCCAAAGGAAATTTGTTGGGGTCCAACCATTTATTGCAGCAAACAAACAAACTAATAAAGAAAACTAAAACAACTGACGCTATAAGAAAAACATATAGTGCATGAAGCAATAAAAATATAGTGTTTTGAAAGGTGACCTGATTTTTGCCGATGAAGAAGGGGTGCCTCGGGGGCATCCCCAAGCTTTGACGCTTGTACTTCTTGGATATTTCTTGGGGTGATGCATGGGCATCCCCAAGCTTGAGCTTTTGTCCATTCTTCAACTCATCTCATCATTCTCCAATCCCTACACTTGAAAACTTCCTTCATACAAAACTAAACACAATTCTATTAGCAACATTAGTGCAAGCATAATATATAATCAACCTCTTTTTGCTTCAGGTTTCAACTCAAAACCACCACATATAAAGCAAATACTACTGTAGCAACTTCCCCAAAAGTTCCGTGATCAAAAGAACTCAAAAGAAAGCGATAAAGTGGCAAACACAAATATTGGCAGAAATCTGTCAAAACTGAACAGCTGACAAAGGTCGGATTTTTGAGGGGTTTTCTGTTGCTCAAATCAAAAAGTGTTCAACTAACGAAAGTTTGGATATAACCTGGGGCATATGCACAAGAAATCGCAGGTCCAAAAGATATACAGAGAATTTATACGAATTTGTACGGTGCAGCACCGAAAACAGTTTCAGGACAGCAACATCCCCAAATCTTTACCTCACTCGAATTAGAGGCTTCTCTTGGCACAAAAACAAAATAAACAAGATAAGGAGCGGTTATTACAGTAGTAATGACTTCCAAGACTCAAATAAAAGAAAAAGTACTGAAAATAAAATATTGGGTTATCTCCCAAGAGTGCTTTTCTTTAACGCCTTTGAGCTAGGCGCAGAAAATTGCGAATCAAGTAATATCAAGTGATGAAGCATCAAGCTCATAATTTGCTCTAAGAATAGAGTCAAAAAGTAATTTCTTTCTTTTCCTAGGGAAGTTTTCCATACCTTTTTGAGTGGGAATTGATATTTGATGGTGCCTTCCCTCATATCAATGATGGCACCTACAGTTCGAAGAAAGGGTCTTCCTAAAATAATAGGACATGAAGCATGGCATTCAACGTCCATAACAAGAAAATCAACGGGAACAAGGTTATTGTTAACCACAATAAGAACGTCATTAATCTTTCCCAAAGGTTTCTTCTTAGCAACATCAGCAATAGGAACATCAAAATAACATTTTTCAAGCGGTGGTAAATCAAGCATGTCATAAATTTTTCTAGGCATGATAGAAATACTAGCACCTAGATCACATAAAGCATGGCAATCATAACAATTAACATGCATATCAATGATGGGTTCCCAACCATCTTCTAACTTCTTGGGAACAGAGGCTTTTTGCTTCAACTTTTCATCCCTAATTTTTATGAGAGCATTGGTAATATGCTTAGTAAAAGCAATATTTAAAGAACTAGCATTGGGAGTCAAAGCAAGCTTTTGCAAGAACAAAATAACTTCAGATATATTGCAGCCATCAACATCAAAATCATTAAAAGAAGTAGAGCTATCATCTCCCACACTCCGAAAAATTTTAGCACTCTTTTGAGAAAAAGTTTTGGCAGTTTTAGGCTTTTTAACACAAGGAGTGGGAGTTTTCTCTACACCAATCAAAGTAAGAGGATTGCTAGCATTAGGAGCAACATCATTAGAGGTAGTAATGGTACATACCTTCATTTCTCTAGCCATCTCATCTTCTCTTTCCCACCTGGCATGCAATTCCGCTAACAATCTAATATTTTCATCAATTCCAACTTGGATAGCATTAGCGGTAGCAAAAACATTGTTCTCTTTCACATAATTAGGCAACACTTTTAATTTCAGAATTTCAACATCATGAGCAAGGCTATCAACTTTAGAAGCAAGAATATCAATTTTGCCTAACTTTTCCTCAACAGACTTATTAAAAGCAGTTTGCTTACCGATGAAGTCCTTGAGCATTACCTCAAGCTCGGAGGGCGCGGCCCTAGTGTTGTTGTAGGAATTACCATAAGAATTACCATAACCATTACCATTGGTAGAAGGATACAGCCTATAATTGTTACTAGCAAAATTGTTCCTATAAGCATTGTTGTTAAAATTATTGTTTCTAATGAAATTCACATCAACATGCTCTTCTTGAGCAACCAGAGAGGCTAAAGGAACATTATTAGGATCAACATGAGTCCTATCATTAGCAAGCATAGCCATAATGGTATCAATCTTATCACTCAAGGAAGAGGTTTCCTCAACAGAATTTACCTTCTTACCTTGTGGAGCTCTCTCGGTGTGCCATTCGTAGTAATTTACCATCATGTTGTCGAGTAGCTTTGTTGCGGCGCCCAAGGTAAGGGACATAAAAGTGCCTCCAGCAGCTGAATCAAGTAGGTTCCTCGAAGAAAAATTTAGTCCTGCATAAAAAGTTTGGACAATCATCCAAGTAGTCAGTCCATGAGTAGGGCAATTCTTTATCAAAGATTTTATTCTTTCCCAAGCTTGAGCAACATGTTCATTATCAAACTGAGTAAACTTCATAATATTGCTACGCAGAGATATAATCTTAGCAGGAGGATAGTATCTACCAATAAAAGCATCCTTACACTTAGCCCATGAATCAATACTATTCTTAGTCAAAGACAACAACCAATCTTTAGCTTTTCCTCTCAAAGAAAAAGGAAACAACTTGAGCTTAATAATATCACTTTCTACATCCTTATATTTCTGCATCTCACATAGCTCAACAAAATTGTTGAGATGAGCTGCAGCATCTTCAGTACTAGCACCAGAGAATTGCTCTTTCATAACAAGGTTCAACAAAGCAGGCTTAATCTCATAAAAGCTTGCAGCAGTAGTAGGTGGTGCAATAGGAGTGCAGATAAAATCACTATTGTTCGTGCTAGTAAAGTCACACAACTTGGTGTTTTTAGGATTGGTCATTTCAGCAAAACGAAAGTAAACAAGTAAAAACAACTACCAAGGATTCTAATTTTTTTGGGTTTTTGATATAAAACGATGCAGGTAAAATAAAGAAAGTAAAGCAAAACAATAACAAAGTAAAGGATGTGCGTGCGAAAACTCCCCTCGCAGAAGTCTTCTACTTCCTCCCCGGCAACGGCGCCAGAAAAGAAGCTGCTGGTGCCAAGCAGACGGTCCTTGTGCGTGGTGAATAACCAGCCCGTTGGGAACCCCAAGAGGAAGGTGTGATGAATATAGCAGCTAGTTTTCCCTCAGTTAAGAAACCAAGGTTTAATCGTTCTTGGAGAGGAGAGACAAACGACTGAAGGTGATGCTTGCTAGTTTGCGACAGCTTCGGACAATTTATATATGGCGCCTCGTCCAAGCTTTGCTTGCTAGCTGCAACGCGGAACCTGCACACAACACAACCAAGTACTTTGTTCCCAACTTGCGATGAGGTTGTCAATCTCACCGGTTTGCTTGAAACAAAGGTTATGAGCGTATCGAGTGGAAAACAATAGAGTATGCGAGTAAAGTAAACAGTGCGAGTAAAGTAAACAGGTGATAGCAATATGATGGAAATAGGACCGGGGTCCACAGTTCACTAGTGGTGTCTCTCCATAAGATAAATAACACATGTTGGGTAAACAAATTACAGTTGGGCAATTGATAGAATAAAGATAAACGTGATATGTCAAGAAGATCACTATGAGATTTACTCTGGGCATTACAACAAAATACATAGACCGCCATCCAACTGCATCTATGACTAATAATCCACTCACGGGGATATCATCCGAACACCCCATAAGTATTAAGTTGCGAACAACAGATAATTGCATTAAGCAAAGTGTGTAATGTAAACAAAGCATATGCCCTTGAGCATATGAATGTTGTTTTCTCCCTAGTAGCAACAGCACATCTACAACCTTAGAGGTTTCTGTCACTCCCCCAGGTTAAATAGAGGCATGAACCCACTATCGAGCATAAATACCCCCTCTTGGAGTCACTAGCAACTACTCGGCCAAGATAGCTACTAACAACGGAGAGTATGCAAGATCATAAACAATATAGAGATAACATAAGATATATTTCAGTATAGCAACTCAATCATAACACCAATATTCATCGGATCCCAACAAACCAAACATGTAGAATTACATAACGGTGATCTCAATCATGTAGGGCAGCTCATGAGATCTAAACATGAAGCACATGGTGGAGAAGACAACCATCTAGCTACTGCTATGGACCCATAGTCCAAGGTAGAATACTCACTCATCGCTCCGGAGGCAAGCATGGCGATGAAGAAGACCTCCGGTGGCGATTCCCCTCTCCGGCAGGGTGCCGGGAAGAGCTTCTGGACCCTCCCGATCTTCGGGGCGACGGCGGCGGCGGATCGCGATGTGTTCTGGAAAAGTGATCCGGGTACTTAGGTTTTTTCCGTCGGGGGGGTCTTTATAGGCGAAGGGGCGATGTCAGAGGTGGGGCCAGGTGGCCTCACGCCAGGGTGGCGCGGCCCAGGCCCTGGCCGCGCCAGCCTGGTGTGTGGGGCCCCTGTGGCCCCCCTCCTACTCTCCTTCGGATCTCTGGAAGCTTCCGGGTAAAATAAGACTTCAGGAACTTGTTTCGTCCAATTCCGAGAATATTTCCTGTGTATCACTTCTGAAACACAAAAATAGCAGAAAACAGAGAACTGGCACTGTGGCAACTTGTTAATAGGTTAGTTCCGGAAAATGCATAAAAGTGCCACGAAGTGTAACGAAATATTAGGCAAATGGTGTAAAAACAAGCATGGAGCATCAAAAATTATAGATACGTTGGAGACGTATCAGTGCCATGGGCGCCTTGGCACCCCTTCAAAAATACAAAAATTCTATTACCTATAGTAGTATTTGGGCTAATCCTAAGTATGTATTAGACGCAAAAATGCTTAATTGAAAAATACTGATCCATTTCTAGGCCAAATGTGAAGCATAATAGAGAATATTTTAAGCTCACCCCCACTAATATTATCCTAGATCCGCCAGTACAGATGGTGTGTCATTTAGTTTTTCTTTCTCTTGTTGAATCATACCTCTCTCTCTCTCTCTAATCCTCCAGGAAATGATGGCGGGCAAATCTGTCGCCTAGAAGATGGCATGCTGGTGCCCCACCACCCTCAGAGATGCTCGATTTGCTTCCCAAAGAGGGGTTCACTTTGGCCAAGAAGTGAACCTCTAGTAGTTAGTTTATTAGATTTTGATTTGCTAAACAAATAGGGGCACAATCCCTATTGGTGAAGGGAAGGCGAGATCCACCCATCCACGTGGCTCAATCCCCAAATAGATATGGGGCAAAAGGACAATGAGTTGGGCCGCAAAGCCCACCAATCACTCCTATTTTTCTTTTTTAAAGCAAGACGACACGAACCGGTCTAAAATCGGTCCAATAGCCCACCCCATCGCCGACATCTTTATTTAGGGACATCAGAAAGGACTAAGAAAATATTTGATTTGAAAAAATGTGACAAGATCCTAGTGTATTCAAGAAAATTACCAAGAGGACACATGTTTCGCTAAGAAATAATTATGGCATGACCTTATTTTTATGAGAAAACTACAAGGATGACCCCAGATTTAGAAAATCCCACATAATGCAATAAATACAGGAAAATCATACTTACTCTTTTTTATAACTAGGATTAGTAAATGTAAATATTTTTTAAGGAATCGGCGCTTGTTGATAAAGCGCATATGTTTTCCTTTGGTAAAAAATGGCGAAAACGCCAAATAATCCATGTGAATGGGTGAAGTGGTAGGAAGATGAAAGAAAGTTGTTCCCATGGGCACCTTAATCTCTTGCGTTGATTTGTGCATGGGTGGCTGTCCCGCGCGCCGTCCAATACTCCAATGTCCAAGCGTGTATGTTCGGGAATTTTTGACACATGAGACCACCTGCGCGAGTGAAATGCTAGAAAAGACCACCTGTGAAATTTTTTGTCAAAAAAATACGAGTGGCGGACCTGGGGCAGGCCCCTGCCGCCGTTGCCGTTGCCGGCACGTAGGGTTCCGTTCGACGCCGCTCGGCCACGTCACCATGCCGCCATTGGCATTGGCGGCACCTTGCGGCGACGTCACCATGCCGCCATTGGCATTGGCGGCAAGTGCTTCAAAAATATTTATTTTATTCACTTGCTTTGTTATTTTATTCACTTGCTTTGTTATCTGCTTTGTTGTCAGGCTTGTGCCACGTCACCTTGCCGGCAACGAGGATGGCGGCAGGGCCCACCCGCCGAACGGAGCCACGTGCCGGCAACGGCAACGGCGACAGGGGCCTGCCGGCACTGGCCCAGGTGTCGCCTGGCCAGGGGGTGCCGCCACTCATGGGGGGTCTTTTTTGAGAAAAAAAATTCGCAGGTGGTCTTTTCTAGCATTTCACTCGCAGGTGGTCTAATGTGTCAAAAATTCGTATGTTCGGTATGTGGGGTGAAGTGGTCCTGACACGCGTGGCGTACTCGCGAGTATAATACACGGAACGTAGGAGTACAACTATTTTCGTCCAAAACGCCGCGTGTACGGTGCACCTACGCAGGAGTCGTCCACGTCAGCGGCCGGCAACCACGTAAGCACGGCGGGGTGGCCGCGGAGGTCATCACTTGGATTCGATCTCGATCTCGATCTCTCTCATAAATGTGTTGGCATGCTCCGTCGGGATCGACGATACTGCTCTCTGTTTACCCAATTACGTTACCACTTTTGTCCAGTGAAAAAAATTATGCAGCTCTCAGTATACAGTCAGACCTCTGTCCATTGTGCTGATGCAGAATCTGCCTTTCGCTGGACTTCAATTTCTGATAGTCCAAAACGAACGTACTCAGTTAGGCTAATCAGCAGCAGCAGGGGCTGGCCTGACATCACCCAAGTAGGCTGGAAGAAATAACGAAAAGGAAGATGCAGAGCAGGCGTTCTGTACCGGACTGTATTAATTTGCTGCGTAGACAAACCATCATTTCTCCTTTCCGAGCTCCTGAAATTGGGAAGGTCGACAATACCTTTCTTTCTTTCTATGTATATCGCCGGTGAAACTTTGGTAAAATCCATGTCTGCCTTTCAGTTGTACTGCATCTTCCTTTGACCACGCCACGCATATGGTACTTGCCTCGTTTGGGGTCTAGACTCATTGAAAACCGGCCAAGAACATCCCTCAATTCTTCCTTTTTCTTCCTTCTTCAGATTTAATGGGCTAGTAGGCCAAATGTAAACAGTACCTTCTCGATTAGCCCATACCCAAACACCAACAAATAATTCTCAGACCTCCTGGCAGAATATAACCGATAAAATGGTGTTTCCACTTGGCAATCACTATTCAAGACAATTCGCTCTGGTATGCATGGAATAGACAGCATATGACATTTATATTACAGTGTTTTGGTGGTCTGACTAATTTAGGCGAGACCGTGGCACTTCAGGGTTTTCAGGAACTGAACCCAATAACATTTTTTTAGAGCAACTGAACCCCATCACATGATTAGAGGCTTCACCAGAAAGCATAACCACTCACCTTACTGCAATAGAATTAAATTACTCCCTCCGACCACTATTATCTATCGCTAATGTGGATGTATAGACAGCATATGATATTTATATTACAGTGTTTTGGTGGTCTGACTAATTTAGGCGAGACCATGGCACTTCAGGGATTTCAGGAACTGAACTCCATAACATTTTTTAGAGCAACTGAACCCCATCACATGATTAGAGGCTTCACGAGAAAGCATAACCACTCACCTTACTGCAATAGAATTAATTACTCCCTCCGACCACTATTACCTATCAGTAATCTAGATGTATGTGGATATACTTTACTGTTTAGATACATCTACAAATAATAGTGGTCGGAGCGAGTACTATAATTGAGACACAGGCCATGACAATCTTAATTTGGAGCAAGAAGATACAAGTATGGAGGTAATAGGAGGATCCAAAAGGACAGGGAAAGACAATTACTAAGTTCCTGACATGTGAACAAAAGGCGTCTGACTCCCTCCAAGAAGAGAGGATCTCACCAAATCACCAAACAAAAAATTATTGCTTGTCACCGACATACAGATAAATGGACTTCAAAATCCATGTATTTCTATTAATATGCCTCCTATAGATAAACTCATAAATTGGAATGTTAAATCAATATAATATGTACTACCTTCTTTTGAAATGTAAGCCTTTTTAGAAAGCTTATTTATCTTTCTAAAATATCTTACATTTTAAAACAGAGTTGTCTTTTTTAAAAAACCAATATTATTATTTCACCAACTTATAGCTAGATAAATGTAAAGCCATCCAATCAAGCAAAGATGTAAATATATATGAGAAAAGGGCGTATGTAGTGCCAAAAGTTTCTCCACATTGTGGAATCTGTGGAAGGGAATTTTTAGGCAGCTTTTCTATTTCATTTATGAATAGAGGCTAATTAAAATTTAGGGTCTCAAGGAAACAAGTGGAGATATTCTACCACTACGCCAGGCCTGTCCTTGAAATGGTTAATAGAACAAAAGGCAGAAAAAAGAGAGCAAAAACTAAATTAAGATTCTAAATTCCAACTATGCTAGGTTAGCAAGACACATATGAGGTTGCACTTGCGTTGCGTCCAAGGTTGACAACCCCTCTTCATTTCGACTATTTGGAATCTGATCAACGTGTCGTCTGATGTTGATGAAATAGAACAGTTGGTATTCGTTTTATTCGTTGTACGTGCATGCTCCTTTTTTTTAAGATAACAACTGATGGCATTTCAATCAATGGCGAAACCGATTACAAACGACTCCACAAAAAAGGAAAATACAATATGATCCCAAACTTTTGCAAGAATGACCTCACACCATACTTCCAAAGCACCATCAAGCCCATCGTCCTCATCGTCACCACCCAAAACCAGGTACCACACCCAGAAGCAGCACATCTTCAGACACCATTGAATCACCGCCGCCACTATCGCCACAATGGGCTTTGAACACCGCAAGAGTGCCCACCCCGGGGGTGAGAGCTAATATCCATTCCAGAACATCCGGCAGGCAGGAGATGGGGAAGACGATGCAATGCCTCCAATCCCAGATCCCTGAGCAGCAGGTCCCAACCACCGACGTCACGTCGAGCCGCATCCTCCCCTCGCCACCATGGCTGGCCAGAAGAAGCTTCACGCCGCGACAGTCACATCTCAAAAAAAGACCCTGAAAAACCCTAACGAGGAAGACAATGGCGCCATCCTCTTCCACTCCCTGATACGTCCAAAACGTATCTACTTTCCCGAACACTTTTGCTATTGTTTCTCCTCTAATTTGTGTGTTTTGAATACAACTAACACGGACTGACGCTGTTTTCAGCAGAATTGCTCTGGTGTCTCGTTTTTGTGCAGAAATTCAACTTCCAGTAAAAATTAGGGAAAAATCATATTTCACCAGAAGATCCACAGAGCCCGAAGACAGGAGGGAGAGGAGGCTCGAGGGGCCCTCACACAGTGGTGGCGCAGCCCAGCCCTGGCCGCGCCACCCTGGCGTGAGGGGGCCCCAGCAGTCCTCTCGACCTCCCCTCTCGCCTACATATACCCCCTGACGACATAATATCGGGGAGACGGCGTTTTTCCCAGATAGACTTCCGCTGCGCCGCCGCCATCAGAAACCGCGATTCGGAACCAGAAACTCTGTTCTGGCACCCTGCCGGGACGGGGATTCGGAGGAGATCTTCATCACCATCACCACCGACGCTCCTCCATCGACCATCCATGATTCTCCCATCCATGTGTGAGTAATTCCCTCGCTGTAGGTGAGGGGATGGTAGGGATTGGATGAGATTGTTCATGTAATTTGATATGAGATTGATAGGGCATAGTGCCTAGTATCTTTATTTAGTGCCTATGACATTGTTGCAACTTGTTGTGCTTAATGCTTGTCACTTTGGGCCCGAGTGCCATGATTTCAGATCTGAACATGTTATTATTTCTATGATGATACTTGTTGTTTATGGTCTTACCTACAAGTTGTATACACATATTGTTGTCCGGAACCCGAGGCCCCAAAGTGACAGAAATTGGGATAACCGGAGGGGATGGCTATGATGTGAGGATCACATGTGTTCACCGAGTGCTAATGCTTTGCTCTGGTACTCTATTAAAAGGAGTACCTTAATTACCAGTAGTTTTCCTTGAGGCCCTGCTGCAACAGGCTGGTAGGACAAAAGATGTCGTGCAAGTTTCTCCTTGTGAGCACGTACGACTATATACGGAACACATGCCTATGATTGTTTGTACTAGGATGCTTTATCTTTATTTATCTGCAATGCCCATGTCTCATTGATTTCATGAATTATCTTATCCATGCAACGTCCGTAATCCATCCCTATGCCTACAGTATTTGTTCCTACTGTTTACAACTGTTACTATTACTGCTGCTATTTTACTACTGATGTTACTGTTTCACTACTGTCACCACTATAAAACTGTTGCTACTGATAAACCACTGCGAGCAAGACTATTTCTAGGTGCAGCTGAATTGACAACTCATCTGTTAAGGCTTACATATATTCTTTGGCTCCCCTTGTGTTGAATCAATAAATTTGGGTAATACTTCCCTCGAAGACTGTTGCGATCCCCTATACTTGTGGGTCATCACTCCCTCGCCACCACGGCCGGCCGAGGGGAAGACAACAGCATCAGCAGTCCTCCGACACCCGAACAGACTCCCGGAACTCCACGGCCATGTCGGAAGTCGACCGCACCTGGAGAAACCGCCCTCCCCAGATCCGCAGATCTGAGAGGAAAACAGGCCAGCAGCTCGTCGACGCCGCCACAAGTGGCCTTGCCGAGATGGGGATCGAGCTCCGGCACCCTTATTCCGACGCGACGCCGCCTCCACCATCCCGACGACGTCTCCCGAAACCCCAACCATCCTCAAGCTCATCCGCTAGTCTCCGGCGTCCCCCACAGAGAGGCCGCCCCACCTCATCGCCCCTGGCCGCCCTAGAGCTGCCAGATCGCCGCCCATCGCTGGAGTGGAGCGTCGCCTCCCCAACTTGGCCGAAACCGACGAGATCCGCCGCCGCCACCGCGCCCCAGGGCTTTGCCTGGCGACGCCCCCGGCGGCGGCGGCGGGGGGGGGGATCTCCTGAGCGGGGGAGGCCTCGAGGTAGCCGGCGGAGGCGCCCCGGTGCGGCCCGGTGCGGCCGCACGGGGACAGGGTCGGGAGAGACGAGGGGGTCGGGAGAGTCTCCTCGTAATTAACAAGCTAGTTCTCGAGATACCATATGTACGTGCATGCTCCTGTTTATGAAGGGTAAGCAGCCTAGTACTGGTCTTGGTACTTTTTGAGTGAATTCCACTTTTTACTCCTAGTTATACATTTGTGACACTAATTACCCCATTAAATTAAATTCATCTAGATTGCCGCTTTTAGAAACTTTGGACCCTCTCTTTTTTACATGTGTCTATTGAGCAAGTTGTGAAGTGATGACCATGGTTCTAGAATATCAGAATGATGGAAAAAATGGAACAAATAGATTTGAAAAGTCAGGACAAGATCCTCAATGGTGAGCTCCGATCTTAACACATTTTTTCATGCCATATCAATGTAACATGTCGGTCATATCTAAGAAAAACAAGCAAAATGCTAACGTAGGGTAAAATCATATTTAAAGTCTCTTAACTGAGATAATTTGATAAAAGTTCCACTAAATGGGGTAATATGTGCCACAAATGCACAACTACAGATTAAGTAGTGAAATTCACTCGTACTTTTTTATCATACAGATTTCTTCAAGGGCATGATTTTATCGTTATATAGTTATAAAGTAGCGATACTTAAGAAAACGTTATTGTTTCCACTATAGTCATTGAGTATTAGTGTCTCTAATTTCGTATTATTACATAACTCCACCATCAGCATTGATCGATGTTTCTCATATTTTGTCTTGGCATCGGTCAACTATAGAAATTATCTCAAATAGCATTCATCTAGCTGTACTTCTATTTTTCACAGCTGACCTAGTGCACATTTTTCCAAATTCCGTTCTACTGTAGTACTGCCATGCTTATTGTGTTTCACACACGAATCGGGACTCAGAGACAAAAACAAATGAAAAGAGAAAATTATCATCACTTACGATTTCAGCAAACCATGTAGTTCCCAACAAGGTGTGCAAAACTTGGACATGCATTTCCAGCAATGGCCAGAAGTCATGTGCACCACTTAATTGTATGTTCTTTACATCAATCACCTCACACAAAAGCAACATTTATTTGCAGGGTAATTATTTATGTATTCTGGGCTAACTTCTTGAAAAAATTAAGCTTAGAGAACATGTCTCACCTTTCGGCCTTGGCAATGAACGGGTCTCTGCAGAAGCGGCAAAACCCAACACCGCAGATAACAAGATTACATTTTCGGCCTGCTCAGCCCATCTAACAGAATCGTCTTGGCATTTACGTAGAAGACATTGCACTTGACAACAGCCGATTCTCTACCTGGATTTAGCATGTCCGTAGTAGAGTGAGGTCATTTCGTATCTACCTCAGCGCTTATTTTAGTGCGCTAATCGTGACTGCCCCTTAATGTGAGATACAGATATACGAGCGAGAAATGTCACAGTAGAACCTACCCTAGACGTCATGAAATGGTTCAAGAATCGGTCGCAGTCGGCACCTGATCCCTATATTTCCCTTTTAGTAATGCCCTGCCGTGAGCTCAAGTGAATTTCAGTAAAACGGGTTCAGAAACAGTGCCATTTCAGTTAAACTATAAGTATCTAAACATCGTCGTGACAGTCTCAACATACACACAGCCAAGCTCGCACTGCAATTCATTTGTATATGATAGATATAGGTGGAATCGTGCCTGAAATCGTGGAGGACATACTGTCACTCGTGGTCTTTCGGAAGATGGCCTTGCAACGCACTCAAGTATCTAGCATAGTAGCATGCCATTTGCTCGCTTACAAGCCATCTTCTCAAAGTAGTAACACGAGAGGTTAGGCTGATCGGGTGACATATGTACGCGCAACGTAAGAAATCGAATGAGCTACGGTGTGGCAACTTGGCCGAGATAATCACAAGATCTTGAAGCAAATTAACATACATATTTTTATCTTTTTTTATGATGTAGACAAATTAAAGGATGATGATGATCCATATGCTACGCTAATTCCAAATGAAGTCATGAAAATAAGTCGGCGTGTAGTGCAGCCGTGTAGGTAGGATTTCATTAGGATCCACGAATGAGGACCAAAGTGGCTAAAAGGGATAGAGGGGCCGCCGGACAGCCAGCTACATGGACCTTGATGTCAAGGAACGCATTGTTTAGAAGCAACGTACCCCAGCTCAAGCCGTAGCATTGCAGCCAAGTCACTCGAATCTTCAGACCACATCACACTCTTCGTCTCTTTCCCTCCCCCACGAGTCCACAACACACACATATATAACCACATGCATGCTCACCACCACAACTCACTCATCTTCTGTTCACTACAGGAGCAGCAACAGCATTGTCTCAGAGCATCTCATCAGCTAGCTCATCCGGCAATGGCTTTCAATCCTAACCCTCCCGGCCTCGGCTTCCCCTTCCCCTTCTTCCCTCCTCCAAACACCTATGCTCCTCCAGCCCCTTTCCGCCCAATGCCGCCACCAAGCCCTTTCGGTCCAAGGCCGACGCCACGCCCTCAAGCACCACCACCACCACGCCCGCCGCCCATTCAGCCCCCGCCTCCGCGCCGTGCTCCCCCGCCACCAACTCAACCCCCTCCTCCCCGACGTGCACCGCCTCCACCCACTCAGCCCCCACCGCCACCTCGTCGTGCTCCACCTCCACCCACTCAGCCTCCACCACCGCCACGCCGTGCCCCACCTCCACCCTCACCACCACCGCCTCGCCGCGCTCCACCCCCACCATCACCACCCATTCGCCCGCCATCACCGCCCATTCGCCCACCGCCACCACACCCACTAGCCCCACCTCCGCCACATATCACCCCGCCAACACCTCCACCTAGCCCTCAACCCCACGTGGTCATCATCGTGGTGTTCGTCTCGCTAGGCGGGCTCCTCCTGCTGGCTTGCCTAGCTGCATTTTGCTTGCACAAGAAAAAGAAGAGGAAGACAGAAAAGAAGGCAGAGATGTTGAACTTCAGCGACCATGTCCATTTCCACAAGGAGGCCATGCCAGGGGCCGGTGGCTCCAAGGCCGTCAGGTTGACAGTCGACGAGGACGTCAAGTTCCAAGAGGCGGTGAAGAAGTCAGAGACCGGCGAGGCATCAAGCACCACGGCAGCAGGGAAAGCACATCACCACAGCACGTGGATGTGGCATAAAAAACAGAAGAGCAAAGCAGAGCAGGAGGCAGAGCTCGTCAATGTTACCGGACACTTCCATGTCGACGAGAAGATTATGCAAGGGCCTCACGGCGAGAAGATTGAGGTCCTTTCAGAAGATGAAGATGTCAGGTTTGAAGAGGCGGACAACAAAGAAGCAGCGTCTGAAAACTCAAAGACACGCATCAACAAGTTCTAACAAGATAACGGTACAGTCTGCTCAAGTCTAACAAAGACTTCAGCAGTTTGAGGCAATGATCAAGTCCGTACCTACACATTGCATGCATTTGTTTTTATAAGATTGTATCTTCTTTCGTGTGACCGAAATAAGGGCGTCACTGACCCAGTTTGATTGAACGGAATATGTAATTACCACTGTAAGCATTTGTATATGAGCAACATATGTCTCATTGGAAATCTTTCACGAAATTCCACAAACAAACAAACAAAAAATACCGTCAAAGAGGGCATTTACTGATGCATATTACTTCATAAAAAATGAGCTCGTAAGTAACATAAGTTTTCTGTCCATATGTGACATGAGCAGAAAGTGGATTTCTGGGACTACAGCTGAAGGTGAACAAGGCCGCAGGCTACATTTCTTTACACCGTAACCTACTGTAGTTTCCAGTTCTTGTTATCAGTACAGAGGATATCATGATCCTAACTAGTTCTGCTACTTAGTTAATTGCAATAGGAGTAATTCGCTTCCTAGTGGGCTTACTCGATGCGCTCTTGTTGGCTGACGCTGGTGGTGGTGTCACTTCTACAGACACAGGATTGGCCTCCATCTTAGCTTTGCTGGCACCAACATCAACTTCCATACTGTCTGCCTTTAGTGGTTTTGCATGTTCACAGGTCGCAGTTCCATCAGTTCCTTCCTTAATTCCTGTAGAGTTTTAAGGAATAACCATGTATTACACAGGAAGTCCCGTGTATGAAGAAGAAAGGTATCCAATGTATGCAGGATATAGGTTCAAACTGTAAAATGTATGTTAGGCTGTTATGCGTCGAAAAATGTGTTTGGAGACTAAGCTCACAGAAGCCCTTTATTTTCTAATTTAAAAAATGACATTTTAAAGTTTCAAAACATTCTGAAGAAAATATGTACATACAGGTAATGATGTATACTTTAAGCGGCAATATCTTAATCTGAAATACATTGTATATACGGGCTACACAAAAAAGACATATTTTGACATGGTTTGAAGGTGCACTATTCACACATCTAGATCTATAATTTTATCTTTTTTGTGTAGACTAGAATACAACGTATTTCGGATTGAGACTCTGCAGACTTGAAGTATACATTATTCCCTATGTACATATAATTTTATCTTTTTTGTGTAGAATAGAATACAACGTATTTCGGATTGAGACTCTGCAGACTTGAAGTATACATTATTCCCTATATGTACATACTTTTTAGAATTTTTCGAAATTTTAAAATTACATTTTTCAAATGTTCAAAATAAAGGGCTCCAGTAAACCCGGGAGTCAAATTGACGCACTCGTTATGCCGCTACTATACTATGGTTAGCATGGCATTCATACCCTTGGTCCTTGGATGCATAGACAATTTTCATTAGTCTATCTACTTATAGTTAACTGAAATAAACACATGAAGAATCATCCTAACTGAATTTAATTGTTCTTGTTCACATTTGTATATGACCAACTTAGTTTTTTCAACGTGCCAGCAGGACCACTGCATTTCAATATGAAGAAATAGAGCAATGTTTACATTTCTAAAGTCTACCAACTTACGTGGGCAGAAGGAATTTCTTTTATCAAAATTGTGCGAGACCAATGTCAAAAAGGCTAGTGGTGGTATCTTACTCATAACTAAGATGTGTTCAGAAATAAAACCACTCTTTTATATGGTTGCTCACTGTGTGCCATGTCAGAAGGGAAAGTTTGGGCTAGGACTTGAAGGAGAATACAGACACAAACTAAACTTCATACAGTTTAACATAAAAGTGATTTCCAGTACTGCAGAAAATATCATAATTCTAACTACTTAAGCTTTTGCAAGGTGAGTAAATAGTCTTACCTAATGTGCTGTTTAGGCCCAACACTGGTGGAGGAGTCATTGTATCCTCAGGGCAGGCTGACATCTTAACTTCGCCAGCACCAACATCAACTTCCATGCTATCTACTGTTAAGGGTTTCGTATTTTCGCATGTGATATTTGCTTCTGTAACTTCTTTTTTCCCTGGGAGTTTTCAGAGAAATGAACTGTTAGAAGAGTGGTTCAAGTCAATGTATGCCATGACAGACATAAGGTTGCCACACATCTGTCTTAAACAATTACTCAAATGGTGTTGCGTCACAGGGTCAGATGCAGTAACGAGGTACCAGAAAGAGAATAGACAAAAGTACAAAACAGAAGGGAATGGATAAGAAGTACCAGAGACGATGTGCAGCTGCCCTAGTTCCTCGTTCTCAAACTCAATAATAGTGCAGTAACCATCTCGTGATGACAATGCCAGGTACTTTGCATCAGAAGACCTGCAAAAATAATGGAAATATAAATTTCCAGTTCCAGTAGGATTGCCAAGTAAGCAAGTTCTCTGTAGACAATGGAGAAGATTCCAAAAGCAACTGTTCTAGTACTAGTACTAGTACTCACCATGCAATATCTGTAATGGCGGCATAATGTAGACCAGCATGTATTAGAATTGGAGCAGCACTTTCAGTGTCATAGACATACAGCGAGTTGAAAGTAGCAACAGCAAAAACAGCTCTGTACGGAAGCTTGAATAAACCTTCTGCAACTGTACGGAAGTATGTCAGTTTCTTGCAACAGATCAGTAAACAGTGAGAACCTCCTAGCAAGGGCAGCAAACAATTGAACTACCTGATTGAGAACCGCGCAGGTTGAAAAGAACAGGGCAAAAACGAACTGCTACTATAGCCTTACTTGCACCAGGGAGTTGAATTGCAGGCCTGCAGTGTCAACAAGTTAGTATCCTAGATAACTACAACACTAGATATGAGGATTGAGCACATCTCTTGGAACAACACACTTATGTTTATTTATTTTTTCGAATAACACACTTATGTTTAACATCCTAAGACAACAAAACAATCACAGAGCGCTGAAAGGTTAGGACGACAGCTCCCTCCTATAAATTACAATGGAAATTGATCTAATCTTCCAGAAACACCTGGGAAAATATGTACTGCCTTCTTCAAGTTTATTGTGGTTGGATGTTCAGTGTAACGTGAAAGAACAAATTAGTGGTAGATCTTATGTGATGCTTAATGTTTCACATTATGTTGTTGTAGCATTGCAGGTACTAGCTAAAATATTTGTAGCTGGTACGTTTATTTTAAAGGCAGAAACATAGTTTGTTATTTCAAGTATTAGGATGTGCTACCTTGACAGGTCTCTTCTTGACATTATATAGGCAGTATTAACTACTTCAGATGAGTACTTGCACTGGCCTGGTTAAGATAAGAGAAACAAACTTGTCAACAGGACACAGATGATAAGCTAAATTATTATATTGTGAGGATAAGCTAAATTATGTGCAAAAGGAAAAAATATATACCTGCTGGCAGTACCAGAAAAGATCCATCCGGCGACCATGCCAACCTCCGGAAGAAAGATGGTAATGTCTCATCATGAAACAAATGACTTTTAACTGTTGGCTGCAGGGTAAAGGATTATCCTGTTCAGTGCACATCCAAAGGATCTGGCAGTTAAAGTAGATCAAACGAACCTTGGAATCATCATGACTTTGAAGATCTGCCTTCACTAGTGTGTGCTGGCAAACAAAGTTCATCTTCTCCATATTCTTTGATTTGCCTTGAGGCTTATTTGCATATATTTTACAGGTTCTGTCAGAGCTCAAAGAAGCAATATATTGACCCAGAGGATCCCATGCCACCCCCTGAACATAATGTAAATGGCCCTCCAACATCTGTTGCACCGCACCTGAGAATAAAAGTGCACATCAACTATATAATACAGAAGCCAAGATGGTATAACACACTGGATCACCTGTTGTTGCAGGAATTACCTTTGTTAGCATCCCATATTATGCAACTGTTGTCAACTGAAGCAGATACAAGGAATAAACCATCACTCGACCACTGCAGGTCAAGAACGTCTTTGCGATGGAACCTAAACAAGCAAGTCCAATATAATTTAGCAATCATCGAAACAAGAGGGCTACTTCAAAGAAGTACTATTATCAGATGGTATATCTCACAATAATGATTTGTGTACTTTCCAGGCCTCACTGCCATCATCATTGATATGCAATTTCCAAAGAATGATACCACCACCTGTCACAAAGATGCTGTAATTATGTCTGCTTGACAGCTGTTTATGTCTTGGTGCATGAAACATTCGAAGATATCGAGGACAAATTAGGGGTTGCTCTTCATGAAAATTACAATTCTAGCATCTTAGAGCATATGGACTGATAGAAATAAGGTGTTAAATAATGAAGACTTGATTAGTGAGTGATGGAAGGAAAAATACAAACATCACCTGGCCATGGTTGGTCATATATGTGGAAGAAAATATGCTGCCAAGTTTTGTGATTCGCTAAAACAGAATTCAGTAGGTTTCCAGTTTGTACTCGTTAGATTGTTTAACAATAGCTTGTACATACAAATATAATATAATATGCTGCATCAGGAGATGTTCCTATATTTTCAGTCAAGACTTAACCCACCACATGTTGATTACAACAGAAGCCAATTTACATAACCAGGACACGAAATATTCACCCATGTCATTTAGCTACAATCAAATAGCTTCAAGTAGGATGAGTTAAGTACTTCTTCAACAGATGTAAATGCTTGGGCAAGTGGTACCGCAAGCATGCTTTTTATCGCAACTCACAATGAACATGTGGGTTACAGGGAACGTAGCAGACTAGTGGCAGTGGCTATTTTCTCTTTCTCGGTTTGTTTTGTGAATTTCAAACGCTATGTACAGAACCAACCAATGAATCCCTTGACTGAATCGGCACAACTGGGTGCCTTCCGTTTCGGTAAAAGGAAAAAGGTGCAAGTGCCAAAGAATTGAACATACCATCGGAACCGGACGCTAGATTTTCTCCTGCATATAGCCAGTGGGGAAAATGTGGTTAATTAGACAGAACCAAACTACTAAACTGGTTATTTTTCAAATGTGCTAAGCAAGTAAAAAACATGTGCAAATGTAACTGCTCAAACGGGGATGAGTTGCCTAACGCAGTTGTGCAGTGCTCAGACGGAGGAACAGATTCGAGACAGCGTTGCCACCTACCAGAAGGGGAGAAGCGGAGGACGTTGACGGCGGAGCTGTGAGACGAGAGGCTGCTCACGTAAGAGGCGGTGGGGAGCTTCTTCTCCGAGTCGTCCGACGCTATCGCCCAGATCTGCAAGGCAAGCTCGGATGAAATCGGAGGCGTAAACCGCACGGACAGCCCCCGTTCATCCAAACCGGAGGCGCAAGCTCGAAACCCGTCCAGGGGCCAGACCGGGGAGGCACGGGGCAGGGTTAAGCAAAGCGGGGAAGGAATGGCGGACCTTGATGTCGTGGTCGCCGCCGCCGGTGGCGAGGCGGCGGGAGACGGGGTGGAAGTCGAGGGTGAGCACCGGCTGCAGGTCGTGCCAGTTGATCTGCACCGTGCCGCCCCGCATCCTCTCTGCCGTCGTCTTCTCCGGTGGGATTCGATGGGATGGATCGAACCGAATCGCCTCCGAGGCTTAGGGTTTGGGGAAGGCGGGAAAATGGAGGGGATTGGGCGCGCGGCTCCACTTTTGTTCCGCTCCCTCCAACCTGCAGTCTCGAGCGGAGTGGAGAAGAGAGAGAATGGGCAATAGAGGCTGGGCCGATTTGTACAAGAGTCAAATGGGCTGTATCACCTGCCCACTATCTGCCTAGAGCTTGCGCAACAGTAGTACTCCTCCCTCCATAATTCGTTTAAAAAAAATACTCCCTCCGTATCGGTTTATTAATCCCCTAATGTTTTTAGAAAACCATTAACGAGTTAGCTTGGCTCGTTAACACAACGAGTTCAGATTTAAAACTCTCGGTAAACTCACGAGTAGCTTGTTTAACTCGTTATAAGTAGACGAGCATGAGAATATATAAGAAAAGCTAGCAATTCTCCTTCCGATTCAGTATTAGAACAACGACAATCCTTCCACAGTTTCACATAGGCAAGATCAATGAAAAAGATAGTGTCTCTACATCATTATATGTGCATGAAACATTGGCATTATGACATCCATCGGCGAGAAGTTTCAAATTATATATTTGAATGAGTTTAACGAGCTAAACAAGTAGCTCTTGAGTAGCTCATTTAGCTTGTTCAACAAAACAAGCTCTAATCTAAAAGTCTGCTCGACTCGTTCGAGCCGAGTTGAGCCGAGTCACGAGCTACTCGTTTAGCTTGCAAGTTTCAAGTTTTAATTTCAGCTCTATAGATATTAGAGTTGCCATCTTTTTTTCAAACCAATGGCATGCTTGCATGCAACCTTTTTAGCCTATTTTATGAAGTGATGCAACTAATGAGTGAAAAAACAGAGATTTAGAGTTATTTGTTCACCTATCAATGCTTGCGTTGGTCGCAGAGCTTTTTATAGTAAGCCCAATAAATTGATATGAACGGAGTATTTTCTAGTAAGTTCAACATAATTATCGCGACAAATCGGTAAACACCTAGGTTCGAAGCGCTCCTTCTAGTAAGACCAGTAAACCAGTATGAAGGAAGTATTTTTTTATTTCTCATGAACTAAAAAGGTGAGAATAAGATAATACTCCCTTCGGTCCAAATTAACTGACACAAACATACACTATGTCGAGTACAAGTATAAAAGTATAGTCCTAAGTTGTGCCAACTAATTTGGGTCAGAGGGAGTACAAGATTACATTTTAATCATACATTTTTTTTAAAATCATCTTTATTAAGGATTTAGAAACGTATGAGCGGGAAAATAGTGATTTGCGTTTCAGGCCTGCTCATGATTAAATTAAAAAAATAACATATAAGTCTCGGGAATTTTTCCAAATAGCTGAACTCAATAAGTGGATTGCAATAAATTGTGTAAAATGGTCTCCATGGGAATCGAACTAGTTGCATAGAACAATGATAGTTCAACTCAATAAAAGTTCTTTTGGAATTAACGTGGATCAAAGTGGTTGCATGGATCACTTTAATTATTTTACTTTAAGCATGCATTTTACTTATATAAACAGGAGATGTTTTCTAGAGAAAATATAATTTGCAGCTCTGTGCAAGCAGATTATAAAGATATTTATAGTAGGTCAGTGCTCCTTTTTTGCGTGTGAAATGAATAGCCTAAATCACAGTTAGAAACAGCTAACATATGTACCTCTTGTGTAAGTGCTTTTTTTTCTTACACCAGGTGGACTTTTTTGGTAGGTGCTAGTTGTTCATGGTGTCATATACAAGAGACATCATATCTATCAGTAATGGCCACTACTAGATTAAGTCGATGATTAGCGTCACCAAATCCTGGCACACTATGTTGGTAATGGCTGCATAATATGGGACCGTAAAGTGTAAAAAAATAGCAAAAGGTGAGAAAAACATGAAAAGGGGATAATACGTGGGGAAACCTAGCTAGCTAAAATGCACCCAAATTCATAGGCCATCTGTTAAATAAAAGAGCACTATCGAATCAAATTCTATAGATCGATATTAACCTAGGTAATAGGTGTGTAGATTTGCACTTATCTTGGGTTGGAAGATAAATGAAAAAAGTGCTGGTGTCAATACTTCATTAATTTGTAGCAAAATTTCACCACTAACTTGATGTAATTGATAAGACAACATTATGAATGAAAATATCGAAGAACACCGAGATATGATCGATGAGGTTCACTAAAAAACATGAATACACAATACACAATGTAGATCCTTTGGTTAGTTTATGTAAATCGTCCACACTTTTCAATTACATTTCAATCATCTGATTCTTACAAGATTGCAATATATACTTGAAATCAATTTTGTAGTTATGCTTTCGTAAATGTGAAGATTGTGTTACAAATCTCCAGGGAGGATGCATTTTCAAAAGAAGTAAATTCAAATTTTCTATCCTCTAGTTGTGATGTTGTCACAGAATTTTCCCCATTTTTAAATATTTCCACAGTTTCTCCCTTTCTTGTGACCCTATGATGGTTTTCACCCCCATTTTGCAGTTATGATTTTAACTTTGAACAATTTGTTTAGATCCCCTATCAATATGTGTTTCAAAAAGAGTAGATTCCACTTTTATCCTCCGGTCTCAATCTTGCCATGATATTTAACCCCTTTATAAACAAAACTACCCACATTGTCCGAGAGCAACGATACGGAAGACGGACTAAGTGGAGCCACTTTTTTAATATGAAATTTTTCAGATTTTTTTTGTATAGATGCATGAAGATGATGTCTACAGACCTGCATTTTTTGTTAAAATATGTAATACTTTGTGTTAAAAAATAAAAATGCGGCTCTAAGTATGTATTTGAAAATTCATTTCTTTGTCTTCATGTTTGTCTTTTTGTGTAGGTCACGGGTGAAAGCATAATTCTTAGAAACTTTGTACATACTACATAAATGTACTTGATCAACTAATGTTTGCCTCTGGTCGCCTAAATATACCAGCACAGCCAAGCGACTGTCCACGTACATAAGATTCTCGAAGAAAGTGATACTTACACCGTTGGTTAGGAATGGAAAAAAATTCAAACCGAGGTCCAACTATGTGTAGAACGTTCTCGGATCTACCAAAGCATGCTGCAATTAGCCAGCTGCCCTAATGGTTAGAAGTGTTCGTTTGTAGTAACTGTTACCACTTACCACGGTGCACTTCTAACCCTGCTTCTAAAGTTAAATATACTTAATTTAGTGCCTACTGCCAAACCTAATACTCCTATACTTAGCTTGATGCGTTGCCAAGCGTATAGCTTCGTAGCAGCAGCAGCATTCTGTTAATTACTTCGAGAACGAGCTCGAAGCCTCGAATTCGAACACGCATGGTCGAAGTCGAACTCGATCGTTCGGCGTACACTTGCGTTGACGGTTTTAATTTGAGGAACCCTGCCGGATTCTGCCAACTGCCAAACTTCCTGTCGTATGCAATAGTCAAACACTTGTCCTTGCCCAGTGGCCAGTGCTAGTGGATGACCGATGTGGTGAGGAAGAAGCAGGCAGGAAACCAGCTGGGGTTCCACCTACAGTCAACACGCCTACATGTATAGCTGCACAAAAGGGAGTTCCGAATCCACTAACTCGATCATCCATCCACCTTTCTGGAGTGTCAAGTCAAGCTAGCCACACATATACCCTCTCAAGGATATAGCTCATTTTAGGGTTTTGCTACAGTCTCCTGCACTCAACTCCACCTTTATTTGTCATATGGATAGGCATGGTTAGCAAAAAAGTTATAGAAGTTAGATCTTGAAATGAAATTCTAGGGGTTTGAATACATGTTGTTTGGTTGTAAATATAGACAAATTTAATTACTACTATATATTGTACGAGTTGGTGTCAGGTATCGAGATGTTATTTACTACATATGTGTGACTTACATGGATTGTTTTTGTTTTTTTAGATTAAAATGCAAACAAATGCCCAGAGATTGACACGCAATGTTTGAAAAAGAAATTAAGTATGTTTAACATCGCTATGAAATAACTCAAAATCTTTGACAATTTTTGTAAAAATATTGGGCATGACCTCCCCACTCAATAAAATTTGTCGACCACCATTATTGTACTGGCAGGCTCAGGGAAGAGCAGCACCATTTTGTAGGCGACGGCCTTTCATCCCGGGCCGTGTTACCGACCGGGACTAAAGGTCACGCTATGAAAGGCCGTCGCGCGTGGGGCTCTCGCGCCGCCACCCCTTTAGTCCCGTTCTGTGTTACCGACCGGGACTAAAGGTCCATTACGACCCGGGACTAGAACCTGGCCGTACGTGGGCGTAACGAATCGGGACTAATGCCCCCTTTAGTCCCGGCCTAAACTGTTTGGGGACTAAAGGGGGCGGATGGAAGGCCTTTTTTCCACTAGTGCTTGATGTGTTTGAGTTTGAAGGAAGAGGGTACCGAAGCAGAAACCGTATGTTTATCATGGAGTGAGCACCGACACTAACATGCTCCCAGGCTAGCTGGGCTCAACCACAACACAAGAAACATGCATGTACATCTTAATTGAAAAAATTAGGAGCAAAATTAAGTAATAAGAAAAGTACCAACGGTGAGTAGCATTTTTCTCACAAAGTGCACAATGTCATCAATTGCTACTTGTCGAGTCCAAATTAAATTAACCCGCCTGCTTCTAAAACGACCCAATATCATCAATTGGGCTGTTAGTGCACTGCAATACTACATGTGACCATATCTTGGTAGTATCCTACTCCTAGTAATATTATCTTTTGTCTAGGATCCTCCTTTAAATATTAACAATCTTTATTTTAGCTGGCTCATGTTTTTCTTTCCTATAACAAGAAAAAAGCTTCAATAAAATTAATCTCAGGCAGATTACAAGGGCAACATAGCTATCCACATCAAGTAAAGTTGTACTAGTACATTGCTTGGAGAAATATATAGTGGGTACCTTGTATAACTAGATTATGCCTTGGATGCAAGTATAGATGTACGAAATTTGAAACTTAAATATAATATATTTCTGATCTGTATAAAAAGAAAATACATAGATTGCATAGATAAGTACCTAAATTTATAATTTGCATGTAACTTAGTGTTACTTACTGGTACACAAAATCCAACAACTTGCATTTAAACTTAGGCACATTAACCTCCACCACTAGTATCAGGAGCAAGCAAGTTCGGGCTGACTTCGGAGTTTGCCTTGGATGCATAAGAGCATCTCCAGCAGAGGCTGTATACTAGCGCGCTGTAAAACGCCGAACCAGCGCGCTGTAGATGCTTTGCGCGCGTCATTTTCGAGCGGCCATTCTCAGAAGCTGTAAACGCGCGCGGCAATACACGGCGCGCAGACGCGCCTCCACCAGACGCTGCATCATACAGCGCGCAAACACGCGCGCGCACACAAACACGCGCGCGCACACAAACAGATTGATCGAAGATCTAGAAAATAGACTAAAATTAAACCGCGACGAACAGAAAATACATTGCGTTCAACAGAAATTAAAACTACAAACTACCAAATGAAGCTACATTCTACGCTTCATCATCATCATCGGAGGAGGTGTCCTCGGACTGCGTCCACAGGTCATCCCACCTCGGATCGTCCTCGTCGATGGTCTGCGGCCCCGCGAGCTGCGCGTTGATGAAGGCTTTGCGCCGGCGGCGATCTTCCCGGTAGGCGCGCCGCTCGGCCCTTCTCGAGCGGTAGAACTCGAGCTCCGCCTGCACATCCTGCGGGAACTCGGCGCGCCACCTCGCCATGGCGCGCTCGTCGTGCTCGGCGATGAGCAGGCGGCGCTGCGCCTCGCGATGCAGGCGGCGGTCCTCCTCCGTGATGAGGCGCGGTGGTGGCGCGAGGAACTGCGCCTCCTTGAGCGTCTCCGTCTCGGGGAAATTCATCTGCCGGCGCGGGCGCCCGAGGCGCCATGCCGCCGCGTCGTACGCGCGCGCCGCCTCCTCCGGCGTGTTGAAGGTGCCGAGCGTGAGGCGGAAGCCGGCGGTGCGGATCTCGGCGTAGTAGAGCCCGTTCGGGCGCGGGCGCACGCCGGTGAAGCCGGAGGCGCTGCGCCGGCGAGGCGGCATGGCGGCGGGGCGCGTGGCGTTTGGGCGGTGTGCGCGCGTGGAAGGGGATAGAGAAGAAAGGGAACGTTCCAGGTGCGCGCGCGTGGCGGTTGGGCGCGGGCGACGCGCGGCTTTTGTAGCGCGCGCTCCACGACGCGCGGGAGATTTGCCGCCCAACCTAGCGCAACAGCAGCGCGCGCACCTAAAGATCCCGCGCCTGCTGGAGAAAGATACCGTGCCGCGCGCGCCCAAAAAAGCAGTTATTACAGCGCCGCGCTAGTATACAGCCTCTGCTGGAGATGCTCTAACTACTTGCACTCAGCTAAACATTTAGTACATCAGTTCTTGTAAAATTGTCGTTTTGAACATCACATAGGCTATGAAATATTCACCCGCCGACAGTTACTTTTCTAATTTTAAACTACTAAAGCACGGTAAGACTTAGGAGTTATAGAGAGGTGTTTGTAAAGGTTAAGAAAACTCTAGACAAGCTGTCAGAATATTAACTTCATGTTCTGAGCCCAGTTTTCGTATAATTATTATTATTTTCTTTCAGCAGCATCAGTCTGCCCACCTGAGGAGGTTTGTTAAATAGTAGATGAAATAACAACGCACATATAAAATATGCATGGCACACGGTGTGGACTGCTCCACTTGCCAACCAAGTAAATCGGGCTGATTAGGAGTCAATTTTGGCAGCAGTGGATGGACATGGACTAGACTGGCAAGTCCCTGCCTATAAAACCCCATCAACACAACACAAATACCACACGCACAGAGCTCACCACACTCCAAAGACAGTCACACAGCAAGAAGCATCTCCTCCTCCACAGAGCCACAGCTAGAGAGAGCATCCCACGGCGAGAAGCTACCTAGCACTCCTAGCAATTTCCAACTAATGGCGCCAACGATGGCCATCACCACCGCCACCCTCGTGCTCCTCGTCGTCTTCCTCCTCGCGCCAAGCACCCTCGCCTCCCGCTCAGGCCCGTCCTCTCACCACGGCCACGGCGGCCACGCCAAGCACTCGCCGCCGCCATCGCCGCCGCCATCGCCGCCACCACCCGCGCCAGTCGCCCCGGTTGCCGCGGCTCTGGTCCGCACCACCTGCAACTCCACCGCCTACTACGACCTCTGCGTGTCATCCCTCGCCGCTGACCCCTCCAGCGCCACCGCCGACGTGCGCGGCCTCTCGGCCATCGCCGTCTCCGCCGCCGCCTCCAACGCCTCGGCCTCAGCCGCCGCGCTCGGCGCCAACGTGACAGCTCAGGGCGGCGCCGCCGTCGACGGCACCGTGCAGGCGCTGCTCCGGACGTGCGCGGGCAAGTACGGCGAGGCCCGGGACGCGCTGGCCGCGGCGAGGGCTTCCATCGCGCAGCAGGACTACGACTACGCCGCCGTGCACGTCAGCGCCGCCGCCGAGTACCCGCAGGTGTGCAAGGCGCTGTTCAGGCGGCAGAAGCCTGGGGCGTACCCGGCGGAGCTCGCGGCGAGGGAGGAGGCGCTCAATCAGCTATGCTCCGTCGCGCTCGACATCATCTCCCTCCTCAGCGCCAGTTAACTGAATAACCAAGCTACGGTCGAATAGACTATGACCAACACGTACTGCGCAGAAGCGCGTACACGTACGTATACTCTACTAAATTAAGGATGTGACCGTATGTAAGTGCAGTTGTAACTAGTGTAGCTACTCCCGCAAGAAAGAAAAAACTAGTGTAGTGTACGTGTAATGACACGTACTAAGAACCTTTTGTTTTTGCTGCTGCTAAATGACATGTACTTAGTTATTAAATACTACTAATATTTATGATATTTGTATGTCAAGAAAACATTGATGATATTTGTTGCATTTTGATACTTATTTGATCAGCTTTCCTGTGATTTTTTTAGTTGTCAAAACCAGGATTTTACGGAGACGGATTTTGTAAGCATGCTATGCTTAATTTCCTGTTTCGTAGGCGCCTACACAATGACCTCCTTGATCAATTGAATACTATCCTTCTTGATTTCAATCAGTTAAACTTGAATCCCCTATCTGATAGTGTTGTTTGATATTTTGGGGGAAAATTCAGTTCTCTAATTTGCAAAATGATACTTCTGCGCTCATATAGATGGATTCAGAAAGCTAAAAGGCCTTTTTAAAATTCAAAATTTCATGTTACAAGCTTTTCAAGATTCTATTTTTACCAGGGACAATATGAGGAAGCGAAATTCCTGGGCTCTCCTTTATGCTCTTTTCTGTAGTGAAGGTAAAATTTCTCAACACTTTCCTTGTGCTCAATTGCTAGAGCGGTGTGGGGCGCTCTGGGTACTACTCCCTCCATTCACAAATACTTCGCGTTCTGGGTTTGGTCAAAGTCAAATTTTAAGAACTTTGAATAAATATCTATAAAAAATACCAACATTTACCATATAAAATCTATTGTGTTAGAATCTTCTAAAAGCAATTTTCATATTATATCTATTTGGTATTATAAATATGGTTTTTTATAAATTCTTAGTCAAAGTTTATAAAGTTTGACTTTGACTAAATCTAAAACGCAAACTAAATAAAAACAGAGGTAGTATCCTAGGAACGTCTGATTGTCCTAAAACTTTGTGGCAACCTTTTAGTCGGTTGTATTCATTCCTGTCTCGAGGAGATCGATTTGACACGGTCGACATTGTTGCCGTCTATTGGGCCATTTGGACCAGTCATAAAAAAGTATGTAGAAGTACTAGAAACAAATAATTGAACAAATCTTATAAAACCCCCTTTTTCAAATCATAAGAACGCAAACGTACTACTAGATGATAACAAGCTCATAAATAGTAATATAATTTTTTTCGAGAGTACGCCTAAGCGTACCTTTCTTTTATAGAAGGAAAAATAATTAAAGAGTTATGTCATCGTCATAGACGACAATGACATATGTCACCAGACAACCAAAGTCCTAGAAACAATTAAATAGTACTCCCTCCAATCGACTGTCGGCAATTTGGTACTAGCTTAATACAAAGTTTGTACTAAGTGCCCGACAGTTATTTCCGATCGGAGGGAGTAATACAATAAACAATTAAATTCCATGTATGCAAAAACGTAGAATATACATATTTTATGTTCATTGGTGATTACTATTAGCAATCGGTTCCAAATAAAAGCATGCAAGGTGTTCAAATTAATATTGAACGCATTGTAACTCGTAAGGTAACCACCAAAAAACTAGTAGTAAAAAATAATGCCAATGATTATATTTATATTATTAAAGTGTAAATAAATATGTTTCATACACTAGAAATCGCTATTATGATATCTAATTTGCTAGGTATTATCGTTTAGAGATATGTAGCATGAAGAAGTATACAATATATAGGTTACCAAATTGTAAAAAATAATCCATGAATGAACTTTTGCTATAAAAATTATTTAAATTTAATACAACAGCATGTTTTTGAAGATATAGATTACAACTGTTTAATAAGTAACGATACATTTCAAATGTAATTAACTATGCCAAATATAATTATACTTGTTAATATTTTAGAGTGCAAATATTTTTTAAAAAAAATAAAAAAGTTCAATATAATTTTCTGTGCACATCTCCTCCTTTAACTACATCTGGATGATACTCCTGTTGGTATTCTAAGTTTAGTATTCTTATTTCAAATGGAATTTGTTCCACTGTCGATAACCTCATGATTTTCTGTGATATATTTTTGTATATCTTGATGCAATAAATAAGTAGGGGTACATACATTGACCATAGTAAATTGCTTTGATATTATCAAAACGCGTCTTCAGCGGCTCGGGCGCAGATTATAAGAAAGAATCTAAGAATGATAGAGAGGCGTTGCGTCTGTCCTGCAAATACGTTCAACGTTTGCAGCATTCCACCTGTCTTGCTCCCGACTATCTTGTAGTTGCCTTCATTGATAGCAAGCAAGATCTTCACCATTTGGTCCAAGCATCCTTTGCCCATCTTCACATAAGAACTGCATATCATCAAGATTAGTAGTTAGAACACATTCAAACTGGGGCGGCTTTGAAATAGTTGTGATAAAAATACATACTGATAGGAGTAACCACTGTTATATGTCATCTTCCAATTCTTATGGCCAAAGAGGTGCACGGGTAGTGTAACATCATAGTAGTAAAACCAACCATCCTTTTGCTTGGGATCATGTGGCTGTGGTCTGATGGCAATTACATAACCATCATTCTCAGATATTAAAACCTCTAATCTTCCATTCTTGCTCACAAATACCAAAATTTGGTAAGTTATCTCATCTGGGTGGGCATCGCGTCATCGGCTTTATCACCCTTCTCGGGCGGGTTCGGGGAAGTGATTGGCACCCCTGACATCTCGTTGCTCGCGTAGAATCGTACCTTTGCATCCTTTCGAAAACGAAACGCTGAATGTTTCTCTTTAGTCACCGCGTCTCAGCTCTGGCATTCTCCTCAAGTTCGCTATTCTCCTTAGATACGTGCAAGGTAAATTTAAGCACATCCTACATTACAAACCAATTTGTAAGCAGCTGAAAGCTCAACATAAAGATTGTGTTAATCTATGGGACAGTAATCCTGCAATGTGGCACTAATCATAGTACATCAGTTGGATACGATAATTCTATTTAATCAAGATTTCACCTTAACGTGGCTACTGACTAAAGACAAACTTCATCAGAATCCAGCGTTGAGTAAGCCATATGCACAGAAAAGCATTATAAATACGTGAATTGTGATATGAACCATGAGTGTTGTTTACAGATGCTGCAACTTGTAAACAATGCATAACTATAGCCAAGATATTAACTGTACAACTAATAAGCAACTAAAAATCAGATGAATAAAGCATTAGTGGACAAATAGTGGACCGTGGTGACCGCACTAGCATAAAATATTTTTATGCTTCCGTGTTAGCGGATACGTATCATTTCATTGACATTTCATAGGAGTGCCTTATTGACGGCTAACAAGGGTATGAATACCAAGGCCCACGGCGTTGGTACCCCTGAGGTTTGTTCGGGTAATAGCCTATGAAAGCTAAAGCCCAAGATAAATATTGAAGCATAGTCATAGTTGAAATATAAAATTGTGTTGTAATCCATCTTGTATAAGACTAATTTGTATTGACCTGACCGGTTCCTCGGGACCTGGCCACCTATAAATAGGGGCTAGGAGAGACCGGCCAGGGATAGATTGAGACCGATCTTGTAATCCATGTTTTGTCTCAATAATCATCGAGTTTTGCCTTGTTCGCCTGAGTCTTTTACCTTCGAGTTCATCCGACGCTCTCTCCCCCCAATCCTAAGTCCTTCATCTATGACATTTGCCAAGTTAACCCTCATCAATTGGCGCCGATCGTGGGGATTCTGGGCGTCGGAATCATGAATTCAACGGCTTTCTCGTCTTCATCCAAGAACAACTCGAAGATCGACGGAAACCAGATTGCCTTTGGAACCGTAAAATTTCAACTACACCCACCCACCCTAGCTCCGGTCTTTGCAAGTTTGGATCAGAAGATGGATCTGACGATTGGAAGCTTCAACTTTCATGTTGGATCTCTAGGTTTTGTACACCTTTTAGATCCGGTCATTATCTGTAAATAAATCAATTGTGTACTGAAATTCTCCCAAAGCGAACCAACCGCTGAATTATGCACATCAATTAATTTTTTTTGTATCTTTATGTTTTCTATAAAAAAAGATAACTAAGTATTTTTAAAAATATAAATAATGTCAAACATTCAAAGAATTAGAACGATAGCTTCCATAATACAGAAAAGGTACATGTATAATTGTATGACGGTGGTGACAAAAAGTAGACATCCCACTCTTCAATCCAGGTGTCATTTACCTTTTTTCTCCTATCAAAAAAGCAATAAAGTAATTTAAAAAAGTCACCGAAGCTTTCCCAATTAACTGGCCACTCACCTCAAACAGAAAAAAACTATATGGATATTGCACCGGGATGGGAGTATGTACAACAGGGTAAAAGGTTTCATAAAATCATACTGATGGTTAGTTACTTAAAAATCTCTTTGTGCCAAAGAGATGATGAATCTTGTCTGGCTGGACCATTTTGATTTTGATGGAAAGGAAAGCAGTAATGAGTGAAGTAACATGCTCGTGCTCGTCCTGATTTATCATTGAGTGGGGATAAAACTGAAAAGTAGCAAAACATGGTCGTCTCACGGTACTGTGTGTGCACCTGAAAGAGGGGGTTTCAGAAGAAGGGATTCGGTGTGTATGGGCGCCAGTGGTCCTTTACTTTTAGAATTTTGAAAATTTTAAAATCTTACACTTCTATATTTTTAAAAATTATGACGTTAAATATATAGATAGATATGTATACGAGGAGTGTATATAAAAAAGTCTCATTAAAAATACGTTGTATTTTGGGAAATATAAAGAAGAAGAAAATTCTGATAGTAAATAGTAGTAAAGTAGCAATAAAATAATATATCTTTTTTTAGAAATTTGTCTTTTTTGTATTTCCTAAAATATAAAGTATTTTTTAATAGAACTTTTTTGCATACAATCATTCCATATATATATCTTTCTATATATTTAACGCCATAATTTTTGAAGACATAGAAGCGCCAGGTTTCAAAAAAATTAAAAATCTTAAAGTCAAGAGAGATCACTAGTGCCCATGTGCCAAATGGACTTTCCGGGGGTTTCGCTTCATCTTTATCAATGAACTTCTTCTTTCTCTATCTTCTTCCCATTTTCCTTAGTAGCAATCACCTAATTTTTCTGTTTGAAGTTACTATTATTCTTTGCATTTCCCTTTCAACTACATTCTTGTTATCCACTACTACAATTTTTTACTGTTTCGAAGAGAGAATGGAAAGGCCACAACAAAGTAACCTGTCTGCATACGATGGAGAACATAATCATGTTCATGCGACTCTTCTCACGTAAGAAGATCTGGTCCTCTTATATATTCCACTTTACATGAAAGAAAGCAATCTCATGTATGCTGTTGCAAAAGCCAAAAAAAAGTCTGGCTGGCTACAAAAAGTGCTTCTGAGATGCCATAAATCAGACCAAAGATGGATCCTTTAATCACAGGCTAAAGATGAAGATTCATAGGCCAATGGAGCCTTTAATCACACTATTCTGCTTTCCAAAGTAAAGGCTCCATCCCTACCTAGTGATCTCTTTTATTAGTCGGTTTTGCTAGCACAGGTGCACAACTCAAGAAAAAGAGTGCAACAAAACAAACAATTATCCTAACGCTGCATTGGCAAAAAGAAAAATGTGCAGTTCTCCAAACATTTGGAAGCCTGTTGATATGCATCAAATTTGACATTAGACAGACAGACATGCACGATGCCCTCATGAAGCAACAAACTAGTGATGACCACAGCCAAGAGGGCAGCAGGACGCTCTAGTAATAAATAAGAAAAGGTGGTAGAAATAGTGATATAAAAAAGGATACCAGATAGTGGAAAAGAAACATGCATAAATATCAATGGGTACTCGAAGTTTGCACAACCCAACAACGTCAGGTGATGCCAGAATACATCACCCACAGTGTTCCACACACACACCTACTACATCACGAGCAACTCATTGCATATTACATAAAAATACAGAATTCTAACACTTCCAGCACCATAACATAACTGGGAGACCAAAAGGAGCTCAAAGTTGAATAGGCTTGATCTTAAAGTGGAGGTTGATAAGTGAAAACACGAAACACTTCAGGTCCTGCAAGCAAAAAACATCCATAAGTGTTGAATAGTTATCGGTTACAGGTGTACATAATAATTTGGTTAACAGAAAACCAAAATAATAGTTATCCTCAGAACAGTTTGAACTAATTTGTCATTAGCCTCGGTGGGATTAACAGAAGAAGCTAGTAACATGATTTTGTGTCGTGCCCACTTCAAACTCTGACTATAGTGCACTAACAATTCCTTAATGTAGTTAAGGAATTACTACCTCCATCCCAAGGATTAAGGCCTATATTTTTTTCAAAAAGTCAAACTATGTCAAGTTTGACCAAACTTTTAGAAGAATCTATCAACAAATATGATATTTTGTAGATACCACATGAAAATATATTTCACTATATATCTAATGATATTAATTTTGTATTTTGTATATTAATGATTTTTGATAAAAGCTTAGTCAAACTTGATATAGTTTGACTTTCTGGAAAAAATATAGGCCTTAAGCCTTGGGATGGAGGTAGTATTAACATATGGTCGCCCATGACATTTGTACACTAAGCAAACCTAACAGAAGAAGATTGAAGATGTAATGATGAATCTATGGTAGAAACAGTTTGGATATTTTGATATTTTCATTAGGAAGAAGAAACAATTTAACTATTGAAGAATGCCAACAGAAATAAGCAAAATTATCTAGCATACCCTATCACCTCGAAGGTTTTCAGTTTTTCCATATGATACCATACTGCCAACTTGAGATGCAAAATTCACCGAGTAAAATAGAACATGCAGCAAACAATAAAATTCCTAAGGGGACCTGATCGATTCTCCTGATGTACAGTAATATGAAGGTTCAGTATTTGCATCTAGAAGTTTGTCTGGTTAGGAACACTAACAAAAAAAAAGAGACCAAAGGGGAAGACGCCCTTGGCTTATATCTATAGAAGATTTAGTGAGCACAACCTGGAGTTGCGAGTGCGGAGACTCGAACCTAGGCGGGCAGGCATGCATCAGCCCATTCTATGCCACAGTTCACATTACGAACACTAATAAAGTTAGTAACAACCCCAGACCAAATGTCTCCATATTTCTTCCACACTGCCCACATATAGTTTGTAAGATTCCAGGTAAAGAGACCAGGAGATATATTTATAATCACAGTTAATAAGAAACTAGACCACCAAATATGGTTGGTAAAACAGCTGGCTATTTAAGTTCTAAGCAAAGCATGTTGTTCCAATTTTTTTAATTGCAAAAGTTAAACCCACCCTAAACAACAAAGCAATTTTTTGCTATCTACCGAAATCAGTGCTCTTAGTTTAACATGTGGGGGAGGGGGGATTTTCTACTTCTGTGCTGCATATGTTTAACTGTTTTCGAGTCACTGAGCAAATGCACAGCTGAAAGAGGATGGAAATACTTAAAATATCTTATAGGCGATAATGTGGATAATGAAGTACATGGCAATCCACAGCAAGAGCTGGCATTTCTTATAGGCGATAATGTTTGCTTTCCTGTTCACTGTATATTGCTGTGTGCTTCCCTGTAACTCAGTGTTTTTCTTGCACCGCACTACCTACATTGACAGGTTGTGCCAAGTAGAGTGAAAGTTTCAGAAAATACGCTCATAGATGTTGAACTCTCATGTCGTATTTTTCTGACCTTGTGTTTTGAGCTTTTATCTTGCTGTCTTGTAAACACTACAGATCAAAAGGTGGATGTGACCTGGTTACTGTTTTGCTTCCTTAAGATGTCAGGTATTATAGGTCCTTGTAGGGTATTGAACTTAAACGGCTGCTAATAGCATGTTTTGCAAGAAATTGGTTTTCAATTTGGTTGATAGACTGGGCGGTCCAAGTGCCATTAAGAAGACACTCTGACATGTATGCTAAGCATTGACACGTCAGTTATCTCAAAACCCTGAAGATATGGCTATACCCCTCGCACAGTCAGTAGATTACTTTGAACTGCAAACCAATAAACTTATCCCAATGTTATTGAAATCATTTAAGCCCAATTCGACATTAAAACTAGGTACACTGCAAATGAATTTAGCACAAGAATACTCAGCACCAGCTCAAATTGATGAACAAAGCCATAAGAGGTATTTACAGTTTGTATCAAGCATCAATACCCCTAGCGAAACATTCAAGTTTCTACCAGCATTGACTCTAGATAGGAAGATATGCGACCAAGTGAGCGAGACTAATGTTCAGTTAAGCTATGTTCCACGAGAAAGCAGAACACCTCCCAACCTAAGCATATAATCCCCATTGCTGACATTATGCTAGTATAATGATTTTTGGGTGAAGGGCGAGGATGTTATTACCTGGACGAGGTAGTAGAAGATGCGGAGGCCCTCCGGGTCCTTGCTGGTCTGGACGTCAACGAGGGAGCCGATCTTGGAGGTGGTGAAGGAGATGTGCTCGTTGCCCATGACAATCTCGAGCTCCTGCCTGCCGACGCGGTCAGGCTCCGGCCAATTGCTGTCGTCCTCCTTCATTATCTGCCAAAATTCCAGCACAGATTCGCCCGTCCGTCAGTAACCAAACCCCCCAACCCTAGCTAGGTTTTCCGTCCGTAACTACTAGCAGCAGCAAGGGGGAAACGCGGGTACAGAGTACAGACCTCGGAGTCCTGGATGACCCTCCTGGCCTCGCGGAGCACGGAGGGGGAGACGAAGACCTCCTTGCGGATCATGGTGTCGTTCTTGTAGTTGGAGTTGTTGGCGTAGCGGAGCTTGCCGTCGGGGCGGAACTCGAACTCCAGGAACTCGTGCCCGAACTTGCCCTTGTGCCCCACGTAGTACCGCAGGTAGAACTCGTCCTCGCCGCCCGCGCCGCCGACAGCCGCCGCCATCTCTCTCTTCGTGGGGGGCTGGGGGTGTGAGGTTGCAGCGGCGGCGCTCTGTCTGTCTCTGTTCGTGCTCGCCTCGTCGTCGACCTCTAGACCTTGCTGGACCTGCCTTTTCTGGCGACGCTTCCTTTTATGGGCCGTCTTCAAGTTTGGGCTGGTTTAAGGCCCGCAATTGGTGTCTCACACGTTTTCCTCTACAATTCAGTCTCCTTCATTCAAGAAAAAAAAGGTTCAATTTATGTTCAACTTTAATTACTCCTTCCATCCATAATTAATGTCGTGATTGTAGTTCAAATTTGAACTAAGGATGTGTTCGGTTACAGAATTAGAGGGAACGGAACGGGTCGGTTCCATCCCTAGGACATGTTCCTGTGTTCGGTTGAGGAGTCGGAACGGAACCAACTAATTCTGCCGAAGGGAATATACCGTGTAGATGCGGAATTGCCTCGTTCCATCGAATCGGTCGGACGACGCGGAACCGAGCCCTACGGTCACCGCTAATCCTTCTCACCCGTTCTAAAAAAAAAAAAAACTTATCTCACCCGCACGCTCTCGACCGAACCCTATCCTGCTCTCGTCCTCTCTCCCATCGAGCGACCGGCGGCGGCGCCCTTCCTCCGGCGCGCCCTCTCCCTCTCCCTCTCAGGCGGCGCCCTCTCCCTCTCCCTCTCAGGCGGCGCGTCCCTCCCTCTCCCTCTCTGGCTCGCGGGGCGGTTGCTGGTAGCAGGCGCGCGGGCGGTGGCTGGTAGCAGGCGCGCGGGGCGTGGCTGGTTGCAGGCGGGCGGAGCCGTGGCTGGTTGCAGGCGAGGAGGTTGCGAATAGCAGGCGAGGAGGAGACGGTTAGCAGGCAAAGAGGGGCAAGCACTCCCGGCGGCTTTGAGGTATAAATTCGAGCCCATCTTTGTGCAGATTGAATTCGAAATTGTGATGTGTGTGGTGCTGTCCTATTTTGCAGCATATTAACTTGATAAATCTTGTGATATCTTGTTCATAAACCATGCAATTGTTAATTTAAGAAAAAATGAATGCATTTGTAGATGGGCAAGATGATGGATAAAAGGAAAAAGATGATTAGAGGAGCTGCTGTTTTTGTAGTTTTTGCTGCAATTGTTGTTGCTATTCGGGCTATAAAAAATAAGAGAAGACCACGCATAAGTTATGGGCCAATGCATGAAAGGGATAGGCAGCGAATTGAATATTTCAATAGTAAAATTTGGGAAAGTGATATCAAATGTAGAAACATGTTGAGATTCGATAGGGCTCCTTTCTTCAAACTTTGTAACATATTGAGGGATCGCGAGTTGCTAGAAGATAGTGTTCATTTAAATGTGGAGCAACAAGTGACGATGTTTTTGCACACCCTTGGACATGATGTTCGCAATAGGGTTGTGGCAACCAATTTTGGTAGATCATTCTCCACAGTCAGCATATACTTTAAGCGTGTCCTCAAAGCCATCGGTCAGCTACGCAATGAATATATCAGGCCACCATCCACGGAGACCCCAGAAAAAATAGCAGGAAACCCTCGATTCGACCCATATTTTAAGGTGAGCTACATAATGAATATATTTGTTGAAACTATTTCTTAACCATATAGGATACACTTCATATCAATTAATTTTTACCACTATATAGGATTGTATTGGAGCTATTGATGGCACACATGTGAGAGCATCCGTCCCAAGAGATATGGAAGATGCATTTCGTGGTAGGAAAACATATGCCACTCAAAATGTTATGGCAGCAGTAGATTTTGACATGCGCTTCACATATGTGTTGGCTGGATGGGAAGGTTCAGCACATGATGCATTAGTTTTATCTGATGCATTCTCACGTGAGAGAGGCCTACAAGTACCACAAGGTAACAAAATTGACTTAGATGCAACATATGTTGTCCAAACCATTGTCACCCTAAGTAAATGTTTTATTTTTAGGCAAATACTATCTTGTTGATGCCGGATATGGAGCGAAGCCCGGTTTCTTGCCTCCTATTCGCAATGTGAGATATCATTTGAACGAGTGGGGCAGCAATCCCGTCCAAAATGCAGAGGAGCTATTCAACCTAAGGCACTCGTCTCTACGGGTGACGGTAGAGCGTGCTTTTGCATCACTCAAGAGGAGATTTAAAATTTTAAATGATGCCACACCATTCTTCTCTTTCTTGGTACAAGTGGACATTGTTGTAGCTTGCTGTGTTCTTCATAATTTTGCACTATGACAAGGAATTGATGAATTCATTGCACCGGACGTGATCTGGACCACACAACCAACCCGGTCACAAAGCCAACAAGCAAGAGACCATAGAGACGTGGTAAATGCTATGCTACAAATGGCTAACCAAATGTGGGCGGATAGGCAGGCCTATTATGGTCATTGAGTGTTGCATTCTACATGTATTTGTATTCAGTTGTGCTACCTTTGTAGTCTTTCATTGTAATAAAATTGTTTGTGATGCTTATATTCAAGATTTCTCAACATTATGGTGGCTGGACGAAATTGTACTCTTTTAGGTGAATGATATCAATTGTTTGTGATGCTTATATTCATGATTTCTCAACATTTTGGTGGCTGGACAGAAATGGAGAGTTTTGATACCACCGAGACAATCATCACCGGTGCAAGCAAGAGCACCAAGGGAGGGGGGTCGCATGGACCAATGCCATGTCCACCTCGCATCTAGGTTTTTTGGCTGACCTTGTGGTTAATGGCCAGAGAACTTCAAGTGGCTTCAAGACTTGTCATTACAAGCAATGTGCCACCTTTCTGAATGAACAATTCAAGCTCTCTTTAGCCGGAGATCAAGTAACCAACCATCTTAAGAAGTGGAGGAAGATTTGGGACAGGATAGTCCAATTGAAAAACCTGAGTGGAGCTCTATGGGATGAGGATACTTGCACCATTAGGCTCAGCGAAGAACACTATGCAGGGCATGTTCTTGTAAGTTTGTTCACCTAACATTTATGTACTTTTTGCTATTCACTTGCACTATTTGAATGTGTTTTATGTGGCTCACTTGTTCTTTTTTTGTAGAACAACAAATCTGACATTCCCTGGTTGAATAACCCAATTGAGCACTACCGTGCAATGGAAACCATTTTTGGGGGATCCACGGCTACGGGAAAATATGCCAAGTCAGGGAATGATGCTTTCTCTATTGATGTTGAAGAAGAAACTGAGAAGCAAGCTTCACCAAATGTAGGTGAGTCTTCTGCCAAAGCACCAGCAAAAAAGAAGGCTAAGATTGTGCAAATTGAAGATGATCCTCTAGTCAGCACTCTCAAAGATGGGTTTAAAATGGTGGCTGAAGCTCTTGCAAAATCTGGTGGAGATGATGATGGTGTCCCTGAAGATTTGTGGGATGTTTTGAATGCAATCAAAGGATTCGATGAGGAGCATATTGTTCACTACTATGCTTATCTTGTTGAGAACAACAAGACTGCAAAAGCATTCATGACACTCAAAAAAGAAAACCAGTTGGTTTGGGTGTCTAGGTACGTGTTCAAGACCTTTGGAGTGACTTATAATCTGCAGTGATGGTATGAACTTCAAGTAGCTTGATGGACTGTAATGGCCTTTATAATTAGATGGCCTGTAATATGAACCATATGAACTCTATTTTCTGCTTTTGGATCTGTACTATGACATTGATGTGGTTGAATTCGGACTGTTTCGATGACTATTATGGTTATATGCATCTATATGTCTTACGTTTGCTGCCATATATATGTTTTGCTTGTGATAATATTTGCTCATTGATTTTTGCTAAAAATACAAAGGAAGTGCTGCCAATTTTTTAATTTGGCTGCTGCTACAAACGGGAGGTATGTTCACCCTTATACAACAAAGAGGTGAGCTGAGCCAAAACGGTATCATTCCATTCCTCAATTCTGCTCCAACCGAACAAAAAATGGAACCGTTCCATTCCTCGAATTTTCCCGAACCGAACACAGGGTCGGAACCATTCCATGCCCTAGGAATGGAACCATCCCATTCCGTCCCCCCCAGTTCCAGAACCGAACACATCCTAAAACTATGAAAAGAATTATGGAATGGATAGAATAGTATATTTGACGCTTGTCCTACTGTGTAATTTTATATCAAGATAATGTTTACATTGTAGAAATCTAGAAAGAAAAGGGAAAAGATAAGAAGCAGAGAGAAAATTCAGTTGTATCCGGTCCTGAAAGTATTGTGCTTTTTTAACTGTTTTGCTCTATGAATAACCAAAGCAAGATCAGCTTTTACTTTTCTTTTCAAGTTTAGAACTAAGGGTATTTTCTCCCTCCAGCACCATTATGTTTCGTTCATTCCAAAAATTCCATCCAATTATTATGATCTCCATACTAATATCTCTGTGAAAACTCTGACTAGCAAAGCTTATTTCAGCCAAGAACGAAATGCCTCTTTTCTTTTCTGGTAAATGAAGTTCCAGCACTTAGCAGTCGTGTGCAAAACAGCAATCCCGAATAAGATTCAGCTGGGTATCTGTAACCCCTTCTTCACATAAAACACAGTTATGATTAGGTAAATGGAAGTTTTTCCTCTGCAGTAGGTTCCTTGTAGTAACTCTGTCATACATTAGCAGCCAGAAAAAAGGTTATGTTCAAATTTAAAATCATCATGTAGATTTCGCATTTTCTTTGAAACCTACAAACTCCTCAAGTATACAATCTGTTTTCTTTATTTTCACCGAGTGAGCCTTGCCCCAGCAACAGTCCACTTATCTGAACATGTGAGCCCAAGCAAATCAGATAAATGTTAATTCAAAGAAAAAATTCAGTAAGATGGTCTTGTTCTGTAAAAGTAAACATGAAACTTGGATCAACAACATCGTCCAACAATGCCAAGATCATATCAAGAACAAGTTGTGTACTAACAACAACAGTTAAATCACTTTAATTTTGTACTGACGGAATCGCTTCGCAACAAATTTGTAGCTACACAGGGACTAGAGATAAACCTAGAGCTCTAACAGTAATCTTGTGCTACGATAACAAAAAATTCTATCACAGATGACGAATTTGGGAGGAGATCCTTGGTCGTTTGGAGGCTCCCATGAGCTCCACCAATGAGGGCAATGGCCGAGGAACTGCCACGTTCATCGACCTGTACAGCCTCCTCAGCTTCACGTTCAGAACCTTCGACGATCCTACTCCAGCGGTATCAGCTCTGTCGGTGTCAGGGCCTTCAGATCGGTTGCTAATGTCTGCTAGAACAATGCGATCCTCCGAAGGCAGTTTCTCTGTTGGTTCTACTTTATCTTCTTTACCTACTGCCTCGACCATGAATCCCATGCGCTCCCTGGGCTTGCGAACTTCCCAGAGCTTAGCTCTTGTAATTGAAATCTCTTCTCTGGATACTAATCTAGGCACCCTGATTCGTTCCGTGCCCTGACTGAATTTCGCATCCGTAGCAAGTTCAGCACAGCCTTCTGTACTCGAACTGTGCTCTTGCACTCCACCTTCAGCAGTGTCGATTACTTCAATGCTGTCAACGGAATCACAGTCCTTCTGCAATTCAGGTTCTTTTGCTGAACCATGGAGCTCTTCCGTTACAGCTTCAGTTGAATCAGTCGCGTCAGCAATGCCTTTGTCAGGTTTGAGGTCCTTCCACGGCTCAGAGGATTTTGTATCTGAGTTCTGCAATTCCTCCTCAAATTTACTTTCCTCGTCCACTTGAACACTTGCATACTCATCTCTCCACAGTTCACAGTCATTAGGTAATCCAAACCTTGCTCTGCCAAACAGTGTCACCGGTGGTGCCAGCTCGACTCCCAAGTCCTCTACTACCGGTTCTTCATTTTGCAAAATCTGACTGCAAACAGCAAAACAGGTGTCTTCTTCCTCGTTCTGCTTCACAGCATCTGGTACCGTGGTTGGCGCCGTGTGCAGTGAGGCTGCGACAGAAGAAGTCCCGGGTGGTATTCCAAGCAGCTTCCACAGGGGATCATCAGGGCCCAGCCTGGACATGAAGCAGTGTTTCTTGACATAGGACAGATCCATGGCAAGGCAGGGAGGCGTCGTCGAGATGACCCACTTAGGCTGGAGGAACCGCAGGGCCTGCTCCAGCTCCTCACGAGACGAATGCATCGACAAGCACACATGCCACACCCCGAACTCGTCCCGCATGGGCTCTGTCAGCACCGGCTTCTGCTTCAGCGACGCCTCCTGCGACCCGTAGTGCGCGTACCACTGGGAAGAAGGCCTGATGATGAGGGGCTCAGGCTGCTGCTTGGCCCGTGTCAATGCGAGCACCTCCGTCGCCCGCTCCGACAGCCGGGGGAACTCCATCACCTGAAAGCGGGAGGACGCGTCTTCGGTGAGGATCTCCGGTGCGACAAGCGACATGTTGTGGTAGCAGTCTGAATTCTTTTCCTTGTCAATGTATATCTTGGAGCCGAACGCCCTTGACACCTCGATCAGTATCTCCTCCTGTCCCAGCATGTCGGACACGAGGTAAACCGTCGGCGCGTTTGGGTGCTCCCAGATGCAATTGATCACCTGCAATGAGATGGAATGGAAGACACAAGCTCAGCTGCATGCTGGTCTGAATTGGTGGCTGCAGAAGAAGCAGGGCATAAGTACCTGACGTATGGAGTCCTCCTTGGCCGGGAATTGCAGCGAGCACTTGGCGAACGTGCAGTCCAGGAACAGGTAATCGATGCGACACGACGGCGGAGCCTGGCTCGATCCTGGTATCTCCGCGGTGATGTACTTGAGGGGCAGGCCCTGGATGCAGTCGGGGGTGAGGCGGCAGTCGCCGGTGTGCAGGACGTTGCCGAAGCCGCCCTCGAACAGGAACATCACCGCGCCTGCCAAAGAAGTCCGGAGTCAATCGTGGTGGCAGGAACTAATGGAGGAATTACCGAAAAGGGGAACGTGACGGCGTTGGCGGACGAACCAGGGCAGTGGTTGGCGTCGAATGCGGTGACGGTGAAGTCGCCATCGGGGTCCTCGACGACCACCGGCGCGCCGAGCTCAATCTCCACGAATGCGTCCGGTCCAAGCTTTGAGAGGGGAAATTTTCCAAGAAACGGAGATTGAGATGATAAGAAACGGAAAGGGCGGAGAGAGATGAGGTGTAGATTGGTGGTTACCTGCGGGAAGATGCGGCGGGCGATGAGAACGGTGAGGCGCGAGGCGTAGACGGCGCCGGCGGCGCTGGTGGTGGTGATGCCGGCGAGGTGGTCGCGGTGGGCGTGGGTGAGGAAGCGGTGGCGCTTGAGGGCGGAGGCGGGGGTCCACGTGTCCGCCGCGAAGGGCAGCCCCCTCGGCAGCTCGATCGGCATGGTCTCTCTCTGTCCCTCACACCACCACGACGACGGCGGCGGCGGCTTTTCACCCCGTTCTCTCGCGGTTTTGTTTGGGTGGAGGGAAGCGCGAATTATTTTAGCGGGGCTTTCGAAATAATTAATTTTTTGGCGCCAACTGTTCCGCAACCGCGACAGCAAGACGGTGACCGGTTGCGGCAGCGATAACCGGAACCGGAGAAGAATATGGAAAATACGGATCCTCATAGCACAATCTAAAGAAGTCTGCATGATTCTGCGGTAAAATAGTCGGCAGGTGAATAAACATCAAGTATATATTCTTCTGAAACTTTGTATTTGATTGCCTGGAAGGCTGGAAAAGAAAACGACAACTTCTTAGGCCCTGCTTTAGTGTGGCTCCACTAATTTTACATCCATTCCAAGCAGGTGCGTTTTGTTTTACCTTGTGTGTACGTTGCCCAAAAAAATTAGCAATCCATTTTTTGGTTTATACTTCATCCTTTGCCAAAATGTAGCGCACATGATATTTTTAAAAAGTCAACCAAGGTCAAGTTTGACCAAGTATGTACGAGAAAATATGAACATCTAGAATACGAAATCAATACCACTGGATTCATCATGGCATATATTTTTCGTATGATATACATTTGATATTGTAGATATATTCAATAAACTTAGTCAAAGTTGATGATTATTGACTTCAAAAAAACTTAAATGCACTATATTATGGCAATGAGGGAGTATAAGTTTTTGCTTGTCCTTGAGTTCCGCTGACATTGCTAACAAGAAAAAAATGAACTAGAACTGGCAAAGTAGTGTTGGCATCGAAATATAGCCATTAATATAAGAGTGAATTCCAATTTTTACTTTGTAGTTGTGCATTTGTGACACATATTACCCTATTTAGTGAAGCTTTTATCTAAATGTCTCAATTAGGAGACTTTAAACTCGGTTTTACCTCAGTTTAGTATTTTTCTTATTTTTGTTAGATAGGACCCACATGTTACGTCAATGTGGCATGAAAGAATGATAACAGTCGAAGCTTGCCATCAACAATCATGTCCATATTTCTCATATCCAGTTGTTTAATTTCTTTTTATTATTCTAATATTTTCGAACTTCAGTCATTACTTCACGCCTTACACAACAGACACATATAAAAAAAAGATGGTCCAAAGGTTCTAAAAGGGGTATTCCATACGAATTTTGACTCGACGGGGTAATTAGTGTCACAAATGTATAATTAGAGGGTAAAAAGTGGAATTCACTCTTAATATAATCCAAACAAATGAACTAGAACACACAGGGACAGAGCCAGGATTAATACTTGAAGGGGGGCAAATGGACATTTGACTACATAGAGGGGGGTCATATAGCCAATTTTTAGCAAATCTGGGGACCAATACACAAAGTGTACATGGTTTTTTTCACAAAAACATTCAGCATAGGGGTGGCCATGGCCCCAGCGTGCCCCCCACTGGCTCCGTCCCTGAACACACAAAGTTGTGTTGGCAATGAGGGAGTAGCAAACTTTTTTAGCCATGGACAAAATATTGCTAGGCTAGCCTCTGGCCACAAGTCAAACCTACCTCGCCAGGGTTTCTTCTCCTCAAGGGATTTTTTTTTGTTTAAGAGTTCTTCCTCAAAGGACTATGAGGGCTCATTCTCTATATTTATCTCTATCTATATAAGCAGTTGATGAGTCTCTCTAGTAGGCCTTGTGGGCTTTATTGCATTTATTATTGTCTATCTCAACATACACATTATCCACATCACCTACTATTTTAGCCCGTCAATTATCCGTGTCATATCCACTAATATTTATTAACAATTATATATCTGTACATACAAAACATCCATCTCATATATTATTCAAAGTCATAAAGTTGTTCATGGCACCAATGATTTGCGTAACAGAACAATTTTATGGCAATTAAATTTAGCCTCTCAACTATTATGATCAATGGAATCTCTCATATTTATTTAGACAACTTCATATTTCATGTGTTTTATAACTTTATTTATACGTTACAGGACTTTAAAGAGATTTCTGATGCAACAGGCAGATACTGTTATAGTGAAGTCATAATGGCTTCAACTGAGGAAGTGGAACCCAAATGAATGCAACGAAAATCACAAGTGAATGCCTAAGGATCCAATACCATGCAAATCTAAAACAATTCAAAGAATTCAAATTCAAACGATTCTATAAATTCCTTTGAACAAAATGGCTCTAGCCTCTAGGTAGTTGCATAACAATCGACCTCCTCAAAGACCATCACTGAGTCCACGGTCACACAAAACATGCCACCTCATTTTGCTCCACCACGAAAACTTTGCACGCCCGAAATAAAGGAGGAAATGAATACCAGACGTAACCTCCGCAGCAGCACGAGCCACCGCCACGTGTCCGCTAGCCTTCCTTCCACAGTCACCGTACGGTGGGCCATGTCCCAACCCGGGCCCAGTACCTCAGTGACTGCATGGGTCAGCGCACGGGTCCACCGAAGAATAAGAAGCCGCAGGGGAGCGAGCGACACCACGCTGTGTCAGCTGGATAGGCACGGAGTGGGCCCCGCGCCTCAGCCTGCGAACGTTCCTTTTTTCCGCCGGATATTTTAAAGCCGCGGCACAGCCCCCTTCCGTTACTTCCCCCGAGCACCGCCGTCGCCGTCGACGTCTCCCTCCGCCGCTCCATTCCGTCGAGCGCCGCGCCGGCGCCGCCGTCCCGCCACCTCCACCTCCGCTGCGTGCCACGACGGAGCCGCTCGGTCGCTTCCGGGGCCCGGCTTCGGCGCCATGGCCGCTTCCAGGTGAGCTCCCGGTTCAGCATGCCCTGCTTCCGATTACGAGAGTGCTTCGGTTAGGGGAAGCTTGCGACTGGATTCCGCAAGCGCCAAATCGTTTATCCGATTAGGAGAGCGCTTTCTCGATGAGCTGCGCAACTCGGCTTCAATTTTTTTTGCTGCTTTCGAAGCGTGTGGGCAGGCGAATGTCTCAGCTTGACTTTTTGGCCCCTCCAAATAAATAGGAATTACCTGGGGACCGTACTATGTTGACAAATTATTAAACGCCCTGTCGGATTTTGTTCTTGCACTTGGCAGGGTAGTTTTACTGAAGGCATATTACCAGTCCTGTAGCCGTGACTAGTAACTTCTTAGCCACTGTATCGCCTTGGTGTGGCGTTTTTGAGTCGGTAAAAACTCACTTTATCAGAAAAAAATAATCGAAAGCTGTCTATAACTGGGAAACCACACTGAATCTGATAATTTTTCCCTTATTTTAACTAGAGCATGGTGGTGACTCTGTTGTAGAATGCAAATGCTCATAGTTTTGCTCCAGTATGATGCTCTTTGAAGTGCAAATTGGTTTCATACACATGCTTGATCCATGGGTTCAGATTAGAAGCAATCATCGTGAGAGCTAACACAACCCGTGGTCTTTTTGGCTCATATTTTCTCCAGGTCCACGGCAGGGTCCTTTGATGTTGAAGGCACTGATCTGGAAGATGTTAAGGAATTAAAAGACAGAGACAGTCCTTCACACTTCCTCAGGCTCCCAAACATTCAGAATCAGTCTCTTCTGTCCGGTCTTGCCTACTGCATAGCGTCCTGCAGCATGATCTTAGTCAATAAGTTTGTACTGTCTGGCTACGGTTTCAGTGCTGGAATTTTTCTGATGCTCTACCAGGTATACTTCTTATGTCTATGCTTCTTATGCAAATTGTGTTTTCTTTCTGTGTTATGTCTATGCTGCTTGGGTGACATTGCTATGTCTTCTTCATCATGTTTTGCTGCAGAACATTGTATCCGTGACTATTGTGTCTACACTGTCCCTCTCTGGTGTTATCTCAACTGAACCATTAACATGGAAGTTAATCAAAGTTTGGTTGCCTGTGAACATCATATTTGTTGGAATGCTGATCACAAGCATGTTTAGGTATGTGTCAGATCTTCAGATCATTTTGGGCTGAGCAATGTTTTTTGTGCACTTCACTTTGGTCAGTACTTATATCCTATTTGCTATTGGACCGTGGAATCGTTTTCTGAATTCAAGCAGCTAGTTTTTATCCTCCATTTGGTAAAATATAAAAACCAACACTCTGTTTATTTGCTTCCCATTCTCAGAAGTCAGAAGTATGGCTAAAGGAACACTTCTTAATCAGTAGTAATACAGTAACATCAACAACAATAACTTCAAGCCTTTTTTTCCAAGCAAGCTGGGGTAGGCTAGATATGAAACCTGACAGAAACATACAGAAAACAAAAGGAGGAGAGAGAGAAAAGTAAACAAGGAATGAGTAAACTAATGCTTAATAATATTTGACAGCTCATAATGTTCATTTAGGGAGAAATGTTTGTTGTGCTGATACTTGGTGGGTGTTAATTTTTTTTATGAATATATGTTGCAGCTCATCTGCTCTGGATCTGTCCATGGTCTATTAGTTAGTTAGATAGGACAACGGAAAACTTGGATCAATTTCTAGGCTTAGGGAGATTTTGAGTTAATCTTTTCATATGTGCTATGAAAAAATTGTTCATCAACTTGTAGTAAGGAAGATGGTTTGTAGTTTTTGTTGAAGTTTATTTCCTGCACCTTTTAATATTTTATCTTCCTTTCAGTTTGAAGTACATCAATGTTGCGATGCTGACTATACTGAAGAATGTAGCAAATGTACTTACTGCTTCAGGGGAAACCTACTTCTTTAAAAAGCAGCATGATCGACAAGTTTGGATTTCTCTCATGTTAATGGTATGTCTAATTATAAGTTATAAATGTTTTAGTGGGAGCAGAATGCTTGGGGGGCTTACTGTTCTTCAATTGCTGAATAGTTGCACGTAGTTGATTTGTTGCCTTATAGTACTAATAATAGGTGTTCAGGAAACTCTCGCTCAAATAACAGTGTATCGAAGACCTGACTTGCCTCTCTTTTTCTGTAGATAATCTCAGCCATTGCAGGAGGAATAACAGATCTCTCATTTCATAAAGTCGGCTATACATGGCAGATCTTAAACTGTTTCCTAACAGCATCATACTCGGTATTGTTCTTGATGCCAGCTATTTCCTCATAACTGTATGCAGCTGATTATCGAACCGTTACACTTCCCAAATATTTTAGATTCTCATCTCCAGTCCCATAGATTCACACTAGTGACGAAACAATTCTGTTCTGAGTCGGCTCCATATAATCTGTTTTCTCCAGCTTACATTGCGGCATGTAATGGACAGTGCTAAGCAGGCCACCAAGTCTGGGAATTTGAATGAGCTTTCAATGGTTTTACTGAATAACGCTCTTTCACTACCATTGGGAATTATCCTCGTGCTTGGTTTTAATGAAGTGGAGTACCTGCTGGAAACGTAAGTTCATGTTTTGAACTTCACTTGCTCACTTTTTCTAGCACAAACCTAATGAATAACATACAAACTGTGGAACAGCCATCTTTGTACAACTATTCACCTTGAAAGTTATTTTCAACTTTCATGTCCTCCCTGACATTCCAAGTCAGTTCCTTTTAGACGCACCAACACCAAATAGAGTCTAAACGTTAGTGTACGACCATGCCATCTGAATATTCCAAGGAAAAGTGATGTCTACGGTTAAAAATGTGTTTATCTGCTAGTAAAGAGCCATTTACTTGTCTCATATCAATATACAAGTAATCCAATCACATATGCTAGAAAAAGTAGTTCTAATTGCAAATATTTTACTACTCCCTCCGACCACTATTACCTGTCCTAATACGGATGTATCTGGACACATTTTAGTATTTATTATTGTCATGGAAAATGAATTTTACAGGCCTCTGCTGAGGATGCCTATGTTTTGGCTAGTCATCACTGCCAGCGGAGTTTTGGGACTTGCTATCAGTTTTACTTCGATGTGGTTTCTTCGTCAGACAAGCGCAACAACATATAGGTACCAAATGAATCCGACCGACTTTCTTAAATGGATGCACTTCACTTTTTGTGAGCTTCTAACTCAATATTTCTAATGTTGCAGCCTCGTAGGGTCTCTCAACAAGATCCCCCTCTCCATGGCCGGAATCCTTCTCTTCAAAGTCTGCACAAGCATGGAGAACTCCATAAGCATACTGTTTGGTAGGTTTTGTCTACAATGATGTGAACCCTACATTACCTTTGGGCTGATACATAACCACATTTTACTAACGAAGAAAAACGCACCCTTGACCATGCAGGTCTATTAGCAGGAGTGTTTTTCGCCAGGGCGAAATTGCGCGGCAGTTCCCAGTCCTAGCTGTCTGCCAAGGTGTACAGGTGCTAGAAGGTAGGATTCTCCTGATCATCAGAAGCAGGATGCTCACCCAGATTACAGTCTGGGAAATCTGTGCATATGCGAAGGTTCTTTCCAGGTTGGCAAAGGCGACAGACAACATGTTAGTTGCTTAGTTAGCCTGGTGCTACAGTTTTCCTTTTCGTTTCTTCTCGACGACGACCTGGAAGGCTCATTGTTGCATGATGATACTTGATACAGTCAAACAGATAGGTAGTGCTCAAATATACCTGATTCGTGTTGGGTGGGTTGATGCTTTGCAATTGTAAATGCGTAAAATGCACATGGTGCTACTTGCTCTTGGCCTTGGGTTCATCTACTGTACTTGGAAAAGCGCAGGTTTACCGTGAAGTGGCTTTACAATGTATATGGCTGACTGCACCATACTGAAACGCAGTAAGCGCCTCTTTTCCCTCGTCTAGTCTACGATGGCTCTGGAGCCCCTTGATCTTTCGGAGGCGCGGCGGACCGCGGCTCCTCCAAGGGAGAGAAGAATGTCCCTCTTTTTGGTGGGTTTAATGTGGTGTACGAAAGGATCTGTTTTAGAAACTACTACTTCCTCCGTTTCAAAATATAAGATATTTTAGCTTTATAAAGCAAATGTATTTAGACATCTGTGTAGGTTCACTTGAATATACACATTAAGGCATGTCTAGATACATTTGTTTCACAAACCTAAAACATCTTATATTTTGAAACGGAGGAAGTATATACTAATAGCCTGAGAGAGATACGACGTCAGGTTACATGACATTGCGTGTCTCTGTATGGAGAGGAGAGGCGCATGGAGTTTTCCTTGCACCTTGTGAAGAGTTCATGAAGAATCATTTTCATCTTGGTGTGGCCTTCTCTGAGAGATATACTTGCGAGCTTTCTCAGATGAGGTGTTGTACCTCTGTATTTGCAGATAGAGCAGGCAAGTGATATAATTTATAGTAAGATCCGATTTGTATCCCGTTCTTCGTAAGGACACATGTGGATTAGAAACAATTTGAAATTGCCGCTTTGTTCCACTTCATATAAAAGTACTCCGTAACTGAGACAGAAAAGCGGGGATAGCTCAGTTGGGAGAGCGTCAGACTGAAGATCTGAAGGTCGGGTGTTCGATCCACCCTCACCGCAACAAACCCGTACCTCATTTTTGCAATCTGAAACAACATGATAAAATAATATTTTGTATCTGTTAGATCTAAATTCTACCAATAATTGTGTGTCATAATAAATAGTTTCACAAATGTTATTACTTTTACGAATGCTGACTTCATTATTAATGGTGAATCTCCACCCTCATCGCATCAAACCACTACCTTATTTTTGCAATCTGAAACAACTTGATAAAAAGAATATTTTGTATCTGTTAGCAATGTTCAAGAAATTGTTTATCATTAACTTCTCGATCATTCTGAGATTTTAGATTAATCACTTATTGGTTGATTAATCGATTTTATTGGTCAACTATTTATCAGCCAGTTTTTCTATAAATTCCAAGTTTTGTCACCAAAAGTTCAAAAATATGCTATGCAAAAATAAAATTGGAGTATTGGACAAAAGTCTTACCTTGATTCCGGTAAGGGCAAGACTAATGGCCCAAAAATTGCTTGGACAGATGAATCGGCTATCAAATCGCGGTAAGTGGCAAAATTCGGTATATTGTAGCTAAAATATCGGCTATCAGATTGGTATATTGCCTAAGCGATAAATCAGACCGATAAGTTGTATTCGTATCGCTCACCCAATGATTCATGATTAATCGGGATATTAATCGGCATATCGGCCAATTTTTTAAACATTTTCTGATAGATCTAAATTCTACCAATAAGTGTGTCACAAGAAATAGTTCCACAAATGTTATTACTTTCACGAATGCTGACTTCATTATTAAGGGTGAATCTCCACCCTCACCGCATCAAACCACTACCTTATTTTTGCAATATGAAACAACTTGATAAAAGAATATTTTGTATCTGTTAGATCTAAATTCTACCAATAATTGTGTCATCAGAAATAGTTTCACAAATGTTATTACTTTTACAAATGCTGACTTCATTATTAATGGTGAATCTCCATTCTGAAATACATGATCCCTAAAAATGCTTCTTCTCAAACTTCTTGTCTCCGACCACTATTTGATAGAAGTTGCTTGGGATTTTAGTACACCAACATTGAAATAAATAGTTTCACGATATTGTCTATACGAAAGTTAATTGTCCAACTTTCTTAATCCAAACTATACAAAATCTTTTAGATTTGGAACAACTACCTCATTTTTCAAACTACCTTATTCCAAGTTTCTTATACAAAATCTAAGTGTCATATTTGAGAAGCCAATGTGCAAATTTGTTTTGAAACATACTTTCACAATAAACTAACAATACAAATTTGCACATTGGCTTATACAAAATCTCCATTCCGAAATACATGACCCCTTATTAATATTTTATCTACCAGATAAAAATCTAACCAACAAGCGAGTACGTGTCGTTCTTCAGTAATCGGTACCCCTCCGCCACCTCTCTTCCGCCGGCGCCTCGGGAGGCTAGCCCTTGCTCCGCCACCCCTCCACACATTTGAAGTTGTGTAGCAAAAATGGTTACCGTTTTAGTGGGAGGTGTTCAGGCTGTCAAAAGTTTGCGGATTTCCAAGAAGCTCTTCAATAACTCCTCAAGTTGACTGCTTTTTCTCCTAAGGAATCCATGCAAATGTTTACTTATTTTCAACCCTTTTCACACATATTTAAGAGGGGTTGTCCCTGCTATAAATCCCCATCTTCCCCATTCTTTTAGGGGCCTTTTGTCAAACCATTCAGCTACAAGCTTATACAACAAGACTGCCCTAGATCTAAGAGATCCTTACTACCTTTGCTCTTGTGAGTTCATCCGGATTCGCGAGAAGGAGCCTCTGGTTCCCCCTAATTCGTGCTATACGGTTCCAGCTGTTTTGTGTGGGTCAGTCCTGGTTTGTGGTTCTGCGATTGTTCAGACATCGGATTGAAGTTTTTGTAGCTTCGGTCAGCCATCCCCAATGTATAGGTTGCATCCAACCTTGGGAGGTTAAAGCTAGTTATCCCCTGCTGCTTGCAACTAGTTATCTTCCCCGATTCGATCTTATGACGTGAAGATCGGGCCACCGTCGGGCGTGATATCCTCCAACGGGTTCAGGCCTATCATCTAGTGAGCTTTTGTTTACACGGTAGGATCTGCTATCTTGTTATCATCCCCTTAGAACTGTAGGTTTTGATGCTAATCTTTTATCCTAAAGTCCAAAAGCCTCACTAAAAATAAATCCAAGCCTTGTTGGTGCTGAGATATTGTTTTCATTACATGTTGTTCATGTTTTAGATATGCATCAATTTCATCTTCCTAGTTGTTTTCAGATATGGTTATGTTGTTTAGAACGAAAGAAAAGGTGAAAAAAGATAAAAAGAAAGAAAATAATTGCAAAAAAGGAGATAAGAGAGAGAGAAGGTGTTGAGCAAGATCCAAAGTTTTAGCTTGGTATAAAAAATATCGAAAGTTGTGTGTGTTGTTCGTGTTTCAACCATGGTGCAAGATCATGTTAGTATTATTATTTTTCTATCAAGAACACATCTTGGTTTGCATGAACTTGATTTCAGCACAAGCCCCTTTTTTTACGCCATGTTGAGTTCCACCATAAACTGAAGCTAGTTCTTTGATTCCTGTCTTTCCATCACTTTAACACAACCGAGAGAAGCGATCTGATGTGAACTCATAAGAACTTTGGTAAGTAAGTGGTGAAAAGAGAGGCAAGGTTGTGTGATTCCACAAAATTTCCACTACAGTTTTATCCCTCTAACATGGAGGAGGATCTGGGTCGAGTGTCTGAGGAGAAAGTCATGGAGAAGATGATGCTCCGGTCACGCATGTTGAGCTACGATGACTAGAAAATACCCTTCTTCAAGCTATGGAGAGGATGCTTAATGAGTGCGATAAGACCCTATCAATCCACATGGTGAAGTTCGTGATGGGAAGCTGCTGCTGATGGAGATTTTGAAGATGAATTCAGCAACTACATTGTAGCTCATGGGGATGTGGGCGAAATTGGTGCTGCTCCTTGATACGTCTCCAACGTATCCATAATTTGTGATGCTCCATGCTTGTTTTTACACCATTTGCTTAGTGTTTCGTTACACTTCGTGGCATTTTTATGCATTTTCTGGAACTAACCAATTAACGAGATGACACAGTGCCAGTTCCCTATTTTCTGCTGTTTTTGTGTTTCAGAAAAGTTACACAGGAAATATTCTCGGAATTGGACAAAACAAAAGCCAGACGTCCAGAAATTTACCGAAGCTTCCAGAGAACCGAAGAGGAGACGGAGAGGAGCCACTAGTGGGCCTCACCACCAGGAGGCGCGGCCTAGGGCTGGCCCGCCCCCCCCCCCCCCAATGGTGAGCCCCACCAGGTCCACTTCTGACGCCGCCCCTTCGCCTATAAAGACCCCCCGACGGGAAAAACCTAAATACCTGATCACTTTTGCAGAATACATCGCGATCCGCCGCCGCCATCGACCCGAGATCGGGAGGGTCCAGAAGCTCTTCCCGGCACCCTGCCGGAGAGGGAAATCGCCACCGGAGGTCTTCTTCATCGCCATGCTTGCCTCTGGCGCGATGAGTGAGTAGTCTACCTTGGACTATGGGTCCATAGTAGTAGCTAGATGGTTGTCTTCTCCACCATGTGCTTCATGTTTAGGTCTCGTGAGCTGCTTTACATGATCAAGACTACCTTTATGTAATTCTGCATGTTGTGTTTGTTGGGATCCGATGAATATTGGTGTTATGATTGAGTTGATGTGCTGAATATTATCTTATGTTATCTCTATGTTGTTTATGATCTTGCATGCTCTCCGTTGTTAGTAGCTATCTTGGCCGAGTAGCTGCTAGTGACTCTAAGAGGGGGTATTTATGCTCGATAGTGGGTTCATGCCTCTATTTAATCTGGGGAGTGACAGAAACCTCTAAGGTTGTAGATGTGCTGTTGCTACTAGGGAGAAAACAACATTCATATGCTCAAGGGCATATGCTTTGTTTACATTACACACTTTGCTTAATGCAGTTATCTGTTGTTCGCAACTTAATACTTGTGGAGTTCTCGGATTGATTCGCCACAAGTGGATTATTAGTCATAGATGCAGTTGGATGACGGTCTATGTATCTTGTTGTAATGCCCAGAGTAAATCTCATAGTGATCCTCTCGACATGCACGTTGTCTTTATTCTATCAATTGCCCAACTGTAATTTGTTTACCCAGCATGTGTTATTTTATTTTATGGAGAGACACCACTAGTGAACTGTGGACCCCGGTCCTATTTCCTTTATATTACTATCACCTGTTTACTTTACTCGCATATTACCATTGCTTTCCACTCGATACGCTCATTCCTTTGTTTCAAGCAAACCGGTGAGATTGACAACCTCATCGTAAGTTAGGAACAAAGTATTTGGTTGTGTTGTGTGCAGGTTCCACGTTGCTACTGGTTGTAGATGCGCTAACAAGTTATCGTTAACGGCACCCTTGTTGGAGTGTCACTAGGCTAGCAAGCATCACCTTCTGGAGTATTGTCTTTTTCCTCCTGGACGATAAAACCTTGGTTTCATAACTGAGGGAAAACTTGCTGCTATATTCATCAAACCTTCTCTTGGGGTTTCCAACTGGCCGGTCATTTTACTTCATCAACAAACGCAATCAAGCTTTCTAGCATCATCATCACCGCGCCACCAACAAGTTTTCTGGCGCCGTTGCCGGGGAAAAAGAAGACTTCTGCAAGGGGAGTTTCGCACGCACATCCTTTACTTTGTTTTAAGTTTTGCTTTTACTTTATTTTTACTTGCATCATTTTATCAAAAACACACAAAAAATAGTATCCTTTATAGTTGTTACTTCTTTACTCTAGTTCATTATGTTGTTCCCTAAGTACGTTTTGGAGGACCTCTCAGTAGGTAGTGGTTCAATTATTGGAAAAAGTAACATTGAGGAGTTCTTTAATCATATTAGTATGCATAAAGATATTGAGGAAAAATCTTTGGCTGAGCTTGCTCCTAGTTATGAAGTTGCTTATGCTTATTTGATTCACATGTTAGAAGCTAAGTTTGCTAGCCTTAATCATTTTATGCAATACATGTTTCTTAAGCTTCATGATATTGAGGATCCCGAAAAGAAAGCTTTTATCCTTGAAACTTTGCGCATAGAATTTAGACATGTGGCCATTGAAGCTAGGAAAGTTCTTAAGCGTTTTAATAAGCTTGGTTCACATATAAAGGTTGTTAGTACAAACAATGAGGGAACCGAAATACCTACACCTAGCAAGCTCTTGGGATTGTATGAAGCTTTTGAAAATAATTTTGATTGGATCTGTCCCAAAAATCTTTTTAGTGATTTGAGTGAACAAAGCGTGATCACAAAGGGTCTTCAAAAACTTATGTGGATGAAATACAATGCCTTATTGAGAAGACTTCTGCAGTTGATCTTAATGATTCACTTGATATTACTTGATTCACACTTTCTGCACCTAGCTCAAAGGCGTTAAAGAAAAACACTCTTGGGAGATAACCCAATGTTTTTATTTTCAGTTCTTTTTATTTTATTTGAGTCTTGGAAGTTATTACTACTGTAATAACTGCTCCTTATCCCTTTTATTTCGTTTTTGTGCCAAGAGAAGCCTCTAATTTGAGTGAGGTAAGATTTGGGGATGTTGCTGTCCTAAAACTGTTTTCGGTGCTGCACCGTAAAAATTCGTGAAAATTCTATGTATATCTTTTGGACCTGCTATTTCTTGTGAATATGCCCCAGGTTATATCCAAACTTTTATTAGTAATACACTTTTTGATTTGAGCAACAAAAAACTCTCTAAAAATTCGACCTTTGTCAGTTGTTCTGTTTTGACAGATTTCTGCCAATATTTGTGTTTGCCGCTTTATCTCTTTCTTTTTGAGTTCTTTTGATTATGGAACTTTTGGGGAAGTTGCTACAGTAGTATATACTTTATATATAGTGGTTTTGAGTTGAAATCTGAAGCAAAAAGGGTTGATTCAATGTTATACTTACACTAATGTTGCTAATAGATTTGTGTTTAGTTTTGTATGAAGGAAGTTTTCAAGTGTAGGGATTGGAGAATGATGAGATGAGTTGAAGAATGGAAAAAAGCTCAAGCTTGGGGATGCCCATGTCACCCCAAGAAATATCCAAGAGGTACAAGTGTCAAAGCTTGGGGATGCCCCCGAGGCACCCCTTCTTCATCGGCAAAAATTAGGTCACCTTTCAACACACTATATTTTTATTGCTTCATGCATTATACGTTTTTCTTGGAGCGTCAGTTGTTTTTGCTTTTAGTTTTCCTTTTGTTTTGTTTGCTGCAATAAACGGTTTGATCACATCATGTTGTTTTGGAGGGAGATGAACTCCGTTTTTCATTGCCAAGAACACTCTAGTTTTCACTCTTTTCGTTCAACGAGTGTTCTCTTTTTCTGCTACTGTGTTTAGCTTTTGTTTTTCGCCTTGATTTTTGTTCAGATCTTGTTTTATCTTTGCATCAAGGTGTATTTGGACCTCTGGTATATGTTGGTTTTCCTCAAAAGAGTTTCCTCAAAAAGGTTTGAATGGTGTTGGAAAAGAGAAAAAGCTTTATGCAAAAAAGTGGTACAAAAAGGAGCTTGTGTAGACTGCGGCCTAGGCTTTTGCATGTCATGCTTGATGTCTTTTTGATAGTATGCTTAGTGGTTTTGCTGTAGCATGACTTGTCTCAAATGACTGAGATTGCTTAATGAGCCTTTGAAAAAATCATGTGTTGTTTATATTATTTGGAAGCATTAATTTGGTTTTCTCCTTTGATGCTTTATTTGGGTTGACTTGGCGCATGCTTACACCATGTTGACTACAAAAATAAGTCGCCTATAGTTCTTGCTTCATGCATTATGCGTTTTTCTTGGAGCGTCAGTTGTTTTTAGTTTTCAGTTTTGTTTAGTTTTATTTGCTGCAATAAATGGTTGGACCCCAACAAATTTCTTTTGGAGAAGTTGCCTTGCTTTTCATTTGCCAAGAACACTCGTTGAACGATAAGAGTGAAAAACGGACTTGATCGAGTGTTCTCTTTTTCTAGAACTGCGTTTAGTTTTTATTTTTCGCCTTGATTTGTGTTCAGATCTTGTTATATATTTTCATCAAGGTGTACTTTGACCTCTGGTCTATGTTGGTTTTCATCAAAAGAGTTGTTTATAAAAAGTTCGAATGGTGTTGGAAAAGAGAAAAAGCTTTATGCAAAAAAGTGGTACAAGAAGGAGCTTGTGTAGACTGCGGCCTAGGCTTTTGCATGTCGTGCTTGATGTCTTTTTGATAGTATGCTTAGTGGTTTTGCTGTAGCATGACTTGTCTCAAATGACTGAGATTGCTTAATGAGCCTTTGAAAAAATCATGCGTTGTTTTAATTATTTGGAAGCATTATTTTGGTTTTCTCCTTTGATGCTTTATTTGGGTTGACTTGGCGCATGCTCACACATGTTAGACTCATACAAAGTCGCCATTGCCTCTATGATCATTTAGTTTTTGACTTTTGATGCTGATGTCTACGCACACGTCTGTTCTTGTAGACAGTGTTGGGTCTCCAAGTGCAAAGGTTTGTAGAGCAGCTGCAAGTTTCCCTTAAGTGGATCACCCAAGGTTTATCGAACTCAGGGAGGAAGAGGTCAAATCTATCCCTCTCAAACAACCCTGCAATTACGATACAGAAAGTCTCTTGTGTCCCCAACACACCCAATACACTTGTCAGATGTATAGGTGCACTAGTTCGGCGAAGAGATAGTGAAATACAAGTAGTTGTGATGATTATAAGTAGTAAATGCAATCTGAAATAAAAATGGCAGCAAGCAAACATGTAACAAAACATGAAGTAAATGGTGTGCAAAGCTTGGAAACAAGGCCTAGGGATCATACTTTCACTAGTGGACACACTCCCAACAAATATAACATAATTGAACCAATAGATACTATCATCCATATGCAACTCAAAACAATTCTCCAATGGAAAACAAACACTAATCATGCGTAGGGCTACGAAGCACTCCTCAAAGTCCGTATGTACCCAAACTAGATTGTCCCACACTATCACCATGAACGCACTAGATGGTTCCAACAAACACCAACAATTCATAGAGACATTAACCAAAAAGATACACATGATGCACACACTAGTCACCTTTACACCATGATACGAGGTATCTCCGGAGAGTACAATAATAAAGCATAGGAGTAGCATAATATCTGAATAATAACATCTACCAATTCAACTAGATACAAAGATCACGATCACATAAAGATCACATCATGGGAGAGAGAGGTGAACCACATAGCTACCGGTAGAGCCCTGATGTCTACGCACACATCTGTTCTTGTAGACAGTGTTGTGAAGGGATTCGCAGCATAGTAAATCAAAAATTTTCCTACGGATGCGAACAAGAAAGCCAAGATCTAATCTAGGAGATGTAATCAACGAGAGAGGTAGATGAGATCTTCATACCCTTGAAGATTCGCACAGCGGAAACGTTCAATAGAACGTGGTTGACGTAGTCGTACTCGCCGTCTCCTCCTCGCGATCCAATCCGATCCTACGCCGCAAGTGGCGGCGCCTCCGAGAGTTGCACACGTGCGGTGCAGCGACGTCTCCTCCTTCCTTGGTCCAGCAAGTATGGTGGAGAGATAGATTGGATCAGCAGCACGACGGTGTGGTGCTTATGGTGGAGAGTTTCTGCAGCAGGGCTTCGCCTACGCGCAGTCGCGAGAGAGAGAGAGAGGGAGGGCAGCAGTTGGCGGCTAGGGTTTGGGTTAGGGTAGAGGGCTGCGCCCTTGCCCCCCTATATATAGAGGGGTGGCCGGCCAAGGCCAGCTTGGCCTCTCCCCAAACCCTAGCCGACTTGGAGTAGGAAGAGTGGGGGGCAAGTTTCCCCCCCTTCCTTCTTTGAAGACTCCCTTAGGGTTTCCCCTTGGGCTGGCCGGCTGGGCCTTAGGGGCCTTGTGCGCCTGGCCCAGGGCGGCCAGGGCACTTCCCCTTAGGCCCACGCAGGCCTCCGTCAAGTGGGCCCACGTTGGTCCCACTCCGGAACCTTCTAGAACCTTCCGGTACAATACCGATAAACTCCGAAACCTTTCCGGAATCCAAAAACTGCTTTCCTTTATATGAATCTTATTCTCCGGACCATTCCGGAACCTCTCGTGACGTCCTGGATCTCATCCGAGACTCCGAACTAAAACTCATAAACCAATTATCCATTCTATCCTAGCGTCGATGCACGTTAAGTGTGTGACCCTACGGGTTCGAGAATATGCAGACATGATCTTCTATCAATAATCAATAGCGGGATCTGGAAACCCATATTGACTCCCACATATTCATCGATGATCATATCGGATGAACCACGATGTCAGGATTCAATTAATCCCGTATATGTATTCCCTTCGTCACACGATATTTTACTCGCCCGAGATTTGATCGTCGGTATCACCATACCTAGTTCAATCTCGTTCACAGCAAGTACTTTACTCGTTCCGTAATCCGATATCACTTCGTGATTAACTCCTTAACCACATGCTTGCAAGAGGTGTTGATATCGATTACCGAGTGGGCCCGAAGTATATCTCTCCGACTTGGGAGGGACAAATTCCATCTCGATACATACAACTCAACAAGTACTTTCTGATCACCTGAGAGACACCTTTATTATCACCCTCACATAGGATGACGTTTGATGACTTCAAAGCTTTCTTCCGATACTAGGAAGTTGTATTATCTCATGGTCTAAGGAATACAATACATGACATAGGAAAAGCTTCGCAAAGATGAACACGATGACACGATCTAATTGCTCTGCTTTATTTGGGTCTGTCCATCACACCATTCTCCTAATGATATGATCTCATAATTAATTGACAACTCATGTCTATGGTTAGGAAACCTTAACCATCATTAATCAATGAGCTAGTCCATAGAGGCGTACTAGGGACACGGTGTTGTTCATAAACCACACAAGTATTAAAGTTTCCGCTTAATACAATTCTAGCATGGAATATAAACATTATCATGAACAAGAAATATGATAATAACATCTTTATTATTGCCTCTAGGGCATATTTCCTTCAGTCTCCCACTTGCACTAGAGTCAATAATCTAGTCATACTTGCGCCTTTAACACCTATGACATTCCGGTGTTATTCATACGCGTTGCATGTGGTAAACCTTATCTACGGGTCTGACACTTTCAGGTCCGTTTGTATTTGCATATTCCTTTTGCGTCAGTACGCATTACTCATCTTGTATGAGATGGCATCGTATAAACTTGGTCTTCTGGTGAGACCTTTGTTTCTTGGCCGAGATTATGTTGTCACTATTGTCATACAATAGAACTACATAGTACTAGCACACTTTTAAAAATAGTGATATCCACCGTGCGTCAAAATACTCATTGGTCCGCACACATCGGTATGTATGATTTCCAATAAGTCCGTTGCTCGCTCGATTATTCCGGAGAACGGGTTTTTGATCATCTTGCCCATGAGGCATGGCTTGCACGTGTCAAATGATTCAAAATCAAGAGACTTCAAAAGTCCATCAGAATGGAGTTTCTTTATGCATTTTATGCCAATATGACCTGGACGACAGTGCCACAAATAAGTTGGATTATCACTATCCACTTCGCATCTTTTATGCCGCTTCTTAAAACGATTATATACTTAGCCCTCGTTGCAGTGTCCGCCACAATATTAACATTGGAACTCATCCAAGTCATCATGGAACTTTCTTCCATCTTATTATGCCACCTTCTAACTCAAAACAAATAGCTTAAAATTGAGATAAAATTTTAACTGTATATGTGACAAAGCCAATGTAACACATTGCAATGAACCATTTGTCACTTTTGCATACAGAACATATTCTTACTTCTTCGAAAGTGCATAAGAATATCTTTACTATTGTCCAACGATCATAATATGAATGCTATAACCTTTAGAGCATTGGACACATCTGGATCTACATATCATGGTATACAAGATTGATAAAATCATTCTTGTGGTTTCACTCATCAAGTGTCAAAAAACAATTGATTCATGCTCCAACCTCTTCCATGCAACAAGAACCGTTCTTATTGTTTCCATATTGAACAAATTCAATATTTCATCTATGTACTCTGGCAAAACTATATTAGTGCCTCAATCTATCTGTATAGACATTGATGCTCAATATTCTGGTTTTGCCTAAGTCTTTCATCAAAAAATCCAATTATAATGAAAACTTGACAATATCAAGAAAAACACATAATTTCCAATGAACGATATGTCATCTACATAAAGCATTAGAAATATGTCTTAGCGCTCCCACTTACTTTCTTGTAAAACAAGCATCTTCAAATATCTTGATGAAATTAACACTTTAACATTTTCATCATTGAAGATTCCAACTTCGCTATGCTTACTTCTACCATAGAAGTTTGCATACATATCTAGCAACCTTTGAATTAACAAAACCCATTGAGTCGTGTCAGGTACACGTCCTTGGTGTGCATTCCGGTAGAGGAACATTGTTTCGTTTATTCAACTAACATATCTCAATATGTAATTGTTGCTAGAATAATTCATATGACGAAGTCAGGGCCCATCATCGCTTCTTTGTATATTGTTGGTTACTATTATCTAATAATATCTCGTCCTCAAATCTTATTATTTGATTACGACCAACTTGGTTAAATAGGAACTTCGATGTCATGACTACAACATATTGTAGATGCGTGAGCTATGAATGCAGTTGCCGCTTCCAAAACATATTCTGGTGCTGCGCTACTCTGATCATCTTGCTCAGATTCAATAACCTCATCGAGTTCTATCTTCCTCCCACTTAAACCTTTCGCGAAAAACTCCTTCATAAGAAGTTCACTTCTTTCAGTGACAATCACTATGTGTTTAGGTTCATAATAGAAGGAATACCCATCGACATTCTTTGGGATAACCTACAAAGACTTACTAATCCGATTTTGGTTGTAAACATTTTACACATATGCCTTGTATACCAAAATTCAAGAAAAGACAACTATAACTTGTATGGTGTCATTTCGGTAGATTATGATGGCACTCTATTCAGTGAAAAGCGGTAGTCTCTAAAGCATAATCTACAAATTATATTGGTAGTTTATTTCATCATTGATCTAACCATGTCAAACAAGGTTTGATTACATCCATCGAAAACTCCATACTCCTATGGTGTTTATCATGATGCAAGTTTGTGGAACAATTCCTCTAACTCTTAGATGCTTGCTAAACTTGTAACTCAAATATTCTTCTTTATGATCAAATCATAAAAACTTGAATTTTTCTTGTTACAATAATTTCCACTTCATAAATTGAACAATTTCAATTATTTCATACTTCTATCTCATCAAGTAGATATACAATACATCTATTCGAGTCATTGATGAAATAGAAAATACACCACGCTTGACTTCACACATGAACTATATACATCAACATGTACGATCTCCATGTAGTTAGTCGCTTGTTCTTTCTATGGCCCACGAACGGAGTTTAATCATCTTTAGGAAAAGTCTCACAAGCGTCAATCAATTCAAAATCAAATGACTCGAAAATCTATCAATATAGAATTTCTTTCATGTTTTGTTTCCAATATGACTTAAACGGCGGTGTCATATATAAGTGAAATTCATTTTGTCTTGCGACCTTTAGCATCAGTGTTATAAATGTCTATTTCACCAACAAGATAATAATAATCTATCCATCGATTATGGAAGACGGTAATAATTTGAACAACCATTGCTCTCATAATACCAGAACAAAATAACAATTATTAAGTTCTTAACAAATCTAGAAGGCTAGGTTTTATGCCGACGAAAAACACAATAACACATTTATTTGTTTCTCAATGCGCATTATTCTTTTGCTAGTTACTTAGGCCATCGTAGTTCTTGTATTGTTGCTTTGTATGACATTTCATACCAACAATCTAGTATCCAATACTCAAGAATTACATTATGTACTAGCAAAGAATACATCTATAACATGTATATCAATTATATACCTGAGATGGACAATTCCAGTCTTTTTCCTTTTCTACCAAATAATTTTACAGATCCTATTTAGCATTTCCTCTCCTTTTAGAAGAATCTATCGACATCAAAAGTGGCGTCAATCATTTGACACATAGTCCAAAGGATTTTTTTTAGTCAAATACTAATAGCCTTGGATTTTGCACTTTGAAGTGGATCGCCATCATCATATGATTGGTATTCTTCCATATTCCATTCTTTAGTATTCCTTTGGTATAGCAAAACAATTTAGCCGATACCTTTTCATTCATCTTATCATGACAACTTTCATGATGAAACTACTATAGCTTATAAGGATGAATGCAAGTATAATATTAGTTTCCCAAACTTTTGGGTGATCGGGACGCCTAGCATCTTCAATCTTCACATATATTCATACAATATGAGCATATGTTCTTTTACTAAATTATACTTCATCATTTTTTGCAAACAATCAAAGTTTTAGATATCAAATATCTTTCACTTCTTGTTTGTTTCTGAAACAATTCTTTCAGCTTGATGATCACTTTGATTCTCAAACAATTTTGAAGATCAATTTATCATGAAGGCAAACATATGATCTTTAGATACTAAACTTGAATCGTTGCTCTTAGATTAATACAATTTATTAAATCGTATGGAGCAAGCAAGGTTTGCTAAAGTTTGCAATAGGACTTAATCTTTAGTCTTGATATTCTAACTAAACGGCACTAGACCGAAAAGTGATTATCCAGAATTCTATAGTTCTTTTAACTCAATTAAAACTAAGTGTCGGTGGAAAACGGTTGCCAAAGACTACAACGACTTATGCAAATACACTAAGATTTAGTTCATGATAATTAGTTCAAGTTAATCAAATTACTAATGAACTCCCACTAAATTCAACATTCCTCAAAGTTGTTTAGTGAAGCATGATCCAAATTCACTACACCGAGACCGATCATCACGTGAATGATGTAGCTTTAATGGTGAACATCAACATGTTGATCATATCATCCATATGACTCATGCTTGACCTTTCGGTCCATGTGTTCCGAGGCCATGTCTGTACATGCTAGGCTCGTCAAGTCAAACCCAAGTATCTCCGCATGTGCAAATACTGGCTTGCACCCGTTGTATGTGAACGTAGAGTCTATAGCACCCGATCATCACGAGATGCTTGAACACGACGAACTTTCGCAACGGCGCATACGAGGGGAGAACACAATTTTATCTTGATCTTTAAGTGAGGAATCATCTTATAATGCTACCGTCGCGATCTAAGCATAATAAGATACATAAAAAAATAAACATCACATGCATATAATTTTATGTGACATGGTATAGCCAATCTCCGCGCCATGATCTCCATCTTGTGCGCGCCGGCATGATCTCCATCACTCCACCATGATTGCCTCCACCACGAATAGCAACTACAACTATTGCTAACTACTTAGCGATAAAGTAAAGCTATTACATGGCGTATAAGAAGTTGACACGCAGGTCATACACAATTATAAAGACAACCATATGGCTCCTGCCGGTTGTGAACTCATCGACATGCAAGTCGTGAAAGATTACAAAACATGATCATTGCATACAACTCAATTCATACTCATCATGTCTTGGGCCATACCATATCACAAAACACTCCCTGCAAAAACAAGTTAGACGCCTCTACTTTGTTGTTGCATGTTTTGAGTTGCATGAGCCTTTGAAAAAATCATGCGTTGTTTTAATTATTTGGAAGCATTATTTTGGTTTTCTCCTTTGATGCTTTATTTGGGTTGACTTGGCGCATGCTCACACATGTTAGACTCATACAAAGTCGCCATTGCCTCTATGATCATTTAGTTTTTGACTTTTGATGCTGATGTCTACGCACACGTCTGTTCTTGTAGACAGTGTCGGGTCTCCAAGTGCAAAGGTTTGTAGAGCAGCTGCAAGTTTCCCTTAAGTGGATCACCCAAGGTTTATCGAACTCAGGGAGGAAGAGGTCAAATCTATCCCTCTCAAACAACCCTGCAATTACGATACAGAAAGTCTCTTGTGTCCCCAACACACCCAATACACTTGTCAGATGTATAGGTGCACTAGTTCGGCGAAGAGATAGTGAAATACAAGTAGTTGTGATGATTATAAGTAGTAAATGCAATCTGAAATAAAAATGGCAGCAAGCAAACATGTAACAAAACAGGAAGTAAATGGTGTGCAAAGCTTGGAAACAAGGCCTAGGGATCATACTTTCACTAGTGGACACACTCCCAACAAATATAACATAATTGAACCAATAGATACTATCATCCATATGCAACTCAAAACAATTCTCCAATGGAAAACAAACACTAATCATGCGTAGGGCTACGAAGCACTCCTCAAAGTCCGTATGTACCCAAACTAGATTGTCCCACACTATCACCATGAACGCACTAGATGGTTCCAACAAACACCAACAATTCATAGAGACATTAACCAAAAAGATACACATGATGCACACACTAGTCACCTTTACACCATGATACGAGGTATCTCCGGAGAGTACAATAATAAAGCATAGGAGTAGCATAATATCTGAATAATAACATCTACCAATTCAACTAGATACAAAGATCATGATCACATAAAGATCACATCATGGGAGAGAGAGGTGAACCACATAGCTACCGGTAGAGCCCTGATGTCTACGCACACGTCTGTTCTTGTAGACAGTGTTGTGAAGGGATTCGCAGCATAGTAAATCAAAAAATTTCCTACGGATGCGAACAAGAAAGCCAAGATCTAATCTAGGAGATGTAATCAACGAGAGAGGTAGATGAGATCTTCATACCCTTGAAGATTCGCACAGCGGAAACGTTCAATAGAACGTGGTTGACGTAGTCGTACTCGCCGTCTCCTCCTCGCGATCCAATCCGATCCTACGCCGCAAGTGGCGGCGCCTCCGAGAGTTGCACACGTGCGGTGCAGCGACGTCTCCTCCTTCCTTGGTCCAGCAAGTATGGTGGAGAGATAGATTGGATCAGCAGCACGACGGTGTGGTGCTTATGGTGGAGAGTTTCTGCAGCAGGGCTTCGCCTACGCGCAGTCGCGAGAGAGAGAGAGGGAGGGCAGCAGTTGGCGGCTAGGGTTTGGGTTAGGGTAGAGGGCTGCGCCCTTGCCCCCCTATATAGAGGGGTGGCCGGCCAAGGCCAGCTTGGCCTCTCCCCAAACCCTAGCCGACTTGGAGTAGGAAGAGTGGGGGGCAAGTTTCCCCCCCTTCCTTCTTTGAAGACTCCCTTAGGGTTTCCCCTTGGGCTGGCCGGCTGGGCCTTAGGGGCCTTGTGCGCCTGGCCCAGGGCGGCCAGGGCACTTCCCCTTAGGCCCACGCAGGCCTCCGTCAAGTGGGCCCACGTTGGTCCCACTCCGGAACCTTCTAGAACCTTCCGGTACAATACCGATAAACTCCGAAACCTTTCCGGAATCCAAAAACTGCTTTCCTTTATATGAATCTTATTCTCCGGACCATTCCGGAACCTCTCGTGACGTCCTGGATCTCATCCGAGACTCCGAACTAAAACTCATAAACCAATTATCCATTCTATCCTAGCGTCGATGCACATTAAGTGTGTGACCCTACGGGTTCGAGAATATGCAGACATGATCTTCTATCAATAATCAATAGCGGGATCTGGAAACCCATATTGACTCCCACATATTCATCGATGATCATATCGGATGAACCACGATGTCAGGATTCAATTAATCCCGTATATGTATTCCCTTCGTCACACGATATTTTACTCGCCCGAGATTTGATCGTCGGTATCACCATACCTAGTTCAATCTCGTTCACAGCAAGTACTTTACTCGTTCCGTAATCCGATATCACTTCGTGATTAACTCCTTAACCACATGCTTGCAAGCGGTGTTGATATCGATTACCAAGTGGGCCCGAAGTATATCTCTCCAACTTGGGAGGGACAAATTCCATCTCGATACATACAACTCAACAAGTACTTTCTGATCACCTGAGAGACACCTTTATTATCACCCTCACATAGGATGACGTTTGATGACTTCAAAGCTTTCTTCCGATACTAGGAAGTTGTATTATCTCATGGTCTAAGGAATACAATACATGACATAGGAAAAGCTTCGCAAAGATGAACACGATGACACGATCTAATTGCTCTGCTTTATTTGGGTCTGTCCATCACACCATTCTCCTAATGATATGATCTCATTATTAATTGACAACTCATGTCTATGGTTAGGAAACCTTAACCATCATTAATCAATGAGCTAGTCCATAGAGGCGTACTAGGGACACGGTGTTGTTCATAAACCACACAAGTATTAAAGTTTCCGCTTAATACAATTCTAGCATGGAATATAAACATTATCATGAACAAGAAATATGATAATAACATCTTTATTATTGCCTCTAGGGCATATTTCCTTCATGTTGGGCCTCCAAGTGCAGAGGTTTGTAGAACAGCAGCAAGTTTCCCTTAAGTGGATCACCCAAGGTTTATCGAACACAGAGAGGAAGAGGTCAAAGCTATCCCTCTCAAACAACCCTGCAATTACGATACAGAAAGTCTCTTGTGTCCCCAACACACCCTATACACTTGTCAGATGTATAGGTGCACTAGTTCGGCGAAGAGATAGTGAAATACAAGTAGTAGTGATGATTATAAGTAGCAAATGTGACTTGAAGTAAATATCGCTGCGAGCAAACATGTAACAAAACAGGAAGTAAACGGTGTGCAATGCTTGGAAACAAGGCCTAGGGATCATACTTTCACTAGTGGACACACTCCCAACAAATATAACATAATTGAACCAATAGATGCTATCATCAATATGCAACTCAAACAATTCTCCAATGGAAAACATACAATAGTCATGTGTAGGGCTACGAAGCACTCCTCAAAGTCCGTATGCACCCAAACTAGATTGTCCCACACTATCACCGTGAACGCACTAAATGGTTCCAACAAACACCACATTCATAGAGACATTAACCAAAAAGATACACATGATGCACACACTAGTCACCTTTACACCATGATACGAGGTATCTCCGGAGGGTATAATAATTAAGCATAGGAGTAGCATAATATCTGAATAACAACATCTACCAATTCAACTAGATATAAAGCTCACGATCACATAAAGATCACATCATGGGAGAGAGAGGTGAACCACATAGCTACCGGTAGAGCCCTCAGCCCCGGGGATGAACTACTCCCTCCTCATCATAGGAGACATCAAGGTTGATGGAGATGGCGGTGAGGTCGATGGAGACGGCGGAGACGGCGATGGAGACCGATGGAGATGGCTCCGGGGCACTTCCCCGTCCCGGCAGGGTGCCGGAACAGAGACTTCTATCCCCCGAAATTTTTCTTCGACGGCGGCGGCGCTGCGGAACTGTTCTGGAAATTTCGCCGACTCCCTTAGAGTTTTCCGTCCCGAGGCTTTATATAGGCGAAGGGGCATCGTCAGGGGGCAGCCAGGGGCTCCTCACACCAGGGTGGCGCGGCCAGGGCCTGGGCCGCGCCACCTATGTGTGAGGGCGGCCTCTGGCCCCCCTCTGGCTCTCTTTCGATCTTCGGGAAGCATCCGGGAAAAAAAAGACTTCTGAAACTTGTTTCGTCCAATTCCGGGAATATTTCCTGTGTAGCTTTTCTGAAACAAAAAAATAGCAAAAAATAGGGAACTGGCACTGTGGCATCTTGTCAATAGGTTAGTTCCGGAAATCGCATAAAAATGCCACGAAGTGTAACGAAATAGTAGGCAAATGGTGTAAAAATAAGCATGGAGCATCAAAAATTATAGATACGTTTGAGACGTATCAAGCATCCCCAAGCTTAACTCCTGCTCGTCCTCGAGTAGTCCTCGAGTAGGTAAGTGATAACAAAAGAATAATTTTTGAGGTGACATGCACCTACACAATCTTGATCATATATGTAAGCATTGTGAGCTGGGATCATAAGAACTTAAAACATGGGCATGAAAGATATAATCTTGACAATAAGAACTTAGCAACCATGTTGTAAACATGAAAATGAACACAAACAAAAGATCATGAAAATGAAACAATGAAAGTCAAACGTGTGTTCAAATCATAAGGAAAAACATACAAATGGTTTTCAGCTTGTCCTTCATGGAGAGCAAAACATAAATGCATAGGACACCTTCAAGTTTAAGAGGGCGACTAGATACAAATAATTTGAGAACAAGTGAAACCAACAATATGAATCAATCAATGAAAACTTTGGGACAATGCACATTATACTAAGAATGACAACTATGCTCTCTTAATGGTGCATAAAGGAAGAATGTGGTGACTCAACATAAAAGTAGAAGAAAGGCCCTTCGCAGAGGGAAGCAGTGATTAAACATGTGCTAGAGCTTTTCATTTGTAAAACAGAGAGATAAAAATTGGTTTTGAGAGGTGGTTGTCTTTGTCAACGACTGGCAATGGGGTTCCTACTATCTTCCATACAAAAATGAAGCAAGTTTTTGAGAGAGAGATTGGCACTTTTGTGCTCTTTTATAAAGCTTGGCACTCCTCTCCACCTTTTTTTTCTTTCACAAACCATGGCTAACCGATTCCATCGGGTGCCCACCAACATTCACATACCATGGAGGAGTGCCTTTTTTCTTTCTTTTTTTTCTCTTTTTTTTTTCTTTTTGGAATAAGCAATATGGAAGATAGCAAATCCGACCACTACGTCCCCATGAGCTGAAAACAGTGTCACAAAATGAGAAGTATTTTGAAGGTTTTTTGAAAGGTAGCACATGAAAATTTACTTGGAATGGCTTACAAATACCATGCATAGGAATTTATAGTGGACACAATGGAAAACTTGGTTTTTAGGAGTTGGATGCACGAGTAGAGCTCATACTCAGTACAAGGCAAGGGCTAGCAAAAGACGGGGAGCGACCAACTAAGAGAGCAATAACGGCCATAATCATGCAAAGCGACAAAGCAACATTAAAAGAAGCATAAGATGGCATCAAAAGTCAAAAACTAAATGATCATAGAGGCTATAGGCGACTTATTTTTGTAGTCAACATGGTATAAGCATGCGCCAAGTCAACCCAAATAAAGCATCAAGGAGAAAACCAAAATAATGCTTCCAAACGATAAAAACAACGCATGATTTTTTCAAAGGCTCATTAAGCAATCTCAGTCATTTGAGACAAGTCATGCTACATCAAAACCACTAAGCATACTATCAAAAAGACATCAAGCACGACATGCAAAAGCCTAGGCCGCAGTCTACACAAGCTCCTTCTTGTACCACTTTTTTGCATGAAACTTTTTCTCTTTTCCAACACCATTCAAACCTTTTTGAGGAAACTCTTTTGAGGAAAACCAACATACCAGAGGTCCAAATACACCTTGATGCAAATATAAAACAAGATCTGAACAAAAATCAAGGTGAAAAATGCAAGCTAAACGCAGTAGCAGAAAAAGAGAACACTCATTGAACGATAAAAGTGAAAACTAGAGTGTTCTTGGCAAATGAAAAGCGAGTTCATCTCCTCCAAGAGAAACATGATGTGATCTAACCATTTATTGCTGCAAACAAAACAAAACTAACTAAGAAAACTAAAACAACTGACGCTCCAAGAAAAACACATAGTGCATGAAGCAATAAAAATATAGTGTTTTGAAAGGCGACCTGATTTTTGCCGATGAAGAAGGGGTGCCTCGGGGGCATCCCCAAGCTTTGACGCTTGTACTTCTTGGATATTTCTTGGGGTGATGCATGGGCATCCCCAAGCTTGAGCTTTTGTCCATTCTTCAACTCATCTCATCATTCTCCAATCCCTACACTTGAAAACTTCCTTCATACAAAACTAAACACAATTCTATTAGCAACATTAGTGTAGCATAACATATAATCAACCTCTTTTTGCTTCAGGTTTCAACCCAAAACCACCACATATATAGCATATACTACTGTAGCAACTTCCCCAAAAGTTCCATGATCAAAAGAACTAAAAAAGAAAGCGATAAAGCGGCAAACACAAATATTGGCAGAAATCTGTCAAAACAGAATAGCTGACAAAGGTCGAATTTTTAAGGTGTTTTCTTTTGCTCAAATCAAAAAGTGTTCAACTAATGAAAGTTTTTATATAACCTGGGGCATATGCACAAGAAATCGCAGGTCCAAAAGATATACAGAGAATTTATACGAATTTTTACGGTGCAGCACCGAAAACTGTTTCAGGACAGCAACATCCCCAAATCTTACCTCACTCAAATTAGAGGCTTCTCTTGGCACAAAAACGAAATAAAAAGGATAAGGAGAGGTCATTACAGTAGTAATAACTTCCAAGACTCAAATAAAAGAAAAAGTACTGAAAATAAAACAATGGGTTATCTCCCAAGAGTGCTTTTCTTTAACGCCTTTGAGCTAGGCGCTGTAATTTGCAAAGATGCTCATGTGGGCGCCATATAAGAGCTTGAGGCAATAGAGAGCATCAAAAAGCAAATATGAAACACATTTAAATCTAAACCACTTCCTATGAAAAATAGTCTTGTAGAGAGACAAGTCATGAAAGCACAAAGCAAAAAGCATAGGAAGGCAAAACAAGTACAACTTCAAGAATTGCAACATAAAGAGGGGAAACTCAATATTGTTGAGATCCATCAAACCATGTTTCCCTCTCTCATAGTAACTTTCAGTAGCATCATGAATAGAACTAACAATATAACTATCACATAAAGCATCTCTATCATGAGCCACATGCATAAAAGAATTAATACTCCCCACATGAACAATAGTAGTAGGAGCAGATTCAACAGAATAATTATTCTCATCACCATAATCATCAAAAACAGGAGGCATATTGTAATCATAACTATTTTTCTCCTCAAAAGTAGGTGAACTGAAAATATTATACTCATCATTATAACCATCATAAACTAGAGATTTAGTATCAACACAAACTAGAGAACAACTATTTCGCAAAGCATATTCATCAAACATATCATCATAAGAAGGAACATGGATAGCACAAATGGTACAATAATTATTAACCTTAGAATTGGTACCAAAAAGATTTTCAATATCAAAAGTAGAGTGCTTTTCCCAATCATGATCACTAACATAGGTAACAGGCATAGGAACATCATCCCAATCAGAATTATCATAATCTATAACAGGATCATAACGCTTAGGGGAAGATACCATGTCCTCTCGCCTTTTACTCCTCTTCTTCTTCTTCATACTCTTCTTACTCTTTCCTTTAGGAGGGGGAGACTTGAAGGGCATCTTCTCCACATATTCTCTAGGAGGGAAAGGCATCTTCTCCACATAATCTGGTTTGCTGACAGGAACAACAGAAGAAACTTTGGAGGATTCCTCCTCTCTATTAATAAGATCGAAACATCTATTAGTCTGGTCATAGCTTGGCAAAACATCATGTTTTATAAGATCTTGTAAGTAAGTATTTGCAAGGCAATCTTTGGCACAATAGAGACGACAACCACGAAGGGTGCTATTAATATCAACATCTCTCATATCAACAAAAGAAATCTTTCTAGATATCTCTTCACAATTCAAAAACAAAGTAAGCTCATCATGCTCATTGAGAGCAATCTTATCATCACAATACAAATCTGCGGTACTCGTTCGATTAATTGGGCATTGAAAATTAAAGTGACCTTTTTCACCGCAAAATTCACAAAGAAAAGGATAAAGCTCACAAACCCTTTCACCAAGCACATCTAGATCCTTGAGCCACATACTGGTTTCTTCATTTGCGTGGGTGATGCAATAATCTTCCTTGTTGTAACTCTGTTCACAAGGTCTATGTATTCCACAAAAATTAACATGCTTATAAGAAATAGGACTTTTAGAAGTTTGAGCATGTTTATTGCAATCATCAATAACAATATCACTTTCTATGCAAGTGTCCTTAAAAGGTTCATGATACACGTCCCCATTTCCTTTAGGAACATTCATATGGGAAGCAAAGGCTTTAAAGCAATCAACCATAATTTGAGGATCAAGACCATACTTAGCACTAAGATCTTGAAAATCAGCAGTTTCAGCGAAAGACTTAATGCAATCAAACTCGTAATTCATACCTGATCCTTTACCTTTGTCGCTATCCCAACCTTCAATATTGTTTTGAATTGTTTCAAGCAGATCCCACTTGGTGTCGACATCCTTGCTTGTGAAAGACCCATCAAAGCATGCATCTAGATAGTCCTTGTAATATCCTGAAAGCCTTGCATAAAAATTATTAATAATAATATTACGGGGAAGATCATGAATAGGACATTTATGCATTAGTAACTTCAATCTTCCCCACGCTTGGGCAATGCTTTCTCCCTCATGCGGATGAAAATTATAAATGTAGTTTCTATCTTTATAAACCTGACTAGAAGGATAGAATTTAGAATAAAAGAGCGGTACAATTTCCTCCCAGTCAATAGATCGACCATCCTTCAGTGTTTTATACCATTCCTCAGCTCTGCCTTTTAGTGAGAAAGAGAATAGCTTCTGCTTAACTTGGTTCATTGAAATACCTGCACACTGGAACAACTCGCATAATTCATGTATAAAAAGCAAATGATCACCAGGATGGACAGTTCCATCTCCTAAATAGCAGTTATCCATGGCACGTTCAACAATCTTCGTAGGTATTTTAAAAGGATGAGGAGCACAAGCATCATTAGAAACATCACATATGGGAGATAAAATATCATCAGAGCAAACTTTCTCCACTAAAGCTGGGGGACTAAAAATATCATACTTAACAAAACCAGCTTCCCCAAGCTTAGACTTTTCTATAGCATTAGCGTTAACAGTATTCAAAGCATTCGTACTAATAACATTGCTATGCGAAATAAGATCCAAAGGATTTTCAATTTTCTTTTCAAATCTAAAATCAGGAAATAGACTAAAGAACTCTTTATTTTCCATTAAGCCTAACTAGTGAAAATAAAAACAAGAAACAAAAAGATGTAATTGCAGAATCTAAAGGAAATAACTCCGAGCACTCACCAGCAACTAAAAGACTTAGTAGCCAAAGGATGTGAGTACCTTTTACCTTACCTCCCCGGCAACGGCGCCAGAAAAGAGCTTGATGTCTACGCACGCGTCTGTTCTTGTAGACAGTGTTGGGCCTCCAAGTGCAGAGATTTGTAGAACAGTAGCAAGTTTCCCTTAAGTGGATCACCCAAGGTTTATCGAACTCAGGGAGAAAGAGGTCAAAGCTATCCCTCTCAAACAACCCTGCAATTATGATACAGAAAGTCTCTTGTGTCCCCAACACACCCAATACACTTGTCAGATGTATATGTGCACTAGTTCGGCGAAGAGATAGTGAAATACAAGTAGTAGTGATGATTATAAGTAGCAAATGTGACTTGAAGTAAATATCGCTGCGAGCAAACATGTAACAAAACAGGAAGTAAACGGTGTGCAATGCTTGGAAACAAGGCCTAGGGATCATACTTTCACTAGTGGACACACTCCCAACAAATATAACATAAATGAACCAATAGATGCTATCATCAATATGCAACTCAAACAATTCTCCAATGGAAAACATACAATAGTCATGCGTAGGGCTACGAAGCACTCCTCAAAGTCCGTATGCACCCAAACTAGATTGTCCCACACTATCACCGTGAACGCACTAGATGGTTCCAACAAACACCACATTCATAGAGACATTAACCAAAAAGATACACATGATGCACACACTAGTCACCTTTACACCATGATACGAGGTATCTCCGGAGGGTATAATAATTAAGCATAGGAGTAGCATAATATCTGAATAACAACATCTACCAATTCAACTAGATACAAAGCTCACGATCACATAAAGATCACATCATGGGAGAGAGAGGTGAACCACATAGCTACAGGTAGAGCCCTTAGCCCCGGGGATGAACTACTCCCTCCTCATCATAGGAGACAGCAAGGTTGATGGAGATGGCGGTGAGGTCGATGGAGACGGCGGAGACGGCGATGGAGACCAATGGAGATGGCTCCGGGGGCACTTCCCTGTCCCGGCAGGGTGCCGGAACAGAGACTTCTGTCCCCCGAAATTTGTCTTCGATGGCGGTGGCGCTGCGGAACTGTTCTGGAAATTTCGCCGACTCCCTTAGGGTTTTCCGTCCCGAGGCTTTATATAGGCGAAGGGGCGTCGTCAGGGGGCAGCCAGGGGCTCCTCACACCAGGGTGGCGCGGCCAGGGCCTGGGCCGCGCCACCTATATGTGAGGGCGGCCTCTGGCCCCCCTCCGGCTCTCTTTCGGTCTTCGGGAAGCTTCCGGGAAAAATAAGACTTCTGGAACTTGTTTCGTCCAATTCCGAGAATATTTCCTGTGTAGCTTTTCTGAAACACAAAAATAGCAGAAAATAGGGAACTGGCACTGTGGCATCTTGTCAATAGGTTAGTTCCAGAAATCGCATAAAAATGCCACAAAGTGTAACAAAACAGTAGGCAAATAGTGTAAAAACAAGCATGGAGCATCAAAAATTATAGATACGTTTGAGACGTATCAAGCCCTCAGCCCCGGGGGAGAACTACTCCCTCGTCATCATAGGAGACAGCAAGGTTGATGGAGATAGCGGTGAGGTCGATGGAGACGGTGGAGACGGCGATGGAGACGGATGGAGATGGCTCCGGGGGTACTTCCCCGTCCCAGCAGGGTGCCGGAACAAAGACTTCTGTCCCCCGAAATTCGTCGGCGGCGGTGGCGGAGCTGCGGAACTCTTTCTAGAAATTTGCTGACTCCCTTAGGGTTTTCCGTCCCGAGGCTTTATATAGGCGAAGGGGCGTCGTTAGGGGGCTGCCAGGGTGCCCTCACACGTAGGGGGCGTGGCCAAGGGCCAGGCCGCTCTGCCCTATTGTGTGGGGCCCTCGTGGCCCCACTCTGTCTCCTCTTCGATTCTCTGGAAGCTTCGGTGAATTTCTGGACGTTCGGCTTTTGTTTCGTCCAATTCCGAGAATATTTCCTGTGTAACTTTTCTGAAACACAAAAATAACAGAAAACAGGGAACTGGCACTGTGGCGACTTGTTAATAGGTTAGTTCTGGAAATCGCATAAAACGCCACGAAGTGTAATGAAACATAAGGCAAATGGTGTAAAAACAAGCATGGAGCATCAAAATTATAGATACGTTTGAGACGTATCAGCATCCCCAAGCTTAACTCCTGCTCGTCCTCGAGTAGGTAAGCGATAACAAAAGAAATAATTTTTGAGGTGACATGCACCATCACAATCTTGATCATCTATGAAAGCATTGAGTGATGGGATCATAAGAACTTAAAACATGGGCATGAAAGACATAATCTTGATAGAAGAAACTTAGCAACCATGTTATAACATGAAACATAACACAAACAAAAGATCATGGAAATGAAACAATGAAAGTCAAACATGTGTTCAAATCATATGGAAAAACATAGTAAATGGTTTTCAGCTTGTCCCTCATGGAATAGCAAAACATAAATGCATAGGACACCTTCAAGTTTAAGAGGGCGACTAGATACAAATAATTTGAGAACAAGTGAAACCAACAATATGAATCAATCAATGAAAACTTTGGGACAATGCACATTATACTAAGAATGACAACTATGCTCTCTTAATGGTGCATAAAGGAAGAAGGTGGTGACTCAACATAAAAGTAGAAGAAAGGCCCTTCGCAGAGGGAAGCAGTGATTAAACATGTGCTAGAGCTTTTCATTTGTAAAATAGAGAGATAAAAATTGGTTTTGAGAGGTGGTTGTCTTTGTCAACGACTGGCAATGGGGTTCTTACTATCTTCCATACAAAACTGAAGCAAGTTTTTGAGAGAGAGATTGGCACTTTTGTGCTCTTTTAGAAAGCTTGACACTCCTCCCCACCTTTTTTCCTTTCTCAAACCATGGCTAACCGATTCCATCGGGTGCCCACCAACATTCACATACCATGGAGGAGCGCCTTTTTTCTTTCTTTTTTTCCTTTTTTTTTCTTTTTGGAATAAACAATATGGAAGATAGCAAATCCGACCACTACGTCCCCATGAGCTGAAAACAGTGTTACAAAATGAGAAGTATTTTGAAGGTTTTTTGAAAGGTAGCACATGAAAATTTACTTGGAATGGCTTACAAATACCATGCATATGAATTTATAGTGGACACAATGGCAAACTTGGTTTTTGGGAGTTGGATGCATGAGTAGAGCTCATACTCAGTACAAAATGAGGGCTAGCAAAAGACTAGGAGCGACCAACTAAGAGAGCAATAACGGCCATAATCATGCAAAGCGAAAAAGCAACATTAAAAGAAGCATAAGATGGCATCAAAAGTCAAAAACTAAATGATCATGGAGGCTATAGGCGACTTATTTTTGTAGTCAACATGGTGTAAGCATGCGCCAAGTCAACCCAAATAAAGCATCAAAGGAGAAAACCAAATTAATGCTTCCAAATAATATAAACAACACATGATTTTTTCAAAGGCTCATTAAGCAATCTCAGTCATTTGAGACAAGTCATGCTACAGCAAAACCACTAAGCATACTATCAAAAAGACATCAAGCATGACATGCAAAAGCCTAGGCCGCAGTCTACACAAGCTCCTTTTTGTACCACTTTTTTGCATAAAGCTTTTTTCTCTTTTCCAACACCATTCAAACCTTTTTGAGGAAACTCTTTTGAGGAAAACCAACATATACCAGAGGTCCAAATACACCTTGATGCAAAGATAAAACAAGATCTGAACAAAAATCAAGGCGAAAAACAAAAGCTAAACACAGTAGCAGCAAAAGAGAACACTCGTTGAACGAAAAGAGTGAAAACTAGAGTGTTCTTGGCAATGAAAAACGGAGTTCATCTCCCTCCAAAACAACATGATATGATCAAACCGTTTATTGCAGCAAACAAAACAAAAGGAAAACTAAAAGCAATAAAAATATAGTGTCTTGAAAGGTGACCTGATTTTTGCCGATGAAGAAAGAGGTGCCTCGAGGGCATCCCCAAGATTTAATGCTTGTACTTCTTGGGTATTTCTTGGGGTGGCATGGGCATCCCCAAGCTTGAGCTTTTGTCCATTCTTCATCTCATCTCATCATTCGCCAATCCCTACACTTAAAAACTTCCTTCATACAAAACTAAACACAATTCTATTAGCAACATTAGTGTAAGCATAATAATGAATCAACCCTTTTTGCTTCAGGTTTCAACACAAAACCACCACATATAAAGCATATACTACTGTATCAACTTCCCCAAAAGTTCCATGATCAAAAGAACTAAAAAAGAAAGCGATAAAGCGGCAAACACAAATATTGGCAGAAATCTATCAAAACAGAATAGCTGACAAAGGTCGAATTTTTAGAGCGTTTTCTGTTGCTCAAATCAAAAAGTGTTAAACTAATGAAAGTTTGGATATAACCTGGGGCATATGCACAAGAAATCGCAGGTCCAAAAGATATACAGAGAATTTTCACGAATTTTTATGGTGCGGCACCGAAAACTGTTTCAGGACAGCAACATCCCCAAATCTTACATCACTCAAATTAGAGGCTTCTCTTGGCACAACAACGAAATAAAAAGGATAAGGAGTGGTTATTACAGTAGTAATAACTTCCAATACTCAAATAAAAGAAAAATTACTGAAAATAAAACAATGGGTTATCTCCCAAGAGTGCTTTTCTTTAACGCCTTTGAGCTAGGCGCTGTAATTTGCAAAGATGCTCATGTGGGCGCCATATAAGAGCTTGAGGCAAAGGAGCCATATAGGAAATTAAAGCAATAGAGAACATCAAAAAGCAAATGTGAAAGACATTTAAATCTAAACCACTTCCTATAAAAAATAGTCTTGTAAAGAGACAAGTCATGAAAGCGCAAAGCAAAAAGCATAGGAAGGCAAAACAAGTACAACTTCAAGAATTGCGACATAAAGAGGGGAAACTCAATATTGTTGAGATCCATCAAACCATGTTTCCCTCTCTCATAATAACTTTCAGTAGCATCATGAATAGAATTAACAATATAACTATCACATAAAGCTTCCCTATCATGAGCCACATGCATAAAAGAATTAATACTCCCCACATGAACAATAGTAGTAGGAGCAGATTCAACAGAATAATTATTCTCATCACCATAATCATCAAAAATAGGAGGCATATTGTAATCATAACTAATTTTCTCCTCAAAAGTAGGTGAACTGAAAATATTATACTCATCATCATAACCATCATAAACTAGAGGCTTAGTATCATCACAAGCTAGAGAACAGCTATTTCGCAAAGCATACTCATCAAACATATCATCATAACAAGGAACATGGATAGTACTAATGGTACAACAATTATAATCCTTAGAATTGGTACCAAAAATATTTTCAATATCAAAAGTAGAGTGCTTTTCCCAATCATGATCACTAACATAGGTAACAGGCATAGGAACATCACATAGGGGAGATAAAATATCATCAGAGCAAACTTTCTCCACTAAAGCTGGGGAACTAAAAATATCATGCTTAACAAAACCAGCTTCCCCAAGCTTAGACTTTTCTATAGCAATAGCAACAACGGTATTCAAAGCATTCATACTAACAACACTATTAGCATGCGAATAAAGCTCCAAAGGTTTTTCAATTTTCTCTTCAAATCTAAACTCAGGAAAAAGACTAAAGAACTCTTTATTTTCCATTAAGCCTAACTAGTAAAAATAAAAACAAGAAACAAAAAGATATAATTGTAGAATCTAAAGGAAATAACTTCGAGCACTCACACAGGAGGATGTGAGTACCTTTTACCTTACCTCCCCGGCAACGACGCCAGAAAAGATCTTGATGTCTACGCACGCGTCTGTTCTTGTAGAGAGTGTTGGGCCTCCAAGTGCAGAGGTTTGTAGAGCAGCAGCAAGTTTCCCTTAAGTGGATCACCCAAGGTTTATCGAACTCAGGGAGGAAGAGGTCAAAGCTATCCCTCTCAAACAACCCTGCAATTACGATACAGAAAGTCTCTTATGTCCCCAGCACACCCAATACACTTGTCAGATGTATAGGTGCACTAGTTCGGCGAAGAGATAGTGAAATACAAGTAGTTGTGATGATTATAAGTAGTAAACGCAATCTGAAATAAAAATGGCAGCAAGCAAACATGTAACAAAATAGGAAGTAAACGGTGTGCAAAGCTTGGAAACAAGGCCTAGGGATCATACTTTCACTAGTGGACACACTCCCAACAAATATAACATAATTGAACCAATAGATACTATCATCCATATGCAACTCAAAACAATTCTCCAATGGAAAACGAACACTAATCATGCGTAGGGCTATGAAGCACTCCTCAAAGTCCGTATGTACCCAAACTAGATTGTCCCACACTATCACCATGAACGCACTAGATAGTTCCAACAAACACCAACAATTCATAGAGACATTAACCAAAAAGATACACATGATGCACACACTAGTCACCTTTACACCATGATACGAGGTATCTCTGGAGAGTACAATAATAAAGCATAGGAGTAGCATAATATCTGAATAATAACATCTGCCAATTCAACTAGATACAAAGCTCACGATCACATAAAGATCACATCATGGGAGAGAGAGGTGAACCACATAGCTACCGGTAGAGCCCTTAGCCCCGGGGGAGAACTACTCCCTCCTCATCATAGGAGACAACAAGGTTGATGGAGATGGCGGTGAGGTCGATGGAGATGGCGGAGACGGCGATGGAGACCGATGGAGATGGCTCCGGGGGCACTTCCCCATCCCGGCAGGGTACCGAAACAGAGACTTCTGTCCCCCGAAATTTGTCGTCGGCGGCGGCGGAGCTGCGGAACTCTTTCTGGAAATTTGCTGACTCCCTTAGGGTTTTCCATCCCGAGGCTTTATATAGGCGAAGGGGCGTCGTCAGGGGGCTGCCAGGGCGCCCTCACATGTAGGGGGCGTGGCCAGGGGCCAGGCCGCTCCGCCCTATTGTGTGGGGCCCTCGTGGCCCCACTCCGTCTCCTCTTTGGTTCTCTGGAAGCTTCGGTGAATTTCTGGACGTTCGGCTTTTGTTTCGTCCTATTCCGAGAATATTTCCTATGTAACTTTTCTGAAACACAAAAATAGTAGAAAACAGGGAACTGGCACTGTGGCGACTTGTTAATAGGTTAGTTCCGGAAATCGCATAAAAACGCCACAAAGTGTAACGAAACACAAGGCAAATAGTGTAAAAACAAGCATGGAGCATCAAAAATTATAGATATGTTTGAGACGTATCAGATGCCATCTTATGCTTCTTTTAATGTCACTTTGTCGCTCTGCATGATTATGGCCGTTATTGCTCTCTTAGTTGGTCGCTCCCAGTCTTTTGCTAGCCCTGATTTTGTATTGAGTATGAGCTCTACTCGTGCATCCAACTCCTAAAAACCAAGTTTGCCATTGTGTCCACTATAAATTCGTATGCATGGTATTTGTAAGCCATTCCAAGTAAATTTTCATGTGCTACCTTTCAAAACTTTCAACTACTTCTCGTTTTGTGCCACTGTTTATAGCTCATGGGGACGTAGTGGTCGGAATTGCTATCTTCCATATTAAATTAAGTACCCCTCAACTAGGCAGCTTCATCTGCTCATCATTAATTTTGCATGAGAGCTGGTCAGACCATTGCAATCTAATTTCAAAAGAAAAAAGGCACTCCTCCATGTTATGTGAATGTTGGTGGGCACCCGATGGAATCGGTTAGCCATGGTTTGAGAAAGGAAAAAAGGTGGGGAGGAGTGCAAAAGCTTTATAAAAGAGCACCAATGTGCCAATTTTTCAAAGAACTCGGAACCGCTCTCACTTGTTTATTATGGAAGATAGTAAGACCCCATTGCCAATCATTGACATGAAACAACCACCTCTCAAAACCCAATTTTTATCTCTGTTTTACAAATAAAAAGCTCTAGCACATGTTCAATCACTGCTTCCCTCCGTGAAGGGCCTTTCTTTTACTTTTATGTTGAGTCACCACCTTCTACCTTTATGCACCATCTAAGAGAGAATAGTTGTCATTCTGAGTATAATGTGCATTGTCCCAAAGTTTTCATTGATTGATTCATGATGTTGGTTTCACTTGTTCTTAAATTATTTGTATCTAGTCGCCCTCTTAAACTTGAAGGTGTCCTATGCATTTATGTTTTGCTCTCTCATGAAGGACAAGCTGAAAACCATTTGTATGTTTTTCCTTATGATTTGAACACATGTTTGACTTTCATTGTTTAATTTTCATGATCTTTCATTTGTGTTCATTTTCATGTTATAACATGGTTGCTAAGTTGCTTCTATCAAGATTATATCTTTCATGCCCATGTTTTAAGTTCTTTTGATCCCAGCGCACAACGCTTACATAGATGGTCAAGATTGTGTAGGTGCATGTCACCTCAAAAATTATTTCTTTTGTTATCACTTACCTACTCGAGGACGAGCAGGAGTTAAGCTTGGGGATGCTGATACGTCTCCAACGTATCCATAATTTTTGATGCTCCATGCTTGTTTTTACACCATTTGCTTAGTGTTTCGTTACACTTTGTGGCATTTTTATGCATTTTCCGGAACTAACCTATTAACGAGATGCCACAGCGCCAGTTCCCTGTTTTCTGCTGTTTTTGTGTTTCAGAAAACTTACACAGGAAATATTCTCGGAATTGGACGAAACAAAAGCCAGACGTCCAGAAATTTACCGAAGCTTCCAGAGAACCGAAGAGGAGACGGAGAGGAGCCACTGGTGGGCCTCACCACCAGGGGGCGCGACCTAGGGCTGGCCTGCGCCCCCCTATGGTGAGCCCCACCAGGTCCACTTCTGACGCCGCCCCTTCGCCTATAAAGACCCCCCGACGGGAAAAACCTAAATACATGATCACTTTTCTAGAATACATCGCGATCCGCCGCCGCCGTCAACCTGAGATCGGGAGGGTCCAGAAGCTCTTCTCGGCACCATGTCGGAGAGGGGAATCGCCACCGAAGGTCTTCTTCATCGCCAAGCTTGCCTCCGGCGTGATGAGTGAGTAGTCTACCTTAGACTATGGGTCCATAGCAGTAGCTAGATGGTTGTATTCTCCACCATGTGCTTCATGTTTAGGTCTCGTGAGCTGCTTTACATGATCGAGACTACCTTTATGTAATTCTACATGTTGTGTTTATTGGGATCCGATGAATATTGGTGTTATGATTGAGTTGATGTGCTGAATATTATCTTATGTTATCTCTATGTTGTTTATGATCTTGCATGCTCTCCATTGTTAGTAGCTATCTTGGCCGAGTAGTTGCTAGTGACTCCAAGAGGGGGTATTTATGCTCGATAGTGGGTTCATGCCTCTATTTAATCTGGGGGAGTGACAGAAACCTCTAAGGTTGTAGATGTGATGTTGCTACTAGGGAGAAAACAACATTCATATGCTCATGGGCATATGCTTTATTTACATTACACACTTTGCTTAATGCAGTTATCTGTTGTTCGCAACTTAATACTTGTGGAGTTCTCGGATTGATTCGCCACAAGTGGATTATTAGTCATAGATGCAGTTGGATGACGGTCTATGTATCTTGTTGTAATGCCCAGAGTAAATCTCATAGTGATCCTCTCGACATGCACGTTGTCTTTATTCTATCAATTGCCCAACTGTAATTTGTTTACCCAGCATGTGTTATTTTATCTTATGGAGAGACACCACTAGTGAACTGTGGACCCCGGTCCTATTTCCTTTATATTGCTATCACCTGTTTACTTTACTCGCACTATTTACTTCACTCGCATATTACCATTGCTTTCCACTCGATACGCTCATTCCTTTGTTTCAAGCAAACCGGTGAGATTGACAACCTCATCGTAAGTTGGGAACAAAGTATTTGGTTGTGTTGTGTGCAGGTTCCACGTTGCTACTGGTTGAAGACGCGCTAACAAGTTATCGTTAACGGCGCCCTTGTTGGAGTGTCACTAGGCTAGCAAGCATCACCTTCTGGAGTATTGTCTTTTTCCTCCTGGACGATTAAACCTTGGTTTCATAACTGAGGGAAAACTTGCTGCTATATTCATCAAACCTTCTCTTGGGTTTCCAACTAACCGGTCATTTTACTTCATCAACAAACGCAATCAAGCTTTCTAGCATCATCATCACCGCGCCACCACTCCTCGAGAACGTGGTGCTGCTGATCGAGGTCGTGGTGCTGTTGCTCATGGCATGCAGCGAGAATGACATGATACAAGGGCGAGGTCATGGATCCCATGGGCACAACTTTGAGCCACTTGGGGCGAGTTTGATGAAAATGATGGTATTCCATACCATAATGCTGCATCATATGGTGATGATGATCATAGTTATGACCGTCGTGATAGAGAAGATCGAGATAATATTGCAAGAATTAAGTTGCAGGTTCCCAAGTTCACTGGAAAGGAGATGCAAATTTTGCTTGTGAAGAGCAATGTGATCAGATTTTTTGCATCCACAATCTCGCAGATCTGAAGAGGGTGAACCTTGCTTGTGTTGAGTTTTCTGGTTGTCCACTCACTTGGTGGAAGCAACTACAAGAGAATCAACTAATGTTGGGCGCATGAGCACATTGGTAGATGGGAAGAAATGAAACAAGCTATGTGGTGAGATTTGTTCCTTCGCAATATCATCGAGATCTCTGAAATAGATTGCAGTGCCTGATGTCTCACAGGACTAGTTGGGGAACCCCAAGAGGAAGGTATGATGAGCATAGCAGTAAGTTTTCCGTCAGTTATGATACCAAGGTTTAATCAACCAGTAGGAGAAAGAAACCACTTCCGAAGGTTGTTGCTAGCTGACTTTGGCAACGGCGCCAGAGAAAGTCTTGCGCGTGGTGTCGGCGCTAGCAGCAACATGGAACCTGCACACAACACAACCAAACTACTTTGCCCCAACTTACGGTGAGGTTGTCAATCTCACCGGTTTGCTGTAACCAAAGGATTAGACGTATAGTGTGGAAATAGATGTTTATTTGCGGTAAAGTAAATAATGCTTGCGGAAAGTAAACAGTACTTGCAGTAGATGGTAATATAAATATAAAAGAATGGACCGGGGTCCATAGTTCACTAGAGGTGTCTCTCCATAGAGATAAATAACATGCTGGGTAAACAAATTACAGTTGGGCAATCGACAAAATAAAGAATGCATAACAATGCATGTACATGTCATGAAGATCACTATGAGATTCAGTTGGGCATTACAACACAATACATAGACCGTAATCCAACTGCATCTATGACTAATAATCCACCCGCATGATATCATCCGAACAACCCTTGGGTATTAAGTTGCAAGCAACAGATTATCTTCTTAAGCAAAGTGTGTAATGTAAACAATACAAATGTCCTTGAACAAAAGATTGTTGTTTTCTCCCTAGTAGCAACAACACATCTACAACCTTAGAAGTTATTGTCACTCTCCCAAATTACTAGAGGCATGAACCCACTATCGAGCATAAATACTCCCTCTTGGAGTCACTAGCATCTACTCGGCCAAGATATCTACTAGCAACGGAGAGCATGCAAGATCACAAATAACATAGACATGATAAATCAACAATTAACTTGACATAGTACTCAATATTCATCGGATCCCAACAAACACAACATGTAGAACTACGTAAAGATGATCTTGATCATGATAGGCAGCTCACAAGATCTACACATGAGGCGCATGGAGGAGAAGACAACCATCTAGCTACTGCTATGGACCCATGGTCTAGTGATGGACTACTCACGCATCAATCCGGAGGCTGGCATGGTGATGAAAAAGGCCTCCGATGATGATTCCTCTCTCCGATAGAGTGTCGGGAAGAGCTTCTGGACCCTCCCGATCTTGGGTCAATGACGGCGGCGGCTTGCAGTATGTTTTGTGGAAAAGTGATTGGTCCTTTAGGGTTTTCCTGATAAAGGGAATTTATAGGCGGAAGGGCAATGTCAGAGGGTGGACCAAGGGCCCACACCACCTAGTGGCGTGGCCAGGGGGTGGCGCGCGCCACCCTATGGTGCGGTTGCCTCCTGGCTGATCTCCGTATCTCCTCCGGACTCCGTCTTCGTGTCAGGTAAATAGGAACCTTGGCTTTCATTTCGTCTAATTCCGAGAATATTTACTGTGTAACTTTTATGAAACACAAAAAGAGCAGAAAACAGGAACTGGCACTGTGGCATCTTGTTAATAGGTTAGTTCCAGAAAATGCATAAAAATGCCACGAAGTGTAAACAAAACACAAAGAAATTGGTGTAAAACAAGCATGGAGCATCAAATATTATATATACATTTGCAACGTATCAAGCATCCCCAGGCTTAACTCCTGCTCATCCTCGAGTAGGTAAGTGATAACAAAACAATAATTTTTGAGGTGACATGCACCCAACACAATCTTGATCAAATCGATGTAAAGCATTGCTAGCTGAGATCAAAGTACTCTAAACATGGGCATAAAAGATATAATTCTAACAATAGAACTTAGCAACCATGTTACAACATGAAAAGAAACACAAGCAAAATATCATAAGTAATAATGCATTGGAAGGTATTTGTTTGTTTCAAGCATAGAGAAAACATAAAAAAAGTGGTATTCAGCTTGTCCCTCATGTAGTAGCAAAACATAAATGCATAGGACACCTTCAAAGTTCAAGAGGGTGACTAGATACAAATAATTTGAGAATAGGCAATACCATAATCATGAATCAATCAATAATAAATTTTGGGACTATGCACATTATACTCAGAATGACAACTATGCTCTCTTAATCGGTGCATAAAGATAGAAGATGAAGACTCAACATAAAAGTAAAAGAAAGGCCCTTTCGCAGAGGGAAGCAGGGATTTAACATGTGCTAGAGCTTTTTATTTGTAAAATAGAGATAAAAATTGTTTTGAGAGGTGGTTGTTCCTGTCAACGAATGGCAATGGGGTTCTTGCTATCTTCCATACTAAACAAGTTGAGAGCGGTTCCGAGTTATTGAAAAATTGGCATTTGCATGCTCTTTTATAAAGCTTGGCACTCCTCCCCACTTTTCCTTTCACAAACCATGGCTAACCGAATCCTTCGGGTGCCTGCCAACAATCACATACCATGGAGGAGTGCCTTTTTTCTTCTTTCCTTTTTAGAGGTTACAATGGTCTGACCAGCTCTCTTGCAAAATTAGTTGCGAGCAGATGAAGCATGCACGTCGAGGGATACTTAATTCAATATGGAAGATAGCAAACCCGACCACTATGTCCTCATGAGCTAAAAAAAGTGTCACAAAATGAGAAGTATTTTGAAGGTTTTGAAAGGTGGCACATGAAAATTTGCTTGGAATGGTTTGAAATGCCATGCATAGGAATTTATAGTGGACTCTTTGGAAAAACTTTGATTTTTGGGAGTTGGATGCACGAGTAGAGCTCATACTCAGTACAGATGAAGGCTAGCAAAAGACTGGGAGCGACCAACTAAGAGAGCAATAACGGCCATAATCATGCATAGCGACAAAACATTATTAACCAAAGCATAAAGTGATATCACAAGTCAAAAACCAAATGATCATAGAGGCTTGAGGTGACTAGTTTGAAGTCATAACATGGTGTAAGCATGCGCCAAGTCAACCCAAATAAAGCATCAAAGGAGAATACCACAATATTATGCTTCTATATCATAAAAACAACGCATGATTCTTTCAAAGGCACATTAAGCACTCTTAGTTAGTTGAGACAAGTCATGCTACAACAATAACTACTAAGCATATAATCAAAATAATATCTAGCATGACATGCTAAAGTCTAAGCAACAGTCTAAACAAGCTTCCTTTTGCACCACTATAAGCATGAAACATTTTACTCTTTTCCAACACCAATCAACCTATTTGAAACAACTCTCACAGATGAAAAGAAACAAAGACCAGAGGTCTAAACACACCTAGCTACAAAGAACTAACAAGTTCTGAACAAAAGTAAAGGCAAAAAACAAAAGCTAAACGTAGTACTAGAAAAAGAGAACACTCGTAGAACGATAAGAGTGAAAACTAGAGTGTTCTAGGCAATGAAAACGAAGTGTGTCTTCTCCAAAAGAAATATGTTGGGGTCCAACCATTTATTGCAGCAAACAAACCAAAATAAAACTAAAAGAAAAAATAAAGACGCTCCAAGAAAAACACATAGCATATGAAGCAATAAAAATATAGTGTCTTGAAAGATGACCTGATATTTTTGTTGATGAAGAAGGGGTGCCTTGGGGCATCCCCAAGCTTTGACGCTTGTACTTCTTAGATATTTCTTGGGGTGACATGGGCATCTCCAAGCTTGAGGTTTTTTCCATACTTCATCTTATCTCATCATTCTCCTTTCCCTACACTTGAAAACTTCCTTCATACAAAACTTCACACAATTCTTATTAGCAACATTAGTGTATGCAAGATAGTAGATCCACTTTTGGTTCAATTTCAACTCAAGTACAACACCAATTAACACATTAGCTACTGTAGCAACTTCTCTCAAAAGTTCCGTGATCAAAAGAACTCAAAAAGAAAGAGATCAAGAGGCAAATGCAAATAGTGGCAGAAATCTGTCAAAACAGAATAACTGGTAAAGATCAATTTTTTCGAAAATCTTCTGTTGCTAAAATCAAAAAGTGCAAAACTAATGAAAGTTAGATAATAACCTGGGGCATGTGCACAAGAAATCGCAGATCAAAATGACGTTCTAGGAATTTTCACAAATGTTTACAGCAAAGCGCAGAAATCTGTTTCGGGACAGCAACTTCCCCAAATCTTACCTTCTTCCAATTAGAGGCTATTCTTGGCACAAAAACGAAATAAAAATGATAAGGAGAGGTCATTACAATAGTAACAACTTCCAAGACTCAACAAAAAGAAAAATTACTGAAAAGAAAACATTGGGTTATCTCCCAAGAGTGCTTTTCTTTAACGCCTTTCAGCTAGGCGCAGAAAGTGAGAATCAAGTATTTTCAAGCAAAGAAACATCAAGATCAATACCAGAAGTCTTTTCAACAAGGAATTGTATTTTATCAATATAAGTTTTAGAAGATCCTTTCTCAAAACTCTTGGGTTCCCTACTTTCATCAAATGGGTTTTTAGGAACAATCCAATCAAAATTCTTTTCCAAAGCTTCATGCATTCCTAAGAGTTTAAAAGGTATTGGCATTTTGATTTCCTCCGCCTTTTTGGGTTTGGTATTTTCAAGTGTACCAATAACATCTACACATGATCCAAGCATATTAAAATGATCAAAAACTTTCCTAGCTTCTATAACAACATTTCTAAATTCTTTATGCAAAGTTTCCAAAATAAAATCCCTCTTTTCAGCATCTTCAACATCATGAAGTTTAAGAAACATTTTTTGTTCTGTGGGGTTAAGGTTAACAAACCTAGCCTCCAACATGTGAATTAAGTAAGCAATAGTAGTTGCATAATTAGGAGCAAATTTGGCTAAGGATCTATCCTCAATATCTTTGTTCTTACTAACATGATTAAAGAACTCTTCAATATTATTCTTCCCAATGATACAACCGCTACCTACTGATAAGTCTTTCAGAACGTACTCAGGGATCAACATAATGAACTAAAAATAAAGTAACACAGTACCAACTATAAAAGGAACCATTTTTTTGTATTTTTGATAAATAAGATGCAAACAAAATAAAGTAAAGAAACTAAGCAAAACAATAACAAAATAAAAAAGATTGGAAGTGAGAGTCTCCCCTTGCAGAAATCCTCCTTCTCCCCGGTAACAACACCAAAAAAAGTCTTGATGTCTCACAGGACCAGTTGGGGAACCCCAAGAGGAAGGTATGATGAGCACAGCAGTAAGTTTTCCTTCAGTTATGATACCAAGGTTTAATTGACCAGTAGGAGAAAGAAACCACTTCCAAAGGTTGTTGCTAGCTGACTTTGGCAACGGCGCCAGAGAAAGTCTTGCGCATGGTGTTGGCGCCAGCAACAACGTGGAACCTGCACAGAACACAACCAAACTACTTTGCCCCAACTTACGGCGAGGTTATCAATCTCACCGGTTTGCTGTAAACAAAGGATTAGACGTATAGTGTGGAAATAGATGTTTATTTGCGGTAAAGTAAATAATACTTGTGGAAAGTAAACAGTGCATGCAACAGATGGTAATATAAATGTAAAAGAATAGACCGGGGTCCACAGTTCACTAGAGGTGTCTCTCCATAAAGATAAATAACATGTTGGGTAAACAAATTACAGTTGGGCAATTGACAAAATAAAGAATGCATAACAATGCATGTACATGTCATGAAGATCACTATGAGATTCACTTGGGCATTACAACATAATACATAGACTGTAATCCAACTGCATCTATGACTAATAGTCCACCCGCAGGATATCATCCGAACAACCCTTGGGTATTAAGTTGTAAGCAACAGATTATCGCCTTAAGCAAAGTGTGTAATGTAAACAATACAAATGTCCTTGAACAAATATTGTTGTTTTCTCCCTAGTAGCAACAACACATCTACAACCTTAGAGGTTATTGTCACTCTCCCAGATTACTAGAGGCATGAACCCACTATCGAGCATAAATACTCCCTCTTGGAGTCACTAGCATCTACTCGGCCAAGATATCTACTAGCAACGGAGAGCATGCAAGATCACAAATAACATAGACATGATAAATCAACAATCAACTTGACATAGTACTCAATATTCATGGGATCCCAATAAACACAACATGTAGAATTACATAAAGATGATCTTGATCATGATAGATAGCTCACAAGATCTACACATGAGGCGCATGGAGGAGAAGACAACCATCTAGCTACTGCTATGGACCCATGGTCCAGTGGTGGACTACTCATGCATCACTCCGGAGGCTGGCATGGTGGTGAATAAGGCCTCCGGTGATGATTCCCCTCTCTGGCAGAGTGCCAGGAAGAGCTTCTGGACTCTCCCGATCTCGGGTCGATGACGGTGGCGGCTTGCAGTATGTTTCATGGAAAAGTGATTGGTCCTTTAGGGTTTTCCCGATGAAGGGAATTTATAGGCGGAAGGGCGATGTCAGAGGTTGGACCAGGGGCCCACACCACCTGGTGGCACGGCCAGGGGGTGGCCTACACCACCCTATGGTGCGGCCGCCTCCTGGTTGATCTTCGTCTCTCCTCTGGAGTCCGTCTTCGTGTTAGGTAAATATGAACCTTGGCTTTCGTTTCGTCTAATTCCGAGAATATTTCCTGTGTAACTTTTCTGAAACACAAAAACAGCAGAAAACAGGAACTGGCACTGTGGCATCTTGTTAATAGGTTAGTTCTAGTAAATACATAAAAATGCCATAAAGTATAAACAAAACACAAAGCAATTGGTGTACAACAAGCATGGAGCATTAAAAATTATAGATACGTTTGCAACGTATGAGTGCCTTAGCCAAGGTACTCGCACAGTGAATGAGTACTATAAAGAGATGGAATCACTTCTGGTTTGTTCCCGTATACATGAGGATGAATATTCCAAAATGGCAAGATTTTTGTATGGTCTCAACAATGATATTTCTGTTCTTGTAGAGATGTTTCCCTATAACACTCTACAAGATATTTTGGAGCAAGCAAAGCGCACCAGCAGAGGACATGGTCGTTCATCTCAGAACCGCTCTACCACACCATGGACAAGGTCACCGCCAAGTGCATCTCATGGTGGATCTCAATTTTAGCGTTCACCCCATCAACCTAGTGCAAGCCGGCGTCCAGTTGCCTCATTGGCATGCTCACTAGCTCCTCGCAGTAGTGACAAGTGTCCCATTACTCGTGCTTTAAGTAGTCCCACACCCATAGCTACCTCATTCTCTTGAAGCTGAGAGACTGAGTGTTGGAAGTGCAAAGGACATGGTCACATTTCTTCAAAGTGTCCAAACAAAAAGGTTGTATTTACCAATGAACAAGGTGAATGGGAGTCCAAAAGTGACCATGAAGATGATGGAACACAAGCTGAAACAAGAAAATGAAGGAGAGAAGAGTTCTTGTGATATATAGGCTGACATGGGAGATTGTTTTGTTTTGTCGTCGTGTGCTTAGCATTAGTGCAGCCAGAGAAGAGAAAAGCCAACGACATGATATTTTTCACACCCGTGGCACCATCAAGAACAAAATGTGCAGAATTATTGTTGACAATGACAACTGAAATAACATAGCAAGTTCAAAACTAGTGGAGAGATTGGGACTGAAACAAAAAAGGTACCCAAGTCCTTACAAGATGCAATGGCTTAATATTGTGGCCCGCTACGAGTAAGTGCGCCTAGAGGGGGGGTGAATAGGCGTTTTCAAAACAATTACGGAATTGGCTTGAAGGAATGCGGAATTAAACTAACGTTTATTTTCTTCAAGCACAAAACCTAAATATGCTAGGCTCAACTAAGTGCAACAACAACAACTAGAGATAAGAAAGATAGCACAAGATATATTTTACAAGTGATAAACAAGATATAAGTACTTCAAGCACGAAGGCTATCACAAGGAAATAAACTCAGGTATAGAGATAACCGAGGCACGCGGAGACGAAGATGTATCCCGATGTTCACTTACATAAAGTAAGCTAATCACCGTTGGAGAGATGCGGGAAACCATGAAGGCCCCCGAACGCCACGAAGGCTCACCTTCTTCTCCGAGTTCCCCACGAAGTTAGGGACCCCTTCTTATGGTTAGCTTTTCCTCCACTCCGGAGATGGCAAGCTCCACAACCACTTCACAACTCCCACGAAGGGAAGCCCGGGCCTCTTCACAATCTTCCACGAAGAGGTCACCGAGGCACCAACCGCCAAGCCAACTAGAGGTCATCCTCCAAGGGTAACAAGCTCACGGTCTCTCACTCGAACAAATCGTAATGGAGAGCTCAACACTATGCAAGGATGCAAAGCAAGAACACAAGAGAAAGTGCTCAAATCCTTCTCTCCCAAATCCCACCAAGGCAACAAATGCTATGGAGGAGTTAGAGAGGAAGAACAAGGGTGGAGGTCAACCAATGACCCCAAGATCTAGATCCAATGGGTTCCCCTCACTTAGAGGAGAAATTGATTGGTGGAGTTGTAGATCTAGATCCCCTCTTCCAAATCCCTCAAAAATATGCAAGAATCATTGGAGGGAAGAGAGAGGAAGCAAGCTCAAGAGGTTCAACAATGGAGGTGAGAGAAAAACTCAAGAACACCCAAGAACTCCACCAAACCGTTGGGGAAGAAGCCCCTTTTATAGCAAATCAAAATAGGGCCATTGGGGGCAAATCTTGGGCAAAATTTGGTCAAAAGTTGGTCTCGTCGGGCTCTGCGCCGGACCGCCCGGTGCACAGCCCGGCGAGCGCCGGGCCTGCGCCAGAATCCTATTCTGGACGGGGTCCTGGTGTAGCCCCGGTACGAGCGCCAGACCAGCCGGTGTACAGCCCGGCGCCGCCGGCCCGAAACCGGCCTCCCCGGTGAAAATCCCGATGCTCACCGGATCTGCACCAACTGAAAAATTTGGAAGACGAAAACGATCATAACTTTTGCGTCCGGACTTCGATTTTAGCAAACTTGGGCTTTTTGAAAAGCTAAGAGAAAAAACTATCCAATGAACCACATAAATACCAAGAATTAGAAAGAGGTAAAATATCAAATAAGGAGAGGTGAGAACCTCCCATAGGAAAGAACCGATAAATCCTCTAAACCCAAAAACACAAGAAGAGATGCATACGAATACCGTTTTCAAAGAACTTAGACTTGTTGGAAAGCTAACAACAAGCACAAGAATCTCACATAGAGAAACACCAATAAGCAACAAAGTAGGGAGAAATAAAGTATGCAAAGGATTGAGCTTCCTAAGACGATGTGATCAAGTTACCCAACCGAAAGCCCCTCTTGATAGTGCGGCTATCTATCCTATAACCCAGTCTCCCAACAAACACCTTGAGACCGGTAAAAGGAAAACCTAGCAAGTACAAACTTTTGCCTTGCGCACCCCGCTTGATCTTGATGATGATGCTTCATGCTTCCGTCAAGCCGGAATGCTTCACTTGATCATTGTTGCTTCGTGAATACTTCTAATATGCTCCCCCATACACCACTATGAGATACCTTCACTAAGGCATGTCTTCACAATTTCATTATCACCAAATAGATGACAAGCTTCAAGCATATGATCTTCTCGAGATGCTTATCTTGAAACTTGGACTTCTCAACCTTGATGACAACCACCACTTGATGTCATCTTCTCATGGGCTATATGTAAAACCACTAGTGATGCATATCCATGACACAATACCTAACCCACATAGACAACACAAACACACATATGTAATGGGTTAGTTCAGAAAGCATAATTGACAAACCATACCATACCACAAGACCGATTGGTCCCATGTGGCACGTTTCTTATGCTTCATGTGTTGACCAATCTAGAATCCAATCTTTCATCTCTGTCTTGGTCAACTTTGAATCTTCTCATGCTCTATCACAATATCTTGAGCCACACAGAGAATTCTTTATTTGATTGCATTCTCTAGGTATTAGTCAATCATATCTCAACTCATGAGACCATCATGACCTCGACATAGAGCCATATCTTGAATTCTTCTCTTGTAGCCGAACTCTCAAGATCTTGAGACTCCTTGGCTTAACACATAAGCTAGAGCATGGATCACATGAGTTCTACACAAAAACTACATCTTTATTTCTTCTTCTTGATCATAATGAATTCCTCTCTTCTATTCAATGATCTTGATGCCAATACTTAAGATATATCTTTATCTTCATGGCATCCAAGCCTTGAATCCAACACATGGACTTCAAGCAATTCCTATGAATAATTCCTTCATAAAAAGCTCAATGAAAACATTAGTCCATAGGGATTGTCATTAATTACCAAAAACACACTTAGGGGCAATTTATCCTTACAGTAAGTAACATGGTCATTGTTCAATTTTCCATTGGAAGTATCGATACCAAGTGGACTGTGATGTGGTGCCAATGCAAGCATGTCAATTGCTGTTGGGAAGATTATAACACTAAGCAAGCGTGCCACTTCGTTGGGACTCCAAGTGCAGAGTGTTGTAGCAAGAGAAAATTTCCCCACAAGAATGACTTGGGGTAAATATCAAACTCTTGGGGAACAGTTGAAAAAAGCTCCCTTCGTTCTCGTCACCCAACCTGCAAAACAAGTTCCTTGTCTTGTGTCCCCAACTCCACCGAGTGGTTGTCAAACACAAGGTTTTGAAATAAGTACAACTAATAAAAGTAAATAACATGACGTAAACTAAGACTCAAGCTGTAAACTAAAGATTTTTTTGGGTTTTCAGTGTAGTTGCAAAAGGTAAAAAAGTTTTTGGTATTTTCGGATCCAGTTAAGACTAAAAATAAAAAGACACATGGAAGCATTGGAAATGTGTTTCTTATGATTTAAATTGGACGGGGGTTCATGGATTCACTTTTCTACTCTCTTAGAAAAGTGTGGTGGCATTAAGCGCAAGATAGATGACCGAAACAACGACATGAATTTATAATGTTACTTGATAAATATTCATATGGGCATCACGTCCTAACATAAAGATGATACTACACATCTTACTTATACTCCACTAGAAATGAATCAACTTCAAGCAATATAGTATTAAGAATTAACAGAGTATATCGTTAGGTACTTTGACATGATGGTGAACAACAAATATGCTACCACTTGGACATATTATGATGGAACGAAGTCCATGAATGTTAACTTAGGATTCTCAGCTGTCACTAAGAATTATAGCACATGCATTCTTTTTCTCCCTATTGAGGTAACTACGGAATTGGTAAACACCATAGCAGAATATGAAATTGCTGTCACAGTTCAATACTACTACCAAGTTACTCCATCTAATACACACCATCCCCCCACACATGCTCTCGCATACTAGTTAGATCAGAACAAGTAATAAAGAACAAGGTAACAATATGCATGTACTTATAAATCAAGAACAAAATAAAGATTCACATCTCATAGATCATCCAATAAAATAAAGATCCACCATATATGAATTACATAATATGGCCATAATCATGTTTGACAGCTTATATGGCATCTAAACATCATAGCACAAGAGAGAGATAGAACAAGATACTGCCACAAACCCATAGTCCAGAGGTGAACTACTCCCTCTTCATCATGGTGGTAGTGCTGGTGATGTCGGAGAGGTTGGAGAAGCGACTGGGGGCGACTCTGTCAGTGTTTCCCCCTCCAATCTTCGCTAAAACAACCTCTGTTTTGTGGTTTTGTGTTTCTCCGCTGCCTCCTCGCGAGAACTCATTGGGGGGGGGGGTCTTTATATAGGACTTTTAAGGTCAAGCTGAGCAATCTGGAGCAAAGGCGGACGACATCGGAGGCTCGACGACCAAAATGGTCCTAGGTGGCATGGCCAGGGGTGGGGCCCGTGCCACCTTGTCTTGTTTGGGCCGTGGTGGCCCCCTCTCGTGCTTCTTCATATCAAGTTTATTATCAGGTAAAAAAAGGAATGCCAGAAAAAGCCTCGGTCTTTTGAGTTCTGGAAGGTCCCTAAAATGTCAAAATACACAAAACAGGTGTTTCCTGTTCTGTAGAGTTATAACCAAAATAAGAGGGTTGGGAAAATCCCCATAAATCAATACAAAAAATTATTATAACATCATATAACATCTAAATATGTTGGAATATGCATCTATAAACTACAAAGTTCATGCATGAATTTTGCATGCATCAGAAGACCTTGGTTGTTTGATTATGATGTGCAAATCAGTAGCCGTGCTAATCGTCTCTCCTTCCAATACAAGGGAGAGCATATATCCAAAACCAACTAAAACCCCACATGCTTAGATTGACCAAGACATGGGAAAAACAGGGATTAGTGATGATGACTAGGAAAAGGGACATGAGAGAACTATGAGAACCCAATTTTGTGTTCTTTGTACTTTTGTACAAGGACACCTATTTCTCTACTAATGACTTATCCTCTACCACTTCTAGCGTTATTCTTGAAGTTTTGCAGGGATATGAAGATGTGTTCCCTAAGGAAATGCCACCTGGGCTATCACCAAAAAGAGGCATTGAACACCAAATTGATTTGGTTTCGGTAGCTCCTTTGCCAAACCGTCCACCATACCGCACAAACCGGGAGGAAACCAAGTAAATTTAGCAGGAAGTTCTTGACCTACTAAACAAAGGACATGTAAGGGAAAGTCTATCTCCTTGTGTTGTACCTGTTCTTCTAGTACCTAAGAAAGATGGAGCTTCTAAAATGTGTATGGATTGTAGACCTATTAATAACATAACCGTGAGATATAGGCATCCCATACATAGACTAGATGATATGCTTGATGAACTTAGTGGGTATACCGTATTTTCTAAAAATTGATTTGCAAAGTGGTTACCACCAAATTAGAATGAGAGAGGGTGATGAGTGGAAAACTGCTTTCAAAACAAAATCTGGTTTGTATGCGTGGTTAGTTATGCCTTTGGTATTGACAAATGCACCTAGTATATTAATGAGATTGATGAATCATGTGCTTAGGACCATCATTGGAGAGTTTGTGGTTGTTTACTTTGATGGCATCCTTCTTTATAGCAAAACTTTGGATGAACATGTTGAACACATTTGATGTGTACTTGCTGTCCTAAGAGAGGAGAAATTATATGCTTACAAGGAAAAGTGCACCTTTTGAACCGACAAAATTGTGTTTCTTGGTTTTTTTGTTTGAGGTCAAGGTGTCAAGGCCATCCGTGAGTGGCTACCCCCACAAAATGTAAGCCAAGCGCAATCGCGAAGCTTTCTTTGCCTTGCTGGTTTATACAATCGGTTTGTGAAGGACTTCGGCACCATTGATGCCCCAGTGAATGAGCTAGCAATGAAAGAAGTTCCCTTCAAGTGAGGCAACACACAAGAGAAGGCCTTCGAAGAGCTAAAAGATAAGTTGACATCTAAGTGAAGGTTGGTATGGCCCAATCCCGTCATTTAAATGAGAGTGGATCCTGCACCATTGCTTGTCGTACCCAACTTTGCTAAGACTTTTGAAATTGAACGTGATGCAAGTGGTGTTGGTATTGAAGGAGTACTCATGCAAGAAGGTAGGCCTATTGCATATTTCAGTGAGAAGCTAAGTGATCCAACTCTCAGTTACTATGTTTATGATAAAGAGTTATATGCACTTGTGAGATCTCTAGAAAATTCATTACTTATGGCCTAAATAATTTGTGATACATTCTGACCATGAATCTTGAAGCATCTTAGGGATCAACTAAAACTGAACCGTAGACATGCAAAATGGAGTGAATTCATAGAATCCTTTCCTTATATTAATGTTGTTGCCGATGCTTTTTCTAGACATCATATTTTACTTTCCCAACCCGACGCTAAAATTCTTGGATTACAATGTATAAAGGAACTATATGCTAATGATACATATTTTGCTGAACCATATTCCAAATGTGATGGAGGAAAGGGATGAAAAAAATTCTCGTGTACATCTTTACATGCACATGTGTTGACGAAGGAATGACCCACGGGTCCTCGATATTGGCCTACCTGGTTTTCGGCCCAGGTAGGGCGTCTACTGAAAGGATGGCAAGGCCCATAAACGCAACCAACTGGCGAGGCCCAGGAGGGAGACTTGGCGTGCAATGCAAGAATTCGAAGAACAAGATCTAGTCGAATTAGGACTCGATTAAGATTTTCACCTACCGCCTCTGTATATAGTTAACTTGGAAAGCAATCTTGAGACCCAACCTTCATATATAAAAGGTTGGGAGGGAGGTCCAAGGGATCTCTCTAGACACTTTTCCACCATCCACCCGAGCGCTCAAATCCTTGAGAGCTCCTCACCTTCGGCTAGATCCAATCTACGCCCTCGTTGTAAACATCACCGTTGTAAACACCCAAGCAATAAAGTCAGACAAGAAGGACGTAGGTCATTACCCACCAAGGGGGCCGAACCTAGGTAAAACCTGTGTTTCCCTGTGTTGTCTGATCGCCGTCGAGTTCGCCGGATCCCCTGATCGCACCATGATTCGAAAGCCCTCAAGCATGAGCATTGCCGGGGTCAAACCTCGTCATGTGTACAAACTATTTCCATAAAAGCTCGACTTGTCATTTGGGTTGTGTACAAAAGAAAAAATTAGGTGCTAAAATAAGGCTTTTTATTAGACATGTTTTGTCTTTTTACATCGACCATAAAGAATATCGTTTTTTCGAGAAACTGTATAAACACACATAGATTGTCGAGATGTAAATGCCAATGTTTTGTTGAATTTTATTAACAACTAGCATGGTGGCCCTCGTAAATGCGAAGGCATTTTTCTTATTTTTTTTCAAAAGTCTATGAGGTTCAAATCATGTGATTTTTAATATCTATAGTTTGTCAGGTCTACAAACTAAGAACTTGCATTTATGTATTTCTAGCTCGGTTATCCTTTTTTCAGTTCATTATATTTTTTTGCTAAATAATATACATGGTATGCCATAAATATAGTTTCTATACATAGCCACTATAATTTGAACTAATCGACCATAATTTGTAGTTCTCCAACCATCAAATTCAAAGCATTGTTGGTCTTACTCACAATCCATGGCCACATGATTAGCTCATCACACATCTACACAATATATTGGTTGCCCAAAGAATATATGGTTCAACACATCTACACAATATATTGTTTGGGCAAAGGATATTTGGTTCAACTTGCACTCCAAATCTCTCTACCTTGCCTAGATTTCATAGTGACTATGGATGATTCATGTGTAACATTGTATTCTCCTTCTTCACACACTTCAATATTTATGATAAGTTTTTTTTGTGGGTGTTATTCATGTCATGTATTTATAAAAAAATTGTAGCTTTGGCATCTAAGTTAAGATGGTTATTGGTTATAAATTGTCAAAATTACTAAAATACTCTCTCATTGGCATGCTTTGATAGATTTTTATTTATGTTCGTATCTTGTAGTGTGAAATGACATATTACATAATTGACATGATTTTCCTCCAATCTATTCTTATTTTCTCATACAATATAATTAAATGCACACAATGTACTTTAATTAGCACCGATTTGAGAATTTTTTGTGTGGTTCTCATGTAAGAATATACTCTTTGATTTTTCTGGTGTACCAAGTTTGCGTCGTTGTGAATTGTATCATCTGATGCTAGTTCATGTAAATTGTATCAAGTATATTCCTATTGATCACCTAATTTCATTAGAGTTAAAACGATATGTATGTTATAGTCCCTTGTGCCTGCATATTTGACATTTTAGCGCTACTATTTGATTGAGTGTCGGCATGTAGTTTTGCTTTCATCAATAATTCAATAATTGGGAGCCGGTGCCTTTAGAAGTGTCTGAAGCCTACTACTCAAGACCGAGGTTTAGTTAGGCTTGATTACGACGATGTCAAGTTGGCGGCGGAGGAAGACGCGACATGAAGGCTTTGGTTCCTCCAATTGTGGCAAGTTTTCATCGTTGTGACTTATGTAACTAAAGACCTCATTTGTGTTCCTAAATTCTTTCATGTTGACCTTTTGCTTTTACTACTACCGAATCGATTTATGCTACTCATCAGAGGCATGTTATATTCATATTATTCATCAGTCCCTTTACACCTCTAATTAACTTAATATTGGATTTGTATTGAAACCTAATGCCTATCTTTTATGTAAAGATTGCTCAGAAATTTAGTTGTTTTTTGGAGTAACTTTCTTTCATACTTATTTTAAAATACACATGTAAAATATTTTCACCTTTTTTAATTTGTAAATTGTAAATTGCATCTAGTATGAATTCCTAAATTTGCTCACCTTACCTTTTCATACTTTGAAATTCAGAAGTTAATTTGCCTAAACTTTTTCAACTAATAAAAAGACGTAGTATGGAAAAAAATCAGCATGGAAGTTCTCTTTGACTCCTTAGAGGGACCTGGTTTTATTTTCATTCATTTAATTAATGCCTAAGCTCTTCACTACGTATTACATCTAGTACATGTGAACAATTTTTTTCATTGTTTATTCCAATGGGTACATGATTTTACGGGTACGTGTTGCATGCAAATTCTTCTAGTTTTTTCTTTCCAATCTCTATCCCGTGCAACACCGGAGCCTCCTCGATTTCTTTTTTTTTCTTACGTGACAGATCCCAAATATTGCACATGGAATATATATGTTGTACGTAACATTTTGATCTTTTAATCTCAACCATCTATAATCTAAATCAACGGTATATTTATTTCTAGCCTATGTGGATTAACGTGATGGCTCTATTTTAAACTTTCGTATTGTGCTTTTAGTATATAGTAGATTAAAGAAATGTTTTTTTTGGTGAAGGGAGGCCTATGCACCCATAAGCCGAATTGAATTTCCGATATTGTAATGGAAATTGAATGAACCTACAACAATTCGATCAGTCCATAGGAGAAAAGATCAACATAAAAAACGACCAGATTTAGAACCACAAAGTATTGGTTGATAGGAAGAACAAGGAACACATATAAATTAAAGACAAGAGCAAAACAATAAAGAAAGGTTTATCTATATCTTAGTTGACTGAGACAAGTCATCTTAGAAAAGTGCAACTATAGTTCACAAAAATGCAGTTGGAACGAGTTACACTTTTTCGGTACAAAGTGCAACTGCAAACAGATGATTTTTTTTTGTGTGACTGCGACACTGAGACTTAATAAATTCTAAGTCGAGTGAGATATACCAAATTCGCTAAAAGAAATAGCTACACAATTGATTAGGTGAGGCTGGCGTCCCGGCGTGGCCTGATTACGGCCTCGTTGACGCCGGCGACGAGCTCGGCCTGGAAGTTCTCCGATGACATGGACGGCAGCCTCTCGTACACCCTGGAGCCGAGATTCTGCAGCTTCTTCTGCTGCGTCTTGACGGTCCAGCTGATGATCTTGTAGTTCCACCGCTGCTGCACATACACGGCGGCGGCAAATGCCACAGCCAGCAGCGGGATCGCCACGTCTCCGAATGCCGAGTAGAAGTCGAGGCTGGTATTGACGAACTCGTACTCCCCCGCGAAGTACGGGTTAATGGCCGGCGCCGCCCTGACGTAGTCGTAGAGGTGAGGGAGGAGCCGCACCGCCGTCATGCTCACGTAGTAGCTCTTCTTCAGCGGCCTGCAGTTGATCCTCCACAGCATGTTCCCCACAACCTGCGGCAGGAGGAAGAAGTCCTGGGCGAGCCCCACGTACATCTCCAGCGTCACCGCCCACAGTCGGAGCGCGTGCGACCTGCCGCGCGAGTCCATGTACGAGTCCTCCTGCTGCAGCGGCCGTCCCAGCGCGCTCACGTAGCGCGCAGCCAGGATCACCATGAACGCCATCAGGTGTGCTGCGAAGCTGTAGAGGAACACCTTCCGGTCACTGGGCACGCGGCCGGGCTCCAGCGGCGAGCGCGTGAGCATCCGGATACGGGACCGCGCAACCTTCTGCGCCAGCCGGAGCGTGAGGAGCAACGCCGCGAGGACGAGGATCTTGGCCAAGTAGTCGATGGTCCAGTACAGCCGGCTCCTGTCCACGACGTACGACGGCGGCCCGCTGACACCCGCGGTGGCCATCCGGGCGAACAGCGCCTCGGCGCCGGTGATGAGCGGCATGCTGTACCCGAGCGCCTGCACGCCAAGCATCACCAGGGACACGTACGGCGTCACGTCTGAGTTCGCCTTGATGTACATCAGCTGCGAGAGCTCGGCGCGGATAGCCGCCGCCAGCGTCGCCACGCGAAGGATCCCCTCCAAGCCGCGCCGGGACATGATGTCCTTCCGCTGCTGGCGGTACAAGATCGGCAGCGTCTGGAGCGACACCGCGTCGAAGCGCAGCGGATCGCCGGCGTCGCGCGTGCTGGCGATGCGCACCTTGGCGGTTGGGTTGACCAGCCACTGCGCCGTCGTCGGCGGGTAGTCCACCCTCACATGGATGGAGCAGTCCATGCCGTCCTCCAGCGCGCGCATTGCAGAGAAGGCTCGCCATGGAGCGTCGATGCTCCTGCACCCGATCAAGTACATCCGGCCGTTCACCGGGTTGTACACTCCTTCAAGGTACAGGGTGGACACGTTGGCGTAGAGGTCCCCGGACCCGGAGAGGGTGAGTGCCGCGGACACATTCAAGACAGACTTTTCCACCGCCGCCGTCGAGCTCACGGTCTTCTCTTTGTGTGCTTCCGACCAGGGGCGTCCATTGCCGTATGCGCCCGGAATCCACGGAGAATTACGGCCGGCGAGCGGGCCGAGTGAGAGGACCTCGAGCTGAAGGCGAAGGGACAGCGGCTCGAAGTGTTCGCGACCGAATGGGTGGGGGACGGCCGGCACGTCGAGAGTGAGCTCGTTGCTGAGAAACTCACCCGCTAACCCCGGATAGCTCAGTAGAGACTTCGCAATGGCGGCGCCCAAGTTGAACGGCTCGCTGCGCGCGAGAAACTCACCGGCTTGCTCGGCCTTGGTGTAGTTGTAGCTGTACGCCATGGCCAGGGAGACACCGAACCGGTTCCACACCTCCGACGGCTGCACCGTCCGCTTGAACGTCAGCGGGGAGTGCGCGATGCCGTCGATGCGGGTGATCTTCCCCACCGCGATGCTGCGGCGGGTGGCCGAGAAGCTCGTCTGCAGGTACAGGTACACGCGCGAGTGGCACGCCTTCTTGCCGACGCCGAGGCAGCCCACCATGCAGAGCTGCCCCGTGGACGCGCGCCAGACGCCCTCGGTGGCCAGCGTCATGCCGCTGAGCCCGCTCCGCTCCGACGCCATGTACAGTGGTTGCTCCCATGGCGGAACGGCCCGGAACACCGCCGCGACCTTGGCCGATCTCTCGCCGGGAGCTGCACTCGGCTGGCACCGGAAGTCCTGCATGACGATACTGACGCCCGTGAACCCGCCGTCCGTGGCGTCGATCGACTTGTCCGTCTCGAACGGGCCAAGACGCCGGCAGAGCGCGTCGGTGGAGTTGCACTTCCAGTTGGGCACGACGGTGAACACGTCTGCCGGCGTGAACATCTCCAGGATGTCGCACGGAGAGCCGTGTTTGTGCATCCCACGGCTATCGTCGGTGATGATGTCGTCGCGGTAAGGAAGCGGGCTACACGCCGTGCTCACCAGCTCCTCCTCCGACCCAAACTTGTAGATGGAGTAGGGGCCAACCTGAGACGTCAGCAGCGTGACGGGGCCGAAGTAAGCGGCGTCCGACCTCCCGTTCGTGCTCGTGAGCTCCCCGCGCACGGCGCGCGTCGTGAGCGTCAGCGTGGTCGGGTACCGGATCACGAGCAGGATGTTCTTGTCCTTGGTGACCGGCGGCCGGAAGCTGTTGCGGTCGGTGTTCTTGGCCCAGTCCCAGGGGTTGGCGGCATCGCCGCTCCGCCGCGGGAGTAAGGCCTCTCCGACCATGCAGAGCACGCGTTCGCCGTCGCCGTTCTCAGTGTACACGCCCTCGAAGATTATCTTCATCTCGGTGCTCCCTGGCCGCACCCTGAACTCCGGCGAAAGGTACGTGTCCATCCCCGGGGCGGTGCCGCTGCGGGAGATGGCGACGCCGAGGACGCCGCTGACGTTGAGCGCCGTCTTCCCGCGGAGCAGTACGTCGACGTGCGTGAGGGTTAACGTGGCGAGCGCCAGCGGGCCGGACGCCGCGTCGCCGTCCGGCACGTCGGTCCCGTCGAACGGCATCAGCGGCCCGCCGTCGTCGGTATCCTGCCGCCAGTCCCCCTTGAGGAAGGATAGGTCCGGCATGAGGGCGGTGGCGCGGCTGGCGTGGAACTTGAGCTCGGTCGCGGAGGAGAGCACAGACCGGCACCGCCGCTTGACGTCGGCGTACCGGACGTACTCATGCTGGATTAAGGAGGGTTCCTTGACTCCCTTCTGCCCGAAGCCAACGTCCATAGGATTCATGCTTTGTCCGTTCCGGTCGAACGGATCAAACGACGAAGCCACGGCAAGCAGTGGCAGCAAGAAGGCGCCGACGAGGTGCAGAGTGGTCACCGCCATTGCTGCAAGACCGGAAGCGGGTAATCACAACGGTGCACTAATAATCATCCAATGTCCATGTAATTAACTTCATGCTAGTGACAAGATCATAGCCAGCTAGAGTGATTTGGTTACTGACCCGAACGTGCGTAGAAATTTCTTGGAGCTGCTCGGACTGCGTTGCTGCTACCTCCTCTCCTCCTCTGCTCTACTAGTACTCCTACTACGGTACAACGCATGGATCTCTGACCAGAATGTGTGATCATAGGATTAGCGGATGTCATATTGTATTAACTAGCTTGGGTTTGACTTGTGAAGGTTCCAGACTGTCACACGCAGTGTCATGTGGGTTGTGGCCTAGTGGTCATGTTCTGAGGGCATTTTTGCATTAATTTGTGGTTACATTTGCAGTGCAAGTGTTACCATACTGCTAGCAAGATGGACCACATTTCAGACACCGAATCAGTCTGATTTGCGGTAGGCCGCAGACAAGCCACCATGCAGGCAATGACAACCCGCAAAAAAGGTAGGAAAAATAAATTAAAACAGATATATAAATAGAAATTAAACATATATATATATATTTCGGACCATCAAAAGTCCATGATTTTATTAAAAACATAGTAATTAAACACCCTATCTAGTAGGGTGTGCTGCGAGGCGACGCCGACGTCGTCCCTAGTCCTCGTCGATGGCGATGAGGACCTGTGGTGGCTGCCAGACGCCTTCGACTGGCGGTGGAGAAAGAACAAGCAAGGACGCCTCGCCGCCAGCGTCCACCGTCAGACGGCCTCCTCCAGCAAAGGCGGGGGCTAATGGGGCTATTGAAAGTGGGTTGTTTGGTGGTGGCGGCGGCGCCTCCGGTGTCACCAGCGAGGCGACCCGGGAGGCTAGGGTTCATTATCCTAGATGTAGTTTAACTATGGGTCCCTCTAACGCATAATCGGCAGCCAATTAGGTTTAATTTTTTCGTAGCCCATTCAGTGGTCTTCTTCACCTCCTTCAACGAGGCTCGTCGCTCCTCTCCCTCCCCCGCTCTGGTATCGAAGCCAACATTGGCCGAATGACCTTCTACCCAGGGCCAGCACTGTAGCGAAGCCTCGTTGCATTGCTGCCATGCCCCAAGCTCCTCCTCCACCGGTTCACCGCTAGCCTTGGGCATACCTTCAAGCCCCGCCACCTTTTACTCACTCGCCGACAACCCTACATAATCTACCGCCGCCGTCACTTTCATAGGTTTTGTGCAGGTTTATGAAGATATTATACTGAGACGGCCGCATCAATTTTTTCTTTACTTTTGTTCCTAATAGTCAAGGATAATCCTACTTTTCGTGATATTTTGGCTCTATAAAATCTGGGGCCTTGAAATATCATGACCTACCATGGACAACCCGAGGGCCGGGAGGGTTAGGTGGAAGTTGAGTGTTGCGTCGACACCAGCCCACACTTGAAGCGCTAATACGAAGTGGAGCGAAATGTGGTGGAGGGTTTCTCGTCAGCATTGTAGAGCGGGCACCTCACGTGCAACGTTAAGCGGTGGCGCGCAAGACGATCTCCCATCCAACTACCTTGGATCTTGACTTTCGTCATTTTTACATAGCCTAGACACTATGGGAACAAGACACTACGCCGACGGCCTAGAGCTATGCCGACGGCTTTTTGTCAAGGCCGTCGGCGTAGCTCGTTGAATAGGAATCCTATGGAAAAGACCGTCGGCGTAGAAAAGCCATCGGCCTAGCAAAGCCGTCGGCCTACGAAGGTACGCCGACGGCAAAGCCGTCGGCATATCAAAGCCGTCGGCCCAAGGTGGGCCCGTAAACTGCAGGCCTAACGGCCGTCACGGAGGACCGTCGGTCCAACCTATGCCGACGGCAATGCCGTCGGCCTAGATTTTTCTGAATTTTGTTCCTGCATTCATAATAATTTATGCACCACTAAAATATATCATAAAATAACAAAATATAGATATTTTGAAGTTTCAAGATTTCGGAAAATGATGTATGGGATCGCATGAAATGACACGATAGGAAGTTCGCATCACGGGTCTATGATGCTCTTGAACTCCGCGGTGTTGTTCCATGTTGAAAGCCCCCAAAGTTATCACTACGGGAACATCTATCTCCGAGGCAACATCTATCTCCGAGGTGTCACCCTCTTCACCCACATGGCTAGAGTTTTGATGTACGCAGAGCCTGAGAGGAGTAGGAATTCCCCCAAAGCTATCACTTTCCCCCTAATATATGTAGCTACATGTGTTAGGGTGCTTAGAGAGGCAACATCTACCTCCGAGGTGTTACCCTCTTCACACACATGCGATAACACTCTCAAAAATCTCGGGTGTAGGGCGGGAAACTCCCACGACGGGTCTACTAGGGGGGCTCTTGGACTCCACGGTGTTGTTATGTGCTCCTATTGCCTAACCAAATAAAATAAAGTAAAAAGGTCCACCAGTCAACCATCGTTGGAGGGAAGTCAAAGGGGTAGACCGCGCGGGCCCACCTGGCTAGAGTTTCGATGTACGCGGAGCCCGAGAAGAGTAGGAATCCCCCAAAGCTATCACTTTCCCCTAATACATGTAGCTATGTGTGTTAGGGTGCTTAGAGAGGCAACATCTATCTCCGAGGTGTCACCCTCTTCACACACATGCGATAACACTCTCGAAAATCTCGGGTGCAGGGCGGGAAACTCCAACGACGGGTCTACTAGGGGGGCTCTTGGACTCCATTGTGTTGTTCCGTGCTCCTATAGCCTAACCAAACAAAATAAAGTAAAACGGTCACCGGTCAACCGTCGTTGGAGGGAAGTCAAAGGGGTAGACCGCGTGGGCCCACATGGCTAGAGTTTCGATGTACGCGGAGCCTGAGAGGAGTAGGAATCCCCCCAAAGCTATCACTTTCCCCCTAATACATGTTGCTACGTGTGTTAGGGTGCTTAGAGAGGCAACATCTATCTCCGAGGTGTCACCCTCTTTACACACATGCGATAACACTCTCGAAAATCTCGGGCGCAGGGCGGGAAACTCCCACGACGGGTCTACTAGGGGGCTCTTGGCTTCCACGGTGTTGTTATGTGCTCCTATTGCCTAACCAAACAAAATAAAGTAAAAAGGTCCACCGATCAACCGTCGTTGGAGGGAAGTCAAAGGGGTAGACCATGCGGGCCCACCTGGCTAGAGTTTCGATGTACGCGGAGCCTGAGAGGAGTTGGAATCCCCCGAAAGCTATCACTTTCCCGAATATATGTAGCTATGTGTGTTAGGATGCTTAGGAGGCAACATCTATATTCGAGGTATCCCCCTCTTCATACACATGTGATAACACTCGAAAATCTTGGGCGCAGGGCGGGAAACTCCCACGACGGGTCTACTAGAGGGATCTTGGACTCCACGGTGTTGTTCCATGCTCCTATTGTTGGAATTATGCCCTAGAGGCAATAATAAAGATGTTATTATTATAATTCTTGTTCATGATAATGTTTATATTCCATGCTAGAATTGTATTAAGCGGAAACTTTAATACTTGTGTGGTTTATGAACAACACCGTGTCCCTAGTACGCCTCTATGGACTAGCTCATTGATTAATGATGGTTAAGGTTTCCTAACCATAGACATGAGTTGTCAATTAATAATGAGATCATATCATTAGGAGAATGATATGATGGACAGACCCAAATTAAGCAGAGCAATTAGATTGTGTCATCGTGTTCATCTTTGCGAAGCTTTTTCCTATGTCAAGTATTGTATTCCTTAGACCATGAGATAATACAACTCCCTGGTATCGGAAGAAAGCTTTGAGGTCATCAAACGTCATCCTATGATAGGGTGATCATAAAGGTGTCTCTCAGGTGATCGGAAAGTACTTGTTGGCTTGTATGTATCGAGATGGAATTTGTCCCTCCCGAGTCGGAGAGATATACTTCGGGCCCACTCGGTAATCGATATCAACACCGCTTGCAAGCATGTGGTTAAGGAGTTAATCACGAAATGATATCGGATTATGGAACGAGTAAAGTACTTGCTGTGAACGAGATTGAACTAGGTATGGCGATACCGACGATCGAATCTCGGGCAAGTAAAATATCGCGTGACGAAGGGAATACATATATGGGATTAATTGAATCCTGACATCGTGGTTCATCCGATATGATCATTGATGAATATGTGGGAGTCAATATGTGTTTCCAGATCCCGCTGTTGATTATTGATAGAAGATCACGTCTGCATATTCTCGAACCCGTAGGGTCACACACTTAACGTGCATTGACGTTAGGATAGAATGGATAATTGGTTTATGAGTTTTTTGTTCGGAGTCTCGGATGAGATCCAGGACATCACGAGAGGTTCTGGAATGGTCCGGAGAATAAGATTCATATAAAGGAAAGCAGTTTTTGGATTCCGGAATCATTTCGGAGTTTATCGGTATTGTACCGGAAGGTTCTAGAAGGTTCCAGAGTGGGACCAACGTGGGCCCACTTGTCGGAGGCCTATGTGGGCCTAAGGGTAAGTGTCCTAGCCACTTTGGGCCAGGCACACAAGGCCCCTAAGGCCCAGCCGGCCAGCCCTTAGGGGAAACCCTAAGGAAAACTTCCAGAAGGGGGGGGAAGACTTGCCCCCCACTCTTCCCCTTAGGCCGCCGCCCTAGGGCTTGGAGGAGGGGTCAAGGCAGCCGGCCAGCCCCCTATATAAGGAGGGGCAGGGGTGCAGCCTCCCTCCACTCCAACCCTAGCCGCCGGCCAACTGCTACCCTCCACCTCTCTCTCTCTCTCTCGCGACTGTGCGTAGGCGAAGCCCTGCCGCAGAAACTCTCCACCATAAGCACCACGCCGTCGTGCTGCAGATCCAATCTATCTCTCCACCATACTTGCTGGACCAAGGAAGGAGGAGACGTCGCTGCACCGTACATGTGCATCTCTCGGAGGCGCCGCCACTTGCGGCGTAGGATCGGATCGGATCGCGGGGAGGAGACGGCTAGTACGACTACATCATCCACGTTCTGTTGAACGTTTCCGCTGTGCGATTTCTTCAAGGGTATGAAGATCTCATCTATCTCTCTCGTTGATTAAATCTCCTAGATTAGATCTTGGCTTTCTTGTTCGCATCCGTAAGAATTTTTTTGATTTACTATGCTGCGAAACCCTTCAGTGGTATCAGAGCTAGATCTATGCGTAGATGTGTTTCACGAGTAGAACGCAACATGCTTGTTGCGGGCATTGATGTTTTCTGTTGCAAACCTCTTTGTTGTGTATTTCTTATGGCGCGGCATAGTGAGATCGAAGCGGTCCAGGCCAACTTTACGCGACCTCGTTCGCGAGACCGGCTCCGCACTTGACGTGTGGCTTGTTCCACACATGCGGCTGGTGGATGCCAGTTTCTCTCACTATAGTAGTCATGAGATTTACAACGGATGTTGACAACCATAATATCACCGTTGTGGCTTTTCGTAGGTAAGAATCATTCTTAACTTGTTACTCCCATAAGCCACGTAAAACATGCAACAACAAAGTAGAGGCGTCTAACTTGTTTTTGCAGGGAGTGTTTTGTGATATGGTATGGCCACAAGATGTGATGTGATATATGTAATGTATGCAATAATCATGTTTTGTAATCTTTCACGACTTGCATGTCGATGAGTTCACAACTGGCAGGAGCCATATGGTTGTCTTTATAATTGTGTATGACCTGCGTGTCAACTTCTTATACGCCATGTAATAGCTTTACTTTATCGCTAAGTAGTTAGCAATAGTTGTAGTTGCTATTCGTGGTGGAGGCAATCATGGTGGACTGATGGAGATCATGCCGAAGTGCACAAGATGGAGATCATGGCGCGGAGATTGGCTATACCATGTCACATAAAATTATATGCATGTGATATTTATCCTTTTATGTATCTTATTATGCTTTGATCGCGATGGTAGCATTATAAGATGAATCCTCACTTAAAGATCAAGATAAAATTGTGTTCTCCCCTCGTATGCGCCGTTGCGAAAGTTTGTCGTTTTCAAGCATCTCGTGATGATCGTGTGCTATAAATTCTACGTTCACATACAACGGGTGCAAGCCAGTTTTGCACATGCGGAGATACTTGGGTTTGACTTGACGAGCCTAGCATGTACAGACATGGCCTCGGAACACACGAACCAAAAGGTTAAACATGAGTCATATAAATGATATGATCGACACTTAGTTGTCTACCATTGAAACCATATCTCTTCTCGTGAAGATCGGATTAGGTGTGGTGAATTTCGATCGTGTTCACTAAACAACTTGAGGGATGTTGAATTTAGTGGGAGTTCATCTAGTAATTTGATTAAGTTGAACTAGTTATCATGAACATAGTCTAAATTGTACTTGCAATTGTGTAGATCAAATGGCTAAATCCAACTTCAACTTCAACGTGTTTGCTGAGAAAGAAAAGCTTAAGAACAATGGGTCTAACTTCACCAACTGGTTCCGCAATCTGAGAATCATTCTCGCTGGCGGACAAAAAGCCTATGTACTTGAGAAAGCGCTAGGTGACGCCCCTGCTACTGATGCACCGACTGATGAAAAAGCTGTTTATCAGTCACGCAAAGATGATTATGGAGTGATTAAGAGTACCATGTTGTTTGCTATGGAACCGGAACTTCAAAATCGTTTTGAGGAGTTCGACGGGCCCTTTGAGATACTTGAGGAACTGAAAACCATGTTTCAGACTCAAGCCCGTTCTGAGAGATATGCGATCTCTGAGAAGTTCTTTAACTGCAAGATGGAGGAAGGGAGTTCCGTTAGTGAGCACACCATTAAGATGTCGGGCTACACTCAACGCCTTGAGCAACTGGACTGCAAGATTCTAGAAGAGCTCAAGATTGACAGAGTTCTGCAATCACTCCCTCCTAGCTACAAAGGTTTTGTGGTTACTCATAATCAAATTGGTTCCACTGATACGACCACTGAGCTCTTCACAAAGCTGAAAGCTGCGGAGGTGGATATCAAGAAAGATAATCATGTGTTGATGGTCAACAAGACCACTAGCTTCAAGAAAGCTAAGGGTGCAAAGGGATCCTTCAAGAAAGGCAGCGGCAAGCGCGTTGCCCCTGCTGAGAAGAAGCTCAAGTTTGGACCTAAGCCGGACACTGAGTGCTTCTATTGCAAGGACAAGGGTCACTCAAAGCGCAACTGTCCGAAGTACTTAGCGGACAAGAAGGCTTCAGCCGCGTCGAGCTCAGAGGAGCGGGGAAGAAACACCCGCTCCATGCCCCCACGAGCCGCAACAGCAGCGTCAACCTGGGGCGCAGGAGGGCGAGCAGGAGGGCGCCGCGGCGAACGGGAACGGGACCTGGACCGGGAACGCGAGCGGGACTGCGAACGCGCACGGCCAGGGGCGCGACGCGAAGAGCCTGCGAAGCTGGATGGCTCCGCACCACGGGCAGCACGGCTGTGATGCCCACCACCACCTACCTGATGGGCCAACAACCTCGAGCCGATGGAGCTGGGCGGCACCGGTGGCGAGACCGAGGGCGGAGAGGTCACCCTATCGCCAAGCCGGTGCCTTGCAGGAACACGGTACAAGCCCAGGGCGGGCCCCGGCTCCACCACCGGCGGCGGCGGCAACTGGCAGCCAAGCGGACCAAGCCGCGCGTGGACGGCTCCACGCAACGGGGCGGGAGCAGGAGCAAGCCGCCCACGCTCTGGCGCCGCCCGCACCATCCACGCTCACAAGGAGCTCGCGACGTCCACGCGCCGCCCCGGTCGGTGCAGCACCACACAGCTCCCGTTGCAGCTGAGCAGCATCAACCGGCGCCGCGCCAAGCAGGCCCACACCACGCTGCTGGCGCCGCGACTGGCCGCCACCCGCCGGCGCCCGACCCTGGTGGCAGTCACGGGCATGGTGCCCTGGCTTGCGACAACGGAGGCAAGCCGTTTCCTTGGTGCAGTTCCTAGAGATATGATCGGCCGGAAGGAGGCAGTTGAAGCACACGCCAGCGAGGTCAGGCGGTGGGTCGTCCCAGATCTGCATCGCCGGCAGCTCCTCCTGCCGTCCACGGGGCCGCTTCCGCCCACCAACGTGAGTCCACGGCCTGGCGCCACCCGCAAGGATCTTAGCCACAGAGCCGTCCACGCCCACCACAGGGGCATCCACACCGCCAGAGGGGCTATCCACGCGCGAGGGCGCCGCACCGTCCACCCCGCCCACAGGCGCCGCCGCGCCCGCCCCTTCCACGAGCAGGGAAAGAGCGGCCGACCACGGCCGAGCGCCTCCACGAGCCACCGGGGAAGGGAAGGGTGTCACCACCGGAGAGGGGGAGGGCACCACCGCCGGAGAGGGGGGAAGGAGGCGTGCCGCTGCGCAGCACCTCACAGTAGGAGTGGGGAGACAAGTCGTCATCCTCGTCGTCGGAGTAATCCGCCCACCGCCGGGACGAGGAGGCGGAGGGGGTCGACGCCTGCATGGAGGCCACCAGAGCCGGAGTGGCAGCCGGCGAAGGCGCCGCCATCAACGGCGGAGGAGGGGAAGGAGATATATATATATATATATATATATATTAAAATATCATTTCGGTAGCTACTTCACAAAAAATACCTATCTAAACACTCTATGCAAAAACCAATTTCTCACTCGTCGTGGCACATATATACACACAACTTGCCAAATCTACCTAAAAATCGAGGCTGACTTGCACCATGTCCCCACTGACAGTCACACAAGCAGTATTTTAGAACCGGGCGCGCGCCGGAAGACAAAAATTTCGGTAAGTCCCGCTCCCACCGCGTTTTCCCTCGTGTTGTTATGATATTTTCGTACCTCGCCACGCGCGAAGCGACCAAGTTAACCCTAGCTTCCCCCCGCAGCGCGCCGTGCCCCTTTTCCCCCACCGCCGCCGCCACCATCTCCCTCCTCTCAATCCTTCCCTTCCGCCCCGTCAGTTCAGCGTCGACCTGAGCAACACTGCGCCAGTTCCCTGCGCTCATTCTCCTCGTCGTCCGCAGTGCGTGTCCTGGGGAGGACAAGCTCACGGGGCCGCTAGATCTGGCCACGGGGTCACCAATTCCAGCCACTGGTCAGGTCGTCTCACCCTGTTTCCCTTCCCCCCTATGCTCGCTCTCTGTCTCAGTCGCTCTATCTCTGCAGGCACCCCCGGATGTGATGCGGAGCAACACCAGAGCTTGGACGGAACTGACGACCGGCCTGTCTGCGTCCGTCTTCTCCTGCCAAGGTCTAAACGAACCCTAGGTAAGCACCGTTTCCACATAACACCGTCTCTGTTGAATGTTTGAATGCCCTCAGCAGATCCGATACAATCGTTTTTGGTTCGTCCTTTCCTAATCCCCTCAGCAGATCTGATCAGATTGTTCAAGGTTATCGTACACGATTTATTATTATTATTTTGTCATGCCTTCTGTATAAGTAACCCCTTGATTATGTTCATAGATAAGTGATTTGGCGCATTATTTTCCATAACCATGATGCATGTTTACTGGTTAGTATTCTGGAAGTAACAAACGGTTGTGTTTTAGTTACAGAAATCCTAAAGTGCTAGCTGCCTGTTGTCGTGAATACCTTGAAGAGGTGTTGTGTTCTTTTGCCATTGATTTGTCTTGTTAATTTTCCATGCTTTATTGGATCAAGTTTTCATCATTAGAAAAAAGTCGTATGTGCTTACCGTTGTTTTGTTTAGCAAACTAGGTAGACAGTGAGATTATTGTCTCTTAGGTTATATTTCTAGCGAATTATTAGCTTGGTGCTTTTGTAATGAAAAAAATGAACCATGCTGATAAATAAGTTTAGCTTGTTTTGATGAGTTTCATGCCTCCATTTTGAACTCGGTAGTTTTCGTAAGACAAATCATGCAACTACTGTGATGTATTTTCTTGTATTAATCTCGAAATGATCTCCTCTCAGTTATAGCCAGTCCTCTGTGAAGATAGGTTTGTTTCTTTATGATCTGAACATGGCTCTTCTTTTCATGCTTTCTGAAGTTGGATCCGCGGCCCAGGCTACCAACACTGCCGCATCACCTCCTGCTGCTCCTCTTCTTCAATGATGTAGGTAAGTCCACAGTTATCTGAAGTTCGATTCATGTCGTTTATTTAGTAGTTGGATGATTCTGTTTGGCTGGTGAAAAAATCTCCACAGTACTCTTTCATTTTGTAGTGGTCATGTTGTGCGTTCGGTTGCTTGTATCCCTGTTCCAAGTTTGCGCATTGGTTATACGACTGCTAGAACTTGGATATGACAAAACTTGGCTGCCTTAGTCGCTGGTTCATCTTTCTGTCTAGATGTTCGTTTGTTCGCAGTTAAGAACATGTCAATGAAAGCAACTAACAGAGAATTAAAACCTGATTTATTTTATTGATCCTAGCTTTCTCATTTTACTGGCATATTTTCACTCTTACAATCTAATAGCTGATTTCCTTCCGATTGCAGAACCTGCTCTGTTCTACGTAGATGGTAAAACATAGGTTGTTCTCTGCTATTTTGCTTTTCTCTCCTTCAAGCACTGCTTTAAGTGAATTCACATTACTCTTCTGGAAATGCATACACTTTTTTAACCTGATGAATATATATAAGTATGCAAAAACAAAGAACAAGATAGGATTTATTTTGCCGCGTAAAACCTGCAACTCTACAGGATTAACACACGAAGCCACGGTGCCATTATCCATAATGCTCGCTCCATCCCACGAGCATACTAAGTCACGCTGAAGAAACACTCCAAGTCGTTAAGCGATCTTGGAGCCTACTGCTACTGTCTGATAACTGAAGAAAATTCAGAAAAACGACTAACTCCTAAAACCCTGAAACTAACAGGGCTGCACTGGTTTTCCAAAGTGTTTCTGTTTCTGTTTTCCAAACATATTTAGTGCATACAGCAAAGTGTTTCTGTTTTCCAAACATATTTTCAAGTCAAAAATCTGTGAGCCATTCATGGATAAGTATAATTTCTACTGTTGTACAAATTTATGATATATGTATTGAACTGAATGATTTTATGTTTGACATTATTAAATACTTATACCAAATGATGATTATTTTGTCATAACTAACATAACTAACAGAAGTAGTGATTTGTATGCATAGCTCACTTGATATTCCCTGCCAGAATGAGTAGATACATGATTTATAAAGTATTTTTTAGCTGTTATTGACTGAAAGACTTCCATACCATGCTTGTACCATGTTGCTAAATTATTTATATTAATGATTGCAGGTCGGAACGTCTCCTACTGCCCCAACGTCGGCACCGCTACTCGATCTTCTTTGTCGATCACGCTTCGAGGGTAAACATGATAAGCTCCTGTTGTAATGTCCTTAGAGTTTTTTCTAGCTCAACGTGTAATGTCCTTTGAGGGTGAAAATGATACACTCTTTAATTAATTTGATGCAATTATAATGTTATATTTGTTGGTAGTAGATCTGCTGGCTAAGGTGCTATCAATTAATTTGATCATGTAGTAGTTCTGGTTGCTGCTAAAGATGATCGTGTAGTAGATCTTTAGGATCAAAGCCATACTTAGATAATTTTTATGCAAAAGACTTCACCTTAGAACAATTACATGCTAAATGGTTCTTCTTCGTTATGTAGTGATTATGTCCTTGGCGGCGATGCTTGTGTTGTGCCGGTGCTTGAAGTCCGTTGTCGACCGGTTTATATGGAACATGGTGTTTTGTGATCGTTTGGACTATATGTAATAAATTTATCGTGCTCGTGATAACATCATGTGAACTTGTCGTGGTGCCATGACCATATGGAGATCGTTTGAACTATGTGTTTTGTGATCATTTGAACTATGTGTAATGGAACTATGTGTTGATCGTTTGAACTATGTGTAATGAATTTGTGACTTGGTTATGACTATTTTCTATGAAGATTTGTTGAGATGTTTATGGATGCAGTGATTTTCTGAGATTATTAGTTTATATGTGATGAAATATTATATCTAGAATTTTATTTATAGGAATGGTATAGCAAACAAATAGGAAACAGAAATATGTGAAGCTTTGTCGGCCTAGCTCTCTGCCAGGTAGCCGAAACATCCGAGAATTCAACACGTGGAGGCTAAGCCGACGGCTTTGCCGTCGGCCTAGCTCGCTACAAGGCCGCCGAAGGATTCCCAGGTTTCGACACGCGGAAGCTAAGCCGATGGCCATGACCGTCGGCCTACATCGTCTCCCGGCCAACCCACGTATGCCGACGGCCGTGCCCGTCGGAGTAGCTTCACCTAGCAAATTCAGGGTAGTTGACCGTCGGCGTAGCTCAGACGGCCGTTTCTTTGTCCGCTGTCACTCCTGCTGTGCCAACGGTCGAGGCACGCCGACGGCCGCATGAAGCCATCGCCTTACCGAGGTACGCCGACGGCCATCCGGGAAGGGCCGACGGGATCTATGCCAACGGAGCTACGCCGACAGTTGCCGTCGGCGTAGGTCTGCGCCGTCGGTTTTCCTAGCTAGGCCGACGGCCTAAAGCCGTCGGCTTAGCTCTTCGCTGCCGTAGTGAGAATATACGAAATATCAAGTTGAAATTTTGCAAGTTGATAGAATACTTAATTGCTTACATCTAGATATTTTTCAGTATTTTTAAATGCTCAAATATTTTTTTTTAAAAAAATAAGGTACGTGTAGCTCAGGCTACAAAAGTCTGCACCCAGGTATATGCCTCTTCTTCTGAAGAAAAAAATGTCCTCATCTGCATGAGCACGCCCCCCGCAGTCCAGCCAAACCCGACTGACCATGATAACTAGCATCAACATTCAGATTTAGCCACCCACTCGCAGGCGTCTTCCAATATATCACTAGCTACTGGTTAAATGATCTCGAAAAAAAAAAGCAGTACTGTGATCACACACTTGCTTACCTTTTGCATCTTCATGAGGAGGATATACTCTCTACAGGGACGAACTCAAACCGCAACCAAATCATCCCCTCTAGCATGCATTATATCGTTCCTATTCCCTCTACAGTCGCTCACTATAATTTTCCGAGTAAATTCCAGTTTTTACCCCCTAATTCCATAATTTTGACAGCAATTACCCCATTTAGCAAGTTTTCATCCAAATTACCCCATTTAGTATAAACTGTGCCAATTTTTACCCGTCTAATTTTTTCAGCAATTCGATAGGTAGGTTCTGCCTCTAGATACAGGTGGCATGCTACGTAGACTGTTTTCATTTTTCAACACTACTGGTACCTATACTATGGAAACGCGGCCTAGCAATTCATAAAATGAGCTTCTACTTCAAAACTGTTAAGCAGGTTGTCATGGCCGATGTTGGAGATAATTAAGCATGTGTCTGATTTAGTTTCAATAATCTAGTCTGGTTAATAGTCAGCTAGCTCAGCCGCTAAATACTCGCGTTGCCTCCTGTGATCTTTGCACTTTAGAACAATAGAAAGAAATTCAACTGCAATACGAGTACCTGTGGCAATACCAAATTTAATTTCCCGTACGAATGTGTACTAACAAATAAATTATCGCAGCTTGCTTGTACGTGCATGTCTTGTCGAATACCGAACCAGCTTTGCTAGTTCTTCAATGTGAGTGTCACGCCGGAAAGTATACGATGAACACTACGTCGCTAGATCGGGCCTATGTCAGACGATGTTAATCGCAGCTCTAGTCTCGTGACAAACGTCAAGCTCCTTGGAACAAAAATAGTCTACATAGCACACAACTTGTATCTGATGGCCGAGACCCATCTGTTGAACCGGCGAAAAAACTTAGAAGGGGTAAAAGTTGGCACAATTTTTACTAAATAGGGTAATTCAGATGAAAACTTGTTAAATGGGGTAATTGCCGTCAAAATTATCAAACTAGGGGGTAAAAACTGGAATTTACTCTAATTTTCCAAGAATTTTTTTGCTCTAATGTGGTCATTCATATTAGAGACGGTGAAGTTTACCAATTTGGTCAAGTGAGAACACTGAACAGATGCAGATGCAGCCTCGGGAGGAAGATCCCAGTGATATCTTTTTTCTTTGAGATCGCAGTAATATCTAATGTGCTAATAATTGTTCTGGATGAACGCCTTCATTTCCTTCACGAGCTTACCGGCGTCGGGAAGCTCCGGGAACATGTAAAATGCGTGGATAGCCTCCGGGAACTCCAGCAGCTGAACCGACTTCCCCTTCCCCCGCAGCACGCCGGCGTAGCGCCGTTGCCAGTCCTGCAGCGGGTCGAAGCCGCCGACAACCACCATCGCAGGCGGAAACCCCTCCGGCAGCTCAGCGTTCTCGTCGGTCACGTGCGCCGCCGGGTGGTCACGGTTGGCCCCCTCGGGCAAGAACGCCCGCCACGACCAATCTGACCGTTGCATGTTCACCACCGGCGCCACGCCCTCCAGCCTCCGCTCCGCCTCTGTCCGCTCCTCGCCCCCGAAGTACGGCTGCAGCAGGACGATGCCCGCGAGACGGATGGGATTAGAGGGGGCCGGCGAGGAGATCCATCGCTGGGCCACGTGGTGGGCGATGTTGCCGCCGGCGCTGTCCCCGACGAGGAAGCAGCGGGACAGATCGACGGAGACTCCGTCGGGGAGGCCGGTGGTGCTGAGGTAGCGGAGCACGTCCACGCCGTCGTCGTACGCGGCCGGGCAGCGGTGCTCGGGGGCGAGGCGGTAGTTGAACGAGACGACCACCGCGCCCAGCTCGCGGCAGAAGCGCCGGCACATGCCGTCCAGGGGCGTGGACGCAGGGGAGAGCAGCGCGAAGCCGCCGCCGTGGGCGTAGACGACGACGGGGAGCGCGGATGCGGCTGTCTCCACCGGCGAGAAGACGCGAGCCCAGATGCCGCGGGACGCGTCGACGGCGACGTCCGCGGATCGGACGCCAAGCGCGTCCGGGCGAGCGCTGGCGCGGGTTTGGCGGTCGCCGAAGGAGAAGAGGAAGCGGTTGACGGTGCCGTCAGGTCGCAGTGCGATGTCGTAGGCGGCGACGAGCATGAACAGCTGGAGCCGCACCGTCCACGGCAGCGCCGGCGGTGCGGGCCGCGAGATCTCAGCGTCCGCCGTTTCTTGGCTCCTCTTCACCTCCATTTCGTATGTGGAGAAGCGTTGTCTGAAGACTGAAGAAGAACCAGGGCCACCGCTTTTTCTATTGACATTTGATAAGATCAGCCGCTACAGTGAGCACATGGACCCGAATGAATAAATTACAACCTAGTCTAGGAATTTTACAAATGGGAGACTCGTAATAAGAATATTTTGCAATATGGTCCTTCAAACTGCATCTTCATGGAAGATCCAAGCGCGCTGACGTCATTGACCCCTAGCCTCGTCCGCTCGCCGCAACATCGCAACCGTCTAGAGGAAGATGGCGCAGTCCTGCTCAAAATGTCCTTCCTCTAAAATGACACCGTGACCCGAGATAGAAGAAGAGTCGGAATCAAATGCATTTTTTAATTAACATACCCAAAAACACCGATAGGATCCCCCCACCCCAAGCCAAAATGTACCATGGCTAGGTGGAAGATGGCACTCTAGAAACCACGGTGGTTAAGCTCCAAGGAAACCTCCTACTCCTATACTCGTTCCATTGCTAGCGGGTCCTGACCAATGAGACGACGGTAGGTTCTAAAACGCGTTTGATATACATTATTGAAAGCATTCTAGCCATCCAATCAACATCAAACAGTACGATTTATGAAGTAGAAAAATACCACCATCCCGCCCACTAATTAAGGAGTCAATGAATAAATGGACGTCAAAACGCTCTAAGAAAGAAAAAAATTAAACTAAAAAATTAGGAAAGTCAAGATCTCTACCATTAAATTAAAAAACAACACTATTCATTCAGCCCGTTATCCTCTACTCTTCATGCGCATCAACCATTATGAAAGTGTATAGTATGTAGTACCTATAATCAGGGATACGCATAATAATAGGATTTTAAGAAAAACACGGAAAGGAAGTAACACCTTTTCTCCTCCGTCCGCATTCATGGGAATTTTTAAAATAATGGAAACTTTTTTCCTCTATCCACAATTACAGTAATTGAAAAGCATTGTAAGCACCTAAATGGAAAGCAATCTAGCAGTTGCCTACCAACGAGTCGATCGACAGAATTAGCACATTGTGCATGACTATCTCATCTCGGCTAAGGTCATTGGCAAGACCGTCCTCTGCTACTGCGACACCAATGTCAGGTATGCTAGCGGTGCTGGCATGGTGCTTGTGAAGATCGTCGCAAACGGCGAAGAGCTCATCTCTGACGTGCACATTCTTCCTGGTGTCGGCGTCAGATAGAAGGCCGGCAACGCCATGAGAACCTGATGAGAACTATACGACGTTGGATCTGAACCCGATTGCCAACATAGTGTTCGCCAGCACGAAGGTCGGATCCTGCCGTCACCTGTCATCGCGGCCTCTTGCCGAGGGGGGCAAACACGGTGACTCCCGGCATGGTCACTTGGTCAGGATCTAGCGGCCCCTCCCTAATTGGTGATGACAACCGGCACAAGAGCTTCAACACTGTGTCCTGCGTGGACATCGGAGCCAGCCACATCAATCTGGCTCTTGTGTACGACCTTTACGATACCGATTTCCTGGACTTCCTCTACGCGCGCCATTAACTATGAGCCGGCAAGCCGCTCTCACCAAGCACTAGATGGACCGGACCGGTGCAGTGACAATCTCACATACGCAGTGACCATGCTCTAACTACCCTTTTTTCTCGGTGACGTTACACGCGGCCGGCAACAACGTTGGCAGCCCGATACATGTAAGGTGACGGCCAACGCAGATTGCCGCTCTCACAAAGCACATAGAAAGGATACGGATGTCGCCTAGAGGGGGGGTGAATAAGCGATTAAAACTTTTACGAAAGGCTTGAACAAATGCGGAAATAAACTAGCGTTTAATTAGTCAAGCTCACAAAACCTAAATAAAACTAGGTTCACCTATGTGCACCAACAACTTATGCTAAGCAATACAAGTAACAAGGTGATAGCAAGATATATAACTTCAAGCACGAAGGCTATCACAATGTAAAGTGCATAAGTAAAGAGCTCGGGTATAGAAATAACCGAGGCACACGGAGACGATGATGTATTCCCGAGTTCCTCCCTTGAAAGGGAGTACGTCTCGTTGGAGGGGTGTGGTATCGCCACAAAGGCCTAACCAACGCCACAAAGGCCTCACCCTATTCTCCGGTGTGAGCTTGCGCCACAAAGGCCTAACTCACTCTTCCACTAAGGGGTTCCTCAAGGCGAAACCGGGCCTTTACACAAAGCTTGGGGCACGCATCCACAACTTAATTGGAGGCTCCCAAGAATATCCACCAAGGCATCACAAAGCCACAAAGCCGTCAAGGGTTCTGATGGCGCGGTGATGATGATGCCAGAAAACTTGTTGGCTTGTAGTAAATGACCGGCCAGTTGGAAAACCCCAAGAGAAGGTTTTGATGAATATAGCAGCAAGTTTTCCCTCAGTTAAGAAACCAAGGTATGTTGATCAGGAGAAGAGCAGACAATACGACTGAAGGTGATGCTACTAGCTTCGCGACAGCTTCGGACAATTTATAGGGCGCCTCGTCCAAGCTTTGCTTGCTAACTGCAACGTGGAACCTGCACACACACAACCAAGTACTTTGTTCCCAACTTGCGATGAGGTTGTCAATCTCACCGGTTTGCTTAAAACAAAGGGTATGATCGTATCGAGTGGAAAGTGATAATAATATGCGAGTAAAGTAAACAGGTAATAGCAATATGATGGAAATAGGACCGGGGTCCATAGTTCACTAGTGGTGTCTCTCCATAAGATAAATAACACATGCTGGGTAAACAAATTACAGTTGGGCAATTGATAGAATAAAGATAAACGTGATATGTCAAGAAGATCACTATGCGATTTACTCTGGGCATTACAACAAAATACATAGACCGCCATCCAACTGCATCTATGACTAATAATCCACTCGCGGGGATATCATCCGAACACCCCATGAGTATTAAGTTGCGAACAACAGATAATTGCATTAAGCAAAGTGTGTAATGTAAACAAAGCATATGCCCTTGAGCATATGAATGTTGTTTTCTCCCTAGTAGCAATAGCACATCTACAATCTTAGAGGTTTCTGTCACTCCCCCAGATTAAATAGAGGCATGAACCCACTATCGAGCATAAATACCCCCTCTTGGAGTCACTAGCAACTACTCAGCCAAGATAGCTACTAACAACGGAGAGCATGCAAGATCATAAACAACATAGAGATAACATAAGATATATTTCAGTATAGCAACTCAATCATAACACCAATATTCATCGGATCCCAACAAACCAAACATGTAGAATTACATAACGGTGATCTCAATCATGTAGGGCAGCTCATGAGATCTAAACATGAATCATATGGTGGAGAGGACAACCATCTAGCTACTGCTATGGACCCATAGTCCAAGGTACACTACTCACTCATCGCTCTAGAGGCAAGCATGGCGATGAAGAAGACCTCCGGTGGCGATTCCCCTCTCCGGCAGGGTGCCGGGAAGAGCTTCTGGACCCTCCCAATCTTCGGGTCGACGGCGGCGGCGGATCGCGATGTGTTCTGGAAAAGTGATCGGGTACTTAGGTTTTTTCCGTCGGGGGCTCCTTATAGGCGAAGGGGCATCATCAGAGGTGGACCGAGGTGCTCTCACACATAGGGGGCGCGACCAGGGGCTGGGCTGCGCCGCCCTGGTGTGTGGGGCCCTCGTGGCCCCCTCCGACTCCTCTTCGGATCTCTGGAAGCTTCCGGGAAAAATAAGACTTCAGGAACTTGTTTCGTCCAATTCCGAGAATATTTCCTGTGTAGCACTTCTGAAACACAAAAACAGCAGAAAACGGGGAACTGGCACTGTGGCGACTTGTTAGTAGGTTAGTTCCAGAAAATGCATAAAAGTGCCACGAAGTGTAACGAAACACTAAGCAAATGGTGTAAAAACAAGCATGGAGCATCAAAAATTATGGATACGTTGGAGACGTATCAGCATCCCCAAGCTTAACTCCTGCTCGTCCTCGAGTAGGTAAGTGATAACAAAAGAAATAATTTTTGAGGTGACATGCACCTACACAATCTTGATCATGTATGTAAGCGTTGTGAGCTGGGATCAAAAGAACTTAAAACATGGGCATGAAAGACATAATCTTGATAGAAGAAACTTAGCAACCATGTTATAAACATGAAAATGAACACAAACAAAAGATCATAAAAATGAAACAATGAAAGTCAAACGTGTGTTCAAATCATAAGGAAAAACATACAAATGGTTTTCAGCTTGTCCTTCATAGAGAGCAAAACATAAATGCATAGGACACCTTCAAGTTTAAGAGGGCGACTAGATACAAATAATTTGAGAATAAGTGAAACCAACAATATGAATCAATCAATGAAAACTTTAGGACAATGCACATTACACTAAGAATGACAACTATGCTCTCTTAATGGTGTATAAAGATAGAAGGTGGTGACTGATGGTGCGGTGATGATGATGCCAGAAAACTTGTTGACTTGTAGTAAATGACCGGCCAGTTGGAAAACCCCAAGAGAAGGTTTTGATGAATATAGCAGCAAGTTTTCCCTCAGTTAAGAAACCAAGGTATGTCGATCAGGAGAAGAGCAGACAATACGACTAAAGGTGATGCTTCTAGCTTAGCGACAGCTTCGGACAATTTATAGGGCGCCTCGTCCAAGCTTTGCTTGCTAGCTGCAACGCGGAACCTGCACACACACAACCAAGTACTTTGTTCCCAACTTGCGATGAGGTTGTCAATCTCACCGGTTTGCTTGAAACAAAGGGTATGAGCGTATCGAGTGGAAAGTGAAAGTCAAACGTGTGTTCAAATCATAAGGAAAAACATACAAGTGGTTTTCAGCTTGTCCTTCATAGAGAGCAAAACATAAATGCATAGGACACCTTCAAGTTTAAGAGGGCGACTAGATACAAATAATTTGAGAACAAGTGAACCCAGCAATATGAATCAATCAATGAAAACTTTGGGACAATGCACATTATACTAAGAATGACAACTATTCTCTCTTAATGGTGCATAAAGATAGAAGGTGCTGACTCAACATAAAAGTAAAAGAAAGGACCTTCGCGGAGGGAAGCAGTGATTGCAAGTTTTATAACCTTCAAAAATTATGGTACTTACCGGCTTTGAGCTCTCATTGCCCCCATCATAAGCATCTTGAATGGTTAGAGTTAATGCGAGAACAATTATGATGCATATGGTTGACAAATCATAAGTCAAAAACCTCGTGTCCCGTGAATACGAGTACCCAAACCTCATGCTACTCTACTTAGAGTCCCAAGCAAGGCTCTTGTCATTGTAAGTATATATGTATCATTGAGAACCGCCAACGGGGTACCTCCGTGCCCGATGACATGGAACAAGCCCACATCAAAATGACAGGACAAGCAGACAATGAACACCTCGACATCTCTTTTATTTACCATTTTAGCTTTTTATTTTGAGATGCGTCGTCGAATGTCCACTATGGGTATGCTGCAAATTTCCACCATGAATTATGCATGGCTTAGATTGGCGGCCCAGGCGTTTCCCTAACACATATACAAACTCCATGATCCCCGCAAGATTCCCAATTCATTTCACACCGCGGGCATCCATAAACAAAAGATCACGATATCAACTCAAATAAGAAGTGCAATGTTGAAAGCTTGCCCATGACGGCATGGTTGGGCTAGTCTCCAACTTACAACTTGCAAGCATAACAACTCAACATAAGAGACCACAATGTCAAAATTTTAAGAACAAGAAAAAGTAAAGTGTGCATTCCGGTTCGTGAGAGCTTTACTGACCAATTTTCGCATAACACTGGTAAGAGTTTAATTTGAAGAGAAAAAATAAAAGCAAGTCAAATTTACTTGGAATAGCAAATTGCTAGTATGTATGTATGGTGGACACTTTGACAAACTTGGTTTTTAGGAGTTGGATGCATGAGTAGAGCTCATACTCAGTACAAGGCGAGGGCTAGCAAAAGACTGGGAGCGACCAACTAAGAGAGCAATAATGGCCATAATCATGCAAAGCGACAAAGCGACATTAAAAGAAGCATAAGATGGCATCAAAAATCAAAAACTAAATGATCATAGAGGCTATTGGCGACTTTGTAAGAGTCTAACATGTGTGAGCATGCGCCAAGTCAACCCAAATAAAGCATCAAGGAGAAAACCAAAATAATGCTTCCAAATAATTAAAACAACGCATGATTTTTTCAAAGGCTCATTAAGCAATCTCAGTTATTTGAGACAAGTCATGCTACAGCAAAACCACTAAGCATACTATCAAAAATACATCAAGCATGATATGTAAAAGCCTAAGCCGCAGTCTACACAAGCTCCTTCTTATACCACTTTTTTGCATAAAGCTTTTTCTCTTTTCCAACACCATTCAAACTTTTTTTAATCCAACTCTTTTGAGGAAAACCAACATGGTCCAGAGGCAAAAATACACCTTGATAAATAAATATAAGAATATCTGAATGCAAATCAAGGCGAAAACGAAAACCAAAAGCAGTAGCAGAAAAAGAAGAACACTCGGTTTTTTATAAGAGTGAAAACTAGAGCGTTCTTGGCAAATGAAAAGCAAGGCAACTTCTCCAAAAGAAATTTGTTAGGGTCCAACCATTTATTGCAGCAAACAAACTAAACTAATAAAGAAAACTAAAACAACTGATGCTCTAAGAAAAACACATAGTGCATGAAGCAATAAAAATATAGTGTCTTGAAAGGTGACCTGATTTTTGCCGATGAAGAAGGGGTGCCTCGGGGGCATCCCCAAGCTTTGACACTTGTACTTCTTGGATATTTCTTGGGGTGATGCATGGGCATCCCCAAGCTTGAGCTATTGTCCATTCTTCAACTCATCTCATCATTCTCCAATCCCTACACTTGAAAACTTCCTTCATACAAAACTAAACACAAATCTATTAGCAACATTAGTGTAGCATAACATATAATCAACCTCTTTTTGCTTCAGGTTTCAACCCAAAAACCATCACATATAAAGTATATACTACTGTAGCAACTTCCCCAAAAGTTCCGTGATCAAAAGAACTCAAAAGAAAGCGATAAAGCGGCAAACACAAATATTGGCAGAAATCTGTCAAAACAGAACAGCTGACAAAGGCCAAATTTTTAAGGGGTTTTCTGTTGCTCAAATCAAAAAGTGTTCAACTAATGAAAGTTTGGATATAACCTGGGGCATATGCACAAGAAATCTCAGGTCCAAAATATATACAGAGAATTTTCAAGAATTTTTACGGTGCAGCACCGAAAACAGTTTCAGGACAGCAACATCCCCAAATCTTTACCTCTCTCAAATTAGAGGCTTCTCTTGGCACAACAATGAAATAAAAATGATAAGGAGAGGTCATTACAGTAGTAATGACTTCCAAGACTCAAATAAAAGAAAAAGTACTGAAAAGAAAACATTGGGTTATCTCCCAAGAGTGCTTTTCTTTAACGCCTTTGAGCTAGGCTCAGTAATTTGAGAAGATGCTCACATAAGAAATATGAATGAAAGCCCAAAAAGAGCATCAAGGAGCAAATATAAAACACATTTGAGTCTAACCCATTTCCTATGCATAGGAATCTTGTAAGAAAATAAATCAAAGAAGCACATAGTCACAAGTATGGGTAGATAAAACAAGATCAACTTTGGAGCTTTCAATATAAAGAGAGGTATTTTAGTGACATGAGAATTCTAACAACCATATTTTCCTCTCTCATAATAATTTTCAGTAGCATCATGAACAAACTCAATAATATAAATATCACACTCACCCTCCTTTGTTAAGCATGGAGGGCGATCAAATAAGGTATTAGTTAAAGAGTTACTCTTATTAGGAGGTAGACATGGGTAGCTCCATTCTTCCTCCTCTTGATCATCACTCTCTTCCTCTTTTTCATTCAATGAGCTTCCAGTTTCAGCAATTTCTTCTTCCATAGGCTCCTTCAAGGTATTAGTCTCTTCCATTGGAGAGCATCTATTAAGATATTTAAGAATATAGCCATTTTCTTCCTTGTAATTATCAAAGCAAAATTTAAGTATATCATAAACCTTATATTTATAAGGTGCATCATCAGTATTTTCAAGCAAATAAGCAAGTTCGAATACACCCTTCCAAGCAATAAATTCTTCAATTTGTTCCACATCATAAAAGTCATAATTTCCATTAATATAAGAAGATATGGTAACATCATCATTATACTCACATTGAAAAGGGAGGTGTTTATACCTCCTACAGCAGCAAGATTTATCAAAGCAATAAGTAACATTATAAGTAGAGCACACATTTCTAGCAATGATATACAATCTATCAATTTGTTCCCATAGGTGTTTCCCTTTTTGTGACAAGCGGTGTTCCTCGTAATATTTTTGTTACTCTTCCGTGAACCCACCTTGCCAAAAAGATTTAGTTTCAAAGAAACCAACCATTGATAGAAAGCATGATAAAGCAAGACAATAACAGACCAACAAAAATAACAACTATAGTAGAAACTAAATTTTTGTGTGTTTTCGATAAAACGATGCAAGTAAAAATAAAGTAAAGCAAAACAATAAAACAAAGTAAAGGATGTGCGTGCGAAAAACTCCCCTTGCAGAGGTCTTCCACTTCTTCCCCGGCAATGGCACCAGAAAAGGGCTTGATGGCTGGCGTGTAGTTGATGATGATTATGGCCAGGCAGTTGGGAAACTCCAAGCGGAAAGTATGATGAGCACAGCGGCAAGTCTTTTCCCTCAGTAAGAAACCAAGGTTTGCCGGTCAGGAGAAGAGCAGACAGTACGACTGAAGGTGATGCGGACTGGCTTAATAACACTCCAACAAGGGCACCGTTTACGACACTTGTTGACTCGTCTTCAACCAGTAGCAACACGGAATCTGCACACAACACAACCAAGTACTTTGTTCCCAACCTGCGATGAGGTTGTCAATCTCACCGGTTTGCTTGAAACAAAGGGTATGAGCGTATCGAGTGGAAAATAGTAGAAGTATGCGAGTAAAGTAAACAGTGCGAGTAAAGTAAACAGGTGATAGCAATATGATGGAAATAGGACCGGGGTCCACAGTTCACTAGTGGTGTCTCTCCATAAGATAAATAACACATGCTGGGTAAACAAATTACAGTTGGGCAATTGATAGAATAAAGATAACGTGATATGTCAAGAAGATCACTATGCGATTTACTCTGGGCATTACAATAAAATACATAGACCGCCATCTAACTGCATCTATGACTAATAATCCACTCACGGGGATATCATCCGAACACCCCATGAGTATTAAGTTGCGAACAACAGATAATTGCATTAAGCAAAGTGTGTAATGTAAACAAAGCATATGCCCTTGATCATATGAATGTTGTTTTCTCCCTAGTAGCAACAGCACATCTACAACCTGAGAGGTTTCTGTCACTCCCCCAGATTAAATAGAGGCATGAACCCACTATCGAGCATAAATACCCCCTCTTGGAGTCACTAGCAACTACTCGGCCAAGATAGCTACTAACAACGGAGAGCATGCAAGATCATAAACAACATAGAGATAACATAAGATATATTTCAGTATAGCACCTCAATCATAACACCAATATTCATCGGATCCCAACAAACCAAACATGTAGAATTACATAACGGTGATCTCAATCATGTAGGGCAGCTCATGAGATCTAAACATGAAGCACATGGTGGAGAGGACAACCATCTAGCTACTGCTATGGACCCATAGTCCAAGGTAGACTACTCACTCATCGCTCCGGAGGCAAGCATGGCGATGAAGAAGACCTCCGGTGGCGATTCCCCTCTTCGGCAGGGTGCCGGGAAGAGCTTCTGGACCCTCCCGATCTCGGGTCGATGACGGCGGCGGATCGCGATGTGTTTCTGGAAAATTAATTGGGTCCTTAGGTTTTTCCCATCGGGGGGTCTTTATAGGCGAAGGGGCATCGTCAGAAGTGGACCGAGGCGCCCTCACACATAGGGGGCGCAGCCAGGGGCTGGGCCGCACCGCCCTGGTGTGTGGGGCCCTCGTGGCCCCACTCTGTCTCCTCTTCGGATCTCTGGAAGCTTCCGGGAAAAATAAGACTTTAGGAACTTGTTTCGTCCAATTCCGAGAATATTTCCTGTGTAGCTTTTCTGAAACACAAAAACAGCAGAAAACAGGGAACTGGCACTGTGGCGACTTGTTAATAGGTTAGTTCCGGAAAATGCATAAAAGTGCCACAAAGTGTAACGAAACATTAGGCAAATGGTGTAAAAACAAGCATGGAGCATCAAAAATTATAGATACATTGGAGACGTATCACACTCCTTGTGTTAAAAAGCCCAAAACAGCAAAAACTTTTTCTCAAAAGAGTGCTGAAATTTTTTGGAGTGTAGGAGATGATAGCTCTATTTCCTTTAATGATTTTGATGTTGATGGCTGCAATATATCTGAAGTTATTTTATTCTTGCAAAAGCTTGCTTTGACTCCTAATGCTAGTTCTTTAAATATTGCTTTTACTAAGCATATTACCAATGCTCTCATGAAAATTAGGGATGAAAAGTTAAAGCAAAAAGCTTCTATTCCCAAGAAATTAGAAGATGGTTGGGAACCCATCATTGATATGCATGTTAATGGTTTTGATTGCCATGCTTTATGTGATCTAGGTGCTAGTATTTCTATTATGCCTAGAAAGATTTATGATATGCTTGATTTACCACCACTTGAAAAGTGTTATTATGATGTTCCTATTGCTGATGTTGCTAAGAAGAAACCTTTGGGAAGGATTAATGATGTTCTTATTATGGTTAACAATAACCTTGTTCATGTTGATTTTCTTGTCATGGATATTGAATGCAATGCTTCATGTCCTATTATTTTGGGAAGACCCTTTCTTCGAACTGTAGGTGCCATCATTGATATGAGGGAAGGCACTATCAAATATCAATTTCCACTCAAGAAAGGTATGGAACACTTCCCTAGAAAGAGAAATAAATTACTTTTTGACTCTATTCTTAGAGCAAATTATGAGCTTGACGCTTCATCACTTGATATTACTTGATTCGCACTTTCTGCGCCTAGCTCAAAGGCGTTAAAGAAAAGCACTCTTGGAAGATAACCCAATGTTTTTACTTTTAGTACTTTTTCTTTTATTTGAGTCTTGGAAGTTATTACTACTGTAATAACCTCTCCTTATCCTTTTTATTTTGTTTTTGTGCCAAGAGAAGCCTCTAATTTGAGTGAGGTAAGATTTGGGGATGTTGCTGTCCTCAAACAGTTTTCGGTGCTGCACCATAAAAATTCGTGAAATTTTTTTGTATATCTTTTGGGCCTACCATTTCTTGTGCATATGCCCCAGGTTATATCCAAACTTTCGTTAGCTGAACACTTTTTGATTTGAGCAACAAAAAACCCTCTAAAAATTCGACCTTTGTCAGCTGTTCTATTTTGACAGATTTCTGCCAATATTTGTGTTTGCCACTTTATCGCTTTCTTTTTGAGTTCTTTTGATCACGGAACTTTTGGGGAAGTTGCTACACTAGTATATGCTTTATATGTGGTGATTTTTAGTAGAAACCTGAAGCAAAAAGGGTTGATTCAGTGTTATGCTTACACTAATGTTGCTAACAGAATTGTGTTTAGTTTTGTATGAAGGAAGTTTTCAAGTGTAGGGATTGGAGAATGATGAGATGAGTTGAAGAATGGAAAAAATCTCAAGCTTGGGGATGCCCATGTCACCCCAAGAAATATCCAAGAGGTACAAGCGTCAAAGCTTGGGGATGCCCCCGAGGCACCCCTTCTTCATCGGCAAAAACCAGGTCACCTTTCAAAACACTATATTTTTATTGCTTCATGCATTATGCATTTTTCTTGGAGCGTCAGTTGTTTTTCAGTTTTGTTTAGTTTTTTTTGCTGCAATAAATGGTTGGACCCCAATAAATTCCTTTTGGAGAAGTTTCCTTGCTTTTCATTTGCCAAGAACACTCCGTTTTTCACTCTTATCGTTTCAACGAGTGTTCTTCTTTTTCTAGAACTGCGTTTAGCTTTCAATTTTCGCCTTGATTTTTGTTCAGATCTTGTTATATCTTTGCATCAAGGTTTATTTTGACCTCTGGTCCGTGCTGGTTTTCATCGAAAGAGTTGTTTATAAAAAGTTCGAATGGTGTTGGAAAAGAGAAAAAGCTTTATGCAAAAAAAAGTGGTACAAGAAGGAGCTTGTGTAGACTGTGGCCTAGGCTTTTGCATGTCGTGCTTGATGTCTTTTTGATAGTATGCTTAGTGGTTTTTCTGTAGCATGACTTGTCTCAAATGACTGAGATTGCTTAATGATTCTTTGAAAAAAAGAATGCGTTGTTTTAATTGTTTGGAAGCATTATTTTGGTTTTCTCCTTTGACGCTTTATTTGGGTTAACTTGGCGCATGCTCACACATGTTTGACTCATACAAAGTCGCCATTGCCTCTATGATCATTTAGTTTTTGACTTTTGATGCCATCTTATGCTTCTTTTAATGTCGCTTTGTCGCTATGCATGATTATGGCCGTTATTGCTCTCTTAGTTGGTCGCTCCCAGTCTTTTGCTAGCCCTCATTTTGTACTGAGTATGAGCTCTACTTGTGCATCCAACTCCTAAAAACCAAGTTGTTCCAAAGTGTCCACCATACATACCTATTAGCAATTTGCTATTCCAAAGTACATTTGACTTGCTTTTATCTATCCTTCAAATTAAACTCTTTTTGGTGTTATGCGAAAATTGGTCAGTAAAGCTCTCACGAACCTGATGGCACACTTTACTTTTATCGCTTTAAAATTTTGACATTGTGGCTCTCTTATGTTGAGTTGTTATGCTTGCAAGTTGTAAGTTAGAAATTAGCCCAGCCATGCCGTCATGGGGCAAGCTTTCAACATTGCACTATCTTTCATTTGAGTTGATATCGTGATCTTTTGTTTATGGATACTCACGGTGTGAAATGAATTGGGAATCTTGCGGGATCATGGAGTTTGTATACGTGTTAGAGAAACGCCTGGGCCACTAATCTAAGCCATACATAATTCATGGTGGAAATTTACAGCATGCCTATAGTGAACATTCAATGACGCATCTCACAATAAAAAGCTATACCAATGGTAAATAAAAGAGATGCCGAGGTGTTCATTATCTGTTTGTCCTGTCATTTTGATGTGGGCTTGTTCCATGTCATCGGGCACGGAGGTACCCCGTTGGCGGTTCTCGATGATACGTGTATACTTACAATGACAAGAGCTTGCTTGGGACTCTAAGTAAAGTAGCATGAGGTTTGGGTATTCGTACTTCACGGGACACGAGGTTTCCAACTTATGATTTGTCAAGCATATGCATCATAAGTGTACTCGCATTAACTTTAACCATTCAAGATGCTTATAATGGGGGCAATGAGAGCTCAAAGCCGATAAGTACCATAATTTTTGAAGGTTTATAAAACTTGTAATCACTGCTTCCCTCCGCGAAGGGCCTTTCTTTTACTTTTATGTTGAGTCACCACCTTCTACCTTTATGCACCGTCTAAGAGAGCATAGTTGTCATTCTGAGTATAATGTGCATTGTCCCAAAGTTTTCATTGATTGATTCATATTGTTGGTTTCACTTGTTGTTAAATTATTTGTATCTAGTCGCCCTCTTAAACTTGAAGGTGTCCTATGCATTTATGTTTTGCTCTCTTATGAAGGACAAGCTGAAAACCATTTGTATGTTTTTCCTTATGATTTGAACACACGTTTGACTTTGATTGTTTCATTTTCATGATCTTTTGTTTGTGTTCATTTTCTTGTTATAACATGGTTGCTAAGTTTCTTCTATCAAGATTATATCTTTCATGCCCATGTTTTAAGTTCTTTTGATCCCAGCGCACAACGCTTACATAGATGATCAAGATTGTGTAGGTGCATGTCACCTCAAAAATTATTTCTTTTGTTATCACTTACCTACTCGAGGACGAGCAGGAGTTAAGCTTGGGGATACTGATACGTCTATAACGTATCTATAATTTTTGATGCTCCATGCTTGTTTTTACACCATTTGCTTAGTGTTTTGTTACACTTCGTGGCATTTTTATGCATTTTCTGGAACTAACCTATTAACGAGATGCCACAGTGCCAGTTCCCTGTTTTCTACTATTTTTGTGTTTCAGAAAAGTTACACAGGAAATATTCTCGGAATTGGACAAAAAAAAGCCAGACATCCAGATATTTATCGAAGCTTCCAGAGAACCGAAGAGGAGACGGAGAGGAGCCATTGGTGGGCCACACCACCAGGGGGCGCGGCCTAGGGCTGGCCCACGCCCCCCTGTGGTGAGCCCCACCAGGTCCACTTCTGATGCTGTCTCTTCGCCTATAAAGACCCCCCGATGGGAAAAACCTAAATACTCGATCACTTTTCCAGAATACATCGCAATCCGCCGCCGCCGTCGACCCGAGATCGGGAGGGTCCAGAAGCTCTTCCCGACACCCTGCCGGAGAGGGGAATCGCCACCGGAGGTCTTCTTCATCGCCATGCTTGCCTCCGGTGCGATGTGTGAGTAGTCTACCTTGGACAATGGGTCCATAGCAGTAGCTAGTTGGTTGTCTTCTCCACCATGTGCTTCATGTTTAGATCTCGTGAGCTGCCTTACATGATCGAGATCACCGTTATGTAATTCTACATGTTGTGTTTGTTGGGATCCGATGAATATTGGTGTTATGATTGAGTTGATGTGCTGAATATTATCTTATGTTATCTCTATGTTGTTTATGATCTTGCATGCTCTCCGTTGTTAGTAGCTATCTTGGCCGAGTAGTTGCTAGTGACCCCAAGAGGGGGTATTTATGCTCGATAGTGGGTTCATGCCTCTATTTAATCTGGGGGAGTGACAGAAACCTCTAAGGTTGTAGATGTGTGATACGTCTCAAACGTATCTATAATTTTTGATGCTCCATGCTTGTTTTTACACCATTTGCCTATTGTTTCGTTACACTTAGTGGCACTTTTATGCATTTTCCAGAACTAACCTATTAACAAGTGCCACAGTGCCAGTTTCCTGTTTTCTGCTATTTTTGTGTTTCAGAAGTGATACACAGGAAATATTCTCGGAATTGGACAAAACCACATCCTGAAGTCTTATTTTACCCGGAAGCTTCCAGAGATCCGAAGAGAAGTAGGAGGTGGGCCACAGGGGCCCCACACACACAGGTGGCGCGGCCAGGCCCCTGGTCGCGCCAGCCATGTGTGAGGAGGCCCTGGCCCTCCTCTGACATCGCCCCTTCGCCTATAAGAAGCCTCGGGACGGAAAACCCTAGGGGATTCGGCAATTTTCCAGAAACAGTTCCGCAGCTCCGCCGCCGTCGCCGACGAATTTCGGGGGACAGAAGTCTCTGTTCCGGCACCCTGCCGGGATGGGGAAGTGCCCCCGGAGCCATCTCCATCGGTCTCCATCGCCGTCTCCGCCGTCTCCATCGACCTCACCGCCATCTCCATCAACCTTGCTGTCTCCTATGATGAGGAGGGAGTAGTTCATCCCCGGGGCTGAGGGCTCTACCGGTAGCTATGTGGTTCACCTCTCTCTCCCATGATGTGATCTTTATGTGATCGTGAGCTTTGTAGCATGTTGAACAAGTACATGTTATTATTCAGATATTTTGTGTACTCTAGTGATATTATTAAAGTAATCTATTCCTCCTGCTATGGTGTAACGGTGACAGTGCGTGCATCATGGTGGTACTTGGTTTAGGCTATGATTGTGATCTCTTGTGGATTATGAGAATAATTATTGCTATGATAGTTTGAGTGATCTATTCCTCCTTTCATGGTGTAATGTTGACAGTGTGTGCACCGTGTTAGTACTTGGTTTAAGTTGCAATGATTTCTATCTTGAATTGTGATTTGATTTGGATATCTCTATGAGTGGTGTTTGTCAAGTACTTGATGAACTTTAAGGGGTGCTTCTGTAGCCACTACACAATGATTAGTGTTATTCAATAGGAGAGTAATTCAGAGTACCTTAGCAAAGAGAAGTTACTTGTTCATTCATGTTATATTGTTGGGAGTGTGTCCACTAGTGAAAGTATGATCCCTAGGCCTTGTTTCCAAGCTTTGCACATCGTTTACTTGCTATTTTGTTACTTGTTTGCTTGCAGCGATATTTATTTCACATCACGTTTGCTACTTATAATCATCTATACCGCTTGTATTTCACTATCTCTTCGCCGAACTAGTGCACCTATACATCTGACAAGTGTATTGGGTGTGTTGGGGACACAAGAGACTTTCTGTATCGTAATTGCAGGGTTGTTTGAGAGGGATAGCTTTGACCTCTTCCTCCCTGAGTTCGATAAACCTTGGGTGATCCACTTAAGGGAAACTTGCTGCTGTTCTACAAACCTCTGCACTTGGAGGCCCAACAAGTGTCTACAAGAATAGAAGTGCGTAGACATCAATGTGCTATTGCTACTAGGGAGAAAATAACATTCATATACTCAAGGACATATGCTTTGTTTACATTACACACTTTGCTTAATGCAGTTATCTATTGTTCGCAACTTAATACTTGTGAAGTTCTCAGATTGATTCACAAAAAGTGGATTATTAGTCATAGATGCAGCTGGATGACGGTCTATGTATCTTGTTGTAATGCCCAGAGTAAATCTCATAGTGATCCTCTTGACATATCATGTTGTCTTTATTCTATCAATTGCCCAACTGTAATTTGTTTACCCAGCATGTGTTATTTTATCTTATGGAGAGACACCACTAGTGAACTATGAACCCCGGTCCTATTTCCATTATATTGCTATCACCTGTTTACTTTACTCGCATTGTTTACTTTACTCGCATATTACTATTACTTTCCACTCGATACGCTCATTCCTTTGTTTCAAGCAAACCGGTGAGATTGACAACCTCATCGTAAGTTGGGAACAAAGTATTTGGTTGTGTTGTGTGCAGGTCCCACGTTGCCGCTCGCAAAGCAAAGCTTGGACGAGGCGCCCTATAAATTGTCCAGAGCTGTCGCGAAGCTAGCGGGCATCACCTTTAGTCGTTTGGCTTTTTCCTACTGGATTGATAACCTTGGTTTCATAACTGAGGGAAAACTTGCTGCTATATTCATCAAACCTTCTCTTGGGGTTTCCAACTGGTCAGTCATTTACTTCATCAACTACACGCCAACAAGTTTTCTGGCATCATCATCACCGCGCCATCAATCATCATCATCTGCTTCACTGTCAAACTGAGACAACAGTTGCACACCAATATTTTCTTCAGGTGCCCTATTCCTTTCACCTCTGCCCAACTTGTAATGCATCACATGTGTCCCCAGTATCTTGCTCTTCACTCTGTTCTCCTCACTCATCTGGTTTGTGCAAGCTGTAGAGAAATCCCCCTGTCCACAGACTTTCCTCTATCCAGAACCTCCAGGAGCAGGAGTATCCCTGGGTGTCTTCTCATTTTGCTCAGTTTCCATAGGTTTTTTTCCACCATCATTAGGTAAGTCATCATCTTTGCCCATATCATCCTCCAGATTATTATTCTCTTGGTTGTTGTCTGGGTTATTACCATCATCATTGCCACCCTCCCCAACTGGATCTTGGATCATAGCTAGTGACAACATAAAGTTTCTCCCCCCAAACTCCATAAGCCTATTGCCAGGAATCTTGGCTGCATCTCTCACTGCAACTTTAATCCTAAGCACCTTGTAGAAACTTCTGAATATCTCATGCCAGTCCACATCAATTGGTATTCCCAAAGCAGTAGCTACCCTCATCATCACCCTCCAGGATAGAAATTTAGGAGGGATTCCCTCCACTCTTACCCATACTTCTTCCATTTCAGAATAGGCAGGAATATCACCATTCCAGTCCATGAAAGACATAGACACACCTTTCTTCTTGAGGTTGATAGATGGAAAACTCACAAGATCTTTGATCTTCTTGCCAGGAGGGAACCTGACTAGAAACCTTTTTTCATCAAGCCTTCTCATCTGCCATGGCCAATTGGTCTTCCATATGTCACTGAAATTCTGCTTTAATTCCTCCATAGTGATTTCCCCATCTACAATTGCAATACCCACATTATCCATATTCAGCCAAGCCACAACAGCTGGTTTGTCTACTTCCACATGAAAGAAACCCAATCCAGAGGAAGCACTCCCATAGAACTGTGCCATTGGCATAGGCCTGTACCACTCTGGACACTTATCCATGTGATGCATTTGACTGCCACATATGAAGCACTTTTTTGGCCTTGGACACATCCCCACATAGTGACATGGCTCACCACAGTTGTAACATATAACATCTTTGAACTTTTGATCAAAGGTCGGTCCATTACCAGCAAAGAAAGGTTTCTTCATCTGTTGCTGCTCTTTCCCTTTTTCCTGAACCACGGGTGTAGACCCACTGTGACTATCATCTTGAGGTTGTACCTTTGCAGTTGCCTGATTGCCTCCTGGCGTGCTCCCACCTTGCACATCAGCAAACATAGAGAATTGCTGTGCAGGGAAGTTTTGCAACTGCATCTGATTCCCCTGCATCATCTGTGGCAGAAACTGCATTGGAAAGGGAGGCTGCCACCCAAACTGCTGGAAGTTAGGGTTTCCCCACATCTGTGGAAAACCACAGAACTCTCCTTGCCCCCCTTGGCCAGCCTGCTGCTAGGAATTCAGACTCTGATTCTGACTAGATTCACCACCAGCCTGAGAAGAGATAGATACCTATGGCAACTGAGTTTTCTGCGGAGGTTTGGCAACCCCATCTGCTTGAGCACCTCTCCCACCAGGCTTCTTGTACCCACCCCGACCTCCAGGCGCCATCTACAGAATCTAGCGACAGATTTCCTTACCACCCTCCCTCCAGCTCCACCAGTCTCTCGAGAACCTGAAGGATTTGGGGTAAGGCACTCTCTCACCCTCTCTGATGGGGAAACAATCTGCTGCTCGAAATCGCCGGGCGATGAACAGGTCATGGCGGATCCAGACCAGGACCCGAGGGTTTCGGAGAGACTAGACACCTGCCCCCCTCTGGAGTCTTCGAGGTCTTATCTACTGCCGCAAACCCGCTACCTTGTCGCGAAGGCGTATTTCCAAACTCCGCCAACAACGGCTGCTTCTACCCCATCGAACCGCTAACTGAATTTTGCCAACACTGCAACTCTGAACCTTTCTATCCCAGCTCTATAGCGAGATCATGAGCAAAATCAACTGGTCCCAATCCAAACAGATTTTCATCTTCTCCTTCCAAATTACTGACACTCTCTCCCACCATCAAGAGACGAAGATCTGGTGTGCAGGCCACCCGATGATGCCTCAGAACATTGGGTGGAGTATTCAGCGGAAGAACATGCATACCGATCTGCACTTCCCTCACCGCCGACTGCAGCCTGGGAGATGCAAACCCGCAACACCTGGAATCGGCGTTATCGGCAAGCCAATCTTCGAAACTGGGTGCGATCTTGCCGCCAGCAACAAGCTCAACAATCTCTCCAGAGACACATACTTGACGAACACCACCGACGAATCTTCGTCCCGCTTGAACTCCAGCACCTCTGATCGGGGCAGTTGCTGTCTGCTTGCCAGCGCTCTCGCCCGGAACTCTGCCATCATCTCCGCCTTGATCTCCATAAGGTACAGGAATCTGAAATCCCCATCCCTCGCAATCACCAATTCCTTCCCCCTTCTCCGGCATTCTGTGGTGACCCAGCATACCACTGCATGTGTAGTATGCAAGTCGTTGACATAACACTAATGAAACACCGTCTCACTAGTATTACATCCATCAGAGTGGTACAACAGAAACATCGCAGGTCCACGGTATGTCTATAGGATTACAATTTTCAGCATACAGAAGATCTTCAGAACCTCCTCAACAGGTAGAGGTTTAGTCCTGGCGACTACAAACGAGAAAGAAATAAGGAAGACTAAGCTAAACTAAAACTGATACAGTTGGCTTATTACTCAACTACAGAATACTCTAACTACTTAGGTTCTAGGATTAGGAAACTGATTCCTTTCTAACCCTATTCTAGTTTTTCTCCAAGCTTCACGCAATTGTAGGCTCCGCTGATAATCATGACGTTGGTAAAATGCTTCATCTTCATCTTCAATGTCTTGAGGTTGTCTCCTAGAGTTGCCTTCCATCTAATTCTTCATAGTCTAGCAAGGGTTTAAGAGATTGGGGTGAGTAACGAGCGTTACCCAGCAAGTTTCTATAGAAAGAAGTTGTGTGATATGCACTAACTACAACCGCAGACCCAAAAGAGTCGTAGGCCTATGCAAAGTTTTAACAAGGGTTTCTTGAAAGATTGTTTTTACTTTATAAAACTATGCCCAACAGCCAACACAGGTATAGTGCCTTGAGAGCACCTTTCCTGCCGCGTTCGCAGCTCCTTCTCGGAACAAGGGGTAACATGTCACATCCTTTTACACTCTGCAGAGGTGTGTCCTTCCAAAAGAGATCAAAGCCTTGCTGCACAACCGGGCGATCTTTCCCGTCCACACTTCCTTGGTGTGGGGCCCAGTCATTGATCCAAGCCAATCACTGCCTTCTCCGCACAACGCATGCCCACCCAATTCACGCAAGCAGGTTGTGCCCCTGATATTCACCCCCAACGATGAAGTACCTAGGCGTCCCTTGCGGACCATCATAGACACCAGTGCCGTGAGAACTGAGGTGTCCCACCCATATGCAAGTAGTCCTACAAGATCTACTACGACCGGCAACTGGCTGCCCGTTGACATGCGAACGAGAGAAGATACAGCTGACTTTCCCGTCCCATTCCAAGTCTCTTGGACAACACGGTTTTTACGGCACAAGAATAACTGTGGCATTGGTAGTTATTCCTAGGTTTACTTTCCCGTGCAAGTGGAACCTTCACCACCACAATCTTACCGTGGTTCCACCTGCCAGCCTTCCTAGGTTATCACCACTGGTCGATAACCACTAATCATATTACTTAAGAAAATAGGTTTTCCATCCTTTTTGAAATGTTAGAGTTTGAAGTCAACACTTTGCAAGAAGTTTCAAAATCAGTGCAACCAAGAGGTATGAGCAACATAAACTTGCCTTTTTAACTGCAAGATTATGCAAGTCAAGGTCTTCGATACGTAGGAAATCCAAATTTTGAAGTAGCACCATCATCTGGTAAAGATGATGTTAAAAGAACTGCAGCATGATATGCAAATTATATGCTATGCATCGCTCTAAGCGTAACCTAATCCCGATGGTTTAGTATATAGGGTTGTGATGATTTCTTTATAGTGAATTGCACTTTTAGATTCACTCCACAATAAGGTTGTTAAGGATTTTTGATTGACTGACAAACTTTCAAAGTATTAGAATAAAGCTTAAAACAAGAGTTATTGCAGAAGACTAGTATAGTAATAAGTGAAGACTTGAAAGTAACACTTTTAAGTGATATCATATTATTAGCAAACAAGTAGTTGGGTATTGACAAGTAAAGCTGAAGTAGTTCTTATTTGATAAGAATACCCAGTTGATCTTAGGGTTGACAACAATCTTAACATAAAATAGAGTTATTTAAGTTCAAGCTTAATGGAATGATTTGTTACTTTAAATGTCTCTTGAAAGAATAACATTCGAAGAACATGTTTGTTAATGATTAGAAGCACTACTCCTAGGGTTTAGTGCTCTAGAGTTTTGCATGATTCTATCATAATTGAAGAGTAGTTAATAGATGAACTTACCAAGAGAACAAGCTAAGTTTCATTCAATGTTAAGAGGGTTTTAGTGGAGCATGGATATGTTATTCATCTAGGATGGTGAAGCATAACAATGTGGTAGCACATATTTGCTTAACATGGGCACACTCAAGAATAATTACTTACTTTTAAAGCTTACAAGAGGCATTGTAATGTTTACTTGTTATATAACCTAAAAGAATAACTTTTAAAGAACATGTTTCTTAATGACTAGAAGTACTACAAAAAGGAGTTAGTGTTCTAGGATTGATAATACTTATCTATTACTCACAAAGTAGTTAATAGATAGAACATAACAAGTTATCTATTTAAGATTCATTTGTTACCTATGTGGTATTAGTTGGGCATGATTATACAAAGCAACTTTCATTGCTATTACTATATATATGGTTCTTTCTAAAGTTGGTAACATTCTTATAACAAACATCGGCACTCAAATAGTTAGTCATGAGTCAGTAGTGCTCAAGTAAATGGTTTATGGTTGATTCTAGTGTTGGTAATACTCTTAATATGCAAAGGTCATTACTTGTCTCTAGACAAGAATGGGTGTGATGCCTATATGATGTGTTCTTAAAAAGAATTACTTTTGAAGAACACAATCCTTAATGGACATATTTTTATTACTTAAAGGGATGGTGATTAGGTGATGTCAGGAAGGTAACAGTTTTTAAGTTGCAGCAAAGGTGTTGCAAATAGTTAGTTGACTAAAATATTCTATGATGAAATGGAGTATCAAACTAACCACTCAAAGTTGAATTAGGAAGTATGGCTAACTAGCACACTAGGGTAGTTAATGGTTTTAGTACAAAGGAGTAATGGTAGATGATTAAGTTGTATGTACTTCAAAAGAATAACTTTTGAAGAACATAAACCTTAATAAGTTTTAGTATTAGCACCTCATTTTAAGTTACAAGTTTTGTTCAGAAATAAGTAGGAAGGCTTGGTTATTTAGGTTCCTAGATTTTCAGGGTTGGAATCCAAATTTTAATTGATTAAAGATTTTAAAATGGTTTAGATTTTCTTTTAATGAAACAATTGTTGAAATAGCAATATTAGAGTTAGGAAATAATTCTTATTCAATTTTATGATTTTTCCTAAATTTACAATTTTAAATTTGTTTTTTAGGAAAATCATTCTAGGGATTAAAATCCTGATAATAAAGTTTTAGGATTAATATGTAATAATAACAAAATATTAATTGGAATAATAATATTGAAGTAGTCAAAATTTTATTTGGTATTTGAAAACTTGATTTGAATTATTATTATTAGGTTTGAATTCAAAATTCAAATACTACTTAAACAAGGTTTCAAATTTATTTCAAAATTATTTCAGACAAGTATGTAAGATTATAATCTAAATAGATAGGTTATGTTTTTCTAAACATTTTGATATATCATTTGCATTTTTCTGAATTAAAATGAATAAGATATGAATTTCCTAAGTTTTCAACATTTTCTGGATTTTTTATCTAACAGAGAATAACGTTTCTAACCTATGCTATTGCTAGCCGCAGAGGATGACTGGTGGGACCAAAGTCCACATCAGCTGCCACGCGGGCGATACCAGGTCAAACAAGGTTTGACCGGTCCTGAGCTCACCGCCGGTGCACTGCCCCCGATGGTGGCGATGATCAAGGGGGTCCGGGGTCGAACGGGTGTGTGCGCTGGGTTCAGAGGACGATGGGAAACTGTCTGGTGGTGTCGGGGTGACCTATTGGTCACTGGAGCAACTCCGGCGACATGGCCGAGCAACGGTGAACGGCGGCGATCGGTGCGATGATGATTCAAGACGAGTTGGAAGCGATGGAATGCATGGTAAGAATCAGGAGCTCACCACGGAGCCTTTTAGCTCGTCGGAGAGGCCGGGGATGGTCAGGAGGAGGAGATCGACGGCGACCAGTCATCGGGATTCTGAGCTCATCGGCGCCGATTGGGGGCTTCCCTGCTTGCCTGGCTTGATTGAGAAGGACAAAGAAGTCACTGCGGATCTCTGGAGCTCCTCGGCGATACTCTGGGTAGCCTCAATCAACGGTGATGGAATATGGCCGGAGCTAGGGTTTCGGTTCCTGCAAGAAATCTCGGGGAAGGGAAGGAACTAGGGCTCCTAGGGCTTATCCACAGCGGCGGTACTCTTTTTATAGACGATAGAGGGCGGCGGCCTTCATCTCGAGCGTCGGAGAGGCGGCGGCGGATCGAGCGTCCTCCAGTGCTCCACCGAGCAGCTTGGCGTCCCGAGGAAGAAGACGATGCCCCACTCGAAACGGTAAGTTGGGCCGGTGTTGGTGGGCTGAACGGGTTGGGCTGCGATGGCTAGCTACGGCCAGGTAGGTTTCCTCTTTTTTTTCTATTTCTTTCTTTTCCATTTTCTGTTTTGTGTTTCTTATTTGAATTTCAACTTGTTTGCAGGATTTTGAATTTGGGCTACTTATGAAATAGGTTTAGATGTTCAGTAACATTATGTGTTGCAGTAATATCACTTTTATGTGCATAAGCACATAAAGTACTTTAAGTAATATTAGGGTTTGAATAGGAATTTAAATAAAAGTAATTTTTGAATGTCATGTTCTTTGTTTTTGAAATATCTTACTAAGCCTTGAGTAATTTGCTAGGTGATTATATAACAACTGTATTTTGTATTTGAATGAAAATAAATTTACTTTAGATGGTTATTCCTTCCACTGGGTTTCTTGTCTTGAGCATATGAACATGATTTCATGCTTCTCCAACTTTCTTAAAAGAATGAAATTGTTCCATAGCCATGCCAAGGCTTTATTGGTTTCTAGATTATTTACCTTTATTAATTGAGGATAAATCATTAAATCTTATAGGAAAGATTTTAATTTCTTGAGTCCAAAATCAAGTTACACCTTTGTATCGATTTTATCTCAAGGTTAAAAGACTTGGTTGTTTATCTTATAGGAATTGTGATTGGAACACAACTCTTAAATTCAAGGTTAAAACATGGGAATATAAAGATTTTAGGTTCATATGATGATGCATAAGTTGAAGTGATACTTGGGAATGAATCCCCAAGTAAATGAATAAAAGATTATGAATTTGGATAGAATGCTATCACACTCAACCAGGAACTAATGTTCCCTTTGAGATGTGATGAATGCAACAAAGGTTCTATAGACTAACTAAGTTTCTAGGTCAGGGCTAATGATCTGCTCAACCTATATCCAGATGATTCTATCAAAGAAACTTGTACACAGATCAAGCTTCTCATATAACTTTCTCAAGAGGGTTAAGTTGGACTCCTACTCCACACTTGATTTTAGGATGATATCTTCTTATCAGACTAGGTTTCAGAACTAACCTAATTATCTTCATCAGCTAGCATAATCATGTACTTGGCATGATCATACTATTTCCTTCATCAACTCCCTCTATCAAAGATTTATTCTAGGTTGTATCAACCTTCTGAGATTAAAGATATAATCTCCCCTTAGTGTGATTCATATAGGATCTACTTCACTTCATAACTCCATGAGTCTAGGTATTGGTTACTTCCTAAGGATGGTTCTAGTCTAGACAAGAATTAGGGTTTAGGTTGTGATATTCCCCTATATCAAATGACTTGTCCTAATTAAAACTTGAGTAATGACTAAAGTCTCCTAGTTGGCCTTTATAGGAATGGCTCTAACGTTCTTAAGTTATCTCACCTATAGCTAAGGCAAATCTAATAATCAAACTGGCATGGAGTTAACCTTTCCACTTCTCATATTTGGACTCACTAGATTAGAACATAAGAATATAGAATAGATCATGATTTAAGAATCAGACATGTGTTGACTTCTTTAGCATGAAAGAAGTAGGGTTTAAAGAATACCATGATGATCTAGGTGTGAATATATATTTGGTTCTAAAATGGTGTGTCAAGCATTTTAGTTTTACCTCACTTAACTCTTTTAGTTGTTGTGACTATCACTACCCAAAACAGGGTTTTGACAAAGGTCATATTGAAGTTTATCGCGCTCTAGTTGATGAGCTACTTCAATTCCATCAACTCAAGTAAAACTCCAATCACTTTGATCTGTTTTATTTAAATGCGCGAAAATTACCCAGATTTTCTATGCATGAAATGCAATGCACACATCTGTTGCCTCTATTTTGTAACCTCTAATCCTGGGATATTACACATTCTGCGCCCATCCTGAGTAGATCTTCGCCGCTGCGGGGCAGCTCCATCTCGCGCACCGACTTGACCTCTGCGCCCGCCAAATCCATCAGCGTTGCGGCCCCTTGTTCCAGTTCTCTTCCCCCCTGAGTGGGAGGAACGAGAAACCAGTGTCTCATCCTCCGCCTCCAGCGCAAACGGTCGACAGGGGCTTCGAATCGCGTCCAACAATGGCGAGGTGGCTTCCCTATTGTGGTGTGTTCTAGGGTTGGAGTGGGGAGTGGATGGAGAGGGGATTACCTGACAGGAGAACGGCTCCTGCCCCCGGGTCCCGCTCTCGGTCGCTCGAACAGTGCTACGGAGCGGTGGGGATGAGAGGGTGGTCGGTGGAACAGTGGCGGCGCGCTCACCGGAGACAGGGTCGAGGGCGCCCGCGTCGCCAGAGCTCGTGTCGCATATGCTGATTCAAGTTGTGAAAGTTGCAATGGCATAGATCCAATTAACCCATAATTTATTGGTACTTGATAGGACTTTGACGAGCTAATTCTCTAAAGTTTGCATGAATTTACTGAGAAGTAAAATCATTTTGACACGCTAATATAGTAGTTTAAGTAGATTGTGACAAATAAATAGTTACTAGATGTTCACATCTCTTCGTGTTTTTTTATTTTATAGTTGATGAGGATGGTAAATAAGTAGCTTTATATTCATATTTCTTATGTCAAAGTTGCAATTCGGCAATTTCTCATGTTTGCTCGCATTCTATGGAGGATGGGAGTGGTGTGGAGATTTGGCGGGAGCTCTGCCTCCAATAAGCTTCACAGTCCCTGGATTTTTTTACTACATATGTAGTTTCCCCCTTCCTCTGGTTGTCGCGGTGACAAAGGAGACAAATATGAGTTCTGGCTCGGCGCGAGGATCTGGAGAAGCGACTTGTTGGTCAGAAACCGCTAGCAATGGATCGGATACAAGCATAGCGGGTTTCCTTTGAGCTTAACCACCACGGTTTCTAGCGTGTAATCTTCCAACCAGCCATGGTATCTTTTGGCAAGGCCAGCCTCTCAAAGTTTATGAGAATGCCTTTGTCACTGGTTCTTCTTCCACCTCGAGGTCATGGCGATGTTTCAAAAGGAAGGGCATTTTGAGCATGAGATATGTGAAGTCTTCCTCCAGCCGGTTGCGGTGTGGCGGGCCTGCGGCAAGCAGACCAGGCCAAGTTGTTTCATTTGATCATCTCTAATGTCAGCGTGCTTGGATCTTCAATGAAGATGCATTTTCAATAGAGAAGGATCATGCCGCGAGAAAACCATTTCTAGGGTCCTTATTGCAAAATTCCTAGACCAGCTTGTAATTTCTATTTTTATTCGGGTCCATGTGCTTAATGTAGCGCCTGATCTTATCAATAGAAAAGCGGTGGCCCCGGTTCTCTTGGTTCTTCTTCAGTGTTCAGTCAACTCTCTTCCACGTTCAATCCACTATGATATGGAGGTGAAAAGCATCTCCAGCCGCGCCCCCCAAACTGCCCCTCAAACGGCGTCAGATCGAGCATTTGGGGGATGCCCCCACGGGTTGCCGCTTTCGTCACTAGTACAGATCAGGCCTTCATACACGGCTGAATCGGCCCGTCGCACATGGTTGACAAAATCGTCGCTACACGTAGGTGTGTGATGAAGCCGACCAACGTAGGCGGTTTTTTAATTGTGTGCGGTAATAACCATTCGCAGATGACACAGTTTCAAATTCGTGTGCGGACTCGATGGCTTCCACATACGGTAGTAATTTTTCAGGGTCACCGTTAGTAAGAGATCGTACATGGTTATTTGTACTTAACCGTGGATAGTAATGTAAATCACAAACGGTGTGTTATTGCATACCAGCAAACCCTAATCGGCATTGCAAGAAAGTACAGTATAGTAGCAACTTCAAATATATTATCATTGTATATTTTGGTACATCATATTATGTTACATACATCTTTTACAAAGGATAAAGATACAAAATAGAAGATAAAATTTAGCTACTCTTGGTTACGTCACCCTCTCCTCTGCTACGGTGATCTACCTTGCAAGGACAAAAAGATTTCTTGACTTGTTCTTAGGTCGTGACCACCATCTTGTACCATGCTCGAGCCACAACACTGCAGCAGTGAACGGTGATGATCAAAGATTTCTCCACTTATCATCGAGTCGTGATACTGCTTTTCCCAAAGGTAGACGCCACTCGTTGTAGCGGCGACCGACCACCCGCAGTTGCAGAAACAACTAAATATGTTTGTAACAATTGTACAACATTCCTTGTGTTAGGGCATTTTCTAGCCCTCCCTAGTTTTGTGTGTTAGTTGACAACACCAGGACATTTTACCAGTGTTTTTGTGCAGAAAGTTGGCCGGATATTTTGGCCGGATTTTTACCAAATCTGGGCCGGATAATCCGGCCACCCCTGAAAACGGCTAAGGACCAGAAGCAGCAAGATGCGCGTCACCCAGATTTAGGGGCGGATATTTCGGCCGGATTATTCCAAATCTGGGCCGGATAATCCGCCCCCCGATGAAAACGACTAAGGACCAGAAGAAGAGCAGATGCGCGTCACCCAGATTTAGGGGCGGATATTTGGGCCGGATTATTCTAGATCTAGGCCGGATAATCTGCCCCCCCCCGGTGAAATCGACTAAGGACCAGAAGAAGAGGAGATGCGCGTCATCCAGATTTAGGGGCGGATATTTGGGCCGGATTATTCTAGATCTGGGCCGGATAATCCGCCCCCCGGTGAAATTGACTAAGGACCAGAAGGAGAGTAGCTTGCTCGTCCTCGTCAAGAACAAGACACTATTTGGAGCCAACCTCACTGCAAGATCTCCACCTTCAACCACCCAAAGTCTTAGATCTTTAGAGGATCGAAGGAGGAGGTCCCGATCTACATCTCCACCGAAGGAATTTCTTTTTCCCCTCCTTTTGCTTGAGGGATTTGTTCCTAGTGGTTCCTTGGAAACACTAGGTGGTTTGATTCGAGATTTCTCTTGTCTTTGTGGATTCTAGCCTCCGTGGCTTTCTTGGGAGCCTCCAATTCAGTTGTGGATGTGTGCCCCAATCTCCGTGTAAGGGATTCGGTGAGTTCCCCCAATAGAACCGCTTAGTGGAACGAGCTAGCCTCCGTGGCTTGCTCACCGGAGAACAAGGTGAGCCTCCATGGCGTTGGTCGACTCCGTGTCACCACACCTCTCCAACGTAGATGTACTTCCCCTCAAAAGGAAGGAACTACGGGAATACATCCTTGTGTCTCCGGTCTCCGCTCCTCGGTTATTTTTTACCCGAACTTGCTTACTTGCTTACTTGTTCACTTGCTTGCTTGTCAGTTAGGAAATTCACCTAGTTGCACATCTAGAGAATTTACTTTGTGTCAAGCCTAAAACTTGAAAAAGATAAAAAAATTGTGTAGCGCCTATTCACCCCCCTAGTCGCCTATAAGATCCTTTCAATTGGTATCAGAGCCTAGTGCTCTTTGATTGGGCTTAACCGCCTAAGAGATTATGGGCGACGAGGACCCCGCCACTAAGGCGGATCTCAATAGCATCTTGTCACGAATGGATGCTATGATGGCAACCATGGAAATCCAAAAAGCTCAACTTGATGCTCTCACTAGTGGAACATCTAGTACCACTCCACCAACTCTGGTTGACACCCCGGATAAGGATAAGCCATCCTTAAACGAGGAAGATCCGGACAAGGATGGGAATGAGAATAACGAGGATCCACCCAAGAAAGATGACACCTCTCGGGGACATAGCACGGAAATTCCACATCCTACAAGCTATGTCTCCGGAAGACACCTTCAAATGCCACACCTTTCCTCATGCGGCCCACCGCCACCACTTGATGCTTCTAGCTTTGCCAATTGGCAAGATAACATGCGCTCTCACATAAACTTTGTGTCTATTGAGCTTTGGAGGATCATTGAGCAGGGTTACCATCCGACTTCCAAGGATTTGTCCAACTTGCTACCTTGGGAGCAAATCGACAAGCAACTCAATGCCTCCGCCTTGCATCTCATTCACATGTCTCTCACCGAGAAGGACAAGGCGTTCGTCCGCAACATCTCCTCCGCAAAGGAAGCTTGGGATGCTCTCACCAACCTCTTCATCGGCAACAAAAGTATTCAAGAGTCCAAGTTTGATGAGGCATCCAATGAAGCGGACAACTTCGCCATGCTTGATGGTGAATCTCCCGAAGAACTTCATCGATGTCTCTCGGCTCTCCAAGTGAAGCTAGTCGACCTCGGCTCTACTCAATGTGATGAGAGATGGATGAAGAGGAAGTTTGTTCAAGCCCTCTTGCCCTTCATGAAAGATATGATGAACTCAATCAAGGGAGATGCCAACTTTAGGAAGATGACCGCTCATGACATCTTGCAAGAAATTGTGGCAAGGAAGATCTCCGAGAAGAATGCGGATGATGCTCTAGCTCGTGCACGTGGTGTGCGTGCTCCCAACCTTGCTTTGAAGGCCAAAGTCTATCTTCATGAAGAAGCAAGCTTGATGGAAGAGGAAGAGTCAATGGGTGGAACTCCCGAAGACATGAAGTATGCTCATGCCGAACACATGGCTCTTGCTCAACGGGCATTCATGAAGAAGTGGAAGTCATCTAGTCCCTCCAAGCCCAAGGCCACAAGTAGAGTGAGGACGTGCTACAATTGTGGCAATCAACACCATTTCATCGTGGATTGTCCCTATGAAAGGGTGGAAGATCACAATGGAAGACTCATCCGCAAGGAGATGAAGGCCAAGTCTTACCCACCAAGGAACTTTGACAAGAAGAAAGCCGTTCCAATACATGCTTTGACAAGTCAAGAAGAATACCCATCCGGTGATGATGCAAGTGATGATGAAGAAGTAGGAAGGGCCGCCATTGCCATCGCCAAGCCTATCTCTTCACCATCCCTCTTCGCTTCCGCAAACGAGTCCAAGCGCTCCAACTCCAAGGGAACATGTCTAATGGCTCACGCTACAAAGGTATCACCCTCTTTCACACCCATCATACCTAGAAGCTTATCCTTGATGGATTGTGTTGATACTAGTAGTGATAAGGATGAGCCTAATGAATTGGACACCTTCATGTCAACCTTGCATGGGGAGACCAAAGCTCGCTTTGAGATTCTCCTTGATCAATATAATGAGTCTCTCCAACTTAATGATAAAAATGAGGAACGCATTTTTGAGCTAGAAGGGCATGCTCGTGAGTATGCCGATGAAATTGCCACACTCTCTCAATCCCTTGAGGTTGAGCAAGATCTAAGGATGGCACTTGAGGCATCCAAGTTAGGTCTTGAAGAGTCTTATAATTTGGACATTGCTAGGCTTAAAAGTGATCGTGACATTGCTCAATCGGTTGCCAATGAACTTAGGTTGCAAAATGAGAAACTTAATCTTATTATTGCTAAAGAAGCAACCAAGTTCCCTTCTAGCACCTTTGTTGCAAGTACTTGTTGCACTAACCCTCTTTCTGAGAAAGATTCCCCTAAAGGTGACACAAGGCTTGATGAGCTTTTGAGTGCTCAAAAACAACATGGTGACAAGACCGGGCTTGGTTTCACTTCCAAGTCTAAGAAGAAGAGGAACAAAAAAAAGAACAAGAAGAAGAACAACAAGAAGACGCAGTTTCTTGTGCCCACTCCTCCTCCTAAGAAGCACATCCCAAATGACATATGCTTTGATGAGGATGGCAATGTTTATGAGGAGGAGGGGGAGCTCGTGAAGGAGGTGGTTGGGAATGCCAAGAGGGCAATGCCCAATCACAACGATTTTGCGGGAAAATATAACCCTTCTTATGTTCTTCGCCGTGCTTATGATGGACATGTTTATGCTAAATTTGTTGGCTCACCTAATGAATGCATTGCTTGGTCTATTTGGGTTCCTAAGACCCTTATTACTAACAAAAGGGGACCCATTGAAAAATGGGGACCTAAAAACAAGACTTGATCTCTTGTAGGGCTTTGCTTCCGGTGCGGGACAATGGATAATTGATAGTGGTGCTACCAATCATATGTCCGGAAGCAAAGAGTTGGTGAAGGAGCTTCGCACCGGTTCATCTAGTGCGGGCTACGTCACCTATGGAGATTCCTCAAGGTCAAAGGTATTGGGTCTTGGTAAAGTTGTCATATCTCAAGATGTTTCCGTGGAAAATGTCATGCTTGTTGAGTCTCTTTCTTATAATTTACTTTCCGTAGCTCAACTTGCCGATATGGGCTTTGCAACTTTCTTTGATGTTGGGATTGTGGTTCTTTTGTGGAGCAAGTCTCTTAAAGTAGCCTTTGTTGGACATGTCGAAAACGGCTTATATGTGATTGACTTCTTGGAGAAGGTCACTAAAGCCACGACTTGCCTAATGGCTAAAGTTGACGTGGGATGGCTTTGGCATCACCGGCTAGGCCACGTCAATATGAGAACTTTGCAAAGTCTCTACAAAGGTAACCACATCCTAGGACTAACCGATCTAACATTTGCCAAAGATCGTGTGTGCAGAGCTTGCATTGAAGGAAAGATGCATGAACTTCCTCATCCTAGCAAGACGGTCATTTCTTCTAAGAGGGTCTTAGAGCTCCTTCACTTGGACCTCTTTGGCCCTCCATCTCACGCAAGTCTAGGAGGGAAGAAGTATTGCTTGGTGATCGTTGATGACTACTCAAGATATACATGGGTCTACTTCTTCAAGCACAAATACGAGACCCAACAAACAGTCAAGGACTTCATCAAGGAAGTGGAACGTCAATATGGCCAAGATATCTTGATGATTCGTAGTGACAATGGGACAGAGTTCAAGAACTACACCGTGAATGAATTCTTGAGTGATGAGGGAATTCGTCATCAATACTCGACTCCCTACACTCCGCAACAAAATGGTGTAGCCGAGCGGAAGAACCGGACCTTGATGGACATGGCAAGGACAATGTTAGCGGAGTTTAAGTCTCCGTATAACTTTTGGGCCGAAGCAATCAATACCGCTTGTCATGCTTCTAACCGGCTATATCTTCGCAAGGGCTTGAACAAGACTCCGTATGAGATCCTCACCGACAACAAGCCTAACATCAAATACTTTCGAGTATTCGGTTGTAAATGCTTCTATCTTAGAAAGGGTGTTCATTTGTCCAAGTTTGACTCTAAAGCTCTTGAGGGTATCTTTGTTGGTTATGCCGCCGAATCTCATGCTTTTAGAATCTTTGACAAAGAGTCCGCTCGTGTTGTTGAAGTTTCTAACGTGAGATTCGACGAGAATGACGGCTCCCGTGTGGAGCAAAGTGGTGTTTGTGATGTAGGTGACAAAATACCTCCTCAAGCCATAAGAAGAATGGGTGTGGGCCATCTCATACCCATTGAGGGACACCTTTTGGCGAAAGGAGAAGGACTATGCTCTACTCAAGTGGAGCCTTCACCTTCACAAGCTCCACAAGGACCGATTGATGCTAACCAAAGACAAGCTCTAGACCCTCATTCAAGCGAGCAAGTCCAAGATCAAGACCAAGTGGACGGTGGTGATTCCTCACCAATGATAGATCAAGGCCAAGCTCAAGATGTTGAGCATGCTCATGATGTTGATCAAGCTCAAGTTGAAGGTCAAGGCGAGGACCAAAATAGTGGTGATGACCAAGTGGTTTCTCAAGAGTCTTTTGAAGAAGCTCAAGCTCGCCGTGCAAGGAAAGTGGAAGAGGCTCTTCGCAAGGGGAGTCATACCTTGGATAGTGTGATTGGAAGTGTGAGAAAAGGGGTTTCCACAAGGAGACAATTAGCCAACTTTAGCATCCATCATGCCTTCGTCTCTTGTGTGGAACCTTAAAAGGTGTTTGAGGCACTTGAAGACCCAGATTGGGTGGAGGCCATGCACGAAGAACTCAACAACTTCAAGCGCAATGAGGTTTGGACTTTGGTGGAGAAGCCCAAGGAGTGCTGCAATGTCATTGGAACCAAGTGGGTGTTCAAGAACAAACAAGATGTCAATGGGATCGTTGTGAGGAACAAGGCACGCTTGGTCGCTCAAGGATACTCTCAAGTTGAAGGAATTGACTATGGAGAGACCTACGCTCCCGTGGCTCGTCTCGAGTCAATCCGTATCCTCCTTGCTTATGCTTCTCACTTCAATTTTAAGTTATATCAAATGGATGTGAAGAGTGCTTTTCTCAACGGTCCTCTACATGAATTGGTCTATGTGAAGCAACCCCCGGGCTTTCAAGATCCTCATTTCCTAACCCATGTCTACAAACTCGATAAGGCGCTTTATGGCCTTAAACAAGCCCCACGCGCGTGGTACGAGCACCTTAAAGATTTGTTGGTAGACCGTGGGTTTGAAATTGGGCTCATTGACCCAACTCTTTTTACCAAGAAAGTCAACGGGGAGCTTTTCATATGCCAAATTTATGTAGACGATATCATTTTTGTCTCTTCTAACAAACTCTTCAATGATGAATTTGCAAAGCTAATGACAGACAAATTCGAGATGTCCATGATGGGAGAGTTGAAATTCTTTCTTGGCTTTGAGATTCGGCAATTGCGAGGAGGGACTTTCATCAATCAAGCCAAGTACATCCAAGACATGCTCAAGAAATTCAACATGGATTCCGGAGTTAAAGGAGCCAAAACCCCCATGCCGACAAAGGTTACTCTTGATCTCGATCCTAGTGGTAAGGAGGTGGATCAAAAGCTTTACCGTTCTATGATTGGGTCGCTTCTTTATCTTTGCGCATCTAGACCCGATATCATGCTTAGTGTGGGAATGTGTGCACGATACCAAGCCGCCCCAAAGGAAAGCCATTTGATGGCCGTGAAAAGAATCTTTCAATATTTGATTCATACTCCAACTTTTGGTCTTTGGTACCCGAAGGGATCAAGTTTCGAGCTTGTTGGGTACTCGGACTCGGATTGGGCGGGAGACAAAGTGGATAGGAAGTCAACTTCCGGGGCTTGCCAACTTCTTGGTAGGTCCTTGGTTAGTTGGTCTTCCAAGAAGCAAAATTGTGTGTCTCTCTCCACCGCCGAGGCCGAGTACGTGTCCGCGGCAAGTTGTTGTGCTCAACTCCTTTGGATGAGGCAAACGTTGAAGGACTATGGAGTTCATTGCGACAAGGTTCCACTCTTGTGTGACAATGAGAGTGCCATCAAGATTGCTCATAATCCGGTTCAACACAACAAGACGAAGCACATTGAGATCCGGCATCACTTCATCTGGGACCACGTCAATCGAGGTGATATTAACCTATCTTATGTAGGTACAAATGATCAACTCGCCGATATCTTCATGAAGCCCCTTGATGAAGCAAGATTCTGAGAGTTGAGGCATGAATTGAATATCATTGATTCTTGCAATGTGGCTTGTTAGTGTGCACTCATTCCCATACGTTAGCACGTGTTCTAATCTAGATGTGGGCATGGATATAGGGGGAGTGCGGTCCTAATTTATTGGGCTATCCCCCCCATAATGCTGAAAGTAATGCAATCATTCTCTTAATATCATTTTGTGATATGTGAGCTTCAATGATTAGTATTGGTTATGGACCCAAGATATATCTTCGCGGTTCAATGCCAAAACACTCATATATGGTGGCTTTGGCCACCGACCTCTTCTTTTGAAGAGTTTATTCCTTGAAAATCTTTTGAGCTTGGTTTGAGTTTTTTCTTGGTTTTGTTTATCTCTTGATATGGGAAGGCACTTGAGTTGGTCTTTCGATGATTTCTTGCGTTTTTGCAACTCCAAGTGCCGAGAACCACTCCGTTTTGCCTTCTAACCTAAGCCCATCTCATCTCTAAACATTCTCTCCATGCACACAAGTCCAGTTTTTCTGCCACAAATTTCCCGAGCAAAGGAGTTCCAGGCCGGATTATCCGGGCCACTTTTGGGCCGGATTATCCTGGGCCCGGAATATTCGGTCCAAGTTTGGGCCGGATAATCCGGCCCTGCGGTTTGTCCATATAAATAGAGGGCGTCGGGGTGAACTGCCCACTTTGGCAGTTCTTCCACCCCTAACCCCCTCTCTCTCCACCGCCGCCGCCTGCTCCTCCTCTTGCTCGCCGGTGCCTCCCCGGCCGCCGGATCCGGCCGATCTTCGAGGCTCGTGCTCTCCTCCTTCTTGGGAACAAGTTCCTCCAAGCAGTTCCTCCAATGGATGAGGGTAAATTTCGCATCTCCTAGTCCTTGTGGTGAAGTTCTTGTGAGATTTATTTTGCTTAGATCTTGGAGTCTGGTTGTTCCCTTTGATCTCTCCTTAGGCCTTGTGATATGCTCTAGTGATTCACCTAGCCGATCTATGGTTTTGACTTGTTAGGGCAAGTTTTGAGAAAAATTTGCCAGGGGGCGGATTATCCGGCCCAGTTTTGGACCGGATAATCTGGCCTGGTATATGCAGTCTTTTTCTCTTTTCTTGTCCATCATTGTCATGCGTTCTTCTGCTATGTTCATCACTCTAGTGTATGCTCCTGGTTCTTGTGTGCATCCTCATCACCATGCTTCCTACTTATTCTCCTCACAGGTGCAGGTCCGGCAAAGAGGCATCGTCCTCGCTACCTCTGTTACAATGAAGATGGTATTTTGGAAGATGAGGTGTCCATTCGTCAGAAAGAGCGGGCAACAGTTCGGAAAGTGAAGGCAACCAAAGAGGCTAAGGCAGCTGAGAGGGTTGCTAAGAAGGCTGCTCGAGCCAACAAGGGAAAGGAACCCCGTGTCAACTACAAGCTGATGAGCCAAGTGTCCTACTCAGCCCTGAGGAAACAAGATTGGTACGCCGCTCAGCCGAGGTTTGCGAACATTGAAGACCGCCGTTTTTGGTGTCCAGAGCAGCTGTACATCTTTCAGGATATCTTTGCTCCCATGAGTAAGCCCATTCGCCCGATGCATCCCATTGATCTTACTTTCCTGAAGTCGAAGGAGTACTTTGTTCCAGCTGTCCAGGTGGCAGAGAGGCTAGGCCTCACTGGTTTGTTGACTTGTCAGTGCGATTATGATCCTCAGCTCATAGTGTAGTTTTATGCTACCTTGGCTTTTGCTGCTGATGATGACAGAACTTTCAAGTGGATGACTGGGACTCGGTACTGTGAGTCTTCCTTCACTCGGTTTGCTTCTTTGTTGGGCTACCCCTTTAATGGCCCGACGAATCCTGTTGGTCACCGGCTTCACACTCCGCTTCCAGTCGACAAGAATCTGCTTTGAGATCTGTATGGACCTAATGGAGTTCCTGGTCAAGTTGCTGGTCTGTTGCCTCTGTATGATCTTCTTGTGCGTATCTTCAGGGAGAACATTGCTCCAAGTGGAGGGAACAACGATGCTATCAGAAGCTCCTTGGTGGATCTCCTCATCTTTTCTCATGATTGTGCCACGTCTACCGACCCGGATGCAGATTTCTCTCTTGATGTGATGGACTTTATCTTCAACGAGATGTACGATGCTATGGTCAGCAGGGGTTCTCTTCCGTACGCCCCTTTCATCATGAAGCTTATCATTGACACTTGTAAGGGTCAGGATTTCAGCAGTCAGTGTGTGTCACACAAGGTTAAGAAGCTCTATGAGAGATGCTCGTTCTAGTGTGCCAAGTGGCAAGTTTGTGTCTAAGGATGTGCCCAAGAGAGTGAGGAAGTTGAGCTGGTTTCAGAAGCATGTTCTTTGCATGAAGGTTGAGATTCATCGTGAGAACTATGATGCTTATTGTGAGCGCAAGACTATCCTTGATACTCAGCGTGAGATTCTTCATAAGCTCAGTGGGGACCAAGCTTCTCTATCTCCTCCTCCTCCTCCCATTGCCTACAACAAGTGGCATTCCGAGACCTATGATTGGGGCGCGATGGAGAGGTTTCTCTATGTTGGTCGCACCACTCGTGTTGATGATGAAGATGAAGAGGAAGAGGATGCGGAAGAGGATGAGGAAGGAGAGTTTGAAGAAGATGATGAAGAGGAGGACTATGAGGAGGATGAGGACGACGACGACTTTGAGTGACTTCTTGGAGCGTGTAGTATGCTCTTGTCCCTTTTTGGTGTTTTGATGCCAAAGGGGGAGAAGTTGTTCTAGTAGGGTTTCTCGTTGGGATTTGCTTTGGTTTGGGAGCTGCCTCCGGTTTTCTCGTTTGTGAACTTATCGTTATCTTGTGCTTGGTGAACTTTCTTTAGGGTTGAATTATTGTGGAACTTGTTTAAGTTTTATTGCCTATTGTGTCTATGCTCATATTGTTATTGTGAAACTTGTTTAAGTTATATTGCTTATCTCTAGAGGGAGCTTCAATTGAACTTATGCATATCTTTAGGGGGAGCTCCCTTGCTTATTTGATCTTACTATTGCAAATCCTAGTGTTGTCATCTAACACCAAAAAGGGGGAGATTGTTAGGGCATTTTCTAGCCCTCCCTAGTTTTGTGTGTTAGTTGACAACACCAGGACATTTTACCAGTGTTTTTGTGCAGAAAGTTGGCCGGATATTTCGGCCGGATTTTTACCAAATCTGGGCCGGATAATCTGGCCACCCCTGAAAATGGCTAAGGACCAGAAGCAGCAAGATGCGCGTCACCCAGATTTAGGGGCGGATATTTTGGCCGGATTATTCCAAATCTGGGCCGGATAATCCGCCCCCCGGTGAAAACGACTAAGGACCAGAAGAAGAGCAGATGCGCGTCACCCAAATTTAGGGGCGGATATTTGGGCCGGATTATTCCAGATCTGGGCCGGATAATCCGCCCCCCGGTGAAATCGACTAAGGACCAGAAGAAGAGCAGATGCGCGTCATCCAGATTTAGGGGCGGATATTTGGGCTGGATTATTCTAGATCTGGGCCGAATAATCCGCCCCCAGTGAAATCGACTAAGGACCAGAAGGAGAGCAGCTTGCTCGTCCTCATCAAGAACAAGACACTATTTGGAGCCAACCTCACTGCAAGATCTCCACCTTCAACCACCCAAAGTCTTAGATCTTTAGAGGATCGAAGGAGGAGGTCCCGATCTACATCTCCACCGAAGGAATTTCTTTTTCCCCTCCTTTTGCTTGAGGGATTTGTTCCTAGTGGTTCCTTGGAAACACTAGGTGGTTTGATTCGAGATTTCTCTTGTCTTTATGGATTCTAGCCTCCGTGGCTTTCTTGGGAGCCTCCAATTCAGTTGTGGATGTGTGCCCCAATCTCCGTGTAAGGGATTCGGTGAGTTCCCCCAATACCACCGCTTAGTGGAACGAGCTAGCCTCCGTGGCTTGCTCACCGGAGAACAAGGTGAGCCTCCGTGGCGTTGGTCGACTCCGTGTCACCACACCTCTCCAACGTAGACGTACTTCCCCTCAAAAGGAAGGAACTACGGGAATACATCCTTATGTCTCCGGTCTCCGCTCCTCGGTTATTTCTTACCCGAACTTGCTTACTTGCTTACTTGCTTACTTGTTCACTTGCTTGCTTGTCACTTAGGAAATTCACCTAGTTGCACATCTAGAGAATTTACTTTGTGTCAAGCCTAAAACTTGAAAAAGATAAAAAATTTGTGTAGCGCCTATTCACCCCCCTAGTCGCCTATAAGATCCTTTCACCTTGTATGTGAGAATTGCAACTAAAAGAAAAGAGTATGAGATGTGCAACTGCAAAAATTAGCCACTTACTTTTAATTGCAGGTGCCTTGTGAGAAGGCAAAGGAAGGTTGCGTACCCACGTGAGCCGCCTTATTTTCTTACAGCAAACTTGTTTAATCCTAAGTTAACATTTATGGACTTCGTTCCACCGTAATATGTTCAAGAGGTAGCATATTTGTTGTTCACCATCATGTCAAAGTACCTAAGGCTATACTCTATTAATTCTTAATACTAGATTGCTTGAAGGTTATTCCTTTCTAATGGAGTATAAGTAAGATGTGTAGTATTATATTTATGTTAGGACATGATGCCCATATGAATATTTATCTAGTAACATTATAAATTCATGTCAATGTTTCATTCATCTATCTTGAGAGTAGATAAGTGAACCCATGAATCCCGGTCCAATTTTAATCATAATAAATACATTTTTAACACTTGTACGTGTCTTTTTATTTTTAGTCATAATTAAATCTAGAATACCAAAAATTACTTCTACCTTTCGCAACTACACCAAAAACTGAAAAACACCTTTACTTTACAGCATTAGTTTACTTTCTATTATTTACTTTTTATTATTTAATTAGTTGTACATATTTTGAAACCTTATGCTTAACAACCACTCGTTGGAGTTGGGGATTCAAGACAAGGAGTTTTTTTTGCAGGTTGCGTGATGAGAACAAAGAGAGATTTTTCGACTGTTTCCCGAGAGTTCGATATTAAACCCCGAGTCACCCTTGTGAGGAAGATTCTCTTGCTACAACACTCGCACTTGGAGTCCCAACAAAGTGACACATTTCTTAGTGCCATCAGCGATCAGATCTCGAACATTGCTAGTATCAAAGAAACAAACGGAAAGGACATCGATGTTTATGGTTCAAACAACAAAAGATCTTTGTGAATGCACAGGGATCATTGTGGCCCTCCAGGTCCCCCTGATGATCATTTATTGGATAGAGTTCTCGGCACTGTCTGGAGTATTCTCGAATCATGGATAACATGCTTAAGGGATCAAAGATGTTTAATATGGTTTTCGTAATATTCAGAAACATCGGAGTGTTGTTGGAAGAGAGACAGAAAAGTTCTGATATAGTCCAAAAGTCGTCGGTTCCAAAAAGGGTTTCAGAGTATCGAGGGATTAAATAATAAAGTAATTGATATTAATTAAGTGAATGAATATTACTAAAACATTATTTTATTATTTAAAGGTGCATCCCACCTTAATGGGACCCTCTCGGAGGGGAGCCCATTAAGCCCTAGGCGCCCCCTTAATGGATAAGGGTTGGTTGGGACACCCTAGGGTTATGGTTTTGGTGGGGACCAGCCGGCCTGTCCTCACCTCCCCTTGTCCGCTGCCCTAGCCCCCCCCTTAGCCGCCTTAGGGCTGCCTTGGTGGAAGGGTTAGGGTGCACCCCTCCCCTCCTATATAAAGGAGGCCCTAGGAGGAGAGGAGCACACAATTGAGCCAAGAGCTCTACTCTCTCCCTCCCTGGTGCGCCACCTCCACCACCCCTCTCTCTCCTCTCTCACGTGGCCTCCCGAAGGGCTGTGCAAGAGTTGAGACTACACCACCGCTGCACGATGTCGTGCTGTGGAGTTTTCAGATCCGGTTCGAATACATCTATTTCCACAAACTCGGCTGGATTGGGGATTCCGAGGGTCGTTTTGATCACCGTACGTGTGTGTGTATGCGTAGGTGCTCCCACTTGTGGTACCGGAGTCACTGAGTCAAGTTCCTCACGACCTTGAGGTCGACTACGTCTGCTACATCATCAACACTTGTGTGGGAGCGTAATCTCCGTGTTCGGTCTACAAGGGTATATCACTAAATCCAAGTTAATCGTTACAACATTGCTAGTATATAGATCTTGGGCAATTCGGGGTTGCATAGATAATAATTTTTTTTGTTATTAGCATCGAACCCCAATATATTTTAAATTCGGTCTTTCAAAAATAAAGACCAAAATATACTTGTTTATTTTACTACCTAAAAAATTCAGGTATCCAATAATTCGGGTTCAGGTTCGGTCACAATCAAACAACATCGACGATGTTGCCAACACAAAGCTTGGGCATTATTTAGTTTTTTTAGCATTTTAACTATATATCTAGAGATTTTTTAGGATATTATTGTTAGTAATTGATAGGAATGAACGTTCAACAATTGAAATAACAAATATAATCATGCTATAGATGTTGATCATCATTCAACAATACAATAATTCACACATGTCACACAATTGTAGAGATTGGAGAAATATTACATAAATTTTGGTCAGTTGGTCTATTCGGTTACTAGAAAATAATGACCATATTTATCAAGCTAAATTCACTCTATAAAATTTGCTACCCAATATGTTGATCGGTCTTTTCGGGTTCGGTTTTCGGTCATCGATTTTTCTGCCCATCCCTAGTCGCCAGCAACCTCCTTGCACCAAGTATAAAAGTTGATAAAAAAATTGAATGAGAAGTCCGGTGCCAAGGTGCATGACTCCGACCTCTTTTGGCCCAAATCTTGTGGCACAAGTCTTGCTTCGGCACCGAAGATGCTTGGCGCATTTCGAAATTGTTTTCTCAAAAAATACCCAACGCACCGGACGGCCCACTTGACAGCCGAACAAAAAGCCCCCCACCCACCGCTCTCCGTTGGTAAATCCTATTGAGCGCCCGTTAGCGCGGCGACACGTATCTTGTTTATGCTATGTTTCTGAAGCGGGCTGGCCCAACAGAGATATCATAGGGTGTTGGTTTTCTACCGGTTTTAGGTATGTTCCGAAGGATTCCGATTTGGCTTTCTGCGGTTTACTCCGAGTTTTCTCCTTTTTATAGTTTTTATTTTCTTTCCTTTTCTATTCTTTTAAAATCTGAACATTTATAAATTTGAACAATTTTAAATTCTAATATTTTTTAGTTTGAACAATATCAAATTTTAATAATTTTCAAATCTGAACAAATTTTAAAATCCAAACAATTTTTTTTAAAATGTGAACATTATTAATTTTCGGATGTATTTCAAATATGATTTTAAATTCACCAAACATTTGATTAAAAAAAAAACCGAATGGATTTCGTTTCAGAATAGGGAAATTTCCACATTCTCTCTTTCGCGTCTCGTTCATCCCCACCTGCCCCGGCCTCCTCGTCCAAGCCCCGCCGCCGGCCGAGCGCGCCGCCCTGCCCCACGGCTGCCGAGCTCGGAGCGTCCTGTGGCCTCGACCTCCTGCCCGGCGGCGTCGTCGCGGGGGCCGTATGCGGGTTTGGCGGCGGCGTCCACGACGATGAGGACGCCGTCTTCTTCTCGAACGTGGACTACTCTATGGCGCCATGGCCGACCACGCCTCGCCGTCTTCTTCTCTGCCGCGGAGCTCGGGACGAAGACCATGGCGTGGGAGGCGTGCCCTCGGGGCTCCTTCCTCCCGTTGCCGAGCTCGCCGTCCTGGCACGCGGGCGAGCGGCCGCGCTTCCTGCCGTTGTGGAGCTCCTGCCGGCGTCCGCGCGAGGGCATCGCGCCGGAGAAACTGCATGCCTGAAGGAGAAGGGGAGGATGGTCGAACCATCAACGGCGGACACCCAGGTGACGATTCCCTATAAACTTCAAGTCCGTCTTCGATTCGATTTTCAACAACTTCTGGCGGCTTCATGGAATCATGGTCTCCCCTTCCGTCTTGGATTGGGATCCAAGATTCTCCGAGCTGTTCACGGAGACGCAGTACAACCTCGCAAGAATATAACTGGAGACTAGAATAGAATCAGACTCGACAAAATATTAGGAGGAGGAGGAAGCCAGACCGATGGAGACGGCAGAGGGAAGCCATTGGTGGGAGTGGATTTCCGATGAGGTCGGGGAGGAAGTCAAGGCCGAGGGGAGCCATTGGTGGGAGTGGATTTCCACTTCCGCCGCCAATGAGATGGGAGAGGAAGGCGTCACTTGCGGCATTGAGAAGGTAGAATTGGAGGAGATTGAGCAAGCCAGTGAGATGGGAGAGGAAAGCGTCACTTGCGGCGGCGTTGAGAAGGCAGCAGCAGAATTGGATAAGATGCCGACTAACCAGTTCTTTGACATATACCGCGGCTGCATCATGTCCAGGTTGTCCAGATTGTTTTTCAGACCCTGTGAAGACGATTGTATGAGTGAGTAGTCCCTTAATTAGGTTGCTTTTCTTCTCTTCGCTTCATACTGCGGCTGCTGCATCTCCAAGGGATTTACTTATTTACTTGTTCTCGTGACCCATCTAAATCTTCTTTCTTTCTTTCTTTCAGCATCATTGAGTCCGATGCACTTCACGAACACTACACTGCCGGGTGCTTCCGTCGCCACCACCCTGCAGATCTTCTCTGTCAGCGTCCAAGAGATAAAGGAGGAAGCTCTCGGGTTGAATTGGCCTCTGTCTGTGTACGGCACGGTTGCCGCCCGAGACACCGTGGATCGCAAACGCAACCTTCTCTTCCACCGTGAAAGGGATAACTGCCAAATGCTCACTCGAAAGGTAAAGTTTTCTTTTCTCCTCCTCCTCCTCCTCCGCGCATGCAGTTTCTCTTTGCTTACTTTTGCTTGCTTGCACCTTCGTTGTTTTGCTTCTTATAATTGTTGGGGACAAAAAATCAATGCAGGATCCGTGTTTGCAGTTGACTGGCCCGTCTCGTTCCATTGTTGCTACAGAACCTGTTGACTTCGAAATCCAACTGAAAGTAAAGGGCAGAAGAAGAAATGCATCAGAAGATAGGGTGCTGATGCATCAGACCTTTGTCTACAGCGGCCGTACGACTACTCTGTTGAGTAATGACTACTGCAAAATCATGTTACGGTGTGCCAAGTTAGAGAACACGGTCCAGGCAACTGTAGTGTCTGTCCGTGTTACCAACTGGAGGAAGAGGGCATGGCCTTTTAAAGATGGCGGTAAAGTTATTTGCGTTGCCAAGGGGAACGTTGTTAAATCTGAAGTAAAAGAAGAAGAGGTTGTACTTCAACAGCAACTGGCGGATAGCGCTTCCCATGATGGTTACCTCGATCTTTCGAGGCATGCTGTTTCTGTGGATTTAAACGGAGAGCTGAGAGTTATCATCCGTTCATCCAAATTCTCTAATCACGTCTTCTTCCCGGCCCAGGAATGCAAATCAAGTCAGCTCATATGTTGTCTTGGCACCTATGAGGTGGAGGTTACTGTTGCTTGGTCACTGCTTATTCCAGATAAGCGGTGTTTTATCTCGAGGGAGGAATGTGTCGATGATGGTCAGGAGTTCAGGCATAAATGGATGGAGACAAAATTATTGGAGACTCAGTCCGCCAAAAAGATCTACTCCTTGCTTGATATTATCTCCCAGAATGCAGTGAAGCTGAAAGCTTTTCCGAAGCTCAGGATTAGCGATTATAGCACTAGTGAGGTCAAGATCCACATGGATTGTGTGTACCGTGACATGACAAGTTTGCTGCGGATGATGGGGAACGTGGACAATGACAGGGAAATTCTGGACCAAAAGCCAATCTCAGAAAAGATGGGTGCGAAGATTAGGACTGAAGACAAGGGCGAATCAGCAGCGAAGATGCAGGCACCTAGGACCTACTACAAATACGGATGGAATGCAATCGTCAATGAGTTGGACCAGCTCTGCACCCGGTTGGATCAGATGGGGCATCTTAGTTACAAGGGGAAATCCCAGTTGTTCTCCGAGCTGTCCAAGGACAGCATCACCAAAGTTAAATTGGAAGAGGAAGAGTCTGATAGCGATAAGGCTCAAACTGAGGAGGAGTTCTTTGATATATACCGCCAGGGCTGGGTATATGATTGGTCCATATCTTGCGGTACCTTCACAGAGACGAGTGAGTAAACGTTTGCTCACGCTACTTATCTGCTCATTGTTTCTTACTGCATTTGGAATCATTCGTTAATTCTTTAACAAGGGAAGGCATTTACTTTATTACTCTTGTACCAGCCAAATGAATTTTCTAAACAGTCTTCCTTTTTGATTGATGGCTGCAGCATCGTTGAGTCCGATGCACTTCACACACAGTACATCGGGACACGAGCCATGTGGTGCTTTTGTCGGCAGCAGTCTGCAGATATACTCCATCAAAGTCGCAAAAATAGAAAATGATTCTGGCTTGAGCTGGCCGCTGCAAGTGTACGGCGTAGTTGCTGCAAGAGACACGGTGGATCGCAATCGCAACATTCTATTCTCCCGTCAGAGGAATAACTGCCAAGTAATCACACCACATGTCAGTATAGTATTTTTTTTCTTTCTATTTTCTGTTTCCTGATTAGGAATTGCACATATCAAGCACTAAACAATAGACAAAAAGGAGAAATAGCACAGAAAACTGAATAATCAACGGCAAATGCAGGATCCTTTTTTGCGCTTGACTGGTCCGTCTCGTGCAATTGTGGCTGAGGAACCTCCTCATGTGGAAATCAAGCTGAAGGTGAAGGGCGCAACAAAGTCTGAAGATAGTGTGTTGATGAGCCATTTTTGGTATCACAGAAGCATTAGTTATACCGCGTTACACAACACTCTATGTATCCCTATCGAAGGAGACTATTGCACATTGGTGTTGAGCGTAGAGCATCTTGGAGACTCGGTCCAGGCAACCATTGTAGGTATCCGTGTCCATGTTCCTGAAGGGAGACCAAGTCCTTTTGAGTATGGCTGCCGAGTTGTCTGCTCCTCTCTGCCGCGGAGGGAAGTCAGGTTGCCTGATTCTGAGCACATTGCTGCTGACCCCTCGTTTCGGCAAGTCGTGCTTCAAGATGGAGAAATGACTACTTGCTCAAAGGGTTACCTTAATCTATCAAGGCATGTCGTCTCTGTAAAATTACGGGGAAAGCTTGAAGTCATCATAGAAGCCAGATCGCAGTCTGGGGCAATGGCTGGTCAGGTAGTAGCATCCATCGAGGCCCAGAAGTGTTATATAACTAAGAATGTATGTTACCTTGGAGATGCTGAGCTGGAGATCAGTGTTGCTTGGTCCCGTCTTGTTAAACACAAGTGGTTGGTCTCGTCGTTATGAAGGAACTTGTATTTTCATTAACTGTTTCCAGTAGTGTATGGTCTAAATAGTTTGTGTATTGTATTTTCATTAAGTGTTTCCGGTAGTATTATGAAGGAAGTTGTATTTTCATTAAGTGTTTCCAGTAGTGTGTGGTCGAAAATAGTTTGTGTATCCTATATAATGTGGAGAACCTCGACTGATGAATCTTTATTTGTGGTATATCCATATGGTTCTATTTTGTCGAATGTTTGATAGCACAGCATTATTCTTTGTTACTACTAAAATGAGCAAATGTGCTGGTAATATTATTCTTTCTGGAGCCAGCCGTTTGTTGCTGTCCCAGTACACATGCATGCATCAGATAACAAGTTGGCAATGCATGACTGAAGCATATGCGTATGGTGACAGTTTGTTTGTATGTGAATAGCTGATCAGTTACAATTAGATCTTATCAATTCAGAGAAATGTATGGAAGCTGTGGATATATACCATGAAGAATGGAGCTATCAGCCCGTGGCATTGCAGCTGCGGTTTTTGATGATTGTTACCACATAGCATGTGATTTCATCAAAACTTGTTTTGAATATGTACCAATGGAGGCAAAACTATCAAGAACAGCCTGGTGCTCTCCTTCTGTCTGGATGGTTTTGTTTTACAGTTCCTGTTAGATGATGTAACCTTGGTTTATAATGAATAACGAGGTAAATGGAGCAGTACACACATATTAGATAAAAAGAAATTTGATATTAGAGTAAAGAGGAGTGTAATTTTAGATAAATAGTAAATGTAAGTGTAATCTTTGAAATCTCTTTGTTCATCCTAAACAGTAGGTAAATACAATAACAAATGAAATCCTCAAAAAATAAACAAATCAACAAAGAGGTCTAAAAGTATATCTATCTATCATATACTAAAAGCACAATACATGGGTTATATTTTTGAGACACCACGTTAAGCCACATCATCTACATTAATTTTAATAGTTAGATCAAAAATATGTGACTAGGATTTAAAAAGAATATATGTTACGTAAAACTGTAGTTTGTACGATCAAGTATGCAATAACACGTATGAGAAGTTAAATAAAAAAAGATCTGCAAACTCGTGCTGACCAACATATGCACGCAACAGTTTGGCCATATGAAAAAAAATTGCAATAGACCTAGATGCTCACGGTCACGGACCAATAATCAGATCCAAACACATGCACGCTCCAAACATATTGGGCATTGGGCATGTAAAAAAAAATTCAAGAGACCTAGCTAGCCACGAGTCGTCACATATCAACAATCAGATATAACCATCATACGTATATGCATGCCATAGCTGCACCTAAGCGTACAAAAGTATACTTAAAAAGAAAAAAGGAAAAAATGAAAGAAAAAAAAGGAAAAGAGACCAAGGCTATGTCATAAATTAGCTGTCTCAGTTTTATTAAAATATGTAATATTTCAACTGTTATTAAATTAGTTGTCTCAGTTTTATTAAAATACGTAAGAGACTACAGCCCAAAATATTAGTGGAGGACTTTAGTGAGTGAGGGTCTTCTTATTGGGCTGACTGGGGGTCTTTGTAGTAAATTATTAGGTTTAAAAGGCTAAAAGTTAAAATCTGAGTTGGGGCCTGGCCCCCACTCAGCTATATGTAGGTCCGCCTCTAAGACCAAGGCTAAGTCATAAATTAGATCGAGTTTACGCAGAAATATTTTTGAAACCAAATAGCTATATGATCAAATATATTTCAACGTGAATCAAATGATATTAATTTGACGGTATAAACGTTGGTGCCCTTTTATTCAAAGAAAATTAAACATAATTTTTTTGACTCTCGACACAAATTTGAAGTACACTCTTTCATGAACGAAGAGAGTACATATATATTTAGATAAAATTGAGGCAACTAATTTAGGACAGAGGGAGTAGTAGAAATATTAGTGAAAAATAGATGACAAATATGAACTGCTTGATACCATGAATCAAGTTTCGTTAGCAATTACTACTCCCGCTAAATAAAAAATACCTACTTGAAATGGATGAAAGAAAGCGCTACACTGCCTATATACAATCAAATGAGAGAGAGCGAGTTTTGCGTATTATTGATCACAGTAAATATATGTGAGCTAGTCTAGACCACTCACATATCTGTTGATTATGCGTGTTGGAGAAATAGACGGACCAGTTATCATATATTAATACTTTCAGATAATATCATGTTATAGTTTATCAGATTTGTTCATATAGGCAAAAGAGTACATTCGTCATTATAGAAACGTATATTTGGTGGATAACTAGACCACTTTATCTAAATTAGTCTCATGGCTAGATAAAGAATTTGTAGCCACGATTTAATTGAAGGTTATTCAGTCATACAACATACCTATTAAAACAATTTGTATTTGTGGGATTATATTGTACTCCGTGGGACAGGTGAATTAACTAATGGGATGGTTGTGAACTCACATAGCATACTTTACATGTTTTAAAACCGATTAAAAACATATTTACGAGGGCCACCGTGCTAGTTAATATTAAAAACCATATACTTATGAGATATTCAGTTTGTATCCAGTTCAAAACCCGTGTAAACTGGAAATAAAATCTATCCCAATGCTGGAAAAAGTAGATTTTTTTCTGCTAAGTCAGAAAAATATTATTATAATGTAATCATGAAGGCACAAACTTGTAATATCTGAAGTGAAAAAAGTTGACAACGACACAAATTAAACAATGATTGACACAGAGACTACCTTCAGTGACTTTTAAATTTCACTACTGAGGAGCAAGAATGCACACCACTATACTTATTTTTTATTCTGGGCCTGGAGTAGTTCATCTTGGGGCAAGGAAGTAAAGATGGAGACCTCTCAACGCACTTCTTGTCAAAAGTTTACTGAAGGCGAACATTTCCCTTTGTCACACAGCCAAATACAAGCTTCATCTTGAAGCGTGGTTTGATCTGCCATCATGCATCAGCTTCTTCGTCGGAGGTTCTACGTTGGAATTCACGCTGCCATCGATGCGGTCAAAAGCGTCAGCCAGTGCGTGTTAGTACACATTTTCTGCCAAATGCTAATTAAATCAGTGCAGAACCTCATATGATCATAATAGGTCCAAACCAATTTGATGCAAGAAGCTATCTCAAGATCCATATTTCCATCTGGGGTGTGGAAGCTAAGATAGGAAAAAACAGTTACATAGTTTACTTCGGAGTCGGCATGGTGATCGGGCCACACTGAAACATCAAATTTATATTCAATTTTTTGAGATTGCAATGAACATTTAAAAATAAAAATTAAACCAATCATATAGATTCTCCAAAGCATTCTGCAAAATGAAGAGAATTGTGCATATGAGTTACTATCGGATCTATGGTACAAAAAGCATATTAGAACATGAAGAAAGCTAAAATAAAACGTGGTGTTAAATTTCCAATCAAGTAATAGGTCATATTTCAGAACATAGTGCAGAAAAAACCCATAGTCATTTTTTTCTATCCTATTCATTGGTATGTGACCTTTTACCATGACGTGGTACACAACTGCTGCAATGCTACTGCATAAGACAATACATTTTTTGTAAAAAATAATTATCTCGTGTCCAACAAACTGTACAAAAAAGAGTATGTGTACACTCCTGTCTATGGAAATATCCACAGCTTTTCACCTTACTTATGAAAAAAATGATTGCTCAAACGAATCTCTGCAGGATGCAAAAATAACTCTCTTGTTTAGTCGACTAGCCCGTTACAGACAAAGAGTTGAATTTGCTAGTGTACACGACCAGCCACTTGAGATGAACTTCAAGAAGGCTATGGACCAAAATCATTAATTGGAGGGAAATGATGTGCATGAATCAAGAACCGATATATAGATCAAGATCAAAGATTATGTAACTTAATGTGCAACAATGATGGATAGATGAATGATTCAGATGGGTGCTTCCTGATTAAATAGATGAAGAATTCAGTAGAGAGCAAATATGAAGTGGTGTGATATTAGGCATAAACCTATATATAAAATAATAATAGATAATGCACCTTGCTAATTTTGGGTATCATAAGATTACTATGGCTCTGTCGATACAGTCTTAGATATGGCTCTATCCATATAGTCATAATTACAGCTGCACTGATTACCGATGGCAGATTGGCCTCCACAATACTCTGGAATGGATTGGGACTTAGCTCGTAGTTTATTTGTCTTAGTATGTGTTACCTTACAACTCTATAAGAGTGTTTAATTCATTGAAGCCCGAGTTGCAAAAATGTACGAGGCAATACACCGTAGTTGTCTATGGCCGGACGATATTATGGGTCTCCTAACGTGGTGATGGAGTCGAGGTTAAGAAAGAAAGTGTACTACCATGTTTCTATTGAGAATAAGCCCGTAGGGCAGGTGCCTATACTAGGATGAATAAGCAAAAGACTTTGTTTGATTATCCGAACCCCGCATACTTTGTGTATGACGATCCGTGGTTGATCACGACGGATGTATCAAATCTTGTGGGTAAAGTATACAACCTTTGCGTAAATCTATTCAAATAGCCGCATCCATAGTCATGGATAGTTGGAATGGCCGTTGCTTAGCTGTGTTGGCTTTGTTTTCAAATTGCTTTAAGGAAAAAGGGAAAGGAGATGGTTTGGAGTATTCATGGGGTACTACCGTGGAAGTGAGGATGTTTTAGAGGAATGACAAATTGGGTTACTCCATCCTAGTAGTTTATAAATTAAAACTTGTTTTGCAAATACTTTTAATAAAGATATAGAGATGCTATATCGACAAGATAAACTTTGTTTACAAATAAAACAAGCCGTAGAACAGAGCCAACCCTTACTACATCCATACCGGCATATGTCTCATTTTAGGTTGTTTGCGAGTACAATTCAAAATATACTCACGGCTTTGTCCTGGCTATTAACTTGGTTAGAGTTTGATGACTATGAAGATGAGAAAGGCTTTGACGATGACTTCGCGAACTAGGACGTTCTCCCAGTCAGCCGCCAGTAAGGTTTGAGGCATGACTTGGGCCCAATGATGCTTGTGTTATCGGCTGTAATGCTTTATGTGAATTTTGTCCGTTCAAACATTATTGTAAGACTTGGCCATGTGGTTGTTTTTGTAAGACTTGTTTAAATTCGGTTGTATGGATGTTGTAATCTCATTGCTAATCCATAGTTTGGTTATGTTGTTCACGACACACTAATCATAAGATCGTGAATGAATGCATAATGGGTGTTTTGAACAGCTAGTCCACGGCCCCCACACAGAAGCTGACGATGAAACCATTCTTGCACTACAAATGGTTCTAGCGCATGAAGAGAAGAAATTGTGACGTGTTTTGCTAAAATGAGCAAGACATAGGTAACATTAACAACCATGGTGACGTGAGAGCCACGAGAAGCATTAATTGTATCAACGGGGAACTGTACCGAGTTCGCCTGCAGGGCACATCGACGGAGTTGGTCCGACGACCGATGCCAGCAAGAGGTGAACTTGCTAGGAAGCATCGGCCACGACAAAATCATCAATCTTAAAGATTGCATTTGGAGGGATGACTTCATCCTGCTCGTCTACGGCCAAATTAAGAACGGCAGCCTCCACCAGTGGCTGCACCCTCTCCTCCAAGCCGAGGATGATCGGCAGCGTCCCCCCTAAATTGGCCAATGAGGGGGGCCATTGCCATAGGCGTCGCCGAAGGGCTCTGCTACCTCCACCACGAATGCAACAACTCCAACCACAGCATCAACTCGGTCAGCATCTTGCGTGACACCGATCTCAAGCCCAAGATCGAAGGTTTTGATCTTGCACGGATCAACCTTGCCGGGCCTGACCAACCGGTGGTAGTCTCGGACCTCACTGCTGGCAATATTTTTGGGTACACTGCTCCAGGTGAGAATTGTACAGCTTCATTGCCGCCTTACCAAAGTCAATCAAAACTACTACTAGAATTTAACTGTTCATGGATCAATTTCGGCATGATGACCTTACCTAACAAAAAAAGATCATGGATCAACTTAATTTCTGTAGAATATGCGACCGTGGTGACCGCGAAGGTTGATGTATACAGCCTCGGTGTGGTGCTGCTGGAGCTCGTCACGGGGCGGGTGGCCAACGAAGCGGGTGCGGATGGACACTTGGCAACCTGGGCACAGAGACATTGCAACCGTCTGATGGAGAATGCTGGAGATTTCAGCAACATCGTCGATAAGAGCAAGTACAATAAATCCTAATCAGCTAGCTGTAAAGATTAAAATATTATTTTCTTGCCTAGTTGAAAGAGAGAAGAGGAGAGAAAAGAGGAGAGAGAAGAAAAGTAGGCTCTCATACAAGAGTTAACTCTAGCATGTGCTTCTAGACACTTTGAGAGAGTGAAAAGTGGGTCATGTAGTGCTAAAATACTATATTTTTATAGATTCTTATATGCTAGCTCTAAGTTGGCTATAGATGACATAACACTTAGCTTATAGCCAACAGCTGACATCCCACATCGATCGCCGTACCTCAAGGAGATGGCGGCTTTGTTCAAGCTAGGCGTCGATTGCACTGTCAAGGACCCAATGGAGAGGCCAGCCATGCCCAAGGTCCTCCGCCGCCTCCACCGTCGCCGCTGATTCGGTCCCAGCAACACTAAGGCGTAAGATTATTATTTGTTGTGTAACAAAAAAGGACGCTTGGAATTTTTTAATGAGAATTATCGACTCTATCTCCGAGATTCAGTACATAGGATTTCCCCGCATGTACATGCTGTGTATGTCTCGGAACTAAACAAGGCAGTCTTCCTCTTTATGGAATGCTGTCCAGGACAGCTCCCCGCAGTCCTGCACTCCATTTTCTCTCAATCCGACATGATTTCAGTTTATTCAGAAGATAGTAGCAACCCATGGTTCCATTATACGGGCAACACTCTATGAAGTGATTTCCTGACGTCTCTCAAACCCACTTTTTTCCTCCTTCCCTTTACTTTATCATTCATGTTTTCACTTTGCAGAACTACATGCTAGACTGGTGCTCGTGGTGTTATATATGCTCCATGTGACATTCTATTTTTTTTCGAAATGTGACATTCTATTTATAACATGGTTTGGTTGCATCGTATATGGCACCACAAATTAAAGTTATCGACGATTGTCTAAGGTGGCGACTCGGGAAGGGTGGGAAAAAAGTGGCTACCATTTTTTTGGGAGCTGAAAGCAGTTGATTTCTGCTGCTCGATTAGATATAATAGAGTGATATGCATAGAGCTAACCCAGTTTATAAGGAAAACTTTGTTGAAAACCATACATTGTCTTGTTTATAAGGATATCCATAACTGAAAAATTGCACAAGTGAGGAGATTCGTTGTCCATACGACGCAAGGCCACCAAATGCAACAAACACACAACACAAGCTCCAAGGATGTCTCCATGACTTACACCACTCGGCACTAAAGCCGCACACGAGTCGCAACATTACATGACCTAGCCGCCTCGTTATCCCCTGCTACCTAGACAAATATGCGTAGACCCGCAATGTTTTAATCTAGTCTAACAATTTAAATCGAGAATCAAAATTTTGGATCTAGATCTGAGTCTCCTTTGTCCAACCATGTTTTAAACCGGAAACGTTGCCCTACCAATGTCGGAGACTCCAGTGTGGGTAAAAACTCTGGCCTACAGGCTAGAGATTTCGCTTTATCAGAGACTCCGGTCCTCACAAACCGGACACTTTGGTCCCGAATATCGGAGACTCCGGTGTGTAGATCAAACTTATTGGCCTAGATTTTTATTGTTGCTAATTCTTTGTGTTCATGGACAAGTTTGCTTGCCCCCCATGATATCCTTGTCTCTGTTTGTTCACATGTAGCTCTTGTCCTCCTTGTACCAAGTGCAAGAGCACTAGCCCCAGTCGTCCTTCAGACCCAACCTTTAATATAATGACGAATCTGGAAGGTTTGTGGAAGCCCAAGTGGCTAGACAACATGCTAAGTATAGTGTTGCCTTTTGAAAAGAGGAACACAAGCAAATTAGAGTTGAACGGGCCAAGAAGATGAAATTTGATAGCTTGGCCTCCTTGAAGGACTTGAACAAAGAAGAATTCTGAGCAATGAGGAGGCAAAATGACTATGACATGGCTAGAAACACACGTGATGCTTGATATTGGAGGAAGGAACAAGAGTTGATCATGAAGTAAATTATGTGCATCTCTGTCCAAGTATCATGTGTTCACACAAGATTTTGAACTTTGATCAAATGGAGAGGAACCCATACATTAAAGAAACTCTCTAGGTGACCGAGAAGCTTAGTTTGCACAAGCTTATGAAGACCCATGAAAATTAAAACATCACTCTTGTGCAAAAATTCATTTCCACTCTAGTGTTTAGTAATGGTCTTAAGATTCCCATGACTTGGATGACTTTTATGTACGATCAATGGCACTCCAACTTCATTATGTACCTTCCCAACCATGTGGGAAGAGGATGCACATCGAGGGAGTGGAGTATGACAAGCAAAAACTTGCCACTCTCTATTGCTCGAAAGGAAAGATTGGTGGAGCCAAGGGCCTTCGCACTCTCAACAACATGTTAATTTGCATGTCTAGCGAGAGAATTGCACCTTGTGTAGGCAACTTGGATTCTATTCGAGGAGGTTTGGTGAACCTCTTGTACTATTCTCATGAAGTACCTAAAGGTTCAAAGGCTCAAGTGGAGGAGGTGGATGTTATGTACTTTATTTATCGGGAGATGTACCATGTTATTCTTGACAAATAGACCCCACTCTATGATCCATATGTGATGAAGCTAATCATTGCTCAAGGCACCACTTCGCCCCTTGTCATAACAGAACTTGATGATCACAAGCTCATCTATTTGCAAAAAAAAGTTTACAATGATTCAAGTAGTCGGCAAGCTTATGCCTAAAGTGAGAAAGATGCGGGAGGTGAGAGCATCTCCACTCGCCCCCCAAACGGCGACCGGCGCAAGCGATTTTGTGGCCATTTGGGGGGAGGGGGGGGGGGGGCGCTGATTTCGGTATGGGGGGCATCGGTTTCCCAGCCGTGCCCCCTATCCCAAATTTAAATGTAGGTGAAATTTGGCAAAATAGATAGATTTCATTGAAATATAGATGGTTTTTACATAATACAGTGAAATATAAATAAAACTAAAGGAGGACGTCTTCATCGGAGTCCCCGCCGGCGGCGGCGGCTCCTGATGCGCCCGATGGAGGTGGCAGTGGAGCGTTGGACGGCCCAGTGCCATCATCGGACCGGCGTGGTGGGCGGGAAACCATCCCGCGGCGGCGCCGGCTCTCCTCCAACACACGCTCGCGACGGTGGCGCTCGGCGTCCTCGAGGAAGGTAGTGAAGGTGCGGCGTTCCTCCCGCCGCTCGGCCCATGGGTCGAACAAAGCAAGGGGGTACTGGTTTTTGCAACGCTGGCGCTCCACCGCCACCATCGCCAGTCCTCCGGCTACATCCGCATGGGCTAGGCGTTTCTCCGTCGCCGCCATCGCAGCCCTTGCTGCTTCGATGTTGCGGCGATGAGCGTCGGCGCGGGCGGCAGCATGATCGTTCGCCAGCCTAGCCGCTGCCGCCCTCCTCTCGGCGGCCATGAACTCCTACACCGCCTGGTCGTGGCGCCGCGTCTCGAACGATGCAAGGATCGCCCTCTGCTCTGCGGCGGCCTCCTCCGACTTCGCGTCCGTCAGCAGGTTGGCAAATAACTCCTCATCGTCGGAGTCCTCCTCCTCATCGCCCTGCGTCGGCGGCGGCGGTGGAGGTGTGGGCGGTAGTGGTGGTGGCGCGCCGGAGCCACCGCGAGGGAGCATGGCGTAGGTTGTGATGAGGCGGCTAGGCATTGTCTATCGGCGGCTGGAGGATGAGAGCATATTGGCGAGGCGCCGAGCATTTTATAGCTGGAAGCGGGCGGGAAAACAAAGGAGAAGAGGCGCGAAGCGGCGGGAAGCGGCGAGATGACATTCATTTCACGCTGACGCGTGCTCTGACGTGACGCCTCGCTGCGCCGCTGCAAAGCTGCTGCCGTTTGTAGCGCCATTACTCGGCGTCGGAGACGAGACGAGTGGAGACGACGAAGCGGCAAGGTAGTCACTAACAGTGGGCCACGCGGCGAGTCATGCGCCGAGCCGGCGCCCCCGCTCCCCCCTCCCACCACCACCCCCCCCCCCCGTGGGCAGGGTTTGGATCGGGTGCGCCGGATGAAAAAATGTGTCGCGCCGGATGGAATTTCGGTTTGGGGGCGCGGCTGGGCGGGATTTTATGCGCCGGCGTCCCCAAAAGCCGTTTGGGGGGCCTTTATGGGGGCGAGTGGAGATGCTCTGATGAAGGAGATGTTGAGCCTATGGATGAGTCTCCACCAAGGCCGCGTAGCAAGAATTCTAGCAATGCTTTTGTGCCTTCTATCTCAAGGGAAGATGTGCAAATGAGGATGAAGAAGATGTGTTGGTGGGAGAAGAATTTGCTTTGCCAGAACATCGTGATCCACAATGGTCAAAATGATGCATATTGAGCGCAAGCATGTCACTGAAAATCAATGCCTCATATTTTCACATATAAGGAAGACCAAACCTACCCCTATGGGTCAAGCTCAAGAGGATTCTAGAACGTCTGAGAGCACTATGTCATATCGAGAGTGGAGCAAGGTCATAGTGAATTGGGAAGATTTTGAAGATGTGACCTCCATGCCCCCTGATCCACTGCCACCGCGAGCAATAAGTCAATCAAAGAAGATGACAATGAGGACTCACGAGCGAATACGAGGACTCCAAAAATGATGACAACTCATTTTGGGAAAAATCTATGACAATTGTTTTTGGAATGGAGGTAGTGGTAAACGAATTCACTATTTGTGACCTTATATTACCATCATGGATTTATTATTTTCCATTTTTCTTGAAAAAGCTTTAAACTAGTTGTGGTAAATCCATGCACATCTTTAGCTTCATCGACACCCAGGACACGACCGATTTGGTATGGCGCCGCAAAAAGGCCCTGCCTCCATTGTCAGAGATGCTTGACATTAAAAATCAATCAGTTTTGTTGGTGAGCATGGTATTCTTGTTTTTGGTGCTTATAATATTCATGGAAATTGTTTTTATGTTCCTCCGGGTTTGGTGGTGAACATGCACTGAAAAGAAACTCTAAAGCTATAAATGTAGGCCACCAACAAAACCTAGCTAGCTATAAGAAGAATCAAAACCACTATATGTCCAGGCTGATGGCATTGTTGCGGGACAAACTTCTAAATAAAGTGGAAGAATAGTTAGTATATCATCATACATGAGAAAGCATGTAAGGGTCGTCATTCATCAATCATCTGGAGTAGCCAGCGGGAAATGCGGTTGAGTGTTGTGGCAGAAGACCTTCGAGGCCTCGATTGCGGCACCGGGCGGGGAGGTGGGCATCAGCAAATGGCGGGACCGTGCCAAGAGGGGACTCATGATTGGGTAGGACACGTGCAAACTCGTGGACGATGGGTTATTTTTCTTGATGGGACTTTTTTTAGGAGATGGATCTTGCGGGATTTGAAATTGTGTCGAGTTGTGCCTAACATTGAGACGATCTGAGTTGTTAGTTTGGGGCAATTAACGTTTGTAATTAAATATATCTAAATAAGTTGATGCTTTTATAAGTAGTAGAGATAGAGATAACTTGGTTTGTGGCGCCTCTATAAATTGTTCTATTACCAAATAAAGATATTTAATTATCTATTGTGGGCAAGGGCAGAGAGAACGTGTCTATCATATTTATTTTTCCGTTGTGAGGTACTACTAATGCGTGCATGTATGAAGCTTGAATGCTGGCAGCTAATCACCAGCAGAGTAATCCAGTAACGTTTATGATGTACAACGCGCACATAACAAACGATTTATTACCAACATGCAGGGTATTGGAGTAGAGCTTCTACTGTAGAGCCCAATGGAGTTGCATCCGGCCATCTGGTACAGCCGGACGAAGAAACTCTTCATGTCGCCGCGCTTTCTAGACCTCTGAAATAACCTAGGGGCTCGTCCTCTCTGTGGTAGGCTGGCCAGGGTAGCCCCCGGCTCTCAATCGTTTCCCAGCCTGACATGATTTCATTTTTTTTGTTCATAAGACAATAGAAGCTCCATAGTTTCATTATAGGGCAACACTCTACGAAGTGATTTCCCGACGTCTCTCATACCCACTATTTTTTAGTTCCCTTTCCTTCGCTATTCATATTTTCATTTTGAAGAACTGTCTCCTCCATTCGTCTCATAACTTTGCAAAACTACATGGTGTAGTGGTGCTCGTCGACATTGTAAACGTATATATGGTGCCCTCCCTACGGGCTCTCACGTAAATCAGAAATTACCGGCCGTCGGATCGTTTTCCACAGCGAATCCTGACCGTCCGATCTTCTTTCACCGCCGTGGTATAAAATGACCGCTCCGCAGTGAAACCCTAGCCGCCTTTCTCCCGTGCCCGTGCTCCTCTCTTCCCCAATCGCAGCCTTCCTCTCTCCCCCAATCGCCTCCCCCTCTCTCCACCATCCGCGTGGGCCTCCATGGCTGGAGTGGTCTCCGAGGCCCGGCCACCGTCGAGCGACGCGGGAGAAGGACGGCGGCACGGGCAGCTGGGGTAGCAGCGCGCCGTCTCGAGGAGCTCCTCCACCGTCCTCGCCCATCGCGGGCCGACGAGGATGCAGAGAGACGAAGAAGGAGATGGTCTTGTTCGTCCCTCGGCGCCCGGGCCGCTCCGCTACCAGCGACCGCCTCGCCGGCGACCAGCAGCAGCATAACGGGCGAGTGGACGCACGGGTCCCTCGACCGCTACCATGGGGCAAGGGTTGACGCTGGAGAGAACCCGAGAGGACGACGGGGCGGAGGGTGGTGGTGAGCCGTGGCACTCGCCTCGAGATCTCCTTCTCCGGCGGCAGCGTGCGAGCTCCACCAGCGGCGTCCACCAGCGGGGGCCCTGACAACGCACAAGCGCCAGCACTGCTTCCACTCAGCTCGTTGCCCATGCTACTTTGCCTCGTCTCGTTCTCATCTCCGTCAGGAAGGTGAGCTCCTACTTCCTCTCTCTCTACCCATCGATTTTGTGCTGGTATCGTGTCAGTGTGCTTGTGTTGTTGCTTTGTAGGCCACTTGTACTACTTATCCTGCTGGTTATACATGTATTTAGTGTTGTGAAACTGAAAACTCATTTTGAGAAGCAAGGATTAGATGAGTTTTATTTTCAGTTTTTCATTTAAGAAGTAATGGAGGATATGTCATATTTTATTGCTAATATTTTTCTCCATGGTGTCTGTAGCTGTTGTTGATTGCATTATAGGGAGAGGAGAGCAAGAGTAAGAGATCAAAGAGTTACCTCTTACCGTAACACTACAAGATTGATGTATATAACCGCAGCGAGGATGGTTATTTGTAGGATACAACGATCAAGAACTGAATATGAAATGTGCAACTCACGTTTAGATAATTTGACACACTTGCTGAAGCCAGAGACAGATTCCAATCTTCGAAAGCACAAGCATCAGAAGTATTTGCGTTTATTGAAGCAAGGGCCTTAGGTTACATTATTTCAATTTCATGCCAGCATGTCCACAGCAAGACCACGGCGAAGGTAATTTCATCAATACATTGTTGTGGTAAATTACTTGTATTATGATGATTTTAAGAAATGCAAGGATTGTAGTGTTGATGTTGTCTGACTATATGTTGCATAGTGCAGATATGCAGACATGTTCAGAAGATACTTTGTCAAGGTCTAGATGCTTGGGTTCACCACCACAATACGTGTGGTACAGTGCAGGCTGCTTGTGTCACTGCCAAGCTGCTTCCTTGGTTGCTCCTTACTGTCTTGCATGCTTTGAACGCATCACCACTGTAGCTGTCGTATGTTGCCCGCATTTGAAAGGTTCTTTCCGATCTTGTTCTAGCAGTATTCGACTATTTTTCATCTTTGGCAAAATAGATACTGTTTGTGAAGTTTTCTGTACAAGGCCTCAAGTTTTGATCTTTATGCAGATAGAGGATTTCTCAGAAGAATTTCAGATCCTTCGCTCATTTCACCATCCAAATGTAGTTTCCTTTTTATGGTGTTGTTCATTGTGGTCCTGATTGAAGCTTACCAACTGCTAATGAGTTTCGTCAATGGATCTCTCAAGCAATTCTTGAGGAAAAAAATACAGGTACTGCTTGTGTAACAAAAGATTAATTTTATTTCTAACTCCTGCCATATCCAAATTCTTGAGAAAAGCATTGTCTGTGCATTATCCATTTTCTGGATTCCTGTAATTCAGTAAGTGGCGACGTTTTTTATTGAAATCACCTCGTTTTTGGCCTTTGTTCAATAGTAAACATCTTTTCCCAAATCTAATCACGCTTGGTGCGTCTTTTATTATATTGGACAAGAGTACAGAAAAACAATAGCAGGGACTACTGTCTTTTATTAGCATGAGTTTCTTATCCATTTCTACTTACCTTCCCATTTGCTTCAGTGAGCGCTTATTATATACTTGGGTTTTGGTTAAAAAAGATCATTGAAACAGTATGCTCAAAGGCTGGTAGTTCTTTGTGACCCGTTGCCCTTTTTTAGACGCATATTATGATGCTACACTTGTGAGACTTGATTAACATATAAATCTTCCATGCCATCGTTGCATATCAGGTTGTCAGGTTGGGTAATTTCTGAACAATGATGGCTGCAAACTTAGTGTGCTCCCAGTTAGTAGCTTCCACAAAAAAAATAGTTCGTGTTTGACAGTTCGCTTTTGGGAGCTAAATCCCAGTTCGACCATATGGAGCCATCTAGAATCTGCCTAGCGTCCAATGTAAGCATTTTTTTTAGCTTTTTGCATATTTTTTTATTAGGATGGTTTACGGATTTGGCTAGCATCTCATTATGTGTTGTACGATTTGTTGTTTGTGCCAGCCTATGAAAGCCCAGCTTTTTCCTCCCGTGCTTCTTCTTCCTGCGGTGTATTATGTTGATTCAGCCCCAAAGTGCCCCCTGAACGAAATGGATTATATCGTTGTCATAAGCTTGAAGTTAAGTCAGACGAACTTCATGAGGTGCTCGCGTTTCCGGTTCAGGTTCTTACTTGCACGCCCTCTCCTCCTGCCTGCTTGATATCTCACTCAGAAGTTTGGCAGCTCATGTTCAGGCATGAGTTTCAGTTCAGTTTCAGGCATGAGTTTCAGTTTCAGGTTCTGTAGTTGCCCTCATCATCCTCTCTGTTTTTGCATACAGCTGTAGCATGATATGTCCAATGGTCAGTGGCGGCATGATGGACTGCATCTAGATTTAAAAAATCTCATTTTTGATAATGTACAAAATTTTGCAAGCAAAAGTATATATATTAGACCTATTCGACCTCTCCTTGATACTTTATTTATAAATGCTTTTTTGCTTATAGTTGGATTTAGAGATCTATTGGCAATATCGGAAGAAGGTTTTCATGTGTCTTATTAATTACATTTCTTATGAACCAATGAGAGAGTCACTTATGATATCAGGTATACATAATGAATGGGTAAAGATAGCATATATGTAGTAGAGTTTCTCATGATTTTTTCTCTGCTATTAGCATATATTGTGATGGGTGACCTCCTGTTATCATAGTCAGTTAACAACTACTGGGCCATAGATGGATTTAGTACTATTTGCATTATGCTTTATGACAAGAAGTAATGTCAACATGTAGCCTGCATTGTAAAAAGCATGAGGAAGATGAAGTAGGTTGATACTAGCTACTGCAATTCCCTTACTTTTGGTTCCCTAAATATTAGACTGAATCAAGTTTGCCAGCAGTTTGCCAGCGCCTTTTCTGCTCTCTGACCTGAGACCTATAAAAGGAAGGTATTTCTTACCCTTCATGCTGGTAGGTTTGGTGCAAATGAGTAACAAATACACGCAATTTAATTTTCTAATACCCACGACTTCTACCTCCTGACTAGACACTGCCTTCTAAAGCTTTGATGCTATCGATATAAGTACTAGACTGGACATTTATGTTTGGTATTGTACAATCTACTAGCTGACTTGAGACCTATTACAGAAAGTCAATTCCTAGAACTTCTAGAAAAAGAAAGCTTTATCATTTCAGCCTTTTAGGAATACTTGGCTCAACTTAGTATTAAACTTAGCCTAAAGCGGCTTTGCTAAAAATTTGTAAATTTCAACAATGTGTATGCATACTTTGCACAATAAAGGCATGGTAATGCTATTTTATATTGGGACTTTAGATTTAACATGACTTATCTTCTACTCTCACAGTTTCTTTTATTTTCCTCATATTTAACTGTTGGTTAATTTATCTTCTCATTTGCAGCGGTGCTAACTTTTGGTGGTGCAAGTACCTTAGAACTATATTTCCTGTGTGTTATGGTCTCTACAGACCATGCTGCAACGAGCTTATGTAGATGTTGCTTTTGCTGTTCCTTATTTCTATTGCTTCTGAAAAAACCAGTGTGTTAGTTATTGTAATATATTTCTGATTTTCCTGATTGTATACAAGGGTTTGCTGCTCCCTTGATGATTTTGTGTGTTTTATCCTAAGTTCATCCTATTGACTAAATTGTAGAACTTAGAAAATGTATTATCATCACCTACCTCATTTTTATTGTTATTATATAAATTATAAGTTGGTGCAAATTCCAAGGCGCACCCCAAAATCTAGTCTAAAAGTATAATTGGTGCCACCCCTATGGGCTTCCTGGTAAATCTGATTTTACGGGCCGTCGGATCGCTGCCTCGGGACGATCTCAGCCGTTCATTCGCGGTCACTTTTTTTTACAGCGCGCTACAGTACTTTTTTTTCACCGGATGTTTCTGTGTTTAGGTCACTGACGTGTGGGCCTTCTGGTTGTGGGTCCCAGTGATCAGAGGGCGGGACAGTTTCCACTTGCATCCACCGTGCAAGCCCACTTGCCCACTTGCATCCCCATATAAAAGATCTCCCAGTGAAACCTAGCCACCGGCTCCCCCAATCCCCTCCCATTCGCTCCTCACCCAATCCTTTCTTCCCCGTGCCATCAGCCGCCGCCAAACCTAGCCGCCGGCCGCTGCTGGTAGCCACCGCGACGGCCGTCGCTGGGATGGAGGGCCGCCGCCGGGATAGAGAGCCGACGCGCCGGCCACCGCCGGAATAGAGAGCCGCCGCGCCGGCTGCCGCCGGGATGGATGGCCGCTGCCACACCTCCGACAAGTCGCGGAGGACCCTGAGAGAGGCGGCGGCGACAGCTCTCATCTCATCAGGTTGATTCCCCTCTCTATCTCTCTCCCTGATCTCTTCTGGTTGACTTTACCCCTCTCTCACTTCCTGTAGGTCAGTCAGATAACTCAGGTCGTTGGTCGCTCCCTGACTCAGGTCGTTGGTTCTAGGTGGCTTGGGCTTGCAGAGATCAAAGGACTGGGGTAGCCGGCGGTTGCGGCAAGGATAGACTATACTGGATCGCGCTTAAGTCGTGATTTGATCTCTGCAGGACTTCAGCGCATTGTTCATGTGGTTGTGCTTCTTCCATGCGGTGAGTGCGTCTGACTCTCTCTCTCTAAACGTGTTAGCATGCCACTTGCGTTGATATCTTTTCTTCTGGGTGTATAAGTGCCAACATTTTATTTTATGATAGTAACCCTTCTAAGGTGGATTCCTCTATGAAGACGACGTTGGTCTGATTGGGATAAACAATTGAGAATTAGATTTACTAAAAAACACATGTCCGTTCTTCTTTGTCTTACAGGTAAGAGTACTTTGGTTTACTCTCTTTTTGTCTATTCTTTTTTTTTTTTTGCTCTTCTGTATATAAAAGAATGAAATTGGCACAATTAATTAGTAATTTTTCATTTATTAAAATACTAACGGCAAATAAAAGTACAGTACATGTTGCCTATTTGGTAAAATGCAGGGATTTGGGTTCTCTTTATTTTTTGCTTCTCCGGAATTCTTTGTGCAATTTATTCCTTGTGGTGATTGTATGAAGTTTGGAGAGTGAGTATATGCCAGGGGGAGCTGTCTGCGAGTTAGGTTGTCGATATAGTAGTTGCTTTTGCATAGATCTTCTATCATAGTTTTTTGTTCCTAGATATGAAGCAGCGGCTTTCTTGGTCGTTGTCTCTCAATGACGCTACAGAGGCAACGATGGCGCGGTGCCATGCCACGGGAAGACCAGGCAAGTGGTGTTACACGTGCTTGATGGCGGAGGATGCTACAAGGGGATTTTACACAGTATGAAGTCTTTGGGGGCCTGCTCATATGAGGTAGCAGTCATGCAGTTCTGAATTTTCACAGTTACATGGATAGGCTTATGGATTGATTTTGTTCCCAACACATCATGATGATGCTCTTTTTACTGTGTCAATGCAGAATGGAAGGGCAGCGGTGGGATCACAGGCAGCGAATTGAACAAAAATCCAAGTCGATGGATCATTGGAAACGTAGAAAGCTGGCTTCTGTAGAAATTGTAATGAACCATTTCTCTTGATCAAGAAAAATGTCCAAAATAAACATTGAGTGGTTAATTTTGCAATTACAACATTGCGCCTGCTGGAAACCTATTTTTATTTGTGTTACTTTTTCCAGTAAGGTTTGGTTGGAAAGCACCAGGAGATGTGGTCTATGGGTAGCTCCCCCACATACTTGCTAAGCTCTTCTTTGAAAGTTTTCATTTTAGAAATAATTATATCTTCACTAATATCTGACGATAAAGAGATTTTTTTCATGCCTTCCTGAATTTTTATTGTAGGTACCACTACAATTTTGATGGCAATGGATTAGCTCAATGTATACTTACAGGTCAATTTCTCCTAAAATATTTGGACTTCAACAATTGATGCATCCACTGGTTTGACTTCCGAAGTATACAATCTCCGATTACTTTGCAAGGTGAGCAATTAGGCCAGGACATGTAAATCCTTTCCTTACGATGGTATTCCGTATGAATACTGGATGTTCTATATATAGGCTATGTAAATCCTTTCCTTACGATGGTGTTCCGCATGAATTTATATACATAGAGATAGGAAAAGGGTGTGCAAGAACCTGCTGTAAATTCTGTAGCACTAGGATATTGTTATCACAATCTCTCTAATTTTCAACATGCAGTATCACTCACGTTATGCCCAGGTTACTTAGTTTAGTGCTTGAGAGTACATAATTGGATTAGTATCTTTCTCACTTGACAAAACAAATGCCAGAGATCTTACTGTTTATTATTTGACTTGACACTATAATAATTTTCAGTTTAACAGTTTGTCTACTTTTAATTATTATCTTCTTCCCTCCTCTATTTATATGTTTTTTGTTAGTTTAGTCTGTGTAAATTATTACAATGATGTTTTTGTTTCTTTCCTTGTAGTTGGCGTGCTGTGTCCATTTGCCTTGCTCCAAACGTCTTTGTTTATGTTATAACTGATAAGGTTTTTTTATAAATATAGGTCCTTGTTGTGATATTTTGTTGTGGTTTATACCAAATCAGTTATATATTAGTTTACAAATGGACGAATGGCTCAGAAGTGACATGTGAATCCAATCTTGCAGGCTGCAGTCCAACACTGACCGCAGATAAAGCCCCATAGCATCCTCTGCTTCTCCCCTGGTTGTCGGAGGATGACTCATAGCAATGTAGAGCATTTAGAGCAGGTGAGTTTCTTTCCATTTCTTCTCTTTTGCTCTTTGGTTCTTCTTCTATCTATTTATGAATTTCTATAGTTGGTTTGCATATGGGTGAGGTACATATGTTTTTATTGGAATTTTCAGGGTTGTTTTGGTCTACAGGTTATGATTAGTTAAAATTTTCATGCTGGTTTTCTTGCAGTGCTAATGAGAGGACACACATATTGCGATGTTATCATTGCTCACCCATTGTTTTTATTCCAATGGATTAAAATTGTTGCTATTTCATTGGTTAGCTGTTCTGGTGTCCTCCATCCTGTAGTATCCTGGATCTGTTGTTCTCCAAGATGCCAGCAGTCCAAAAATGTAACCTTCAATCTTCAGTCATTCTCTGCATGCTGACATGGGTAATGGTGGCATAGTAGCATCATTGTGTATGTATGTGCCACCATATGGAAAAAACGTCTGAACATTGAACATGAGTTCGATGGATAGTGTACTTGGTTAACTAAGAAGCTATCGAGTCGGCATGCTCTACTGAAATGCACCTATTTATTTGATTATAGATGACTAGGCAATTCATAAATCCATCATACTAATTTTTTTCATAATGGGTGCTCGAATTGTTGAATTTTTTCTTGTGCATGTGGCATTTGTTGAAAGTTGACTATTAGAATGGATCTTATTAGATTTGCTCGCAGATAACTATTAGAATGGATCTGATAGTAGCTAGATGAAATTTGTTTTGAGTGGACCTAACTTTTGTGTCATTCTTCTGGATGAAGGTTATGCTTGACACGGACATCCCAGAGCAAAGTCAGTATCTCTCTTAAGAGAATGTGTGTGTTGTTCTCACCCCTCACCAGGGCAAGGAGGCCTCCTGGAAATTGCTGCCCATCAACTTCTCTGGATCCGCCAAGGTTAAACTTCTTATATCATCGTCCTGAATCTTGCACTGCCGACATTTACTTGTGTGGCGGTAGCTACAAGCAGATCCCAATTGCTACTCATATTTACGAACTCACGTAAATAAGAGCTATCATGTGATTCTTTGCAGGCTTCAAGGCTAGGGAACATAATCTTTGTTGGCCACAGGCAGTCAGACTACTTCAGTTTGGTTCGAGGTAAATATTCAGACATGCTGTGATTAAGCGTTTTTGCATATCTGATATTTTATTTGGTACAAGGTATTTGGTGTTCAAGGACTCTGATATGAAAAAATGGGATACTCCAAACAAGATTGACTTCCTCTCGCTTTCTTATAGAACGTATGCAAAAGATTTGAGCCAGGTAACTCTTGGTACACGGATAGTGCACTTCAAAGTTCTGTATTTCCTTTAGTTATCTTCTTCATTTAAGTTATTTTATCTCTATATATAGTTAACTGCCGGTTTTGCCGTATTTCATTCTAATAGTTAACTGCAAGCAAAACTGGAGCAACCAGAAGAACGAGACAAATGTCCTGATGCTTTAATCTTCATACATAAATAAGTAGCATCAGGACTACAAACATAACTCTTATCTGATTGCTCTCATTGACTATAACTCTAGGACTATTCTTCATTTTACTTATTTTAAACCAAGGAAACAATCTTATTTTCATATGTATAATAAAATGTAGAGTGTAGACCCATATTATTCTTTGCCATATTTCATTAGTGTTACAAGACAAGCTCCTAACTGGACAAAACAGAGTAACTATTTTGCACCTCCTTTGCTAACAATAGGGACTCACTTACCTATTAGAACTACGTTCTTATTTTTTTGAACTATACCTTTCAGATATGTAATAAAGAATAAATGAATGTTCTTATGTTCTGCTGAGAGAGAAAACAAGGAAAAACACTGAAGGTACTCGTGCGCTAATTATGGAGCCTACCTGCAACTTTGTTATTTCTGTTTTGCTATAGGATGTTTCTGCACTTCTTTCAATGGTAAAAACAAGGCAAAGACTGAAGGATCTTGTGCTTTCTTTTTACAACCTAAAAAGCCTTCACAATCTGAAAATCCCGACATATAATTTTGTACTTTCTGTGATTTCAAGCTATTCATATATCACAAGAGTAGTTAGTCTACCAACATCAACATTATCTGTCCAAGTTCATGCTGGACAATATTGGTTCCCCTCTCCTATTACAATAGTACATAGTTTTTTGATGTCTTTCTGAAGAAATCATCATTGCAGTATAAGGTCCCCACAAAAATATGTTAGTTAGTCTTTGGCTCTTAACGTTTTAATCACTGATTATTTTATCTTCTCATTTGTAGCGGCGTTAACTTTGGTGATGCATGGCCTGCCTATTCTTGGTACCGTAGCCTCTCAAAATTATGCCACAACAATGTCCGTAGGCAACTTATGTAGATTTTGCTTTTGCTTTTCCTTCCATGCTTCTGCTACTCAACACAAAATCATCAAGTGTTAGTTACTATGATGTGTTTCCCTATTGTTCCGTTTGTTATCATATTGACAGATAAATGTTACCTTCAATACACAAAGTCAACATCGGCTTGAGATCCACGGGATCTTGCGCCAAGGCGCACCCCTAAATCTAGTTCTATATATAACATGGTTTGGCTGCATCGTACTACAAGGTACCACAGAATGAAAGCTATTGAGTATCTAAGGTGGCGACTGGTGAACGCTGTGAAGTCCTGATGTTTGTATCATGAAGCTTCAATGCTGGGCAGCTACGGTTGTCGCTGGAAGTGTCACATACGAGCTTATAGAGTTTAGGCTACTAGTGCGTCTTTGTTATTTGCATCACAAACAAAATACTCTAAATTCTGGAACTGGAATTTCTGTGTGGCTATATTATTACAGAAAATAAAACTCGATGTAGATCGCCCAGACATTAGTTATTTTCCATCGGTGCTGCCAGGCTCCATGCAATGGTCAGTACAGGGGACACCAGACATCACAACGATCATGGAAAAGAAAATACAGTTATACAGAGCCATTGATGGCGAGGCCATGCTCTCCAGCAGCGAGGCAGGGTGAACTTACATCCCTAAAGATACTCTTCTAACTAACATCCTGTCGCATTAGTGTTGCTGGATAGTTGCATAAACTAGGTCATTGTCAGTATCTGCACGGGTAAATCTTAATTTTCTTGTGAGTGAGTAACGGAATAGATTTGACAAGGAACAATGGTACATTGGTACTACACATCCTTCCGGGTTTAAAATCCGAGAGACGAAGCCTGCAAGTTGAATTAGGCAACAGCTTTTGATAAATAAATAAATACACTCACTAGAAATTCAGACTTGAAGATCCAAGCCAGTGTGTTTAGCAACCACTGTCTTCCTCATAATATACTGGTTCCACATCTTTCGTTTGGGAATCTGAAATTAAAATTGAAACTAAAATCGAGTTGCAATCGGAAAAAATAAATAAGGAGCAACACAGACTATATACAAGAGAAAGCATGCATACCTTGTTCCAAACGGCCGATGTAATTAACCTAAGTACTTATCCTCCAGAGCCTAAAGCCAATCAGATGTTTTTGCCATCATTATTTATTAGATTTAAGAAGCGTACAGATTAACCTCCTTTGATTATGAATGCATGGTCTTTGACAAGATGCACACTTCGAGAGTAAAGGATGTCTGCCTCCTATAATTGATCACTGATTTATATTAGCCCATTTACAGTGGACAAACTCACAAAAAAGACCTGTGTACCAAGCTAGACCTTTTAAAACAAAGAATACAAGTGTCGGTGTTGAACCTGAGTTGATCCTGACTATAAACTCTATTCCTATCCTTCTCTAAAGCATACATTAGACTTCCCATCTCACTCATGAAAATTTTATAAGTACTGTACAGTTGCTCAGCGAAGGCCACACCAAGATGAAGAAGATCCATTGTTCCTCAACTCTTCACAAGGTGCAGGGAAAACTTCATGTGCCTCTCCATACACAGACTCGCAGTGCCATAAAGCCTGATGCTTTATCGCTTTTAGGCTAATGTTTCTGAAGCAGATTCCATCATAAACCGCCCCGTGCACCGCTTCCAACATCGGCGCGCGCTGCACATCCACACCAACAATGTCGAAAATATGGATATCACTGATCATCGGTAGCGCTGACCTGTCATACTTGTCGTCAGAGTGGTCATTTGAACCACGGCTGAACCTTATCGGCACCTTGACCTTCTCCATTGTCACGGTCGCGATGGTGATGTTTCTTATGTACCCGCCGCGCCCCACGTCGGTCTTGAACCTCACCGCAGATGCAGAATTCCATATGTGGAGGTCACGGACGACCACATTTGATATCCCACCAGACATCTCGCTTCCGAAACCTACACCCGAGCACGTAGGCGTTGTGCCTGAAACCCGTTGGATGATAATGTTTGAGCTGGGTTTGCCTACAGATATCCCATACTGATCCCAGCCACTCTTGACAGCAACCAAGTCATCTCCACTCTCAATATAGCAGTCCTCCACACAAACTTCTGAACTTGAGTCTGTTATTGTTCATCAAGAGAAATGTATGGATAAGTTTGTTCTTTGTTGTTAGTATAGAAATTGTCATGATCTCGAAGGAGTCACATATGAAGTACACAAATAAGTCTTTAGTTTGAAGAAAAAGATACATAACTGCTATCTGCACAAAAGTACAATCCATGTTCCGAACTGGCACCATGGTAAAAGGTCTGAAGTTTTGTGAGAGGAAAATACTGTAAATTTAAGAGCACAAACCTGGATCAATGCCATCGGTGTTTGGAGCATTCAGGGGCGCTAGTATAGTCAAATCTTTGATCACCACGTTTCTGAACATTAATTATGCATCGTCAGCTTATGGTTTCAGAAGAAAGAAAATGAGGATGGTTCTCTAGTAGAAAATGAAGTCCTAACTGTTTCAGCATGATAACCAACCTGCAGTAGACCGGATGCACTGTCCAAAATGGGGAGTTGCGTAGGGTGACGTTGGAGATCATGACGTTGGTCGAATTCACGAGCTCGATAAGATGACCTCTTGTGTGGTTCAGAGTTTTGTTCCACCATAGCTCCCACCACATCCTGCCTTGGCCATCTACGGTCCCATTGCTACCTGACACGCAAATGGAAACAATTTTTAAGTACAGTCAAAGTGAATTCTTTCTTCCACTGCTAATACCCCCGCAAACTGAACTTTTATGCTTAAATCGACGCGCTGTTGCAGGGGATTGTTTCAGATCTCTGATTTTATGCGCAGTTCCTATTTTACTGACCAAACTTGAAAGTAGATACTGTTAAGCAGTTGCTGTACCAGTAATAACAACATCGTCTAGGTCTTGTCCGTGGATGAGGCTAATGTGCCGCAGTCCTAGTCTTTCCCTCCCACGCCCATAAGACGGCAATGGTGCTACGAGAGGCCAATCTTCAGGATCCTGCACATCACAGTCCAACAGTCAAATTTGCAGCTCTGAAGTCAACCTACCCAAAAGTGATTGAACTCATTGAAGAACATATGAAGTGCTGGGGATTCTTAGTACTTAATTACAAATACATGAATCATTATTAAATCAAGAATCTGGCATTGGTCCCCTTAAAGATGATTTCCTCTGTTATGATGTTGGACTTGAAGATCCATACTATGATTGTCCTATAATATTGGGTGGTGGATTATTGCAGCGCCAGTGCATGTGACAGCAATGTCAAACTCCTAGCTAACACTCTTAATCATGGTTTCTTTCCCAACTACTACTTTGTACACGGCCACCCATCACAGAAAGTAGTATTACAGTATCACCATACAAGGGATTCTTTTCACCAAATTCATCTCACATGAAGTCTCCATATATAGTAGCGATCTGTAAAGTTAGTTGGCCATTGCGTTTGCATGCACCAAAAAAGGGTACTAGCTCCTGCAGAAAGCTCCATACCACAGATTCTTCTAGCCTTTTAGTGCTAGCATATGAGCAAATTAGACATATCTACAAGCAACACAATAGTAGCATCAAGTCAGCCAGTCCAAGCAGAAGTGAGGACAAAGCAAAGGCACACGCACTGTGTGAATTAGTTGGAACGAACAACAACATGTGGCAAGCTGCTGAAGTCACAGGAAGAAGCCAACAACCGTCCAAGCATGTGCATGATTCCAAACCCACCACAGCATCTCTTTTCCCTTTGGTTTTTCAATGGTCACTGACAAGTGACAGCACAAGTGCACAAGCGTTGGAGCCAGTTTCGCATCGCCGAATCGAACAAGAACATTGACTGTAATGATAGCTTAGCTGTGTGCAATTTTTTTTCCTTTTTTGAAAAAGAAGTTGTCGCCTGTCGGCACTAATCAACATGATTGTTCACATCAGGAGAAATTAATTTTGCATTTAGATGTGTAGCTTTTACTTAGTAGAGTGCAATCTAGTAGTAATAATTTGCACTAGTAATCTAACAAGATTTGAGAGGGGAAATATATGCGATTAAATGAGAAGGAACAAGAAAAGGAAGAGGAATTAGCGGATGATGGATCATGGATGGCCGGACACGTACCTGGGAGCCGAGGATGACCGCGCCGTGGTACAGGAAGAGCGTGAAGCGGCTTGTGAGGTTGAAGCTCCCTGTCAGCCACCTCCCCGGCGGCACCTCCAGCCTGGCGCCGCCGCCGCCGGCCCGCTCCTCCAGCGCCGCCACCGCGCGCCGGAACGCCGCGGTGTTGGACGTCACCCCGTCGCCCACGGCCCCGAACTCCTCCACCGACGCCGTCACCGCGCGCCGCCCCGAGCCGCGGTAGAACGCCGCGCAGCTGTCGATGGCGCCGTGGCCCGCGGATGGGGCGATCAGGGCGGCGAGCGGGGCCGCGGCGGGGAGGCGCGTGAGGGCGAGGTAGGAGGTGGCGAGCAGGACGAGGCAGACGAGCAGAGGGGCCGCCGGCCGCGGGCACGGGCGCGGCATGGGCTCGCTCTGGACGGTGGCGTGCGGCGCCATGAATAATGGATCATGTCACGCGGGGGAACCGCGGCGGAAAAGAAGCGAATTTTATAGGTTTCTTCTGGGGCTCCGGTTCTTGCAGCTGGTCGCTCGCTGGTTGCCAGTTGCCACGTGAGAGTACCCTGGTTTCGAAAGTTTGAATTTCGAATTTAAAATCTACAGTACTTCTGTTGAAATCGATGAATTCGAATGAGTAAGAGTGAGCGTGCACGACGATTCGAGGCGGCACCTGGTCACAGATGCGTAATTTTTGTGTGGAGGCTAAAAGTGATGACGTGGTGTGCGCGCTGTCCGTATCCATTCATTCATGTGTGTGTACACGAAAGATGACATGGATATGTATGTGCCTATCAAGCCTGCCATGGTTGTCATTTTCCCCCAAACAATATACACAAGCTATTATTTACAAAATATAAAATATTTTCTATAGTGTTTCCCTTAGAAAACCTTCAATGTTTCTTTTAACCAAAAGTGATGTGTATGGTTCATTCCAGAGCATGAGTTTGTGAAGACACAACCGCATCATTTTCCAATTGCACATATATTGCACACAAAGTTGAGTGGTGTCTTCTGATATAAAATTAAATTGGTTTTAGGTCAAACAAAAATTAGTTGTGTCTGGGAAGATCAATCTTCATCCACGTTAATTAGACATATAAGAAATCAAATGTCAATCATTGGTAAACCAGAGGCATCCTCCTAGCAACTCAACCAATGGTCGGTCTCAAACTTAGGTATCATTTCTTTTCTATTAAAGAAAAGACATATATGCTTTTTATGAAAGACAATGGGGTTGACTGATAAGATTATGCTTTAAACCAGAAGTTTAGGTGTAATACATGCTTCATAGAAAAGGGGGTTTTATACATGTCAGTTGTATTAAATATAGAACCCACATGAGCATTAATGATGATATAGCTTTGATAATGATTCAGCTAAGCTCAAGATAACCCCCACCAATGAAGCCATTGTTCTTCTTTGAAGGTTATACAAAAAATTGCAGTAACATAGGGACTCTAGATATATAGTACTTTCAAAAAAGGTAGTCCCTTCTATCAAACATATAAATTGCTTAATCGAAGTACTATTTTTCTAGCAAGTGAGCCACTCTAAAGATTGTATCTTTTCAAAAAGGAGAGCACCCCAGCCTCTGCATCAATAGGTGCACACAAACTTCTTTGTAAAATTATTAAAAGTCATTTAGTTATTACATCGCATGGATCATAGATGGTGGATACATGAATCGGCAATCTAAATATAAAACTCAACATAGCATCCCTATGCTTCAACATGTCAAGCGTGGATCAAACTGCCACCCGAATCGGCTATATATTTTTCGTACAACATTTCCAAATGGTTGCACCTAAAATCCTTTGTCTGGCATTGCTCCACCGGCTGGAGATTGATAGGACCGTATACGAATCCAGTGGGTAGCCAAAGAGATAACCTGTAAGAAAGAGGGAAACTTGATTTGTTAAAAATGAACTCACTTCAAACATGCCATATAGCCCACATAATAGCGCCACCACCAACTCTGATGTTGGCTTTCTCGGCCTTTACCACACTATTCAGCCAATTCCTAAATAAATTTGTACTAATGCTCATATGACGAGTGATATTGAAAGTCATGTGCATAATACTCCAAATAATTTTTCAAAAGGTTAGTCAATAAATAGATGTTGTATTGTTTTTTTACTGAAGATGTTGTATTGTTTCCTCATGATCACAAAAACAACATTTTTGTATCATTTATATCAACCGTTTTCCACCTAATAATTTCACTATCCTAACAACATGTTTTATTTCAGCTTTACATGTAATGCCTTCATTTGTTCCATCAACTGCCATAAGTTGTGTTGTCTCTATTGATTCTATGTTCATACAATTATTTTATACACACCTTTGGATCAATACTTGTACATTATGTATTTATGTTTATGTACCACCCACATGGAAAAGTTGAAAAGGCTCAAAGTAAAAGGTAACACACAAGATACTAGATTTACTATATAAAGATTAGATTCCAAAAGCAATAAGACCACAAAGGTCTCCCTCAAAGGAGTCTAGGAGGTCCTAGACGATAGAGATCCATGTTGGCTCAGTGTAGTTTGCCACTCCGGTGTTGTTTCACAGAGGGAGGGGGATGGGGAGGGGAGGGTTCCCTGTTTCCCTCGAAGTGTTTGTGTTGTCCCTTATATTTTCTCAGCTTTGGTCCATATAGCGAGACCTTTGCTGAATTAAGTGTTTTATCTAGGCTTCTTTATGTCACAACAATGCCCTCTTCTGAGGCAACAATCTGCATTTTTGTTGGTCTAGTTTTCTGAATCTTATAGGTTTTTGTGTTCGCCATCTTCAGCCACATATGTCAAGCTCAGAGCTCATTCCCATCCATTATTAGAACTGTAAAGAATTTGTCCCCGATGGCATTTAATGTACGTTGGTATCTAGGATCCCTTGTTTGTTATAATTTTTCATGAATTTCCCCTTAACTATTAATTTTATATGTTTTCTAAAAAAAACATACAAAAAACAGAGTTTGCTCAGCCTTGTTGTGCCATGACTCCGTTTGTCGCGGGTGAGAGTGGACACCTTGCTACCAAACCGACCAAAAATTAAATCTTCTAAATTGTTTGATCTAATATTCTTCTAAACCAAAAGGCCCTTAGAGAGAAGGAAAACCAACTCATTAAATAGTCTCGTATTATTGTGTGGCTAGATATTATTAATTAGAAATTGGTGCACCCCAAAACATATTCCAAGTCATGACAAGGCAACCAGATTCACCTTTCTGGAAAGGCTTCAAGAAAGTCAAAGAAAACTTCTTTAGTGCACATTCTTTTAATACAGGAAATGGTGAGAACATTAGTTTGGGAGGATACTTGGCTAGGGGATGAGCCAATAGCTCAACAATATCCTTCTTTGTTTTACATTATCTAACAACAAACAAGTTTTTATGGCTATGTTTTAGATAATATACGTACAACTAAATATCACTTTTAGAAGATCCCTAACAAGCAATAAGTGGGCGCGTTGGCTGGAATTAGTCTAACGGCTTATGCATGTTCAACTCTCCAATGAACAAGATGTTTTTTACTTTGAGGTTAACTTCCTCTTCACGTTCGAATCCATGTACCTTGATCTTATGAATGATCATAGTAAGTACCTCCATAAATTTCTCTAAAAATTAAAAGTACCACTAGAAAGTAAGATCTTCAAGTGGTTTCTACATCGCAAAGTGAACTTAACTAAGGACAAACTTGCAAGAAGAAATTGGCAAGAAAATATAAAATTTTGTTTATGTGATAAAGAGGACTCCATACAACACTTACTCATTATTGCCCACTTGTAAAAGTTGTTTAGTGAACAGTACACATAACTTTTAGCTTATCTCGGCCCCCTAACATCACTAATCATGTATGTTGAAAAATTGGTTACAAAGTATAGCAAAACATGAATTAAAATAGATTCAGATGGTAGCGTGTGCTATTCTTTGGGATATTTGGAATGTGTGAAATGATTATGTTTTTAACAAACTGATAGCTTCATTTTATTGTAGGTTATCCCGTTGGCTATCCATTGTATCCGTATATGGTCCTATGTGGTCAAACATATAGCTTTACTGGGGAAGTGGCTTTTTAAGCTACTTACTGAGGAGGGGACATGGTAAACCATACTTAAGAGGAAATACATTCGTCCAAAAGCTTTATCCCAGGTTCTATGGAAACCGAGTGATTCGCATTTTTGGGCTGGACTCATGGCAACAAAGAAGTTTTTCTTTGGTATGGGTTCTTTTTCCATTAAGGATGGTTCCGAGGTACGGTTCTGGGAAGCAAATGGCTTGATAATGCCACTCTTCGGGAATAGCATCCGACCTTATATAGCATTGTGCGTCACAAATGTGATACTATCGCCAAAGTTATGGAGAATTCTCCACCTTCAGTGGCATTTAGAAGGGATTTGTCTGGGCAAAGATTTGTAGCTTGGAATGCCTTGCTTCAGCATTTGGCAAACGTCCAACTACAAGATGGGCATGATGAATTCCGTTGGAATCTATATGTAAATGGACAATTTTCAGTAGCTTCCATGTACAATGCTCTTATTTTACCTGATGTGTCAATCGATAAATCTAGTAATGATAAGCTTTGGAAGTTGAAAATTCTATTAAGGATAAAGGTATTTGGATGGTAACTACGTAAAGGAGTTGTTTTAACGAAAGATAATCTTGCAAAGCGAAATTGGCATGGAAGTAAGAAGTGTGTTTTTTGTCATCAGGATGAAACAATTAAACACTTATTCTTCCAATGTCGTTTTGCTAGATCTATATGGCCAGTCATCCAAGTAGCTTCAACCTTGATTCCACCATGCAGTATTACCAATATATTTGGGAATTGGCTAAATGGAATCGACAAGAGGTTTAAAAGCATATTAGGGTGGGAGCGATTACCTTTATTTGGTCGCTATGGCTATGTAGAAATGATAAAGTGTTTAACGATAAAAACTCTTCCATTTTGCAGGTTATCTACAGAGCTATTGGTACACTCCGTTTGTGGTGGTCTCTGCAGCGTCCACAGGATCGCGACCTTTATATGGAGGTCTGTGCACGACTGAAAGCTACAGCGAGGGATACTTTTTCCTAACATGGATGGCCGCATAGCTTACAGATTGCTGCTTCTAGCTAGGCGATATTACAATTGCTCACCATGATATATAATTTTGCCTTTGTACTTTAAGATACGTCTTGGTTGTGGGTTGTGTGCATCCTAGTTATGCAGAGGCCGGGTGTAAGCTTAATAACTATTAAGTAATAAAGCGCTCTTTATCGAAAAAGTATATGGTCCTATGTTCAACTTGCGAAGCAGTAACAAAACATCAATTCTAGATGCAACCGTTTAGAGAAGGTCGCGTGAAAATTATCTAACATGTGGTCTTGACGGCGTGTCCTTTTGTTGCAGAGGCTAGAGCATGCCCCCCTTTTTGGAATAAAGAAATAGGGCTTAGTTGGCTTTAAAAAAGGATCTGTTGGGATGAGACCTTTTAGTTGGATTTAAAAAAGAAGCGGTCGTGGTCGCCCTGCCACCACTACCTAGTTACCTATTCACCAACTGGAGAAGAGAGCTAGAAGGTGGGTAATAGGGGTTTGGATTCAGGCAGTGATGAGAGGGGTAGAAATAAGGGGAGGGTTTTTGGCGGGAGGTGACCAAAAAACTCCCGCCCCCTGATACGTCTCCAACATATCCATAATTTTTGATGCTCCATGCTTGTTTTTACACCATTTGCCTAATGTTTTGTTGCACTTCGTGGCACTTTTATGCATTTTCCAAAACTAACCTACTAACAAGTCGCCACAGTGCCAGTTCCCTGTTTTCTGCTGTTTTTGTGTTTCAAAAAATCTACACAGAAAATATTCTCGGAATTAGACGAAACCAAAGCCAGTCGCCCAGAATTTTACCGAAGCTTCTAGAGAACCGAAGAGGAGTTGGAGTGGGGCCAGGAGGGGCCCACACACCAGGGCGGCGTGGCCCAGGCCCTGGCTGCGCCCCCTATGTGTGAGACCGCCTCGGTCCACTTCTGACGATGCCCCTTCGCCTATAAAGAGCCCCCGACGGGAAAAACCTAAAGGACCCGATCAGTTTTCCAGAACACATCGCGATCCATCGCCGCCGTCGACCCGAAGATCGGGAGGGTCCAGAAGCTCTTCCCGGCACCCTATCGTAGAGGGGGATTGCCACCGGAGGTCTTCTTCATCGTCATGCTTGCCTCCGGAGCGATGAGTGAGTAGTCTACCTTAGACTATGGGTCCATAGCAGTAGCTAGATGGTTGTCTTCTCCACCATGTGCTTCATGTTTAGATCTCATGAGCTGCCCTACATGATTGAGATCACCGTTATGTAATTCTACATGTTTGGTTTGTTGGGATCCGATGAATATTGGTGTTATGCTTGAGTTGATGTACTGAAATTTATCTTATATTATCTCTATGTTGTTTATGATCTTGCATGCTCTCCGTTGTTAGTAGCTATCTTGGCCGAGTAGTTGCTAGTGACTCCAAGAGGGCGTATTTATGCTCGAAAGTGGGTTCATGCCTCTATTTAATCTGGGGGAGTGACAGAAACCTCTAAGGTTGTAGATGTGCTGTTGCTACTAGGGGGAAAACAACATTCATATGCTCGAGGGCATATGCTTTGTTTACATTACACACTTTGCTTAATACAGTTATCTGTTGTTCGCAACTTAATACTCATGGGGTGTTCGGACGATATCCCCGTGAGTGGATTATTAGTCATAGATGCAGTTGGATGGCGGTCTATGTATCTTGTTGCAATGCCCAGAGTAAATCTCATAGTGATCCTCTTATCATATGCACGTTGTCTTTATTCTATCAATTTCCCAACTGTAATTTGTTTACCCAGCATGTATTATTTTATCTTATAGAGAGACACCACTAGTGAACTATGGACCCCGGTCCTATTTCCTTTATATTGCTATCACATGTTTACTTTACTCGCACTATTTACTTTACTCGCATACTATTATCACTTTCCACTCGATACACTCATACCCTTTGTTTCAAGCAAACCGATGAGATTGACAACCTCATCGTAAGTTGGGAAAAAAGTATTTGGTTGTGTTGTGTGCAGGTTCCGCATTGCAGCTAGCAAAGCAAAGCTTGGACGAGGCGCCCTATAAATTGTCCTGAGCTATCGCAAGCTGGCAAGCATCACCTTCAGTCGTTTGGCTCTTTCCTCTCTTGATCGACATACCTTGGTTTCTTACTGAGGGAAAATCTTGCTGCTATATTCATGACACCTTCCTCTTGGGGTTCCCAACGGGCCGGTCATTTACTCGGCATCAAACAATATTTTCTGGCGCTGTTGCCGGGGAGGAAAAAGAAGACTTCTGCGAGGGGAGTTTTTCGCACGCACATCCTTTACTTTGTTTTAAGTTTTGCTTTACTTTATTTTTACTTGTTTCATTTTATCAAAAAAAAACACAAAAAAATTAGTTCCTACTATAGTTGTTATTTTTGTTGGTCTGTTAGTGTCTTGCTTTATCATGCTTTCTATCAATGGTTGGTTTCTTTGAAACTAAATCTTTTTGGCAAGGTGGGTTCTCGGAAGAGCAACAAAAATATTATGAGGAATACCGCTTGTCACAAAAAGAGAAACACTTATGGGAACAAATCAATAGATTGTATATCATTGCTAGAAATGTGTGCACTATTTATAATGTTACTTATTGCTTTGATAGATCTTGTTGCTGTAGGAGGTATAAACACCTCCCTTTTCAATGTGAGTATAATGATGATGTTACCATATCTTCTTATATTAATGGAAATTATGACTTTTATGATGTGGAACAAATTGAAGAATTTATTGCTTGGAAGGGTGCATTCGAACTTGCTTATTTGCTTGAAAATACTGATGATGCACCTTATAAATATAAGGTTTATGATATACTTACATTTTGCTTTGATAATTACAAGGAAAAAAATAGCTATATTCTTAAATATCTTAATAGATGCTCTCCAACGGAAGAGACTAATGCCTTGAAGGAGCCTATGGAAGAAGAAATTGCTGAAACTGGAAGCTCATTGGATGAAAATGAGGAGGAGAGTGATGATCAAGAGGAGGAAGAATGGAGCTACCCATGTCTACCTCCCAATAAGAGTAACTCTTTAACTAATACCTTATTTGATCGCCCTCCATGCTTAACAAAGGAGGTTGAGTGTGATATTTATATTGTTGAGTTTGGTCATGATGCTACCGAAAATTATTATGAGAGAGAAAAATATGGTTGTTGGAATTTTCATGTTACTAAAACACCTCTTTTTATATTGAAAGTCCCGAAGTTGCTCTTGTTTTATCTACCCATGCTTGTTACTATGTGCTTCTTTGACTTATTTTCTTACAAGATTCCTATGAATAGGAAGTGGGTTAGACTTAAATGTGTTTTATATTTGCTCCTTAAGCTCTCTTTTGCTTCAATCCATAATTCTTATGTGAGCATCTTCTCAAATTACTGAGCCTAGCTCAAAGGCGTTAAAGAAAAGCACTCTTGGGAGATAACCCAATGTTTTTATATTCAGTTCTTTTTCTTTTATTTGAGTCTTGAAACTTATTACTACTGTAATGACCTCTCCTTATCATTTTTATTTCATTTTTGTGCCAAGAGAAGCCTCTAATTTGAGAGAGGTAAGATTTGGGGATGGTGCTGTCCTGAAACTGTTTTCGGTGCTGCACGTAAAAATTCATGAAAATTCTCAGTATATATTTTGGACCTGCGAATTCTTGCGCACATGCCCCAGGTTATATCCAAACTTTCATTAGTTCAACACTTTTTGATTTGAGCAACAGAAAACCCCTCAAAAATTTGACCTTTATCAGTTGTTCTGTTTTGACAGATTTCTGCCAATATTTATGTTTATCGCTTTATCGCTTTCTTTTTTAGTTCTTTTGATCACGGAACTTTTGGGGAAGTTGCTACAGTAGTATATGCTTTATATGTTGTGGTTTTGAGTTGAAACCTGAAGCAAAAAGGGTTGATTCATTATTATGCTTACACTAATGTTGCTAATAGATTTGTGTTTAGTTTTGTATGAAGGAAGTTTTCAAGTGTAGGGATCGGAGAGTGATGAGATGAGTTGACGAATGGACAAAAGCTCAAGCTTGGGAATGCCCATGCATCACCCCAAGAAATATCCAAGAACTACAAGCGTCAAAGCTTGGGGATGCCCCCGAGGCACCCCTTCTTCATCGGCAAAAATCAGGTCACCTTTCAAGACACTATATTTTTATTGCTTCATGCATTATGCATTTTTCTTAGAGCGTCAGTTGTTTTTAGTTTTCAGTTTAGTTTAGTTTAGTTTGCTGCAATAAATGGTTGGACCCTAATAAATTTCCTTTGGAGAAGTTGCCTTGTTTTTCATTTGCCAAGAACACTCCGTTTTTCATTCTTATAATTTCAACGAGTGTTCTTCCTTTTCTAGAACTACGTTTAGTTTTCGATTTTCGCCTTGATTTGTATTCAGATCTTCTTATATATTTTCATCAAGGTGTATTTTTGCCTCTGATCTTTATTGGTTTTCATCAAAAGAGGTGTTTATAAAAAGTTTGAATGGTGTTGGAAAAGAGAAAAAGCTTTATGCAAAAAAAAGTGGTACAAGAAGGAGCTTGTGATTATGCAAAATAATGCTTGCGGCCTAGGCTTTTGCATGTCGTGCTTGATGTCTTTTTGATAGTATGCTTAGTGATTTTGCTGTAGCATGACTTGTCTCAAATAACTGAGATTGCTTAATGAGCCTTTGAAAGAATCATGCGTTGTTTTTATTGTTTGAAAGCATTATTTTGGTTTTCTCCTTGATGCTTTATTTGGGTTGACTTGGCACATGCTCACATATGTTAGACTCTTACAAAGTCGCCAATAGCCTCTATGATCATTTAGTTTTTGACTTTGTATGTCATCTTATGCTTCTTTTAATGTCGCTCTGTCGCTTTGCATGATTATGACCGTTATTGCTCTCTTAGTTGGTCGCTCCCAGTCTTTTGCTAGCCCTCGCCTTGTACTGAGTATGAGCTCTACTCGTGCATCCAACTCCTAAAAACCAAGTTTGCCAAAGTATCCATCATACATACCTATTAGCAATTTGCTATTCCAAAGTAAATTTGACTTGCTTTTATCTACTCTTCAAATTAAACTCTTACCAGTATTATGCAAAAATTGGTCAGTAAAGGTCTCACGAACCGGAAGGCACACTTTACTTTTTCTCGTTCTTAAAAATTTAACATTGTGGTCTCTTATTTTGAGTTGTTATGCTTGCAAGTTGTAAGTTGGGAACTAGCCCAGTCATGCCGTCCTGGGACAAGCTTTCAACATTGCACTTCTTATTTGAGTTGATATCTTGATTTTTTTTTGTGGATACTCGCGGTGTGAAATGAATTGGGAATCTTGCGGGATCATAGAGTTTGTATATGTGTTAGACAAACGCCTGGGCCACCAATCTAAGCCATGCATAATTCATGGTGGAAATTTGTAGCATGCCCATAGTGGACATTCGACGACGCATCTCAAAATAAAAAGCTATATAAATGGTAAATAAAAGAGATGTCGAGGTGTTCATTGTCTGCTTGTCCTGTCATTTTGATGTGGGCTTGTTCCATGTCATCGGGCACGGAGGTACCCGTTGGCAGTTCTTGATGATACGTATATACTTACAATGACAAGAGCTTGCTTGGGACTCTAAGTAAAGTAGCATGAGGTTTGGGTACTCGTATTCACGGGACACGAGGTTTTCAACTTATGATTTGTCAAGCATATGCAGCGTAAGTGTTCTCGCATTAACTTTAACCATTCAAGATGCTTATGATGGGGGCAATGAGAGCTCAAAGCCGGTAAGTACCATAATTTTTGAAGGTTATAAAACTTGCAATCACTGCTTCCCTTCGCGAAGGGCCTTTCTTTTACTTTTATGTTGAGTCACCACCTTCTATCTTTATGCACCATTAAGAGAGCGTAGTTGTCATTCTTAGTATAATGTGCATTGTCCCAAAGTTTTCATTGATTGATTCATATTGTTGGTTTCACTTGTTCTTAAATTATTTGTATCTAGTCGCCCTCTTAAACTTAAAGGTGTCCTATGCATTTATGTTTTGCTCTCTCTCATTAAGGACAAGCTGAAAACTATTTGTATGTTTTTCCTTATGATTTGAACACACGTTTGACTTTCACTGTTTCATTTTCATGATCTTTTGTTTGTATTCATTTTCATGTTTATAACATGGTTGCTAAGTTTCTTCTATCAAGATTATGTCTTTTATGCCCATGTTTTAAGTTCTTTTGATCCCAGCTCACAACGCTTACATATATGATCAAGATTGTGTCAGTGCATGTTACCTCAAAAATTATTTCTTTTCTTATCACTTACCTACTCGAGGACGAGCAGGAGTTAAGCTTGGGGATGCTGATACATCTCCATAATTTTTGATGCTCCATGCTTGTTTTTACACCATTTACCTAATGTTTCGTTACACTTCGTGGCACTTTTATGTATTTTCCGGAACTAACCTACTAATAAGTCGCCACAGTGCCAGTTCCCTATTTTATGCTATTTTTGTGTTTTAGAAAAGCTACACAGGAAATATTCTCGGAATTGGATAAAACCAAAGCCAGTCGCCTAGAATTTTATCGAAGCTTCCAGAGAACCAAAGATGAGTTGGAGTGGGGCCACGAGGGGCCCACACACCAGGGCGGTGCGACCCAGGCCATGGCCACGCCCCCTATGTGTGAGACCACCTCGGTCCACTTCTGACGATGCCCCTTCGCCTATAAAGACCCCCCGATGGGAAAAACCTAAAGGACCCAATCAGTTTTCCAGAACACATCGCGATCCGCCGCCGCCGTCGACCTGAAGATCGGGAGGGTCTAGAAGCTCTTCCCGGCACCCTGCCGGAGAGGGGGATCGCCACCGGAGGTCTTCTTCATTGCCATGCTTGCCTCCGGAGCGATGAGTGAGTAGTCTACCTTGGACTATGGGTCCATAGCAGTAGCTAGATGGTTGTCTTCTCCACCATGTGCTTCATGTTTAGATCTCATGAGCTGCCCTACATGATTGAGATCACCGTTATATAATTCTACGTGTTTGGTTTGTTGGGATCCGATAAATATTGGTGTTATGCTTGAGTTGATGTACTGAAATTTATCTTATGTTATCTTTATGTTGTTTATGATCTTGCATGCTCTCCGTTGTTAGTAGCTATCTTGGCCGAGTAGTTGCTAGTGACCCTAAGAGGGGGTATTTATGCTCGATAGTGGGTTCATGCCTCTATTTAATCTAGGGGAGTGACAGAAACCTCTAAGGTTGTAGATGTGCTGTTGCTACTAGGGGGAAAACAACATTCATATGCTCGAGGGCATATGCTTTGTTTACATTACACACTTTGCTTAATGCAGTTATCTGTTGTTCGCAACTTAATACTCATGGGGTGTTCGGACGATATCCCCGTGAGTGGATTATTAGTCATAAATGCAGTTGGATGACGGTCTATGCATCTTGTTGTAATGCCCATAGTAAATCTCATAGTGATCCTCTCATCATATGCACGTTGTCTTTATTCTATCAATTGCCCAACTGTTATTGGTTTACCCAGCATATATTATTTTATCTTATGGAGAGACACCACTAGTGAACTGTGGACCTCGGTCCTATTTCCTTTATATTGCTATCACCTATTTACTTTACTCGCACTGTTTACTTTACTCGCATACTGCTACTCGGTGATAACGCCAGAAAAGAGCTGTGGCGTTTAGTTGACGTGGGAGCAGTAAGTCCTTGTGCGTGGTGATGACCAGCCCGTTGGGAACCCCAAGAGGAAGGTATGATGAGTGTAGCGGCTAGTTTTCCCTCAGTTAAGATACCAAGGTATGTCGATCTTGGAGAGGAGAGACGGTGACGACTGAAGGTGATGCGGACTGGCTTAGTAACACTTCAACAAGGGCGCCGTTAACGATACTTGTTGACTCGTCTTCGGCCAGTAGCAACGCGGAACCTGCACACACACAAACAAATACTTTGTTCCCAACTTGCGATGAGGTTGTCAATCTCACCGGTTTGCTTGAAACAAAGGTTATGAGCGTATCGAGTGGAAAAAAGTAGAGTATGCGAGTAAAGTAAACAGTGCGGGAAAAGTAAACAGGTGATTGCAATATGATTAAAATAGGACCGGGGTCCACAGTTCACTAGTGGTGTCTCTCCATAGATAAAATAACATGCTGGGTAAACAAATTACAGTTGGGCAATTGATAGAATAAAGATAATGTGATATGTCAAGAAGATCACTATGAGATTTACTCTGGGCATTACAACAAAATACATAGACCGCCATCCAACTGCATCTACGACTAATAATCCACTCCCTGGGATATCAATCCGAACACCCTAGACGTATTAAGTTGCGAACAACCGATAATTGCATTAAGCAAAGTGTGTAATGTAAACAAAGCATATGCCCTTGAGCATATGAATGTTGTTTTCTCCCTAGTAGCAACAGCACATCTACCACCTTAGAGGTTTCTGTCACTCCCCCAGGTGAAATAGAGACATGAACCCACTATCGAGCATAAATACCCCCTCTTGGAGTCACTAGCAACTACTCGGCCAAGATAGCTACTAACAACGGAGAGCATGCAAGATCATAAACAACATAGAGATAACAAAAGATATAATTCAGTACAACAACTTAATCATAAACACCAATATTCATCGGATCCCAACAAACCAACATCATAGAATTACATAACGGTGATCTCAATCATGTGTGGCAGCTCATGAGATCTAAACATGAAGCACATGGTGGAGAAGACAACCATCTAGCTACTGCTATGGACCCATAGTCCAAGGTAGACTACTCACTCATCGCTCCGGAGGCAAGCATGGCGATGAAGAAGACCTCCGGTGGAGATTCCCCTCTCCGGCAGGGTGCCGGGAAGAGCTTCTGGACCCTCCCGATCTTCGGGTCGACGGCGGCGGCGTATCGCGATGTGTTCTGGAAATCTGATCGGGCACTTAGGTTTTTCTCGTCGGGGGGTCTTTATAGGCGAAGGGGCGATGTCAGAGGTGGAGCCAGGCTCCCTCACACAGGGGTGGCGCGGCCAGGGGCCAGGCCGCGCCGCCCCCTTGTGTGGGGCCCTGGTGGCCCCTCTCCGTCTCTCCTTCGGATTTCTGGAAGCTTCCGGGAAAAATAAGACTTCAGGAACTTGTTTCGTCCAATTCCGAGAATATTTCCTGTGTATCACTTCTGAAACACAAAAACAGCAGAAAACAGGAAACTGGCACTGTGGCGCTTATTAATAGGTTAGTTCCGGAAAATGCATAAAAGTGCCACTAAGTGTAACGAAACAATAGGCAAATGGTGTAAAACAAGCATGGAGCATCAAAAATTATAGATACGTTTGAGACGTATCAAGCATCCCCAAGCTTAACTCCTGCTCGTCCTCGAGTAGGTAAGTGATAACAAAAGAATAATTTTTGAGGTGACATGCACCTACACAATCTTGATCATATATGCAAGCATTGGTGAGCTGGGATCAATAGAACTTAAAACATGGGCATGAAGATATAATCATGACAATAAGAACTTAGCAACCATGTTATAAACATGCAAATGAACACAAACAAAAGATCATGAAAATGAAACAATGAAAGTCAAACGTGTGTTCAAATCATAAGGAAAAACATACAAAAGGTTTTCAGCTTGTCCTTCAAAGAGAGCAAAACATAAATGCATAGGACACCTCAAAGTTTAAGAGGGCGACTAGATACAAATAATTTAAGAACAAGTGAAACCAACAATATGAGTCAATCAATGAACTTTGGGACAATGCATATCACACTAAGAATGACAACTATGCTCTCTTAATGGTGCATAAAGAAAGAAGGTGGTGACTCAACATAAAAGTAAAAGAAAGGCCCTTCGCAGAGGGAAGCAGTGATTGCAAGTTTTATAACCTTCAAAAATTATGGTACTTACCGGCTTTGAGCTCTCATTGCCCCCATCATAAGCATCTTGAATGGTTAAAGTTAATGCGAGAACAATTATGATGCATATGCTTGACAAATCATAAGTTGAAGACCTCGTGCCCCGTGAATACGAGTACCCAAACCTCATGCTACTTTACTTAGAGTCCCAAGCAAGGCTCTTGTCATTGTAAATATATGTGTATCATTGAGAACCGCCAATGGGGTACCTCCGTGCCCGATGACATGGAACAAACCCACACCAAAATGACAGGACAAGCAGACAATGAACACCTCGACATCCCTTTTATTTGCTATATTGTTTAGCTTTTTATTGTGAGATGCGTCGTCGAATGTTCACCATGGGTATGCTGCAAATTTCCACCATGAATTATGCATGGATTAGATTGGCGGCCCGGCGTTTCCCTAACACATATAAAAACTCCATGATCCTCACAAGATTCCCAATTCATTTCATACCGCGGGCATCCATAAACAAAAGATCACGATATCAACTCAAATAAGAAGTGCAATGTTGAAAGCTTGCCCCATGACAGCATGGATGGGCTAGAATCCAACTTACAACTTGCAAGCATAACAACTCAACATAAGAGACCACAATGTCAAATTTTTAAGAACAGGAAAAAGTAAAGTGTGCCTTCCGGTTCATGAGAGCTTTACTGACCGAATTTTGCATAACACTGGTAAGAGTTTAATTTGAAGAGAAAATAAAAGCAAGTCAAATTTACTTGGAATAGCAAATTGCTAGTAGGTATGTATGGTGGACACTTTGGAAAACTTTGGCTTTTAGGAGTTGGATGCACGAGTAGAGCTCATACTCAGTACAAGGCGAGGGCTAGCAAAAGACTGGGAGCGACCAACTAAGAGAGCAGTAATGGCCATAATCATGCAAAGCGACAAAGCGACATTAAAAGAAGCATAAGATGGCATCAAAATTCAAAAACTAAATGATCATGAAGGCTATTGGCAACTTTGTAAGAGTCTAACATGTGTGAGCATGCGCCAAGTCAACCCAAATAAAGCATCAAGGAGAAAACCAAAATAATGCTTCCATACAATAAAAACAACGCATGATTTTTTCAAAGGCTCATTAAGCAATCTCAGTTATTTGAGACAAGTCATGCTACAGCAAAACCACTAAGCATACTATCAAAAAGACATCAAGCATGACATGAAAAAGCCTAAGCCGCAGTCTACACAAGCTCCTTCTTGTACCACTATTTTGCACAAAGCTTTTTCTCTTTTCCAACACCATTTGAAATTTTTATAAACACCTCTTTTGATGAAAACCAATTAAGATCAGAGGCAAAAATACACCTTGATGAAAAGATATGACAAGATCTGAACGCAAATCAAGGCGAAAACGAAAACCAAAAGCAGTAGCGGAAAAAGTAGAACACTCGATTTTTAATAAGAGTGAAAACTAGAGCGTTCTTTGCAAATGAAAACGAGTCACTTCTCCAAAAGAAAATTTGTTGGGGTCCAACCATTTATTGCAGCAAACAAACAAACTAAACCACCTAAGAAAACTAAAACAACTGACGCTCCAAGAAAAACACATAGTGCATGAAGCAATAAAAATATAGTGTTTTGAAAGGTGACCTGATTTTTGCCGATGAAGAAGGGGTGCCTCGGGGGCATCCCCAAGCTTTGACGCTTGTACTTCTTGGATATTTCTTGGGGTGATGCATGGGCATCCCCAAGCTTGAGCTTTTGTCCATTCTTCAACTCATCTCATCATTCTCCAATCCCTACACTTGAAAACTTCCTTCATACAAAACTAAACACAATTCTATTAGCAACATTAGTGTAAGCATAAAATATATTCAACCTCTTTTAGCTTCAGGTTTCAACTCAAAACCACCACATATATAGCAACTCCCCAAAAAGTTCCGTGATCAAAAGAACTCAAAAGAAAGCGATAAAGTGGCAAACACAAATATTGGCAGAAATCTGTCAAAACTGAACAGCTGACAAAGGACGAATTTTTGAGGGATTTTCTGTTGCTCAAATCAAAAAGTGTTCAACTAAGAAAAGTTTGGATATAACCTGGGGCATATGCACAAGAAATCGCAGGTCCAAAAGATAAACAAAGAATTTTTACGAATTTTTACGGTGCAGCACCGAAAACAGTTTCAGGACAGCAACATCCCCAAATCTTTACCTCACTCAAATTAGAGGCTTCTCTTGGCACAAAAACGAAATAAACAAGATAAGGAGCGGTCATTACAATAGTAATGACTTCCAAGACTCAAATAAAAGAAAAAGTACTGAAAAGAAAACATTGGGTTATCTCCCAAGAGTGCTTTTCTTTAACGTCTTTGAGCTAGGCGCAGAAAAGTGCGAATCAAGTAATATCAAGTGATGAAGTGCTAGGATCAGCACGTGCCTTACGTCTCCCTTTCTTACCTTTGCTCTTGACTCTAGGAAAGACATGGTTATTGCAAGGTGGAGAGGTAAATGTTATATTGCCTTTTCCCACATCGATAACGGCGCCCATGAGCTTCAGAATGGATCTTCCAAGTGTGATTTGACCTTTTCCTACACATTCAATAACAAGATAATCAGTAGATATCATTCTTCCTAGGATTTTTGTAAAGACTCCTTCAGCTATTCCAAGGGGAAATATGGTGGCATTGTTAGTAAGAAAAATTTCTTCTCCTCCCTCAGAAAGCTTCCAAAGACTCAAAGATTCATAAACATCCTTTGGCATGATACAAAATTCAGACATAATATCACAACGAGCATGAAAAGTTTCACCACTAATGGTGATTTTTATTGTAGGATACCAACTCGAAGGTTCAGTATTTGTTGGCACATAATCAAAATGCTGGCGCAAAGTATTGTAGCAAGAATTCAAACTAGCAGTGTGAGTCTCAAGAGTATTAAGTCTATTAAAAATGCTCACAAGAGAGGAATCAAAATAGGTTGGCATGCTATAAATTGTAATCAACTTTTTAATAATGTTGAAAGCTTGATCTCCATCACAATGAAGGAAATCTCCTTCTGCAGTAGCATCCAGAGCATATCTATAACGGAGAGAAAGTCCAAAGTAAAAGCTACTAAGAAGCAAACTCAAAGTCATTTTAGGTTCAGTTTTTCCATGCCAATCATAAATTCTAGACCAAGCTTCTTTAAAGCTTTCCTCATCTTTCTGCTTAAAAGTAAAAATCATGTCCTCGGGGGACATAGTAGTAGCAACTGAACTAGACATAATAAACTAAAAGCAAAGAAATAACAACTACCAAGGATTCTAATTTTTTTGGGTTTTTGATATAAAGCAATGCAGGTAAAATAAATAAAGTAAAGCAAAACAAATAACAAAGTAAAGAATGTGTGTGCGAAGAACTCCCCTCGCAGAAGTCTTCTCTTCCTCCCCGGCAACGGCGCCAGAAAAGAGGCTGCTACTCGGTGATAACGCCAGAAAAGAGCTGTGGCGTTTAGTTGACGTGGGAGCAGTAAGTCCTTGTGCGTGGTGATGACCAGCCCGTTGGGAACCCCAAGAGGAAGGTATGATGAGTATAGCGGCTAGTTTTTCCTCAGTTAAGATACCAAGGTATGTCGATCTTGGAGAGGAGAGACGGTGACGACTGAAGGTGATGCGGACTGGCTTAGTAACACTTCAACAAGGGCGCCGTTAACGATACTTGTTGACTCGTCTTCGGCCAGTAGCAACGCGGAACCTGCACACACACAAACAAATACTTTGTTCCCAACTTGCGATGAGGTTGTCAATCTCACCGGTTTGCTTGAAACAAAGGTTATGAGCGTATCGAGTGGAAAACAGTAGAGTATGCGAGTAAAGCAAACAGTGCGGGAAAAGTAAACAGGTGATTGCAATATGATTAAAATAGGACCGGGGTCCACAGTTCACTAGTGGTGTCTCTCCATAGATAAAATAACATGCTGGGTAAACAAATTACAGTTGGGCAATTGATAGAATAAAGATAACGTGATATGTCAAGAAGATCACTATGAGATTTACTCTGGGCATTACAACAAAATACATAGACCGCCATCCAACTGCATCTATGACTAATAATCCACTCCCTGGAATATCAATCTGAACACCCTAGAAGTATTAAGTTGCGAACAACAGATAATTGCATTAAGCAAAGTGTGTAATGTAAACAAAGCATATGCCCTTGAGCATATGAATGTTGTTTTCTCCCTAATAGCAACAGCACATCTACCACCTTAGAGGTTTCTGTCACTCCCCCAGGTGAAATAGAGACATGAACCCACTATCGAGCATAAATACCCCCTCTTGGAGTCACTAGCAACTACTCGGCCAAGATAGCTACTAACAACGGAGAGCATGCAAGATCATAAACAACATAGAGATAACAAAAGATATAATTCAGTACAGCAACTTAATCATAAACACCAATATTCATCGGATCCCAACAAACCAACATCATAGAATTACATAACGGTGATCTCAATCATGTATGGCAGCTCATGAGATCTAAACATGAAGCACATGGTGGAGAAGACAACCATCTAGCTACTGCTATGGACCCATAGTCCAAGGTAGACTACTCACTCATCGCTCCGGAGGCAAGCATGGCGATGAAGAAGACCTCCGGTGGCGATTCCCCTCTCCGGCAGGGTGCCAGGAAGAGCTTCTAGACCCTCCCGATCTTCGGGTCGACGGCGGCGGCGTATCGCGATGTGTTCTGGAAATCTGATCGGGCACTTAGGTTTTTCTCGTCAGGGGGTCTTTATAGGCGAAGGGGCGATGTCAGAGGTGGAGCCAGGCTCCCTCACACAGGGGTGGCGCGGCCAGGGGCCAGGCCGCGCCGCCCCCTTGTGTGGGGCCCTGGTGGCCCCTCTCCGTCTCTCCTTCGGATGTCTGGAAGCTTCCGGGAAAAATAAGACTTCAGGAACTTGTTTCGTCCAATTCCGAGAATATTTCCCGTGTATCACTTCTGAAACACAAAAACAACAGAAAACAGGAAACTGGCACTGTGGCGCTTGTTAATAGGTTAGTTCCAGAAAATGCATAAAAGTGCCACTAAGTGTAACGAAACAATAGGCAAATGGTGTAAAACAAGCATGGAGCATCAAAAATTATAGATACGTTTGAGACGTATCACATACTATTATCACTTTCCACTCGATACGCTCATACCCTTTGTTTCAAGCAAACCGGTGAGATTGACAACCTCATCGTAAGTTGGGAAAAAAGTATTTGGTTGTATTGTGTGCTGGTTCCGCGTTGCAGCTAGCAAAGCAAAGCTTGGACGATGCGCCCTATAAATTGTCATGAGCTGTCGCAAGCTGGCAAGCATCACCTTCAGTCGTTTGGCTCTTTCCTCTCCTGATCGACATACCTTGGTTTCTTACTGAGGGAAAATCTTGCAGCTATATTCATCACACCTTCCTCTTGGGGTTCCCAACGGGCCGGTCATTTACTCGGCATCAAGCACCCCCCTTTTTGCTGTAGCGCCAGAGCTTATGCCATCTCCATGGTCGCAATAACTCATGTAGGCAGCACCACCGGCTTTTGGCGCTGGGAGGTAGCCGCGAGTGTGGCTTGCTTGTTGCGTGGTGAATGACCAGCCCGTTGGGAACCCCAAGAGGAAGGTGTGATGAATATAGCAGCAGATTTTCCCTCAGTTAAGAAACCAAGGTTATGTCGATCAGGAGAAGAGCAGACAATACAACTGAAGGTGATGCGGACTGGTTAGTAACACTTCAACAAGGGCGCCGTTTAACGATACTTGTTGACTCGTCTTTGGCCAGTAGCAACGTGGAACCTGCACACAACACAACCAAATACTTTGTTCCCAACTTGCGATGAGGTTGTCAATCTCACCGGTTTGCTTGAAACAAAGGTTATGAGTGTATCGAGTAGAAAACAGTAGAAGAACGCGAGTAAAGTAAGTAATGCGAGTAAAGTAAACAGGTGATAGCAATATGATGGAAATAGGACCGGGGTCCACAGTTCACTAGTGGTGTCTCTCCATAAGATAAATAACACATGCTGGGTAAACAAATTACAGTTGGGCAATTGATAGAATAAAGATAAACGTGATATGTCAAGAAGATCACTATGCGATTTACTCTGGGCATTACAACAAAATACATAGATCGCCATCCAACTGCATCTATGACTAATAATCCACTTGTGGCGAATCAATCCGAGAACTCCACAAGTATTAAGTTATGAACAACAGATAATTGCATTAAGTAAAGTGTGTAATGTAAACAAAGCATATGCCCTTGAGCATATGAATGTTGTTTTCTCCCTAGTAGCAACAGCACATCTACAACCTTAGAGGTTTATGTCACTCCCCCAGATTAAATAGAGGCATGAACCCACTATCGAGCATAAATACCCCCTCTTGGAGTCACTAGCAACTACTCAGCCAAGATAGATACTAACAACGGAGAGCATGCAAGATCATAAACAACATAGAGATAACAAAAGATATATTTCAGTATAGCAACTCAATCATAACACCAATATTCATCGGATCCCAACAAACCAAACATGTAGAATTACATAACGGTGATCTCAATCATGTAGGGTAGCTCATGAGATCTAAACATGAAGTACATGGTGGAGGAGACAACCATCTAGCTACTGCTATGGATCCATAGTCCAAGGTAGACTACTCACTCATCGCTCCGGAGGCAAGCATGGCGATGAAGAAGACCTCCGGTGGCCATTCCCCTTTCCGGCAGGGTGCCGAGAAGAGCTTCTGGACCCTCCCGATCTTCGGGTCGACGGCGGCGGCGGATCGCGATGTGTTCTGGAAAATTGATCGGGTCCTTAGGTTTTTTCCGTCGGGGGGTCTTTATAGGCGAAGAGGCATCGTCAGAAGTGGACCGAGGCGGTCTCACACGTAGGGGGCGCGGCCAGGGCCTGGGCCGCGCTGCCCTGGTGTGTGGCCACCTCGTGGCCCCACTCCATCTCCTCTTCGGATCTCTGAAAGCTTTCGGGAAAAATAAGACTTTAGGAACTTGTTTCGTCCAATTCCGAGAATATTTCCCGTGTATCACTTCTGAAACACAAAAATAGCAGAAAAGAGGGAACTGGCACTGTGGCAACTTGTTAATAGGTTAGTTCCGGAAAATGCATAAAAGTGCCACGAAGTGTAACGAAACAGTAGGCAAATGGTGTAAAAACAAGCATGGAGCATCAAAAATTATAGATACGTTGGAGACGTATCAAGCATCCCCAAGCTTAACTCCTGCTCGTCCTCGAGTAGGTAAGTGATAACAAAAGAATAATTTTTGAGGTGACATGCACCTACACAATCTTGATCATATATGTAAGCATTTGTGAGCTGGGATCAAAAGAACTTAAAACATGGGCATGAAGATATAATCTTGACAATAAGAAACTTAGCAACCATATTGTAAACATGTAAATGAACACAAACAAAAGATCATGAAAATGAAACAATAAAAGTCAAACATGTGTTCAATCATAAGGAAAAACATACAAATGGTTTTCAGCTTGTCCTTCATAGAGAGCAAAACATAAATGTATAGGACACCTTCAAGTTTAAGAGGGCGACTAGATACAGATAATTTGAGAATAAGTGAAACCAACAATATGAATCAATCAATGAAAACTTTGGGACAATGCACATTATACTAAGAATGACAACTATGCTCTCTTATGGTGCATAAAGAAAGAATGTGGTGACTCAACATAAAAGTAAAAGAAAGGCCCTTCGCGGAGGGAAGCAGTGATTGCAAGTTTTATAACCTTAAAAAATTATGGTACTTACCGGCTTTGAGCTCTCATTGCCCCCATCATAAGCATCTTGAATGGTTAAAGTTAATGCGAGAACAATTATGATGCATATGCTTGACAAATTATAAGTTGAAAACCTCGTGTCCCGTGAATACGAGTACCCAAACCTCATGCTACTCAACTTAGAGTCCCAAGCAAGGCTATTGTCATTGTAAGTATATATGTATCATCAAAAACCGCCAACGGGGTACCTCCGTGCCTGATGACATGGAACAAGCCCACATCAAAATGAGAGGACAAGAAGACAATGAACACCTCGATATCTCTTTTATTTGCCATTTGTTTAGCTTTTTATTGTGAGATGCGTCGTCGAATGTCCACCATGGGTATGCTGCAAATTTCCACCATGAATTATGCATGGCTTAGATTGGCGGCCCAGGCGTTTTCCTAACACATATACAAACTCCATGATCCCCACAAGATTCCCAATTCATTTCTCACCGCGGGCATCCATAAACAAAAGATCACGATGTCAACTCAAATAAGAAGTGCAATGTTGAAAGATTGCCCCATGACAGCATGGCTGGGCTAGAATCCAACTTACAACTTGCAAGCATAACAACTCAACATAAGAGACCACAATGTCAAATTTTTAAGAACAGGAAAAAGGAAAGTGTGCCTTCCGGTTCGTGAGAGCTTTACTGACCAATTTTCGCATAACACTGGTAAGAGTTTAGTTTGAAGAGAAAATAAAAGCAAGTCAAATTTACTTGGAATAGCAAATTGCTAGTAGGTATGTATGGTGGACACTTTAGAAAACTTTGGCTTTTAGGAGTTGGATGCACGAGTAGAGCTCATACTCAGTATAAGGCGAGGGCTAGCAAAAGACTGGGAGCGACCAACTAAGAGAGCAATAATGGCCATAATCATGCAAAGCGACAAAGCGACATTAAAAGAAGCATAAGATGGCATCAAAAGTCAAGAACTAAATGATCATAGAGGCTATTGGCAACTTTGTAAGAGTCTAACATGTGTGAGTATGCGCCAAGTCAACCCAAATAAAGCATCAAGGAGAAAACCAAAATAATGCTTCCAAACGATAAAAATAATGCATGATTTTTTCAAAGGCTCATTAAGCAATCTCAGTTATTCAAGACAAGTCATGCTACAGCAAAACCACTAAGCATACTATCAAAAATACATCAAGCATGACATACAAAAGCCTAGGCCGCAGTCTACACAAGCTCCTTCTTGTACCACTTTTTTGCATAAAGCTTTTTCTCTTTTCCAACACCATTCAAAAAATTTATAAACACCTCTTTTGTTGAAAACCAATAAAGACCAGAGGCAAAAATGCACCTTGATGAAAAGATATAACAAGATCTGAACACATATCAAGGCAAAAATCGAAAACTAAACGCAGTTCTAGAAAAACAAGAACACTTGTTGAAACGAATAGAGTGAAAAACGGAGTGTTCTTGGCAAATGAAAAACAAGGCAACTTCTCCAAAAGAAATTTGTTGGGGTCCAACCATTTATTACAGCAAACAAAACTAAGCTAACTAAGAAAACTAAAACAACTAACGCTCTAAGAAAAATAGATAGTGCATGAAGCAATAAATATATAGTGTTTTGAAAGGTGACCTGATTTTTGCCATGAAAAAGGGGTGCCTCGGGGGCATCCCCAAGCTTTGACGCTTGAACTTCTTGGATATTTCTTGGTGTGATCCATGGGAATCCCCAAGCTTGATCTTTTGTCCATTCTTCAACTCATCTCATTATTCTCCAATCCCTACACTTGAAAACTTCCTTCATACAAAACTAAACACAATTCTATTAGCAACATTAGTGTAGCATAATATATAATCAACCTCTTTTTGCTTCAGGTTTTAACCCAAAACCACCACATATATAGCATATACTACTGTAGCAACTTCCCCAAAAGTTCCGTGATCAAAAGAACTCAAAAGAAAGCGAGAAAGCGGCAAACACAAATATTGGCAGAAATCTGTCAAAACAGAATAGCTGACAAAGGTCGAATTTTTGAGGGGTTTTCTGTTGCTCAAATCAAAAAGTGTTAAACTAACGAAAGTTTGGATATAACCTGGGGCATATGCACAAGAAATCGCAGGTCCAAAAGATATATAGAGAATTTTCATGAATTTTTACGGTGTAGCACCGAAAACAGTTTCAGGACAGCAACATCCCCAAATCTTTACCTCACTCGAATTAGAGGCTTCTCTTGGCATAACAATAAAATAAAAAGGATAAGGAGTGGTCATTACAGTAGTAATGACTTCCAAGACTCAAATAAAAGAAAAAGTACTGGAAATAAAATATTGGGTTATCTCCCAAGAGTGCTTTTCTTTAACACCTTTGAGCTAGGCGCAGAAATTACAGAAAATGCTCCCATAAGAAATATGAATTGAAGCAAAAGAGAGCATCAAGGAGCAAATATAAAACACATTTAAGTCTAACCCACTTCCTATGCATAGGAATCTTGTAATAAAATAAATCAAAGAAGCATATAGTAACAAGTATGGATAGATAAAACAAGTGTAACTTCGGAACTTTCAATATAAAGAGAGGTGTTTTAGTAACATGAGAATTCCAACAACCATATTTTCCTCTCTCATAATAATTTTCAGTAGCATCATGAATAAACTCAACAATATAAATATCACACTCACCCTCCTTTGTTAAGCATGGAGGGCGATCACATAAGGTATTAGTTAAAGAGTTACTCTTATTGGAAGGTAGACATGGGTAACTCCATTCTTCCTCCTCTTGATCATCACTCTCCTCCTCTTTTTCATTCAATGAGCTTCCAGTTTCATCAATTTCTTCTTCCATAGGCTCCTTCAAGGCATTAGTCACTTCCGTTGGAGAGCATCTATTAAGATATTTAAGAATATAGCCATTCTCTTCCTTGTAATTATCAAAGCAAAATGTAAGTATATCATAAACCTCATATTTATACGGTGCATCATCAATATTTTCAAGCAAATAAGCAAGTTCGAATGCACTCTTCCAAGTAATAAATTCTTCAATTTGTTCCACATCATAAAAGTCATAATTTCCATTAATATAAGAAGATATGGTAACTTCATCATTATACTCACATTGAAAAGGGAGGTGTTTATACCTCCTACAGCAACAAGATCTATCAAAGCAATAAGTAACATTATAAGTAGAGCACATGTTTTTAGCAATGATATACAATCTATTGATTTGTTCCCATAAGTGTTTCCCTTTTTGTGACAAGCGGTGTTCCTCATAATAATTTTTCTGCTCTTCCGTGAACCCACCTTGCTAAACAGATTTAGTTTCAAAAAAACCAACCATTGATAGAAAGCATGATAAAGCAAGACAATAACAGACTAATAAAAATAACAACTATAGAAGGAACTAAATTTTTTGTGTTTTTGATAAAAAGATGCAAGCAAAAATAATGTAAAGCAAAACTTAAAACAAAGTAAAGGATGTGTGTGCGAAAAAACTCCCCTTGCAGAGGTCTTCCACTCTTCCCCGGCAACGGCGCCAGAAAATTTGTTGCTTGTTGCGTGGTCAATGACCAGCCCGTTGGGAACCCCAAGAGGAAGGTGCGATGAATATAGCAGCAGATTTTCCCTCAGTTAAGAAACCAAGGTTATGTCGAGCAGACAATACGACTGAAGGTGATGCGGACTGGCTTAGTAACAGTCCAACAAGGGCGCCGTTTAACGATACTTGTTGACTCATCTTCGGCCAGTAGCAACGCGGAACCTGCACACAACACAACCAAATACTTTGTTCCCAACTTGCGATGAGGTTATCAATCTCACCGGTTTGCTTGAAACAAAGGTTATGAGCGTATCGAGTGAAAAACAGTAGAAGAATGCGAGTAAATTAAACAGTGCGAGTAAAGTAAACAGGTGATAGCAATATGATAGAAATAGGACCAGGGTCCACAGTTCACTAGTGGTGTCTGTCCATAAGATAAATAACATATGCTGGGTAAACAAATTACAGTTGGGCAATTGATAGAATAAAGATAAACATGATATGTCAAGAAGATCACTATGCGATTTACTCTGGGCATTACAACAAAATACATAGACCGCCATCTAACTGCATCTATGACTAATAATCCACTTGTGGCGAATCAATCCGAGAACTCCACAAGTATTAAGTTGCGAACAACAGATAATTGCATTAAGCAAAGTGTGTAATGTAAACAAAGCATATGCCCTTGAGCATATGAATGTTATTTTCTCCCTAGTAGCAACAGCACATCTACAACCTTAGAGGTTTCTGTCACTCCCCCAGATTAAATAGAGGCATGAACCCACTATCGAGCATAAATATCTCCTCTTGGAGTCACTAGCAACTACTCGGCCAAGATAGCTACTAACAACAGAGAGCATGCAAGATCATAAACAACATAGAGATAACAAAAGATATATTCCAGTATAGCAACTCAATTATAACACCAATATTCATCGGATCCTAGGGATGGCAATGGGTACCCGTCACCCGCGTACCCGCCAGGTAAATACCCATTAGACGTACGGGTATGGGACAAAAAAAACCCATGGATATATAAATGAGAAAAATCTATACCCATCGGGTAGAGCGGGTATGGGTATGGGATCCTAAAACCCATACCCGTATACCCAGATACCCATCTAATAGTCCGACATGTGGGCCTTCGGAGTATCAGCGTACTAAATTAATACGGTGCTATTATGCGCAAGTGTGGTTATTTATGAGAATGTGTTGCTGTTCACAAGTATGTGTTGTTGCTTATAATATGTTGTTATTAAATTATGGTTATATATTGTTTATGACTATTTTTTTTGCTCAAATTGATGTGTTGTAACTGCGGGTATTTTTACCCATGGGTACCCATTTACCCTGGCGGATGATGGGTATGGGAAAATTTTGTACCCGTTGGCGGGTATGGGTACGGGTGATGGGTAAGATCAAGGGAGATGGGTACGGGTATGTGGTGGTTCCACCCGCACCCATACCCTGCGGGTGCCATCCCTATCGGATCCTAACAAACCAAATATGTAGAATTACATAACGGTGATCTCAATCATGTAGGGCAGCTCTTGAGATCTAAACATAAAGCACATGGTGGAGGAGACAACCATCTAGCTACTGCTATGGACCCATAGTCCAAGGTAGACTACTCACTCATCGCTCCGGAGGCAAGCATGGCAATGAAAAAGACCTTCGGTGGCGATTCCCCTATTCGGCAGGGTGCCGGGAAGAGCTTCCGGACCCTCCCGATCTTTGGGTCGACGGCGGCGGCGGATCGCGATGTGTTCTGAAAAATTAATCGGGTCCTTAGGTTTTTTCCGTTGGGGGGTCTTTATAGGCGAAGGGGTATCATCAGAAGTGGACTGAGGCGGTCTCACACGTAGGGGGCGCGGCCAGGGCCTGGGCCGCGCCGCCCTGGTGTGTGGCCACCTCGTGGCCCCACTCCGTCTCCTCTTCGGATCTCTAGAAACTTTCAGGAAAAATAAGACTTCAGGAACTTGTTTCGTCAAATTCTGAGAATATTTCCTGTGTATCACTTCTGAAACACAAAAACAACAGAAAACAGGCAACTGGCACTGTGGCGACTTGTTAATAGGTTAGTTCTGGAAAATGCATAAAAGTGCCACAAAGTGTAACGAAACAGTAGGAAAATAGTGTAAAAACAAGCATGGAGCATCAAAAATTATAGATACGTTGGAGACGTATCATGGCTCAAGGGAAACGACCGATTCGAGCGTTCCCCATAAGCATGACCTGGGATTGCTTTGACGTGCGCACCGGCCACGATGTCCACTGAGCCAAGGAAACCAATCAGCCCCAATTCGCATCCCAGCGTCTGTTTAAACCTCACACGGCTGCCAGTGATGCCCTAAGTGTCCTTAACTGTGATAGCAATATCTTCTTCCTAGCCAACATGGACCTAGTCAATGTGCATATTTCATCGGTCTAGTTATCCAGATCTCATAATTCTTTGTGTTGGCCATCTTATAGGCTCTGAGTCGACATAGACACCTTGCTAACAAGCCGGCCAAATATTAAATATTCTAATTTATCCTTTTGATATATTATACTTCCTTCGTTTTTAAATATAAGATGTTTTAGATTTGTGAAGCTAGTGCATCTAGACATCTTTTAGTGTATAGATACACTCGAATCTATATATTAAAAGATGTCTAGATACACTAGCTTCACAAAGCTAAAATATCTTATATTTAAAAACGGAGGGAGTAATTATCAAAAGGTTCTTAGTGAGAAAGAAAAGCTGCTCGTTTAAGGTCTTGTTCGGAAGCCATCCGCTCCGCTCAGCTCCTGCTCATCTGACAGCATTTGTGGAGCTCAGTTTTATCAGCTCCATCAAAATGACTTGGAACTCTGTCCGCTCCGGGAGCGCGGGTGCGGAGCGACGCGCATCCAAACGCACCCTAAGGCCTTGTTTACTTCTAGGGTATTTGAGGGGATGAGAGGGGATTATTTCGTATCCCGGAATTTTCCCCATAGATTGTTTACTAGTCCGGGGTTTTAAGGGGATAATCCCGGGATATCCCCACAAATTCCCTCCACTCTAGTGTATTTTTATCTAGACTAAAAACTCTCCATCATAGTAAAGTATTTTTAGGGAAGAGTATTTGAGGGGATTTGAGAGTATTGGGTGAACACCAAATCCCCACATATCCCCACATCTTTCGGGGCTGAAAATACCGGAGAAGTAAACGAGGCCTAAGAGTTTTTTATATGAATGAATGGGGCTCTCGATTAAAAAAAAGAAAAAGAACAGGGAAATGGGATCCATTGGGCTAAGGGAAAGCCTTGTAGTGCTTTCGGCCAGCCTACTACTGCCATATCTACAGTAGCTAGACCGAGCCCACGGTGGTCGTCGGAGCTGCACCGGAGTCCGTCAACGATCACATTTTGTGCACGTCGTTTCGCGGAAGGAATCAGGCAAAGGAGCACGCGTCGCCCCGCACCATTCGTCGGTCTGTCGGTCGGTTTCTGCAACCGTGACCGCTGACCGGTTGCTTGCTTATCCACCAGGCAAACCCCAATTTAATTCGTCAACCATCCCCAAGCTCTGCTTCTTCTCCCACGCGATTTCCCCAAATCCCTCGCTCGCTCCCCCAAATCCCAGCCCCAATCTCCAAATTCCCCACGAGACCTCCCTCCAGATCCTCCTCGCGAGCTCAATCACCTCGGATCTTCCACCTCCACCACCAGCAGCATCCCAGCCATGGAGTGCGAGCCGGAGGAGCTGCAGTTCCTGGGCCCGCTGGGCATCTACCGGGAGTCGGTGGCCATCCTGCGCGCGCACCGCCCGCTCTACGCGCGCATCGCCGCCGCCTTCGTGCTCCCGCTCTCCGCGCTCTTCCTCGCCCACATCGCCATCTCCCACGCGCTCTTCTCCACCATCGACTCCGACGACACCGCCCTCGAGTCCTCCGCCCCGGGCACCGCCTCGCAGCAGCGGATCCTGCAGCGGCTCGGCGCCGACTGGGCGGCGCTGGTCCTCTTCAAGGCCGCCTACCTCCTCGCGCTGCTCCTCCTCTCGCTCCTCTCCACCGCCGCCGCCGTCTTCTCCGTCGCCTCCGTCTACTCCGCCAAGCACGACGCGCTCACCTTCCCGCGCGTGCTCTCCGTCGTCCCGCGCGTCTGGAGGCGCCTCGCCGCCACCTTCGTCGCCGCCTTCGGCCTCCTCTTCGCCTACCACCTCGTCTTCATCGCCGTCTTCATCGGCCTCCTCGTCGCCGCCGACAACGGGTCCAGCCTCGCCGCCCTCCTCGCGTTCCTCGTCGCCGTGGGCTACCTCGTCGGGCTGGTATACCTCGGCGTCGTATGGCACCTCGCCAGCGTCGTCTCCGTGCTCGAGGACCTCAAGGGCTTCCAGGCCATGCGGAAGAGCAAGGCGCTCATCCAGGGGAAGCTCGGGACCGCCGCCGGCATCTTCTTCACGCTCAACCTCGTGTTCATCGTCGTCGAGCTGCTCTTCCGATCCTGGGTCGTCGGGGGCGCGCGCCACGGCCTCGGCGCAGGAAGCAGGTTCCTCCTCGGCCTCGCCATGCTGGCCGCGCTCTGCGCCGTCGTCATGGTGGCGCTCGTCGTGCAGACCATGGTCTACCTGGTGTGCAAGAGCTTCCACCACGAGAGCATCGACAAGAGCAACATCTCCGACCACCTCGAGGTCTACCTCGGCGACTATGTCCCGCTCAAGGCCAGCGACGTGCAGATGGAGCACTTCGAGGTGTGACCCCAACTCTTTCGTTGCTTTGAAATACCACTGTACCATACTAGTATAGTCCCACGGAATTTGCTGTTCCCTTATACTGGTCTGGAGATTGATTCGCCCAAAAAACAAACTGAATGGAAGAAAATTAAGGATCGTTTGATCAGCTGTTTCTCGGTGATCAGCTGATCAGCCTGCTGTAAGACAAGGATCAACTGGATATTGCATTTGTGTAGTGATCTGTAATGCCGGGATGGGAATGATATAACACTAGATACTACGATCAGCTTGATATACCGGATGAGTTGCATGACATGTTAATTGTGGATATTGATTTTCAACTCCAGTATATCAGGGTTTTAAGATTCTGCAATTAATGCACTCTTCCCTATGATTATGAGTGAACTGAATGAAGTACTCCAGTCTGCTGAGTTTTGGATTTAGACGAGCAAGTGACACTACTCCAGTCTGCTGAGTTTTGGATTTTGTAGGTCTACCTCGGCTCAGGAGTACTAATTTTGTAGGGATTCTAGTATCCGGGCAATTTGCTGGGTTTTGGATTTTGTAAACTTGCCTAACCAGTCATCGTAGTTTTTTCTGAATGAGTAGTGCTCTGTTTGCCATGCAATTCATAGTCGGATTGAGTAGCATGATGAACATGCTGTGATAATTGCGTAGGGATTCTAGTGTGAAGAGTTTAGTGGGTTTTGGATTTTTGTAAACTATTCCTTCTGAATGAGCAAGAGGTCGAGTAGTGTTCTGTATGCCATGTAAAAAGTAGTCCGACTGAGCAGTATCTTCAGCGTTTCAGACTTGACTGCGACCATTGTGATAATAACTGTAGTTCCATACGACCTAGTGCCAGAGCTTCAGAAGATGCAAGGAAAATGGCACTGAGAACCACATGTTCCTTGCTGATGGCCATGAATCAGTGGCTTCAGATACGAAAACAGTGTACATCTGCATTCAACAACCAAATTATGCTATTAAATGAGGCATTTGGATACATTGGGATATACTATGGGATATACGTTTTGAGTTTCTGTGTGGCACTACCCACAAGAAGAGAGGAATGGATGGGATGAGTATAGGAGGAAGGGAGGGAATACTAGGGTTTATCTTTGTGACCTTTTGATAGGAATCTTAAAATGTTAGCAAACTTAGGCTTGCGAGGCGCCATGAATTCAGAAACCAATTGCACCTGCCTAATTGACGCCATCGACTGGTTCATAACCGTGATCCCATGCAAGAGGAAATCTTGGGATGATACGTCAACCACAGCCAGCTCTAGTACTTATAGGGTGTGTTTGGTAGCCCGGGACCCGGGTGAGCTATCTCACCTCACGCAAGCTGAGTCCACCTATGCTTACATACAACTGAAGAGTCCACCTATGCTGACTACATACAACTGAATTTTGTTGCGTTCTGTTTGTTATCCCGGTTGAACTAAACCTAGCTAAGTCAAGATCTTGTTTGGTAGCCTGTGTGAGTTGAGTACATAAATAAGAAGCCTGAATGCAGTATATCAGGGTTTGTTCTCTCATGAGTTGCATGACATGTTAATTGTGGATATTGATTTTCAACTCCAGTATATCAGGGTTTTAAGATTCTGCAATTAATGCACTCTTCCCTATGATTATCAGTGAACTGAATGCAGTAACTAACTAAGCCACATGAGGAGAATTTGCTGGTTTTGGGTTTTTGGATTACTAGTGTGTTTTGGATTTTTGTGACCTGTTCCTTCTGAACGATTTAGATGTCGTGTAGTGTTCTGCATGCACTGCAAAGTAGTCCGATTGAGCAGCAACTTTAGGGTTTCAGGCTCGGTTGCGACCATTGTCGAGTACCAGAGCTTCAGAAGATGCAAGGAAAATGGCCCTGAGAACCACATGTTCGGCCATGATAGAGAATCAATAGCTTCATCTGGCAAAAGAGTATACATCTTCATCCAACCACCAAATTACGCTATTAAATGAGGCATTGGGCAAGTTTGGGTGTGGCACTACCCATAATAGGAAGTTCTTTGCAAACTATGAGAGTAATGGAGATGAGTAAGGAGGAAGGGAGGGAATACTAGAATTTATTTCTTTGTCTGGGACCTTTTGGTAGGAATCTTGAAATGTTACCAATTAGGCTTGCTGAGACGTAGGGAATTCTGAAACCAATTGCACCTGCCTAATTGATGCCATCGACTGGTCCATAACAGCGATCCCGTATAAGAGGACATGTTGCGATGATGCGTCAACCACAGCCAGCTGCTTCTACTTATAGTGAATGAGTGCATGCTAGTAGTATGTCAATTGTGGATATTAAGTCTCTACTCCAGTACAATACATTAATTATGGAGTATCAGGGTTTGAATATTGTGCAACTAATGTACTTCTCTATGTGATTAAGCTGAGAACTGAAATACTGCATGCAGTAATTAACTAAGACACGTCAAAATAGATGAGCAAGTAATACTAACTGTGTAAAAAATTGGCTGCATTTGGATTTTGTGAACTTCTCAACAAATCATCGTTGTTTCTTCTAAATGACCACAATGTGGAGTATTGTTCAGTTTGCCATGCAAATAATACTTGGATTGAATAGAGATGAGCATGTTGCCCTAATTGTGTAGGGATTCTAGTAGGTGGAGAGCTGTTTTGGAATTTTGTAAATTATTTCTTCTTAATGAGCAAGATGTCAAGTAAGTAGTGTTATGTTTTCCATGCAAAGTGTTCCGATAGAGTAGCAGCTTCAGCATTTCAAGCTCGTTTGCAACCATTCTCATAGTACTCCCTCTGACCCATATTACTCTCTTTCCTAATATAGATGTATCTAGACACATTTTAGTGATAGATACATTCATATTAGCAAAGAGTAATATAGATCGGAGAAAGTAACAGTAATCCCATACGAGCATTAAGGAAAATTGTCCTCAGAACTACATGTTCTTACCGATGGCCATGATAGAGAATCGGTAGCTTCATCTAGCAAAATAGTGCATACATCTGGATCCAACCACCAAATTACGCTATTAAATGAGGCATTGGGCAAATGTTGGCATGGCACTACCCATAATAGTACTACTCCCTCCATCTCAGTTTTAAGGGCACATTTCAAAAGTCATGCAATCCCAAAATACTCTCATCTCCTAGGCATATTAGCATTCAATATGTTAATTACTCCCATAAATTTCTCTCTCCTCCCTAGTTTCACTTTGCATGCTCCAATGCATGGGCATGAATAAAAATATATCTCATGCAAACAACCAATGCATGAGCAAGTGCCCTAATAAATAAAAAAATAGAGAGCAAAATTAGGGCCAATGAGAGATAACCTTGGGCCAAGAGATTTGCAAAGTGTGCCCTTAAAACTGGGATGGAGGGAGTATCTCCGTTTCAAGGAATAAGGCGCACACGCATTCGAAAGCAAACTTTGACCGAATAAATAGAGCAACTAAAACTTGATTATATTGTGTAAAATTAGTATCATTGGATTTGTATTAAAATATTTTTTTAATGATGCTAATTTTATATAAATATTATTTATATATTTAAAATAAATCTTGGTCAAAGAAAAAACACGTAAAACGATGGCGTCTTATTCCTTGAAACGGAGGTAGTAGTTCTTTGCAAACTATAAGAAGAGAATGGAGGAGATGAGTAGAGGTAGAGGAGTAAGGGAGGGATTACTAAGTTTATTTCTATGTCTTCTATGTCTTGGACTTTTTGATAGGAATCTTGAAATGTTAGCAACCTAGGCGCGAGACGTTTTGAATTCAGAAATCAATTACACTTAAGCGGTAGACATTGGTCCATAACTGTGATCCTGTGTAAGAGGACATGTTGACATGTTGCGATGATGTGATAACCAATTAGTCTACGTTACCAGCTACTAAAGAATTACAAGCTTGTCACAGATTAGTCTAGGTATACTAGATGAGCGCATGTTATGTTAATTGTGGATTAAGTCTCTACTCCAGTATAGTACTCCCTCCTTCTAAAATTAGGATGCATATTAGTTTTGGTCAAAATCAAACTTAACAAATTTTGAGTAAATGTTTAGAAAATAATATCAATATCTAGAACATAAACTCAATGTTATTAGAAACGACATGAAATATATTTTCAAATTATATGCAATTGATAGTATAGAAGTTAATATTTTTAGATATATGGTTGATCAAACTTTATAAAGTTTGACTTTGACCAAATATAATATGCATCCTAAATTAGGAAGAAGGGAGTATCAAGGTTTGACTTTTGTGTAACTAGCACAGTGGCCCTCGCAAATGCGAGGGAATCATCTGAGTTGGTTAAAATTGTTCAAGAAATAAAAATATAGTTTCATTCATATCATATTATGTGCCAGTAACAAAATAGTTCACAACTATCGCAATTTTTTCGAAAAAGAAAAAATCATGTATGCGAGTAAACACATATGCAATCTGAAAATTGTGGGCATGAAAATTGTGGGCAAACTCATATGTTGAATCACTCGTGTAATTGATATTGGCTATTAGATTAAAACATGAGCTTAATTATCTTTGCTAAAAAATCACTGAATTGAGATAAAACAGTCTATCCTCCTTAATAGATATATCACATTAAATAGTGAGAATTATAATTTTATTTGCATTTACTCAATCCATGTCACAGCATGCAACTTTTTAGAAACATGTATGTGCTGAAGCTTTGAATATAACTTTTTTATATGAATATTCCGCTAAAAGATAAATTATTTTCTTCTACGCTTATTTGTTAAAATGTTTATACACCGATAATAAAAGTTAGAGAAGTATGACTGTAAGTTTTCATACTCTTACCTTATTCTGATCTTGATTCAATGGTTTTACACACCCATCATATGTATTTTCTTTGTGGTCTGGATAACATTTTTCAAGACAGTCGTCAATTTTACCAAGCAATTGGAGATGTGGATTCTGATATATGAAAGAAAGACACATACAATAAATAAATATCTCTACCATGCAAACCAAATAATTTCCGACAAAACCATTAATAAAACTTAAGTGTATGATTTACATGACTTATGATTATTAATAATATTAGCACACTGCATGGATACTAAATATGACACATATCAAGCGACGGGGATCTATGGTGACTTAGCTATGTTGTACGACCAAGCCAAACTATTTTATAGTGTGAGGAACGTTCCCGTCAATAGTTTGTTGACTAATGTTTGATATTTATTTGTTTTAAAGGTTTGGTGTTCTATGTTTAATTAAGTAAAAAATTATCGCATTGGAGGGACATCTCATCCTTGCAATAATATGTGTTGACTCAGCCATATGTGTATCATTGAGCTGGTAATGTTTATTAGTGTGAGGGATGTTCATATCGATACTGTGACTAATATCATGACTTTTAAAATTATAATATTCCAAAATTCCGCGAGCGTTTTGTGAGAGTGGTTATGTGATGCTAGTGTAATAAATTTCTCATTATTTTGCACTCAGCCAAAGAAACAATGTATGTAGTGCGACTATTGTTGTGACTTCTTCAATTTTAAAATTCCACGACACCAAACTTTCTCGATGTTTTGTGAGCATATTTGTCTAAAAGTAGATAAATAAATTTTTAATGTATGTGTACTAAATCATAGGAACAACGTATACATAATGCTGCTAATGTCTCGACTTCATTAAATTTTAAAAATTCATAGCTCCAAACTTCTCCAAGCGTTTTATGAGTATGTTGGTTTGATGGTAGTCAAATTTTCTGGTCATTTATGTGTGCTCAGTTATAGAAACAATGTACTCGGTTCATTCAAAATTATTTCCTATTATGTGTTTAGTTAAAATCAAACTTTATAAAGTTTGATGAAATATAAAGGAAAACATATTAACATCTAAAATATAAAATTAGAGTTAATCGGTTTCTACTAAACTCTGAATAAGGTGTAAATAAAATAGTGAAAATATGTATCGACCAGCGTCATTTTATGTTTTTTTTTCTAAACTATTCAATCCTAGGGCTCCTAGTTTTTTTTCATGCAGCATTTTACCAATATGTCCCTTCAAAAAACTGTTTTTTATTCGGTCCCACATAAGTACACCACAACGACCAAGTTCCAGCCGTGGACCGCGTTCACGTCTATTAGGTGTCAAACATGTTGAGTCACTATTAATTTTTCATATAATCTCAGCCATATATTTTATATTTATGTATCCAAATTAATTTAAATAACGTGAATTAACGTAATGGCTCTATTAGATCCATGTATATTTGGACTCACCTGAGGTGTTGATTGTAAGATATGTTATATTTGGGCTCACCTGAGGTGTTGGTCGGAAGATATGTTGTATTTACAACATAATCATCAAGTACCCTAAAAAACATATTTATCGAGTTATTTTTATTTTTACACAAATAAATTAAATAAATTACACCTTATAGTCATATTTTAGGACATTGGTTTTACTTATCACGTCCTAAATTACACCTTATAGTCATCTTTTAAGATAAAATGCTTATAGTATATATGCATGTATTTGATGTGGCCACGTCCTAGTAAAGACATAGACCCCAAACCATAACCACAACTATATTACTCCCTCCGACCCATATTACTCTTCGCTAATACGAATGTATCTAGTAAATACATTCGTATTAGCGAAGAGTATTATGGGTCGGAGGGAGTAGTGTACATGCCCGTATAGTGTACAAACTCTTGTTTCTATCGTTGATGCAATTTAGGAACCACACGTCTCCAGCTATGAGGTCAGGACAGCTAGTTTTTTTTTTGCTTGAAGTTATAACGTATCAACCAAGATACATGTTTTTTAATTGACCCAACTATATGTATAACATGGACTGCCTAATTACGGAAGTCACCACAACCACGTTTGGTACGTGACGGATGCAACATAAAACGTGTTAAACATGTTACGTGACTACTTATTTTTAGTAAAATCTGAGCCATATAATTTAGATCTAACTATCAAAATTAATTAGGATGATGTGGATTAACATGGTGTCTCTATTTTAGAACCCCGTATTGTGCTTTTAGTATATAGTAGATAGATTAATGTACTATTATCTGTGATTGTGATAATAGGAATCTTGGGATGGGAATGATACAACACTAGAACTAAACTTATTATTGTGGATCCACAATGATACCGGAGTACCCTAAACCCTATACCGGATGAGTTGCATGTTAAGTTAATTGTGGAACTCCGGTATGGCAGGGTTTTAAGATTCTGCAATTAATGTACTCTTCCCGGTGATTATTAGTGAACTGCATGAAGTTTGCCACATGAACTAGACGAGCAAGTGATACTACTAATTTTGTAGGGATTCTAGTCTCTGGAGAATTTGTTGGGTTTTGGATTTTGTAAACTTACCTAACCAACCATCATAGTTTTTTCGGAATGAGTAGTGTTCTATTTGCCATACAAACCATACTCGGATTGAGTAGCAGTGACAGTGAGATGAGTATGTTATGCAAATTGTGTTGGGATTCCAATGTGTGAAGAGTTTAGTGCGTTTTGGATTTTTGTAAACTGTTTCTTCTGAATGAGTAAGATGTCGAGTAGTTTTCTGTATGCCATGCAAAGCAACCCGAGTAGTTTTCTGTATGCCATGCAAAGTAATCCGATTGAGCATCAGCTTGAGCGTTTCAGGCGAAGGTGCGACGATTGTGGTAATAAGTTAATAACAGTAGTTCCATACGAGAGCACCAGAGCTTCAGAAGATGGAAGGAAAAGGGTCCTGAGAAGTGAGAACAACATGTTCCCTGCTGATGTGCATGATAGAGAATCAATAACTTCATCTGGCAAAAGAGTGTACATCTGCACCCAACCACTAATCACACTATTAAATGAGGCATTTGGAAAATTTGGGCGTGGCACTAACCATAGTAATAAGTTCTTTCCAAACTATTTTTTTTAGCGCAAACGCCAGGAGCTCTGGCTATTCATTAAGAAGAGGAAAAATGATCCGGTTTATAGAGAAACCAGATCGAAAACCGTACAACACCTAAAACCGACAAGCGGATTACTCCCAAAGATTGAAACAACAACAACAACACAACAAGAGAAACCACAAAGGCACCCACAACCAACCACAATTTCGACAATTCCACACATAGGATGCAACAAATGCATCTATCATGTAAACTCAGTCGCCTTCTTCTTGGCGGCGACCTTTCTTCCTTTGGGCTTTTTCACCTTTTCCATCTTCTTCACAAGGGAGCCAAGCATCGTGATGGACCGAGGCGACAAAGGGGTCTTAAACTTGTCGTTGAAGGCCGCAAGGGCGTTGTCATCAAACTCCGCGTTTTCTTCTAGAAGGCCCAAAGTACGCGTGAGCAACTCCTGAGTTGTAGCATCCTTACGCTTCTGCTTCTGCTTCTCGATGCGACCACTCCGGCGAGGAGTGGTGGCCACCTCTAAAGGAGCACGAGCACGCCTAGGTCCCGGCGTAGCAAGGATAGGCGGAGGCAGTGGCCGAAAAACCAACGACAAGAAGGCATTGCGCTTGTCGGCGGCAGAAACCTCCGGATCAACTTGAGTGCCCTCCATAGCCACGGATGAAGGAACAAATACACTGGCGGCCGCAGGGATCTCCTCCAAAGGCGCTTGCAAGGACGACCTGGGTGCCTGCTTTTTCGAAGCCAAGGTGGCTAAGAAATCGCAAAGCTTGGTGGAGTCATGAACCTCAGGATCAACAGAAGCTTCAACAAAAAGCTCTGCCAACCCAAAGCCCTCGACGTCATCAGAGCTGGAGTTCTGAAGACCCTCAAGAGATGCAACATCACCTGCATGCGCATGTGGAAGCAGGCCAGAGGAGCACTCAGGAGGCACACGAAAGTCTTCCAAGCCAACAGAAGGCGAGCCGCAGACGCGATGAATAGGTGAGAAGGGGCCGTAGATCTCGAAGAGCTCAGCATCCAACAGCCCAGCATCCGAATCTTGAACGGGGGCTTTCCCAACACCCTTGGTAGAAGCCGCCTCCGCACGCTCCCAACTTCCGATAGCACGCACTAACCAGAGCTTGATCGCAACAGCCTCATCCCGCAGGGGCCGAGTAACCTCTTCGATGCGATCCGCAACAAGCTGGAGGAGCTCAGTGCGAAGAGAAGCAAACTGGGCCTGCCAATCGAAGTCCGGAACGGCAGAGACAGTGGCATTCCTGCCAACTCCAGGAGGGGAGGAAGGCGATGCTGGTGGCGACGACGGGCGCACAACCTTGGCCCAGGTCCGAGAGTGTGCAGGGCGAGGAGAACCAACAGCTGGAGAGCGGCTTCGAGATGTAGGAGAGTGGCCGACTGGAGATCGATGACGACGATGACAGTTACACTCCCGGTGACCCAGACGACGGCAACGGATGCAACGAAAGGGTTCCCGACACGCGGCAACTTGGTGGCCGCGCTCGAGACAGCGAAAGCATCGCCCTCGAGCCCACCTCTTGAAGGCGAGGCTCCGCTCCAGCGCCTCCGTCTTCGAGGATGGGAGCAGGAAGGAACGGCCAGAGCGACGACCCGAACCCACCAGCTGCCAGCCCCCCTCTCCATCCAAGCCCGTGGCAGGAGCAAGGGACGCACGGGGCTTTGCCGAAGGAAGCCCTGCCAACAGCGCAGGCGAGTCCTCAGCGGAAGCAAGGGGGCTCTGGGAGCAGAGTTGAAGCCTCTCCGCTGAGGAGAAAAACGTTGGCCTGAAAGGAGACGGAGGGAGGGATCCCGGCGGCGTCTGAAGCGGAGCAGGGAGCTCGGCGGCCATCACGCGGGACGGGGATGGCGACCGACGAGGGGCCAAGCGTGGCTACGGGAGACGATGGAGGCCGCTTGACGAAGGCCGGGAGGGCCGAGACGAGCCGAGCCGCTGCGACGCCGAAGGCAGGAGCACTGGCGGGGAGGAGCCCAGATGCCACGACTCCGGCGATGGCAGAGCAGGGCAGCAGGACAGGCGGAGAGAGAGCGAGGAGGGGGGCCTCGATCTGGCCAGCGAGGAAGCAGGGGAGGCCGGGGGAGGGAGATCAGCGTGGCGGCGGAGCGCACGCCCCCGTCGCCCCCATGGCCGCGAGAGCGGTTGGTGGGTAGGCACAGTTCAGCTGGAAGAGATAATATATTAAGCATTTCTTTCCAAACTATAAGAAGTAGGGAATGGAGGAGATGAGTAGAGGAGGAGGGAATACTAGAGTTTATTTCTATTTCTCTGACCTTCTGATAGGAATCTCAAAATGTTAGCAACTTATGCTTATGAGGCATCGGGAATTCAGAAATTAATGCATCAATAGTGGAAGAGGACATGTTGTGATGGTCCATAGTGGATGTGATGCAGTGTAAGAGGACATGTTGTGATGATGCATCAACCACAGCCAACTCCACTGCTTCTACTTATACTAAATGAGTGCATGTTATGTTCATTGTTGATATTAAGTCTCTACTTGATATTAAATCTCTACTCCGGTACAATACATTCATTGTGGATCAACCGGGTGTGAATATTGTGCAACTAATGTACTTTTCTCTGTGATTATGCTGAAAGAACTGAAATAGTACTGAATACAAATTAACTAATCCACATCAAATTAGATGAGCAAGTAAACTAACAGTGTAGGGATTCTAGTATCCAGAGAATTTGCTGGGTTTTTGGATTTTGTGAACTTTTCTAACAAATAATTGTTGTTTCTTCCGAATGAGCACGATGTGAGTAGTGTTTTGAATGCCATTCAAATAATACTTAGATTGAATAGCAGTGCGATAAGCACATTGCCTTAATTATGTATTGATTCTAGTATATGGAGAGATGTTTTGGAATTTTGCAATTTTTTCCGAATGAGCAAGATGCCGAGTAGTGTTCTGGCTTTTGCATTTCAAGCTCGTGGGCAACCATTGTGATAGTAATAACCGTAGTCCCATACGAGGACCAGGAGCTTAAGAAGGTACAAAGGAAAATTGTCCTTGAAACTACATGTTCCTTTACAATGGCCATGATAGAGAATCGGACGACTGTACTTTCCTATAATTTTTACTAGTGATGTTCGACCATGGATTACACTGTTCTTCAGAAACGGTCAACAAAAGGAAATTACGGCTAGACATCGTCTAACTACTGCTAACTGAACCCTGAGAACAGAATGATAACACAAGCTACATCTTAGATTGGAACAAATGTGGTACTACACCTAGTAACTTTCCTGCAAATTATTAGAAGATGGGATATATGAATGAAGGAGATTATGGATGTGTGAATCACTCGGCAGAGGCTGGGGTGCTTCTCCCCCATTTCAAATAATAGGAATGAAGGAGATTATTTCGCAAACATCAAAACATTAACAAATGAGAAGGAGGGAGACAAAAGTTTATGTTAAGCTTCATGCACTAGCCAATGCAACCAAAAGTCCGAACTAATGGAAATGGCTAGTACAATCCACTTATACACTTCAACACCCCCACTCAAGTGTGAAGAGAGAAGAGAAAGTCAACACGTGGACACAGACATGAGAAGAGAAAGTCAACACGTGGACACAAGCGGGAGAAGAGAAAGTTAACACGTGGACACAAAGGGGGGCAACAACAATTTTTACAATAAATTGCGAAAACCAGGACTCGAACTCGAGACCCTGGGCTCTGATACCATGTTAAGCTTCATGCACTAGCCAACGCAACCAAAAGTCCGAACTGATGGAAATGGCTAGTACAATCCACTTATACACTTCAATAGTTTATTGCTATGTTTTGAACATTTGGATAGGGTTTCTTAAGTATTACTCCCTATGATCCAATTTAAGTGTCATGGATTTATGCATAGCTTATGCAAAACTTCGCCTAAACCTGTGATATTTATATCGAATTAGAGCGAGTAGCAAACATAGGTTTGTGAAGCATCGGGAGCTCATAAATCAATTGCTGGTGCCTGATGAACCCATATAACCGCGCGCGGTACCATATATGAGTACATGTTATGATGATGCATCAACCTAGGGTGTGTTTGATTGCGGCTGTGGTGCTCTGTTTACAATGCAAATCTTCTCAGCAGCTTAAACATTACAATCTCCTACATGACCATTTTTGTGACAACTATACTTCATTGACACTACCTTAGTAAATGCGGCTAAACAAGCATCAGAACTTCACCAGATGTGAGGAAAACCACGTGTTCTGTCCTCAAGCTCATGACAGAGAATCAATGGACTTCATATAGCAACACATTGTACTTGTACAACAGTGGAATCATGTTATAAAAGGTGGTCGAGTGATGCAACATCTAGTAAGTTCCTTGCAAGCTAGAAGAGACGAGTTTAGGGGTTAGTTCCTTGCAAGTTTGAAGAGAGGAATTTAGGGGTTAATATTTTCACAAACTGAAAACAGGAACGTAAGGAGTTGTAAGTTTATCACTGCTATGTGTTTGACCTTGAATAGGACATGAGAGACGGTGGGCTTGAGAAACGTCAGGAACTCAAGTATCACTTTAACTTGCCTTATTGTTACCCTATCAAACAAAATGTGTATGGCCATACATGGCAATGGTGCAAGAATTTATGGTTGCGGTCGAATCCCAGTGAGAAATATGAGGACATATGAAAGTTCAACCGCACCCCCGTGCGCGTGAAGCCATGAGTAATATGAGGACCTATGGACAGTGGCGGACCCAGAAATTTTTATTTACCGGGGCGAACATTAACGGGAATTTTTTTTGAAGCACAAATGTAACTTTACTAAATAGAAACCATAAGATAAATGATACACAAAATATGTAGTTCTCATGGTCAACGAAATACAACTACCAGAAACATGAAAAAGCAAAAAAAAAAAACCTACTAACTTGGACTTTTGCGGCATGAGACGCGACACCAAAATAATGCCCCCAAAGTCCAAGACCTACAACATGAAAATAAAGGGAAAATGTGAGTGTAAATATTATCAAAATAGTAAAATGAATTGATATGATTGCATTGTAGCACTAAGTTGTAGTAGTAGAAATAGTGTGAACATGTCGAGGTAGATGGCCTCGGCGATTCTTCAAGGCATGAAAACGTAACATAATCTGCTTGTCAGATATCTTTGCAAATATCTCTCTCTCAACAAAGCATATCATCAGATCATTGAGCCAGTCATCACCAATCTTATTTCAAAGATCCGTCTTGATAATATTCATGGCTGAGAAAACCCTCTCAACTGATGCCGTTGCCACTGGCAGTATCAATGCAAGCCTAATGAGGCGATAAACCAATGGAAAGACCAAATGCTGTCTAGTTTGAACCAACTTCAGAGCAAGAGAACTGAGACTACCACAAGTCAAGAAATCTGGACTTCTTCTCATCACATCAACATATATGTTGAGTTGATCATTTAAAAGATAGCAATCTTGTGAAGAGAAATCAAGAGAATAAATGTTTGCAAGCTCAAGTAGCTTCTCATGATCAAAGCTACTAAATGAATCCCTTGGATCAAGGCATGTAATGCACTTCAACAAGCGTGTGGAATTTTCACTAAACCAATGATTCATCTCAACTACTCCCTCCGTTTAGAAATATAAGATGTTTTAGCTTTGTGAAGCGAGTGTATCTAGACATCTTTTAGTGTATAGATTCGTTTGAATCTATACACTAAAAGATGTCTAGATACATTAGCTTCACAAAACTAAAACATCTTATATTTCTAAACGGAGGGAGTATGTTCCTGTCAATCGCCTCATTGAATATTTGGACCTTGTAGTGATGTAAGTTTGTGACCATTTTGCGTGAACTCCTTGGGTAACCTCTAGCATAAATGTTAGCATCCATACTTGGCACCAAAATATTTCTTCCAATGCAAAAACTAGTAGCAGCCAACAAGAGAGGCTCCCACCCATCATCTCTCAACTTTTGCAATAGACTTTTCACCGAGACAATCATATTCATAGCCAGGAGCATTATCATTCATCACATTAGCCAACAAGAGAGGCTCCCACTAATTGTTTCTGGATTTTTGGAGAAGTCAATTTATGATTGCCAGGAGCATTATCATTCATCACATTAGCTACATCATTGCATCTTTCGACAAACCAATCCACCATCTCAAAAAAATTACCCTTGTTCAAAGAAGTTTCAGACTCGTCATGCCCACGAAATGCTAGGCCTTGTATAACAAGAAACCTTGCAATACCTACAACAGCCCTCAAACGTTGCTCATATTCCACATGTGATTTTTCAATATGACAAGTGATTGCATAGGACACACTTGCCTTTGATTTCTAAAATCTTCACAATGCCTTCTAGCATTGTTGTGAGCGCTGTTTTGTTTACCTACATGAAGCCTAAAAATACTCCGGCCCTTTCTTCCAATTTTTAAACCCCTTTTTTGTAAAGGCATCATACCCAAATTTCCCACCAGTGTGTGGAGGCTTGAAAAGAAAACAGTGGAAACAATATGCGGCATCCTTTTCTACACTATACTCTAACCAATCATATTCTTTGTACCATGCTTCTTGAAATTGCCGGCAATCTTTACCAAATTTTGAGCGTGGAAAATCATGACCAATCAAACGACATGGACCTTTCAATAAATACGCCCTTCTCATTTCATCTCTAATTTCTTGGGTAGCATAGTCCTCAATCTGTCTCCGGATGCCCGGATCGGAAAGCACATCGTCTATGTTAAATGCAGCAGCTGGTTGAATGTCCTACAATATTCAGTTTAATAGAAAAATTCAGTGCTCTAAATATTCTTGATATAATCTATATAGTGGTACAGAGCAGTCGGTACAGAGAAAACATGGCAGGGAAAAGAAAAGGGGGGAAATTACCTGCACATCCTCGTCGATGGAGTTCGTCCGCCGGCGTTTGCTGGATGCGCCAGCAGCTTGTGCTGCCACCGGCGTCGGAGCTGCTGCCGCCGCTGCGGCCGCCGCCGCCTTCTCATCTTCTAAATCTTGGCATTCCTGTGCAATTGCAATCCAATCGGGCTCCTCATCGGATTCCATCAGTACCAGGCGACGAATCGGGCTCCTGTGCAATTGCGGTCGAATCCCAGTGAGAAATATGAGGACCTATGAAAGTTCAACCGCACCCCCGTGCGCGTGAAGCCATGAGTAATATGAGGACCTATGGCTATGGAAGTTAGCATACTTCTTTTTTCTCCACATAGGCTCTTTGGCTTTTGCTTGGATATAGCTTATCAAGAGTATCCTGCAAAGTAGTTTGTCATAGCAGGTTGTAGAGAATTCAGTACCACACCTTGTGTATATAACAGATTATTACTTCGCCATTTTTTAACTAAACATTATCTGTTCCACTAAAACAAATTGGAAAATACGGTCCTTGTGTATATTATATCGATCTGACTTTCCTGTTTTTTCATCGAAGCTTTGAACCGGTTAATTCAAGAGATTATTGATTTTACGCTACCACTTGTAGTTCATATAGATTGATGTTACAACACGAGTCCGTCGCCCCCGGGGCTGCCTCCTAGCAGCAGATCCTCCAGCGGCTTGACGGCGTGGGCGGGGCTCGTACTCTTCGAGGCTCCCCACGATGCTGTGCTTCTAGCTCCTCTCCACCGCCGCGGCCGTCTTCTTCGTCGCCTTCGTCTACTCCGCCAAGCATGACGCGCACACCTACCCGCTGGTGCTCTGTATCGTTGCCAAACCGGAATATGTGAAGCTAACTGAAAATAAAGTAGTAAAGAGATTGTAGCGAGAGTGAGAGACTTGTTGTGCTGCCTAACTTGGAGTGTTTTCTGTCGCGTTCTTTCCTTCTATATCTCTTACAAATCAAAGGAGCTAAGTACCGCCCGGTCCGCGAGAGCAGATATTCCGCAACTAGTTGCGGGTGCACCCCATAGTTGCATGCCATATTTCCAAATGTCGAAAAAATGTAAAATAATTCATAGACCTAAGTTATGTTGTATATTGTGCACCTAAGAAATTTTGTCTCAAAATATAACAATATGTGACCTGTGCAAAAAAGAGAAAACATAAGTGAATAGTATCATGTGTTATTCACGTATCATTTGTCTTTTTTCTACAGACCACAAAGTATCATATTTTTCGATGAAAATTTGTAGATGCACAAGATACAACATAATCTACGTCCATGATTTATCGCATGATTTTTGGAGACTTAAAAATGCATCCTACAAAATGGGGTGCGGATGCAACTAGTTGCGGATTGTCGTTTCCGCCGGTCCGCTGGTTGTGATACGCTCTAGCCGCGCCATCCCACGACCTGAACCACAACATCTGCTGTCCAGGAGTGAAACAAGGAAAGAGGGACAACGTGCACTGTTGCACTTCTCCATGCGTGGATCACAGACGATGCCACACACACTGATATTTGGAGAAAACAGAAAACGTTACAGCGTGACAGTGAGGCAGTGAGCTGTTTTGCAATTTTGTAAATTATTTCTTCTTAATGAGCAAGATGTCAAGTAGTGTTCTGTATGCAAAGTATTCTGATAGCTAGAGTAGCAGCTTCAGCATTTCAAGCTCGTTTGCAACAATTCTGATAGTAACAGTAGTCCTTTACGAGCATTAAGGAAAATTGTCCTCGGAATTACATGTTCCTTGCCGATGGCCACGATAGAGAATCGGTAGCTTCATCTAGCAGAATAGTGTATACATCTGGATCCAACCACATAATTACGCTATTAAATGTGGCATTGGGCAAATGTTGGCGTGGCACTACCCATAATAGTAAGTTCTTTGCAAACTATAAGAAGAGAATGGAGGAGATGAGTAGAGGTAGAGGAGTAAGGGAGGGAATAATAAGTTTATTTCTATGTCTTGGACTTTTTGATAGGAATCTTGAAATGTTAGTAACCTAGGCTTGCGAGACGTTGTTGAATTCAGAAATCAATTACACTTGGCGGTAGACATTGGTTCATAACTTTGGATCTTTGTTAATAAAATGCCGTATGCATCAATTGATGCAGAGGCAGGGGATACCCATTTCGAAAAAAAAGACATTGGTTCATAACTGTGATCCTGTGTAAGAGGACATGTTGCGATGATGCGATAACCAATTAGTCTACGTTACCAGCTACTCCACTAAAGAATTACAAGCTTGTCATAGATTAGTCTACGTATGCTGGATGAGCGCATGTTATGTTAATTGTGGATTAAGTCTCTACTCCAGTATAATATCAAGGTTTGAATTTTGTGTAATTAATGTACTATTCTCTGTTATTGTGATGATAGGAATCTTGGGATGGGAATGATACAACACTAGATACTATGATCAACTTGATTACTTCTACTACGTACTAATACTATACCAGATGAGTTGCATGTTATGTTAATTGTGGTACTCCGGTATGGCAGGGTTTTAAGATTCTGCAATTAATGTACTCTTCCCGGTGATTATTAGTGAACTGAATGAAGTTTGCCACATGAACTAGACGAGCAAGTGATACTACTAATTTTGTAGGTATTCTAGTCTAGAGAATTTGCTGGGTTTTGGATTTTGTAAACTTACCTAACCAACCATCGTAGTTTTTTTCGGAATGAGTAGTGTTCTATTTGCCATACAAATCATACTCGGATTGAGTAGCAGTGAGATGAGTATGTTATGGAAATTTTGTAGGCATTCCAATGTGTGAAGAGTTTAGTGCGTTTTGATTTTTGTAAACTGTTTCTTCTGAATGGGTAACATGTCGAGTAGTTTTCTGTATGCCAAGCAAAGTAGTCCGATTGAGCATCTGCAGCTTGAGCGTTTCAGGCTCAGGTGCGACGATTGTGGTAATAACGGTAGTTCCATACGAGCACCAGAGCTTCAGAAGATGGAAGGAAAAGGGTCCTGAGAAGTGAGAACAACATGTTCCCTGCTGATGGGCATGATAGAGAATCAATAGCTTCATCTAGCAAAACAGTCTGCGCCCAACCACCAATTACACTATTAAATGAGGCATTTGGAAAATTTGGGCGTGGCACTACCCATAGTAATAAGTTCTTTCAAACTATAAGTAGGGAATGAAGGAGATGAGTAGAGGAGGAGGGAATACTAGAGTTTATTTCTATTTCTCTGAAACTCAAAATGTTAGCAACTTATGCTTAGGAAGCATCGGGAATTCAGAAATCAATTGCATCTGCCTAATTGACGCTATCGACTGGTCCATAGTTGCCGTGGTGCTGTGTAAGTCTCTACTTGAAAGAAGTGAGCCTAGCTCACATAGTTAGGAAAGTGGATGTACAACCCAACCATCTAGGTTCAAGTTCTCACATATATAGATTTGGGTTCTTATTATTAAAAAAACATACTTTTCTCTGTGATTATGCTGGAAGAATTGAAATACTAAATACAAATTAACTAATCCACATCAAATTAGATGAACAAGTGATACTAACAGTGTAGGGATTCTAGTATCCGGAGAATTTGCTGAGTTTTTGGATTTTGTAAACTTTTCTAACAAATAATTATTGTTGGGCTGTGCTACCCAGCGGCGCCGCACCAGGTAGCAGTCCGTGCGGCGGTTTATCGGATCCAAAATAAAAAAAGCTGCCCCGTGCCCACCATGCCACACACACGCTGTCACCTTTTACCCCCCATGGGCCCACACACATGAGAATCCTCATCATGTCTGAAAAACGTCATTGCACAAAAGCCACGAACACCACGATACCCATCAAACAAAGGATAAACATTGCTACAAACACTAGAAAAAAAGTCACACTGGCTCCGTACCATGATGCAGTGAGGTGTACAGCGATCATATGGTACAAACGCATCCACATATCATCCTTGAGTTGTGTACATACTACAGAAAAAAGTTTGTAAAAAAACTTGATTGCTACGTTTAAACCACTGTGAAGCTATTCCAACAAAATATACTTGCCATTTCTCCTAGATGTGATAGCTAGAGTCAAATTAGTGCCTAATTGCCACATTAGTTTTACCTAGTTGCCAAATTTGCACCGAATGATCATCAAGTTAATTTAATTATTTTTCCAGCCAATTTTCTTCCTAACTGACAGGTTAATTTCACCTCATTGTCAAAATTACTGTATAGGATTACCAAGTTAATTACATTTCACTGCCAGCCAAATTCGTGCCTAATTGACAGGTTTATTTCACATAGTTGCCTAAAATGTAGTGCATAATTACCGATTTAATTACATTTTGGTTGCAGGCCAAAATTAGTAGCTGATTGCCAGGTTAATCTCCAAATTGGTAGTGAATAATAGCCAAATAAAATTCACACAATTGCCAAATTTGTTTTGCATGCCTGCCCAAATTAATCTAGAATCGATATGCAGGGGAGAGATAAACTCAGACATGCAAACTTGCCAGCCGACGGACCCTCGCGTCGTCGTGCGCACGCCTCCATACGGCCTAGAGGAATTTTTTTTAGATAAAGAGGGTTTCCCCCGGTTCCATTAAAGAAACCACAGCATAGTCTTACAGCCACCCACTGCAAACCAACACACCCGAGTTCAACTCCTAAAGGAGCTACGCACACAATAAGAAAGTTCAACAAACAAACTCCAGCCTCGTGCACTCAACGGAGTGACAGGCACACACATCATCACCAGCAACACAGGACGAAACTACACAACTCGCAGCATTCCTTCCCCATCGTCCTCCAGTGCAAGTGAATTCGCGTTCAGATTCTTAGCCAAAGACGACGTCGTAGCCTCCCAGTCATCAGTGTCTTCATTATACATCCACGGGCCACTCCAGGTCGCCTCCAGCCTTTTCACCACAATTTGATGGATCTTGCCATCAACCTTCCTCATCCAGGTTCCGGCCACGTCAACAGGGGGGGGGGGGGTTGCCGAGCCAGCTGCTCCAAGGCCAGGATCACCCCCTCGAGCTCTCTTTTGTTTCCTTCCGGACAAAGCAGTTTCCATCGAACAAGAGTGTAAGCCACCCTCAGATAGATCACCTGCATACACGACCATGATCTTCTGTTAAAACACACTTCATTTCTACTTTTCCATAGCGACCATAACACAGCAGCATGGACAATATTAGAAACAACATGTGTTTTATCACAGATCCATAAGCTAGAAATCGCCAGCAGATTAACCTGCCCATGAATTTTAGTAATTACAGAGACTTGTCTCCACATCTCCCTAGCTACTACACATTCAAAGAATAAATGAGGGATATTTTCCTCCTCAGAGCAAAAGACACAACTAAGGTCAGGAAGTTCCTTCCTCTTGTGCAAATTGTCTCTGGTTAACAATTTATTATAGAACAATAACCATAAGAAAACATGAACTCTAGGTGGAATTTTCAACTTCCACACAGAGGGAATATGGACAGGCATAATGCCTCTGAAATTAACAATAGCATAGAGAGAGCTAACAGAATAAACTCCCTTAGATTCAAACTTCCAAATGAGTGAATCAACTGTTCCATCAAATTGTATAGATTCAGCAATGCTTTTCAAGTCATACCATCTCTGCATTAACTGATGATCAACACACCTCCTAAAAGTTAACTTCAGATTAACCCCATCCCACACCTCAGCAATACTAACATTCTGCTCATTGACCAAACATAAAGATCCCAGAAAAGTATAGCAAGGCTACAATGCCCAAACCAGTGATCTTCCCAGAACTTAATCTTCCTACCATTACCCACCTTCCACTGATATCCCATCCTTGCTGCCCTAGAAGCCCACATCACACCCTTCCAAAAGGGGGAGAGGCCTTGCTCTGGGCAAGCAAAAATGTTGGGAGCATCAGTTCTATATTTGTGATCAATGATCTGCTTCCATATTTTGTGATCATCTAACTGGTACCTTCTAATCCAAGAAGCTAAGAGACATAAATTCATCTCAGCCAGATTAGGAATACCCAAACCTCCATACTCTATTTTTTGGGCTACCATCCCCCAATTGGCCAAATGATATTTATGGTTCCCTTCATAGTCATCCCATAGGCAATGAGCCATTTGAGAGTTAATCAGGGAAATAGCCCATTTAGGGAATTTAATTATACTCATCAGATAATTAGGAATGCTGGCCAACACAGACCTAATCAAAATTATTTTTGCTTTGTAAGACAATAATTTGCCCCTCCAACCTCCAGCTTTTTTTATAATTTTGTCAATAACAGGTTGCAGGTCTTCTTTCCTCAACCTTCTATAGTGCAAAGGAGCTCCTAGATATTTAATAGGAAAGCATCCAAGTTTGCAACTCAAAGATTGAGCATACTCTTGAGACTCCTCAACACTAATATTAATAGGCACCAGATCACATTTGTGAAAGTTTATGCGCATTCCTGACATTTTCTCAAAACAAGACAACAACCATTTCAAATTCCTAGCATTATCAAGACTCTTATTCAGAAATAATAAGGTATCATCAGCATATTGCATGCTCACGATACCTGAGGGGCAGAAAGACCTAAACATCCCAGAAATAAGTTGTCTGTCTGCAGCTTTAATAAGCATTCTTGTAAAGACATTAGCCACAAAATTAAAGAGAACAGGTGATATAGGATCACCCTGCCTAACACCTCTACTAGCTATAAAATAATCACTGTTCACATCATTTATTCTCACCCCTACAGACCCTTTGTCCAACAAGGATCTAATTAGAGAAAGGAAGCTGGGGCTAAAGCCCCTCTGATCCATCATTTTCATAAGAAAACTCCTATCTACTTTATCATAAGCCTTTTCATAATCAAGCTTAAATATAAAGCCACTTTCCTTTTTCTGAACTACATCATTAATAATTTCATGAGCAGATTCCACAGACTCTAGAATAAATCTCCCTTTTATAAAAGCAGTTTGGTTTGGAGCAATTAGCTCCTCACTAACCACTCCTAGTTTGTTAGTCATACACTTAGAGAAGATTTTGAAACTACAATTAGTCAAGCAATTGGCCTAAACTTTTGTATAGTCCTAGCATCAGGTTCCTTGGGAATTAAAGTCAACAAAGAAAAATTCAAACGAATCAAGTCTAATTTCCCCAGGTGCCAGTCCTTAAACATAGCCAAAATCTCAGGTTTAACTAACTCCCAAAACTGTTGATAAAAAAGAAAAGTGAACCCATCAGGGCCAGGGGCTCCTTCAGCATATGAGCCGAAGACAGCATCCCTAATCTCCTTTTCAGAGAATTCTTTGCATAAGTTGCTATTATGCAACTCAGATACCAACTCACTAGAATTCCAGAAATTATCAGATAAGTCAATATCCATTCTAGGTTCAGCACCAAAGAGAGTTTTGTAATAATCTACAGCAATATTAAGTATACCTTCGGTGGTTGTAACCTCTCCACTAGGGCCTTCCAGAGAAACAATCTGCTTCTTTCTCCTTCTTTTGTTAGCCATAGCATGGAAATATTTAGTATTTTGATCACCCTCCAAAATATCTCTTTCCCTAGCTCTCTGTCTACTCTTAATCTCTTCATTCCTCCAGATTTTCTGCAGCTCATCTGCAATAGTTTTCATTTGCTTTTTAGCACCAGGAGATAAAGGTTGAGTCTCAGATAGTATATCCAACATATCATATTCAGCAATAAGTTGTTTTTTATGTTTATTCTGCTGTGACTCAATATTAATGGCCCAGCCCTTAATAGTTTTCCTCAGGTTTCTGATCTTAAATTGCCAAATATCAATGGATTTCCTTGCATTACAAGGTAAATGCCAGGTTTTACATACTAACTCTTTAAAACCTTCTATTTGCAACCACCACTTTTCAAACCTAAACTGTTTAACAGCAGGAGCAACAAATGCACCAGTGTCAAAGAGCAAGGGGGTGTGATCACTACCAACACGTGGCAAGGTTCTAACCGAGACAGAAGGAAACATATTTTCCCAACAAGTTGTTACAAACACTCTATCCAAGGCAGCCATTACCAGATTATCCTGGTTGTTGCCCCAAGTGTATAGTCTTCCAGCACTTTTTAGTTCAATAAGATCAAACTTATTTATCCAATCATTGAAAAGATTGGCCCAATGTTGATTGATATTACCAGTATTCTTCTCTTTCTTTTCTCTAATTAGGTTAAAATCACCTCCAACTAGAGTTGGCCCAATCCAACTGGGCATAATATTATGTAGCTCATTAATGAATTCTAATTTGAATTCATCATAGGCTGAGCCATAAACTAAAACAAACCTCCACAAACTATGGTCTTTTTTATTCTTAACTATACAGGAAATGCAAAATTTAAAGATGTCCCAAGAGACAATCTCAAAATTACATTCCTTAACACCCATTAGAATGCCACCAGATGTTCCTACAGCAGGTAACCAATTCCAGACATAAGCCTCATAAATGTCTATATCTTTCAGCTGAGAACTAGTGAACTCTTCTTTTTTAGATTCAGAAAAACTAATAAAGTCTGGGCATGAATCTCTAATGAGCTCATGAACCCGAGGTAATTTATCAGGTCTATTAAGACCTCTTGGATTCCATATAAGGCCTACTACCATTTGATCTGAAAACTAACTTCCTTTTACTACTACTACGTTTAGTAAATACTTCTACCCAGGGAGATAAGTTCTCCATTTCTTCTTCAATAGCATTTTCATTTTCATCACCACTGTCAGAAGAACTCTTCTGATCAGGAGACAAGACAATCCCAACCTCCACACCCAGGTTGGCAGGTAAAAACATATCAGGATTATTTTCCTTAAAGGACACTAACCTATCTACTTCCTTATGCTTAATAGCATCAATTGTTTCCAAAATATTCCCTTGTTTATTACCAAAGGACAATCCAGCATCACAAGCTTTTCCTAATAGATCATCACTATCTAAAACAGCAAAAGAGTTACAAAAACCAGGGGGCATACCTTTAGGCTTTTCCAGGTTTTTGTTCTTCTTCAACTCTTGTGCTTTTTCAATCATTGACCTTCCATCCTTGATAATCCTATCACTTTGTCTAACTGCAAGAACAGGGCCCCATTTCTCCTTGCCTTTCCTTTTATCCCCAGGTTCTTGAATGTCAGCAATTACAGGAGTGGCAGAAGCCATAGCACCATCCATCTCCAGGTCATCTTCATCCTCCTCAGCTTCACTGTCGAACTGGGACAACAACTAAACAACAATATTTTCTTCTGGGCCTCTATCAACCTTCTCCCTCTGAGTCTTATAAGTAACACCAGGTGTACCCAAGATTTTACTTTTTACTCTGTCCTCATTACTTAGTTGCACAGAACACATAGGAGTGAAGCACATCATAGTTTGCTGCATGCCTTTGCTACCTGAACCTCCATTGGTAGGTGCAGGAGCAGGAGTAGTGTTACCCTGTTGATCAGTATCCATGGGTCTACCTCCCTCCAAATGATGCGCCACATCCTTGTCCTTTTCAACATTGCCACCATTTTCATCATTCCCAGGATCATCTCCATTGTCATTGTTGTCACCACTCTCAGCCTCAGGAACAATAGACAGGTTAAGCAAGTATAGCTTCCCACCAAACTCCATTACTCTGCTTGATGGAACTTTACTAATATCCCTGACAGCCACTCTCAACCTGAGAACTCTGTAGAAGCTTCTAAATATCTCATGCCAGTCCACATCTATAGGAATCCCCAGGGCTGTAGCAACCCTCATCATAACTCTCCAAGATAAATATTTTGGTGGAATACCTTCAACTTTCACCCAAATTTCGTGCATCTCAGCATAGCAAGGTACATCTCCATCCCAGAGAGTAAAGGACACAGAAACACCTTTCTTTTTGAGATTAATGGAAGGAAATCCCACCAGATCCTTTATCTTTTTTCCAGGGGGAAACCTGACCAGAAACTTATTTCCTTCCAGTTGCCTCATCTGCCATGGCCAGTTGGTCTTCCAAATTTCAGAAAAGTTTTGCTTGAGCTCATCCATAGTAATGTCCCCATCAACTACAGCAATGCCTATATTGTCTAGATTCAACCAGGCAACTGCAGCAGGCTTGTCAACTTCTACATGGAAGAAGCCCAAGCCAGTGTTAGCACTCCCATAGAATTGAGCCATTGGCATAGATCTATACCATTCAGGGCACTTGTCCATATGATGCACGTGACTTCCACAGATAAAACATTTCTTTTACCTTTGACACATTCCCACATAGTGACATGGTTCCCCACAGTTGTAGCAAATCACTCCTTTGAACTTCATATCAAATGTAAGTCCATTGCTGCTGACAGAACCACCTGGGGCATTAGCTTTCTTCATTTGATTAGTATCAGTAGCCTTTTCTGCAGCAGCATGAGTTGATCCACTTTGGCTAACATCATTGGACCCACTCCCCTTCCCTTGGTTACTCTTATCCTGCAATTCCAGCTGTCTCTGTGAGTTAAGAGTTTGAGGGATCATTTGCTGAAATTGCCCAGGAAATGGCCCAGGAGGGAACTGCATCTGAGACCCCTGCATCATCTGAGGCATGAATTGCAAAGGGAATGCATTTTGCCATGGACCAAAACCTTGGAACTGGGGATTACTCCACATCTGCTGAAAACCTCCAAGACCACCTGTCATCTGAGGCTGACTTTGTGGGATAGGTTGCTCACCAGTGGAAGAGCCAGGTCCATTGGGAGTGACCTTGGCCGGCGGAGGCTGCGGCTTCTGCTGCATCCGACCCTCAGAGCTCTGCTGCCCACCTCCATTTCCCCCACCACCAGGCCTCCGAACACCTCCTCTCCCACCTAGTGCCATCTTGAGGATCTCGGACCACACCTCCTTTCCCCCTCCTCTCCAACTCCACCAATCTTTAGCAAAGCTGAAGGACTTTGCGTATGGGACTCTCTCGAATTCTCTAGCAGGAAAACAGTCAGCGGCGACGAATCTCCTCGCAATGAAGAGATCTCGCCGGATCCAGACCAGGACCCGGGGTTTGCGGGGAGGAGGCGGAACTGACGAGGTATCCAGAGATCTCTCCCTCTTATCCGATACACCGCTTCCGTCATCGACCAACGAAAGCGTATTCTCGGAAGGCGCCACCATCCGGTTCTGAAAAACTGTCACCATGATATCTGACAGCAGCTTGAAATTTTCGATAGGCGGCAACTGATCAACAGCACGATCAAACATCATAGCAGGGGAACAAATAGCATCAAGCTTCAATTTCGCCTTCACCTTTGATCCTTTTCTGGGAACGAACCCGTCATGAATCAAGCTGACAGGCCCTGCGCCAAACACTGAATTCTCCAGACTTGTTGCATGAAACACATCCACATCACAGACAATGCTACCAGGAGTTTGTGACAGACGATGATGATGCATCACAACCGGAGGAGTGACACATCCAAGCTCCAGAGTAATTCCACCCACATTTGCGCAGCTCGATGACTGCAATTTGGAAGGTGAAGCCCCGCCAACCCTGGAACCTTCGCTAATGGCAGCCCGATCACCGGAACTGGATGATGTTTGGTTTTCTCCACAAGCTCCTTCAGCACATCCAATCTGACGAATCTGATCCATATAACCCCTCCTTCCTACTTGCTGAATTCGAGAACCTCTGACATCGGCAGGCCCCTCCGATTTGCGCCCCTCGCAAAGCATCTGTACTTCTCCATCTCCTCTGCGCTGATCTCTAGCAGGTGCAGAAATTTGAAATTGGAATCTCGAACAATCACCATTTCCATACCTCTGCGACGGCAATCCGCCTCCATCCGGAGCAGATCTAGCTTGCATCGTGGCGGAACGACCTCGCTCGGCTCCGCCTCCATCTCGGCCAGGTCCATCAACGTCGCCACACCCAGCTACAGATCTCGCCCCGCCTGCGACGCAGGCGCGTAGAACCAGTGCGACATCTCCATCCAGGGCTGACGGCGACGCACGACAGGGGCTCCACAAGGGGTTCGACGCGAGAGGGAGTGGGGAGGTTGGTGGAGCTTTGCACAGACTGGCTATGGCCACGGAGAACTTATCGAGCGCGAGGTCGGTCGCTCGGCCCCCCGAACCGGTCGAAGGAACAGTAGGTGAGAATGGGCTCACCGAGGTCGCGGTTGGAACAGTGGTGGTGGAGCTCAGGGAAGACGTGGCCGCAAGCGCACCGGAGTTCGCCGGGAACTCGCTCGCGCCGCGGAGCCGCGTTGCAGGGGAGAGCGTGGCAGCCATCCGAAAAATCTAGCTGCTAATATCGCTCTCTAGCCTAGAGGAAAATTGTCGGCGAGGCCGCTTCCTGCTCGCGCGCATCCTCTGTGCGCTCCTCGACGAGAGCCTCTGCACGGCGTAGTTGACCGCGACGGAAGCATCTTCCTTGTGCTCTGGCGGCGGCTTCTCTCGACACCTACACGGCAGCCTACGCTCGTCGCCTGCGCCCTCCACGAACGCGTCCGCGATGGCGGCGGCCGGCGGGTGGCCTCCACCGGCGCGTCCCTGACAGCAATGCCCCCGCGGCGGCGACGGCCTCCACCGAAGCCCCAGTGGCAGCGGCGCCCTCCGATGCGTCCCGCGATGCATGCCCGGCAGCGGCGGCACCACCCGATGCATACCCCGATGCATGCCTGGCGGCGATGGCTCGACAGCGGTATCCCCCAATGCGAGCCCGGCGGTGATGCCCGTAGCCCAGGCGGCGCCGGCGTCCCCCGACGCGTGACCGGCGGCGAGGGCCACCTCCTCTCCTCCTCGCATATCCCGGCCTGGTGTCACCCCCACTGTGGTGGTTCCGTGGTTGAGAGAAGAGAGAGACGGTGTGGTAGAGGTAGTCACGAGAGGATAAGGTGTCAAAGGAAGATGGTTCGGTACCTAAGAGCATCTCCAGCCGTCCCCCCGACTAGGACCTCGGAGGCCGTTTTTTACATCCGGACGGCGATATTCGGCCCAGCCACGCCCCCGGTTCCTCGTTTTCGCCCGGATTTGGGCTTTCATCCATCCGGCGAGCCCAGGCCGTCCCCGGCTTTCCGAGGCGCGCTCAGGGACTCCGGACGAAACAAAAACGCGTGAAACGGCGAGCAGGCCCGCGGTGTCGGCGAGAGAAAGGGTAGTTCCCCGCCATTAATTCTGTTTCCCGCCATTAATGCGCCGCATATACCCATTTCCCCGCCGAAATCCCCCACAGTTGCAGCTCCTCCTCTTCTCTGCCACCACCATGCCGCCGAAGAGGATCGCCGACGACAGCGCGCCGAAGACGAGGAAGCCGCGGGCGCCCAAAGAGAGGCCGCCTGGCATGACCAACGCGGCGTGGGCGGAGGACGTGGCGCGCCGGGAGACCGAAACTCGCGGTAGGGCGGAGAGGGAGAAGAAGCTCGCGGTGAAGAGGGCGGCGGCGGCGGACGAGCAGGCGAGGCTGGTCTCCATGGCCATGGGACAGCCGCGCGTCGGCCAATTCCCCGCCGGTTCATGGCCAATCCAAGGTACGATCGGCTCACCTTCCACCTACTCGTCGGCCGCGTCGTCGCCGATGTTCCACGAGACCTGCATCCCCGCCATGTCGAGGTTCACCCCGTCGCCGCCGGAGTACGACGCCGACGGGATGCACGAGGGCATCTCGCCTGCCCTGCGCCGAGGGCCGCTCTCGTACGGGATGCCGCCGCCGAACGACGGCGTGATGCACGACATGATCACGTCGGGCTCCATGGCCGCCGCGGCGAACCCGGGTTTCTTCACACAAGAGGAGGCAAGGGCGACGGAAGCCGTCGCGGCGGCGCGGGGTGGCGACGACGGGCTCGGAGACGCCACGTAAGACGTCGACGAAGAAGAAGATGAGCACGTCGACGAGGAGGACGACGCGCCTGAGCCGACATCGACGGCGAAGGGGCGGAAGAAAAGGAGGAAGACCTCGCCGCCCACCGAGCCGCGGGTCAAATGGACGGGCAAAGAAGAGGAGTGCCTCGCCGAAGCTTGGAAGACCGTGTCCATGAACGGCATCACCGGCGCCAATCAAAACTTTGACACATATTGGCAGCGCGTCAAGACGGCGTTCGACGAGCGCAAACTCGTCGATCCCTACTTCAACAAGACGGTGATGGTTCGCGGCGAGAAGGCCATGGCCACGCATTGGGGGATCATGCAGGCGGCGTGCAACAAGTGGCACGGCATACAAGAGGAGATCGCCGATCGTCCGATTAGCGGCGCCGACTTTGAGACCAAGGTACTAGCTGTTCTCCGTCGACATTGGATCGCCGATTTATGATGACGCCGCGGCTTTTCTGTGCAGATGCGGCGGGCGTTCGACATGTACGGCGACGACTCCGACGGCCAGCAGTTCAAGTACCTCAACGTCTTCGCCCGCATCGAGGACTGCGAGAAGTGGGCCGAAGTACGCCGGACCCTGTCCAAGAACAAGGACGAGCAGTACAACCCCGACGCTCCCGCCGCTGCCGCGTCGGCGGGCCGCCCCGAGTTTGGCTAAAAGAAGCTGAAAGAGATGAAGAAGTCGGGGGCTCCGGCCGACAGATTGTAGGCGTCTTTCGAGAAATGCTGGGCCGACGCGAGGGCGCACAACGCCGGGAGAGACACCAAGTACGACGCATGCTGGAAACAGATGCTCGCCAACCAGGGCACCCGGATCGCCTTGCTCCAGACAACATCGGCGGCGAAGAAGAGGAACACCGACCTGGCGTTCCTGATCGGCGGCAACGACACTGCGATGGACGAGGAGACGCGGGCTTGGTACGACGCTCATCGCCAAGCCATCCTCCACCCTCCGTCGACTGCGTCAACTGCGTCGCCGTCCTGCCCTTCAACGACGTCCCCTTCGGCGGACGAAACTACGCCGCCTGAGGAGGCGCAGGAAGGCACCGCCGACGAGCCTGTTCTAGTCTAGTCTAGTTTCTGTTTCGATCGCCGAATTCTGGCTGATCAGATCGCCGAACTCTGTGCGATGCTTTTGTGTAGCGGGCGGGAAGACACCATTTTGAAACTATATCCGCGAACGCCGAGGTGTGACTGGAAGTTTCCTCCCACCCACGCCCGTTTTACATCCAATCCGGGCGAATATATCGCCGGATTTCGGCCCGGGGGCCTCAAACGGCTGGAGATGCTCTAAGGGCGGCGATGCGTTTTTGCTAATCATAAAGCGCCGCACGGGAGGGTCAGCTATGCGGCGCCTCTGGGTATATTTTCCCATTGTTGTTTCTTCCGAATGAGCACGACGAGTAGTGTTTTGATTGCCATTCAAATAATATACTCCCTCTATTCATTTTTACCTTGCATTCTAGGTTTAGTTAAAGTCAAACTACATAAAGTTTGACCAAATATATTGTTACAAAATATAGAGTCTTATAATATTATATACATATAATATTAAAGTATTTTTCATGATGATTCTAACGATATCTATCTTATATTATAAATATTTATATTTTTTCTTATATATATAGTCAAAGTTAACAAAGTTTGACTTTGACTAAATCTAGAATGCAGGATAATTTAGGACGGAGGGAGTACTCGGATTGAATAGCAGTGCGATAAGCATGTTGCCTTAATTATGTATGAATTCTAGTATATGGAGAGATGTTTTGGAATTTTGCAAATTATTTTCCGAATGAGCAAGATGCCGAATAGTGTTCTGGCTTTTGCATTTCAAGCTTGTGGGCAACCATTGTGATAGTAATAACCGTATTCCCATACGAGGACCAGAGCTTCAGAAGGTACAAAGAAAAATGTCCTCGGAACTACATGTTCCTTTCCAATGGCCATGATAGAGAATCGGTCGACTGTACTTTCCTATCATTTCTACTAGTGATGTTCGACCATGGATTACACTGTTCTTCAGAAACGGTCAACAAAAGGAAATTACGGCTGGACATCGTCTAACTACTGCTAACTGAACCCCGAGAACAAAATGAGAACACAAGCTACATCTTAGATTGGAACAAATGTGGTACTACACCTAGTAACTTTCCTGCAAATTATTAGAAGATGGGATATATGAATTAAGGAGATTATCGATGTGTGAATCACTCGGCAGAGGCTGGGGTGCTTTTCCCCCATTTCGAAAAATAGGAACGAGGAGATTATTTTGCAAGTGTCAAAACATTAACGAATGAGAAGGAGGCAGACAGAAGTTTATTGCTATGTTTTGGACATTTGGATAGGTTTTCTTAAATATTACTCCCTATGATCCAATTTAAGTGTCGTGGATTTAGGCATAGCTTATGGAAACCTTTGCCTAAACCTGTGACATTTATATCAAATCAGAGCGAGTAGCAAACTTAGCCTTGTGAAACATCGGGAGCTCGTAAATCAATTGCTGGTGCCTGATTGTCGCCAGCCATAAACCCATATAACCGCGCGGTTCCGTATATGAGTACATGTTATGACGATGCATCAACCTAGGGTGTGTTTGATTGCAGCTGTGGTGCTCTGTTTACAGTGCAAATCTTCTGAGAATAACCAGTAGCTTAAACATTACAATCTCCTACATGACAATTTTTGTGATAACTATACTTCATTCACACTATAAACGAGCGTCAGAACTTCACCAGATGTAAGGAAAACCATCGTGTTCGCTCCTCAAGCTCACCGGGACAATTAGAATTCAAATTTTTTTGTCGTTATTGTTGCAAACATACGAATCATTACGATATAAAGAAATAGGAACATCGTGTATTCAATTTTTACAAAGAACAAAAAGAGTACGAACTTCATATTTAATATATAAATAAAACCAATAGACTTCATATAGCAACACATTGTACCGAAGCACAGGCCTTTTGTGATAACTATACTTCATTCACACTGCCTTAGTAAATGCGACTATACAAGCATCAGAACTTTACTAGATTTAAGGAAAACCACGTGTTCCCTGCTCAAGCTCACGACAGAGAATCAATAGACTTCATATAGCAACACATTGTACTTGTACATCAGTGGAATCATGTTATAAAAGGTTGCATCGAGTGATGCTGCCTCTAGTAAGTTCCTTGCAAGCTAGAAGAGAGGAATTTAGGGGTTAGTTCCTTGCAAGTATGAAGAGAGGAATTTAGGGCTTAATATTTTTACAAACTGAAAAAAGGAACATACGGAGTTGTAATTTCATCGCTGCTATGTGTTTGACCTTGAATAGGACATGAGAGACGGTGGGCTTGAATAAGACCCTCTGAAGGTTTCCGCAATGAAATGAAAGTTGATATGTGTATCTCAAGTGGTATATTATTTATGTAGGGTGTTGTGCCCAGCTTTTGATTTCGTGTTTCGATAGTCGTTTCACAAAAAAACCCGATTTCGGTACTTCGAAAATGGAAAAAGCACTTTTCGTAGGACAAAACAAAAATCGTCTTCCATGGCGTTCCTCTCCATCCCAAGGACCACACGCGTATTCGATATGGCCTTGTTCCGATAAACTATGCCATAATCAGAGCCAAACGTAGCCCATTTGACATAAAAGTCATGCAACCTCGAACGTGTTAGGTCATTTCTATGAAGGGACTTTTTGGTAAACTGCTTTTCTCAAGGTTTCAATTTTTTCCTGCATCTAGGTGGCATAAAATGACGCGACGCGAATATCTCGCATTTTTTCGATTTTTTCTGAATTAGTTACGCCTGATTCGGAACCCATGTGAAATGACGACGCATGAAAACTCCCGCTCGCGGTCAGACGGTGCAGAGTCCCGCCTTAACAGTCAAAGTTTAGTTAAAAATGACATGTTGTGGATCCAAAAATGATTTTTACAAAACCCGCTCCGGTTCCAGCGAAATCGGCATAAGCTTGTGCAAAATTCAAAATATATCTTCCAAGGTTTCTGCAATGAAACGATAGCTGATATGCGTATTTTAGGTGGTCTATTATTTATGTGGGGTGTTGTGCCCATCTTTCATTTCTCGTTTTGGTAGCCGCTTCACAAAAAAATCCGGTTTCGACACTCCGAAAATGAAAAAAGCACTTTTTGTGGGACGAAATAAAATGCATGTTGCAAATGATGATATGGATGTCATATTTAGATTCCTCTCATTTTTCTGATCAATTTAGATATATTATTTATCAAATTTCGATGTACAAATTTGAAATATGGATTATTCAATATTAAATGGAAAAAAGAAAATAAACTAAAATTTATTTTACTGTTATTGAATTTATGATTATTATTTATTCCTTTTTGTTTACTTAAATAATTTTTTGGAATTCAAAACATAAAGACGTGTGATATTATGCCCAAGGGTTAATATGATTGATATGATACTATTATCAATAAGGTATAATTTCTTTCTCGGAAGCTCAATAGGAAGGAACAAAGAAGTTAAGCGTTCTAGAGCTAGAGTAGTCTAAGGATGGGTGACAGATCGGGAAGTTTGACTAGGGGTAAGAGATTTGAGCTAAAATTAAATGTGCTTAGAGATAAAGATGTCCTAGTGTGATTCGCTGGTCAAATATTTTCAAATTTTTGAAAAAACGAAAAAATAAAATAAAAATATACTTACTTATGCCGACGGCTAGCCGTCTGTGTCGACGGCATGTCTATGCCAACGGTCCCCGCCTAGGTCGACGGCTAGGTGCCAACAACCACCGTTGATACAGCCTATGCCGATAGCTTTTTTAGTTGTGCCACCTTGAGTGCGTGCGGTAGTGCGTGTATGTGACCCAGGCCTGCATGCACTTCAAAAGATGTCCTAGTGTGATTCGTTGGTCAAATATTTTTAAATTTTTGAAAAAATGAAAAAATAAAATAAAAATATACTTACCTATGCCGACGGCCTAGCCGTCTGTGCCGACGGCATGTCTATGCCAACGGTCCCCGCCTAGGCCGACGGCTAGGTGACAACGACCACCGTTGATACAGCCTATGCCGACAGCTTTTTTGGTTGTGCCACCTTGAGTGCGTGCGGTAGTGCGTGTATGTGACCCAGGCCTGCATGCACTTCAAAAAAAGATTAGTATATGAGCCAGGGGCGAAGCTCCCAGTAGGGCAAGGTAGGGTAGCCGCCCTACGTTGATTCTGTTTTTTCTGAAAAATTTGAGTGGTCATATGTTAAAAACGGACTATGTATGAGAAAGTTATGCTTGTTTTAGTGAACACTGTGTAAAACCGATTTTGAACCCAAAAAAGACCATATCTATTCTTGTAATCTACACATAATTGGAGATTGATTGTCAAAATATTGAAGACTATAGATTGCCCTAATATTTGAGAGACTCACGTCAGGCAGATTATCGCCTTACTGAGCTAGCATTGCTTTTACCAGTGATGATGAAAATAGTTGAATGGGCTTTCTTAGCGTCAAAGATCATTAAGACCGAGTTTCACAACAAGATGTCCATAATGTCTACAAAAATTACAACATAATTCTTATGTGGGCCATTAGCTGCACCGAATATTATTCGTACGCTAATGGACATACATATAAGGCTCTACTTAGTATAAATTACAAAATGGTAGTTGGTTATGGCTTGGTTTTGCATCAACATAGCTTCGCCTTTGGATGACTTCTTGATGACTTATAATGTGCTATATCGAGTGGTGTATATTCAAAAGTTTTAAACAATAAATGAAGATTATCGAAAAAAGGTCGAACTTTGGCATTGCCTAGAACTTCTATACTATGTCATTAGGAGTCATTATTGGTATGCTACTTACATTCGAATATGTTCTTATTTCTTTCAAACTAAGTGATTGTGTTAGAGTCATATATAGCATTCATGTCTGGGGAACTATTTTGGTCTTGACATCATTTTTTTAGAGTTTTCCCTACCTTAATTTCTTTTCATCCTTCGCCACTGATATGAGCCATGGATAATTGCACGGCCACGTTGATCTCATTTCCTTGAAAAACAATATATAGTTTGATTAATTACAATTGTCTTTCGTGTATTTATACATGCATACGCATAAAAATGTAACCTGATTTTTTGCCGAGTACAAAATCACTCCAAACAGGGTGTTAACGTGATGATGTGATCACTTGATCGTGTCCTCAAATCTAGAACTAATAAACCCAATTTTGTATGGATTCTAGTATCCTCAGAATTTTCTGGGCACTACGGGAAAACACGGCTTTGCCGTGTAGTCGAATCTTTGCCGTGTGTCGCAAACCGCGGAACATGGTAAAGACGTTCATTGTCGTGTTGGATGGTCGAAAAACACACGGCAAAGAGACGATCACGGTAACCATATCAAAAAGACACGGTAAAGGAGCAGCACACGGCACACACAACATAATACACACGGCAAAGAATTACACACAGCAAAAAAGTAATATGGCACACGGCAAAGAAAAAACACACAGCAAAGAAGTGGACACCTGGCCCAGCTGTCTGCGGGTGACGGAGCCGTTACGACGGCAGGACTTTGCCGTGTGTATTCGGAGGGACACACGGCAAAATTTAAAGCCACGTCGATGGCCCCTTGTCGCGCGCGCCGTCGCCTCCCGTACAAACTTTTCCACGCGTGGGGAAATTTCCCGCTTTTGCTTTGCCGTGTGTCAAGGAAAATACACACGGCAAATATACTCCTTTGTCGTGTGTACTATAAATACACATGGCAAAGGCACTCCTTTACCATGTGTACTGTAAATACACATGGCAAAGACCTTTGCCGTGTGCATTTTTTCTGGCACACGGCAAAGCCCTTTTTTCCTCCATTTTTATTCGTGCTATTTTTTCCGCCATATTTTAGCCCTAGCGCCAGTATATATAGCCACGTATGGGAGACATATAGTTCACAATCTCGTCCACCGGTTCCCGCCGCCACAACCCCCCTCCCAGCCACGTCTGATCATGCAAGGCCGTTTTCCCCAGTGTGGTATAGCCATTTGACCAGCTTTCAATGATGGTTGACCGATAGAAACAATCTTTATTTTTGTTAGGTTACGTCATGGGAACATGGAACGACACCTTAGAGACCACACTAGTGGGAAAAGGCTTATAGATAGATGGTTTACTAGTGGAGCACATTAATCAATATGCTCCACTAGTATTTATTAGTGGCGCATTATCAAATATGCTCCACTGATAATTTTTATACTAGTGGCGCATTCTGCTCAAAATGCGCCACCAATAAGTCTGTGGGACCCACCAGAAGGGTCGTCGACAAAATATCTTGACTTATCAATGGCGCATTTGCAATATACGCCACGCATATTTGACCCTTTAGTGGCGCATATTATGCATAATGCGTCACTGATAAGTCTATGGGACCCACCTGGGCCCCACTGGCCTGACCCCTGCCAGTGTTATGCGTGGCGCATATATCAATATGCGCCACTGATAAATAAAATATCAATGGCACATATTGCTATATGCGCCACGCATAACTAGTGGGGCCCACACCTCTGAAAAGGTGGCAGACTTATCAGTGGCGCATTATGCATAATATGCGCCACTGATAAGGTCGGCCAGATCTATAAGTTGGCAGCCCCACCACCACGGTTACTCTGGGAACATAGGCAGATATCTGGATGAAGCGAAAAAGAGGTTCAGCGGGATGAAGTCTCACGACTGTCACGTGTTGATGACACAGATACTTCCCGTTGTGATCCGAGGGATAATGGACGAGCACGTCCGTGAGACATTGTTTGGCCTCTGCAACTTCTTCGACGTCATCTCGAGGAAATCTATCGGCTTGAAGCAGCTCGACGCGCTGCAAGAAGAGATCGTCGTGATACTGTGCGAGCTCGAGATTTACTTCCCGCCCGCGTTCTTTGATATCATGGTGCATGTGCTCGTCCATCTCGTGGATGACATCATTCATCTCGGTCCGACATTCCTGCACAACATGATGCCGTTCGAAAGGCTAAATGGTGTTATCAAAGGATTCGTCCGCAACAGGTCTCGTCCAGATGGAAGCATCGCCAAGGGCTTTCTGACCTACGAGTGCGTCTCGTTTTGCCAGAATTATCTACGCACCGAGGAGGACGACACGGATGACCCTGTTGGTCTGCCCAAAAGGACGCACCTCGGTAGGCTTGCCGGATATGGTCACCGCGAGGGTTTTCGCGCCTTGCATGTCGGCGCGAAGGGTCGACGCCCCGACTTTGTCCGGGCACACCTCGTCGCGCTACAGCACATCGAATTGGTTGACCCTTGGGTGGAGGAGCACAAAAGCTTTGTAGAGCAGAAGTTCATTGACCTAGGTCGGCCGAGGAAGAAGGGAGACGTAACAAGAGAGCACAACTCCAGCTTCACGGCTTGGTTCAAGGAAAAGCTTCACGGCCTACAGTCAACGCCTTCTACGGAGGATGAAAAACTCATTTTTGCATTATCACAGGGCCCCGGGCACAACATGAGGACATATCAGGCCTACGACATCAACGGATACAGATTCTACACCGAGGAAAGGGACAGGAGTAGCGAATATCAGAACTCAGGAGTAACGATGCTATCCTATGCCGATGACGAAGCCACCGTCAAGGAAAGATTCTTCGGAAGGATCGAGGAGATCTGGGAGCTCGACTACGCCGGAGAGAAGGTGCCGATGTTCCGTGTCAGATGGGCCAAGAGCGTCCAGAAAGAGGGCCGGTATTTCACCACCATGGTTATACCCGATGCCTCCGCGAAGAACGCCTCCGCAAAAAACAAGCCATGGGTACTCGCGAGCCAAGTTGACCAATGCTTCTTCTTCACCGACCCATCAAAGCCAAGCCGTGTTGTCGTGAGGAGGGGCAAGAGGAGCATCATCGGAATGGAAGGACCCACCAACGACCAAGACTTAGAAAAGAACAGCGATCCAAAGATCGAAGAGGAATTCGACAAGTACTTTGACAAGCCGACTACCGCAGGAAGACCACCCTACCTACTAAAGGTTGTCCGTTCACGAGAAGAAACCTCAACATTCCCGGCCTAAAGTATTCAACCGCAAGGAAGAAGGGCAAGAAGATTGCAAAGAGACGCTAGCTCTAGCTAGCTAGCGCGGAATCGAGATCATGACATTTTTTGTGTATGCATGCGTTTACTCGAATCTATATAGATTTGTACATGTGTGTGTATGGACATCGATGTGTATTTGTTAGAAAGTGTGAAAATAAACTATTATGATACTCCTCGCAAATAAAGTGAGAAAATATTTTGAAGTAATTACATTTTGAAGTAATTAATATTTGTTAGAAAGTGTGAAAAAAATGGTGAAAAAAATTGTAAAAAAAGGTGTGAGGCAACCAGGATTCGAACCCTGGATGCCCCTAATGCAAAGGATGTGTGCGCTGCCACTGAGGTAGAGGAGTGTTGGTGTCAAACAGAGAGCCCCGCGGTATTTGACTAAGTGTCAAATATGCGTGGCGCATATTGCACATAATGCGCCACGCATAAGTGACACTTAGCCAAATATCTCGACCGGCCACCTCTCTGCTTCTTCCCCATTGCTCTTCGTCTCGCTCTCCCTCTGCATCTCGCTCTCGCACTCTGCTGCTCCGCTGCTGGCGCTCGCTCCGCTCCGGCCGCCTTCCCCATCGCCCTCTGCACCTTGCTCCGGCCACCTTCCCCATCGCCCTCTGCACCTCGCTCCGGCCACCTTCCCCATCCCCCGCGCGCACCTCTCTAACCCTAGCTTCTCGCTCGCGACGCACAGCCACCGAGGAGGAGCAAGCGCCGCCGGCCGAGGAGGAGCAAGCGCCGCCGGCCGAGGAGGAGCAAGCCCTCGACCGCAGCGCCTCTCCAAGCCCGATCCACTCCTCAAACCCTAGGTAAGCTCCCACTTCCTCTGCTCTGACCTACTGCAGTCCTGCTCTGTGGACATGGGCAATTGCTGGGATCTTGTGTAGTTGTATGAACCGTCTCTAGATAAAATAAACAAAAACATGAAAGAATGCAGTAATTTTCAAACTACATGTAAATTTGAAATGCCACATGTCCAGAGTACAGCTATGTACTAGTGGATATACAATTATGTTTGCGGTTACCAAGCAAAGGTGAGAGGCATTGCATCAACATGATTTAATAATACTGTACAAGAGTTTGTCAACCAACATGAGAGTAGATAAAGGGTTTAAGGTCTTGAACCTCCTACTGCAGAAAGAATGTTTAGTGTTAGATCATTGTTAGAGCAAATCTGCTTTTTTCCAACTGTTCCATTCAGTTTATATTTTGTCTCATTACTCAAATATAATTAATTGCCATTTCTTAGTGTTAGATCACTGTTTGGTATCTGGCAGTATAAGCATATTGGAAAGAGTTATTTATGCCTCTAGTTTTGTTTGATAGCATGGTCCATCCTTTTTAGATACTTTTTTCAGTATAAAGATTGCAAGAAGTGATAACTCAACTCTGCAAGCACAGTGAGTAGCAACACACTACACCATGAAAACTACATGGTTTTCAGTATAATCATGCTGGTTTTCCAGCACCTTGATTTCGTTTGGAAAAAAAAACCCAGACTTGGTTGAAAGAAATAAGTTCCCTTGTAACTTAGATTACCCAAGTTCACATGTTATTGCTTTGCTGCTGCTGATGCTTAACACATGTTATTGCTTTGCTTCTGCTGATTCAGTCACATATTAGTTCTACTTAACACATGTTATTGCTTTGCTGCTGATTCAGTCACACTGGTTACTGATGCTGCTTTGCTGCTGCTACTGCTGATGCTGCTTTGCTGCTGCTACTGCTTTGCTGCTGCTACTGCTGATGCTGCTGCTACTGCTGATGCTGCTTTGTTGCTGCTACTACATTGCTACTGCTACTGCTGCTACTACTTTGCTGCTACTGCTGATTCAGTCACATGTGAATTGCTGGAATATGTATATATGTGAATTGATGTAGGTTATTTCTAAATGAGTTGCCCATTTCTCCCGAAATGTCGATTTACTTCCGTTTCGGTTGAGAAATGGGCACTCCTAGGTCAAAAAAACAGCAAAGGTCATGCCGAATTTTTCGGTCGACTCTAGCTTAATTAATTATTGTACTAATTAAATTATTACATATTTTGTATGAAGTGCCGACATGTCGAGCGGAGACAAAGACGTCGGTGTCGTCGTGGTGAAACAACATATGCCATGGGATGGCTTAAATGGGGGCCGAACTAGATGCTGGAGGATTCGGGAGAGGGGAACGAGCTGAAAAGCACGACAGAAAGGAACACAGATCTACCCAGGTTCGGGGCTCTCGTAAGGAGATAACACCCCTACTCCTGCTCTACTGGTTATATACTTGGATCGATGGAGTATACAACAATGGCGCTTCCAAGCTCTCTGCTAGAGGAGGAAGATGAACTACTAAGTGTAGGAACACTCATGGACCAACCCCTCTCTAGGGCTCCCTGTGCCACCTTATATAGTGGTGGCCAGGGTTACAACGGTCACACGAGACCAGGAGACACCAACTACACTCCAAACAGGGCATGCTGACGATGGCTGAAACCCTTGACTTTGCCCCTGATTGCTCACGATGGGACTCCACATCCCTGTACCTTGTACTTCTTGGACTGTGACCTTACCACTGTGAGGTAAGGGATGTACTTGTGCACAGTGAGGGTAGGTAAACCACCACTGTGCACCCTGTCAACATGATCTCCCTCCATACTGGGCAGAATCTCTCCTTGATTGTAGGGACATGACACCTTGGTTGACTTATATATCCCGGATGCGACCGTTGGCCATATCCTGGACCTATATGCCGGACCAATGACCTATGATGGTCGGGTAATCCGGCCTCCCTGCTCCTGCACATCATATCAAATAAGTTAGGCCGGCATATCTATGCATATGTCGGCACTCCTCAACAAGCATCCCGGTTATACCGGCATATCTAAATAATAGCCGGGATACACTTATATGCCGGTATGGCTGACACTCTTATATTCCGGCCAGACCCCACCTTGGTCAACCGACATAAAGTCAACCATATTACTTGTATCTTTCTAGTGCCTTGACCCTACCGGGGGTCATCCCCCCGACACTAGTCCCCGAAGCTGCCGAGGTTCCCCAGTCTCAACTCTGGAGCCTTGACAGGTTCAACATATCATCTTTTTATTATACCCCGGCTCTGTGTTATACGCCGGCGATTAGATTATATGCCGGACCCCCACGCATACACCGGCTACTGTTCCTTTTCCAAAAGTTAATCCGGCCGGTCCCGGGGGTATTCCGGACGGAACTGTTCCACGTCCGGACAGTCAGGCCGGCATATAGGTGAGACTTCCATAAGAAGCCAAGTCCGACAATTTGCATCGAAACTTGCAACTGCCCTGCCACCACGAACAGTCACACAATGCGACGGTTCACAGTGCATTTAACTCCCGCCATCATTGCGCAGTGGCACGGTTATACGAACCGCCGCCTCACTCCATGCCGCCGCGTGGAGACTTACCGCAGAAACGGACGGGGTAGTGGAGCACTACCACCCCCACGACCCTTACTTGGCGACGTATAAATAGGGCGGCGGGGGTAAACCTTTCCTTTTTACCCCACACCATCGTCTTCTTCCTCCGTTCCTCTGTCCCCTGCGCTCCGCCACCGGACCGAGAGAACAGAGAACCCGCGCCGCCGTCGACTTGCTCCACGCCGGCGCCGACGCTCAACGACGTCCGACACCTTCGCCGACGACACCGCCGCCGCCGCTTCTCTTCCGCACTATACCGGGGGAAGTTGAATCTTCTTCTGGGAGCTCGCCGCCGTTCCAGCGCCGCCGCTTGATCTTCGGTGAGCTCTTCGTTTTCCACTGTTTTTCTCCTTCTCTGCCTCGGTAACCGTGTTTACTTAGATCTCCGGTAGCTTCTTTGCTTAGTATCTTACGGATTCGATTAGCATTGCCCGTGACGCTCTTCAGTAGTTCGCTGATGTTCTTCTCGTAGGAATTTACCCATGATTATTTCCTATTTTGACTGCGATGGTAGATCTTTAGTTTCTACTAACTTCTGTGAGACTGGTATGCCAGAGGGACTAACTTCCCTCTTCTCTCTGATCTTGATAGGACTAACACCACGGGACTCCGGCTCTCACGCCCTGTCCCGGCCACCAAGATGGCTTCTTCAAGTATGACGGCCACCTCGGCTTAGGAGGAGGATAACTCGGCCCAGCTCCAAGGACGCTCCGGCTGGGAGGGGTCGGAGGTGACCCCTGCCGATATATCCTGGGTTACCACCACCCGACGAGTTCCGGACGACATTGCATGCCGACTACCGGCGGGAGAGACTGTGCCAGCACCTGAACCAGGCGAACGCGTCGTGTTCATTGCACACTTCGAGCGGGGCTTTGGCCTGCCGGCATCAGATTTCTTCTGGGACCTCCTCGACACCTACGATCTGCAGCCTCATGATACGTCTCCAACGTATCTATAATTTTTGATGCTCCATGCTTGTTTTTACACCATTTGCCTATTGTTTCGTTACACTTCGTGGCACTTTTATGCATTTTCCGGAACTAACCTATTAACGAGTTGCCACAGTGCGAGTTTCCTGTTTTCTGCTGTTTTTGTGTTTCAGAAGTGATACACAGGAAATATTCTCGGAATTGGACGAAACAAGTTCCTGAAGTCTTATTTTACCCGGAAGCTTCCAGAGATCTGAAGGAGAGTCGGAGGGGGGGGCCACCAGGGCCCCACACGCAGGGGTGGCGCGGCCAGGCCCCTGGCCGCGTGGGCCCCGTGTGAGGGCGCCTGGCTCCTCCTCTGACATCGCCCCTTCGCCTATAAAGACCCCCCGACGGAAAAAACCTAAGTACCCGATCACTTTTCCAGAACACATCGCGATCTGCCGCCGCCGTCGACCCAAAGATCGGGAGGGTCCAGAAGCTCTTCCCAGCACCCTGCCGGAGAGGGGAATCGCCACCGGAGGTCTTCTTCATCGCCATGCTTGCCTCCGGAGTGATGAGTGAGTAGTCTACCTTGGACTATGGGTCCATAGCAGTAGCTAGATGGTTGTCTTCTCCACCATGTGCTTCATGTTTAGATCTCATGAGCTGCCCTACATGATTGAGATCACCGTTATGTAATTCTACATGTTTGGTTTGTTGGGATCCGATGAATATTGGTGTTTATGATTAAGTTGCTGTACTGAATATTATCTTTTGTTATCTCTATGTTGTTTATGATCTTGCATGCTCTCCATTGTTAGTAGCTATCTTGGCCAAGTAGTTGCTAGTGACTCCAAGAGGGGGTATTTATGCTCGATAGTGGGTTCATGCCTCTATTTCACCTGGGGGAGTGACAGAAACCTCTAAGGTGGTAGATGTGCTGTTGCTACTAGGGAGAAAACAACATTCATATGCTCAAGGGCATATGCTTTGTTTACATTACACACTTTGCTTAATGCAATTATCTGTTGTTCGCAACTTAATACTTGTGGAGTTTTCGGATTGATTCACCACAAGTGGATTATTAGTCATAGATGCAGTTGGATGGCGGTCTATGTATTTTGTTGTAATGCCCAGAGTAAATCTCATAGTGATCTTCTTGACATATCACGTTTATCTTTATTCTATCAATTGCCCAACTGTAATTTGTTTACCCAGCATGTGTTATTTATCGTATGGAGAGACACCACTAGTGAACTGTGGACCCCGGTCCTATTTACATCATATTGCTATCACCTGTTTACTTTACTCGCACTGTTTACTTTACTCGCATACTATATTGTTTTCCACTCGATACGCTCATAACCTTTGTTTCAAGCAAACCGGTGAGATTGACAACCTCATCGCAAGTTGGGAACAAAGTACTTGGTTGTGTGTGTGCAGGTTCCGCATCACCTTCAGTCGTCATTGTCTCTCCTCTCCTGATCGATAAACCTTGGTTTCTTAAACTGAGGGAAAACTAGCTGCTATACTCATCATACCTTCCTCTTGGGGTTCCTAACGGGCTGGTTATTCACCACGCACAAGGACAATCTGCTCCCACGTCAACCACGCAGCAGCTTCTTTTCTGGCGCCGTTGCCGGGGAGGAAGAGAAGACTTCTGTGAGGGGAGTTTTTCGCACACACATCCTTTACTTTGTTTTATTGTTTTGCTTTACTTTATTTATTTTACCTGCATTGCTTTATATCAAAAACCCAAAAAAATTAGAATCCTTGGTAGTTGTTTTTTACTTATCTGCTTTTAGTTTTGTTAAAATGAGTAATCCTGAAGTAGAAGTTCGTAGTTTTAAGCAACAAGGGGGAGAAAGTTTAAAAGATGCTTGGTACCGTATTAACAATGCTCATCATAGGTGTACCAAAAAGCACTCTACCACGATCCTCCTTAGAAATTTTTATGTTGGTATATCCAGTTGGAATAGGTATGTTCTTGATACTCTTACAGGAGGTAATTTTCTGGGTACTCCCGCTGGAGAAGCATGCATTATAATTGAAAGTTTAGTTGGAATACCACCTATTCATGTTGCTAAAACCGAGACCACCTTGGAGGAGGTGGTAGAAAAGCTCAGCTCTTTAGAGAAAAGTTTGCCTAGTATCCTAGAGAATGCTAGCCGCGTTAGTGAATTAATAGAAAACATTGGTAAGAGAATTACCATTTTAGAGGCTAGCACTACTCATGACAATCAAAACTTAAGGATAGGTAAACTAGAGAAGTCTATGGAAACTCTTAGCTTAATCTTCTCTTCTCTTAAATTTAAGAAGGAGAAAGTGTTTGTTGGAAAAGAGCAAAAATTTATGTATGTTCCCAAGGTTTCTGCGCTTAAATCTCAACATGTTCTTAAGATTGGTAAGACTCTTAGTTCCACTAAGGGTGACTTGCAGGTTGAATCATCTTCGGGAACCTTCAAAGAGCCTACTGAGGTAACTAGCACTTCATCACTTGATGTTACTTGATTCGCAATTTTCTGCGCCTAGCTCAAAGGCGTTAAAGAAAAGTACTCTTGGGAGATAACCCAATGTTTTTATTTACAGTACTTTTTCTTTTATTTGAGTCTTGGAAGTCATTACTACTGTAATGACCGCTCCTTATCTTGTTTATTTCGTTTTTGTGCCAAGAGAAGCCTCTAATTTGAGTGAGGTAAAGATTTGGGGATGTTGCTGTCCTGAAACTGTTTTCTGTGCTGCACCATAAAATTTCGTATAAATTCTCTGTATATATTTTGGACCTGCGATTTCTTGTGCATATGCCCCAGGTTATATCCAAACTTTTGTTAGTTGAACACTTTTTGATTTGAGCAACAGAAAACCCCTCAAAAATTCGACCTTTGTCAGCTGTTCAGTTTTGACAGATTTCTGCCAATATTTGTGTTTGCCACTTTATCACTTTCTTTTGAGTTCTTTTGATCACGGAACTTTTTAGGAGGTTGCTACAGTAGTATTTGCTATATATGTGGTGGTTTTGAGTTGAAACCTGAAGCAAAAAGAGGTTGATTATATGTTATGCTTACACTAATATTGCTAATAGAATTGTGTTTAGTTTTGTATGAAGGAAGTTTTCAAGTGTAGGGATTGGAGAATGATGAGATGAGTTGAAGAATGGACAAAAGCTCAAGCTTGGGGATGCCCATGCATCACCCCAAGAAATATCCAAGAAGTACAAGCGTCAAAGCTTGGGGATGCCCCCGAGGCACCCCTTCTTCATCGGCAAAAATCAGGTCACCTTTCAAAACACTATATTTTTATTGCTTCATGCACTATGTGTTTTTCTTGGAGCGTCAGTTGTTTTAGTTTTCTTAGTTGGTTTAGTTTGTTTGTTTGCTGCAATAAATGGTTGGACCCCAAAAAATTTCTTTTGGAGGAGTTGTACTCGTTTTCATTTGCAAAGAACGCTCTAGTTTTCACTCTTATTAAAAATCGAGCGTTCTTCTTTTTCTGCTACTGCTTTTGGTTTTCGTTTTTGCCTTGATTTGCGTTCAGACCTTGTCATATCTTTTCATCAAGGTGTATTTTTGCCTCTGATATTTATTGGTTTTCATCAAAAGAGGTGTTTATAAAAATTTCAAATGCTGTTGGAAAAGAGAAAAAGCTTTGTGCAAAATAGTGGTACAAGAAGGAGCTTGTGTAGACTGCGGCTTAGGCTTTTTCATGTCATGCTTGATGTATTTTTGATTGTATGCTTAGTGGTTTTGCTGTAGCATGACTTGTCTCAAATAACTGAGATTGCTTAATGAGCCTTTGAAAAAAATCATGCGTTGTTTTTATTGTATGGAAGCATTATTTTGGTTTTCTCCTTGATGCTTTATTTGGGTTGACTTGGCGCATGCTCACACATGTTAGACTCTTACAAAGTCGCCAATAGCCTTCATGATCATTTAGTTTTTGACTTTTGATGCCATCATATGCTTCTTTTAATGTCGCTTTGTCGCTTTGCATGATTATGGCCATTATTGCTCTCTTAGTTGGTCGCTCCCAGTCTTTTGCTAGCCCTCGCCTTGTACTGAGTATGAGCTCTACTCGTGCATCCAACTCCTAAAAGCCAAAGTTTTCCAAAGTGTCCACCATACATACCTACTAGCAATTTGCTATTCCAAGTAAATTTGACTTGCTTTTATTATCTCTTCAAATTAAACTCTTACCAGTGTTATGCGAAATTCGGTCAGTAAAGCTCTCACGAACCGGAAGGCACACTTTACTTTTTCATGTTCTTAAAAATTTGACATTGTGGTCTCTTATGTTGAGTTGTTATGCTTGCAAGTTGTAAGTTGGATTCTAGCCCATCCATGCTGTCATGGGGCAAGCTTTCAACATTGCACTTCTTATTTGAGTTGATATCGTGATCTTTTATTTATGGATGCCCGCGGTGTGAAATGAATTGGGAATCTTGTGGGGATCATGGAGTTTGTATATGTGTTAGGAAAACGCCAGGCCGCCAATCTAAGCCATGCATAATTCATGGTGGAAATTTGCAGCATACCCATGGTGAACATTCAACGACGCATCTCACAATAAAAAGCTAAACAAAAGGCAAATAAAAGAGATGTCGAGGTGTTCATTGTCTGCTTGTCCTGTCATTTTGGTGTGGGCTTGTTCCATGTCATCGGGCACGGAGGTACCCCATTGGCGGTTCTCAATGATATGCATATACTTACAATGACAAGAGCCTTGCTTGGGACTCTAAGTAAAGTAGCATGAGGTTTGGGTACTCGTATTCACGGGGCACGAGATTTTCAACTTATGATTTGTCAAGCATATGCATCATAATTGTTCTCGCATTAACTTTAACAATTCAAGATGCTTATGATGGGGGCAATGAGAGCTCAAAGCCGGTAAGTACCATAATTTTTGAAGGTTATAAAACTTGCAATCACTGCTTCCCTCTGCGAAGGGCCTTTCTTTTACTTTTATGTTGAGTCACCACCTTCTTTCTTTATGCACCATTAAGAGAGCATAGTTGTCATTCTTAGTATAATATGCATTGTCCCAAAGTTCATTGATTGATTCATATTGTTGGTTTCACTTGTTCTTAAATTATTTGTATCTAGTCGCCCTCTTAAACTTGAAGGTGTCCTGTGCATTTATGTTTTGCTCTCTTTGAAGGACAAGCTGAAAACCATTTGTATGTTTTCCTTATGATTTGAACACACGTTTGACTTTCATTGTTTTATTTTCATGATCTTTTGTTTGTGTTCATTTACTTGTTTACAACATGGTTGCTAAGTTCTTATTGTCATGATTATATCTTCATGCCCATGTTTTAAGTTCTTACGATCCCAGCTCACAAATGCTTACATATATGATCAGGATTGTGTAGGTGCATGTCACCTCAAAAATTATTCTTTGTTATCACTTACCTACTCGAGGACGAGCAGGAGTTAAGCTTGGGGATGCTTGATACGTCTCCAACGTATCTATAATTTTTGATGCTCCATGCTTGTTTTTACACCATTTGCCTATTGTTTCGTTACACTTCGTGGCACTTTTATGCATTTTCCGGAACTAACCTATTAACGAGTTGCCACAGTGCCAGTTTCCTGTTTTCTGCTGTTTTTGTGTTTCAGAAGTGATACACAGGAAATATTCTCGGAATTGGACGAAACAAGTTCCTAAAGTCTTATTTTACCCGGAAGCTTCCAGAGATCCGAAGGAGAGTCGGAGGGGGGCCACCAGGGCCCCACACGTAGGGGTGGCGCGGCCAGGACCCTGGCCGCGCGGGCCCCGTGTGAGGGTGCCTGGCTCCTCCTCTGACATCGCCCCTTCGCCTATAAAGACCCCCCGACGGAAAAAACCTAAGTACCCGATCACTTTTCTAGAACACATCGCGATCTGCCGCCGCCGTCGACCCGAAGATCGGGAGGGTCCAGAAGCTCTTTCCGGCACCCTGCCGGAGAGGGGAATCGCCACCGGAGGTCTTCTTCATCGCCATGCTTGCCTCCGGAGCGATGAGTGAGTAGTCTACCTTGGACTATGGGTCCATAGCAGTAGCTAGATGGTTGTCTTCTCCACCATGTGCTTCATGTTTAGATCTCATGAGCTGCCCTACATGATTGAGATCACCGTTATGTAATTCTACATGTTTGGTTTGTTGGGATCCGATGAATATTGGTGTTTATGATTAAGTTGATGTACTGAATATTATCTTTTGTTATCTCTATGTTGTTTATGATCTTGCATGCTCTCCGTTGTTAGTAGCTATCTTGGCCAAGTAGTGAGATGGTAAGTTGCGCCAGCATTTCTTAAACCGAACGGCGTAGTGAGATGGCAATAAGCCCCGTACGGGGTAATAAAGGATGTCTTTATTTGATCCGGCTCATACAACGGGATCTGGTGGAAACCAGAATATGCATCTACGAACGATAACAGTTCACACCCAGCCGTGGAATCAATCACTTGATCGATCCTAGGGAGCGGGAATGGATCTTTATGACATGCCTTATTCAAGTTGGTGTAATCAACACACATCCGCCATACTTTCACTATGGCGGGCTCATTGATACGTCTCCAACGTATCTATAATTTTTGATGCTCCATGCTTGTTTTTACACCATTTGTCTACTGTTTCGTTACACTTCGTGGCACTTTTATGCATTTTCCGGAACTAACCTATTAACGAGTTGCCACAGTGCCAGTTCCCTATTTTCTGCTGTTTTTGTGTTTCAGAAGTGATACATAGGAAATATTCTCGGAATTGGACGAAACAAGTTCCTAAAGTCTTATTTTACCCGGAAGCTTCCAGAGATCCGAAGGAGAGTAGGAGGGGGCCACCAGGGCCCCACACGCCAGGCTCGCGCGGCCAGGGGCCTGGCCGCGCCGCCATGGTGTGAGGGGGCCTGGCCCATCCTCTGACATCGCCCCTTCGCCTATAAAGACCCCCCGACGGAAAAAACCTAAGTACCCGATCACTTTTCCAGAACACATCGCGATCCGCCGCCGCCGTCGACCCGAAGATCGGGAGGGTCCAGAAGCTCTTCCTGGCACCCTGCCGAAGAGGGGAATCGCCACCGGAGGTCTTCTTCATCGCCATGCTTGCCTCCGGAGCGATGAGTGAGTAGTCTACCTTGGACCATGGGTCCATAGCAGTAGCTAGATGGTTGTCTTCTCCACCATGTGCTTCATGTTTAGATCTCATGAGCTGCCCTACATGATTGAGATCACCGTTACGTAATTCTACATGTTTGGTTTGTTGGGATCCGATGAATATTGGTGTTTATGATTAAGTTGCTGTACTGAATATTATCTTTTGTTATCTCTATGTTGTTTATGATCTTGCATGCTCTCCGTTGTTAGTAGCTATCTTGGCCGAGTAGTTGCTAGTGACTCCAAGAGGGGGTATTTATGTTCGATAGTGGGTTCATGCCTCTATTTAACCTGGGGGAGTGACAGAAACCTCTAAGGTTGTAGATGTGCTGTTGCTACTAGGGAGAAAACAACATTCATATGCTCAAGGGCATATGCTTTGTTTACATTACACACTTTGCTTAATGCAATTATCTATTGTTCGCAACTTAATACCTGTGGAGTTCTCGGATTGATTCACCACAAGTGGATTATTAGTCATAGATGCAGTTGGATGCAATTATCTGTTAAGGTTCCGCCTTGCAGCTAGCAAGCAAAGCTTGGACGAGGCGCCATATATAAATTGTCTGAAGCTATCGCAAGCTAGCAAGCATCACCTTCAGTCGTTTGTCTCTCCTCTCCAAGAACGATAAACCTTGGTTTCTTAACTGAGGGAAAACTAGCTGTTATACTCATCATACCTTCCTCTTGGGGTTCCCAACGGGCTGGTTATTCACCACGCACAAGGAATCTTCTGGTGCCGTCACCCACGCGCCAGCAGCTAATTTTTTGGCGCCGTTGCCGGGGAGGAAGTAGAAGACTTCTGCGAGGGGAGTTTTCGCACGCACATCCTTTACTTTGTTTTATTGTTTTTCTTTACTTTATTTATTTTACCTGCATCGTTTTATATCAAAAACCCAAAAAAATTAGAATCCTTGGTAGTTGTTTTTACTTGTTTACTTTCGTTTTGCTGAAATGGCCAATCCTGAAAACACCAAGTTGTGTGACTTTACTAGCACAAACAATAGTGATTTTATCTGCACTCCTATTGCACCTCCTGCTACTGCTGCAAACTTTTATGAGATTAAGCCTGCTTTGTTGAACCTTGTTATGAAAGAGCAATTTTCTGGTGCTAGTACTGAAGATGCTGCAGCTCATCTCAACAATTTTGTTGAGCTATATGAGATGCAGAAATATAAGGATGTAGAAAGTGATATTATTAAGCTCAAGTTGTTTCCTTTTTCTTTGAGAGGAAAAGCTAAAGATTGGTTGCTGTCTTTGACTAAGAATAGTATTGATTCATGGGCTAAGTGTAAGGATGCTTTTATTGGTAGATACTATCCTCCTGCTAAGATTATATCTTTGTGTAGCAATATTATGAAGTTTACTCAGTTTGATAATGATCATGTTGCTCAAGCTTGGGAAAGAATGAAATCTATGATAAAGAATTGCCCCACTCATGGACTGACTACTTGGATGATTATCCAAACTTTTTATGCAGGACTGAATTTTTCTTCAAGGAACCTACTTGATTCAGCTGCTGGAGGCACATTTATGTCCCTTACCTTGGGCGCCGCAACAAAGCTACTCGACAACATGATGGTAAATTATTCTGAATGGCACACCGAGAGAGCTCCACAAGGTAAGAAGGTAAATTCTGTTGAGGAAACATCTTCCTTGAATGATAAGATTGATACCATTATGGCTATGCTTGCTAATGATAGGACTCATGTTGATGCTAATAATGTTCCTTTAGCCTCTCTGGTTGCTCAAGAAGAGCATGTTGATGTGAATTTCATTAGAAACAATAATTTTAACAACAATGCTTATAGGAACAATTTTGCTAGTAACAATTATAGGCCGTATCCTTCTAGTAATGGTTATGGTAACTCTTATGGTAATTCCTACAACAACACTAGGGCCGCGCCCTCCGAGCTTGAGGTAATGCTCAAGGACTTCATTGGTAAGCAAACTACTTTTAACAAGTCTGTTGAGGAAAAGTTAGGCAAAATTGATATTCTTGCTTCTAAAGTTGATAGCCTTGCTCATGATGTTGAACTTCTGAAATTAAAAGTGTTGCCTAATGATGTGAAAGAGAACAATGTTTTTGCTACCGCTAATACTATTCAAGTTGGAATTGATGAAAATATTAGATTGTTAGCGGAATTGCATGCTAGGTGGGAAAGAGAAGATGAGATGACTAGAGAGATGAAGGTATGTACCATTACTACCTCTAATGATGTTGCTCCTAAGGCTAGCAATCCTCTTACTTTGATTGGTGTAGAGAAAACTCCCACTCCTTGTGTTAAAAAGCCTAAAACTGCCAAAACTTTTTCTCAAAAGAGTGCTGAAATTTTTCGGAGTGTGGGAGATGATAGCTCTATTTCTTTTAATGATTTTGATATTGATGGCTGCAATATATCTGAAGTAATTTTGTTCTTGCAAAAGCTTGCTTTGACTCCCAATGCTAGTTCTCTAAATATTGCCTTTACTAAGCATATTACCAATGCTCTCATAAAAATTAGGGATGAAAAGTTGAAGCAAAAAGCCTCTGTTCCTGAGAAGTTAGAAGATGGTTGGGAACCCATCATTGATATGCATGTTAATGGTTATGATTGCCATGCTTTATGTGATCTAGGTGCTAGTATTTCTATCATGCCTAGAAAGATTTATGACATGCTTGATTTACCACCGCTTGAAAAATGTTATTTTGATGTTCCTATTGCTGATGTTGCTAAGAAGAAACCTTTGGGAAGGATTAATGATGTTCTTATTGTGGTTAACAATAACCTTGTTCCCGTTGATTTTCTTGTTATGGACGTTGAATACCATGGTTCATGTCCTATTATTTTGGGAAGACCCTTTCTTCGAAATGTAGGTGGCATCATTGATATGAGGGAAGGCACTATCAAATATCAATTCCCACTAAAGAAAGGTATGGAACACTTCCCTAGGAAAAGAAAGAAATTACTTTTTGACTCTATTCTTACAACAAATTATGATCTTGATGCTTCATCACTTGATGTTACTTGATTCGCAATTTTCTGCGCCTAGCTCAAAGGCGTTAAAGAAAAGCACTCTTGGGAGATAACCCAATGTTTTTATTTTCAGTACTTTTTCTTTTATTTGAGTCTTGGAAGACATTAATACTTTAATGACCGCTCCTTATCTTGTTTATTTCGTTTTTGTGCCAAGAGAAGCCTCTAATTCGAGTGATGTAAAGAATTGGGGATGTTGCTGTCCTGAAACTGTTTTCGGTGCTGCACCGTAAAAATTTGTATAAATTCTCTGTATATCTTTTGGACCTGCGATTTCTTGTGCATATGCCCCAGGTTATATCCAAACTTTCGTTAGTTGAACACTTTTTGATTTGAGCAACAGAAAACCCCTAAAAAATTCGACCTTTGTCAGCTGTTCAGTTTTGACAAATTTCTGCCAATATTTGTGTTTGCCACTTTATCGCTTTCTTTTGAGTTCTTTTGATCACAGAACTTTTTAGGAGGTTGCTACAGTAGTATGTGCTATATATGTGGTGGTTTTGAGTTGAAACCTGAAGCAAAAATAGGTTGATTATATGTTATGCTTGCACTAATGTTGCTAATAGAATTGTGTTTAGTTTTGTATGAAGGAAGTTTTCAAGTGTAAGGATTGGAGAATGATGAGATGAGTTTAAGAATGGACAAAAGCTCAAGCTTGGGGATGCCCATGCATCACCCCAAGAAATATCCAAGAAGTACAAGCATCAAAGCTTGGGGATGCCCCGAGGCACCCCTTCTTCATCGGCAAAAATTAGGTCACCTTTCAAGACACTATATTTTTATTGCTTCATGCACTATATGTTTTTCTTGGAGCGTCAGTTGTTTTAGTTTTCTTAGTTAGTTTATTTTGTTTGTTTGCTGCAATAAATGGTTGGACCCCAACAAATTTCCTTTGGAGATGTACTCATTTACATTTGCAAAGAACACTCCGTTTTTCATTCTTACAATTTCACCGGGTGTTCTTCTTTTTCCGCTACTGCTTTTGGTTTTCGTCTTCGCCTTGATTTGCGTTCAGACCTTGTCATATCTTTTCATCAAGGTGTATTTTTGCCTCTGATCTTTATTGGTTTTCATCAAAAGAGGTGTCTTTAAAAATTTCAAATGGTGTTGGAAAAGAGAAAAAGCTTTGTGCAAAATAGTGGTACAAGAAGGAGCTTGTGTAGACTGCGGCTTAGGCTTTTTCATGTCATGCTTGATGTCTTTTTGATAGTATGCTTAGTGGTTTTGCTGTAGCATGACTTGTCTTAAATAACTGAGATTGCTTAATGAGCCTTTGAAAAAATCATGCGTTGTTTTTATTGTATGGAAGCATTATTTTGGTTTTCTCCTTGATGCTTTATTTGGGTTGACTTGGCGCATGCTCACACATGTTAGACTCTTACAAAGTCGCCAATAGCCTTCATGATCATTTAGTTTTTGACTTTTGATGCCATCTTATGCTTCTTTTAATGTTGCTTTGTCGCTTTGCATGATTATGGCCATTATTGCTCTCTTAGTTGGTCGCTCCCAGTCTTTTGCTAGCCCTCGCCTTGTACTGAGTATGAGCTCTACTCGTGCATCCAACTCCTAAAAGCCAAAGTTTTCCAAAGTGTCCAACATACATACCTACTAGCAATTTGCTATTCCAAGTAAATTTGACTTGCTTTTATTATCTCTTCAAATTAAACTCTTACCAGTGTTATGCGAAATTCGGTCAGTAAAGCTCTCACGAACTGGAAGGCACACTTTACTTTTTCCTGTTCTTAAAAATTTGACATTGTGGTCTCTTATGTTGAGTTGTTATGCTTGCAAGTTGTAAGTTGGAGACTAGCCCAGCCATGCAGTCATGGGGCAAGCTTTCAACATTGCACTTCTTATTTGAGTTGATATCGTGATCTTTTGTTTATGGATGCCCGCGGTGTGAAATGAATTGGGAATCTTGTGGGGATCATGGAGTTTGTATATGTGTTAGAGAAACGCCGGGCCGCTAATCTAAGCCATGCATAATTCATGGTGGAAATTTGCAGCATACCCATGGTGAACATTCGACGACGCATCTCACAATAAAAAGCTAAACAAAAGGCAAATAAAAGAGATGTCGAGGTGTTCATTGTCTGCTTGTCCTGTCATTTTGGTGTGGGCTTGTTCCATGTCATCGGGCACGGAGGTACCCCATTGGCGGTTCTCAATGATATGCATATACTTACAATGACAAGAGCCTTGCTTGGGACTCTAAGTAAAGTAGATGAGGTTTGGGTACTCGTATTCACGGGACACGAGGTTTTCAACTTATGATTTGTCAAGCATATGCATCATAATTGTTCTCGCATTAACTTTAACCATTCAAGATGCTTATGATGGGGGCAATGAGAGCTCAAAGCCGGTAAGTACCATAATTTTTGAAGGTTATAAAACTTGCAATCACTGCTTCCCTCTGCGAAGGGCCTTTCTTTTACTTTTATGTTGAGTCACCACCTTCTTTCTTTATGCACCATTAAGAGAGCATAGTTGTCATTCTTAGTGTAATATGCATTGTCCCAAAGTTCATTGATTGATTCATATTGTTGGTTTCACTTGTTCTCAAATTATTTGTATCTACTCGCCCTCTTGAACTTGAAGGTGTCCTATGCATTTATGTTTTGCTCTCTTTGAAGGACAAGCTGAAAACCACTTGTATGTTTTTCCTTATGATTTGAACACACGTTTAACTTTCATTGTTTCATTTTCATGATCTTTTGTTTGTGTTCATTTTCTTGTTTACAACATGGTTGCTAAGTTCTTATTGTCAAGATTATATCTTCATGCCCATGTTTTAAGTTCTTATAATCCCAGCTCACAAATGCTTACATATATGATCAAGATTGTGTAGGTGCATGTCACCTCAAAAATTATTCTTTTGTTATCACTTACCTACTCGAGGACGTGCAGGAGTTAAGCTTGGGGATGCTTGATACGTCTCCAACGTATCTATAATTTTTGATGCTCCATGCTTGTTTTTACACCATTTGTCTACTGTTTCGTTACACTTTGTGGCACTTTTATGCATTTTCCGGAACTAACCTATTAACGAGTTGCCACAGTGTCAGTTCCCTATTTTCTGCTGCTTTTGTGTTTCAGAAGTGATACATATGAAATATTCTCGGAATTGGACGAAATAAGTTCCTGAAGTCTTATTTTACCCAGAAGCTTCCGGAGATCCGAAGGAGAGTAGGAGGGGGGCCACCAGGGCCCCACACGCCAGGCTCGTGCGGCCAGGGGCCTGGCCGCGCCGCCATGGTGTGAGGGGGCCTGGCCCCTCCTCTGACATCGCCCCTTCGCCTATAAAGACTCCCCGATGGAAAAAACCTAAGTACCCGATCACTTTTCCAGAACACATCGCGATCCACCGCCGCCATCGACCCGAAGATCGGGAGGGTCCAGAAGCTCTTCCCGGCACCCTGCCGGAGAGGGGAATCGCCACCGGAGGTCTTCTTCATCGCCATGCTTGCCTCCGGAGCGATGAGTGAGTAGTCTACCTTGGACCATGGGTCCATAGCAGTAGCTAGATGGTTGTCTTCTCCACCATGTGCTTCATGTTTAGATCTCATGAGCTGCCCTACATGATTGAGATCACCGTTATGTAATTCTACATGTTTGGTTTATTGGGATCCGATGAATATTGGTGTTTATGATTAAGTTGTTGTACTGAATATTATGTTTTGTTATCTCTATGTTGTTTATGATCTTGCATGCTCTCCGTTGTTAGTAGCTATCTTGGCCGAGTAGTTGCTAGTTGAAAGGACACAGATGTCGCCTAGAGGGGGGGTGAATAGGCGATATCAAATTTTACGAATGGCTTGAACAAAAGCGGAATTAAACTAGCGTTTATTTTGTCAAGCACATAAAACCTAAATAAACTAGGCTCACCTATGTGCACCAACAACTTATGCTAAGCAATACAAGTAATAAGCTGATAGCAAGATATATGACTTCAAGCACGAAGGCTATCACAATGTAAAGTGCATAAGTAAAGAGCTCGGGTATAGAAATAACCGAGGCACGCGGAGACGAAGATGTATTCCCGAGTTCCTCCCTTAAAAGGGAGTACGTCTCGTTGGAGGGGTGTGGTATCGCCACAAAGGCCTAACCAACGCCACAAAGGCCTCACCCTATTTTCCGGTGTGAGCTTGTGCCACAAAGGCCTAGCTCACTCTTCCACTAAGGGGTTCCTCAAGGCGGAACCGGGCCTTTACACAAAGCTTGGGGCACGCATCCACAACTTAATTGGAGGCTCCCAAGAATAGCCACAAAGGCACCACAAAGCCACAAAGCCGTCTAGGGTTCCAAGAACCCAAGAGTAATAAGCTCACAAACTTTCACTTACTCAAATCTCCGGGGAGAACTCAAACCGATGCAACTTATGCAATGGCAAGAGCACACAAGGTGCTCAAATCCTTCTCACTCAAATCCTACCAAAGCAACTAATGCTATGGAGAGATATGAGAGGAAGAACAAATGGAGGAAAACCACACAAGTCTCCAAGATCTAGATCCCAAGATGTTCCCCTCACTTAGAGGAGAGATTGATTGGTGGAGTTGTAGATCTAGATCTTCTCTTTCAAATCCCTCAACAAGATTCACGAAATATGGGAGGGATAGAGAGTAATTGCAAGCTCTTGAAGGTCAAAACAATGGAGGAGAGAGAGACAAGCAACCAGCCCCAAGGAGGAAGAAGGGGAGGGGTATTTATACCCCCTCCCATAAAAATGATCGTTACAGCGTCCCAGGCCGGAATATCCGCCCCCCTTACTGGGTGACGCACCCAAAAGTACTTAGCAGAAATTCCGAAACGAAATCTTCGAGGGGGGGGGGGGCGGATTAATCTGCCCCCCTGGCCGGAATTTCCGGCCCCGTATCTGGGTGACGCCGAGCAGAAAATGCAATACGAAAACGGTGATAACTTTTTCATCCGGACTCCGTTTTCGATGATCTTGGGCTCGTTGGAATCACCACAACGAGCTCTACAACTTCATCCATAGAAACATCATAGTCCAACAAAGTAGGATAAAACCAAATAATGAAAGCTTTAAACTCTCTTCGAAGACAAACCGGTAAAACCTCCAAACATCAAAAACGCAATAAGAGTTTCATACGAAATCCGTTTTTGATGAGCTAGAGCTTGTCATGGAAATAACCACAAGCTCTAGAACCTCACATGGATAAAACCCAAATGAGAACCAAGAAAGATGATGCCAAGTATGCAAAGGTTTGAGCTCTCTTCGAACGATACAATTAAGTTACTCACTTGAGAGCCCCTCTTGATAGTACGGCTACCGATCCTATAACCCGGTCTCACAAATAACACCATGAGACCGGTAAGAAAGAAACCCTAACACTATCATACCTTTGCCTTGAGCATTCCACTTGAGGTGGATAATGACGATCTTGATCTTCTCAAGTTGGACCACCTTTCTTGATTGAGCTTGCTTGGTGAAGTCTTGCGGATTGCTCCCCCATACTCTACTATGGAAGAGACTCTCTTTAAGCATATATTCACATATCCATGATCACAATATAGATGGCAAGCTTCAAGCATATGTTCTCTTCTAGTTGCTCATCTTGAACTTGCGCTTTCACTTGATCAATCCTCGAGCCAATTCTTCTTCCTCCATAATGATGGTGTCTTGAGGATACACATGAGAGCTCACTCAATCTTATTCTTCAAGACACACATGACATAAGCTCAACTCCCTTAAGACCAATCTTTGGATCACTCCTTGAATAACACCTTGGTCAACATATAATCTTCTTCTTACAACATTGACTCCAACAAATGGTTCAAGCATTGTCTATGGACAAGTCCTACACATATAACTCAATGCATCCATTAGTCCATAGGGATTGTCATTAATTACCAAAACCACACATGGGGCTCGATATGATCTTTCAATCTCCCCCATTTTGGTAATTGATGACAATCTCTTTGAGAGGGTTTATATAATGAATTCAAAGAACCAAAATAGTTGTACTAACATCAAATACTACAAAAGTATGTGATGTTAGTAAAACCACCATATATAGAGCAAACTCCCCCACAGTCTATGCACGTGTGAATGATCTTGATTTCATTGCATATATTGCCAACCAAGGTTGTTGGTGGAGTTTCCACTATATACTCAACCATGCAAAGCATGCAAGGCAAATGCTTAAGAACAAACCAAAGCATAAAAGCCAATTCCCTTTAAACCCTTGAAACTTCTCCCCCATTGGCATCCATTGCCAAAATGGGCAAAAAAGCTTAGAAGGCCAATATAGTGAGAGTTCCTCCAAAATGGTGTGCATATCCAAAATAAATGAGTGAAAACACATGCACATATACAATGGCAAATTTTTGAAGGAAATGAAACTATATTGAGGATCAAAGATTGCAAAAAAAACACGATGGATAAACTTCAACAAATGAAGAGAGCAATCAAACAATCCAAAGAACAAATTGAATAAAGATATTATGATAAGACCAAAAGGGTGCTCTAAATAATATAAGGAAGCTCCCCAAGGTGTGTGAACAAAATATTCTATTTGAGTTGAAGTATAAGGTGCACAAACATGGAATCATCACTCCCTCAATATTATTCGAAACAAAAATGATACCAAGTGAAATAAAATATTATGATAACCAAAAAATGGTGCTTTAAATGAAATGAGGAAGCTCCCCAGGGTACGTGCAAAAATTGGAATGTTTGTATTTGAATACAATTTGGACAACATGGAATCCTCACTCCCTCAATAACATATAAAACGCAACCATTTGCAAGAGATCATAGAGAAGAAATTAAGCTTAACACTTGCATCAAAGGAATGGTTGAGCAACAAGCAAGGGACAATATATTAAAAGGCTCAACCAAAGGAATGTGTGATAGGAATGACAAAGAATATTATAAGACTAACACAATGATAAGCATAGAGCATCCACATAGTCTTCAATGAATGATATTGCTTAGCATTCCATCCCAACACATAAGGTTCAAATAAGATATCAAATAATGAGATATCATCTCTCATGTGTATAAGTTTCTAAGTAGACAATATCACAAAGATAATTATCACAAAGAAACATATACACACAAAATAGATACTAAGAATAGAACAAGATATCCAAAATGAAGTCATGCAATATACCAATGAGATTTTTTCTTTTAAAGCATGGCCAAAGGCTCAATTTATCTTATTGTATATTGATGAACTTCAAACACAAACATGTCAAAGACATCACAAATATCAACAAGGGAAAGAAGATAGTTGGGATGCTTTGATAAAAACAACAAGTATCAAAATGAAGGATACCAAATGGAAGAAATAAATTAGCAATTTCATCAATATTGCACATGTGAGCTTACTGAGGAATTGATATGCAAAAGGATTGCTAAGTTGACATATATGGGATAGGAGAATCATGAGCATGATTTTTATATGTTCCCAATAATATGTCCTCATCTCAACTTGATCACATTTGCAATAAAGAGGTTTCATTAGAATCCTTGCAAGAACCACATGATTTTCAAATAAAGATATCCATGCTAAGAAACAACCTACACAAGGTTGAACGCTAGAAAAGTATGCATAAAAAAGTTACTTGTTACCGAGATATTAATGGTAGGATGTAGTAGATAGGAGTTCTTCAATAATCCTAGCTTGCCTCAAATTATCATTTAGTCACCACTTCATCCTTATTATTGAGACAAGCACCAATATATCTCCATGTACCTAAAACAAAGTTCAAGTACAAGATTGTCCCCAAACTCATTGGGTCCAAAGTAGTTAGAAACTACAACATATAGGATAAACTCCACATAAATATGTGCATATATATATATATGAAATAGAATTTCATGCACATCTTAGCCGATTTAGGATTTGATGGAGCTTCTCCTATATATTTGATCAAAGAAAGCAAAAGCATGCCATACAATATACATTTAGTAAATATGCATGCACAAGACTTTCAAGAGCCAAAGGAGATACAATTTGGACAAAACACCAAGAAGGACAAGCGAGCACACAAAATTGTGAAGCTACAAAAGGTTGTCCAAATTATATCAAAGAATCAAATCAACACAAGATTGACTCCAAAGTTCAACTAGTGAACCAAGCAAAAGCCAATGAGCATAAAGCATAACTAAAACACACATGCTCAAAGACATATCTCATTTTAAGAGTAAGAAATAAATAATCAGGACTGAGATCACCAACTCCCAAAGAGAGCAAGGTTCAAACAAACAAACCAAACTCTCCACACTTTTTATGATGGCACACTAAGTACCAAAAATAAAAGATTTGTCTTCCAACAAAAAACCAATACCGATTGAAATAAGCACAAAGAGTGTGTTATAACAAATATAGGAGAGCTCCCCCAAGATTAGTGCATTATTTATGATTTTGCATTTGAATACAAAATGCACACAAGTGGGATCATCACATCTACCTACATATAAATAACACAAAACAAGTTCAACAAAATCAAATGGAATAACAAAAGTCATGGAAGACAATGGGAGCTAAAACAAATATATTTTGGCTAGAGATAAGGCAATTAAAAGCAATAGCCAATGTAAAGATGATCAATATACATGTCCCACATGATATAGTACCAATTGTCCAAGAACAAAAGGTATTTGGATTTATTTCCCGGTGGTAGTTTACATATAAATCCAAGATCATCTTCACAACAAAGAAGCATACGGAGAAGGATAAGAATTAGTCACCATGCTAAAGAAGATATTCTTCATAGACTCAAATAGTTAAACAATCATGCAAAGCAATGATTAAGATAACTTGAAGCAAATGGTTTTCCAACTTTGATGTAGCATTCCACATTTTAGGAAAACCCTATCAAGAAAGTATATCACAAACAAGATCAAAAACAAGAGCAATAAAACAATTTGGCAAATTGGAATTTGTTTGAGCAAACATGCCACATAGATGCAAAATAATTTACAATATCAACACTATGTGACACAACCTCAAATATACACATTATATTGGTTTGTAGTATGCACAAAGCATATTACTCCCCCATAATGTGATAAAACATTTATTTTTCACAAGAGGCAAAAAAAATCCAACAAGATGATTAATGGACATGATAGAATTTGAATTTCTCATGAGAATGACATACCACATAGAAACTAGATAATCTTTGAATATCAACACTAAGTGGTATTCCTCATGTACACACATTTTTAGGATTGTGAGGTGCAAAGCATATCACTCTCCCAAAATGGGATGGTCCAATAATCTCTCACAAGAGCCAAGTAAGATAAAAACAAGATGCAAAAGGCTCAACAAGAACAACCGTACATGGTGTGCAAACCAACATGCACATACTTGATTACTCAAAATGAAGCAAGTAGGAAGCACAACATATACAAACACATGCAAGATACAAAACCCAACACATGCAAAGGGGCGAGTAACTTTCAAGGTAGATAAGTTGAATACATGTTACCGCAAGGAGGAACATTGGATATATGATAGACACAAGATAATCCACTTGACTTGACTTGAGAAAATATAATTGATGAAGATCCCTTAATTCTTCATGATATGGCCAAGTCTCCAATGCCCTCCAACAACACCTATTGTTCAAGTAATGGCTTGTTGGTCCCCAACCAAGTTGGGTCCTAAGAAGTTAGAAACAATAGGTTTGGCAACCCAAATGGTTCTTTTCTTGACACCACTTTGAGCACCAAAAAATTTGGCAAACACATTGCCAACCTTATCCTTGCAAAGTGAATAAGCATCTTCAATTATGATAGGGTTGGATGAGTTACCACTAGTGCATGAAGAAGATAGGTGACCCTTCTCATGGCATATGTAGCAAGTTCTTTTCTTCACCTTGTTCTCACTTGATTTCTCCACAAGGGGAGCATTAGCTTGATTTTTCTTGGGAAGTGACCTTTCTTCAACTTGAGGTTGAGCAAGGGCTTGAACTTGAGGCCGCTTCCCTTGTTGCTTCTCACTAAGTGCCTTTTTCTTCAAAGAGCAAGATCTAACATGGTGCCCTTCAATTTTGCACTTGAAGCAAACAATCTTGGCCAAATTCTTGATTTGTTCTTGGCCCTTCTTCTTCTTGTATATTTTGGACTTCTTCCTGTTGTTAGAGATAAATCCAAGTCCACTCTTGTCATTGGGGGATTTTTGCACACTCAAGATCTTATTGAGTGTGGACTTCCCTTCATGACGTTTTTCTAAGTCTTTCTTCAACGAAGTAACTTGGGCCTTGAGCTCTTTGATTTCCTCTACATGGTTAGTGACAACACAAGTACTAGTGGAAGTAGAGGCTACATTGTTAGAGCAACAAGGCAAGGAGGGTAATTCATCACTAGATGTAGAAATAGTATGAGTGGATGAATTACTAGTACTAGCACATGGCAATATTGCATTTTGGGAAATAGTGCTAGTGCCCACATGAGGCTCACAAGATGTTACCTTTGTAGATATAGCCTCATGAGCTAACTTTAGGCGAGCATGGGACACTAGAAGATCCTCATTAGAGCTAGATAGCTTTTCATGAATTTCTTCCAATTTCCCATACTTGCTAGTTAGCAATTCAAGTTGAGCCCTTAGCTCAACATTCTCCTTCAAAATAGATGCTTCACAAGAAGTAGAGTTAGTAACACATGCATAATTATCATTATGAATAGGAGAAGACAACTTGGCAAGAGCGAGGTCACGTTCTTTAGTGAGTTTAGAAATAATTTCATTACATGACTCCTCAATGGATTCAAGCTTCTCCTCAAGAGAAACCCAAAGCTCTTGCTCTTCCTCTAGAGCATATTTTAAATCATGGATATCATTGGCATACTCACGCTCAAGAGAAAACATTTTATCAATTTGTTCTTCCTTCATCTCAATGAGTTTCGTGCTCTCAATAGCACAACTCATGATTTAAAAGAAGTTGGGCAAAACATTTTTATGGTTATGCAAAGCATCAAAGACCACCTTACCCTTCTTGTTTAAATACTCAATATAGTCTTCTTCATTTTCCTCATCCTCACCATTGTCCTCAACATCATTATGATTTGAAGACCTAGCCATAAGGCATATGTGGGAACCGTGAGAAGAAGAAGATGAAGAAATACTTGAAGCTCCATTCAAGACCTTGTCTTGGCCCAAAGACTCTTTGGTTTCCTCTATATGGTTAGCATCACAAATACTAGAGGAAATAGAAGCATTTGTATCATGGCAACAAGACAAAGCAAGCATATCATCATGAGATTTATTCAAGAAATTTACACATGATATGCAAGGACTATCAACACAAGCATGTAAAACATTTATGGGGCTACAAGTGTTTAAGTCCAAAGATGAAGCATTGCAATGAGATAGAGATGAAGGATCATAAAAAGTAAGCATACTATCATCATTGCAAGTTTCATCACCACTCACCATATCATTACCTTGTGTCTTGCCACACTTTGGTGAAATGGATGAAAGTTCATCACGGCCGGAAGTGGAAGGAATACAATCATCCCCAATAATCTTGGACACACCATATTTTTCTTGAAGCTTTGTCCATATCTCATGAGCGCTCTGAAAAGGCGTGATGGAGAAGGTAACTACATCGCTCAAAGAATTAACAATCACATGAGTAGCTTGAGCATTGAGATACAAGTTTTTCTCATCCTCTAAAGATAGATTTTGAGTATCCTTTGGAGGAGAAAAACCCGCATCTACAATTCGCTCCATAAATGGGTCCATGACCCGAAAATAATTAAGCATGTGAATTTTCCAAGTATCATAATTTGTGCCATCGAATATAAAAGTGTCATTGTGCACTAATCCCCTAGCCGACATCTTTGCTCTCAAGGCAGTGAAGCCTAAAATGAGAGACCGGGCTCTGATACCAATTGAAAGGACACAGATGTCGCCTACAGGGGGGGTGAATAGGCGATATCAAATTTTACGAATGGCTTGAACAAAAGCGGAATTAAACTAGCGTTTATTTTGTCAAGCACATAAAACCTAAATAAACTAGGCTCACCTATGTGCACCAACAACTTATGCTAAGCAATACAAGTAACAAGGTGATAGCAAGATATATGACTTCAAGCACGAAGGCTATCACAATGTAAAGTGCATAAGTAAAGAGCTCGGGTATAGAAATAACCGAGGCACGCGGAGACGAAGATGTATTCCCGAGTTCCTCCCTTAAAAGGGAGTACGTCTCGTTGGAGGGGTGTGGTATCGCCACAAAGGCCTAACCAATGCCACAAAGGCCTCACCCTATTCTCCGGTGTGAGCTTGTGCCACAAAGGCCTAGCTCACTCTTCCACTAAGGGGTTCCTCAAGGCGGAACCAGGCCTTTACACAAAGCTTGGGGCACGCATCCACAACTTAATTGGAGGCTCCCAAGAATAGCCACAAAGGCACCACAAAGCCACAAAGCCGTCTAGGGTTCCAAGAACCCAAGAGTAATAAGCTCACAAACTTTCACTTACTCGAATCTCCGGGGAGAACTCAAACCGATGCAACTTATGCAATGGCAAGAGCACACAAGGTGCTCAAATCCTTCTCACTCAAATCCTACCAAAGCAACTAATGCTATGGAGAGATATGAGAGGAAGAACAAATGGAGGAAAACCACACAAGTCTCCAAGATCTAGATCCCAAGATGTTCCCCTCACTTAGAGGAGAGATTGATTGGTGGAGTTGTAGATCTAGATCTTCTCTTTCAAATCCCTCAACAAGATTCACGAAATATGGGAGGGATAGAGAGTAATTGCAAGCTCTTGAAGGTCAAAACAATGGAGGAGAGAGAGACAAGCAACCAACCCCAAGGAGGAAGAAGGGGAGGGGTATTTATACCCCCTCCCATAAAAATGACCGTTACAGCGTCCCAGGCCGGATTATCCGCCCCCCTGGCCGGAATATCCGCCCCCCTAACTGGGTGACGCGCCCAAAAGTCCTTAGCAGAAATTCCGAAATGAAATCTTCGAGGGGGGGGGGGATTATCCGCCACCCTGGCCGGAATTTCCGGCCCCGTATCTGGGTGACGCCGAGCAGAAAATGCAATACGAAAACGGTGATAACTTTTTCATCCTTACTCCGTTTTCGATGATCTTGGGCTCGTTGGAATCACCACAACGAGCTCTACAACTTCATCCATAGAAACATCATAGTCCAACAAAGGAGGATAAAACCAAATAATTAAAGCTTTAAACTCTCTTCGAAGACAAACCGGTAAAACCTCCAAACATCAAAAACGCAATAAGAGTTTCATACGAAATCCGTTTTTGATGAGCTAGAGCTTGTCATGGAAATAACCACAAGCTCTAGAACCTCACATGGATAAAACCCAAATGAGAACCAAGAAAGATGATGCCAAGTATGCAAAGGTTTGAGCTCTCTTCGAACGATACAATTAAGTTACTCACTCGAGAGCCCCTCTTGATAGTACGGCTACCGATCCTATAACCCGGTCTCACAAATAACACCATGAGACTGGTAAGAAAGAAACCCTAACACTATCATACCTTTGTCTTGAGCATTCCACTTAAGGTGGATAATGACGATCTTGATCTTCTCAAGTTGGACCACCTTTCTTGATTGAGCTTGCTTGGTGAAGTCTTGCGGATTGCTCCCCCATACTATACTATGGAAGAGACTCTCTTTAAGCATATATTCACATATCCATGATCACAATATAGATGGCAAGCTTCAAGCATATGTTCTCTTCTAGTTGCTCATCTTGAACTTGCGCTTTCACTTGATCAATCCTCGAGCCAATTCTTCTTCCTCCATAATGATGGTGTCTTGAGGATACATATGAGAGCTCACTCAATCTTATTCTTCAAGACACACATGACATAAGCTCAACTCCCTTAAGACCAATCTTTGGATCACTCCTTGAATAACACCTTGGTCAACATATAATCTTCTTCTTACAACCTTGACTCCAACAAATGGTTCAAGCATTGTCTATGGACAAGTCCTACACATATAACTCAATGCATCCATTAGTCCATAGGGATTGTCATTAATTACCAAAACTACACATGGGGCTCGATATGATCTTTCACTAGTGACTCCAAGAGGGGGTATTTATGCTCGATAGTGGGTTCATGCCTCTATTTAACCTGGGGGAGTGACAGAAACCTCTAAGGTTGTAGATGTGTTGTTGCTACTAGGGAGAAAACAACATTCATATGCTCAAGGGCATATGCTTTGTTTACATTACACACTTTGCTTAATGCAATTATCTGTTGTTCGCAACTTAATACTTGTGGAGTTCTCGGATTGATTCACCACAAGTGGATTATTAGTCTTAGATGCAGTTGGATGGCGGTTTATGTATTTTGTTGTAATGCCCAGAGTAAATCTCATAGTGATCTTCTTGACATATCACGTTTATCTTTATTCTATCAATTGCCCAACTGTAATTTGTTTACCCAGCATGTGTTATTTATCTTATGGAGAGACACCACTAGTGAACTATGGATCCCGGTCCTATTTCCATCATATTGCTATCACCTGTTTACTTTACTCGCACTGTTTACTTTATTTGCATACTCTACTGTTTTCCACTCGATACGCTCATAACCTTTGTTTCAAGCAAACCGGTGAGATTGACAACCTCATCGCAAGTTGGGAACGAAGTACTTGGTTGTGTTGTGTGCAGGTTCCGCGTTGCATCTAGCAAGCAAAGCTTGGACGAGGCGCCATATATAAATTGTCTGAAGCTGTCGCAAGCTAGCAAGCATCACCTTCAGTCGTTTGTCTCTCCTCTCCAAGAACGATAAACCTTGGTTTCTTAACTGAGGGAAAACTAGCTGCTATACTCATCATACCTTCCTCTTGGGGTTCCCAACGGGCTGGTTATTCACCATGCACAAGGAATCTTCTGGTGCCGTCACCCACGCGCCAGCACTCATCCTTCTTCTTTTCCACCAAAACTGGATTAGACACCCAATCCGGATGCAGTACCTCCTTGATAAAGCCAGCAGCTAGGAGCCTGGCCACTTCCTCCCAAATTGCTTTCCTCCTATCGTCCGCATTCCGCCGGAGCGGTTGTTTCACCGGTTTTGCATCCGGTCTTACATGTAGTGCATGCTCAGCCAGCTCCCTCGGCACACCTTGTAGGTCAGCAGTAGACCATGCAAAGATATCCCGATTCTCACGGAGGAAGCTGGTGAGCTCGCTTTCCTATTTGGGGTCCAAACCTGCCCCGATGAGGGCATAGCGCTCCGGGAAAACCTCATCCAGAGGCACCTTCTTGGCTTCCTTGCCCACTTGAAAAGAAGCACTTCCACCTGGGTTTGTCATGCCCGACATAGATTTGCCGGTCGCGACTGTCTCCACAATTTCCACTGCTCGCTTGAGCCTCTTCCGCTCCTCTGCAATGATCAGAGTCTCGGCCAGGTTAGACCCGGATGTGGCACACGCCATCGAGCGCTTGTAATCGCCCCTCTGGGCCCTGGCATCTTCATCTTTAGATAGGCCACATGAGTAGAGGCCATGAATTTGGCCAATGCCGGCCTGCCCAGCAAAGCAGGGTAAGGACTGTCCAGATCCACCACCTCGAACATGAGGTTCTCCACCCTGCAGTTATCCCGGTTGCCAAACATGACATCTATCCGGATTTTGCCCATTGGCGCACATGAAAGCCCCGACACAATGCCGTGGAATGTTGTCTTGCTCGGCTCTAGCATATTATCCTTGATGCCCAACTTTTGCATCGTATCTCGGTACATGATGTTGATGCTGCTTCCATTGTCAATGAGGACTTTGCTGAATCTCACATTGCTTGCCGGCCCGACGAATGTCGGATCCATTACCAAAGCATACCCACCGGGGTTTGGCATGATCTTGGGATGATCTGCTCTGTCCCAGCCAATGGCCTGGTCAGAACAGTGCATTAACTTCGGGACTGCCGACATAACGGCATTAACCTCCAAGCTCCGCCGGTACAAACTCTGTTTGTCCATTCTTTCGGTCTCAAAGACCATGTAGCTCTGATCGTGCTCCTTGTATTCATTCCGGCCAGCCCCTGGGCCTCCGGCGCAGTACTCCGGATTATAGCTCTGATTTACTTGATTTACGCCGGCATTTCCGGCATTGCTCTAGTTTCTGGGATTAACCGGCCTGGGCGGGACTGCAACTGTATTTGCACCTGTCAACGGCGATGGAGCTGCCGGGATATGTGGTCTTGCCGGCCCAAAAGGACCTGCGCGACCCGCCAATATGTCGTCCAGCCATGAACAGTTTCTTGTCAAATGATTCGCCGGCTTACCCGGCTGGAATGTGTGAAACACACAAGGCTTGTCCATGGCCAAACCCACCGTATACTTCGGCCATTGCTTCTTTTGACCGGCGGCTCCGCCGGCATTCTTGTTGATCTAGACATTCTTTTTCTGGAAGGGCTGCGCTTGCTGCTGCGGTTGTTGCTGCTGTTGCTGCTGAGACTGCTGATAGCCCTCATATCTCGGACGCTGGCTACTGCCGGCGCCCCCTTGTTCTTCCTCCACGGCTGCTACTTGTGCCGAGCCATACCGATAATCCGGTCGCTCATCTCTCCTCTTATTCCGGTTATCCGGGCGATAAAACTGCCCTGGTCTCCCGGCGTTGTTATTGTTCCGCTGGGTCTGCCCCTGTCCTTGTGAATCAAGGGTGGGCTGCATGGGATCTCCCAATGCATAACTGTCTGCAATCTTAATTGTCTCGGCCAACATGTCCGGCATCTCCCTCTGAAGCTTTTGCCACAACATGGTGCCATGCCGGCACCCATGAGCGAACCACATGATGGCCTGCTGCTCCACAACTCCCTCGCAGGAATTGCGCAACGTGCACCACCTGGTCAGGTAGTCTCGATCAGTCTCATATTCTCCTTGCCGACAGCTAGCTAGTTGCTGCGGGAGGTTTGGTCTCTTGTAAGTACTGGTGAAGTTTGACACAAACTTCTCTTCGAAATCAACCCAGCCATTGATACTTCCGGCCGGCAAATTATTCAGCCATATCCTGGCTGGTCCTTCCAGCATCTGCGGCACATATCGTACCGCCCATCTGAGGTTTCCTCTGGCGATGTTCACCGCTGTGGAGTAGTCCTCCAACCAATCTTCCGGCTTTGTACTGCCGTTATATGTCCTCGCGCCACGCGCGAGCTGAAAACAGTAAGGCACCGGCTCACCCATAATCCGGGGTCCAAAGCACATAGGACCCGGAGCTCCTTGTCTCTCCACCAACTCTGACTGGTGGATCCTGTCCAGCTTGAAGCGCGCATCATTTGCCGCTAAGGACCGAGGTCCGAGTCGGGACGCAATTGGGCCCACGATCATCTTTTGCTGCTGCTGTTCCGGCTGACACTACTCATTCTGCCGGCCTTGCTGATACTGCTGGCCTTGCTGATACTGCTGCTAATATCCCGTCCTTGCCAGGGCGGAATTTCCATCATCTTCACGGTGTCTCGGCTGACCCGTACCTTGCTGCTGCACCGCATGTCCGGCGCCCTGCTGCTAACGCCGGGATGCACTGTTACTCCGGCCCCCACTGGCCGAAGCTGCTCCTTGCCCGGCCGGCATATTCTGACCGGCTTTCTTGTTGCCGACATTCTTGTCAGCTTGGCTGGCACTCTTCTGCACCACTGCCTGCTTTCCGGCGATTGCCGGATCATACACCTGGATCTGCTTGTCCCAGCGGCCAGAGGTTACACTTCCGGCACGCCGGGCGCTTGGATGCGGGGACGAAGCTTGGCCCTTCGACCTCGCACCGGCACCTCCTGCCGACACAACATACTAGGATGCCCCGGCACCTGGGTTTGCCTTCTTGAAGGCCTCCTGCTGCATGGTAGCTTCAGACAAAAGCTGGTTCAGCCGGGCTTGCTGCTCACGCAGTGCTTCGCCGGATAAATTAGATAGGTCCTTAGCTACCTCTGCTGCTGCTCTAAGGTTTTTCACTGGAGAGCTATAAATTACCTTAGGTACAGTACTAGTTGCAGTATGACCCTTATCACTAGCACCTTTTTCTAGCTCAGTGTTAAGATCTCTACCTCTAGTTCTAACCTCATCTATCCGGCTAGGCCGGATTACCATAGGTGTAAAACCATGGGCTGCCTCATACTCACGGAGTTGCCAGTTAAACCGTTCGCGCTACTGATGCATGGCCAGGGCCTCGTCGACGAGGGCCTGACGAGATCCCTCCAGGACCTCCTTCACCTGCTCCGGATCATCGCCGGATCGCACCGGCTCAAGAAGCCGATCGATGATGGGAAGAAGCACCTGGCCCCTAGCCGGCACACCGGAAGTGCCGGCCAGATTCTCAACACGCTCCAACGGAGGACGTGCCGACCTCTTGGCCTTCGGCGGCTCCGGGGGAGTATCTGCTGCTGCTGCCGCTGCTTTGCCGGCACCATCTGCCGGCGGCACTGATGTGCCGGCCATCATCACCTCGGCCGACTCTACTGAGCGAGCGCTGCGCCCAGCGTGAGCCAGCCGATGTGACGGAGGATCCGCCGCCACCAGCACCTTTTCCCTGCAAATTCTCTCAGTCCCCACGTACACCTCGTGGGAACCGAAAGACATGATCCGGCCATCCCTAGGGAACGGCCGGCCGCTGAGACATCCGGCGTTGTCACTGATGAAGCTGAGCGAGCCTAGCCTCTGGACAAGGCCAGAGACCACGCGCACTCCCGAAGCTGCTATCATGGACCCCGTCCGAATGAATACTCCGCCCAGCATATCGATCTGCCCCACGGTGGGCGCCAAATGTCGTCGTGGTGAAACAACATATGCAATGGGATGGCTTAAATGGGGCCGAACTAGATGCTGGAGGATTCGGGAGAGGGGAACGAGCTGAAAAGCACGACAGAAAGGAACACAGATCTACCTAGGTTCGGGGCTCTCGTAAGGAGATAACACCCCTACTCCTGCTCTACTGGTTATATACTTGGATCGATGGAGTATACAACAATGGCGCTTCCAAGCTCTCTGCTGGAGGAGGAAGATGAACTAATAAGTGTAGGAACACTCATGGACCAACCCCTCTCTAGGGCTCCCTGTGCCACCTTATATAGTGGTGGCCAGGGTTACAACGGTCACACGAGACCAGGAGACACCAACTACACTCCAAACAGGGCATGCTGACGATGGCTGAGACCCTTGACTTTGCCCCTGATTGCTCACGATGGGACTCCACATCCCTGTACCTTGTACTTCTTGGACTGTGACCTTACCACTGTGAGGTAAGGGCTATACTTGTGCACAGTGAGGGTAGGTAAACCACCACTGTGCACCCTGTCAACATGATCTCCCTCCATACTGGGCAGAATCTCTCCTTGATTGTAGGGACATGACACCTTGGTTGACTTATATATCCCGGATGCGACCGTTGGCCATATCCTGGACCTATATGCTGGACCAACGACCTATGATGGTCGGGTAATCTGGCCTCCCTGCTCCTGCACATCATATCAAATAAGTTAGGCCGACATATCTATGCATATGCCGGCACTCCTCAACAAGCATCCCGGTTATACCGGCATATCTAAATAATAGCCGGGATACACTTATATGCCGGTATGGCTGACACTCTTATATTCCGGCCAGACCCCACCTTGGTCAACAGACATAAAGTCAACCATATTACTTGTATCTTTCTAGTCCCTTGACCCTACCGGGGGTCATCCCCCCGACAGTCGGGGCTGGCCCTTCTCGGCCCATGAGCGTCGAAGAAGAAGCAAGAAAAGCCAACCTAAAGTTTTGGCGGGTTGGCGATGACTTGAGTGGGTCCGACGAGGAGGCCGAAGAAGATGCGGCCGATGAAGTTGGCGAGGAGGCCTAAGAAGGTGCGGCCGATGAAGTTGACTCGGATCCGGAGTCCGAATATGACTTCGAGGCCGAAGAGGCCGAAGATGGCGACGATGCCAGAAGTAGCAATGGCGACGAGGAGGATGACACAAGTAGTCATGGTGGCGGTGACCGCATGGACGTTGGTGGATCAGACGCCGCCGCTAAGAAGAAGAAGAAGAAGAAGAAGAAGGAAAGGCAGGATCGGACGCCGCCGGTACTCGTCACCAAGCTCGAAGAGTTCACGTATGTGAAACCGAGTGGCCAACCCGTGGAGCCTGCGAAGCTTGCCGCTGGGTACGGCCTATAGCTCGGGTGCATCGTGCGGGAGAGCATGAGCATCAACCAGAAGAACATAAGAGCTAAGGGCAATACGCGGCTGCGTGAGCTACTCATTGAGAAGCTTCACAACCGGTACCAGTTCCTAGAGCCGTTCAATAACAAGAAGCTCAAAGGAAACAAGGTCAACAAGTTAGCCCTCACAAGGATGAGCACAACCTTGAGCAGCTAGCAAAGCCGAGTGAAGAAGAGGATTCTCGCCGGCAAAAGTTGGGAGGAGATAAAGAAGGCCGAGCCGATGCTCGACGAAGATGAGTTCATCAAGTTCAAGGATGCGTGCCTCACTCCGGAAGGTATCGAATGGACCGAGTGGGGGAGGCATATGCGGGACCTCAACATAGGTAACCAACGCTGCGGAGGCGGCGGTTACCGAGGAAAGAAGGCCGTTTGGGCAAAGGAGGACGCCGAGTATGCCCGTCTAGGGAAAGAGAACCCGTGGCACAAATACACGGATGAGCAGGTGATGCAGTTTGTCCGTGCCCGCTACTATCTCCACCCCGAACTCAAGGAATTCGTTACCGACGACGATGATGTGAGGAAGTTCCAGAAAAAGCTGGTAAGGAATTTACCGCGCATCTCGATCGAGTCGATATGCGTTCTAAATTTCTAAATGGCCATCTCTTTCCTTCTCTGCAGAGAATCGAAGAAAGATCTTGTGCTTCAAGTGCGAGCTCGTCTCAAGGGTCGACGGCGGATCCGCGGTGGGACACGCCCTTCAACAGGGCGATAAACGTGATCAAGGGGAGAGCCAAGTCATTGCCGCCGACTTCAGCTGGCCGCGTGGCCGGCTATGGTACGTACGACAAGGTTGGCGACTTCAATAAAGAGGACCCCGAGGCGAAGAAACAGAGGAAGGCCGCGGCAGCGGCGGCGGCGGCGGCCGCCGCAAGTGAAAGACGCAAAGTTCAAAAGCTCCGGGAGCAGATGCCGGACCTGATCGCCCAGCAAGTGCAACAGAAGCTCCGCGAGATCATTCCCGATGAGCTGTGGGAGGGGCTTGCTGCTTGGAATGCGGCAGGTCGACGAGGGGCGCTAGTGGTGCCCAGCATCTCCGGCAGCAACTCTATCCAGCACGTGTCACCGGATGTGGTGACTCCCGATACCGCCAACGTCGAGGAGACGCAGCCGGCGGCCGCTCCGGTGCCCCCTCCCGCCACCGCCAACACGAACGCGTACCCAGAGATCGCTCTGGTGACACCACCTCCCGCCGACGCCAACACCGAGCAGCCGATCGCACCGGTGCCTCCTCCCGCCACAGCTAAGGCGCAACCGATGGTGCTTTGTCGTAAGGCATCTCGGCGGGAGAATGATACCGGTGTCTCGACATTAGCCGAGCTCAACGCCATCTCCAAGGTAATGACTCCGGCCAGCACATTTCATTTCCTTTGCCTTTGATGACTATAGCTAGCTAGCGACATGCATCTCACGATATGCATGCAAACTTGTTTTCCCACAGGACACACCTTGCACACTTTTGCATTTCATGGACGGCGAGCTAAAGGATGTTGCCAAGGGCACAATCATTCAGCCAAATAGCACAGTCATGCATCACAAGGAGATGGTCTCAGCGGTGTTCAAGGTCCGGCTGGCTCGGGTGTTTCCGGGATGCGAAGACATTGACCCCCCAACCCAACCTCAAGGCGCCGATGAACATAAGACCCTTGCGGGTTGCTTCGGCTGGGTCTTGACATGGCCGAAGACCCAGATTCGGCCTGTGAAGGAACAACAAGTTACTCAGCCGCCGCCACGCATGGAAAAAGTTACTGAGCCACCGCCATGTTCGGCACCAGTTACTGAGCCGGCGCCGCCACGTATGGCGCCACCGCCTCGGCGGCCACCACAAGTTGTCTCCGCCAACACCTCCCGTCGCCAGAAGTTGTTGGCCGTTGCTTTACCACAGCCACCACCAGCACCACATGGCAAGGCTGTTGCTGCATCATACCCAGTACTGGTTGAGGACATCAACGATGATGATGATGACAACCCAGATGACTGGCTCAACACCGGCGCCACCGACTCTTTGTTCATGCCAAACATGGAAGAACCCTACCGTGTCCGTGAAGATCAAAATGCTCGCACCAAAGCATGCACGCGTTTGGACTTCCATGGTGCCCTAGAGGAGACGCCTCCGGATGCTGGCGCCGCTGATCCTAAAGTCAATACGGGAAATATTTTTAGCCCCAACACACTCCATAAGGTGGTGAGCGGCGGTGATCAGTTGGCAACCGACTGTGGTGAGCAGTTGGAAACCGGTGGTCCCATCCAGAAGAAGCACCACCAGAAGAGGACCAAGAAGGATAAGCCGTCTGCGAGCCAGCAGCCGATCGGTCCGAAGAGGCCCAGGGTTCACGACGACCCGATGTCACAACCCGCTAAGGGCACCTTGCAGGGCATAATTCATGAAGCTGGAAAACCGATTATGACTGAGGAGCAGGTCGCCCATGCGAGTGGAGCGATGGTGAGCCTTATGCACGGTATTCTGTTTCTGGAGGAGGGCCTTCTTAAGGAAACAAATCCACCGTACCCCGTTTTCACGGTGAAGGTTCCAGCGGACGTGGGCTTCGTCGATGATCACCCCGCGGATATCTTCTTCATATTGTACGAGGACGTCTTCAAGCTTTTCAACGCCAAATGGCTGGACTATAACTTGGTCCGCCTATACGCGATCCAGCGGGCGATGAAGGTCAACAGAGAGGAGAACCCTGGCGTCGCGATAGCGGACCCCTACTACATGCGTGAAGGCATGTTGATGAATCCAGCGAACCGTTCCAGAGCAAAGGAGTACCTCCAAAAGTTCCTACTGGACAACAAGAGTACAAAAGACATTCTTCTTCCTTACTTTCCCGAGTAAGTGGACACTCACTCGGCCGCCATAATAACTTGTCATTTCTTAGCTCCTTTTCCAACATTCTTTCGTTTCAACTGTTTTGCGCAGAGACATATACTGCACATTGATCCTCGTTGCCCCGAGGTACTCGGTAGCCGTCTACTTAGACTCGGGGAGTGAGGCAAAGACAAAAAACTACGCCTACATCAAGGGTGTTCTAGATGATGCTCTCGAGGGATACGCCAGGAAGGGAGGCGACTTCAGGAAGGGGGCAGAAAATGTCAAGGACGGCAGACACATGTTCAAGCATGTAATCAAGTTCCCCTGCGTCAAGCAGCCGCCTAACAGTGTCAAGGAGGCCTTCTACGCCCTCCATCACATGCGGGCGATCATCTAGAATGAACACAGGCTTACGACGCCAGCTAGTGTCCGACGCTGAACTTAGGGACGACTTCTTCCGCATCCAGAATCAGACTGCGACTATCTTGCAAGAAGATGTCATCACAAGGGGCGGAACCTTGTCCTACGCCAGACCGTTGGCTAAGCGCGAGATCGAAGACCGGCTCCGAAAACAGCGTGACACTAGGACATGGACAATGAAAGATTGCTAGAAACCGTTCCCGGAGCCATGTCAACCAAAGTCTTCATGATTCTTCCTAGTCGTTTTCGCGTGTATGTCAATCGTGTGTGCTTGAGTCATAAACTTTACCGTCTGCAACTCATTCCGGTGTGTGTATGTGTGTGAGGTGTAAACTTATAACTTGCCTTAGTCGAAAGCATCGTTGTTGGACTTATTTACTTTTGTATGCGGGATACTTATATATAACTCTTTTCTTAGCTCGAGTACTTTCCTTTGTCGACATGCATGTGAATCCTTTCATTCTTTCGGTTGCATATGATATATGGCTTTGTCGACATATGTAACTCTTTTCTTATAGCTTGAATACTATATATATGGCTTTGTCTACAGAGATGCCGAGATGCTACGTGGTGTACAAAGGATGGGTACTAGGAGTCTACGATGAGTGGGAGGATTGCCAGAAGCAAGTGAACAAGTTCAGCGGCAACTCCTACAAGGGGTATCCGACGAGAGAGCTAGCGGAAGCTAGGTGGAGGATCCACCTCCTAGGAGAGCGGAGAAACAACAACCGGATGAAGACATTGATGATCGTGCTCCCGGTCTTGCTCACCATTGCGGGTGTAGTCTACTCGGTCTTTTGGTGAGATGTGTAGTGTGTGTAATGTGTAATGTGTGTAATGCATGGACTTGGGCTATATATATATGCTCTAACACTTCTAATATTCGGGAACTTTGTCACTATTATGGATCTAATTGTTTGTGATGATGATATATTTGTTTTGTACCGCATGCTGTGTATTCTGCAGTTATATTGTATACCTATATATATATTTTTGTGCATTGCTGTGTATAAATACCAGAAAATATCAGTTTTTTTGGACCTATACGAAATATCAGTGGCGCATATTGTAGGTGTTTAGTTGCGCATTATGTATTGGTGGCGCATATAGCAATATGCGCCACGCAGAAGACACTAATGGCGCATATGCTATATGCGCCACTAATATTCAACATATGCGTGGCGCATATTTAGATGCGCCACCAATAATATGTTATTAGTGGCGTGGCATTGGTGGCGCATCCCATATGCGCCACGCATATGCCAAAACGGTGCGCCACCAATAGGCTTTTTTCCACTAGTGCCAAGATCTAGTGGGATTCCCCCCGGCTGACCCTGCATGGGAGTTTTTCGCTTTAAGTCTAGAACATTTCTATGTGTTTATTGCATGTCTGTGAAGAGTGCCGCACCCAAGGGCTAGGTTATGGCTTTTCAACATCCCACCACACTTAACTACATATGCTAGGGCCACATGCAAGTTTTGCAGAGATTCGTACCCTCTGAAGCTCAGCATACAGTGAAACCCTAAACCGTAGGACTCGCGCGCTCTACCCCCTCCACATGCAAGAAATATCTTAGAAGCTTTGCATGTAAAACACAAGGGTGATTTATGCATCTCAAGTGGTCTACAATTTTTTAGGCTTGGTTACTCACCCGTCGAATCGGTTTTGGTGAAGGGTCTTTCAAAATAACTACGACATTCCAAGTATGATACTTTTACATGCAAAAAGGTCACATAAAATTACGCCATGTGAAGGTTTCACATTTTTTCTGATTTTTTTAAAAATTAGTTGTGGCCGAATTGGTAGCCGCATGAAAATGACGTGGCGCGAGAATGCCAACCCGCTGCTAGGTGGTCGGGAGTCCCACTATAACTAACAAAGTAATATGAACAAATGACATGTTGTGGATTTAAAATAATTTTTGCAAAAAATCAAGAGTGAATCTTATAGCGTGCATAGTGCAAACTGGCCCCCGCTTCGAGCGAAATTGGTAGGCAAGTGCAGTGGGTTCTAGGGTAAGTGTCACCCTTGGCGCACTAGCACCTCGTGCGCCAACGGTAAGTGTGGTGGGGACCACCACCTGTAGTTTTTTCCTTTTTTCCTTTTTATGTTAGTTTATTAACTTAATTGATTTTATTATTTAATGATTCTATATTTTATTTTCTTATTTTCTTATTTTCCTTATTCTTTGCATGTTTTCTCGTGTCCAGATTGTTATTTCATGTGTGTCCATCGTCGTTATTACATGCGGCCCCCATATCGGGCATAATTATTTTAGGTTTTATCAGAACAAGGCCATATCGGACACCCGCGTGTCCCTTGGGATGGCGAGGAACGCCACGAAGACCGATTTTTGTTTCGTCTCATGAAAAGTGTTTTTTTTTTCCATTTTCAGAATACTAAAATTGGGTTTTTTGTGAAGCAGCTACAGGAACGCGAAATCGAAAGCTGGAAAAAACACCCCACATAAATAATAGACCACCTTGGATATGCATATGAGGTCTTTTTTTGTTAGGGCAGCCTTCGGATGTATATTAAAATTTTGTGCAAGCTCCTGCCGATTTCGCTGGTACCGAGGTGGTTTTGCACTTTAGCGCTAAAAAGTCAACCTCCAGGTTTTTGAAAAAATTATTTTTGGATCCGCAACACGTCATTTCTTTACTAAATTTTGACTGTTAAGGCGAGAATCTGCACCGCCTGGGCACGAGCGGGAGTTTTCATGCCTCCCGCCGGCGCTCCTCTCTTGGCTGACTCCATCGCCCCCTCGTCCTCCTACACGAGCTGTTGGTGCTACCATCCCGCCGACGCCTGTGGCTCGCCCAGCCCGTCGCGTCCCCTGCAGCCCACGCCGCCGCGCATCGTGGAGCACGTGCCGCCACCTCTCTAGATCGTGCAGTCGCGCCCTGCAGCTCGCACTGCTGATCCCCATCCTGCCGCCGCTGAAAGAGACGATGGACCCCTTCCCCCACCGACGGCGGTCGTTTTGCTGTGGGCCCAGGCGGATGGAGACGCCCCGCCATGGTAGGTCAGCTCCTACATCATCTCCGGTGACCTAATCGAGCTTGGGGTGTTGGGGGTATGCTGGTGGCGTTTGCGCTAGCTGCAAGGGAAGGACATGGATACTCGCGTCGGTGGTCGCAGATGCTCCCGCCGGTGGTCGCTAATGCTACCATGCCAACGCTGGTGGTGCAAATACCTCGCCGGGAAAAGTAGTTGCAACGGTGCTACCATAGTCTATCTTTTTGCTACATACCAGTATTATTTTTGCAACAATTATTTTTCAATTTTGCTACTACAGTATAAATGTTGCTCAGATATCTCGGCTATAGTTTGGTACCGAGGTCGATTTTGCAACATTGGCATAATGATTTTGCTACTTTGGATCAATATCTTAGACAAAGTCTTGTTTGCTACTATAGCATAACTTTCTTTTTGCTCTGGCGAGATCTCCGGTGAACTTTCCGGCGAGATCGGTTTTGCTACAATAGGAAAAAAATGCTACCATGTCTTCGGTGAAGTCTCCGGCGAGGTCTCTAGTGAGTATGTCTATTTCTTTTTCCGTTCAAAACGAACCGTTTTTTGCTACATAAAAGCAAAAGCGGAACTATTTTTTACTACATAAAAGCAAAAGTGGGAATTTACCTAAAAATATGGACAGGTGTCACGCAGGGAGGCGGGGAGGTGGACGCTCAGCGTTGCCCTTTAGAAATATACTCGGCAAAGCAAGAAGCAGTACATCAAATACATCAAATGGCTGATCCGCGCACTTTGTCCTGATTGGCTGAGAGGGAGCGGCTCGGATCGATGACTTGGCATTAATCAAAGCCGCCGATCGCATTGAGATATGTGCTGTCACCTACCACTGTCTCTCTCTTATTCTTTTATTATTACTTTTTCTTTACTTTATCCTTCTCTGGTAGCCCCGCGTAGCCACACATACCAGAGCTTATCTTCTTCTTTTTGAAACAGCCAGACCTTATCTTCTAGCCCCGCATGCGCACAACCATACATACATGAGCTTCGCCGCTGCTTCGGGCTGCTCCTCCGGCAGTCGCTCTCGCCTATGCCACGCCGCCGGTAGCCGCCCCGACTCCACTCGGCCAGACGTGCGCGCTGCCACCGGAAGCTACCCCGAGTTCGCCTCCAAGCGCCGCCCAGGACGGCCGTCCCTGACTCCCCTCTAGGTGCCGCCGTTGCCAGGCCCCTCCCTACCCGGGAGATCTTTCTCCTCCGCATCTCCGCACGGCGCCAGCGTCGGTGCCGCCATGCTTCTTCCGTTCCTCCGACCGGTTCTGCTCCGAGGAGGCCGAGCGGCGAGACGGCGACAGCAGCAGGCTTGAGGATGACAGCGGCGACGCGCTGAGGACGACGGCCGCGAGCTTGAGGATGATGGCGGCGCGAGATGAGGTCGACAGCAGCCGCGGCTTGAGGAGTCCCGGTGGCGCTGCCTTGGACTACCGGGGTGGGTGACCGGCCTCGCATGACATGGGCGACCGGCTAGGCGGGCTGAGGATGACGCCGTCCTCGGGCTTGAGGAGTACCGGTGGCGGGGACGTCGGACTATGGGGATGACCGGCCTCCGGCGACGCGGTCGCGGGCCTCACTGCCGTGGCTCCGGCGAGATATTTTTTTTAGCTTTTAGCAATTGTTTGCCGTGTACAAGCAGCAACACACGGCAATGCATGCACTTTGTTTTGCCGTCTGCCCCCGAAAACACACGGCACATTCTTCCTGCTTGTGGCACATTTCAAGTCGTTGCCGTGTGTTTTGTTTGGAATATGGCAAACTGTCAACAGCTGTTAGCTCCTCCAAAACCGTCAAGTTGCTTTTCTATACCGTGCATGTCGAATTACATACGGCAAATATCTTTGCCATGTATTTATTAAAAATACACACAGCAAATATCTTTACCGTACTGATCTTTGCCGTGTAAATTTTGTTGTGTGTTTGAACACGGCAATATCTTCGCCGTGTTCTATGATGCCTTTGCTGTGTTCATTTTGTACACAGCAAAGTACTTTTTTCCCGTAGTGGGGTTTTGGATTTTGTAAACTTACCGAACCAGTCATCATAGTTTTTGTCTAAACGAGTAATGTTCTGTTTGCCATGCAAATCATCCTCAGACTGAGTAGCGGTGAGATGAGGATGTAGCGCTAACTGTGTAGGGATTCCCGATTCCAATATATATTTGGATAGTTTAGTGTGTTTTGGACTTTTGGAATATTTTCTTCTGAATGAGCAATATGTCGAGTAGTGCTCTGTATGCCCATGCAAACTAGTCCGATTGATAGCAGTTTCTGCTTTCCAAGCTTTGTGTGTGACCAGTTTGATAATAACTGTAGTCTTATACGAGCGCCAAAGCTTCACAAGATGCAAGGAAAATGGCCCTGAGAACCACATCACTACGGGAAAGAAACAAGGTGTCGACGGCCAGCAACTGTGCCGACGGCAATTTGTCGGGGCCGTCGGCACAACATGAGGATGGGGCAGGCAAGCTAGATCACCGTCGGCACATGATTGCCGTCGGCATAGGCAGAGTTGTGCCGACGACCGCCGTCGGCACAACCTATGCCGACGGCTAGGCCGTCGGCACAGATTTTTAAAAAATACTCATTTGTAATCATGGCAGAGCTGTGCCTACGGCCGCCGTCGGCACAGTCTATGCCGACGGCTAGGCCGTCGGCACAGTCCAGATTTTTTTTTGCGAATTACAATTAAAAGTTTCAGATCGGAATTATATAAATTATGTGACATCGGACTAATATTCCTTGCGTTTTTTAAGAAGAAAGCTGCTAGATTTCTTTGCTCCTAAAACATGGTCCTAATTTCATACGAGGCTGATACATAGCGTTTTTGTTCCTTGCGTTTTTTGAAGAAGAAAGTAGCTACATGGCCTCCATTTTAATTCATCCATCTATCCTAGCGTGCTAGCTTTGGATATTTTTCTTGTCCTCTTTTGTGTCATCTAAATTTGGAAAAGTCAGGTTGAGATGCAAGCTATCTTAGAGTCATTTGAATGCAACAAACACAAGAGACATCTTAAAAAATTATGTTGTCAACTATAAGTATGATGAACTTCAGCTCTTTTGTGTAGCATTCACACGATTCTAACCTTACATTTGCGATGTTAAGATAAATTATGATATGGATGTTGCAAATGATGATATGGATGTCATATTTAGATTCCTCTCATTTTTCTGATCAATTTAGATATATTATTTATCGAAATACGATTTACGGATTTGTAAATTTGGATTATTCAATATTAAATGGAAAAAAGAAAATAAATTAATTTTTTAATGTTATTTGAATTCACTATTATTATTTATTTGTTTTCTTTAATTAAATAATTTTTTGGAATTCAAAACATAAAGGCGTGTGCCTAAGGGTTAATAGGATTGATATGATACTATTATCAATAAGGTATAACATCTTTCTCGGAAGCTCAATAGGAAAGAACAAAGAAGTTAAGCGTGCTAGAGCTAGAGTAGTCTAAGGATGGATGACCGACCGGGAAGTCTGATTAGGAGTAAGAGATTTGAGCTAAAATTAAGTGTACTTAGAGATAAAGATATCCTAGTGTTATTCGTTGATCAAACAATTCAAATATTTTAAAATTTTTGAAAAAAATGAAAAAATAAAATGAAAAATGTAATTACCTATGCCGACGGCCTAGCCTTCTGTGCCGACGGCATGTCTATGCCGACGGTCTTTTTGGCTATGCCGACGCCTGTCTAGCCCGACGGCCTTGTGCCGACGGCCACCGTCGGCACAGCCTATGCCGACGGCTTTTTTGGCTATGCCGACGGCCGCTGGCCGTCGGCACCTTGACTGCGTGCTGTAGTGCATGTTCCTTACCGATGGCCATGATAGAGAATGAATGGACTCATATAGCAAATTGTACATCTGCATGACTGCATACAACTACCAAATTACGCTATTAAATGAGGCACTGTTACAAGTCATTTGCAACTATAAGAAGAGGGGAATGGAGGACATAAGTAGAGGAGGAAGGGGCGAATACTAGAGTTTATTTCTATTTCTCGGACCTTTGATGGTAATCTCGAAATGTTAGCAACTTAGGCTTATGAGACATCGGGAATTCAGAAATCAATTGGACATGCCTAACTGGCGCTTGACAGTACTGGTCCATTACTGTGATCCCGTGTAAGAGGGCACGTTGCTTTGATCACCCTGGGGCATGCCTTGTTGCTGTTGTAGTGTTGTACTATTCTATTTGCAATGCATATAATAATCAGAATTTACCAGCTGGTTAAACATTACAAAGTCGTCAGGGAATGATACTGCCCATGATACTACATCCTGCTCGATTGCTTCTACGTATACTGGATGAGTGCAAGCTATGTTAAATGTAGGTATCAAGTCTGTACTCAAGTTTAGTACTACTATCAGGGTTCGAACATTGTGCAACAAATGTTCTTTTCACTATGATTATGGTGAGTGAACTGAAATACATTTCAAATTTTCAAAAGGGCATTTTTTTTCACTGCACTAATAGTAGAATACAAAAAAGATCCGCAAACACCAATTGTTGCGGAGGCTGGTGTTCCCTGTTCTGGAAAAACATAATACCCAGCATAAATAGCTAGCATATGCATAGAACTCCAGATTGTTGCCCGACGCGCCACGCTGCCCGTTGACCATCACATATGCGTATTCATCGTTTACTCATCTCATTCACCAACAATAACTCCAGCAGCTCAGCGCTCATGAACTTGCTATGTTGGCCGCATTCCTCGGCAGTCCTACATGCCTACCATAGGAGAAACCCATACGGTGTAATTTTATGAGTTTTGTGGTACTCAAGTAAATATTAGCCATCCATTTTTATACATCTAATGGTCATATCAATTCATACTAGTCCTCAAAAGAAGACTAGTCCAATTCATACTACTCTGGAAAATCGTCACATTTCATAGACGGACCCGACCCAACAGCCCTTGGCCCAACAGCCCCGGCCCATCAATCAAACAGGCGCAAACCCTAGGTAGCTCGTTGCAGTCGCCCAGTCCATAGCATCCCCTGGTCTCACTCACTCACTCTCCCTCTCTCTCTCTCTCTCTCTCTCTCTCTCCCTCTCCCCCCCCCTCTCTCTCTCTCTCTCTCTCTCTCTCTCCTCTCTCCCTCTCTCCCTCTCCCCCTTCTCATCCTCCTCTCCTTCCTCCCTCTCTCCTCCTCTTCTCTTCTCTCTCTAGCTCCCTCCCCTCTCTCTCTCTCTCCCTCTCCTCTCCTCTACCCTAGCTCCCCCTCTCTCCCTCTCCTCTCTCCTCTCTCTCTCTCTCTCTCTCTCTTCTCTCTCTCTCTCCCTCTCTCCCTCTCTCCTCTATCTTCCTCTCTCCCTCTCTCTCTCTCTCTCTCTCTCCTCTCTCTCTCTCTCTTCTCTCTCTCTCTCTCTCTCTCTCTCTCGGACGATCTCTCCCCAGCTCTCCGGCCATGCCGGACCACCGCCATGGCCGCCGTTCGCACAAAGAAGCACCGGCAGCAGCACGACTAATCCCGCGACCTCCTGCAGCACGACCACATCCCCAGGCTCCTCCCTGGTGCACCCTTCCACCAACGCCAGGGCAGATGGCGGCCGGATGGACAATATGCCGGCGAGCCTGTGAGGCCGTACCTCCCCTGCACGTCCTCGGCGTCACGCCGCCCCTACCTTCCTCCCCCATGGTCGATGGTCGGTGATGTCTACGCACTTCTATTCTTGTAGACACTTGTTGGGCCTCCAAGTGCAGAGGTTTGTAGAACAGCAGCAAGTTTCCCTTAAGTGGATCACCCAAGGTTTATCGAACTCAGGGAGGAAGAGGTCAAAGCTATCCCTCTCAAGCAACCCTGCAATTACGATACAGAAAGTCTCTTGTGTCCCCAACACACCCAATACACTTGTCAGATGTATAGGTGCACTAGTTCGGCGAAGAGATAGTGAAATACAAGCGGTACAGATGATTATAAGTAGTAAATGCAATCTGGAATAAAAATCGCTGCAAGCAAACAAGTAACAAAATAGCAAGTAAACGGTGTGCAATGCTTGGAAACAAGGCCTAGGGATCATACTTTCACTAGTGGACACACTCCCAACAATATAACATGATTGAACAAATAAACAACTTCTCTCCACTATGGTACTCTGAATTACTCTCCTATTGAATAACACTAATCATTGTGTAGTGGCTACAGAAGCACCCCTTAAAGTTCATCAAGTACTTGACAAACACCACTCATAGAGATATCCAAATCAAAGCATAACTCAAGATAGATATCATTGCAACTTAGACCAAGTACTAACATGGTGCACACACTGTCAACATTACACCATGAAAGAAGGAATAGATCACTCAATACTATCATAGCAATAATTATTCTCATAATCCACAAGAGATCACAATCATAGCCTAAACCAAGTACCACCATGATGCACGCACTGTCACCGTTACACCATGGCATGAGGAATAGATTACTTTAATAACAACCACTAGAGTACACATAATATCTGAATAATAACATCTACTTGTTCAACATGATACAAAGCTCACGATCACATAAAGATCACATCATGGGAGAGAGAGGTGAACCACATAGCTACCGGTAGAGCCCTCAGCCCCGGGGAAGAACTACTCCCTCCTCATCATAGGAGACAACAAGGTTGATGGAGATGGCGGTGAGGTCGATGGAGACGGCGGAGACGGCGATGGAGACCGATGGAGATGGCTCCGGGGGCACTTCCCCGTCCCGGCAGGGTGCCGGAACAGAGACTTCTGTCCCCCGAAATTCGTCGGTGGCGGCGGCGGAACTGCAGAACTCTTTCTGGAAATTTGCCGACTCCTTTAGGGTTTTCCGTCCCGAGGCTTTATATAGGCGAAGGGGCATCGTGAGGGAAGGAGCCAGGTGCCCTCACACGGGGCTCACGCGGCCAGGGGCCTGGCCGCGCCACCCCTGTGTGTGGGGCCCTGGTGGGCCCCCTCCTACTCTCCTTCGGATCTCTGGAAGGTTCCGGGTAAAATAAGACTTCAGGAACTTGTTTCGTCCAATTCCGAGAATATTTCCTATGTATCACTTCTGAAACACAAAAACAGCAGAAAACAGGGAACTGGCACTGTGGCAACTTGTTAATAGGTTAGTTCCGGAAAATGCATAAAAGTGCCACGAAGTGTAACGAAACAATAGGCAAATGGTGTAAAAACAAGCATGAAGCATCAAAAATTATAGATACGTTGGAGACATATCAGCATCCCAAGCTTAACTCCTGCTCGTCCTCAAGTAGGTAAGTGATAACAAAAGAAATAATTTTTGAGGTGACATGCACCTACACAAACTTGATCATATATGTAAGCGTTGTGAGCTAGGATCAAAGAACTTAAAACATGGGCATGAAAGATATAATCTTGACAATAGAAACTTAGCAACCATGTTATAACATGCAAATGAACACAAACAAAAGATCATGAAAATGAAACAATGAAAGTCAAACGTGTGTTCAAATCATAAGGAAAAATATACAAATGGTTTTCAGCTTGTCCTTCAAAGAGAGCAAAACATAAATGCATAGGACACCTTCAAGTTTAAGAGGGCGACTAGATACAAATAATTTGAGAACAAGTGAAACCAACAATATGAATCAATCAATGAACTTTGGGACAATGCATATTACACTAAGAATGACAACTATGCTCTCTTAATGGTGCATAAAGATAGAAGGTGGTGACTCAACATAAAAGTAGAAGAAAGGCCCTTCGCAGAGGGAAGCAGTGATTAAACATGTGCTAGAGCTTTTCATTTGTAAAACAGAGAGATAAAAATTGGTTTTGAGAGGTGGTTGTCTTTGTCAACGACTAGCAATGGGGTTCTTACTATCTTCCATACAAAAATGAAGCAAGTTTTTGAGAGAGAGATTGGCACTTTTGTGCTCTTTTATAAAGCTTGGCACTCCTCCCCATCTTTTTTCTTTCACAAACCATGGCTAACCGATTCCATCGGGTGCCCACCAACATTCACATTCAATGGAGGAGTGCCTTTTTTCTTTTCTTTTTTTCTTTTTTTCCTTTTTGGAATAAGCAATATGGAAGATAGCAAATCCGACCACTACATCCCCATGAGCTGAAAACAGTGTCACAAAACGAGAAGTATTTTGAAGGTTTTTTCAAAGGTAGCACATGAAAATTTACTTTGGAATGGCTTACAAATACCATGCATAGGAATTTATAGTGGACGCAATGGCAAACTTAGTTTTTGGGAGTTGGATGCACGAGTAGAGCTCATACTCAGTACAAAATGAGGGCTAGCAAAAGACTGGGAGCGACCAACTAAGAGAGCAATAACGGCCATAATCATGCAGAGCGACAAAGCGACATTAAAAGAAGCATAAGATGGCATCAAAAGTCAAAAACTAAATGATCATAGAGGCTATTGGCGACTTTGTAAGAGTCTAAGATGTGTGAGCATGCGCCAAGTCAACCCAAATAAAGCATCAAGGAGAAAACCAAAATAATGCTTCCATACAATAAAAACAACGCATGATTTTTTCAAAGGCTCATTAAGCAATCTCAGTTATTTGAGACAAGTCATGCTACAGCAAAACCACTAAGCATACTATCAAAAAGACATCAAGCACGACATGAAAAAGTCTAAGCCGCAGTCTACACAGGCTCCTTCTTGTACCACTTTTTTGCATAAAGCTTTTTCTCTTTTCCAACACCAATCAAAAATTTTATGAACACCTCTTTTGATGAAAACCAATAAAGACCAGAGGCAAAAATACACCTTGATAAATAAATATAAGAAGATCTGAACGCAAATCAAGGCGAAAACGAAAACCAAAAGCAGTAGCAGAAAAAGAAGAACACTCGATTTTTGATAAGAGTGAAAACTAGAGCGTTCTTGGCAAATGAAAAGCGAGTTCATCTCCTCCAAAAGAAACATGATGTGATCTAACCATTTATTGCAGCAAACTAAACTAAACTAATACTAAAAACAAAAACAACTGACGCTCCAAGAAAAACGCATAGTGCATGAAGCAATAAAAATATAGTGTCTTGAAAGGTGACCTGATTTTTGCCAATGAAGAAGGGGTGCCTCGGGGGCATCCCCAAGATTTGACGCTTGTACTTCTTGGATATTTCTTGGGGTGATGCATGGGCATCCCCAAGCTTGAGCTTTTGTCCATTCTTCAACTCATCTCATCATTCTCCAATCCCTACACTTGAAAACTTCCTTCATACAAAACTAAACACAATTCTATTAGCAACATTAGTGCAAGCATAACATATAATCAACCTCTTTTTGATTCAGGTTTCAACCTAAAACCACCACATATAAAGTATATACTACTGTAGCAACTTCCCCAAAAGTTCCATGATCAAAAGAACTAAAAAAGAAAGCGATAAAGCGGCAAAAACGAATAGTGGCAGAAATCTATCAAAACAGAACAGCTGACAAAGGTCGAATTTTTGAGGGGTTTTCTGTTGCTCAAATCAAAAAGTGTTAAACTAATGAAAGTTTGGATATAACCTGGGGCATATGCACAAGAAATTGCAGGTCCAAAAGATATACAGAGAATTTATACGAATTTTTACGGTGCAGCACCGAAAACAGTTTCAGGACAGCAACATCCCAAAATCTTACCTCGCTCAAATTAGAGGCTTCTCTTGGCACAACAACGAAATAAACAAGATAAGGAGCGGTCATTACAGTAGTAATGACTTCCAAGACTCAAATAAAAGAAAAAGTACTGAAAATAAAACAATGGGTTATCTCCCAAGAGTGCTTTTCTTTAACGCCTTTGAGCTAGGCGCAGTAATTTGCAAAGATGCTCATGTGGGCGCCATATAAGAGCTTGAGGCAAAGGCGCCATATAGGAACTTAAAGCAATAGAGAGCATCAAAAAGCAGATATGAAACACATTTAAATCTAAACCACTTCCTATGCATAGGAATCTTGTAAGAAAATAAATCAACGACGCACATAGTAGCAAGCATGGATAGATAAAACAAGTGCCACTTCAAGATTTGCAACATAAAGAGGGGAAACTTAATATTGTTGAGATCCATCAAACCATGTTTCCCTCTCTCATAATAACTTTCAGTAGCATCATGAATAGAACTAACAATATAACTATCACATAAAACATCCCTATCATGAGCTACATGCATAAAAGAATTAATACTCACCACAGGAACAATAGTAGTAGGAGCAGATTTAATAGAATAATTATTCTCATCACCATAATCATCAAAAACAGGAGGCATATTGTAATCATAACTAATTTTATCCTCAATAGTAGGTGAACTGAAAATATTATACTCATCATCATAGCCATCATAAACTAGAGGTTTAGTATCATCACAAGCTAAAGAACAGCTATTTCGCAAAGCATATTCTTCAAACATATCATCATAAGAAGGAACATCACATATGGGAGATAAAATATCATCAGAGCAAACTTTCTCCACTAAAGCTGGGGAACTAAAAATATCATACTTAACAAAACCAGCTTCCCCAAGCTTAGACTTTTCTATAGCATTAGCATTAACAGTATTCAAAGCATTCATACTAATAACATTGCTATGCGAAATAAGCTCCAAAGGATTTTCAATTTTCTCTTCAAACACTTCATATCTAAACTCAGGAAAAACACTAAAGAACTCGTTGTTTTCCATTAAGCCTAACTAGTGAAAATAAAAACAAGAAACAAAAAGATATAATTGCAGAATCTAAAGGAAATAACTTCGAGTACTCACACAGGAGGATGCGAGTACCTTTTACCTTACCTCCCTGGCAACGACGCCAGAAAAGAGCTTGATGTCTACGCACTTCTATTCTTGTAGACACTTGTTGGGCCTCCAAGTGCAGAGGTTTGTAGAACAGCAGCAAGTTTACCTTAAGTGGATCACCCAAGGTTTATCGAACTCAGGGAGGAAGAGGTCAAAGCTATCCCTCTCAAGCAACCCTGCAATTACGATACAGAAAGTCTCTTGTGTCCCCAACACACCCAATACACTTGTCAGATGTATAGGTGCACTAGTTCGGCGAAGAGATAGTGAAATACAAGCGGTACAGATGATTATAAGTAGTAAATGCAATCTGGAATAAAAATCGCTGCAAGCAAACAAGTAACAAAATAGCAAGTAAACGGTGTGCAATGCTTGGAAACAAGGCCTAGGGATCATACTTTCACTAGTGGACACACTCCCAACAATATAACATGATTGAACAAATAAACAACTTCTCTCCACTATGGTACTCTGAATTACTCTCCTATTGAATAACACTAATCATTGTGTAGTGGCTACAGAAGCACCCCTTAAAGTTCATCAAGTACTTGACAAACACCACTCATAGAGATATCCAAATCAAAGCATAACTCAAGATAGATATCATTGCAACTTAGACCAAGTACTAACACGGTGCACACACTATCAACATTATACCATGAAAGGAGGAATAGATCACTCAATACTATCATAGCAATAATTATTCTCATAATCCACAAGAGATCACAATCATAGCCTAAACCAAGTACCACCATGATGCACGCACTGTCACCGTTACACCATGGCAGGAGGAATAGATTACTTTAATAACAACCACTAGAGTACACATAATATCTGAATAATAACATCTACTTGTTCAACATGATACAAAGCTCACGATCACATAAAGATCACATCATGGGAGAGAGAGGTGAACCACATAGCTACCGGTAGAGCCCTCAGCCCCGGGGGAGAACTACTCCCTCCTCATCATAGGAGACATCAAGGTTGATGGAGATGGCGGTGAGGTCGATGGAGACGGTGGAGACGGCGATGGAGACCGATGGAGATGGCTCCGGGGGCACTTCCCCGTCCCGGCAGGGTGCCGGAACAGAGACTTCTGTCCCCCAAAATTCGTCGGTGACGGCGGCGGAACTGCGGAACTCTTTCTGGAAATTTGCCGACTCCTTTAGGGTTTTCCGTCCCGAGGCTTTATATAGGCGAAGGGGCGTCGTGAGGGAAGGAGCCAGGTGCCCTCACACGGGGCTCACGCGGCCAGGGGCCTGGCCACGCCACCCCTATGTGTGGGTTCCTGGTGGGCCCCCTCCTACTCTCCTTCGGATCTCTGGAAGCTTCCGGGTAAAATAAGACTTCAGGAACTTGTTTCGTCCAATCCCGAGAATATTTCCTGTGTATCACTTCTGAAACACAAAAACAGCAGAAAACAGGGAACTGGCACTGTGGCAACTTGTTAATAGGTTAGTTCCGGAAAATGCATAAAAGTGCCACGAAGTGTAACGAAACAATAGGCAAATGGTGTAAAAACAAGCATGGAGCATCAAAAATTATAGATACGTTGGAGACGTATCAGTCGGCTGTCCTTAATGATTCCCCTCTTTCCAGGACGTCGCCCGGTCGCCGGACAGTCATGATCCAGCCGAACGCCACCGTGACCCAGCATGCCACAACCTTGCGATGCCGACCCGAACTCCGAGAGTGGATGGCCTTCCATCGGGGACACAAACGAGAAGGCTAAGCTGGTGTCCGAGCGCCAGTAGGGTCTCCTCGTTCAATCTCGAGCGCACGCTGGTGTACTCCCCTCCGAATGTCCCCGGTGGTGGCGGCGGCAGATTTAGCGGCACCAATGGAGATAGCGGCTACTACGATATCTCGCTGCATCGCCGGAGGCTACAGTGAGCTCCCCTGCTCTTTGTCTATACCGGATGTTCTTCATGCTCGTATGGTTGTACTTTAGGCGATTGCATCATTTCTCATTACTTTAGACTCGAGGCTCGAGAGTGACATGTTGTTGGATGACCATGGTCTGTGTGCACGAGATTCAGATTATGCAGTTATATAATTTGCTTCATAATTGGCAGCCATACCAATTTACGTTGTTGAATGAACAACTACATGTTCCATTTCTGCTAGGTGGCATGTACACAAAACCAAGCTACTGCACAAAAATGTGATGACTGAATTTACATCACAGTAGACCTGAATCCAAAAAAAAATAGCATCATACTATTCAGGACCTTGTTCATAGATAGGCAAAGGTTCTTTGTAAGTACATTGTTCACTTTCAAACTTTCTAAAATCAAATCTTCTTGAATTAAATTCTGGGTTTTATGTCCACATGCATATAAGTGTGATGGTGTGATGTGAATTTTATTTGTTGTCATTCAGTTTAATCGACCAATGATAGAAGCTTGCAGTGTTTGCTTTGAGCAGATCACAGAAGCCCTTTCCAAACTACAGGTTCTTTATAAATCTTGTTAACCTGGCAGCCAATTGTGACGTTCTTACTGTAGCCTGTTTGCTTAATGCAGAGACCCATCACATTGTTAGTCATGAAGTCATCGATGCATTAGGACCAGAAGGTGTGCTCATTAACATTGTCTGTGGAGCACATGTGGATGAACCTGAGCTTGTGTCTGCTCTTGTTTAGAAATGCTTGGGAGCAGCAGGCCTTCATGTGTTTGAACAGGAGCCCATCCCCCAGAGCAACTTCTTGGTTTAGACAGTGTTGTTTCGGCCCCTCATGTCAGAAGTGATACGGAAGAAACATGCAAGACAATGGCTGATCTAGTTCTACAGAATTTAGAGGCACATGCTTTGAAGAAGCCCTTACTCACTCCAGTCATCTGATTGCTGCTGCTATACGCGGATGTGTAGAGTATCTGCATTGTGATCTGCCGGAGCTTCAGTGTGCTTGTAGCGAACCAACAGTGCGACGCATCTACTACATTGAAAATTAATAACACCTGTGCTTTCTAAAATGCAATGTGCCAGAGGTGTTGTATTCATTTTGCAACATCCTTTTGAATTACATTGAACTAACTTTTCTTTGTTTTTGATACAAAATCACTATAATAACAAAGTACTTCTGAAAACGGATCCAGTACACAATCTTCATGTCATATAGCCTTCTATTTATTGAGCATTTTATGGAGACTTATCTTAACAAAGCAAAATATGGCTTACTTTTGAAACGGAGGGTTCAATTAATAATATTTTGAGGCACATCCACGATAATTTAAATCACTCGCTTGCTGCTTCCATTCTCCTTTTTTTGATATCTTTGTAATACTACCATACAAGTCTTTTCTTTTTTTGAAAATGTGTTGTGTATTAATTATGAAACATAATGTTGGTTACAATCTTCCAAGGCCTCTTTTGACACGTAGGTCGGCACCGCACCTTGTAAAACCCTTCCACACAACACACTACGGCTTAATTGGCACAGACCATGTGCAACTTTGTTACAAATTCTACCAATTTTAGTAATAACTATTTGTCGATCCGGAGGTTTCAAAAGTTTGAACTCCTTCACAATCAAACAAACTTCTGAACGATCATAGCTGCTCTCTTTAAATGACTCCGAAATAGAGGCACAATCAGTTTTAATAATTAAATTTGCAGTGGAGTTTGCCAACGCCAGCTTTAGTCCTTCAAGACATGCAATTGATTCTCCCATTGCTGCAGTTTGACAATGATTTATAACATCCCCGGCTGAGCATAAAACTCTTCAAGTATGATCATAGAGGACCACTCCCCAAGCGCCATTTTTGCTGTCACTAATAAAGCTTGCGTCCATATTGCACTTCAACCATCCATCATGAGGCTTCTCCCAAGAAATTTCCTTGCATCTTACCTTCTTTCCCACCACATCATTTATTTCTGGTTCTTCAAACAACTTTGCTTTACCTTTTCTATCAAGAGTTGCCTTGCCCTTTGCTATCTGCAAGGTAACTAAATAACTTTGCAATACTACCACACAAGTCTAGTGCCACAAGATTTAATTTGCGATTCCCCTGCTGGACTTGATATTGAATTATTGATTCGTCCAAAACAAAGTGAGGTGGATCGATAGGAGAGGTAGGATCAGTTCATCAACACTGATCATTTGAATAAGCCTCCTGTAACACGACCAACGGGAAATTGTATCTGTGTAATGCGGGGATGGCAATGATACTCCACTAGTTACTAGAACTAGCTTTATTGCTTTTACTACGTATACCGTATGAGTGCATCTTCCGTGTATTGCGGGGATGAGAATGATAGCTTGATTGCTTCTACTACGTATACCGGATGAGTGCAATGTTATGTTAACTGTGGATGTTAATTCCCTACTCTAGTAGTGCTATTGAGTAGCAGCTTGAGCGTTTCAAACTGGTATGAGACCATTATGATGGTAATTGTAGTCTCATACCAGCACCAGATAGCTTCAGAAAAATACGAGTAAAATGGTCATGAGAACCACATGTTCCCTGCTGATGGCCATGATAATCAATAGCTTCATCTAGCAGAACAGAGTCCATCTGCATCCAGCCCCATACCATGATATTAGAGCCTTAGAGGTGGCCAGGTGGGATGGACAAACGTGGTACTAACCTATAGACTATAGTAAAGTCTCTTGCAAGCCATTAGAAATAGAGAACGGAGGAGACGATTGCAAAAAAGTGAAATCATGAATGGAGGAGAACGTGAGCGGATACATGGTTTTATTTCAATGTTTTGGACCTTTTAATAGTATCTTGATACTTTGCTAGACGTTGGGGAGTTAAAAATCAATTACGCCTCCTTGTCTGACGTACACTGCGATAATGCATCAACTTAGGGTCTGTTTGGTTGCTGTGGTAGTATTCTGTTTGGCATGCAAATCTTAGTCAGCATGAATAGCTACTTAAGCGTTTTAAGCCTGTATATGACCATTTTAATGATAGTTATAGTTTCTCCGTGTTCTCGCATAGATACGACTGTACGAGCCTCATAATTTTATACGATGCAAGGAAAACCACGTGTTTTTTTTATTGAACGGAAAACCACGTGTTCTCTGCTCACGCACATTAGTCAGGACAGAGAATAAATAGCATTCATCTAGCGAATCAATGTTGTACATCAATAAAATCATGTTATAAAAGGTGGCATGGAGCCGCTTGAGAGACATCGGAAACTCAGGAATCACTTTGACATGCCTTGTTGTTACCATATCTGTGGCTGCATGTATGGCCGCACATGGCGACGTTTCAACGATTTAGGGCTCCTATGATTTGAAGGAAACATGCAGGAAATGTTCAGGAATTGGAAATTTTCCAAAGATGGCACTATTTACTCCTTTGATTCATAGGAATAGTGCAAAAGAAAAATAGAGGAAAATTTCCTTCGGATCTCACTTTGAAGGCAAACCGCACAGGTTGAAAAAATTCACTTAGAGCTCATTCTTCAAATCCTATGCACAAGGAACGAGGAGAGTATTGCACATGCCATCCTTTCCTATTCCTATCCCTCTCCCATTTATTTGATTTTCCTATCCTAAAAATCAAAGATGCCCTTAAAGGTTACGACAGATTCTCTATGAGGCATTTGAGAGCCTGCGAAAGTTCGCCTGAGGAATGCATGAATGTGCAGCGAGGAGCGCAGAACCTAGGTTTTGTGTAAGCCCCCACGCCCAAATCGTGAATTGGTCGACTTTCATTTGCAGAACATGTGTGACCGAATAGATTCCAGCCGCTCTAATAAGGAATATACTACTCCCTCCGATCGGAAATAAGTGTCGGTGGTTTAGTGCAAACATTGTACTAAGTTAGTACAAAATCACCGACAGTTATTTCCGATCGGAGGGAGTACTAGTTATATCCCTATAACACTGAGTGAATTAAATTGAATTTTGTGCGGTGTAGCCAATGGATAGCAATAGTCTGCAGCGGGCACTGCCAAAATAAATCAGGGTGTGTGCGGCTTGGTGGCTCTATTATCGACCATCTCGAGGTCTACCTCATTCACTATATCTGCTCAAGGCTAGCGATACGCATACTAAACTAGTCAGCTACACGTGCTTTGCACGTTGAAATTCAGTCACTATCACAAATGTCCACCTCCCTAATTTTCACTGAAAATAGCATTACAGAGTATATTACTGAAGCATTAACACGTCCATGAGTGAGCATTGACACCAGCATGCAAAACTGTAAATTGATTCTGATCCGTGTATGGCCATACGGTATGGGCACGTACCTACACAGGCTACACTATGCATGGACTCGGGGCGAGCGACCTTCTAGCCACACACGGTTGAACGCGGCTCGCTCGGCTCTGATAGCCCTCAATAATGCGTTGTGTCGTCTTTACATATTTTATGTAACTGAGTGTCACCCCGCATCGTCAGGTTCTCGACCTAGAGAGCATAGGCCCATCGAGCCATAACACATGGGCCGTTCGTTTACTGCTGGGCTTCCTTACGTTGCCAGCGTAATTAGCGGCGGTGGAGGGTCCTGGAGGGGGCGAGAGCAAAGTTATGGCTGTTTCTAGAATGATGTAGAAAAGGTGAATGTTACTGTAGCTGCGAATCCCTGCATTCTAGGCCGTTGGATGAGGTTCAATCAATGGTAGATATTGCTTTTGGATGATTGGATTCAAACTTTCAAAATTGGTTCACTATATAGGAGTATAGAAGTATAAATAATCATCATACGTTTGGTGCTTCCATTTATGCTTGGTGATATCTCTGTAATACACCATACTAGTGCAGTGCCGCAGAATTTGCAATTCCCTTGCTGGTCTAGATATTGATACGCCCAAACTAAACTGATATGGAAGGAAATTAAGGAGAAGTAAGATCATTTCATCAACCTCCCCATCCCAACCCCCTCCTCCTAACCCTAGCAGCCGCCCTCCCCATCTCGCCTCCTGCCGCCGCCAGATCCTAGCTGGGCAAAGCCCGCGGGAGGATGATGGCGGCGGCGGGGCTTCCCTCCGCTGCGGCTCGGAGGCGTGGCTGCAACGGTGGATCTTGAGCGGGCGCCTCGGGACGACGTGTGAGTGGCCATGGTGCCAATCACACAACGATGTGGCCTCCTCCACCTTTGCATGTCTTCATCTTCGGTGAAAAGGGATCTGGCCTATGGTGATGCCACCTCGCGGCGGCTTCCCGACGGCGGATCGCTTGCCTTGTGGTGTGCGGTGGTCCATGGTGAGGAGGGGATGGTGGTCCAGCTGCTGAAGCGGGTGAGGATGCCATCATCGACGGCGGTACCCGTGGGTTTTGTTTTCCTTGTTGGATGCGATGGTGGGGGCGTCTCTCACTCCTTATTTCCGGGGGAAACCTCAGATCTGGAGGAGGCCACCATTGACGGCAGCACCTATGGGCGTCGTAGCCATCGTTGGAGGCGTTATGGTGGCCTCTTGGAGCGGATGATGGCAACGTCTGCATTGTCACCCCCGTGGGGGCATCATCTTTGGAGATTCATCGGCTGGACGGACGTGTGGACGGCTTGGTGGCTGGGCATTGGTCTCCGCGTGTTTCTCGCATGGAGACCAAGGTGGAGTGGAGCCTCGGTGGCCAGCATGTTATGATGGACGTGCGCATGGAGGTGGCGTTGTTTGGCGTCGTGGTGACGTTGATGGCAGGGATGACAATGTTTATGCGGATATTTACCCTGAAGATTGCTCGGTGCTGTTTGGTGTCGTGGTGACGTCGATGGCAGGGATGACAATGTTTATGCGGATATTTACCCTGAAGATTGCTCGATGGTTCGATGAAGGTGACGACTTCTGTAGCATGTGCATGAGGTACTTGCTAAGAGTCTGCTAGACTGGATGAGCGCTCCCGCTTCACTTAGAGGATGTCTCGGAGTATGCGATGTTCCCAGTTCCTAGTTGATTAGGGGTTTTCGTGTTTTCGGGCACAAGGCCCTGTTGGCACGATTTTCACTCATTGTCGGATGTGTAGGTGTGGCGTGGTGGCTTCGGGTAATTTAATATATGATCTTTATCAGACTTTTATTGAATAAAATAATAAAGAAAGCCGTATGCATCTATTGATGCAAGGCTGGGGCATAACCTCTATTTTAAAAAAATTTAATCAGCCTCCAGTAACACATGAGGAGCAACTAATGTTGCGTTTATGTAGCAATTTTTAATGCGGGATGGGAATGATACTCCAGTAAGTACTACAACCGGCTTCATTGTCATTAGAACTTCAGAAGATACAAGGAAAATAGTCGTCAGCACTACATGTTCCTTGCCGATATCCATGATAGAGGCAATCCGTAATCGGTAGCTAGCTTCATCTAGCAAAACAGTGTACATCTGCATCCAACAGTATTCTGATTGCAATGCAAATCATACTCAGATTAACCAACAGCTGAAATATTACAAGCTCGTACATGAACATTTTAGTGACAACTATACTTTATTATATCTTCCTTGTAAAAACATACGACTATACGAGCATCTGAACTTTACTAGATGTAAGAAAAACCACGTGTTCCCTGCACAAGCTCACAGTGGAGAATCAATGGCCTTCATATAGGAACGCATTGTACTTGTACACTAATAGAATCATGTTATAAAAGGTGGCATCGAGCCATATTGCCTGTAGTAAGCTCCTAGCAAGTTAGAAGAGAATAATTTAGGAGTTAGTTTTACAAACTAAATTAGAGTGGAGGGGTCAGAAGTTTGTCAGTACTATGTGTTTAACTTTGGATAGGAATTGAGAGACGGTCGGCTTGAGAGACATCAGGAACTCACTTGTCATTTTTACTTGACTTACTGTTACCCCACATATGAGCATGCGTATTGCCACACATGGAAATTTTGCAACACTTCAGGCTTACGGTCAAACCCCTGTGAGGCATTTGAGCATCTTAAAAAGTTCAAGCAAGGTCCCCGTGCGCGTGAAGCTAGGATTAGGCGGATGCCATGCTATTTGGATCTTAGTGGTATTTTTTTAGTTGGGCACTAGAGGGCCAAAAGTCATCTAGAGTAATTTTTAAAGTTAGGACTTTTTTTCTCCTGATGGAGGTCCGAAAATCGGTCATCACCTAGGTAGTCATAATCCAGGAGATTTGAGATTGGCCTGCTTCAATTAATGTAACTTTTAGCCCCTACACTTCTGGAAAACTCAACCCGCGGTTATAAGCTTCCTAACCTAAAAAAATGAAAGATTATGTCCCTTTTTCCTTTATCTTCACTATATTTAGAACAAATATGCCACCGTGGTGATTTACTCCTAGTACTGCAAAATTCCTTACCTAGCGTACAAAAAAATTATTTTTGCAGTTCCCACAACTTTCAACAAACATAATGATACAAAAGGTGGTTAAAGAATGTTTTTTTTTCTGTAAATTGATTTGCAACAAATTTGCCGATATTTTCCAAAAGAAAACACAAATAATTACAACAAAAGACCATGTGTTTTCTGCAATAAAATCTTTACTATTGGTTTCGAGTTGGTGGTGAAGCCATCCACTCGACATATATCATTTGAGTTCCGAAAATATCCCTTACACATTACAGGGGTACAATTAAGGAAAAATCCGTTCCTTCTTACCTTTGTTAGCACTAATTACAGTATCACCAATCAATTCTTTCCATCGTTGACCGTCTCCCGTGCCCCAATCTTTACGAAATCAGTGTGCAGCTCCGCCGGGCTAAAGCTCGATGGCCTCAGGGATGAGCAGTATGCCGAGACCCACAACGACGATGACTCAATGAGAGCTATGGCATCGACGAACTGCACGGGCGGCGGCAACATGGAGAAGCCGTCTGGACGACCGAGCAACTCCTAGCTATAATTGTCAATTATCAATCGTCTCTGACCGTGAGCTCTCTTGCGATGGCGCCTCCTTACCCTCCATAACTGAGATGCCACGCCGGCCTCCACCACAACGATTGTCGCCACCTCCGTCGCCCTCCCCGATGGTACCTCCTACGTCAACCTCCTCCTGCTGATCCAGCCCCCTAGGGTTTCCCACCGAATCCTTACTCTGATCCCGCCGCCCACCGCCATGATTCGCCTCCGTAGCTCGGATCTCACGAGGCAGTCTGATCCCAGGTGACGAGTCAGGAGGGCCGTCCCGATTCCAGATGTCTTGGCGCTGATCAGATTGGACTACAGCCCAATCCGAACCCCGGTGAGGAACCCTACTTTGTTTGGTTTTTTTATTACTGTTGATTTCTGATTCGCTCTGGTCTGGCACTAATACTGTTCTTGTTGCTGAGTGGGGCGCGACATGAGGCCCATATACAACAGCGTCGACATGGTGGACGCAACGGCTGTCGTCATTGTCTTGGTCGGGAGCCGCACACAGCCTATCGTGGAATTTGCTCTGGAATGTTGTGTGTATGACTCGTGTGAAGCAGGATCATGTATGCAACAGTTTCTTAGGATGATGAGTAGTGAGGTACACTGGCACTTCGTTCTCTTAGGCTGGTACCAATGCATCACCCCACTATAGCCTCGCCACGTCAGCTTTTACCCTCACTCTCACCCCACTCTCACCCCACGGTGCCAGTGCACGGGCTATAGTGCCAGCTCTCACTTCTCTCTCCTCCACATCAGCTTTTCTCTCTCCTCTCTTTTACATAATCTAGGCATTAGCCCACGAATCAGAGCTCGCCACGTCAGCTAGCCGTTGGCACTACCGCCTCGCCCCGCCTATCGCCCCACCCGGCCAGCGCGTCGCCCCGCTCCCGCCCCCCTCTCGCCCGCTCCCGCCCCGCCAGCGCGGGCGACGGCCGGGCGATACCGCCCGCTCCCGCCGGGCGACGGCGCCGGCGCCCGCCGCTGGCCTCCCGCCCCTCTCCCGCCTCCCTCTCGCCCCGACGCGGGCGATACCGCCCGCGCTCACGCCTGCGTTGGCACCAGCCTTAAATCTGGGTATCTCAAAAATCTCCGGGAATGCAATTTTTGCTGAATCTGTATGGGAACGTTTACAGCTGCACCGGCTCCTTGGATGCTCTCCACGATGCTTCACCTTCATATTTATGCTAATCGTTATCCACGATGCTTCACCTTCATATTTATGCTACAAAGCCTCCAGCTTATGTTATATGATACAAAGGTGCGCTCTGAAGAAGTGTAATTTTTGCTAATCGTCACAATTTGTATGATTATATCTCCTTTGTTTTGTAATATTCACAGGATTCGTTGTAAAAAATAGCGTGAATAATAATATCTTAACACTATGGAAAAGATATAATGTTTGAATGCATGTGTACTTAGATCCGTATATTATTTAAGGAAGAGATTGAGTGCATGTGTATTTAGATCTATATTACCTAATTGCCTTGTCTCTCATTAGATTTAATGTGGTTTCAAAAATACTCAAATGTCTTTTTAGCTGACAACTAACTGAACATTTTGTCAGCTACGTTTTATAAACTTTTTTTTTTTTGAAACTGGCGGGGCAAAAAGCTTTGCCCCAATTCATTAAATAAGGAGAAGTTTACAAGGAAAATTAAAGGTTTTTAATACAAGCCTACTCTCCCGGTATCAACTCACCCAACCTTTTTGCCCCGGCTAGAACCCACAATCTAGCTTCACACTTTATTTTATCTAAAATTACAAACGTTGGCGATAACTTGTGCCGGAAAACCCGCGCGTTCCTCTCTTTCCAAATCTCCCACACGGTTAGCAAAACAAGGGAAGACAAGCCTTTGCGTTGCGGCCTCACTCCCTCCGCCATAGAAGACCACCAATCTTGAATGGTAGCATCGGCCCAATGTGTAGGATGGATACCATGAAGCCCAAGCCACTCCTTGAGAAGCTCCCAAATCCTAATGGTGAAGCGGCAATGCACAAAGAGATGGTTGTTGGTTTCCTCGGTTTGCTTGCAAAGAGGGCAAAGCCCACAATTATCCCAACCCCGCCTCCTCAAATGATCCGCCGTCCAAAGCCTATTTTGCAAGGATAGCCATGCATGATTCTTGACTTTTGGGGGAGCCCACGCCCACCAAACGATGTTGTTCATATTAGACTCAACAAGCCCGAAGAATTGCAATTTGTATGCGGACGCCGCGGAGTATTGCCCATTGGTCGTGAGCTTCCAAGAGATGTCATCATCAACATTCTCCACAATATGCACCCTTTGGATAAGAGCCCAAAGGTGAACAAACTGCGAGAGATGATCCAAAGACAAGGTGGCCTCGGAACGAAGCTTAAGAATCCACTCATTATTGAGGAGAGCTTGTGCCACCGTCCAATTCTTCCTCTTGCAAAGCTCAAAAATTTTAGGAGCAATATCCTTAGGCATTTTCCCGTCGACCCATGGAGCATACCAAAAGGATGTCTTGCGGCCATTACCAAGGGCAATGGTAGTTGCGGCGTAAAATATCTCCATGTCCTTATTGGTGCAAGGGTTACCGGATCCCACCCAAATTTTATCGCTGCTTTTCCACTCAAGCCATGGCCAACGTAAACGAAGAGCCGTGGCAAACTTTTCAAGGTGCAGGATCCCAAGACCTCCATACTTCTTAGGCCGACAAACAAGATCCCAATTTACTTTGCACTTAGCCCCGGTAGTAGATTCCTTTGCCGCCCAAACGAAGGCCCGCTCCAATTTATTGATAAACTTTAAGGTGCCCAATGGAATGGAAAGAGGAGTCAAGTGGTAGATGGCTTGGGAGGCCAAGACCGATCTCACAAGAGAGACTCTTCCGGCCATATTGATCAATTTGCCATTCCAAGTAGGAAGTTTCCCGGCACACTTGTCCTCAAGGTGTTGAAAGTCTCGCCTCCTAAGGCTCCAAACCGAAAGCGGAAGACCAAGGTATCTCAACGGGAAGGAAGCACGAGATGCGGGGATGCCCTCAAGCACCTCATCAATGTCAATATTGCCACACCGGATAGGCACGACGGAGCTCTTCAAAAAATTGGTGCAAAGGCCGGTCACCTCCCCGAAGTTTTCAAGGATAGCCGCAAGATTTTGAACATCACTTTTGATTGGAGCCACAAAAACAGCCGCATCATCCGCATAAAGAGAGGTGCGCAAGATGGCCCCGCGGCCCCTAAGCGTGTGAAGAAGCCCCAACCGAGTGGCCTCCTCCAAAATTTTGGCAATGGGATCGATCGCAAGGACGAAGAGGAGCGGAGATAGGGGGTCCCCTTGCCGAAGACCTCTACCATGCACAATAGGAGAGCCCGGAATGCCATTTAGGAGAACCCTAGAGGTGGCGGTGGAGAACAAGGCGGCAACCCAATTACGGAAATGCGCGGGGAATCCTCTCCTTTGCAAGAGGTCAAGCATGAACTCCCAACTAACGGAGTCAAACGCCTTCCGAATGTCGAGCTTGAAGAGCAAGGCCGGGGTTTTTGCTTTGTTGAATCTAGTGGCAAGGTTCTTCACATACAGAAAGTTATCGTGGATGCTTCTCTTCTTGATGAAAGCACTTTGGGCATTTGAGACGAGCTCGTTCATGAACGGAGCAAGGCGTAGTGCGAGCATCTTGGCGATGATCTTGGCAATGGCGTGGATGAGGCTAATGGGACGAAAGTCCGAGATCTCTTCCGCCCCATCCTTCTTAGGAAGAAGCGCCACATTTGCGGAGTTGAGCCAATGAAAGTTGTGCACATGGAGCTCCCCGAAACGCTCGATGACCTTCATGATGTCCCCTTTAATAATGCTCCAACACCTCTTAAAAAAGACCCCCGTGAAGCCATCCGGGCCGGGAGCCTTATCGCTTGGCATTTGATTTATAGCGTTGCGCACCTCATCCTCAGTAAATGGGTCACCCATTGAGGCCAAATTCGGGTTGTCAAAATGAATGGCCTCCCAATTGAAGTCCACCGAGCGTGCATTGCCTCTCCCCATGACCGCATTGAAGTGGTTGTGGACTACATGCTCTTTAGCAACATGGTCGGTAATCCACCCATTATTATGCTTGATGCGTTGGATGTAGTTTTTTCTCCTTTTTCCGTTCACCCTTAGGTGGAAGAACTTTGTGTTGGCATCACCCTCCTTAATATTTGCAATGCGGGCGCTTTGTTTCTTCCTAGCCCGTTCAACAACGGCAATCGCGATGACTTTCTTCTTGAGCCTTGCTCTAAGGTCTCTTTCATTGGAACTAAGCACCCTAGATTCTTGCGCCAAATCAAGGTGCAAGATGACAAGCAAGGCGGCGTGCACAAGCACCTTGGTGTTGGAGAAGAGACGCCGACTCCACATCGTGAGCACCTTCGCGGTACAACGCAACTTGTGGAACAAAACATGACAAGGCTCAACATGTGAGGAACGCACACCCCAAGCTTGGTTGACCACATCCATAAACCCGGGGATCCTCACCCAAAAAATTTCGAACTTGAAAGACCGAGGCTTCTTGGGTCCTCTATCATCGGCAAGCAAAAGAGGGCAATGGTCCGACAAAGATGAGGATAGCGCATTTAGCACATGGGAACCAAAGCAAATGTCCCACGCATCGTTGCAATAGAAGGCGTCAAGCTTGCAAAGCGTTGGATTTTCCCTTTCATTACTCCAAGTAAACCTACGGTTTTGCAGATGGATCTCATGCAAGTCACACGATTGCAAAGCGGCCCGGAAGCGGTTGATCCGGCCACGGTTTACATTATTATTGTTCTTGTCTCTCGCCCGACGAATTTGGTTGAAGTAACCAAGGACCAACCAACGAACCCCCGATGTGCTCCATGCTGGACTGCCAGTTGCTAGCACTGATGCTCCTATCCTTGATGCACCTCTCCCTGAGGATGCACCTCTCATTGAGGATGCCAGCGATGATGACGACGCCTTCTTCCCGGAGGCCACTGGACCAAGGGGGAGATCGCTGGAGCGCTCGGCGACACCGCACTCGACCAGGCGCCTGTCGAGGGCGGCGCGCACTCCTCCGGCGACGCCTGATCCTGCCAGCTCGCCGACCTCGGTCTGCCCATCGTCGCCATCGTCGAAGGGCAGCAGCCAGCCGGTGCTGCTGCTCACCGATGGCTTCAACGCGCAGCCGGCTCGCATCTCCATCACCCCGCTCCCTGTGGCGTCTGCTAGCGCGGGGGCGCGCCGCGCCCTGGAGTTCTTGGTGCAATCCGGCTCGTCGATGACTCAGCCGCCCGGCTTTGAGGTGGACATGCAGCAGCGCACGCCGCCCCTCCTGATCGAGGGGTCCATCTCCCGTACTCCTCCTTCCAGTGCTCCGCGTGCTGCGCTCACGCCGCTCGAGCCGCTGTTCCAGGAGGCGTCAAGGCCTCTGCTGTCGCCGCCCTCTTCGCCGCCGCCTCGCAGAGTCGCAAACCGCCGCAAAACCCTGGCGGGGATGTCCATGCTGCGGAATGTCACATACTCCCTGCGTCGTGCCAGCGGCAAGCTCAAGACGAAGCCAGTGGCCCAAGCGGCTGAAGCTTTTGTTTGCAAAGGGCTGGGGATCGTGCAGGATGGCCAGGAGGTCACCGAGCTGGTGATGAACGAGTTTGCGAGACGTTTCGAGGGTCAAATCCCTGATGGCATGCTCGCTGCCCTGCGCGAGCTCTTCCAGGTCGGCTCTCCAGAAGATGAGGCGGTGGATGATGCTCTGCTTCTGCATGGAGGTGCTGCCGGCCTGGAGCTCGGCGAGGACGCTGCAGCCGCGGCTGATGATCAGGCCTGATGTTGTGTGTCTCTGTTCTGCTAAGGAGCCTGTCTAGTTTCCTAATGTTAGCTAAAAACTATTGCTGTAGTATGTTGGTCGGCGTATGCGCCGCTGTTTGCTGCTGGCTGATGTTGGCCAGCTCTGTTATCTGTCTGTGGTGGGCTTGTTGTACCCTGTTTGCTAAATCTGAATGGAAAAAGCTTATGTGGCTGTCTGCTATCATCGTCTGTTCCTGGGGCATGTATAGTTTCCAATGTTAGAACAAACCGTCAATTTTTTGGGTTGGAACGTGCGAGGCTTGAATGACCAAGATCGGAAGGATACGGTGCATGAAACAATCGCGGCCTCCACTTGCCACATTGTTTGCTTGCAAGAGACTAAGTTGGAGAGTACCTCGTCCTTCGACGCCTCCTACATTGGCGGGAATCGCTTGCGAAGTTTTGCCGAGCGGCCGGCTATCAGGACTAGAGGAGGGATTCTTTTGCTTTGGGATGATGCTTTCGTCGCGGTATCCAACGTGCAAATTTCAGAATTTTGCCTCTCCGCCGATGTGCACGTGCTTAATTGTAACAATGAGGGTGACTTCATGATCACTACGGTCTATGGTCCCACGGCTCATAACCGGAAAGACGGTTTTATAAACTGATGCTGCAAAGATATGTATGCATATTGTTTGAATCATCGCATAAAGAAGAAAAGGGCCAATCTAGGAGAAGAGTACTGAATGCTAGGCAAAAGGTAACGTGTACAACATCTTCAGTCAATTTCTTATCATTATTACGAGTATTCATGTTTCTACAACACCTAGAGTGATGTTTCTGGATAGAGCTAATTAACAAATTCTAGGCAAGAGATAAAACTGTTGTCCCTAGATAGTAGCCATACTTCACCCATTTTATAAAGGAATAGAGAGCTTCATGGATTAAGCCATCACATAATTCAGTCAATTATATGATTCACGATCATATGAAAAAGCATTATTTCCATGGTTTGGTGCTTATATACTGAAGCTGTATGGTACCACTTATGAATCTTTTGGCATTGACCTTAGGGAGGATAAATACAACTGTAAATGAAGTTGATGGAGATGCTTATGGGCAATAGGAGTTAGCTAGCTACAACTTTAAAAAACAAACCTATGTTATTTTTCACTTAATACTGAAGTCCTCGAAGTCTTTGGACCAGTCAGTGTTACAGATGAGAGAAACCCAATACGTGCATCGGTCGTTCTTGGGCATCCAGTCAAAGAAAGCTTGAGTGGCAGTGAGTCTGTTGGAGTGCAACACAGTGAAAGAAATGGAGTCTGTTGGCAGATTGTGTGTTTTCTGATTTACCTATTCCTTTTCAGATAATGCGCTGTCATTATTTTCTAGAGCATATAATTATATAGTTCGGTCAATCATGACCAATGGAAAGGGCCACTTCTTCTGCTTGTAGAAATAGGTTAGCTAGCATTTTTTTGATAAATATTATGCCTGCATGGGCAACATGTATATTAATAGGGTTTGGATGATCGTTAATTTTCATCTGATGGGTCAATTGTGATAATCAGGGCTTATCAATTGTTTTAATCAGTTCTCGTAATTTTTTTAATCAGTGTATGATTTATTTTAACAGGAGTTGTAAGGATTATCTTCATTGTCACGCATTTACCGGTGGTTTTTCTTAGGATTGTTTGTATATGAGAGTCATACCCACATGTCGCAGTGGCTTAAGTGGTTTGAGCGTTGGTCAGGGCAAGATCGGTGATGGCTGTTGACACGCATCAGGGATCATGCTTTTACCAACAGGGGCTCTTAGGATTATCTAATTATCTTACTGTTAGCAAAATTCTGCTACCGAGCCTTAAAAAAAGGGGATCAACATGTGGCAACATCGAGTCGAGAGGCTTAGCAATTGGGCAATCATATGCTACTGAGCATCTACGGTAAGGTTAGTTCACAGAAATTATAATCATACATGTGCGAGGCTACAATATATGCATCAGATGTTCCTTAATTTTCACGAAAATCTTCTCACCCTCATGTCGCTTTTGTAGGCTAATGATGTTTATTTGCCGTGTTGAAGATTTTTTTAGTGAATGTCAAATTAGGCTAAAGGTGAGAATAAATTATGCTATCTCTATGCTTCGGTGATTTAGTCTAGGTGTTTCATCTAGCAGTTCCCATTTTGCACGACATTTTTAAATGTAATAGTCCTTTTTGTAGTAATGAATAGCAAGTGTGTTCTGCTGTTAATTTATCTTTGATGCTAAAGAGTACATTCATACATTAAATGTCATTTTAAATGTTTTATGAATGACTTATAGTTTATCAGTATTTATGATTGCAATTTGGGGCTAAGACTTGCACGCACGTGCTCACTTACTAAACATATACTGACAAGGGTATAACTAATAGAGCCCGTTAGTTGAGTACCCCTGAGGCCTGTTAAGTTAGGCCCAATTGTAATGATAGTCGAGATACGAGTTCTTACCGTATGTCGATATTGTAATCTGTATCGGACCCTACCCGATCCTCGAGACCTGGCCACCTATATATAGGGGCCAGGAGGGGACGGTGTAGGCCAGATTGAAAGCAAGCCAGATTGAACACCCAAGTTTACTTTCGATATACACTTATTTCGACTAACCTTTACCTTTGAGTTCATCCGACGCCCTATTCCCCCAATCCTAAGTCCTTCATCTAGGACATTTGTCAAGTTAGCCCTCGTCAATTGGCGCCGACCGTGGGGATCTGGGCGTTGGAATCATAAATTCGATGGCTTTTTTGCTTTTAGCCAACAGCAGTTCAGAACTCGACGGAAGTCAAGAGATGGAATTAACAATCAAAAGTTTGAGCATCTTCGTCGGGCCATTGGGTTCATCTCACCTCTCGGATTCGACGAAACAAAATCCGTCGGCGAGCAAGCCCAAAACAGAGATAATAATAGAATTATCAGAAGGCTCTTCCAGCGAGGTAAACTCGCCGGTCAGCTTGGGAAAAGCACCAATCGCAGAAGGCGACAAAATTTGGGAAAATTTCGACTCAGAAGAAAGAGCGCGTCAAACACACAACAGCGCAAGGGACTTCGCCGTTGGAAGCAGTGGCGTCTCGAAAGTACATCAGTTATACGTCATTATCACTAAGGCAGAAGAAGAGAACAACAACGAAGGAAGTAAGAAAGTCGACAGGCAAGTCGACAAAATGAAAGAACATAACAAAAAGGATAAGGAGAAAGTACACGTTTCGGCTGGCGAATAGAGAATGATCAAGTCAACTATTAATCATGGTACAGAAGTACCCGAAGGATCAAGAAGAGAAGTTCTAATGGGATATCAGTATGCATTATACCAGCATAGGAAGAAACTAAGGGAGGAAAGAGACACAGTCCTTCATAATAATAACAGTATGTCAAGGGAGGAACACTGGGATGACTATAGCGAGGATTCCGAGTACAGCAGAGAAAGGCGCGGAGACCCAAAATACAACAGGGGGGCAACAGCACGCAGCAGAGAGGAAAGGTACTCAAGGAGCCCTACCCCACAGCTAGAAGAGGAGGAAGATGACTTCATGCAAGAAACGCCAGAAGCAGCGTTGATAGCAGCACAGGCGTATTTACTAACCACCAGGCCGGAACCCGGGGATCCGCGGGAAGATATGCACCAAGCCGCGATACGAAGCCTCAGAATAGTGGAGAGCAAGATCAGGGAAAAAGGTCTAGACACAAAGTCGAGAATCTACAGGGAAAAGCAAAAGGAGAAGCTCAGATAGAACACCGTAGATAATGAGTATAGTGATTCATCAGAAGAGGAGAAGCGACAAAAGAGGAAGGAGGACGCAAGAAATATAATAGCACAAGCTCGAGTAAATAAATCGCGCCACGCCTGGAGGGAAGAAAATTATGAAGACGACAATAAAGAGATGTGCGCATTATGCTTTACCCGCAGGGTTCACAAAACGCGGGTACCCAAAGGATTCAAATTACCACACGATCAGCATAAATATGACGGGTCGCAAGAGCCTACCCTGTGGTTAGCGGACTATTTACAGGCAGTACAGATATTAGGGGGAACAAAAGTGACTGCAATGCAAAGCTTGCAGCTACACCTCACCGGTGCAGCATGGTCTTGGTTGAATACCCTACCCAACGAATCCATTGGAAGCTGGGGAGAACTCGAAAATCAATTCGCAAGAAACTTTCGTTCAACATACAAGCGCCCAGCATCACTGGAGGAAGTCAAGGCATGTGTGCAAAGGAAAGGCGAAACTCTACGTTCTTATATACAACGATGGAGTATAATCAAAAACTCAGCAGAGGACGTCTCCGACGAACGAGCAATAGATGCTTTCTCGGCCGGACTTCGTCGTTCAGATCTCGTGGAAGAAATAGGAAGAACAAGACCTACAACAGTAGCCGAGTTAATGGAAGAAGCCAACAAATTTGCTGACGGAGAGGACGCATACAATAACAAAAGAGGATGTTCACCAGAAGTCGAAATAATAAGCAGACAGAGAAGACGACACCGCAGCAGGGATAACCAAGGAAGGCGAAATCAGGTAGCCGCGGGCTACGCAGCAGAAGAAGAGGAAGGATATGTAAACAGGAGGTTTTAGGCAAGAGGAGTAGAGAAATCGAGATACTCCGGTCCTTCGGCCGAGGAGATGTTATACAGACCTTGTCGAATACACTACGCATATCTTGATGGAAAAAGAGTCTCAAATCACCAGATGAAGGATTGTAGAACGTTCCTAAGGCTACAAAGCGCCATGGGTTCAAACCAAGGAGGATGGCAAGAAGAGAAGCGCACAACTCAAGGATATCAAATGCAAAGGCTAGCAAGGCACCTAGAGTCAAAAGTTTACATATCAGCTATGATTCAACCGGTGCCTAAGTCGAAGAAAGAGCGGAAAATCATATCCAGGCAAGTAAACCTAGCAATATCATCACCACCAGCTACTACAGAGTACCTGCGGTGGTCAGATCAACTAGTTAAGTTCAGTAGAGCAGACCACCCAAGGAAAGTTCCTAGGCCAGGCCACTCGCCTATGGTTCTAAAGGCACAAATAGGAGGGTACGACATCGGAAGAGTATTTATGGACGCAGGGAGCGGCATCAATCTGATATATGCTAGAACACTGAAGGCAATGTCTATCTCACTGTCGAGTTTAAAGCCAACAGACTGCTCCTTCCATGAAATAGTACCAGGAGCCGCAAACTACCCTTTGGGAAGAATAGAACTCGACGTCTGCTTTGGCAGTAGCAGCAACTACCGCAGAGAGAAGCTAGAATTTGAAGTTATGGACTGGCCGTCACAATACCATGCAATCCTGGGGCGCCCAGCATTTGCAAAATTCATGGCAGTGCCTCATTACGCATATCTTACGCTAAAAATCCCAGGACCCAAAGGAACAATTACAGTGCAAGGGAGCTTTGAAGTAGCCAACACATGTGATAGAGAATTCAATAGGATGGCGCAAACCTTCGGCATGACAGCAGAATATGAGAGGCTAAAAGGAGAAATAGATCATAATGTGCTACCCGGCGTTGGACGATCCCTGCCAGATCAGGCTTTCGACACAACTCAGGACTCGAAGAAGATCCAGGTCCACCCTACAGATCCAAACAAGACGACATCAATCGCGGTTAACTTGGATCCCGCATAGGAAAGCGCGCTCGTCGAGTTCCTCCGTGAGCGCTGGGAAATCTTCGCCTGCTGTCCATCAGACATGCCAGGGGTTCCCAGGGAACTCGTCGAGCACGCATTAAATGTAGATCCCAAGGAAAAGCCAGTCAAGCAACCATTACGACGATTCGATGAACCTAAAAGGAAGGCGATAGCATCAGAATTGCACAGGTTGGAAAATGCCGGATTTATCAGAGAAATCAAAACTTTGAGTTGGGTATCGAACCCAGTTATCGTACCCAAGAAGAACACAGACGTACAAAGAGTATGTGTCGACTACACATCTCTCAATAAGCATTGTCCAAAGGATCCCTTTCCTCTACCCCGCATTGATCAGATAATTGATTCAACAGCGGGATGCGCGAGGCTTTCCTTTTTGGACGCGTATTCTGGTTACAATCAGATTAAATTGAAGAAGGAAGACAAAGAAAAGACGACCTTCATCACACCGTACGGAGTGTTTTGCTACCAGGTAATGCCGTTCGGCCTAAAAAATGCAGGAGCAACTTATAAACGGATGATGCAAAATTGCCTTGGGAGCCAAATAGGACGCAACATCCAAGTCTATATTGATGATGTGGTCATCACTATAAGAGAGGAGCAATCTTTAATCATCGACTTGGCAGAAACTTTCGACAACCTGAGCAGGTACAAGCTTAAGCTTAACCCGACAAAATGTTCCTTCGGCGTATCAGCAGGACAACTTTTGGGGTTTCTGGTATCAGCACGAGGAATAGAGGCGAACCCAGAGAAGATTCAAGCAATTTTAACAATGGGAAAACCCACGAAACTACACGACGTCCAGAAACTTGCAGGACGCGTCGCGGCATTAAGTCGTTTCGTTGCTCGATTGGGAGAAAAGGCGCTCCCTTTCTATGTACTTATGAAAAAATCAGATGATAAATTTGAGTGGACAGAAGAAGTAGACGCGGCTTTTGCACAGCTGAAGAAAGTGCTTTCCACGTCACCAGTGCTGGTCGCACCAAAAGAAAAAGAACCACTACTACTCTACATCGTCGCAACTCATCAGGTGGTGAGTACAGTATTGGTAGTCGAAAGAAGTGAAGAAGGAAAAGCCCACGGCATCCAGAGGCCGGTATATTTTATCAGTGAAGTGCTATCCCCGACAAAACAGAGGTACCCGCATTACCAAAAGCTCGCATATAGTGTTTTCACAACTGCACGAAAATTGCGACAGTACTTTGCGGTGCACCCAATTATAGTGGTCAATGAGGCGCCACTATCGAACATATTGAACAATCCTTCAGCAACAGGACGTGTCTCTTTATGGGGAATCGAATTATCTCCCATGGACATCACGTATGAAAAAAGGAAGGCAATCAAGTCATAAATTTTGCCAGATTTCACAGCAGAATGGTTGGAGCTGCAGAGCACGGGACCGCCAGATCTGGACAATGTACTTTGACGGTTCCAAGAGAGTACAAGGCGCAGGCGCGGGAGTAATCTTGATATCGCCGCATGGCGACAAACTAAAGTACATCTTAAGGATGAATTTTCCGCAGGCTTCTAACAACGAAGCAGAGTACGAGGCTCTGCTGCATGGAATGAAGATGGCCAAAGCATGTGGAGCAACTCGACTAAAAATATTTGGGGATTCAAACCTTGTCGTCCAACAAGTTATGAATAGATGCGACACAATCAGTGACAACATGATAGCCTACAAGAACCTATATCACTATCTCGAAGGAACATTTGATGGATGCGAAGTCTCGCACATCAGTAGAAACAGCAATGAAGAAGCCGACAACTTAGCAAATATCGGGTCCCAGTGTTTACCCGTGCCATCTGGAGTATTCTGGGAGGAAATAGTGGAAAGGTCTATAAAAAGTGTCAAAAGTTCGACTACTGCAGCAGGCTCGGGGGCTACGTCAGAACCCGAGGAAGTCATGATGATAGAAGAAACTTGGATGCAGCCGTATCTCGCATACATGATAAATAAACAATTACCAGAAGATGCAGTGGAAGCCAAGAGGATAACTCGACGGTCGAAAGCGTTTGTCGTGTTGCAGGAGAAATTATACAAGAAGAGTATTACCGGCGTTTTGCAGCGTTGTGTAACGCCTCAGGAAGGACAAGTAATACTAAAAGATATACATGGCGGAATGTGCGGCCATCATGCAAGCAGCAGGGAAATAGCTGCAAAAGCGTTCCATGCAGGATTCTATTGGTTAACAGCCATCGAAGACGCAAAACATATAGTCTGGAAGTGTGAAGCATGTCAAAGATTCGCATCTCGACCACATGCACCAGCAGCGGAGCTACAGCCAATACCATTGTCCTGGCCCTTTGCACAATGGGGCCTCGATATGGTAGGAAAATTGCACAAGTCCTGGCCAGGAGGACATGTTTACATGCTAGTGGCAGTCGATAAATTTACCAAGTGGGTGGAAGCGGCCCCGGTAACAACACAAGATTCAACAGCAGCGATCAACTTCATCAAGTCAATAGTGTTTCGTTTTGGTGTACCATATAGCATCATCACGGACAATGGGACAAACTTCACTTCAAAGGAATTCAAGAGTTACTGCGAAGGACTAGGAATCAAACTCAAATTTGCATCTGTGGCGCATCCGAAGACAAATGGACAAGTCGAAAAAGCCAATGGCCTGATATGTAGTCGGATAAAAAAGAGGCTCTTAGCACCCCTCGAGAAAGCTAAGAGCGCTTGGGTAGATGAATTGCCCTCCGTTCTTTGGAGTCTAAGAACCACGCCCAATGCAGCAACTCAAGAAACTCCTTTTTTCCTGGTCCATGGCGCAGAAGCCGTGCTTCCAGTCGAAGTTACACACGAGGCTCCAAGGGTGACGGCATACGACGAAACAACATCAAGAGAAGCATTGCAAGACGATGTCGATGCACTAGATGAAGCAAGAGATAAAGCATTAGAAAGGGCCACGCAGTATCAACAGAGTCTACGGAACTACCACAGTAGTCGAGTCCGACCACGGTCCTTCGTGGTGGGAGATCTAGTTTTGCGACTCAGGCAAGACAGCCACGGGAAACTAGAGTCCCCTTGGGTGGGACCTTACATCGTTACAGAAGTAATACCAGGAGGAGCTTATCGACTACAAGACAAGAAGACGGGAAAAGACGAGGGCAACCCGTGGAATGCGGACCAGCTACGGCGTTTTTACGCATAGAGTGAATTTAGTGGTATCATTAAACTCGAGTTAACCTTCTGAACCCAGAACATGAGGCCATAGGTCGGGTTCCTTGGGTTGAACTCGACAAAATTGTACAAGTATTTCTACTTCTCCGCTCGGGGGCTTCAACCCTCGGGTCGTACGAAAGAAATTTTTATCGCAACATGGAGATCTTTCTTCACTATAAGGTTGTGAAGACAACCCGATAATACTCAAACAAACTGGTTCACAAAAGAACCCGATATTCTTCATACCAATTGGTTCGCAAAGAACCCGATATATAGAAAGCATACCTCAGAACAGTGATTTGTTTTCATGGTACTAATGGAAACATCAAAACAAAGTACGAATATTGATTACATATGGCACGGCGGCAAGGATATTATCAAAAGAAACTACATATAAAGCATATCTTAATGAAAGTGGACTTCAGCTTCATACTTCTTCTGGCACTGAGTGCCGTCAAAGATCTTCACGTCGAACTTTGGCGTGCCGATATGGAAGTCGAAGATCATGAAGAAGCCTTGGTGGATGTCGTGATCTTCTGCAAACTGCGACCAGCCACCCTTGAAGTATTGCTCGCCGTTGCCATCATACCAAACCTTCACTTCGTATGGAGTCCCACTACCGGATTGTTCGCAGAGAACCGCTTCTCGCAGTTCTCGCCCATCCATAAACTTGGTGAAATTCAGCGGCAGCCGTTGAATCTCGCGGCACTGCACCATGGCAATGCAGAAGAAAGAAAAGACTCTGGGAGGAGCAGCGGGAGCAGCAGGAGGAGGAGCGCTTGGACCTGGGGCAGCGCCAGTCACCTTGGGTTTGTTTTTGCTACCAGGTGGGCGGCCGGGGCGACGCTTAACCGGAGCGGCCGATGACAATCCTGCGGCGGCCGAAGTTGTGTTGTTCTTATTCTTGCTTCCACGAGGGCGACCCCGACCTCGCGGCGCCACCGGAGAGCCAAGGTTCAGACGAGAACCATCTCCGTCAGCCATGTGGACAAGGGAAAAGGCTAGAAAACCCTAGATGGAGAAAGAAGTAATGCGGCGGAGGAGGAATCTGATTAGGGTTTTTTACCCTTGCCAGAAGGTGCTTTATTTATAAGCACGTATTATCGGGCCCCCGTGATAAGCAAGGCCCATAAACGTATTCTATGAAAGAGTTAAATTCTGCACGTAGCAGACGATAAATACCAAAGGAGAAAAAAATGAGAAGGAGTGATACGTCTCCAGGCCCCCTCACACGTGGCTCGCGCGGCCAAGGGCCTGGCCGCGCCGCCATAGGGTGAGGAGCCCTGGCCCCACTTCTGACATCGCCCCTTCGCCTATAAGAAGCCTCGGGATGGAAAACCCTAGGGGAGTCGGCAATTTTCCAGAAAGAGTTCCGCAGTTCCGCCGCCGCCACCGACGAATTTCGGGGGACAGAAGTCTCTGTTCCGGCACCCTGCCGGGACGGGGAAGTGCCCCCGGAGCCATCTCCATCGGTCTCCATCGCCGTCTCCGCCATCTCCATCGACCTCACCGCCATCTCCATCAACCTTGTTGTCTCCTATGATGAGGAGGGAGTAGTTCATCCCCGGGGCTAAGGGCTCTACCGGTAGCTATGTGGTTCACCTCTCTCTCCCATGATGTGATCTTTATGTGATCGTGAGCTTTGTATCATGTTGAACAAGTAGATGTTATTATTCAGATATTATGTGTACTCTAGTGATGTTATTAAAGTAATCTATTCCTCCTGCCATGGTGTAACGGTGACAGTGCGTGCATCATGGTGGTACTTGGTTTAGGCTATGATTGTGATCTCTTGTGGATTATGAGAGTAATTATTGCTATGATAGTATTGAAGTGATCTATTCCTCCTTTCATGGTGTAATGTTGACAGTGTGTGCACCGTGTTAGTACTTGGTCTAAGTTGCAATAATATCTATCTTGAGTTGTGCTTTGATTTGGATATCTCTATGAGTGGTGTTTGTCAAGTACTTGATGAACTTTAAGGGGTGCTTCTGTAGCCACTACGCAATGATTAGTGTTGTTCAATAGGAGAGTAATTCAGAGTACCTTAGTGGAGAGAAGTTGTTTATTTGTTCAATCATGTTATATTGTTGGGAGTGTGTCCACTAGTGAAAGTATGATCCCTAGGCCTTGTTTCCAAGCTTTGCACACCGTTTACTTGCTGTTTTGTTACATGTTTGCTTGCAGCGATTTTTATTCCAGATTGCATTTACTACTTATAATCATCTATACCAATTGTATTTCACTATCTCTTCGCCGAACTAGTGCACCTATACATCTGACAAGTGTATTGGGTGTGTTGGGGACACAAGAGACTTTCTGTATCGTAATTGCAGGGTTGTTTGAGAGGGATAGCTTTGACCTCTTCCTCCCTGAGTTTGATAAACCTTGGGTGATCCACTTAAGGGAAACTTGCTGCTGCTCTACAAACCTCTGCACTTGGAGGCCCAACAAGTGTCTACAATAATAGAAGTGCGTAGACATCAAGCTCTTTTCTGGCGCCGTTGCCGGGGAGGTAAGGTAAAAGGTACTCGCATCCTCCTGTGTGAGTGCTCGGAGTTATTTAATTTAGATTCTACAATTACATCTTTTTGTTTCTTGTTTTTATTTTCACTAGTTAGGCTTAATGGAAAATAAAGAGTTCTTTAGTCTTTTTCCTGAGTTTAGATATGAAGTGTTTGAAGAGAAAATTGAAAAACCTTTGGAGCTTAATTTGCATGATAATAGTGTTGTTAGTATGAATGCTTTGAACACCGTTGTTGATAATGCTATAGAAAAGTCTAAGCTTGGGGAAGCTGGTTTTGTTAAGCATGATATTTTTAGTTTCCCATCTTTAGTGGAGAAAGTTTGTTCTGATAATATTTTATCTCCCATATGTGATGTTCCTTCTTATGATGATATGTTTGAAGAATATGCTTTGCGAAATAGTTGCTCTCTAGCTTGTGATGATACTAAACCTCTAGTTTATGATGGCTATGATGATGAGTATAATATTTTCAGTTCACCTACTATTGAGGAGAAAATTAGTTATGATTACAATATGCCTCCTATTTATGATGATTATGGTGATGAGAATAATTATTCTGTTGAATTTGCTCCTACTACTATTGTTCCTGTGGTGAGTATTAATTCTTTTATGCATGTGGCTCATGATAGTGATGCTTTATGTGATAGTTATATTGTTCATACTATTCATGGTGCTACTGAAAGTTATTATGAGAGAGGGAAACATGGTTTGATGGACCTCAACAATATTGAGTTTCCCCTCTTTATGTTGCAATTCTTGAAGTTGTACTTGTTTTGCCTTCCTATGCTTTTTGCTTTGCGCTTTCATGACTTGTCTCTTTACAAGACTATTTTTCATAGGAAGTGGTTTAGATTTAAATGTGTTCCATACTTGATTTTTGATGCTCTCTATTGCTTTAAGTTTCTATATGGCGCCTTTGCCTCAAGCTCTTATATGGCGCACGCATGAGCATCTTTGCAAATTACTGCGCCTAGCTCAAAGGCGTTAAAGAAAAGCACTCTTGGGAGATAACCCATTGTTTTATTTTCAGTAATTTTTCTTTTATTTGAGTCTTGGAAGTTATTACTACTGTAATAACCGCTCCTTATCCTTTTTATTCCGTTGTTGTGCCAAGAGAAGCCTCTAATTTGAGTGAGGTAAGATTTGGGGATGTTGCTGTCCTGAAACAGTTTTCAGTGCTGCACCGTAAAAATTCGTAAAAATTCTCTGTATATCTTTTGGACCTGCGATTTTCTTGTGCATATGCCCCAGGTTATATCCAAACTTTCATTAGTTGAACACTTTTTGATTTGAGCAACAGAAAACACCTCAAAAATTCGACCTTTGTCAACTGTTTCGTTTTGACAGATTTCTGCCAATATTTGTGTTTGCCACTTTATCGCTTTCTTTTGTGTTCTTTTGATCACGGAACTTTTGGGGAAGTTGCTACAGTAGTATATGCTTTATATGTGGTGATTTTGGGTTGAAACCTGAAGCAAAAAGAGGTTGATTATATGTTATGCTACACTAATGTTGCTAATAGATTTGTGTTTAGTTTTGTATGAAGGAAGTTTTCAAGTGTAGGGATTGGAGAATGATGAGATGAGTTGAAGAATGGACAAAAGCTCAAGCTTGGGGATGCCCATGCATCACCCCAAGAAATATCCAAGAAGTACAAGCGTCAAAGCTTGGGGATGCCCCCGAGGCACCCCTTCTTCATCGGCAAAAATCAGGTCACCTTTCAAGACACTATATTTTTATTGCTTCATGCACTATGTGTTTTTCTTGGAGCGTCAGTTGTTTTAGTTTTCATTATTAGTTTTGCTTTGTTTGCTGCAATAAATGGTTAGATCATATCATGTTTCCTTTGGAGGAGATGAACTCGCTTTTCATTTGCCAAGAACACTCTAGTTTTCACTCTTATCGTTCAATGAGTGTTCTTCTTTTTCTGCTACTGCTTTTGGTTTTCGTTTTTGCCTTGATTTGCATTCATACCTTGTCATATCTTTTCATCAAGGTGTATTTTTGCCTCTGGTCTTTATTGGTTTTCCTCAAAAGAGTTTCCTCAAAAAGGTTTTAATAGTGTTGGAAAAAAGAAAAAGCTTTATGCAAAAAAGTGGTACAAGAAGGAGCTTGTGTAGACTGCGGCCTAGGCTTTTGCATGTCGTGCTTGATGTATTTTTGATAGTATGCTTAGTGGTTTTGCTGTAGCATGACTTATCTCAAATAACTGAGATTGCTTAATGAGCCTTTGAAAAAAATCATGCGTTGTTTTTATTATATGGAAGCATTTATTTGGTTTTCTCCTTTGATGCTTTATTTGGGTTGACTTGGCACATGCTTACACCATGTTGACTACAAAATAAGTCGCCTATAGCCTCTATGATCATTTAGTTTTTGACTTTTGATGCCATCTTATGCTTCTTTTAATGTTGCTTTGTCGCTTTGCATGATTATGGCCGTTATTGCTCTCTTAGTTGGTCGCTCCCAGTCTTTTGCTAGCCCTCATTTTGTACTGGGTATGAGCTCTACTCGTGCATCCAACTCCCAAAATCGAAGTTTGCCATTGTGTCCACTATAAATTCCTATGCATGGTATTTGTAAGCCATTCAAAGTAAATTTTCATGTGCTACCTTTCAAAAAACCTTCAAAATACTTCTCATTTTGTGACACTGTTTTCAGCTCATGGGGACGTAGTGGTCGGATTTGCTATCTTCCATATTGCTTATTCCAAAAAGAAAAAAAAAAGAAAAAAAAGAAAGAAAAAAGGCACTCCTCCATGGTATGTGAATGTTGGTGGGCACCCGATGAAATCGGTTAGCCATGGTTTGTGAAAGAAAAAAAAAGGTGGGGAGGAGTGCCAAGCTTTATAAAAGAGCACAAAAGTGCCAATCTCTCTCTCAAAAACTTGCTTCATTTTTGTATGGAAGATAGTAAGAACCCCATTGCCAGTCGTTGACAAAGACAACCACCTCTCAAAACCAATTTTTATCTCTCTGTTTTACAAATGAAAAGCTCTAGCACATGTTTAATCACTGCTTCCCTCCGCGAAGGGCCTTTCTTTTACTTTTATGTTGAGTCACCACCTTCTATCTTTATGCACCATTAGGAGAGCATAGTTGTCATTCTTAGTATAATGTGCATTGTCCCAAAGTTTTCACTGATTGATTCATATTGTTGGTTTCACTTGTTCTCAAATTATTTTTATCTAGTCGCCCTCTTAAACTTGAAGGTGTCCTATGCATTTATGTTTTGCTCTCTTTGAAGGACAAGCTGAAAACCATTTGTATGTTTTTCCTTATGATTTGAACACACGTTTGACTTTCATTGTTTCATTATTCATGATCTTTTGTTTGTGTTCATTTTCATGTTATAACATGGTTGCTAAGTTTCTATTATCAAGATTATGTCTTTCATGCCCATGTTTTAAGTTCTTTGATCCCAGCTCACAACGCTTACATATATGATCAAGATTGTGTAGGTGCATGTCACCTCAAAAATTATTCTTTTGTTATCACTTACCTACTTGAGGACGAGCAGGAGTTAAGCTTGGGGATGCTGATACGTCTCCAACGTATCTATAATTTTTGATGCTCCATGCTTGTTTTTACACCATTTGCCTATTGTTTCGTTACACTTCGTGGCACTTTTATGCATTTTCCAGAACTAACCTATTAACAAGTTATCACAGTGCCAATTCCCTGTTTTCTGCTGTTTTTGTGTTTCAGAAGTGATACACAGGAAATATTCTCGGAATTGGACGAAACAAGTTCCTGAAGTCTTATTTTACCCGGAAGCTTCCAGAGATCCGAAGGAGAGTAGGAGAGGGGCCACCAGGCCCCCTCACACGTGGCTCGCGCGGCCAGGGGCCTGGCCGCGCCGCCATAGGGTGAGGAGCCCTGGCCCCACTTCTGACATCGCCCCTTTGCCTATAAGAAGCCTCGGGATGGAAAACCCTAGGGGAGTCGGCAATTTTCCAGAAAGAGTTCCGCAGTTCCGCCGCCGCCACCGACGAATTTCGGGGGACAGAAGTCTCTGTTCCGGCACCCTGCCGGGACGGGGAAGTGCCCCCGGAGCCATCTCCATCGGTCTCCATCGCCATCTCCGCCATCTCCATCGACCTCACCGCCATCTCCATCAACCTTGTTGTCTCCTATGATGAGGAGGGAGTAGTTCATCCCCGGGGCTAAGGGCTCTACCGGTAGCTATGTGGTTCACCTCTCTCTCCCATGATGTGATCTTTATGTGATCGTGAGCTTTGTATCATGTTGAACAAGTAGATGTTATTATTCAGATATTATGTGTACTCTAGTGATGTTATTAAAGTAATCTATTCCTCCTGCCATGGTGTAACGGTGACAGTGCGTGCATCATGGTGGTACTTGGTTTAGGCTATGATTGTGATCTCTTGTGGATTATGAGAGTAATTATTGCTATGATAGTATTGAAGTGATCTATTCCTCCTTTCATGGTGTAATGTTGACAGTGTGTGCACCGTGTTAGTACTTGGTCTAAGTTGCAATAATATCTATCTTGAGTTGTGCTTTGATTTGGATATCTCTATGAGTGGTGTTTGTCAAGTACTTGATGAACTTTAAGGGGTGCTTCTGTAGCCACTACGCAATGATTAGTGTTGTTCAATAGGAGAGTAATTCAGAGTACCTTAGTGGAGAGAAGTTGTTTATTTGTTCAATCATGTTATATTGTTGGGAGTGTGTCCACTAGTGAAAGTATGATCCCTAGGCCTTGTTTCCAAGCTTTGCACACCGTTTACTTGCTGTTTTGTTACATGTTTGCTTGCAGCGATTTTTATTCCAGATTGCATTTACTACTTATAATCATCTATACCAATTGTATTTCACTATCTCTTCGCCGAACTAGTGCACCTATACATCTGACAAGTGTATTGGGTGTGTTGGGGACACAAGAGACTTTCTGTATCGTAATTGCAGGGTTGTTTGAGAGGGATAGCTTTGACCTCTTCCTCCCTGAGTTCGATAAACCTTGGGTGATCCACTTAAGGGAAACTTGCTGGTGCTCTACAAACCTCTGCACTTGGAGGCCCAACAAGTGTCTACAAGAATAGAAGTGCGTAGACATCAAGGAGACAGTGTGGTTGCACGATATAAAAGACCTCGCCTTGGGCTCGGGGGCTTGTATAGAGGAGACATTACGAGAACGAAGACGAAGTGAATTTTGAGCCTATGCTTGACTACAAGTATTCAAACATAGCCTCGGGGGCTACTCCCATCGGGAGCGCTGAGCGCGCACCCGATAGAGGATGAGACAAATAATATCGAGGATGAAGAAAGTATATCATACAAACTTCGGCTATATAGTCGACAAAATGCAAAGAGATTACTCCCATCGGGAGCGAGTTTTTTGGTTGTTTAAACCCGAATATTTTCAGTTAAAATTTGACTGCGATATGAGATTCTCGAGTTATGTTATCGCAACGAAACTCGAATGCCGTGACTTGTCACGAAGGTAAGACCCCGGGATCCGTCCTGTGTGGCCTAGTATACGCACATGGATGCGCTCTGCTGGTATGTATCCGTGTCTACGACGCGAAGAAAATCCTGGTGGACGCACTGGGTACCCTGAGAATCACTGGGATTCATTCTTTGTAAGTCCTAAATGCGGCAAAAGAGTGGGTTTGATCGGTATCCCGAATTCAAATCCAAGGGGATTGAATTTGAAGTAGGTGACAAGCATCTGTTCCGGCAGTTAACTGACCTCTTGATCCGTCAGAGTTGTCAGGCTTGTTTATCAAAACCCCTTGCGAAAAATTATCATAAAAATAAGTCGAAAGACCAAGTCGAAGATTTGAAGATATGAAGAAGTCGAAGAATTGATCAAGTCGAAGATTTAAAGATTAGAGATTCAACCCGAATCTGCAATTCTGGTAGAATCTCAGGGGCTACTGACAAGGGTATAACTAATAGAGCCCGTTAGTTGAGTACCCCTGAGGCCTGTTAAGTTAGGCCCAATTGTAATGATAGTCGAGATACGAGTTCTTACCGTATGTCGATATTGTAATCTGTATCGGACCCTACCCGATCCTCGAGACCTGGCCACCTATATATAGGGGTCAGGAGGGGACGGTGTAGGCCAGATTGAAAGCAAGCCAGATTGAACACCCAAGTTTACTTTCGAGATACACTTATTTCGACTAACCTTTACCTTCGAGTTCATCTGACGCCCTATTCCCCCGATCCTAAGTCCTTCATCTAGGACATTTGTCGAGTTAGCCCTCGTCATATACATTATACGTGAAATATTTATTTTAGACTAAACATATACATTATATTTTCACTCTCAAAAGTGAAAGGTTTAATGTACATGGAGATTGTCGTTCTTTTTTAGGACTGATAAAAGGAGATTGTGCTGAGCTGATAGTTTGCAAGGAGGAACATAAAAATGAGGCGATTCCTTGTTGAAAATTGTTACCCCCCTTGAAACATCACCATTCAACGAACATGGTAAGCCTTAACTTGGTGTCGCTGGATTTTACTGTCATAGTTATGGTTAACTGGATGTTTCACTCACATTTCCGAGGTAAACTGAGCAATAAGTTCTGTATTTTACTTGTCAAACCTGCATTATTGTGGTTCTTCCGGTATTTCTTGTCCACTCTATTTTGTGTACATGGATATTAGTCTTGGCCGATGAAGTTTCAATGCAACTCGTATGACAAAAGAATTTCAGGATGAATCAACTTGTGGCTTGTGCGGAGGTTAACCACTTACCATGGAATGTATCAGTGGAATTCTACCAAGCTGCAACTTGGAGAGCAATAGCCATTATGACGCGGGTAGAAATTCCACGTGGATGTCAAGTTCATGTCAATGTTTTTGGCCCGCAACTGCATGGTTTGCATGAACATAACACTTCAAACACACAAAAATGGAGCAAAAATCTTTGCCTATCAGGTGATGGGGTATGCCAACCGTCAAATGGCTTGGTTCATAGATTGACTTCTTCAAAAAAAAATTGTGCCGACAATGATTTGGTGTTCTCTATTCTCATTCTTCTATCGTTCTGTCACCACCATGATATAGTAAAACCGCTATTACTACCAATACATATTTTAGAAATATCTGACCGTAGCAACGCACGGGCATTCAACTAGTATGGTTAAGCAGTAGGTTTTTCTGCAGATTGATTAGCAACCAAAATTATCAACTATTCTAACAGAAATGAAAAAGAAATATGAAAAACATGTGTTTGCAACATATGGTAAAGCATGTATGCAATATAAAAAAACCAGGACAAACACAAACTTGTAGCAAACTCCCATGAAACCTTGCAACATCTCGTGTCTGATTTTGCAACATAACTCGTGAGAATTTGTTACAAACTTAAAAGACACACTAGTGGGAAAAGGCTTATAGATAGATGTTTTATCAGTGGAGCACATTATTCAATATGCTCCACTAGTATTTACTAGTGGCGCATTTGCAAATATGCTCCACTGATAATTTTCTTACTAATGGTGCATATTGTTCAAAATGCGCCACGCATAACTGGCGGGACCCACCAGAAGGGTCGTCGACAAAATATCCAGTCTTATCAATGGCGCATTTGCCATATGCGCCACGCATATTTGACCTATTAGTGGCGCATATAGCAATATGCGCCACTGATAACTCAAATATCAATGGCGCATATGCAATATGCGCCACGCATAACTGGCGAGAATTTTTTTCACCCGCCACCCACCCCCCCTTGGGTCGCCTTTTTAGTCTTTTAAAAAATAAAAGAAAATGATAAAATGTTTAAAAAAAATTCAAAAAATCAGATTTAGTTATGTTATGTGATCTAGTAAGTAAGAAAAATAATAAAAATGAATTTTGATATTTTTTACAAAAAAACTTTATGTCTCGGTAAAATGGCCATAACTTTTGCATACGAAGTCGGATTAAAAAGTTTTTTATATGAAAAAGTATCTACACGAAAAGTTACATCCGATTTCAACGACCTATGGTCGTTTTGACAAATTTTAGAATCTCAAAATTTAAAAGGGAAAATAGACTTTTTCGCACTTTTATATTTTCAAATTTTTATTTTTATTTTTATTTTTAGATCAAAATTTATATTGGTTTAAACTTTTGGATTAGTTATATACACATATAGCACACATGCAGATATATACACACATATACACATATATACGCACACATATACACACATAGACACACATACGCACACATACACACACATATACGCACATATATGCACACATACACACACAAATACACATATAGACACACATATACGCACACATACACACACAAATACACACAAATACACACATAGACACACATATATGCACATATACGCACATATATATGCACACATGCATACATATATATACATATACACACATATACGCACACATACACACATATATGCATATATACGCACACATATACGCACATATACGCACACATATACACACACATATACGCACATATATGCACATATACGCATATATATATATATATATGCACATATGTATACATATACTACATATACACATATATACGCACACATGCATACATATACACATATATACGCACATATACACACACATATACGCACATATACACAGACATACATACACATATATACACACATATACATAATACATATACACATATATACACATACACACACATATACGCACATACACACACATATACACACAAGCACACATAGGTCTTAAGAGGATTGATATGATAGTAATATCAATAAGAACTTGGGTACGTTAGGGATAGCTCATGCAAATAGAATGGAGAAGTTAAGCGTGCTCAGCCCGGAGTAGTCTAAGGATGGGTGACCTAGCAGGAAGTCAAGAAATTCAGTGTGATTTAAAAATGTTCCTCATGTGATAAAATCCTCAAAAAATTGAAATACAATAGTTTTTTCATATTATTTCGATTTTTATGATTTTCAAATTTTTTTTGGTTTTTTTCAATTTTTAATTTTTTTTTGAAATTTTTGAATTTTCAAAGGCTACTAGTGGCGCATATAGCAATATGCGCCACGCATAGGCAAATTATGCGTGGCGCATATTGAGATGCGCCACCAATAAACTGTTATTAGTGGCGTGACATTGGTGGCGCATCCCATATGCGCCACGCATATGCCAAAATGGTGCGCCACCTATAGGCTTTTTTCCACTAGTGACACATGCACCATCAATTTTTTTTACGAAATCTAAGAGCTCCAAAGTATGATAATTAAGTGCATTAAGTGTTTTATATGTGAAAATGAATGATCATGATGTAATTACCCCACCACGTAGAAAATTAGAGTTTTGTACTTAATCCAATATGTGGCCTCTTGTAATGCACTTCCACTTTTAGCCTTCGTGTACTGTGTATGATTTACTTCCTTCGCGTTGCTGCATAGATACGACTGTAAGAGCCTCAGAACTTAAAACCACGTGTTCCCCGCTCATATGAGTCATGACAGAGAATCAATAGCATTCATGTAGCCAAAAATCACCAATTAAATCAAGTTATAAAAGGTGGCTTGGAGCCAGCCCGATGCAGCCTCTAGTAAGTTCCTTGGAAATTAGAGGAGAAGAATTTAGAAGAGGCTTTAGAAGATAGTTTTGCAAACTGGAAACATGAATAGATGGAGTCAGAAGTTTATCACTGCTACATGTTTGACCTTTGGATAGGATTCAAATTAAAGACGCTGGGCTTGAGAGAAATCAGGACCTCACGAATCACTTTGACTTGCCCTTGCATTACTCTTTACTTGGTTCCGTGTGGCCAATGGCGAAATTTCGAGGATTTTGAGGCGACGACAGTCTCTGTGAGCCATTTGACGGTCTGCAAAAGTTTACCCCATGATCTCACGGCCGTGCAGCAAAAAGGGAGCGTTTGGCGTAAGTTTCATGGTTTCCCTCGCCCAAATCGTAAACCAGTACATAATAGGCCCCGTAACTGCCTCCCGGATCACCCGAGGCGATTCCGGAGGCGTCACCGCCGCCGTCCTAGCAGCGCTCCCCGCGCGCCTCCCCAGCAACCCCGCCGCCGGAGGAGGAAGCCGTTCGACGGCGGACGGCGGCGGCGAGGCGTCCTTTTCCCTTTTTTCTTTGGCCCTAACACCTCCTTCAGCCGCCACCATCGCCATGTACATCTTGAGGCTCGCCCTGGGCAGTTGCCCGAGCTTGTGCGCCTGAAGCAGATCAGATCAGATCAGATCAGAGCTGGACTCAACGATCTGCCCGTCCACAAGTTGGATCGATCAGATCAGAGGCGGGCTGGAGCACTGTCTTTGGTGTTTTTGGTTCAATCGAGACAGAAGACGGCGTGGAGTCAGGATCGCTGCAAGCCAGCCCACGTGGCGGCATGGTGGTTCCTTGCCACAGTCGTTCTCCAGATTCGTCGCTGCCGGTGGTAGACCTCCACGCCGCTGGCCTCCTTGGCTCGGTTGTGGGGTCTTACATCTCAGCGGTGGTGGCCGGACCTATGCGGCCGGGCCCTTCTGCTCGGCACCGGGCATCTCCACGTGCAGTTCAGGGGGCTCGTCGACAGGTCTATGATCGATGGCGGCCTCCTCTTCCGTCGATGAGGTCGATCCGTAGGCGGCGGTGTGGGGGCTAGCTAATAAAAAAGTAGCTGACCTAGGGTTCCTCTTGTGTGAAGATGGTTATCTTCTTGAGACTGATCCTTTCAGATCTGACCGGAGTGAAGAGTTCCGAAAAGCTTCGTCGGTGAATGTAACAGTGCACCTATGCCTGTAGTTTGCTAGATCGGGTGGTATTCGGTAGTGCGCACCCATACTTTTATTCCTACCGTTTGGTTCTGGAGGGAGCGGCGTGAAGCTCCGTTCTCTGTTGCCATCAGGTGATATTTGGTCCATGGTGAAGTCAGAGGCGAAGAATATCATGAAGGCCGGTTTGGAGGACTAGCAATTGGGGTTCGAATCTCTACACTGTTGAGGGACTTGCTTGGTGTTTTGGATTTCGCAGTAGCAGTATGAAAGTGGGGGCGACAGCACAGGTGAAGTTCAGAGTCTTATCTTTCAGGGTGAAAATCCAAGGTCTGGCCTTAATTGGTTGTGTCTGGCAATGGTCTTATGGAAGGCATTGTTTTGAAAGCGGGGACTATCTTCAGGGTGAAAATCTAAGATCTTTGATCGGGCGGCGATGGTGCTTGTGCACTATTTCCTTATTGGAGGCGTCGTTTTTGAAGAGCCTGGAGTTCCGGTGTTGTCTTGGTGGTGGATGTACTGTTGCTGCTAGGGCTGGAATACCGTAGCGGGTTTTTTTTTCTTAGTTTCTTTTTTCTTTTTTTGGCTGTGTGCATCCGTACTACCATTAAGGTATTGCGTTGTTGCAGAGGCTGGATGTAATTGGTATCTTTTGATATTAATATATTCTCTTTATCAAAAAAAAAAATCGTAAACGTGGTTTACGTTTGCTTAAAGAACACCAAGGAATATAGTTATCTCTGTAACCCTGAGTCAAACTGAATGTCGTGCGAGCAAAATGCTGCGGCTGCACTGCGAAAAGAACCAGAGTCTGTGGCTGCGGCGCTTGAGTGTCTCCAACCATCTAGCGATGTGCATATTGAATTCTTTGAGGTGTGACCCCAAAAGAAAAAACATGCTCCCCGCTTCCATTTATGCTTTGCCATATCTCCGTAATGCACCATACGTTAGTGCCACATAATTTGAAATCCCTTGCTAGTCTAGATGTTTGATTTTCCCAAAAAAAAAACTGAGATGGAAGAAAATTAAGGACGTAGGATCACTTCGTCAGCTGTGATCATTCGATCATCCTTCATGAGGATTAGCTGGATATTGGATTTGCGTTTTAATTTGTAATGTGTGGATGTGACTAAAACTAGCTTGATTGCTTCTACGTAGTAGACTGGATGAGTGCATGTTATGTTAATTGTGGATATTAAGTTAGTGCACTCTTCCCTGTGATTATGAGCGAACTGAATGTCTTAGCTATCCATGGCCTTACCAAAACAGTGAGATGGGCAAATGGTACTAACTATTTTGTGAACTTGTCTAGCCAATCAATCGTTGTTTCTTCGTCTGAATGAGCACAAAGTGTTATTTTGCATGCAAGCAATACTTGGATTGAGTTCGAGTAAGATGACCGGTAGTACCGGTATTTTGGCCGATATTTTTGGTAACCGACCGGTGCCCACCGGTTCACAAGAGGAACAAGTTCACTCTGAGTTAAACGTGCACATGCTGCCTGCCCATGAACTTGATACAGAATTAACTGATAGCCTTTGATTCAATGTACCATTGTACATATGCATCCGCCAACATGTTATAAAAGGCAGCGTAAAAGGAATTTTTTTTTTATATGAGCGTAAAAGGAATGAAAGATAGAAATATGCTCACTGCCATGCTTCCAAGTTTTAACGTGACCCTTGGATGTCACACGAAAATTGTACACTAACAACTCGGTTTGTAGGCTTGAGAGACGTCAGGAACTCAAGGGTTAGCTGGATATTGCTTAAATGTTCACAAATACCAGATCCTCCAACAACAACTGACTTTCTTACTCCGGCACAACATTTTGAAGCAAAGTTAGCGGTAGTCTCTCTCTATCGTTCGAGTGGTCTGTCCATCCGAATTTGTAGGTCTCTGTGCGCTCATTTGGTGTTACGGCCTCTTGAGGCGAAGCTCCCCTTAGGGCAACATAGGTCAGCTGTCCTACCTTTATTTTTTGGAAAAAAGTCACATTTAATTAGGCTTCTTTGTATACATACATTTTCTGCAATCTAAGTTTTTATAGAACATTTTCTGCAATTTAAGTGTGTTCTGAAAAAAACATATGGGAAAAGAAGGAATGGGCCGCGCTGGGATAAGTTCTGGCAAAACCGGGCCTGCTGGTCCGCTCACGGACGACTGGAAATATCTCGGACGTGGGTCCCGACCATTCGTGCGGTGTGCCTCTCGTCGAACAAGTCTCGCGACCAGGAGTCAGGAACGGCTTCTCCTTGCTGCTTCCGATCAGTCCTCCCCCCTCGCCTGTCCTATAGCTCACCTGGCACCGATGGCTCCTCCCCTCCTCATCCCCGCCGGCCTCTAGGCTAGGCAGGGGCGGACCTATGTTATAGCTCCAGGGGTCCAATAACACCGGGTAAAATTTGCTTTCCTTGCTAAATTCTACTAATTTTTAGTGTGTGACACCCCTATAAATCAAAGCAAAAGCATTGCATGACTAATACATGGACACCGGGTTGTTTTGGCTCTAGGTCCGCCCCTGAGGCTAGGGTTGCTCTTTCCTACAAGGTGTGATTGAGTGATTCAATTGCAGATGGAAGGGGCCCCCGGCGGCGATTTCGTGGTGATTAAAGATGGACAGGAACTCAAGAAGGGGAAGAGAACTGCAGCTGCAAGGGTGGGTTGGGGGGAGGTATGCATTTTATGGTCAATTGGATGAAGTTTGAATTTGTGAGTTGGGAGCTAGGTAAAATAAGCAAATTACTCATGCTTTAATGTTTTCAATTGCAGATTTGAAAATATATTCTGTGTCACCTTTCTAGTGGCAATAGCTCTAAACCAAACACACATGAAAGTGCAAATATGTTGCTATTACAGGTGCAATTTCTTTACATATATTGATGTTTCATTTACTAAATTGCTAATCAAAGTTGGATCTGAAAAAACATGTGCACCAGCTAAATGAAACCGGTCAAGCTTAACAAAGCTTGACTTTATACCAAATGGATATTATAAAAGGTGGCATGTACCCGCATGCAATTTTGCAAATTCCAAGACATCAAGGACATTTCCATAGGTGGAGAAGGATTTGCAACTCGTGGTCTCGATAGCCATTGGGAACTTAGGATCACTTGAATGCTTACTTGACTGCTTGTTAGTGCGTCTCTACAATGATCCTCTCCAATACTTTCAAAGACGTGATAATAATAGCCAGAACTTTTTCATGTTTTCAAATAATTGGAATCTCAAAGGATGGATCAACCTCATTCCTCGTCTAAACTCACGTGAAAAATGTTCATCACCAAAATGTATCAAAATGCATGCATAATGAATTTCGTAGAAGAAATGAAGCATATCTTACTAGTCGCTTATACTATCTTGGTTGATTGTTGAATGAATATGACTATTGTATCCTGCTTGTAATGAATTTTTTTGTCATTAACTTCAGAATCCAACTAGCTTGTGCATATCCAACAATATTACTAGGAACTAATTCTTTTCTCGGAAACTTATCTAAGGGTGTGGGAAGTAACATAGGTGATAATAATGTGGTCTCTCTAGCAATAAAACTGACCCTCCATAATAACTAAAGAGGAGAGAGGCTATTACGTAACATATTTGGTTCCAAGGTACTAGGCCCACCCTTCTATATATTTCTCCTTTGCCTCCCGCATCGCCTCCATCTCCTCCTACTATTGCTTCACCTCTCCCTTGCCTGCCTGTACCACTTCTCAATGACGCCTCCCTGGGGTCCAGGCATCGCAATAATGGAGAAAATTATGTTCAAACCTGGTGCCCGCAAGTAGACGACACCAGTTTAGCCATCGGCCACCTTGCCAGTTCTACAATTATTAGTGATAAACTTATGTCTCCCTCGATCCATAGTATTGCATCGGTATCTCCTCCATTTATTTATTGTAGTTGCAAGGGGCTTGCAGAGGAGTATAATGGTACACGTGCATGGTTGGATGTTTGCTCCATGTTACCTTTTATAGCATGGCATGGTGTGATGGTTGGATGTACATGTTGCATAGATGAAGTTATTAGTTACTAGTTTAATACCCGTGCGTTGCTACGGTCTAATCTTTTATCGCATGAAAATATTGGCTAAAAAATTGATCTGAGCATGCCGGCTTGGAGTTGATATCCTACCTATTATCCCGATTATCTTAGTATATCACCTATGATTATAGTCAATGCTCGTCCAAAATAAAGTACCCGGACACCAAATACATAGGTTTCTGTAGCATGTACATCAAAGAAGCGGTCGAGGTGTCCCATTTGAGCAGATAGAGGCACACTCTCCACCTTCCATTCCATTGATGCTTATTACTAGGCCAATAAATCAGAAACAGGAATTAACAGCATATCTTGCTGCAGCTTTCATTTACATGGCAGAAAACAATTGTAACGTGTCCTCAGTTTAGTACAAAAACATACCACATACATATATTGAACAATGAAATATCTTGCTTCAATTTTCATTTACCCGGTAGAAAACAAATTGTAAGGTGATCTCAGTTCAGTACGAAAAACATACCACATACATATTTTGGAACACCAAAATAATTTAAACATAAACTTAGAGGTGGTCGATTTATACATACAGATCCTCGGCGCAGTACCAAATGTGGAATTCACATTTTGAGTAGCATTAAATATTTTTTTGAAACAGAAGGCACAAGGTAGGGACGAAAGCACTTCTCAATGTTTTCTACTAAAGGCACACCATCTTCTCTCATTCTTCTCCATCAAATATTGATGCTTAAGCGCCTATTGATCTGTTAGGCAGCTTGTCTGACCATACCAAAGAAGCCCTTGCAAAAAAAAACCTCAGCAGAATGGTCTGTTTCCTTGCATCACCATATTCTACTTGCAAAGATCAATCACAACTGTGAGCCTAAAATAATTAAAAGTTGGTATTCGTTTCAGCAAATGTATGTGGAAAATACTGAAGCAGGGGCAGCTTCATGACAATTTTCATGCTCTTCTGTAAAGCAAATCCTGTAAGCTAGATTAAACGGCACTTTCTGACACATTTCTCAACATGTCGACTACACATAAAGAAAAAAAAGCACATAACACCAAAGTAAATCTTCACAAGGCTGACTACTTAGTATATTGATGTGTATCAAAGACATCAACATATTCTACAACAGGATGCTCCAAATTTTCAGGAGTTCTACATTAAACAGCCAAGGGGAAGTGGGATCTCCATGAAGAATGTATCTACCGTATACAAGAACTGCCAGTTGCATTGCCACAGTCCAAAGTAACTTATTTGATATAATCGCCGTGGTAATCACCCAAGATCAGGTAAACAAATGTTTTTTTACTTGACATAATGCTAATTGCATGATTAAAAATCTAATAGGAAAGGATGCAGTATTTCTGTATAGCACACACCATTTTCTATATATCAAGGTTAATTTACAAGCAGAGAAAAAGAGTGCACAGTTGCAGACCAGTTACCGTAAGTGTGATCTCTTCTTATTTTCAATATTTTTTCCAACTCTTAAACACGTTTGAACCTATAAGAAAATAATGTACACATTAAAGTATGGAAAATGCTTGTAGTTAATCTTGATTGATAAAAGTTCTAACTAAACACCAGCACACACCATAAAACCTGGTGTTATGCAAACAATGGTTTAATACAGAATATGAGAGAAAATATCTGAAAGGACCATCATCTAAGTTCACCAAGTACTAACCCAAACCATTGACAAACTAACAGAACAATGCCACATGCTACAAAGTACAAACTTGAAAAGACATCTATTTTTGGTGCATGACTACAGACCTTAGTACTACAAGGAACTTCTTTTGGTAAAGAACTCACGCCATTGTGCCAACCAGGTTCCGGAGTTACCATCGATTAGACAAAATTCAAAATTTTATCAAGGGATCTGATTGCAAAACCAAACTGCTACATTTTGTTCTTCAATATTTGTTGGATTTCATGCTTGTTTCGTTAAGCAAATTTCTTGCCACGTAGGAAAAATCACTAAATCACAGAATAAATAAGCTCAGAAAAGAAACAGCAAAATACCATAGTACTAAAGTTTCCTTGACGACTTGTGCTCTGAAATAAAGATTGCTCTTGCGCCATGAAAGGAATAGATTCCTGACCAAGGTAGCTGCATGTTTCACCTAGAGAGATGCAGATAAGACATCATATGTATGTGCTAGAAGGGATAAGAGCTTCTGGTACAAGAAATCTAGTGAGCTGAATTATGAGCTTTTGGTACAGGAATATCCACTAACATTTAGTTAAGATAGCATAAAGCATATTGAAATAAGAATATAAGCATATCAGAGAAACAAGACTTCTCTGATCTGGATATGCAGCAGCGAAGGACTCCCAAACAAATAGCACTGCAGGACCTCCCTTCTACATGAGTCAAGAAAGACATATTAACACAGATCAAATAAATCTCAAAGTGGTCATTGGATTATACATCATTGATTTTTTTATGAATCATACTTTGAGGTATCTAGATTTAAGTAAATGCGGCCGCATCAGTTCTACACCTGCATTAACCAAATCGTGTCTTGAAGTTCTTTGCCTTGAACCTAACATACCAGAGCATGTGAAAACTACATGATGAAAAATCACACCAGCATGCCATCAATTAATTCCACAAATATACTAACGCGGATTAGTTAGCTATCAGTAAACATACTGCAAGCCATGTACAAATTAACACTCACACACTCGAAGGAAGTCCCCTTACTGTCTTCATGTTCATTTCAACTCTAATTGGGAGGGCAGAAAAAACAAATGATCCATGTCATCTAGACTTTAATTAAAACTTCAGCGCCCCTTGAGCTGTCAGCACGTAATTTCTAGATTCTTAGATGTAGAACATCAATTGCTGAATTGCTGAAGTACTGTAATGTTATCTGAGGTGCTGGAGTGCATCCTTCAATGTACTGAACAAGCATGTAATCTTGGTAATAATTAATGCAAGCTCTTGGTTGACTCTTAAAATAATAGATTAAAGGAGGATAATAATCTCATAAACCATTAGCCAGTAACCATGGAGATAATAATGGAAAATGATAAATTTAGAATCCAAAAACAGTAAGATTCATCATAGACTAACAACAAAAAATAAGCTAAAAACCATGTACAGAACTCCAATTCGCTAGTTATTTATGAGTTTGGCTGTTGTGCCATTTTCTAAAGTAAAGACTTGCTTGCTTGTTTTGTTTCCTTGTCCATATACAATTTATAATAAATACAAAAAAGGAAATATAGAAAGAGGCCTTGTAAATAAGGTTGCACATCTGAGGTCCAAGAAAAAAACCTTTGCACGTACCTCAGACAGAGAGACAACAGTGGTGAGGAACTGAAAGTGGTGGTCTCCTCCACAGATCCGGCATAGTCATCGAGTGAGTCATGCAAGTTTGTCCAACTCTGGTGATCCAACAATTGTACTATCAACATCTGTTTCAATACATTAGTGGCCCTCATCAAGATCTCCAGTATTTAGCTAACCAACCATCTTACCAATTGCTGAATGAAAAAACAATAGTGTATTCTCATCAAGCTGGAGGGCAGTAATGAATCTAGCAAACGGAAATAGATCAGACTAAAAATTACCTGCTACACTAATTGAAAACCAACAGCTCTTGGGTCACAGCTGTGTGCTTGAAATTAATGGTATTGCATCTCCGATGGGGAGTTGGAAGAGGGTAGAGACACGAGAGCTATCAATTAGCATGGAAAAGAGATGAGCAGGCAAGTTGCCGGACCTATTATTAGTAGTTCACTATGGGATCCCATGACGAACATCTCGCCGGTATTTCTGCCGCCCTTAACTGCTGCCGCGAGATCTGCCGGTAGGCTCTCGAGCTTTCTACCGACCTGCGCAATACAGAGAGCGCCTCCCGGAGATTTCCATCTGACGCGCCGCCATCATTCTCTGCTTTGCCATTCCCGAAGGAGTTAAGGAGGGCGAGGGGGAGGGGTGGCCGGGGAACACGGAGGGGGAGGAGCAGAGGATGGACAGGCGGGAGGGCTGGAGGCCGGGATGCAGCTATCAGGAGGACGGCTGGTGGGCGGAGGTGGAGGGGTTTGGGGAGTGGGGAGTGGATCGAAGGCTATGGAGTTGAGCGAGGGCGAGGGGGTTGGGACTACGAGCGAAGGATGGATCGTGGGGAGCGGTTCTTTCTCGGTCCTATTTATTTTAAGTTTTTTCTTTTCCTTGTTCTAACACTTTAGGAGACAGTTTTTTCGTGCGGATGGGAGCGAGGAGCGAAGAGGGACGGGACGAGTGACCTACTGCCAGCCAACCATCACCTCTAGCCTCAACATCTGTTTCAATACATTAGTGGCCCTCATCAAGATCTCCAGTATTTAGCTAACCAACCATCTTACCAATTGCTGAATGAAAAAACAATAGTGTATTCTCATCAAGCTGGAGGGCAGTAATGAATCTAGCAAACGGAAATAGATCAGACTAAAAATTACCTGGTACACTAATTGAAAACCAACAGCTCTTGGGTCACAGCTGTGTGCTTGAAATTAATGGTATTGCATCTCCGATGGGGAGTTGGAAGAGGGTAGAGACACGAGAGCTATCAATTAGCATGGAAAAGAGATGAGCAGGCAAGTTGCCGGACCTATTATTAGTAGTTCACTATGGGATCTCATGACGAACATCTCGCCGGTATTTCTGCCGCCCTTAACTGCTGCCGCGAGATCTGCCGGTAGGCTCTCGAGCTTTCTACCGACCTGCGCAATACAGAGAGCGCCTCCCGGAGATTTCCATCTGACGCGCCGCCATCATTCTCTGCTTTGCCATTCCCGAAGGAGTTAAGGAGGGCGAGGGGGAGGGGTGGCCGGGGAACACGGAGGGGGAGGAGCAGAGGATGGACAGGCGGGAGGGCTGGAGGCCGGGATGCAGCTCTCAGGAGGATGGCTGGTGGGCGGAGGTGGAGGGGTTTGGGGAGTGGGGAGTGGATCGAAGGCTATGGAGTTGAGCGAGGGCGAGGGGGTTGGGACTACGAGCGAAGGATGGATCGTGGGGAGCGGTTCTTTCTCGGTCCTGTTTATTTTAAGTTTTTTCTTTTCCTTGTTCTAACACTTTAGGAGACGGTTTTTTCGTGCGGATGGGAGCGAGGAGCGAAGAGGGACGGGACGAGTGACCTACTGCCAGCCAACCATCACCTCTAGCCTTTTAATATAGTTTAGATCATGTTCATTAGGTAGGAAACACGTGGTACTCTCTCGGTATCGTTTCCTTATCGTATCACTAGTAGAAAAAAGGGCTTCCATTCGCCCCCATTAGTCCCCAACGTATTCGTTCCGCGGCTAAAGGGGCCATCAGTCCCGGTTCATTTGAAAATGTGGGCCAGGGGGCATTAGTCCCGGTTCAAATGGGCCCTTTGGTCCCGGTTTGCGCCACCAACCGGGACTAATGTCTTTGGGCCTTTAGTCCCAGCTCGTGGCTCAAACCGGGACTAAAGGGCACCCTTTAGTCCCGGTTCGTGCCACGAGACGGGACCAAAGGCCCGTTCAAACGAACCGCCCTCTTCCCGCGCCAGTTACGACGACGCTTCGGAATCGATCGACATTAATGAGCATCACTTCGTATCATCGCGCTCGGGAACCACCGGCGGCGCTTTGGAAATAGATCGTCTTCACACCGCCGGTGTCTTCTCATCTCCCTCTCTCTACTATATATAGCACTCATATGATCATCTTAAGCACACACCACATTCTCATCCTAATCTTCTTCTTTCCCAAAACATCTCCCACGCATCACCACCGCCAGCGCCCTCTTTCTCCCTCTCAATGGCGGAGCAATTTCTACCTCGATCTCGGCTCTACTACGTCATCATTGAAGAGATGAACTTCACCATCACGGAGACTCTCCGTGCATCAAGGGTGGAGAAGTGGATCCGCGCCGTCAAGCGACGGTTCCTCGACGCCGCACCGATCAAGTGCGTGGGCTTGGACGGTGAGTTCACCACTCACGAGGTCCCTCAGCGTGCGGCCGTCCTTCAAATTTGTGTGAGTCTTATTGTTATTCTATTGGATGAGTGTAATGTTTGGAAAAATGTACTCCCTTTGTTTCGGTTAACAAAGTCTATTAATTTTCGAATTTGTGATTTTTCAAGAATTTTGGCTTTTTTGAATATTTTAATTATTAAAAATTAATAATTAAATTATGCATAAAGATTATTTGAAATTCATTGGTGCTTATTATACTTAATCATTATTGCTTATTATACTTAATCATTGTTGCTTATTTTGTGAATTTATTTGGAATTTAAAAAAGTAATATTATATATTACCAAAGTGTATAGGTTAATAGAATTGGTAGCATACCATTATCAAGAAGTTGCGAGCGCAGTCTTGAAACCTAGTAGGGAACGAATAGAGAAGTTAAGCGTGCTAAGGGTGGAGCAGTGTGAGGATGGGTGACCAATCGGGAAGTGAGGACCACAAGTACTTGTAATTTGATATGAGATATGGAGTGAGAGCCATAAGTATCTAATTTGATATGAGAATAGAGATGATTAGATAATAGAGAAATAAAAAATAGAGAAATACAGAAATTCTGAAACAGAAAATACAAATTTTATTCCGAATGGACCTTTAGTCCCGGGCCGTGTTACGAACCGGGACCAAAGGTCCTCCAGCCGCAGCATATGCCTCGGGCCACGTGGAGGCCCATTGGTCCCGGTTCGTAAGCAACCGGGACTAAAGGCTGGAGCCTTTAGTCCCACTTTGTTAGTCCCGGTTGCTACAACCGGGACTAATGGGCTTTACAAACCGGGATTAAAGGCCTTTTTTCCACCAGTGTATACAGTGATGTGCTCCATTTATGGTGCCGGATAGTCTACAATTTCATAATAGCGGTCATGTGCAACATTAAAAATCTTAAGCTTCTACTTGACCAAAGTATTATTTTGATAGATTAGGGAATACAAGTAATTGCTTAATTCTACTACTCCCACATTGCAGGTTTATATGATGATTTTGATATTTTCCCAATAGCATGGTCACAAAAAAAATGCCCAACATACTAAAAGCATTACAAGACCAACACAAAACATATATGACTAAACCATCATGTTTTCCGGAGCAGCCCATCAAGAATAGTAAGCATCAACAATATTGGATATAATGCACACAAAAAAAGGAAATTCAGGAATCAAATTGTAGGATGGATTTTGTGTGTAGGTCGCAGTTTAGTTTATATGTTTTTACAATTTCCAGGTTCACATGTTATACTTCACATCCATATATACCATAATTACAATATATAAAAGCTAAACATACAAGTATAGATAATCTTCACATGTCATACTCCTGAAGCTGAAGGCCAGGTCTTGGATTTTATTAAAGATGATATTCTATTGCTTGGAACCTGACAAGGGTATAGTTAATATAGCCCGTTAGTTGAGTACCCCTAAGGCCCGTATAGCTAGGCCCAATTGTAATAATAGTCGAATACGAGTCTTTACCGTATATCGATATTGTAATCTGTGTCGGACCCTACCCGATCCTCGAGACCTGGCCATCTATATATATGGGCCAGGAGGGGACGGTGTAGGCCAGATTGAAAGCAAGCCAGGTTGAACACCCAAGTTTACTTTCAACATGCACCTATTTCGACTAACTTTACCTTCGAGTTCATCCGACGCCCTATCTCCCCGATCCTAAGTCCTTCATCTAGGACATTTGTCGAGTTAACCCCTCGTCAATTGGCGCCGACCGTGGGGAACTTGGGCGTTGGAATCATGAATTCGACGGCTTTTTCGCTTTTAGCCAACAACAGTTCAGAACTCGACGGAAGTCAAAAGATGGAGTTAACCATTGGAAGTTTGAGCATCATCGTTGAACCATCGGGTTCATCCCGCCTCTCGGATTCGACGAAACCAGATCCGTCGGCAAACAAGCCCGAAACAGAAGAAACATTGGAATCATCAGAAGGCTCTTCCAGCGAGGCAAACTCGCCGGTCAGTTTCGACAAAACACCAATCGAGGACTCAGAAGGCGACAAAATCCAGAAAAATTTCGACTTAGAAGAAATAGCGTGTCAGACGCACAACAACGCAAAGGACTTCGCCGTGGGAAGCAGCGGCGTCTCCAAGGTACATCAGTTATGCGTCATTATCACTGAAGCAGAAGAAGAAAACAATAGCAAAGGAAATAAGAATGTCGACAGGCAAGTCGACAAAGTAAAAGATCACAACAAAAAGGAAAAGGAGAAAGTCCATGTTTCGGCTGGTGAATGGAGGATGATCAAGTCAGCTATCAACCACGGTACAGAAGTACCCGAAGGATCGAGAAGAGAAGTACTAATGGGATATCAGTACGCATTATACCAGCACAGGAAGAAACTAAGGGAGGAAAGAGATATGGATTTTAACAGTATATCAAGAGAGGAATACTGGGAAGACTGCAGTGAGGATTCAGAATACAGCAAAGAAAGGCGTGGAGACCGAAAACACAACAGGGGGGCGACAGCATACGTCAGAGAAGAGGAGTACTCAAGGAGCCCCACCCCGCAGCTAGAAGAGGAGGAAGTTGACTTCATACAAAAAACACCAGAAGCAGCACTAATAGCAGCACAAGCATATTTATTAGCTACAAGACCAGAACCTGGAGACCCACGAGAAGACATGCACCGAGCCGCGATACGAAGTCTCGGAATAGTAGAAGGAAAGATCAGGGAACAAGGTCGAGAGACGAAGTCGACAAACTGCAAGGGAAGTGGAGAGGAGAAGTTCAGATACAATTTCAAAGATAACGAGTATAGCGAGTCGTCAGAAGAGAAAAAGTGACAGAAAAGGAAGGAGGACGCAAGAAGTATAATAGCACAAGCTCGAGTAAATATATCGCGTTACGCTTGGAGGGAAGAGAACTACGAGGGCGACGATAAAGATAAGGGTGCGTTATGCTTTACCCGCAGGGTTCGCAAAACACGGGTACCCAAAGGATTCAGATTACCATACGACCAACCTAAGTATGATGGGTCGCAAGAACCTACCCTATGGTTATCGGATTATCTTCAGGCAGTGCAGATATTGGGGGGAACAAAGGCGACTGCAATGCAAAGTTTGCAGCTGCACCTCACCGGCGCCGCACGGGCCTGGCTGAATATCCTACCCGACGAATCCATCGGAAGTTGGGGGGAACTCGAAATTCAATTTACAAGAAATTTTCGTTCTACCTACAAACGCCCAGCGTCACTGGAGGAAGTTAAAACATGCGTGCAAAGAAAAGGCGAAACGCTACGTTCTTATATCCAACGCTGGAGTATAATCAAAAACTCAGCAGAGGACGTCTCCGACGAACGAGCAATAGACGCCTTCTCGGCCGGACTTCGTCGCTCAGATCTCGTGGAAGAAATAGGAAGAACAAGACCCACGACAGTAACCGAGCTAATGGAACAAGCCAACAAATTCGCTGATGGAGAGGACGCGTATAACAACAAAAGAGGACGTTCACCAGAAGTCGACAAAATAAGTAGACAGAGGAGACGATACCGCAGCAGGGATAATCAAGGAAGGCGAAATCAGGTGGCCGCAGGTTATGTACTAGAAGAAAAGGAAAGAAATGAAAGCAGGAGGTTTCAGGCAAAAGGAGTAGAAAAATTGAGATACTCCGGTCCTTCGGCCGAGGATATGCTATACGGACCTTGTCGAATCCACTACGCGTACCTCGACGGGAAAAGAGTCTCAAATCATCAGATGAAGGATTGCAGGACATTCCTAAGGTTGCAAAGCGCCATGAGCTCAAAACAAGAAGGGAGGCAAGGAGAAAGACACAGAAGTCAAGGATATCAAATGCAAAAGCTAGCAAGGCACTCAGAGTCAAAAGTGTACATATCAGCCATGATTCAACCGGTACCCAAGTCGAAGAAGGAGCAAAAGAGCATATCCAGGCAAGTCAACCTAGCAATATCATCACCACCAGCTACCACAGAGTACCTGCGGTGGTCAGAACAACCAGTCAAGTTCAGCAGAGCAGACCACCCAAGGAAAGTCCCCAGGCCAGGTCACTCGCCTATGGTTTTAAAGGCACAAATAGGAGGGTACGACATCGGAAGAGTGTTCATGGATGCAGGGAGTGGCATAAACTTAATATATGCCAGAACCCTAAAAGCAATGTGCATATCATTGACGAGTCTGAAGCCAACAGATTGCTCTTTCCACGAAATAGTACCAGGAGCTGCAAACTACCCTTTGGGGAGAATAGAACTCGATGTCTGCTTCGGCAGTAGCGGAAACTACCGAAGAGAGAAGCTGGAATTTGAAGTAATGGACTGGCCGTCACAATATCATGCAATCCTGGGGCGCCTAGCATTTGCAAAATTCATGGCAGTACCACACTATGCGTATCTTACGTTAAAAATTCTAGGACCCAATGGAACAATCATAGTACAAGGGAGCTTTGAAGTAGCCAATACATGCGACAGGGAATTCAACAGGATGGCGCAAACCTTCGGCATGACAGCGGAGTACGAGAGGTTAAAAGGAGAAACGGATCACAATGTACTACCCGACGTTGGACGATCCCTGCCAGATCAGGCTTTCGACACATCACATGACTCGAAGAAAATCCAGGTCCATCCCACAGATGCAAACAAGACGACCTCAATTGCGGTGAACTTGGATCCCGCATAGGAAAGCGCGCTCGTTGAGTTCCTCCGTGAGCACTGGGAAATCTTCGCCTGGTGTCCATCAGACATGCCAGGGGTTCCCAGGGAACTCGTCGAGCACGCATTAAACGTAGATCCAAAGGCAAAACCAGTCAAGCAACCATTGCGACGATTCGATGAACCTAAAAGGAAAGCGATAGCATCAGAGTTGCACAGGCTAGAAAATGCCGGATTTATCAGAGAAATCAAAACCTCGAGTTGGGTGTCGAACCCAGTCATAGTACCCAAGAAGAACACAGACGTACAAAGAGTATGTGTCGACTACACATCTCTCAATAAGCATTGTCCAAAGGATCCCTTCCCTCTACCCCGCATCGATCAGATAATCGATTCAACAGCGGGATGCGCAAGGCTTTCATTCTTGGACGCATATTCTGGCTACAATCAGATCAAATTGAAGAAAGAAGACGAAGAAAAAACGGCCTTCATCACACCATATGGGGTGTTTTGCTACCAAGTGATGCCGTTCGGCCTAAAAAATGCAGGAGCAACTTATCAACGGATGATGCAAAGTTGCCTCGGAAGTCAAATAGGGCGCAACATACAAGTCTACATTGATGATGTAGTCATCACCACAAGAGAGGAGAAATCTCTAATCAGCGACTTGGCAGAAACCTTCGACAACTTGAGCAAGTACAAGCTTAAGCTTAACCCGACAAAGTGCTCTTTCGGTGTCTCAGCAGGACAACTTTTAGGGTTCCTGGTATCAGCACGAGGAATAGAGGCAAACCCAGAGAAAATTCAAGCAATTTTGACAATGGGGAAACCCACGAAACTACACGACGTACAGAAACTTGCAGGACGCGTCGCGGCACTAAGTCGCTTCGTCGCTCGGCTAGGGGAGAAGGCGCTTCCTTTTTATGCACTTATGAAGAAGTCAGACGATAAATTCGAGTGGACAGAAGAAGCAGACGCAGCGTTTGCACAGTTGAAAAAAGTGCTTTCCACGCCACCAGTGCTGGTCGCACCAAAAGAAAAAGAACCACTGCTATTGTACATCGCCGCAACCCATCAGGTGGTGAGTACAGTATTAGTAGTCGAAAGAAGCGAGGAAGGAAAAGCCCATGGCATCCAGAGGCCAGTATATTTCATCAGTGAAGTATTGTCTCCAACAAAACAAAGGTCCACGCATTATCAAAAGTTGGCATACAGTGTCTTCACAACCGCATGAAAACTACGACAGTACTTTGCGGTGCACCCAATTATAGTGGTGAATGAGGCGCCATTGTCGAACATATTGAATAATCCTTCAGCAACAGGACGTGTCTCTTTGTGGGGAATCGAGTTATCTCCCATGGACATCACGTACGAAAAAAGGAAGGCGATCAAGTCGCAAATTTTGCCAGATTTTACGGCAGAGTGGCTGGAGCTGCAGAGCACAGGACCACCAGATTTATCCAGTGTTTGGACAATGTACTTCGATGGTTCTAAAAGAGTCCAAGGCGCAGGTGCAGGAGTAGTGTTGATATCACCTCATGGCGACAAATTGAAATACGTCTTAAGGATGAGCTTTCCACAGGCTTCTAACAATGAAGCAGAGTACGAGGCTTTGTTGCACGGAATGAAGATGGCTAAAGCATGTGGAGCAACTCGCCTAAAAATATTTGGAGATTCCAACCTTGTTGTCCAGCAAGTTATGAACAGATGTGACACAATCAATGACAACATGATGGCCTACAAAAATTTGTACCATTATCTCGAAGGAACGTTCGATGGATGCGAAGTCTCGCACGTAAGCAGGAACAGCAATGAAGAAGCCGACAATTTAGCAAATATCGGGTCACAGTGTTTACCTGTGCCATCCGGAGTATTTTGGGAGGAAATAGTAGAAAGGTCAATAAAAAGTGGAAAAAGTTCGACCACTACAGGAGGCTCGGGGTCTACATCAGAACCAGAGGAGGTCATGATGATAGAAGAAACATGGATGCAGCCATATCTTGCATACATGATAAATAAAAAGTTACCAGAAGATGCAGTGGAGGCCAAGAAGATAAATCGAAGATCGAAAGCGTTTGTCGTGTTATAGGGGAAATTATACAAGAAAAGTATTACTGGCGTTTTGCAGCGTTGTGTAACGCCCCAAGAAGGACAAAAAATACTACAAGACATACATGGTGGAGTATGCGGCCATCATGCTAGCAGCAGAGCAATAGCAGCAAAAGCTTTCCGAGCAGGATTCTATTGGCTAACAGCCATCGAGGACACAAAAGATATAGTTCGAAAGTGTGAAGCATGTCAAAGGTTTGCATCTAGACCGCACGCACCAGCAGCGGAACTACAAACAATACCATTATCTTGGCCTTTTGCACAATGGGGCCTCGATATGGTGGGAAAGTTGCACAAATCCTGGCCAGGAGGGCATGTCTACATGCTAGTGGCCGTCGATAAATTCACCAAATGGGTGGAAGCGGCCCCGGTGACAACTCAAGATTCTACAGCAGCAATCAACTTCATCAAGTCCATCGTTTTTCGTTTTGGTGTACCATACAGCATCATCACAGACAACGGGACGAATTTCACTTCAAAGGAAGATTAGGGATCAAGCTAAAATTCGCATCGGTGGCGCACCCGAAGACAAACGGGCAAGTCGAAAAAGCTAATGGCCTGATATGTAACGGGATAAAAAAGAGGCTCCTAGCGCCTCTCGAGAAAGCCAAGAGCGCTTGGGTAGAAGAATTGCCCTCCGTTCTTTGGAGTCTAAGAACTACGCCTAACGCGGCAACTCAAGAAACTCCTTTCTTCTTGGTTCATGGCGCAGAAGCCGTGCTTCCAGTCGAGGTTACACACGAGGCTCCAAGAGTGACAGCATATGACGAGACAACATCAACAGAAGCATTGCAGGATGATGTCGATGCACTAGATGAAGCAAGAGATAAAGCATTAGAAAGGGCTACGCAGTATCAACAGAATCTACGAAACTACCATAGTAGTCGAGTTCGTCCACGATCCTTCGTGGTGGGAGACCTAGTTTTGCGACTCAGGCAAGACAGCCACGGCAAGTTGGAGTCCCCTTGGGTGGGATCTTATATCGTCACTGAAGTAATACCTGGAGGAGCATATCGACTACAAGACAAGAAGACTGGGAAGGATGAGAGCAACCCATGGAATGCAGAGCAGCTACGGCATTTTTACACGTAGAATGCATATAGTGGTATTTATAAAATTCGAGTTAACCTTCTGAACCTAGAACATGAGGCCACAGGTCAGGTTCTTTGGGTTGAACTCGACAAAATTGTACAATTATTATTTCTTCGCCTTGGGGGCTTCAACCCTCGGGTCGTACGAAAGGAATTTTTATCACGACTTGGAAGACTCTTTTCATTGAAAGGTTGTGTAGTCAACCCGATAAATATTCAAATACTATGGTTCACAAAGGAACCCGATATTCTTGGTTCACAAAGAACCCGATAGATGGAAAGCATACCTCAGAACAATAAACTTGTTTTCTTGGTACTAGCAAAAAACGTTGACATAAAATACGACGATTCATTACAAGGGAATATGGCAACAAGGACATTATCAAACGATATTACATAAAAAAGCAAAATCCTAATGGAAGTGGACTTCAGCTTCATATTTCTTCTGGCAGAGGGTGCCGTCGTAGATCTTCACGTCGAACTTCGACGTACCGATGTGAAAATCGAAGGCCATGAAGAAGCCTTGGTGGATGTCGTGGTCTTCTGCGAACTGCGACCAGCCACCCTTAAAGTATTGCTCGCCGTCGCCATCATACCACACCTCCACCTCGTATGGGACACCACTGCCAGACTGTTCGCGGAGAACCGCCTCTCGCAGTTCGCGCCCATCCATGAAGTTGGTGAAGCTCAGCGGCAGGCGCTGAATCTCGCGGCACTGCGCCATGGCGATGCAGAGGAAAGAAAAGACCTGGGAAGGCGCAGCAGGAGCAGCGGAAGTAGAAGGAGGAGGAGCGACTGGACCTGGAGCAGCGCCAGTCACCTTGGGCTTGTTCTTGCTACCAGGTGGGCGCCCGGGGCGACGTTTAGCCGGAGCGGCCGATGATGATCCTGTTGCAGCCAGAGTGTTGGTGTTCTTGTTTTTGCTTCCACGAGGGCGACCTCGGCCTCGGGGCGCAACCGGAGAACCAAGATTCAGACGGGAGCCATCTGCATCAGCCATGAGGACAAAGGAAGAAAGAAAAACCCTAGATGGAGGGAGAAGATGATGCGGCGGAGGAGGAATTGGATTACGGTTTTTTACCCTTGATAGAGGATGCTTTATTTATAAGCACGTATTATCGGACCCCCGTGCTAAAACAAGGCCTGTCAACATATTTTACAATAGGAGTTAAATTCTGCACACAGCAGACGATAATATCAAAGAACAAGAAAGAGAAGATTGTGGTTACATGATATGAAAACCTCGACTTGGACTCGGGGGCTTGCAAACAGTAGACAGTTAACAGAAGGAAGAAGACATGACCTTTGAGCCTATGCTTGACTACAAGTATCCAAACATAGCCTCGGGGGCTACTCCCATCGGGAGCGCTGAGCGCGCACCCGATAGAGGAAGAAGAAGGGTGAGTATACAAATCTTGACTATGTAGTCGACAAAAGTGCAGAGAGATTACTCCCATCGGGAGCGAAGAAGATTAATTTAAATCCGAATTTCTTTGATTTCATCAGTCAAGAATTTGGCTGCGACATAAGATTGTCGAGTTACGTTATCGCAACGAAACTCGAATGCCGTGATTTATCACGAAGGTAAGACCCCAGGATCCGTCCTGTGTGGCCCGGTATACGCACATGGATGCGCTCTGCTGGCATGTATCCGTGTCTACGACACGAAGAAAATCCTGGTGGACGCATTGGGTACCCTGAGAACCACTGGGATTCATTCTTTGTAAGTCCTAAATGCGGCAAAAGAGTGGGTTTGACCGGTATCCCGAATTCAAGTCCAAGGGGATTGAATTTGAAGTAGGTGACAAGTATCTGTTCCGGCAGTTAACTGACCTCTTGATCCGTCAGAGTTGTCAGGCTTGTTCATCAAGACCCCTTGCGAACAAATTATTATAAGTCAAAAGACCAAAGTCGAAGATTTGAAGATAAAGTCGAAGAATTGATCAAGTCGAAGATTTGAAGATTAGAGATTCAACCCGAATCTACAATTCTGGCAGAATCTCAGGGGCTACTGACAAGGGTATAGTTAATAGAGCCTGTTAGTTGAGTACCCCTAAGGCCCGTATAGCTAGGCCCAATTGTAATAATAGTCGAATACGAGTCTTTACCGTATATCGATATTGTAATCTGTGTCGGACCCTACCCGATCCTCGAGACCTGGCCATCTATATATAGGGGCCAGGAGGGGACGGTGTAGGCCAGATTGAAAGCAAGCCAGGTTGAACACCCAAGTTTACTTTCAACACACACCTATTTCGACTAACTTTACCTTCGAGTTCATCCGACGCCCTATCTCCCCGATCCTAAGTCCTTCATCTAGGACATTTGTCGAGTTAACCCCTCGTCAGAACCTATTCCCTCGGTTCCGATTTAATTGACGCGGCTTGTACGATACATGGTGTCCCGAAAATCCTTTCCACTCGCATCGATTAATTAGGAACGGAGGGAGTACTAACAAGAAAAGACTTTGGGAGATCAGATGTTTAAGATAGGCGCCGAACCTGATGATGGCAAGTGATTAGTTTAGCTTCATGTTTCTCTCGTTTTTGTCCTCTCTAGCTAGTAACCGAGACTACTTCTTCTCCCGCTTAATTGATGCAGAACAACTTGTTCCTTCAAAAGAAAAAAGATAACATAACAGTAGAGCATAGTAAAGGATGTTTTTGGACAGTGATGCATAAGAGTTGTGGTTTCATACTTTGGGATGCGTGTAAGGGGGTGACAATGAGCAAATCTAGCAAGAGGACTGAGATGATCGGAAATTAATAAAACAAAAATAAGGAAACATTTTTTTCAAGTTTCTTAAATCAAAGCAATCCTTTCGTAAATCCAAACGATCTTGTAATCAATCCAGGCAAGACTTCTGTAGTTATGGTTTCTTCGTGTTGTCGCATAGATACGACTGTACGAGCCTCATAATTTTATAAGATACAAGGAAAATCACGTGTTCTGTTTCTCTTTATTTTTTTGCACGGAAAACCACGTGTTCTCTGCTCACGCACATGATGTTTTTGGACAGTGATGCATAAGAGTTGTGGTTTCATACTTCGGGATGCATGTAAGGGGTTGACAATGAGCAAATCTAGCAAGAGGACTGAGATGATCGGAAATTAATAAAACAAAAATAAGGAAATATTTTTTTCAAGTTTCTTAAATCAAAGCAACCCTTTCGTAAATCCAAACGATCTTGTAATCAATCCAGGCAAAACTTCTATAATTATGGTTTCTTCGTGCTATCGCATATATACAACTGTACGAGCCTCAGAATTTTATAAGATGCAAGGAAAACCACGTGTTCTGTTTCTCTTTATTTTTTTGCACGGAAAACCACGTGTTCTCTGCTCACGCACATGAGTCAGGACAGCGAATAAATAGCATTCATCTAGCGAATCAATGTTGTACTTCAATAAAATCATGTTATAAAAGGTGGCATGGTGCCAACGTGGTACTAGCCTCAGAAGTTCCGCACTAGTATTACTGTATTACTGTATGTGTTATTGTGTTTCATCTTAGATAGGACTTGAGAGGCGCTGGGCTTGAGAGACATCGGAAATTCAGGAATCACTTTGACTTACCATGTTGTTACCATATCTGTGGCTGCATGCATGGCCGCACATGGCGACGTTTCAACGATTTAAAGGTTACGACAGATTCTCTAGGAGGCATTTGAGAGCCTGCAAAAGTTCGCCTGAGGAATGCATGAGTGTGCAGCGAGGAGCGCACAGCCCAGGTTTTGCGTAAGTCCCCATGCATGCCCAAATCGTGAGTTGGTCGAGTTTCATTTGTAGAACATGTGTGACCGAATAGATTCCAGCCGCTCTAATCAGGAATATACTTGTATCTCTCTATAACCCCGAGTGAAATTCAATATTGTGCGAGCGGTGCCGGCGTGCCGCCAATGGGTAGCAATAGGCTTCTGCAGCACTGCCAAAGTAATCAGGGTGTGTGCGGCTTGGCGGCTCTATTTTCGACCATCTCGAGGTCTACCTCATCCACTATATCCCTAGCGTAGTGCCGCAGAATTTGCAATTCCCTTGCTGGTCTAGATATTGATACGCCCGAAATAAACTGAGATGGAAGGAAATAAAGGAGAAGTAAGATCATTTCATCAGCCTCCTGTAACATGAGGAGCAACTAATGTTGTGTTTATGTAGCAATTTTTATTGCGGGATGGGAATGATACTCCAGTAATTACTACAACCGGCTTCATTGAGCTTCAGAAATCAGAATATACAAGGAAAATAGTCTTCAGCACTACACATGTTCCTTGCCGATATCCATGATAGAGGTAATCCGTAATCGGTAGCTAGCTTCATCTAGCAAAACAGTGTACATCTGCATCCAACCACCAGTATTAAAGGTGCCCTGAAGAAAATGTGGTACTACCCCTAGTAACTTTCTTGCAAACGATTAGAAGATGGGATATATGGAAATGAAGGATAAGGAGGCTGACGAGTTGAAACATAGAGCTACGATGTCGTCTTGTGTTTTTAGATGGTTGATACATGTCTCTACTCTCGCTGATGCGTGTTTTGTAATAATCTGTGACCAAACCTTTTTTTAATAAAAAGTCGTATGCATCAATTGATGCAGAGGCTGGGGCTTCTCCCCTTTTCAAAAAAAAAATATGGAAATGAAGGAGATTATTTCACAAAACCGAAGGAGAGAGGGAGGGAGAGGAAAGTTTTTTTTGCTATGTTTTGCATATTAATTTGGATAGGATTCCTTAAATATTAGCAAACTTAGGCTTGTGAAACATCAGGAATTTGTAAACCACTGGCACAGGCCTAATTGTTGCCTGCCGTAAACCCATAACCGTGGTTCCGTGTATGAGCGCACGTTGCGATGATGCATCACCCCATGGAGTGTTGGTTGCGGCCGTAGTATTCTGATTGCAATGCAAATCACACTCAGATTAACCAACAGCTGAAATATTACAAGCTCGTAAATGAACATTTTAGTGACAACTATATTATATTCCTTGTAGAAACGTATGACTATACAAGCATCTGAACTTTACTAGATGTAAGGAAAACCACGTGTTCCCTGCTCAAGCTCACAGTGCAGAATCAATAATGGCCTTCATATAGGAACGCATTGTACTTGTACACTAATAAAATCATGTTACAAAAGGTGGCATCGAGCCATATTGCCTCTAGTAAGTTCCTAGTAAGTTAGAAGCGAATAATTTAGGAGTTAGTGTTACAAACTAAAAATAAGAGTGGAGGGGTCAGAAGTTTGTCAGTACTATATATGTGTTTCACTTTGGATAGAACTTGAGAGACGGTCGGCTTGAGAGACATCATGAACTCACTTGTCACTTTTGCTTGGCTTATTGTTACCTCACATATGAGCATATGCGTATTGCCACACATGGAAATGTTGCAACACTTCAGGCTTACGGTCAAACCCCCTGTGAGGCATTTGAAGATCTTCAAAAGTTCAAGCCAGGTCCCCATGCGCATGAAGCTAGGATTAGGCGGATGCCATGCTATCTAGAGTTTCAGTGGTATTTTTTTAGTTGGGCACTAGAGGGCAAAAAGTCAACTGATTTTTAGAGTTTCCGTAGTACTTTTTTCTCCCGTTAGAGGGCCGAAAATTGGGTCATCACCTTGGTAGTCATATCGGGGAGATCTACGATTGGCATGCTTTAATCAACGTAACTTTTAGCCCCTACACTTTTGGGAAACTCAACCCACGGTTATAAGATTCTCCACCTAAAAAATCAAAGATTATATCCCTTTTCCCTTTAACATTACAATATTTACAAAAAATATGCCACTATGGTGATTTACTCCAAGTACTCCAACAAAATTCCACACCTAGCGTATGAAAAATATATTTTTGCAGTTGCCACAACATTCAACAAGCATAATGATACAAAAAGGTCGTTAAACAATGTTTTTTTCTGTAAATATATTTGCAACAAAATTCGCCGACATTTTCAAAACGAAACCACAAACAAACTACAACAAAAAACCATGTGTTTTCTACAATAAAATATGGTTAAGCAATAGGATTTTCTGCAGATTAATTAGCAACCAAAATTATTAGCTATTCCAACAAAAATTACAAAGAATTACAAAAAACATGTGTTTGCAACATATGGTAAAGCTTGTATGCAATATCAAAAAAATCTAGGACAAACACAAATTTGTAGCAAAATCCCATGAAACCTTGCAACATCTCGTGCATGATTTTGCAACAAAACTTATGAGAATTTGTTACAAACTTAAAAGACGTATGCACCATCAATTTGGTTACGAAATCTAACAACTCCAAAGTATGATAATTAAGTGCATTAAGTGTTTTATGTGTGAAAATTAATGATCGTGATGTAATTAACCCTCCATGTAGAGCATTAGAGTTTTGTACTAATCCAATATGTGGCCTCTTGTAATGCACTTTTAGCCATCGTGTACTGTGTATGATTTACCCCTTCGTTATTAAGGCATAGTTTATTTGTTAAAAAAAGGTTTTGACCAACAATTATTAATATGCAATTTTTTGGAAACCATTAATATGCGAATTATGTGATAAAAAATTACTATAGTAAGAGAGTGCTTTTGAAAACGTGTTGGCATAACTTTCATGTCATATAATCTTGTATTTATTGAGCAATCATCTGTCAAGGACTTATCTTATGGAAACAAAATACACCTTATTTTTAAAGATGGGGGGGTGGAGGTGGAGGAGTACATAATATTCTGAGGCACTTTCACCAAAAGTTAAATCACTCGCGTGTTGCTTCCATTATCTCTCTTTGATCTCCTTCTAATACTACCATATAAGTCTAGAGCCACGGGGAGATAGAAGGGAAGTACGAGGACAAAACTTAATATTTCTTTTGTGATGAGAATGATACTCTACTAGTTACTACAACCAACTTAATTGCTTCTAGTATATCAGGGTTAGAAGCTATTGCAGTTAATGTTCTTTTCTCTATGATTATGAGTTATCTGAATGCCCTAACTTACTAAGCCATATGAATTAGATGAGCTTGTGATACTAATTGTCTAGGGACTCTAGTATCTAGAGAATTTGCTGGGTCCTCTTTTCTAAATGAGTAGTGTTCTGTTTGCCATGCAAATGAAAATCCTATTGAATATCAGTGAGATGAACATGTTGCGCTAATTGTGTGGGTATTTAGCATGTGGAAATTTGTTTAAATTTCTGTAGATTATCTGAATGAGTAAGATGTCGAGTAGTGTTTTGTTTGCCATAAAAGGTAGTCTGACTGAGTAGGAGTTACAACATTTGAAAATGATGTGAGACCATTGTGATGATACTATAGTCTCGTACGAGCACCTGCAGAGCTTCAAAAGATAAAAGGAAAAATACACTCTGAACCACATGTCCCTGCCAATGACCATGATACAGAATCAATATCTTCATCTAGAAAAACAGTCTGCAGCTGCATCAAGCCACATGGCCATGATATAAGAGGTGGCATGGAGCTCTATCGCAAGCTATTAGAAATAGAGGAATGGGAGAGACAATTGAACAAAAGTGAAAGCATGAATGGAGGGTTATGAAGAGAGTTTACTTTAATGTTTTGGACCTTTTAATAGTGTCTTGCGACCCGGCAGGTAAATACCCATTAGGAGTACGGGTATAAAATAAAAAATTACCCATGAGAGAGACAACTGAACAAAAGTGAAAGCATGAATGGAGGGTTATGAGAGTTTACTTCAATGTTTTGGACCTTTTAATAGTGTCTTGCGACCCAACAGGTAAATACCCAGTATACGTATGGGTATGAGATAAAAAAATATCCATAAGTATGTAAATTATAAAAATATCATAACCATCGGGTATAATAGTGTAACGACCCAGGATTTTGTCAAATTTTGGGGGAAAAACTTTTGCCCTTTGTATTGCTAGAGATGATTGAAATTTCACCGGGAATTAAATTTTTTGAGTCTATTAGAAAGTTTTATTAGAAAATGTTCTTAAAACTTTCTAATTTATTCTTGAAGCCCCTCTTTGAGAAAAGAATTAATTATCAAAATACCTCTCCTTTCTTCCTTTATTCAAACCTATGCAAGTTTGCTTGCAAAGGAGTGAACTCCCAAGGGTATTAAACTTAGTGAGAATTTTATTCAAGAAAACTAAGTTTAAAAGTTATTTTCAAACATTGTTTTGTAAAGAATTATTTCCTATTTTCAAAGGATTTATTTTCAAGTCCCAATTAGCTTTATGCAAGCAAAGCCAATAGGCTTAATTGAGATCTTTATTAAAAACCTTGTTTTGGTTCTGAAAATATGTTTCCAATTGATTTAAAACCTTGCTGTGAATTTTACAAAATTTATGAAATTGGTTTGGCTTGATTTGGATTCAATATGCAAATTCTAGAAAGGAAATAAGAAAAACAGAAAAAGAAAAGAAGAAAGAAAATCAAAAATAGAAAAAAAGGGCCAGAGGGCACCGATTCGGCTCAGAGCAGAAATGAGCCCGTGGCCCAGGAAACAAATAACCGAAGCGGTACCCTGTCTCTCTCTCACCCCGGCTAACTAGTGGGACCCACTCGTCAGCCCGGTCATCTTCTACCTCTAGCCGGTGATTACGCCGGAGTAACGCCCGAGCCCGCCGTTACTCCCCTCTTCATTTCTCTTTACCCCCCTGCCTTAATCAACGAATAACCGCAACTATAAAAACCCCCTCCCTCTCCTCCCCTTCCTCCCTCTGTTTCCAGACCGATTGCGCCGCCAGGCTGTCGGAATCTTTCGCCGGAGATCCGCAGTACTGCCGTAACGCGAGCTCGATTCCGACGACCGTGAGGTATTGCGCCGCCCCTCTCTGGTACCAATCGATTCTTCTCCTCCTCTGTGAACCGTTAGATCTTGATCGAACGCCCCCGAAAGAATCACTTAAACGAAGGGGTATCCTTCGATCTGATCCATCAGATCATCCTTTAATCCGACGCTCCACAACGGCGATCCAACCGAAGCGGTACCGCCCTATCACAGAGCGACACATGTCGATCCCTGGTTCAAACGAATTTCGATTTAGAAACTTTGAATCAGATTCCAGCTCAATCTTGCAAAATTCATATCTTTTGATCTGTAGGTCCAAAAATAGCAAACGATATACCGTTGGAATCCTTGAAACCTGTAGAATCCAGTGGTACAATAAAATCTTATATTTCATGGGTTCAATTTGAAACTAATTTCAAATTGGGATTGAACCTCCTGTTAGTTTGTTTAATTCATATCCTTTGAACCAAGTATCCAAAAATTGCAATTTTGTAGTCTCTGGATTTCTTAGAACTTACAGAACACCATAGAATCTAGAAAACCCAGATTTGATACGTGCACACACTTGGTGCATTCAAATCTTCTCGAATCACTATTTTGGCCATATCTCGAGTTCTAAAATTTATTTTAGGATGATTCCAATTGCAGTGACTTATTATTACTGCAATCTATTCAGTAGCACCACTCTCATATTTTCTAGAACCAGTTCACAATTACTCAATTCTAATATGAGGACCTGAGTAAATTCTACTATAGGGTCAAAACTACTTCTTTTAGAATTATTCCTTCCTACCTAGTAAACCCTTTATCAAACCTGGTCATCAGTGTTATCTGAACAACATCTTGATCAAGATCATGTCTACCTGGAGCTATCTTACTAAGTACCTACTAATTCAAATTACAAAAGTGTTATTAGAGTAAAGGGTGAATACCTTCCATCCTAGTTTCCACCTTGCTACTATGGTATTGACCAGATCAACATCATAGTACTTAACCAAATCCTATTTACTCATCAGGAACCTTAAAGCCATAATTCACACATCACCTATACCTATCCTATACCTATAGCCATTTACTTATACCAAATCAACCTTAGCCTTGCATGGAATCATTCAATTAACAAATGAGTTAATTGAGTAGCTCAATGCTTCTTATTTCCTAGCTCAATGACTAAGTGCAATACATATGCTATTCAAGGATAATTGTTACTACACTTATTCGATAGTAATACTATTGCACTATTTTGTCTCTTATGTGAGTTACCCACATAAGATATTCCAAGAATCAATATGCTTTGATAAAGCCTAAAGACTTCATCAATTATGTAATGCCTAGTCCAAATTATCTCTCCAATCATATTGATCTCTCCCAACTAAGCTCTTCGATTCATATCTCCCAAATCATGATCCTTTACCATATCTTTCTTATCATAACATCTCAATAAAACTAAATTGTTGAACCAACCCCTTCTTAATTGTTTGATTTGTTGGTTGTGTTTGTATGGATTGTTTATATTATGCTATTTCTTGTGCTATAGTTTGTGCGAAGAGCTACGTGCTTAGTTGAGAGAAGTGGAAAGATCGTATTCTTCAAAAAGGCAAGTGACACACATATCCCTCACCCATTTTACTTATGCATTAGTATACTCACCTCTTGTAGTATGCATGATAGGTGTTTTACTCAATTGTTTTATCAAATGCTTAGATCCTAGTAGTGTGTAGCAATCCCTCAAACCCCACCTGTTAGGATGCTAAATACTTTGAAAAATACTGATGCCATGCTAAGATCACTTGAAAAGTGTTTTGAGAACAACTTAAGAACTTCAACTAAAATGAAACACCTGGGTGGATTGGTATGATGATGGAGGCGATGTTGAGTGGCGACCTGGGGCTACACTATGTGTAGTTGCTGCCTGGGCGTACACTTGTGGATGGCCACCCAGGAATAAAGAGATGGCTATGTCTTCCATGCTTAGTGTACTTCCAGTGCAGCCTTATGACATTATGGGCTCTGTCTTGACTGATTAGATGTGGGTGTGCAACTTTGTGCAAGAAGACGGTGGTAGATGAATTATAGGTTGGGAGCGGATCTTGCCAGTTAGTTGCCCTCTCCTTCTAAAAGGTCTCGTTTCATTTTATGTATGGGCATAAAATGAATCGTAAGGTGAAAGTGCACAACCCTTGCAAGGTGTTTAAAACTAATCGATTAGCCGTGTCCTCGGTTATGGACAATTGAGTCTCTAGACATGGAATGTACGGAATAATCTCATCACCTCTTCTGAATGTTTAAAATCTGTCTAGAAACCCCTAGGTAGGAACTAAGGACCATACACTCCGAGGGGTGGTGGTGCCTGAGGTTCCGACTTTGTCGAATTTCGCTCAGTGCTGCATGCCTAGCTAGTATGTGGTTATTGGGGGTTATCTCGACCCTTGAATATTTATAAAACTTTGAAAGTTATACTTGAGAAAGAACTATAGGATAAAACTGGCTTTATGCAAATCAGCCTATGAGATCCACTAGCCAAATAATCATGTAGATAGGCTCCTCACAACAGCCACCAAATATGTGTCTTTTGCCAGTACATCATCGTACTGACCCCTCTGGGGCTGCATATTCAACGTGCAGGTTTTTACTTCGAGTAAGGAACCAGGATTAGGATCTCGAGCTTACATTCCAACATGGCTGCCTGTGGCACGTGATGAAGATGGAGGCTCCTTGCCACTTTGTTATTTCCGCTGTGTAAATTGTAAGGTTTAAGTACTTTGTATCTGGATCCGCGATGTAATTTTGATACTATGCAATGAATATTTCATTTTGTTCTGTGGTGCTATCATTGATCCAGGGAATAGCACTTAACACAGATGTTCCACCTTGTTCTCAAGGTTGGGGCGTTACAAATAGATACGGGTATGGGATCATAATGCCCATACCCACATACCCATGTACCCATCTAATATTTAGATATGGCGTCTATAATATCCTAATTCCTAACATATTAACCTTTATTGTGATGCTTATTTTGTACTTTATGTACGTTCCAATTACCTCTATAATTTGTTGTGAGTTTGAGAACTTAAAGTGTATGGCAATGTGCTGTTGTTTATGATTATGTGTTGTTGTTTTTCATTTAAGATGTGTTGCTATTATGGGTAAACACATATGTTTATGATATATAATGTGTTGTTGTTTTATAATACATTGTAGTTTATAAGTATGTGTTGTTGTTAATAATGTGCTAATATTTATAAATTATGGTTATATGTTGTTATTTACGACTATTTTTTTGTTCAATTTGATATGTTGTAATCACGGGTAATTTTACCCATGGATACCTATTTACCCTGCTAGGTAACGGGTATGGGAAAAACTTACACGGTGGCCCTCGAAAATGCGAGGGAATCAAATTTATTATCTATAAAAGTACTAATTATTTATTAATTATCTTATACAAATAGGTTTTTCTCCTATTTACCCTCTTTGCAGAAAACGTTTTACAAATTCTCATGGGTCTCTCCGATACTAATTAGTGACATAGATTGGAAGAGAAGTTTTATTTTTAAGAGGTTTTTGTTGATACACTACCAATACTTCCTGCAAACAAAATATTGTCATATTAGTGCTAGTATGCAAACATATAGTGATCAGAATTTTAGATTAGCATCATTCCAACTTTCTCCAAAATATTCTTTGTTTTAGAATTGTTACTTTCTATTTTTTCATGTACATAATATAGTTCAAATCCGCCCTTACTTGTTTAAAAAAGGTTGTTGTCGATACATCACAAATAATTTTTGCAATTAATTTACATTGGAGTATCATTGCAGGTAAGTAAATATATAGCAAACCAAGTTTTTTGATTAGTTTTATTATCAAACTTTGCACCGTGCAATTCATTGATAGACTTTATATATCAGGTACTTATTTTTTTTATTTGGCATATCGAGATCCCGTTCAAATGCATATGCATAGTCATATGATATAGCAGGTGTGGATCATTTATTTATTTTTCTTAGGAGACGAGCAATCTATAGCTGGCTCGGTCACGGGGTCATCCTTTTTATATGGAGGAGGCCTTAGTTCGGCCTGAAAAAGGTTGTAGTTAGAGTTTTATGTAGGCACCTCTTTACCATAGAACGTGTCAGATTTAGATTATTTTAGTTTTTTTACATTTTATTATCTGGCATGACTATGTACACAATACGTGACTATTATTAAGTGATATATCCTAGCTGTAAATTCTAAATCTAACTGTAAAACTAAATTTAAATAATATGGGTTAACGTGGTGGCTATGTTAGACATTTCATCCGACTACTTGGGATCCTACTCTTTGAAGCCAACTTCATGCGAGTGAGATTATTTTAATTTTTAAATCTTATACTTAAATTTTTATATATGTATTAATAATATATATATATAGATATGTGTTTACTTTTGAAATCTCTCATACACATTTCCTGTCAAGCTTTTGAATTTTATATACATGCGTGCCAAAATTATATGCTAGCGATCGATCAATATTGTAGTCTTTTTCACGTCACCGAACCAGGAGTCAGCTTCCGGTAGGTAAGCTTTGGATTTTTTTCTTCTTATTATTGACGTATACGAATTGTAGTTAGCCTCCTGTCTCTAAGCTTTGAAACTTTTTTTATGAATGAGATGAGACATACTGTGTGCACGTCCGTGCTAGTCTCAAACTCTCATCTTTAAAGTCAGAATTGCACGTACAATATTGGAAATCGGGCCCATGACAGATAACGTGTTAGACGTTACGACTTTCGCTTTATGTAATGTTATAGTCTTTGGTTAAATCTTAGTCACAAATAGTAGATCTAACTGTCAAAATAATTCTGATGATGTAGATTAATATGGTGTCTTTATTTAACAAACTCCATATTGTGCTTTTAGTATATAATAGATAGATTGTGGATATTGTTAGACAAATAGCAACTTACACATGCGGTGGCCGGCAAAATTCTGGCTGAGGGTGGTCGCAATTTCAAGCAGGAGCAGCAGTGAACGAGGTGCGGCACACAGAATCGATCGGGGACGGTGGACCTCCAGGCCAGCACCAATCAGATCGATCTGAGGCGTACAGGGGAGGACCAATCGGGGAGAAGCAGAACGCTTCCTATAAGAAAGAGATCCATCGGGGAGAGAAGCAGAAGCAATCGCTCAGGAGCGACGACGAGAACGATCAGCACACGTATGTGCAGGTAATCAGCACACGAAGGTGCACGTAATCAGCACATGAAGGTGCAGGTAGGCAGACGCGGAGGCGGTGAAGCAGTTGAGGAACGATGAGAAAATCGATCTAAACCACATGGACGAGTTGCGGCGTTAAAAAAAAAAAACTCTAAACCTGGGCTCTGATACAATGTTAGATAAATAGTAACTTGTATTATCTTCGAACCAAAGGTCACAAATATATATAGTAATTTGATTTGGAGTACAAGAATAATAACTTTAGACAAATATGGACTCCTAGAGACCTAGACCAATACTAATACTACTCTTTAACATATACTAATTATAGTATCAGGGTTTGAAGATTCTGCAGTTAGTGCATTCTTCCATGTGATTGTGAGTGAACTGAATGCCGTAGCTAGCTATCAATGCCACAACAGTGAGATGAGCAAATGATACTAACTGCGTAGGCACTACCGGAGAACAGTGCTTTGCCGTGCGGGCATATCGCACGGCAAAGGCACCAAAACGCACGGCAACGACACTGCCGTGCGTCCACGCACGGCAACGCAGGCACGGCAACGATATGCTCGGCAACGACGACTTTGCCGTGCGTCTCGCGAAGATCGCTCGGCAAAGAGCTTTGCCGTGCGGGCAGGACGTTGCCGTGCGTCCCGGCACGCTGCCGTGCGCGTTTTCTCTGCCGTGGGTCGCTTCCGTTGCCGTGCGTCCCGGCACGCTGCCGTTCGTCGCCTCCGTTGCCGTGCGTCGCCGCTGCCGTGCGTCGTTCTCGCTGCCGTGTGTGTTTTCTCTGCCGTGTGTCGTCCTGGTTGCCGTGCCATTCCCTTTGCCGTGCGCCGTGCACCAGCACGCACGGCAAAGGCCCTGCCTGGCAAGCCATCCGGCCACCCCGGTTCACAGGTGTGCGCCACGTGGTTCCTTTGCCGTGTGTATTCACGGCAAAGTGACCAAATGGTCCTCCATAGTGTTTGCTGTTTTTTTGTTTTTTTTAAATTCCCTGCATTTCAAAATTGCAAATACACATATATGCATATATATAACCTCAAACACATCCAATACATGCATATATCCACAAATACATCAAATAGATGCATACATGCATTCATATTACATCAAACATATTAAATAAATGCATACATGCATGCATATAACATGAAATACATCGACCACACCACAAATAGGTCCAAATGTTCATAGAGTCCACATAACAAGTTAAACATGTAATCTTATTACAAGTTCACGTGCACACTCCATACAAACAAGTGATGAACATATATGATACAAGTTCATAATGTCATCAACCTTGTTCTTCTCCATTGCTTGTTCCTTCTCCTACATGTTCAACAAGTATTAGCATTCTTAACAAGTGATGAGCATATAGGATATAAATTGGCATATTGACATAGAATTGACAAGTGATGGCATTCTACAACCTAGAAGCTCGTTGGGGACAAGTGATGGCATTCTACAAATTTGCATATTGACAAGTGATGAGCATATAGGCTACAAGTATTAGCATTCTTAACAAGTCATGGCATTCTACAACCTTGGAGGCCTACATTTTCATATTGATGAGCATGTAGGCCACAAATTTGCATATTGATATAGAATTGAATATGGTGGCATGGAATGGCTAAATTGGGCACAAGTGTCATGGCATTCTACAACCTAGAAGCTCGTTGGGCACAACTGTAGGAGAACTCACCTGAAAATGGAAACTGCGTCAGGTTCCGAATGATGTTGGGATTGTTGACGGTGTGAGGTGTCGTCGGGCTCTGCTCGGGCGGTGGCGGTGGCTGGATGAGCGGCATGTTCGGCATGTTCATCTGTTGTTGCTGCATTTGATGTGTGGATTAGACCTAAGACAAAAGAAAATAAGATGGAGATATTAAGTTAACCACTTACCCACGAGAAGGCGAAAGGAGGAGTAGGAAAACTCCCCAGTGGAGAACCTAGTACGGACTGGTTCATAATCCAGTTCATCATCTGCTGTTGCTGGGCCAGCTGCTGGGCCATCTGCTGCGTCGCGGCCAGCTGCTGACTAAGCTGCTGCTCCAGAATCGCCTGCCGCTGCTGAGCCTCCTCTTCCCGCTGCCGGGCCTGCTCTTGCATCTCCACCTACGTTGTGTTGTCGCGAAGTCATTAACATTGCAATGGAAAGCATGTAAAGAAGCGTAGAGGAACCGAGAAAGAACATACCCGTAACCGCTCGACCGCTAGATCCGAAGCCCGTGGACATGTCTCTACCTGAGGCTGGTCGCTATCATGTGGGCATAATATATGGAGATAGGTGTGGTAGAGCTATCTGAGAGGTGTGACCACCCCATTGGCACACATGCGATAACACTTTGAAAATCGAGGGGGGTAGACCGCGACGGGCTAGGGTTTCTCCGTAACCAGGATTCGGGGGCTATGCATGTCAAAACCTTTGATTTACACATACATATGACCTAACCAAAGCCAAAGGAACACACTAGCCCACCGACGCGATGTCGTCCGGAATAATCTAGGGTGGTAGACCGCGCGGGTGCAGCGGGCTAGGGTTTCGACGTACATCGCGCTTCGGGGGTAGCAACCCCCTCCAAAGTTATCATGTGTCCATAATATATGGAGACAGGTGTGGTAGAGCTATCTGAGAGGCGTGACCACCCCGTTGGCACACATGTGATAACACTTTAAAAAATTCCCCGAAGCGTGCTTTGCTCCGAAAACCTGATATATATGTGGGGGGGGGGATGACAATGTAGAGTATGTTGTATTAGAAAAATCATGGTATATACACATTGTATTAAGTAACACTAATATATAGTCAACAAAATATAAAACTAATTGAGAAATAAACATAAGTAGTAAAAAGAATAAAACAGAAATGAAAAAAATGAAAAAACTTGTATGCACACGGCAAAGGGCTGCCGCACGGCAAAGGCACCTTTGCCGTGGCTGTTTTCTTTGCCGTGCGCTGGCCCAGCCTTTGCCGTGCGGTGGTTCTTTGCCGTGCGCTGGCTTCACTCTTTACCGTGCCTCTTTTCTTTGCTGTGCGCTCTGCTGCCTCTTTGTCGTGCGCTGCTCGTTGCCGTGTGTTCTATGGCGCCTTTGCCGTGCCCCGTTTCGTTGCCGTGCACCATACTTCTATCGCACGGCAAAGAAATCTTTGCCGTGTGATGACGCACGGCAGAGTTTAGCGGCATGGCAACAATCGTTTTTCCAGTAGTGAGGGATTCTAATATCTGGAGAATTGGTTGTGTTTTATATTTTGTGAACTTCTCCAATCAATCGTTGTTTCTTCCTTCTTAATGAGCATAAAATGTTCTGTTTGTCATGGAAACAATACTTGGATTGAGTACTAGTGAGATAAACATGCTGCGGTAATTCTGTAGGGTTTAAATATGGGGAATGTTGAGCGTCCCCCGGGTGGGATCGGTGGGTTTTATCCCTAGATCACCTGACCGAAACCCGCAGACCTAGCCTCCCGGGTCGCCCAAGGCGACTCTGGAGGCACCGCCGCCACCCTACAAGAGCCCCCCCACACCACCTCAGCTACCCTGCCGTCGTCGGAGGAAGCCGTCCATGGCGGACGGCGGCGGCGAGGCGTCCTTCTTTCATTTTACTTTGCCCTAGCATCCCCAGCCGCCAACATGTATGTCCTCTTCTAGTTGGAGGATCCTCGCGGCCGTGATCCGATCTGGTCATCGCACTGGTGGAAAAAGGGCCTATGGTCCTGGTTCATTTGGGCCATTGGTCCCGGTTGCCGAACCGGGATCCATTACTCGGGACCAATGCTAGTCCCGGTTCCAGCACGAACCGGGACCGATAGGTCTCCACGTGGACGCGCTGCGGCGCGAGGGGGCCTGGGTCATTGGTCCCGGTTCGTAGAACAAACCGGGATCGTTGATCCAGGTTTTTTTTTCCATTTAGGGTTTAGGGTTTTATTTGGTGTGTTTTGTATTCAATTTAATGGTATTATATATATACAGCAATAATGAATATATTACACATCATGGTCACGAATATATTATTCACCGTCTCATCTGTCGTGCTTGGTCGCTATTACAAACGGTAACTCACACAAATTTGATTTTACATCTTCTTTTTTACACTTCAGCCTTCTAAATGAACCGGGTAATAGTATTCTCCTTTCGGATCTATGACTTGTTCTAATAAGAATCCGGCAATTTCCTCTTGAATTGCTTGCACGCGTTCCCGTGGTAGAAGACCGTCCCGCATCCGTTCGATCTAATTTAAAGAAGGGGATCAATATATATGAATGAAACTAAACACAGTTGATGGTAATAAAATAATGTTGAGATTATTGTTTATCATACTTCAAGTTTTTTGATGTTTCGGTCTGCACCCTTCTCTTTGGTCGTCTGGTGAATGAACTCGCAGACATAGTATCCACATAAGTTATTCCCAGCTTCTTGCCTCAAGCACTTTATGAGAACGGAGTTCAATCAAAATAAGAATCAAGCATGATAATTGTATTGAAACTAGAATCAAAGAGATGCGTGGATCTAGCAAGTAGTACTTACATTCAATGGTTTAAATATAAGCTCTGGCTTCCAAACACCCCTAGTGTTGGCGGTGAACCGTTTCCAAGCCTTCTGGAGGCATTCCTGCATGTTCGCCCAGTTTCCTAAAGGTGTGCGTTTTGAGTCCATGACTTTGACTACTCCTTCGTCAACACTAATGATTAACAGAATAAAGTGGAAGCTGCACAGACATAACGAGTCAAATAGCTTAACATCGAGTAAAGCGAAAACAAAATGTGTACAAGACAGGAACACTCACTCGAAGTTGTAAGGAAATAGTATTTCCCTTCTGTTGCTGAAATACTTCAACGATTGTACCAAGTTATCCTCTGTCTCTTTGGGTTTTTTTAGAGTATCTTCATGAACAAAATTGCAGTCAACGAACCCAAGGTCAAAGATTCCTCCTCGGTCGCATTCGAGAATCTTCATTCTGCATATATAATTAGTATAATGATGAGTAAGATTATACAAGCAACGAATGAGCTGAGCTAGAAAGACTTAATAATACTTACAGGCAATAGGCACTGACAATAGTTTTGTCGAGGGCGTCTTGTTGGTAAAACTGAAATAATTCTAGAAATTCCATCAGTAAGAAGCCATCTCCATGACCGTAATGGTGGTGTTTATATCCAGCATAGATCCAGTATGTGGATTCAGCACAGGCTTGTATGTACCAGTTATGCAATCTCCGCATTTTTGTTGGTGGATCTTTGACTAACTCGGGTTTGACAAGAGGATTCCCGTACCGGTATTTGTACGCTATTTGTTGGTACCCCTCGAACTCATCCAGACGGCTCATGTACTCAGCAATAGACAGTCCATATAACTTGGCCTTTTCTCCGTAGAGTTGAATAAACTCCGGATCAATGTTCGGATCATGCCGCTCCTGGGCTCTCCACTCATTGGTATCGTACACTTTGAGCGGTTCGATCAATTGATTTTTCTGTTGTCCGAGCTGGGCAACTTCTTTCCCGACTCTCCGCTCTTTTGCCTCAGCCGACTTGGTAATAGAGCGATTATAGTCAGGTGTGAGCGCTATGGGTTGGTGAAGCTGAATCTTAAGCGCGGCTGCTTTGGCTTTATCTTCTGCGGTGACCGGGAAGATCAATGGCTCCGTCGGCTTTGGCTTTTTCTTGTTAGCCATGTCAGTCTTCCACTGTTGATAATGGGCATCTGCGGCCGTAGCAATTTCCTCATCTGTCTTCTCGTAAGGAAGCTTCTTCATATTCTGATGAGGTACTTTTGGGAGGGGCGATAGCTTACGTTTCGGTGATCGGAACGTGCTCTTGCTGCTGCTGGTGGTGCTGCCCCTCTTAGTATACTTCCACTTTAGTCTCTGAGGCTCAGGGGACGGAGACGGCTGACGCGGCGACGGAGATGGCTGAGGCGGCGGTGGAGACGGCTGCGCTGAGTGGTGAGGCGGTGACGGCGACGGTTGCGCTGGAGAATGGTGAGGTGGCGGCGAAGGTGGACTGCTGCTCTGAGGAGTGGGTGGCCTTGGCGGGACATAATTTGGAAGCACGATGTGCTCCTTTGGCCATACAACAGTCCCCCCTTTGGCTTCTCCTAGTTCAGTCAGGTCCCTATCTTCCCCTGCAGGGTGGTCCAGCTTCAGCTCCTCAAAATCTTGCTTGACATCATCCACCGTGACGACAGCGTACCCTTTTGGAACCGGTCTGCAATGCCAAGTTCCGTTAGGCGCAGTTGGTACGGCCATGCCGACCGCCGCCGTCACCCTTAAGTTCATAACTTGCACCTTTAGCTCACAAGCTGTGCTCTCCGTGATATCATCCACTGGGTAGCGTTTAGGAAGAGCCGTCGTCAGTGCATCATCATCACCATCCTGGAGCTGGGTGGAAGCGACGCTGCTTTTCTTATTCGATAGGGCATCGATACCATCGAATGCAGCTTCTACCATGTGCCGCTGAGATTGGCCGCTGATACCTTGCTGGCTAAGTCTATCGAGTCGATCCTGCTGCCGCTTTAATGCTTCTTCTACATTACGCAGCCGGTCTGCAGCTGCCGCTTTCTCAGCTGCCTCCCTTTCCTTTCTCCTCTGATGACTTTTATCGGGATATCTCTTCATTTCCGCGGGGAAGGCAACATTCCACGGCTTGGAGCCCGGTGTGCCTCGTGCTCGTCCGGTGTGTTCATCATTTTTGAGGGCTAGTGTGAGCTCGTCGTTCTCTCTATCGGGAATGAACCATCCCGCTTCAACATCTTGTACTTCACTTCTAATATCTTCGATGGGCAGTAGGGGATGATCTTTGTGTTTCTGGGTATATATTGCCCTCCCTTCTTCGTCCAGCGTGCCCCCATGGCTGTAAAACCAGTTTCTCGCCCGTGGTGTCCATGTTGTGGGCTCTGGTCTGATCCCGGCAGCAATATACTTGACCTCAAGTGCATCCCACTTAGGCATGCAACCGGCGTAGCCAGCAGACCCCATATTATGGTGGTACACTTTCTTAGCAGCGTTCTCCTTATTTATTCTCGACCTTTCCAAAGCTTTCTTCGATGTCTTGTACTTCACAAAATCATCCCACTGGTGTCTTAACTTAGCATAGCCGGCTTGATTGAAATCCGGAGTCTTGTCTAACTTGACAAAGTTAAGGTACAATTTCTTCTTCCAGTTCTTGAATGCCTCGGCCATCTTGATCAGAGCAAACTTCTTGACTCTTTTAAGTAGCTCCTCATTTGCTTTCACCTCCTCATCTGGATTTACATCTATCCTCGGCAGGAGGAAATTAATCATGAGCTTGTCAAAAAGCTTATCTTTGGCAACGTCGCCGACATACGGGACTCCACCGATGCTTGTCCGATTCCATTCTTGAACGATGATCAAGATGGAGTCCCTCACAAGAACTCCGCATTGCTTGACAAATTTTTTTGCGACATCGTCAGGAGCTGTCGGTTCGCCGTCTACACCGACCACTTCGATCCTATATCTCACAGTGTTATCCAACTTTTTTGTTGGGCCTCGTTTCGTTCTGACGGAAGAAGTGCTCGATCCAGAGGGCTAAAATAAGAAAGAGTGTTAATATATGCATGTATATATATATAGACAGTCGGGCATTACAAAAAAACATATATACACCTCGCCAGAGTTTCCGAGATTTAAGGTTCGGCCGGAGCCGTCGTCTTCTCCCTCGCCACCTTCTCCCTCGTCGGCTTCTCCCTCGTCGCCTTCTCCCTTGTCGGCTTCTCCCTCACCGGCTTCTCCCCCGTCCCAGGCTTCTACCTCACCGGAGTCGTCTCCTCGGTTGAGAGATTCATCTCCCTCACCGGAATCGTTCAGAAACGTCCTGGTGACATCAATATCTGCATTTTCTCGGATCATTCCTTGGAGGAAGTATTCATCATCTTGACTTTTTCTATGTGCTGGATCCATAGTTTATGCAATATACCGACATTTGTTAGTTAGAATACACGCTATATATATTCAAAATGCACGCTAAAACTAATTTTAACTAATTCTAATTCTAACTAACAAACTAACACTAACTTCTAACTAAGTACTAAGTAATATACTAACTACAATCTTACCTAACTAACTAACTAAGGGCATCTCCAGCGGGCCGACCCAAACGGACACCGCGGGGGGGGGGTCCTATTCGGTGCTTCAAGCGCCTATTACGGGCGGACGCCTGATAGGAATTGCCCACCGCGGGTCTATTTCTGTCCGACCGGCGGTGGAGGCCGAAAAAACAGCACCCAGCGGGCCGACCCATCCGCGGCCCAAATTTGGGGCAGCGATGGGTCTGCGCGGACACGCGCGGACCGGGCACGCGTCCTCCCCTGGTACGTCTTCTCCAACGCGACGCGTCCGCCCGCGTCAGTGCGTCCCGTCGCCTCGAGTCAGAGCAAGTGCGCTTTGGGCGCCCCGCTGTCACCTTCAATGCCTGCCGCGGCATCAATGCCGGTGTGGCGTGCCGATTGGGCTGCCGCTCGGTGGCATTCATTGCGGCCGCTGGACGCCCGGCCACTGGCCCCTTCAAAAGGAGGCCACAACGGAGCCGCGGCCACCAGCCTCCATCGCCATAGCCACCGTAGCCGCCAGAGCCACCACATCCCGGCCACCACAGCCCAACCATGGGGTTCTGGAACAAGGGCAAGGGCAGGCACGACCACGAGGCCGGCGGGTCTGGACGCCAGTCTTCTCCGCGCCGCGCCAGGATGACCTCGCCGCAGCGCCAGCGTGATCGCCGGTATATTCCGGTGACTCACTGCCAGGCGCTGTACCAGTGCGGCCAGAGCGTGGACTGGCCGGACTGCAGCCTCCCCGGCGGGTGGCACCTCAACAGTAGGCGCGTGCCGGTCCCGCCGGTGCCGCGCTTCGGCCCGGACCGGGTCGCCGAGATCCGCCGCCGCCGCGCGCTGATGCCGGCGCGCCTCCGCGCCGATCCCGCCTTTGGCTACGATAGCCAATGGTGGGACAACTTCGGGCCGCGGGAGCGCGACCCGGTGCGGCGGGCGGCCTTCCTAGGGGAGGTCGCGCCCAACCCCTACGCCGGCGTGTACATGCCGGAGCCGGGGCCAGAGCAGCCGCAGGCGGAGCCCTTCATCGAGGAGATGGAGGAGGACGCGGAGGAGGCGCCGCCGGAGGTCAAACAGGAGGTGGGTGGCGACGACATCCCTGGCGAGGAGCCCAGGGATGACACCGACGACTTCGTCGGGTGCGTCGCCTATGGCATCCTCGACGCGATGGAGCACGGCAAGGCGCCGCCCCCCCCCCCCCGCCACCGATGACCGAGGAGGAGGAGCTCCGAGGAGGAGGAGAAGAGGCGGTGGGCCGGCATCGACACGGCGCTGGCCATGTCCGTGCACCAACAGCACGGCCGGCCACCATCGCCGCCACCACAGCGTGCGGCGACTCCACCGCCGCCCCGCCGCCACCTGCTGCCCCTGGTCCTCCTCCACCGCCTGCGGCCAACTGGCCGTGGCCGCAGTCGCCCTACATCATCCTCCCCGACGAGGACGACAAGTAGGCCGCGGCGAGGACGACGACGCCGCCGCCCCCTGTGCCCTCCCCGACGAGGGCTTTTTATGTTTTTTTATTTCCTATGTTTTTTTTTACTTTCTATGTATTATATATATATAAGTAATGAAAAAAAAATCAAAAAAAATTGCGAACGTCAATTTAAATGAGAAATTTAAAAAAAGGAAAAAATTGGCCAAAGGGCCGGCCGGCCGGGCCGGGAAGCTCCCTCCCGAGGAGCTCACCGTCGAAGGGGTGCGGCGGTGCTGGGGGGCGGGGCGGCCGTAGGGGGGCGTCGGGGCGGCGTTGGGGGTGCGGGGTGGGCGCACGGGGCCGGGCGTCGCGGCGGCGCTGGGGGGCGGCGGCGCAGGGGGCACCTGCAGAGAGAGAAAGTGATGAGCGGCGGCGCGGGGGGAAAAGGGAGAGGTCACGGCGGCGGCGCTCACCGGGGACGGCCGCTCAAAACTCGGACAGCCTGCCGGCGTGGTTTCGCTCCGCGCGCAAAAGTCTTTAGCAGTTTCAGCCGATTTGGGGGGAAGTGGGGGGGAGGAAGAAGGGCCAGTTATATTTGGGGGGGTCATTGGTCCCGGTTCGTGGCATCAATTGGGACCAATGGATCAACGGTCCCGGTTGATGCCACGAACCGGGACCAATGACCTGGGCGGGGGGCGCTGCTGAGCCGCCACGTGCCCAGGATCATTGGTCCCGGTTCGTGGCATAAACCGGGACCGTTTATCCATTGGTCCCAGTTGATGCCACGAACCGGGACCAATGTTTTCCTTTTTGACGCACAAAATAGCCAATTTCCATTTTTGAGGTGCCGAAATTGGGGTGTTCTATGAAGGAACCACCAAATTAAAGTTTGGCATTGGCACCAACCCATTTTTCAAAAATACTAGACCACCTTAGATGGACCAATTCCCAACCGGTGTATCAGAAACCTTACCGTCCATCCCTCATGAAAAAGACAAATTCCTGCCGATTCGATAGGAGGGTGCGCAGATTTGAACTACACGTACATGATATAATGCTTGTGAATTTTTTTAAAAATCATTTATAGGTTCATAACATGCTATTTCACCAGAGATCTACTTCAAGTTTAGCGAGGCTCAGCCCCGGGCTAAGAAGCTTCAAGCCCGCCGTTTTGAATATAGTTTGAAACGGGCATAAGAAATTCAAAAATGATCCAAACAATGTGAAACCTTCGCGTGGTGTCATATTATGTGTCATAGTTGCAAGGAAAAATATTGAACTTGGAAAATTGCAAACGTCATAAAAAATCCTTCACAAAATGACCTATCATGTTCGAGGTTTCATGGCATTTAGGTCAAACCAGCAATGTTATGGCAAGAATCAGGGCATAGTTTGTGATAATGTGCCCATATTGTGCACACATGTGCATCTTGGAATGGCTTACGATGTTGCAGGAGGAAGTTTTCCTTTTCGACGCACGAAATAGCCAATTTCCATTTTTGAGGTGCCGAAATTGGGGTGTTCTATGAAGGAACCACCAAATTAAAGTTTGGCATTGGCACCAACCCATTTTTCAAAAATACTAGACCACCTTAGATGGACCAATTCCCAACCGGTGTATCAGAAACCTTACCGTCCATCCCTCATGAAAAAGACAAATTCCTGCCGATTCGATAGGAGGGTGCCCAGATTTGAACTACAAGTACAGGATATAATGCTTGTGAATTTTTTTAAAAATCATTTATAGGTTCACAACATGCTATTTCACCAGAGATCTACTTCAAGTTTAGCGAGGCTCAGCCCCGGGCTAAGAAGCTTCAAGCCCGCCGTTTTGAATATAGTTTGAAACGGGCATAAGAAATTCAAAAATGATCCAAACAATGTGAAACCTTCGCGTGGTGTCATATTATGTGTCATAGTTGCAAGGAAAAATATTGAACTTGGAAAATTGCAAACGTCATAAAAAATCCTTCACAAAATGACCTATCATGTTCGAGGTTTCATGGCATTTAGGTCAAACCAGCAATGTTATGGCAAGAATCAGGGCATAGTTTGTGATAATGTGCCCATATTGTGCACACATGTGCATCTTGGAATGGCTTACGATGTTGCAGGAGGAAGTTTTCCTTTTCGACGCACGAAATAGCCAATTTTCATACATTACATAGATTTACATAGGGTTTAGGGTTTAGGGTAATTCTCCTTCGTCGCGTATGTCGATCCCTTGCCTATGATTGCTTCTTAGGCCGTAATCATGGAGCATCTTCATTATTTAACGGGATGCAAGGGTCAGTTTTCATGGTGAAGGGCGGAATTTCTTCAAACTTATCATAATCTGCTGACATGTCTGTCTTGTCCTCGACTCCCGCGATGTTTCTTTTCCCTGAAAGAACTATGTGACGCCTGGGCTCATCGTCTGATGTATTCGTTTCCTTATTTTTCCTTTTTTCGGTCTGGAGGACATGTCCTTCACATAGAAAACCTGAGCCACATCATTGGCTAGGACGAATGGCTCGTCTCTGTAACCAAGATTCTTGAGATCCACTGTTGTCATTCCGTACAGCTGGTCCACCTTTACCCCTTCTCCATTCATGTTGACCCAACTGCACCGAAACAAAGGGACCTTAAAAGTAGGTCCATAGTCAAGTTCCCATATCTCCTCTATGTAACCATAGTATGTGTCCTTTTTCCCATTGTCACATGTTGCATCAAAGCGGACACCACTGTTTTGGTTAGTGCTCTTTTTATCTTGGGAGATCGTGTAAAATGTATTCCCATTTATCTCGTACCCTTGGAAAGTCAATATAGTCGCAGATGGTGTCGCGGCCAACAAGTAGAGCTGATCTCCAATAGTGGTGTCATTCATGAGATGTAATTGCAACCAAGTGCCAAAAGTCTCCATGTGATTTTCTTTAATCCAGTAGTCATCCTTCCCCGGGAACTTGGAGCGTACAACATTCATGTGTTCCTTGATATACGGAGCCACGAAGGTAGAACTTTGTAGAACTGTGTAGTGTGCTTGATTCAAAGAATGCCCATCCCTAAATATCATTGCTTTCTTTCCTAGCGTGCCTTTTCCGCTCAGTCTCCCCTCTTACCGTGATTCAGGAACACCAATCGGCTTAAGGTCAGGAAGAAAGTCAACACAGAACCCAATGACCTCCTCTGTTCCATAGCCCTTGGAGATGCTTCCTTCTGGCCTTGCACGATTACGAACATATTTCTTTAAGACTCACATGAACCTCTCGAAGGGGAACATATTGTGCAGAAATACAGGACCGAGAATGGAAATCTCATCGACTAGGTGAACTAAGAGATGCGTCATAATATTGAAGAAGGACGGTGGGAACACCAACTCAAAACTGACAAGACATTGGACCACATCCTTTTGTAGCCTTTCCAGACTTTCTCGACCGATCACCTTCTGAGATATTGCATTGAGGAATGCACATAGCTTCACAATGGGTACTCGAACATTTTCCGGTAGAAGCCCCCTCAATGCAACCGGAAGCAACTGCGTCATAATCACGTGACAATCATGAGACTTCAGGTTCTGGAATTTTTCTCTGCCATATTTATTATTCCCTTTATATTTGACGAGAACCCAGCCGGGACCTTGATACTATTCAGGCATTCAAAAAAGATTTCCTTCTCTGCTTTGGTAAGAGCGTAGCTGCTTAAGTATTGACGGCCTTTATCAGTATGCTTGTTGTATGGGTCTTTGATACGTTGCTGGTCCTCCCGTGCTTCTGGTGTATCTTTTGTCTTCCCATACACGCCTAGGAAGCCTAGCAGGTTCACGCAAAGATTCTTCGTCATGTGCATCACATCGATTGAAGAACGGACCTCTAGGTCTTTCCAATACTCAAGCTCCCAAAATATAGATTTCTTCTTCCACATGGCCGTGTGTCCGGTAATGGGGTCTTTCGGAACAGATTGACCGCCAGAACCCTTTCCAAATATTACTTCTAGGTCCTTCACCATACCAAATACATCAGCACCTTTAGGGAGCTTAGGCTTCTTCCGGTGATCTGCCTCACCGTTGAAATGCTTGCCTTTTTTTCTTACTTGATGATTGGTCGGAAGAAATTTACGACACTCCAGGTACACAACCTTCTTACATTTATCCAAATATGTACCTTTAGTCTTATCTAAACAGTGCGTGCATGCATTGTATCCCTTGTTTGACTGTCCTGAAATGTTAGTAAGAGCAGGCCAATCATTGATGGTTATGAACAGCAACGCTCGTAGGTCAAATGGCTCCTGTTTGTGCTCATCCCACACCTTTACACCTGGTTCTGCCCACAGCTGCAATAGTTCATCGACTAATGGCCATAGGTACACATCAATGTCGTTGCCGGGTTGCTTCGGTCCTTGGATGAGCACTGGCATCATAATGAACTTCCGCTTCATGCACAACCAAGGAGGAAGGTTGTAGATACATAGAGTCACAGGCCAGGTGCTGTGACTGCAGCTCTGCTCCCCAAAAGGATTCATGCCGTCTGTACTTAGACCAAACCATTAGTTCCTCCCGTCACCTGCAAAGTTTGAGTACTTTCTCTCGATGTTTCTCCACTGCGACCCATCGGCGGGGTGTCTCAGTTTCCCGTCTTTCTTACGCTCTTCTTTGTGCCATCGCAACAACCTGGCATGCTCTTTGTTTCTGAACAGACGTTTCAACTATGGTATTATAGGAGCATACCACATAACCTTAGCAGGAACCTTCTTCCTAGGGGGCTCGTCATCACCCTCAACATCACCAGGGTCATCTTGTCTGATCTTGTACCGACATGCAGTGCATACCGGACATTTATCCATATTCTCATTCTTCTCACCACGGTATAGGATACAGTCATTAATGCATGCATGTATCTTCTCCACATCTAATCCTAGAGGGCAGATAGTCTTCTTTGCTTCGTACGTTGTCTCGGGCAGCTCATTATCCTTTGGAAGCTTTGGCTTCATTATTTTCAGTAACTTCTCAAATCCCTTGTCAGATAAACCAGCCTCTGCCTTCCATTTCAGCAGTTCAAGTGTGGTACCGAGCTTTGTGCTGCCTGCTACTCGTGTGATGGCGCCAGAAAAGACTGTGGCGTTTAGTTGACGTGGGAGCAGTATGTCCTTGTGCGTGGTGATGACCAGCCCGTTGGGAACCCCAAGAGGAAGGTATGATGAGTGTAGCAGCAAGTTTTCCCTCAGTTAAGAAACCAAGGTATATCGAACAGGAGAAGGGAGACGGTGACGACTGAAGGTGATGCGGACTGGCTTAATAACACTCCAACAAGGGCGCCGTTAACGATACTTGTTGACTCGTCTTCAGCCAGCAGCAACGCGGAACCTGCACACACACAGACAAATACTTTGTCCCCAACTTGCGATGAGGTTGTCAATCTCACCGGTTTGCTTGAAACAAAGGTTATGAGTGTATCGAGTGGAAAACAGTAGTAAAATGCGAGTAAAGTAAACAATGCGGGAAAAGTAAACAGGTGATTGCAATATGATTAAAATAGGACCGAGGTCCACAGTTCACTAGTGGTGTCTCTCCATAGATAAAATAACATGCTGGGTAAACAAATTACAGTTGGGCAATTGATAGAATAAAGATAACGTGATATGTCAAGAAGATCACTATGAGATTCACTCTGGGCATTACAACAAAATACATAGACCGCCATCCAACTGCATCTATGACTAATAATCCACCCCCAGGGATATCATCCGAACACCCCGAAAGTATTAAGTTGCGAACAACAGATAATTGCATTAAGCAAAGTGTGTAATGTAAACAAAGCATATGCCCTTGAGCATATGAATGTTGTTTTCTCCCTAGTAGCAACAGCACATCTACCACCTTAGAGGTTTCTGTCACTCCCCCAGGTGAAATAGAGGCATGAACCCACTATCGAGCATAAATACCCCCTCTTGGAGTCACTAGCAACTACTCGGCCAAGATAGCTACTAACAACGGAGAGCATGCAAGATCATAAACAACATAGAGATAACAAAAGATATAATTCAGTACCGCAACTTAATCATAAACACCAATATTCATCAGATCCCAACAAACCAACATCATAGTATTACATAACGGTGATCTCAATCATGTAGGGCAGCTCATGAGATCTAAACATGAAGCACATGGTGGAGAAGACAACCATCTAGCTACTGCTATGGACCCATAGTCCAAGGTAGACTACTCACTCATCGCTCCGGAGGCAAGCATGGCGATGAAGAAGACCTCCGGTGGCGATTCCCCTCTCCGGCAGGGTGCCGGGAAGAGCTTCTGGACCCTCCCGATCTTTGGGTCGACGGCGGCGGCGGATCGCGATGTATTCTGGAAAACTGATCCGGCCCTTAGGTTTTTCTCGTCAGGGGGTACTTATAGGCGAAAGGGGACTGTCAGAGGGGGTCCCACGCCCCCTCACACGGGGCCGGCGCGGGCAGGGGCCTGGCCGCGCCACCCCTGTGTGTGGGGCCCACGTGGCCCCTCTCCTTCTCTCCTTCGGATGTTTGGGAGCTCCCCGGTGAAATATGACTTCAGGAACTTGTTTCGTCCAATTCCGAGAATATTTCCTGTGTATCACTTCTGAAACACAAAAACAGCAGAAAACAGGAAACTGGCACTGTGGCACTTCGTTAATAGGTTAGTTCCGGAAAATGTATAAAAATGCCACTAAGTGTAACGAAACAATAGGCAAATGGTGTAAAACAAAGCATGGAGCATCAAAAATTATAGATACGTTTGAGACGTATCACTGCCATCTTCGCAATTTGGGTATAATAACTTTTTGTGATCGTTTTGCATGGCCTCCAACTTCAGCTTCTCCCTTTCTGTATCGCATTGTTGCTTTGCATCAGAAATGACCCGACCAAGACCATCACCGGGCTCATCCGATGCCCGTTGTTCTTCTTCATTGTCGCCTCCCTCTTCTTCATTGTCTTCCATTGCAGTATCACCGTATTCTTCAGGATAGCTGTCATCATCCTCTTCTTCATTTCCTTCCAGCCTAACCCCTCTTTCTCCGTGCATGGCCCAACAATAATATCCGGGCATGAAACCTCTCCGAAGCAGATGGCTTTGAAGGATTCTCGAGGCAGAGTGCTCCGTCAAATTTCGACAGTCGATGCAGGGACAAGGCATAAGATTATCCACTTTGTTTGCCTTAGCCACATCGATAAATTTATGCAGGCCTGCAATAAAATCAGAATCGCGTCGGTCGCCGTACATCCATCGCATCTGCGCATCGATCTGCGTTATAATAATTAACTATTACAATAACATCGTGAATAGTGAAATGACCACCCGCATGGACACATATGCAAGATTTTTATATCAGTTACAGATGAAGAAGATAAGGTTGCTAACCTCGGCGGAGGATACCGTGTTGTGCGAACTTAAATGTGGCATGGACATTTCGTCGAACACCTTGTGTGCAATCAAAGGGAAAAAAAGCTAGCACCCACACCACACACACAATCCAGCAAATTTTTGTGGCAAAGGGCAAAGGGCTGGGTATCAATTTATAGCCAGGGGAGGGTCTTTGATCCCGGTTCATGCTATGAACCGGGACCGATGATCCGCAGAGAGGCACATGCCATGCTGGGGAGGCATTGGTCCCGGTTCATGCCACAAACCGGGACCGATACCCCGAAATGAATCGGGACTAATCTCCAGGCGTCATGAACCGGGACCAATACGTGTCATTGGTCCCCAGTGGCCAGCCGAACCGGGACAGATGACATTTGGGTGCTGGACCAAAGACCCTTTTTCTACTAGTGTCGTCCATGCCGATCGTTGGCTCGGACCGGTCAGATCGAGGAGTGCCCAGATCTGATCCTGATCCATTGACGGTGGTCACAAGCTAGCACAATGTGATGCTGCCAGATTGACCCGTTTTGGGTTTTGGCGGCGTCGTGCGGTGATGGGCTTGCTTCTCGGATGCTCGCTAACATGGACAAGATTCTGATCATATCAGGCCAAGACCGTGGGCATGAGCAGCTAGCTAACATGGACATGGTTCTGATAATATTCGGGCCAGTACCGTGGGCATGAGCATGAGCAGCTAGCTAACATAGGAATGGTTGATGGTTTTCAGGCCAGGACCGTGGGACCGTGGGAGTGAGCAGCCGGCTCCGAGTGAGTGTCATGGATCTTTTCGGCTTAATAGATCCTGAGCCATGGACTGACTAAGTTTTGGCACACCGGCTAATCAGCATCTAAGAGGTTGTGCCCTAAGAAGATATCATACTCTGGAGGCACCATCTCTCGTGTGCTCGTGTCGAGTCGAGAGCTGGTGACTATTCCAGGAGTCCTGGCAGCAGATGGGGAGAAGACGCTGCATTGCTCGTTGTGTGCATGAGGTTTAGTTATGTGATGATGTTCACATCATAACTATGCACGCCAAGTATATGCATTGAAGATCGGCATTTTGCAGCAGTTCGAGGAGGGGCAGTGACACTAGCTGATTTCGTCTTGGCGGTGCTCTTTGAGTTCCGGGTCTTTGTTTTCGGGGTGAAATCCCTAGGTCTGACCTTTGGTGGTTGTACCTGGCAATGACGGCTCCCTAGTCGTTTCCTTGATGAAGACATTGTCTCAAAACTAGACCTTCTCTTGGGTGAAAATCTATGTCTATCTATGGTGGTTAGACCAGACGGCGATGGCGCTTGTGCACTATTACCTTCTTGAAGGCGTCGTTTTTGGAGAACCTTTTTCGGAGTTAGATGTTAACACTGTTGCTCTTTGTGGCTGCGAGAATCTGATCTTTCAGCAGGGCTTCATTTCTTTATTTATTTTTCCTATTTTTTGGATGTGTGCATCCTTGATGTCTAGACTTGATCTTGACATTATGTTGTTGCAGAGGCTGGGTGTATTTGGTATCATCTTGGTATTAATACATTCTCTTTATAAAAAAAAGATCACCTGACCGACATGTGTCTCTTTTTTTTCTTTAAAATCCCCCTTTTGTTTCCATGTAGCAAAGAATTTCTTGCTTTTGCTTCTATGCTGCAAAAAATGGTTCACCCATAAAAGAAAGAAAAAGTCTTTCCTCACCGAAGACATTGCCGGAGAATTTGTAGCAAAAAATCCTATTGTAGCAAATCTGACTTCGCCGGAGGTATTTGTGGGAAAGTACCAAACCAGATATGAGTACTAGCAAAAACAAATATTCAAAGTAGCGGAACGCTCGCAACAACGATGGACAAAGAAAAATGCAATACCGGCTAACTAAGGTAGCAAACGCCGGAAATTATCATAGCAACGCATGACTGCCCAGGTAACACCATCTGCATCGTCTACGCACCATCTCCAGCGGGCGTCAGGGAGCAACGACGCTAACCCTGGGTAGCAAAACCACCGGCCGTCGGCAGCACCGACCAATGTAGGCAGCACGACGTCGAAGCCTCGTAGCACCGGTGTAGCCCGTGAGACGAGCGCGGCGGTAGCAGCTCATGGTACCGCGGCGAGAGGAGGCAAGGGAGAATGAATCAGTGCTGGAGACCAGCCCCCCTTGCAGCTTGCAATCACCCCCTCCCCCCCCCCTCCAGGGATTGGGTGCGGGCTAGCCCGCAGTTGGACAAGGCCTGGCTTTGCAGAAGGCTGCTGCAGGATGGACCGGTTGTGGCGCCTAGCTAGGGCAGCGGCGGCGCAAGTATTCAAGGAGGGAATCAGGGGGAACAAGGAAGGGATCCTGTGGGTGCGCGGCAGCGGCAGCGGCGTGGGTGCCAGGCAGCGGTTCTCCGTGGGGGGGGAGGGGCGACAGCTGTGGCGGCGCTATTGCGCAGGGTCGCGGTGGTGTGTGGTGTGACGGTTTGGCGGTGTCTAGCTCAGATCATGTGCGTTGGGGACGGATATGAGGAAATGTGGGAATGGATAGGGACACGCGTCATACTACTCATGCGGGTGATACGTCTCAAATGTATCTATAATTTTTGATGCTCCATGCTTGTTCTTACACCATTTGTCTTGAGTTTTGTTACACTTCGTGGCGTTTTTATGCATTTTCCGGAACTAACTTATTAACAAGATGCCACAGTGCCAGTTCCCTGCTTTCTGCTATTTTTGTATTTCAGAAAAGTTACACAGGAAATATTCTTAGAATTGGATGAAACAAAAGCCGAACCTCCTATTTTTACCGAAGCTTCGCGAAGACCGAAGATGAGACAGAGGGGGGCCAGAGGCCAGCCACACCACAGGGGGGCGCAGCCCAGCCCCTGGCCGCGCCCACCCATGGTGAGGGCGCCTGATCCACCTCCTGACGACGCCCCTTCACCTATAAAGTTCCCTCGACGGGAAAAACCTAAGGAACGGATCGCTTTTCCTCGAAACATACTGCAAGCCGCTGCCGTCGTCGAAACGAGATCGGGGGGATCCAGGAGCTCTTCCCGGCACCATGCCGGAGGCCTTCTCCACCACCATGGTCGCCTCCGGAGTGATGTGTGAGTAGTCTACCTTGGACTATGGGTCCATAGTAGTAGCAAGATGGTTGTCTTCTCCACCATGTGCTTCATGTTTAGATCTTGTGAGCTGCCCTACATGATCAAGATCATCTTTATGTAATCATACATGTTGTGTTTGTTGGGATCCGATGAGTATTGGTACTATGTCAAGTTGATGTGCTGAATATTATCTTATGTTATGTCTATGTTGTTTATGATCTTGCATGCTTTCCATTGCTAGTAGCTATCTTGGCCGAGTAGATGCTAGTGACTCTAAGAGGGAGTATTTTTGCTCGATAGTTGGGTTCATGCCTCTATTTAATTTGGGGGAGTGACCGAAACCTCTAAGGTTGTAGATGTGTTGTTGCCACTAGGGAGAAAACAACATTCTTGTGTCCAAGGATATTCGCTTTGTTTACATTACGCACTTTGCTAAATGCAATTATCTGTTGTTCGCAACTTAATACTCAAGGGGTCCTTGAATGATTCCCCGCGAGTGGATTATTAGTCATAGATGCAGTTGGATGATAGTCTATGTATTTTGTCATAATGCCCAGAATAAGCATCATAGTGATCCTCATGATGTATGTACGTTATCTTTACTCTATCAATTGCCCAACTGTAATTTGTTTACCCAGCATGCTTTATTTATCTTATGAAAAGACACCACTAGTGAACTGTGGACCCCGGTCCAATTTCCTTTACATAGCTTTACCATTTTACTATTACTCGCTTTGTTTACTTTCTTGCATACTGTTATCCTTTTACCACTCGATACGCTCAATCCTTTGTTCACAGCAAACCGGTGAGATTGATGATACGTCTCAAACGTATCTATAGTTTTTGATGCTCCATGCTTGTTCTTACACCATTTGCTTAGTGTTTTGTTACACTTCATGGCATTTTTTATGTATTTTCTGGGACTAACCTATTAACAAGATGCCACAGTGCCAGTTCCCTGTTTTCTGCTGTTTTTGTGTTTCAGAAAAGTTACACAGGAAATATTCTCGGAATTGGACGAAACAAAAGCCAAACCTCCTATTATTTAACGAAGTTTCAAGAAGACCGAAGAGGAGACGGAGAGGGGCCAGGGGCCAGCCTCACCACCAGGGGGCGCGGCCCAGCCCCTAGCCGCGCCCACCTGTGGTGAGGGCCCCCTGGTCCACCTCTGACGCTGCCCCTTCGCCTATAAAGATCCCCCAATGGGAAAAACCAAAGGACCCAATCAATTTTCTAGAAACACATCGCGATCCGCTGCCGTCATCGACCCGAGATCGGGAGGGTCCAGAAGCTCTTCCCGGCACCCTGTCGAAGAGGGGAATCACCACCGGAGGTCTTCTTCATCGCCATGCTTGCCTCCGGCGCGACGAGTGAGTAGTCTACCTTGGACTATGGGTCCATAGCAGTAGCTAGACGGTTGTCTTCTCCACCATGTGCTTCATGTTTAGATCTCATGAGCTGCCTTACATGATCAAGATTATCTTTGTGTAATTCTACATGTTGTGTTTGTTGGGATCCGATGAATATTGGTGTTATGTTAAGTTGATGTGCTGAATATTATCTTATGTTATCTCTATGTTGTTTATGATCTTGCATGCTCTCCGTTGTTAGTAGCTATCTTGGCCAAGTAGATACTAGTGACTCCAAGAGGGGGTATTTATGCTCGATAGTTGGGTTCATCCCTCTATTTAATCTGGGGGAGTGACAGAGACCTCTAAGGTTGTAGATGTGCTGTTGCCACTAGGGAGAAAACAACATTCTTGTGTCCAACGACATTCGTTTTGTTTACATTTCACACTTTGCTTAATGCAGTTATCTGTTATTCGCAACTTAATACTCGTGGGGTATTCAGACGATATCCCAGTGGGTGCATTATTAGTCATAGATGTAGTTGGATGGCGGTCTATGTATTTTGTTGTAATCCCAGAGTAAATCTCATAGTGATCCTCGTGACATATGCACGTTATCTTTATTCTATCAATTGCCCAACTGTAATTTGTTTACCCAGCATGTTGTTATTTATCTTATAGAGAGACACCACTAGTGAACTGTGGACCCCGGTCCAATTTCCTTTACATTGTTACACCATTTTACTTTTACTCACACTGTTTACTTTCTTGCATACTACTATTGCTTTCCACTTGATACGCGCAATCCTTTGTTTACAGCAAACCGGTGAGATTGGCAACCTCATCGTAAGTTGGGAGCAAAGTTCCATGTTGTGTTGTGTGCAGGTTCCACGTTGCTACTAGTTGAAGACGCACCAACAAGAATCGTAAACGGTGCCCTTGCTGGAGTGTCACGAAGCTAGAAGTTGGGCTTTTTCCTACTGGATCGATAAACCTCGGTTTCTTATTGAGGGAAAGACTTGCTACTGTGCTCATCATACCTTCCTCTTGGGGTTCCCAACTGGGTGGTTATCCTGCCCGCATCAAGCTATTTTTCTGGCGCCGTTGCCGGGGAAAAAGAAGACTTCTGCAAGGGGAGTTTCGCACGCACATCCTTTACTTTGTTTTAGTTTTGCTTTAGTTTATTTTTGCTTGCATCTTTTTATCAAAAATACAAAAAAAATTAGTTTCCTTTATAGTTGCTTTTACTTGCTTGCTTTTAGTTTTGCTAGAATGGGTACTCATGAGAACACCAAGTTGTGTGATTTTACTAGCACTAATAATAGTGATTTTATCTGCACTCCTATTGCGCCACCTGCTCCTGCTACAAATTTTTATGAGATTAAACCTGCTTTATTGAACCTTGTTATGAAAGAGCAGTTTTCTGGTTCTAGTACTGATGATGCTGCAGCTCATCTCAACAATTTTGTTGAGCTATGTGAGATGCAGAAATATAAGGATGTAGAAGGTGATCTTATTAAGCTTAAGTCATTTCCTTTTTCTTTGAGAGGAAAAGCTAAGGATTGGTTGCTATCTTTGCCTAGAAATAGTATTGATTCTTGGGCTAAGTGTAAGGATACTTTTATTGGAAAATACTATTCTCCTGCTAAGATTATAGTTTTGCATAGTGATATCATGAAGTTTAGACAGTTTGATAATGAACATGTTGCTCAGGCTTGGGAAAGAATGAAATCTATGATAAAGAATTACCCTACTCATGGACTGACTACTTGGATGATTGTCCAAACTTTTTATGCAGGACCGAATTTTTCTTCAACAAACCTATTGGATTCAGCTGTTGGAGGCACTTTTATGTCCCTTACCTTGGGCGCCGCAACCAAGCTTCTTGACAACATGATGGTAAATTATTCTGAGTGGCACACCGAGAGAGCTCCACAAGGTAAGAAGGTAAATTCTGTTGAGGAAACCTCTTCCTTGAGAGATAAGATTGATACTATTATGCTTATGCTCTCTAATGATAGGACTCATGTTGATCCTAATAATGTTCCTTTAGCCTCTTTGGTTGCTCAAGAAGAGCATGTTGATGTAAACTTCATTAGAAATAATAATTTTAACAACAATGCTTATAGGAACAATTTATCTAGTAACAATTATAGGCCGTATCCTTCTACTGATGGTAATGGTTATGGTAACTCTTATGGTAATTCCTCCAACGACACTAGGGCCGCGCCCTCTGAGATTGAGGTAATGCTCAAGGATTTCATCGGTAAGCAAACTACTTTTAATAAGTCCGTTGAGGAAAAGTTAGGCAAAATTGATATTCTTGCTTCTAAAGTTGATAGCCTTGCTCTTGATGTTGAACTTCTGAAACTAAAAGTGTTGCCTAATGAGGTGAAAGAGAACAATACTTTTGCCACTTCTAATGCTATCCAAGTTAGAATTGATGAAAATGTTAGGATGTTAGCAGAATTGCATGCCAGGTGGGAAAGAGAAGATGAGATGGCTAGAAAGATGAAGGTATGTGATGACCCATAAATATAGGGGGTGTATCATAGTACTTTCGATAAATAATAGTATCGAACCAACGAGGAGCAGAAGGTGTTGACAAGTGGTTTTGATCAAAGATTCACTGTAAATACTAGCAAACGGGTTTTCAGGGGTATTTGGTAATGAAAATAAATAAAGTGCAAATAAATAAAAGACAATAATAGTAATTGCTGCAAGTGGCCCAATCCTTTCTAGAGCAAAGGCCAAGCTGGTTGTGTAACTTATGATGACCAAACGTTCTCGAGGATACACGGGATTTTCTGTCAAGTGCTTTCGCTTCATACCGCTAAATAATCTTTATTGGTTTGATAAGTGTTATGGGGTGAACCTGTGCTAGCACACTACCCTTATTAGGATAATACACACTTGTGATTATACCCCTTGCAAGCATCCGCAACTACAAGAAAGTAATTAAGATAAATCTAACCACAGCCTTAAACTCTAAGATCCTACGCTCCCTGGTGCAATGGTTTCCCAACGGAGGTTTAGGTTTCTGTCACTCCAGCAACCCCACAATTGGTAGCCAAATACATAATGCATCTCACTAGGCCCATAAATGGTGAAGTATCATGTAGTCGACGTTCACATGACACCACTAGTGAAATAGCACCACAACAAATAAATATCAAACCATTAAATATTACTCAACATAATTCCACTACTAACATCTTGACTTCTCCCATGTCCTCAAGAACTAAATGAACTACTCACAAGACATCATATGGATCATAATCAAAGGTGAAAAAATGGTAAATAACAATCTGAACATAAACCTTAATTCAACGGTTCCACTCAATAGCATCAACCACAAGAGTAATCAACACCGGGAAAGTTTTCCCTAAGAATTTGACAAGATTCAACTCAAGATGTTACAGTGGGACGACATGGTGATGGTGAAGATGAAGGTGCTGGTGATGAGGATGATGGTGATGATGATCTCGATGAAGTTCGGTGCGATGATGATGACGATGGCGACGATCGGCCCTCTCCGGGAAGGAATTTCCCTGGCAGATTTCTGCATGCCGGAAAGCTTTTCTCTCTTTGGTGTTTTCCGCCCCGCAAAGGCGGAGGTGTCTATCTCTGAGCCCCCCTTGACTTAGGTTTTCGGGGACGATGAAATATGCGTAGGGGCGATGGCAGTAGTGGGCCAGGGTGGCCTCACAACAGGCCAACGTGGCTAGGGGTGGGCCCGCGCCCCCTGTGTGTGAGCCTGCTCTGTGGCTCCTCTCGCCTCCTCCTTCTGGCTTCTCCAGTCTTCTGGCAAAATATAATTTTCTGGTATTTTTCTGGAATTTCCTGATCTTCCGAAACATGGTGTCTTGATGGTCCTTTTTCCAGCAGAATCCTGACTCCGGCAGCAAATCCTCCAATGATCATCAAACATGTAAAAACAGAGGAAACAACATAAATATCATCTCTAAATGTGAAATATATCAATGAATAATAGTAAATTATGATACAAAATAGTGATGCAAAATGGACGTATCAACCCCCCATGCTTAGACCTCGCTTGTCCGCAAGCAAAAACTGAACTCGGTAAACATGACCACAAGTTTATGGAGTGAAGTTTCGATAATCAAAATACGGACAAGAAGCATCACATTTACCAAGGCACAAATTATAATAGACAGCAACTTCCCTTTATATGATATAGAATTGCAATAAGTAAAAGGGAATCACAAATAAAGATGCACAAGGTAAATTATAATTGGTGATGGCAAACCTAAGTTCTTGGTCAGAGAACAATGAACATACTATGCTTGCTTTTGAACGAAGCCTTTTTAAAACAGAGCTAATACAGCAAAAAGCATATGCTCAACGAAACAAACTCTTTGCAATCATAGAAAGCTTTCAAAGATGCATTCCTTCAGATAAAAGCATTGTACTAAACAAAAGAAGTTAGTAAACATGATTGAACGGATCAACATATGGATGAGTGAAACATAACAACTCAAATGCTTGCTTGAGATAGAAGGGAATAGGTTCACTCAACATAAAAGTAAAAGACAGGCCCTTCGCAGAGGGAAGCAGTGATTAAACATGTGCTAGAGCTTTTCATTTGTCAAACAGAGGTAAAAGTTATTTTGAGAGGTGGTTGCTTTTGTCAACGACTAGCAACGGAGTTCTTGATATCTTCCATACTAAACAAGTGAGAGCGGTTCCGAGATGTTGATTAATTGGCACATTGGTGTTCTTTTATAGCTTGGCACTCCTCCCCACCTTTTCCTTTCTCAAACCATGGCTAACCGATTCCATCAGGTGCCCACCAACATTCACATACCATGGAGGAGTGCCTTTTTCTTTTCTTTCTTTTTTATATTACAATGGTATGACCAGCTCTCTTGCAAAATTAATGACGAGCAGATGAAGCTGCCTAATCGAGGGGTACTTAATTTAGTATGGAAGATAACAAACCCATCCACTATGTCCTCATGAGCTAAAAACAGTGGAACAAAATGAGAAGTAGTTGAAGGTTTTTGAAAGGTAGCACATGAAAATTTACTTGGAATGGCTTGAAATACCATGCATAGGAATTTATAGTGGACTCTTTGGAAGTAACTTGGTTTTTGGGAGTTGGATGCACGAGAAGTATTCCCTCTCAGTACAGGTTTTTGGCTAGCAAGGCTGGGTAGCAAGCATAAGAGTTGCATGAAAAATACAAACATACATATAATAGGAACAATCATGCAAACTTCCTTGAAAGTACAAACGATTTTAACTTGAGAATACCATTGCTTATAAGCCAAACATGAAGGAAAGCTGAAATTATGTAACTACCAATACTTCTTTCTTATTTTCTACTCAAACCTCAAGGTAATGTTGCTACTGACCAAGCTAAGTTTGCCCAAAACCAACTAAATTTACTCATGCTCCCAAAGTGATACCAATACTAATCAACAAGACTAATCATATAAGAAACATTGCAAACTAAAATAAAGTGTGCAGAAAGTAAATGATAAAACTTCTCATTAATATTTCATTACCGCAACTCACACCAAGGGATACATAGATAACCAACTAAGGAGGATACTTCCACATTGCAAACTATTCTATAAGATAACTTCTCTATTCATGATATGACTCTACTTGAAAAGTAAATGAGTAAAAGATAATGATGTGATACCGCGGCACTCCCCCAAGCTTGGAACAAGCCAAGGGGATGCCTATACCAATGACGAATTACTCCTTCAGCGGTGGCGATGAGTCTTTATCATCATCAGACTTCCAAGGCAGAGGTTCCCCATCAAGGAATGATGTCTTGGTCTCCAATATCCTGAAACTTGCAGTAGCACTCATTTGTTTAAACCTAGCTTCATACTCACAGTTTTGGTTCTGCAAGTCGTAGCGTGATGCTTGTAATTTGTTGGTGGTCTCATGGAGTGACAAGATGTCATTCCAGAGCTCTGCAGTCTCTTTCTTGTGCTTGGCGATGAGCTCTTGATTTATCCTATAGATGATGTCCACCTCGCGTTCCGCCATCTTCTTATATTTTAAAACTTCTTGTTCCAGCGCTTCCATCTTGGCTTCGAGACTCCCTTCTCCTATAGGGCCCTGGACATCTTCTATCTGCAACTCCCCATCCTTGAGTGACAACTCCTTCGGATGCATCTTTAGCTCCCTCATGTACGGATTAACGATGTCCGCAAGAGATTTCTCCTTGGATGAACCAAACGAAGACATTGTAACTCTAAAGCTGAGAACAATCCCCTGACAGAAACAGATCGAAATGAAAACACGATATACAGACCTCGGGCAATCCGAGGGGTTATATAGGCGAAAATTAAACATCGAGGCGAAATCAAAGGAGGAAACCAGGACGAAAACAAGCTCTGGGGTGCTCTCACCACAGGGCGGCGTGGCCTAGAGTGGGCCCGCGCCCCCTGGTGGTGAGGAGCCTCCGGACTCCGTCTCCTGCCCGTTTTCGTCTTGTGATTTTTCATATTTAACAAAAACAATAAAAATATTAATGAAAAAGTTTAACGCGAACCTTTTCTGACTAGAACTGTTACCTATTCGAAAACGAACTCTGCAGGTTCCTGCATATTGTCCTGGATGAATTCTTCTGGAGTCACCATTTGAATAACATCAACATCTTCATTATAAGAATCTCCAGCAATATAATGTTCGAGTCGTTGCCCATTCACCACTTTTGTAGTGTTATCTTTTAACGAATCAATCTTTATCGCACCTGAGTGGTACACCTCTTCAATAACATAGGGTCCTTCCCATTTTGAGAGTAATTTTACTGCAAAAAATCTAAGACGAGACCTATACAATAGAACTTTCTCACCAACTTGAAACTCTCTCTTAAGAATTCTCTTATCATGCCATTGCTTGACTTTCTCTTTGAAAAGTCTGGCATTCTCGTAAGCTTCGTTTCTCCACTCATCTAAAGAACTCAAATCTAACAACCTTTTCTTACCGGCGAGTTTAAAATCCCTATTAAGCTCTTTCACTACCCAAAAAGCTTTGTGTTCTAATTCTAAGGGCAAGTGAAACGTTTTTCCGTAAACCATCTTGTAAGGAGACATGCCCATGGGATTCTTATAAGCAGTTCTATAAGCCCATAAAGCATCGTTTAACTTGCTAGCCCAATTTTTCCTAGATCTATTGATAGTCTTCTGCAAGATAGACTTGATCTCTCTATTAGAAAGCTCTACCTGCCCACTAGTTTGGGGATGATAAGCAGAAGCAATTCAATGATTAACGTCATATCTAGCAAGAGTTTTCCTAAAACCTCCATGAATAAAATGAGAACCTCCATCAGTCATAAGATACCTAGGTACACCAAACCTAGAAAAAATAACATCCTTAAGCATTTTTAACAAGGTCTCGCCATCGGCACTCTTTGTAGGTATGGCTTCTACCCACTTGGTAGCATAATCAACATCAACGAGTATATGAGTATAACCTTTTGAAGGAGGAAAATGACCCATAAAGTCAAATCCCCAACAATCGAATGGTTCAATAACAAGAGTGTAACTCATAGGCATTTCATTACATCTAGAAATATTACCAACTCTTTGACATTCATCACAAGATAAAACATACCTTCTAGCATCTTAAAAAACGGTTGGCCAATAAAAACCTGATTGTAGAACCTTTTGTGCAGTTCTATCTCCAGCATGATGTCCTCCATAAGCACTTCCATGGCATTTTCTCAATATTTCTTGTTGTTCATACTCTGGAGCACATTCTTCGCATAATACCATCAACTCCTTCTTTATATAAGTGTGGGTCATCCCAAAAGTACTGCCTCGGGTTGTAAAAGAATTTTCTCCTTTTCTGAGCTGTAAAGATTGGAGGCAAATACTTGGAAACAATAAAGTTAGCATAATCAGCATACCACAGATTCTCTCGAGAAGTTACATTTATCGAAGCCAACTGTTCATCTGGAAAACTATCATTAACAGGAATAGAATCAAAAGAAATGTTTTCCAATCTAGACAAATTGTCAGCAACAGGATTTTCAGCACCTTTCCTATCTACAATATGCAAATCAAACTCTTGTAAAAGCAATACCCATCTAATAAGCCTAGGCTTAGCATCCTTCTTCGACATAAGATATCTAATAGCAGCGTGATCAGTATGAATAGTAACTTTAGAATCAATGATGTAAGGTCTAAACTTATCACATGCAAAAACAACAGCAAGAAACTCCTTCTCAGTAGTAGCATAATTCTTCTGAGCAGCATCAAGAGTCTTACTAGCATAGTGAATAACATTCAACTTCTTATCTACGCGTTGTCCGAGAACAGCACCAATAGCAAAATCACTAGCATCGCACATAATTTCAAAGGGTAAATTCCAATCAGGTGGTTGAACAATAGGAGCAGTAGTTAAAGCCTTCTTAAAAGTTTCAAAAGCTTCCTTACAATCATCATAAAAAAAATGGTACATCATTTTGAAGAAGATTAGTAAGAGGCTTTGAAATCTTAGAGAAATCTTTAATAAACCTCCTATAGAAACTAGCATGACCAAGAATACTACGAATACCTTTAAAATCTCTAGGACAGGGCAGTTTCTCAATTGCTTCAACCTTTGCTCTCTCAACTTCGATACCTCTTTCGGAGATTTTATGTCCAAGAAAAATTCCTTCATTTACAATAAAGTGGCATTTCTCCCAATTTAGAACAAGATTAGTTTCTTCACACCTCTGCAAAACTTTATCAAGATTGTGCAAACAATTATCAAAAGAAGTTCCATAGATGGAGAAATTGTCCATGAAAACCTCCACAATTTCTTCACAAAACCCATGAAAATAGCAGACATGCATCTTTGAAAAGTAGCAGGAGCATTGCATAAACCAAACGGCATACGTCTATAAGCATAAGTTTCATAAGGACAAGTAAAAGAAGTTTTCTCTTGATCTTGCTTTTTAACAGCAATCTGAGAGAAACCAGAATAACCATCAAGAAAACAAAAATGAGTCTTCTTAGATAACCTCTTTAGCATTTGATCTATAAACGGTAAAGGATAGTAACTTTGTTTACCTTTCTAAAATCAATGCACATCCTATAACCAACTACCACCCTTTGAGGAATAAGCTCGTTATTCTCATTAGGCACAACAGTTATACCTCCTTTCTTAGGAACACAATGAACAGGACTAACCCATCTACTATCAGCAATAGGATAAATAATACCAGCATCAAGGAGCTTCAATACCTCATTTCTTACCACTTCCTTCATCTTGGGAATTAAGCGGCATTGATGTTCAACTATTGGCTTTGCATCTTCTTCCATGTTAATAGCATGCTGACATATAGTAGGAGAAATCCCTTTTAAATCATCAAGAGTATAGCCCATAGCTCCTCGGTGTTTCCTCAATACTTCTAATAACCTTTCTTCTTCCTTTCCTGAAAGTTTAGAACTGATAATAACAGGATATATTTTCTTATGATCTATATAAGCATACTTAAGATCATCAGGTAAAGGTTTTAATTCAAAAATAGGATCTTCCTTAGGTGGCAAAGTGGTACCAAGATCCTCCACAAGTAAATTATGCTTAATCAATGGTGATTGACGAAGAAGAATATCGTCAATCTCTTCTCTTTCCTCCCTGAAGACATCACTTTTATGGTCCTCCATAAATTGCTGCAAAGCATTAATTATTAGGAGCAAGAGCAATAGAGGCAAGCTGTTCAACTCGAAAATTTTCATTAGGCAATTCATTTTCATAAGGAGTTTTAGCGAACTTAGAAAAATTAAACTCATAAGATTCTCCATCAAACTTAGTAAAAAAATTCTCCTTCTTACAATCTATCACAGCACCACAAGTATTCAAAAAGGGTCTACCGAAAATCATAGGACAAGTTTTACTAGCTTCCTTACCAAGTACTAGAAAATCAGTAGGATATTTAGTCTTACCGCATAAAACTTCCACATCTCGAACAATACCAAGTGGCAAGATAGTCTCTCTATTAGCAAGCTGAATAACCACATCAATCTCCTCTAGTTCACAAGGGGCAATCTCATGCATAATTTCTTTATAAAGCTCTATAGGAATAGCACTTGAACTTGCACGAATGTCACATAAACCATAATAGCAATGATCGCCAATCCTGACAGAGATAACAGGAACACTTGTTTTCCTACGCCTACTAGGATGTGAAACAATGTTAGAAGCATCTTCACAAAAGACAATATGTTTATCTCCTACATTTTTAGTAACAAGGTCCTTCACTATAGCTACAGGAGACTTAATAGTAATTTGCTCATCAAGTTCTACAGCTTTCTTGGTACTTTTATTAAGCACACTTACCAAAGTAGAATGCTCCTTACCTTAGTAGGGAAAGGCGTCTTCTCAAAATAAGGTTCAGGCAAATGCGATCAACAGTACAAACTTCAGTAGTTTTAGCAGAAATATGACTAATAGAATCTTTATAAGGCGCATGATACTTGTTCCAATCTTTCTTTGGAACATCAAGATAAGAGGCAAAGGCCTTAAAACAGTTAGCAAGTATTTGAGAATCAAGACCATAAACAGTGCTAACATTATGAAAGTCATCGGTTCCCATAAAAGCTTTAATGCATTCATAATCATAATTTATACCTGACCTCCTACCTTTGTCGTTCTCCCATCCTTCAGCATTTTTCTTGAATACGGTCAAGAAGATCCCATTTAGCTTCTCCTTTCATATGGGTAAATGATCCAAAATAGGAAGCATCCAAATAATCCTTGTCATGAAGAGCAAGCCTCGCATAAAAGTTATCAATAACAATATTACTGGGGAGCTCATGAATGGGACATTTGAGCATTAGTAACTTCAATCTCCCCCACGCTTGGGCAATACTCTCTCCATCATGAGGCCAAAAGTTATATATTCGATTACGATCTTTATGAATTTCACTTGGAGGATAAAATTTGGAATAAAAGAGAGGTACAATTTCCTCCCAAGCAATAGATGGACCATCTTTTAGCAGCAGATACCACTACTCAGCTCTGCCTTTCAGTGATAAAGAGAATAGCTTCCTCTTAACCTGGCTTGATGAAATACCTGCACACTTGAACAACTCGCATAATTCATGTATAAAGAGTAAATGATCACCCGAATGGACAGTTCCATCTCCTGAATAACAGTTATTCATAACACGTTCAACAATTTTCATAGGTATTTTAAAAGGATCTAATTGAGCATGTGGTGGTGGTGGTTCATCCACATCCGCCATAGTGGTAGTAGTGTTCCCAAATAGGAAACCAAATGGAGAACTCTCCATAGCAAAATAAAATAAAAATAAAAGATAGAAATAAAAACAATACTCACAGCAACGGTTACCTTTACCATTTCCACTCTTCAATAGCGTTTCACTCCCCGGCAATGGCGCCAGAAAATAGTCTTGATGACCCACAAGTATAGGGGGTGTATCGTAGTACTTTCGATAAATAAGAGTGTCGAACCCAATGAGGAGCAGAAGGTGTTGACAAGTGGTTTTGATCAAGGATTCACTGTAAATACTAGCCAATGGGTTTTCAGGGGTATTTGGTAATGAAAATAAATAAAGTGCAAATAAATAAAAGACAATAATAGTAATTGCTGCAAGTGGCCCAATCCTTTCTAGAGCAAAGGACAAGCCAGTTGTGTAACTTATGATGACCAAACGTTCTCGAGGACACACGGGAGTTTCTGTCAAGTGCTTTCGCTTCATACCGCTAAATAATCTTTATTGGTTTGATAAGTGTTATGGGGGTGAACCTGTGCTAGCGCACTACCCTTACTAGGATAAATACACACTTGTGATTATACCCCTTGCAAGCATCCGCAACTACAAGAAAGTAATTCAGATAAATCTAACGAAAGCCTTAAACTCTAAGATCCTACGCTCCCTGGTGCAATGGTTTCCCAACAGAGGTTTAGGTTTCTATCACTCCAGCAACCCCACAATTGGTAGCCAAATACACAATGCATCTCACTAGGTCCATAAATGGTGAAGTATCATATAGTCGATGTTCACATGACACTGATACGTCTCCAACGTATCTATAATTTTTGATGCTCCATGCTTGTTTTTACACCATTTGCCTACTGTTTTGTTACACTTCGTGGCACTTTTATGCATTTTCCAGAACTAACCTATTAACAAGTTGCCACAGTGCCAGTTCCCTGTTTTCTGCTGTTTTTGTGTTTCAGAAGTGATACACAGGAAATATTCTCGGAATTGGACGAAACAAGTTCCTGAAGTCTTATTTTACCCGGAAGCTTCCAGAGATCCGAAGAGGAGTAGGAGGTGGGCCACAGGGGCCCCACACACCAGGCCGGCGCAGCCAGGGCCTGGGCCACGCCAGCCAGGTGTGAGGCCACCTGGCCCCACCTCTGACATCGCCCCTTCGCCTATAAAGACCCCCCGATGGAAAAACCCTAAAAACCTGATCACTTTTCCAGAACACAATGCGATCCGCCGCCGCCATCGACCCGAAGATTGGGAGGGTCCAGAAGCTCTGCCCGGCACCCTGCCGGAGAGGGGAATCGCCACCGGAGGTCTTCTTCATCGCCATGCTTGCCTCTGGAGTGATGAGTGAGTAGTCTACCTTGGACTATGGGTCCATAGCAGTAGCTAGATGGTTGTCTTCTCCAGCATGTGCTTCATGTTTAGATCTCATGAGCTGCCCTACATGATTGAGATCACCGTTATGTAATTCTACATGTTTGGTTTGTTGGGATCCGATGAATATTGGTGTTATGATTGAGTTGCTATACTGAAATATATCTTATGTTATCTCTATGTTGTTTATGATCTTGCATGCTCTCCGTTGTTAGTAGCTATCTTGGCCGAGTAGTTGCTAGTGACTCCAAGAGGGGGTATTTATGCTCGATAGTGGGTTCATGCCTCTATTTAACCTGGGGAGTGACAGAAACCTCTAAGGTTGTAGATGTGTTGTTGCTACTAGGGAGAAAACAACATTCATATGCTCAAGGGCATATGCTTTGTTTACATTACACACTTTGCTTAATGCAATTATCTGTTGTTCGCAACTTAATACTTGTGGAGTTCTCGAATTGATTCGCCACAGGTGGATTATTAGTCATAGATGCAGTTGGATGGCAGTCTATGTATTTTTTTGTAATGCCCAGAGTAAATATCATAGTGATCTTTTTGACATATCACGTTTATCTTTATTCTATCAATTGCCCAACTGTAATTTGTTTACCCAGCATGTGTTATTTATCTTATGGAGAGACACCACTAGTGAACTATGGACCCCGGTCCTATTTCCATCATATTGCTATCACCTGTTTACTTTACTCGCACTGTTTACTTTACTCGCATACTCTACTGTTTTCCACTCGATACACTCATAACCTTTGTTTCAAGCAAACCGGTGAGATTGACAACCTCATCGCAAGTTGGGAACAAAGTACTTGGTTGTGTTGTGTGCAGGTTCTGCGTTGCAGCTAGCAAGCAAAGCTTGGACGAGGTGCCATATATAAATTGTCCGAAGCTGTCGCAAACTAGCAAGCATCACCTTCAGTCGTTTGTCTCTCCTCTCCAAGAACGATAAACCTTGGTTTCTTAACTGAGGGAAAACAAGCTGCTATACTCATCACACCTTCCTCTTGGGGTTCCCAACGGGCTAGTCATTCACCATGCATCAAGCTAATTTTCTGGCGCCGTTGCCGGGGAGGAAGTAGAAGACTTCTGCGAGGGGAGTTTTTCGCACGCACATCCTTTACTTTGTTATTGTTTTGCTTTACTTTATTTATTTTACATGCATCGTTTTATATCAAAAACCCAAAAAAATTAGAATCCTTGGTAGTTGTTTTTACTTGTTTACTTTAGTTTTGCTGAAATGGCCAATCCTGAAAACACCAAGTTGTGTGACTTTACTAGCACGAACAATAGTGATTTTATCTGCACTCCTATTGCACCACCTGCTACTGCTGCAAACTTTTATGAGATTAAGCCTGCTTTGTTGAACCTTGTTATGAAAGAGCAATTTTCTGGTGCTAGTACTAAAGATGCTGCAGCTCATCTCAACAATTTTGTTGAGCTATGTGAGATGCAGAAATATAAGGATGTTGATAGTGATATTATTAAGCTTAAGTTGTTTCCTTTTTCTTTGAGAGGAAAAGCTAAAGATTGGTTGCTGTCTTTGACTAAGAATAGTATTGATTCATGGGCTAAGTGTAAGGATGCTTTTATTGGTAGATACTATCCTCCTGCTAAGATTATATCCTTGCGTAGCAATATTACGAAGTTTACTCAGTTTGATAATGAACATGTTGCTCAAGCTTGGGAAAGAATGAAATCTATGATAAAGAATTGCCCCACTCATGGACTGACTACTTGGATGATTGTCCAAACTTTTTATGCAGAACTGAATTTTTCTTCGAGGAACCTACTTGATTCAGCTGCTGGAGGCACTTTTATGTCCCTTACCTTGGGCGCCGCAACAAAGCTACTCGACAACATGATGGTAAATTATTCCGAATGGCACACCGAGAGAGGTCCACAAGGTAAGAAGGTAAATTCTGTTGAGGAAACCTCTTCCTTGAGTGATAAGATTGATACCATTATGGCTATGCTTGCTAATGATAGGACTCATGTTGATCCTAATAATGTTCCTTTAGCCTCTCTGGTTGCTCAAGAAGAGCATGTTGATGTGAATTTCATTAGAAATAATAATTTTAACAACAATGCTTATAGGAACAATTTTGCTAGTAACAATTATAGGCCGTATCCTTCTATCAATGGTAATGGTTATGGTAATTCTTATGGTAATTCCTACAACAACACTAGGGCCGCGCCCTCCGAGCTTGAGGTAATGCTCAAGGACTTCATCGGTAAGCAAACTGCTTTTAACAAGTCTGTTGAGGAAAAGTTAGGCAAAATTGATATTCTTGCTTCTAAAGTTGATAGCCTTGCTCATGATGTTGAAATTCTGAAATTAAACGTGTTGCCTAATGATGTGAAAGAGAACAATGTTTTTGCTACCGTTAATGCTATTCAAGTTGGAATTGATGAAAATATTAGATTGTTAGCGGAATTGCATGCCAGGTGGGAAAGAGAAGATGAGATGGCTAGAGAGATGAAGGTATGTACTATTACTACCTCTAATGATATTGCTCCTAATGCTAGCAATCCTCTTACTTTGATTGGTGTAGAGAAAACTCCCACTCCTTGTGTTAAAAAGCCTAAAACTACCAAAACTTTTTCTCAAAAGAGTGCTGAAATTTTTCTGAGTGTAGGAGATGATAGATCAATTTCTTTTAATGATTTTGATGTTGATGGCTGCAATATATCTGAAATTATTTTGTTCTTGCAAAATCTTGCTTTGACTCCCAATGCTAGTTCTTTAAATATTGCTTTTACTAAGCATATTACCAATGCTCTCATAAAAATTAGGGATGAAAAGTTGAAGCAAAAAGCTTCCGTTCCCAGGAAGTTAGAAGATGGTTGGGAACCCATCATTGATATGCATGTTAATGGTTATGATTTCCATGCTTTATGTGATCTAGGTGCTAGTATTTCTATCATGCCTAGAAAAATTTATGACATGCTTGATTTACCACCGCTTGAAAAATATTATTTTGATGTTCCTATTGCTGATGTTGCTAAGAAGAAACCTTTGGGAAGGATTAATGATGTTCTTATTGTGGTTAATAATAACCTTGTTCCCGTTGATTTTCTCGTTATGGATGTTGAATGCCATGCTTCATGTCCTATTATTTTGGGAAGACCCTTTCTTCGAACTGTAGGTGCCATCATTGATATGAGGGAAGGCACTATCAAATATCAATTTCCACTCAAGAAAGGTATGGAACACTTCCCTAGGAAAAGAAAGAAATTACTTTTTGACTCTATTCTTAGAGCAAATTATGAGCTTGATGCTTCATCACTTGATGTTACTTGATTCGCAATTTTCTGTGCCTAGCTCAAAGGCGTTAAAGAAAAGCACTCTTGGGAGATAACCCAATGTTTTTATTTTCAGTACTTTTTCTTTTATTTGAGTCTTGGAAGTCATTACTACTGTAATGACTGCTCCTTATCTTGTTTATTTTGTTTTTGTGCTAAGATAAGCCTCTAATTTGAGTGAGGTAAAGATTTGGGGATGTTGCTGTCCTGAAACTGTTTTTGGTGCTGCACCGTAAAAATTCGTATAAATTCTCTGTATATCTTTTGGACCTGCGATTTCTTGTGCATATGCCCCAGCTTATATCCAAACTTTCGTTAGTTGAACATTTTTTGATTTGAGCAACAGAAAACCCCTAAAAAATTCGACCTTTGTCAGCTGTTCTGTTTTGACAGATTTCTCCCAATATTTGTGTTTGCCGCTTTATCGCTTTCTTTTGAGTTCTTTTGATCATGGAACTTTTGGGGAAGTTGATACAGTAGTATTTGCTATATATGTGGTGGTTTTGAGTTGAAACCTGAAGCAAAAAGAGGTTGATTATATGTTATGCTTGCACTAATGTTGCTAATAGAATTGTGTTTAGTTTTGTATGAAGGAAGTTTTCAAGTATAGGGATTGGAGAATGATGAGATGAGTTGAAGAATGGACAAAAGCTCAAGCTTGGGGATGCCAAGCATCATCCCAAGAAATATCCAAGAAGTACAAGCGTCAAAGCTTGGGGATGCCCCCGAGGCACCCCTTCTTCATCGGCAAAAATCAGGTCACCTTTCAAAACACTATATTTTTATTGCTTCATGCACTATGTGTTTTTCTTGGAGCGTTAGTTGTTTTAGTTTTCTTTGTTTGTTAGTTTGTTTGCTGAAATAAATGGTTGGACCCCAACAAATTTCCTTTGGAGGAGATGTACTCGTTTTCATTTGCCAAGAACACTCCGTTTTCATTCTTACAATTTCACCGGGTGTTCTTCTTTTTCTGCTACTGCTTTTGGTTTTCGTTTTCGCCTTGATTTGCGTTCAGATTTTGTCATATCTTTTCATCAAGGTGTATTTTTGCCTCTGATATTTATTGGTTTTCATCAAAAGAGGTGTCTATAAAAATTTCAAATGGTGTTGGAAAAGAGAAAAAGCTTTGTGCAAAATAGTGGTACAAGAAGGAGCTTGTGTAGACTGCGGCTTAGGCTTTTTCATGTCATGCTTGATGTCTTTTTGATAGTATGCTTAGTGGTTTTGCTGTAGCATGACTTGTCTCAAATAACTGAGATTGCTTAATGAGCCTTTGAAAAAATCATGCGTTATTTTTATTGTATGCAATCATTATTTTGGTTTTCTCCTTGATGCTTTATTTGGGTTGACTTGGCGCATGCTCACACATGTTAGACTCTTACAAAGTCGCCAATAGCCTCTATGATCATTTAGTTTTTGACTTTTGATGCCATCTTATGCTTCTTTTAATGTCGCTTTGTCGCTTTGCATGATTATGGCCATTATTGCTCTCTTAGTTGGTCGCTCCCAGTCTTTTGCTAGCCCTCGCCTTGTACTGAGTATGAGCACTACTCGTGCATCCAACTCCTAAAAGCCAAAGTTTTCCAAAGTGTCCACCATACATACCTACTAGCAATTTACTATTCCAAGTAAATTTGACTTGCTTTTAGTTTCTCTTCAAATTAAACTCTTACCAGTGTTATGCGAAATTCGGTCAGTAAAGCTCTCACGAACCGGAAGGCACACTTTACTTTTTCCTGTTCTTAAAAATTTGACATTGTGGTCTCTTATGTTGAGTTGTTATGCTTGCAAGTTGTAAGTTGGAGACTAGCCCAGCCATGCAGTCATGGGCAAGCTTTCAACATTGCACTTCTTATTTGAGTTGATATCGTGATCTTTTGTTTATAGATGCCCGCGGTGTGAAATGAATTGGGAATCTTGTGGGGATCATGGAGTTTGTATATGTGTTAGGGAAACACCGGGCCGCTAATCTAAGCCATGCATAATTCATGGTGGAAATTTGCAGCATACCCATGGTGAACATTCGACGACGCATCTCACAATAAAAAGCTAAACAAATGGCAAATAAAAGAGATGTCGAGGTGTTCCATGTCATCGGGCACGGAGGTACCCCATTGGCGGTTCTCAATGATATGCATGTACATACAATGACAAGAGCCTTGCTTGGGACTCTAAGTAAACTAGCATGAGGTTTGGGTACTCGTATTCACGGGGCACGAGGTTTTCAACTTATGATTTGTCAAGCATATGCATCATAATTGTTCTTGCATTAACTTTAACCATTCAAGATGCTTATGATGGGGGCAATGAGAGCTCAAAGCCGGTAAGTACCATAATTTTTGAAGGTTATAAAACTTGCAATCACTGCTTCCCTCTGCGAAGGGCCTTTATTCTACTTTTATGTTGAGTCACCACCTTCTTTCTTTATGCACCATAATAGAGCATAGTTGTCATTCTTAGTATAATGTGCATTGTCCCAAAGTTTTCATTGATTGATTCATATTGTTGGTTTCACTTGTTCTCAAATTATTTGTATCTAGTCGCCCTCTTAAACTTGAAGGTGTCCTATGCATTTATGTTTTGCTCTCTTTGAAGGACAACCTGAAAACCATTTGTATATTTTTCCTTATGATTTGAACACACGTTTGACTTTCATTGTTTCATTTTCATGATCTTTTGTTTGTGTTCATTTGCATGTTTACAACATGGTTGCTAAGTTTCTTCTTGTCAAGATTATATCTTCATGCCCATGTTTTAAGTTCTTATGATCCCAGCTCACAAATGCTTACAAACATGATCAAGATTGTGTAGGTGCATGTCACCTCAAAAATTATTCTTTTGTTATCACTTACCTACTCGAGGACGAGCAGGAGTTAAGCTTGGGGATGCTTGATACGTCTCCAACGTATCTATAATTTTTGATGCTCCATGCTTGTTTTTACACCATTTGCCTACTGTTTCGTTACACTTCGTGGCACTTTTATGCATTTTCCGGAACTAACCTATTAACAAGTTGCCACAGTGCCAGTTCCATGTTTTCTGCTGTTTTTGTGTTTCAGAAGTGATACACAGGAAATATTCTTGGAATTGGACAAAACAAGTTCCTGCAGTCTTATTTTACCCGGAAGCTTCCAGAGATCCGAAGAGGAGTAGGAGGGGGGCCACAGGGGCCCCACACACCAGGCCGGCGCGGCCAGGGCCTGGGCCGCGCCAGCCAGGTGTGAGGCTACCTGGCCCCACCTCTGACATCGCCCCTTCGCCTATAAAGACCTCCCGACGGAAAAAACCTAAAAACCCGATCACTTTTCCAGAACACATCGCGATCCGCCGTCGCCGTCGACCTGAAGATCAGGAGGGTCCAGAAGCTCTTCCCGACACCCTGCTAGAGAGGGGAATCGCCACTGGAGGTCTTCTTCATCGCCATGCTTGCCTCCGGAGGGATGAGTGAGTAGTCTACCTTGGACTATGGGTCCATAGCAGTAGCTAGATGGTTGTCTTCTCCAGCATGTGCTTCGTGTTTAGATCTCATGAGCTGCCCTACATGATTGAGATCACCGTTATGTAATTCTACATGTTTGGTTTGTTGGGATCCGATGAATATTGGTGTTATGATTGAGTTGCTATACTGAAATATATCTTATGTTATCTCTATGTTGTTTATGATCTTGCATGCTCTCCGTTGTTAGTAGCTATCTTGGCCGAGTAGTTGCTAGTGACTCCAAGAGGGGGTATTTATGCTCGATAGTGGGTTCATGCCTCTATTTAACCTGGGGGAGTGACAGAAACCTCTAAGGTTGTAGATGTGCTGTTGCTACTAGGGAGAAAACAACATTCATATGCTCAAGGGCATATGCTTTGTTTACAATACACACTTTGCTTAATACAATTATCTGTTGTTCGCAACTTAATACTTGTGGAGTTCTCGGATTGATTCGCCACAGGTGGATTATTAGTCATAGATGCAGTTGGATGGCGGTCTATGTATTTTGTTGTAATGCCCAGAGTAAATCTCATAGTGATCTTCTTGACATATCACGTTTATCTTTATTCTATCAATTGCCCAACTGTAATTTGTTTACCCAGCATGTGTTATTTATCTTATGGAGAGACACCACTAGTGAACTGTGGAACCCGGTCCTATTTCCATCATATTGCTATCACCTGTTTACTTTACTTGCATTGTTTACTTTACTCGCATACTCTACTGTTTTCTACTCGATACGCTCATAACCTTTGTTCCAAGCAAACCGGTGAGATTGACAACCTCATCGCAAGTTTGGAACAAAGTACTTGGTTGTGTTGTGTGCAGGTTCCGCGTTGCAGCTAGCAAGCAATGATTGGACAAGGCGCCATCTATAAATTGTCCGAAGCTGTCACAAACTAGCAAGCATCACCTTCAGTCGTTTGTCTCTCCTCTCCAAGAACGATAAACCTTGGTTTCTTAACTGAGGGAAAACTAGCTGCTTGATACGTCCAAAACGTATCTACTTTCCTGAACACTTTTGCTATTGTTTCTCCCCTAATTTGTGTGTTTTGAATGTAACTAACACGGACTGACGCTATTTTTAGCAGAATTACTCTAGTGTCTCGTTTTTGTGCAGAAATCCAACTTCCAGTAAAAATTCGGGAAAAATCATCAAAAATCCTATTTCACCAGAAGACCCACGGAGCCAGAAGACAGGACGGAGAGGAGGCCTGAGGGCTCCTCACACACTGGTGGCGCGGCCCAGCCCTGGTCGCGCCACCCTGGCGTGAGGAGGCCCCAGCAGCCCTCTCGGCCTCCCCTCTCGCCTACATATACCCTCTGACGACATAATATCGGGGAGACGGCATTTTTCCCAGATAGACTTCCGCTGCGCCGCCGCCATCAGAAACCGCGATTCGGAACCAGAAACTCCGTTCTGGCACCCTGCCGGGATGGGGATTCGGAGGAGATCTTCATCACCATCACCATCGACGCTCCTCCATCGACCATCCATGACTCCCCCATCCATGTGTGAGTAATTCCCCCGCTGTAGGTGAGGGGATGGTAGGGATTGGATGAGATTGTTCATGTAATTTGATATGAGATTGATGGGGCATAGTGCCTAGTATCTTTATTTAGTGCCTATGACATTGTTGCAACTTGTTGTGCTTAATGCTTGTCACTTTGGGCCCGAGTGCCATGATTTCAGATCTGAACATGTTATTATTTCTATGATGATACTTGTTGTTTATGGTCTTACCTACAAGTTGTATACACATATTGTTGTCCGAAACCCGAGGCCCCAAAGTGACAGAAATTGGGATAACCGGAGGGGATGGCTATGATGTGAGGATCACATGTGTTCACTGAGTGCTAATGCTTTGCTCCGGTACTTTATTAAAAGGAGTACCTTAATTACCAGTAGTTTCCCTTGAGGCCCTGCTGCAACAGGCTGGTAGGACAAAAGATGTCGTGTAAGTTTCTCCTTGTGAGCACGTACGACTATATACGGAACACATGCCTATGATTGTTTGTACTAGGATGCTTTATCATTATTTATCTGCAATGCCCATGTCTCATTGATTTCATGAATTATCCTATCCATGCAACGCCCGTAATCCATCCCTGTGCCTACAGTATTTGTTCCTATTGTTTACAACTGTTACTATTACTGGTGCTATTTTACTATTGTTGTTACTGTTTCACTACTGTCACCACTATAAAACTGTTGCTACTGATAAACCACTGCGAGCGAGACTGTTTCCAGGTGCAGCTGAATTGACAACTCATCTGTTAAGGCTTACATATATTCTTTGGTTCCCCTTGTGTCGAATCAATAAATTTGGGTAATACTTCCTTCGAAGACTGTTGCGATCCCCTATACTTGTGGGTCATCAAGACTATTTTCTGGCGCCATTGCCGGGGAGCATAGCTTTATTTGTAAGTTCACTTGGTATTCCTATTGTTCGCTGCAATCCTTTCATCATGGGTAAACCTCGTGATGGAAAAGTTCCTATATTGCCATCCACTACAAGAAGAGGTACGACTCTCAACACCTCTGTTGCTCTTGATTCGCCATCTGTTATGAGTAAGTTGCTTACACCACCACACCCACACGCTACTGCTACTACTTCTGCTGAGATTGAAAATGCCACTGATAATTTAGATGATGCTTCTACTGTGCTTGATGAGAGTGGTTCACTAGGTTCCTTTTTAGATGCTACTATTGCTAGAGCTAAGTTGGGAAACACCACTGTTACACCTGTTAGTTCACCTGAGTCTAGGGAATGTCCTAGTGATGATTATGATGATGATGCTTATATTGAGCTTAATGATGATTTTATTGCTGAAGCACGTGCTGCTCGTAATGCTGGTAATGTCAAAGAACTTCTTGCAAGATGTTCTGTTAGATATAATTTATCTCCTGATCCTAAGTTTGCTGCTTCTCCCATAAATATTAGAGAAAAGGATTATGATTTCTCTTTGGATTTATCTTACATATCTATTGTTGAGAAAACTCCTTTTTGTGGTACTAAAGATGAGAGTGCTATGGAGCACATGAATGAGCTTTCTACTTTGAGTAATTTGTTTTCTGATGATATTAAGCTCCGCACTTACTTTGTTGCTAAGATTTTTGCTTTCTCGTTAAAAGATGGTGCTAAAAATTGGTTTAATAGCTTGCCTCCTGGATCTCTTATTAGTCCTATTGCTTTGGTTAATGATTTCTTTCAGAAATATTTTCCTGCTAGTGCTCAACATGCTGCTGTGCAGAAAATCTTTGATTTTGAACAGGGAAAAGGAGAGATATTGCCTGAATCTTGGACAAGGTTTTGTTCTTTAATTAGAGCTTTGCCTAAAGAACCATTGCCTAAAAACGGACTCCTTGATATATTTTATAATGGACTAACGGATGAATCTAAGTCATATTTGGATAGTTGTGCTGGTTGTGTTTTCAGGGAAAGAACTCTGGCAGATGCTGAAGAATTAATGGCTAAAATAAGCCGGAATCATGATGATTGGACTTTAGTTGAGCCAACACCAGCACCAACCCCTGCGCCATCTACAGAGCCTACGCCGAAGAAGAGAGGGATGATTGAATTAAATGATGAAGTTATGAAGGAAGCTAAGAAAACTCTTAAGGATAAAGGTATTAAAGCCGAAGATGTTAAAAATTTACCTCCTATAGAAGAATTATGTAAGCCAATTCCTCACTCATCTACTATTGAGGTACACTCTCTCCAACGCTTTGATGAAAGAGATATTCCTTATACCAAACCTCCTGATCAATGCTTAGATGAGTTTGATAATTTTATTGTTAAGCAAGAAAATTTTAATAGAATGGTGCATAATCATTTGTTGGAAAATTCTAGAGCTATTAACAAGTTGCAGGATATTGTGGAGAGAACCGCCAATGATGTAAAGATACTTGCTAAACATTTTCAAATGGTTCAAACACAAATTGATCAGCTTACCAAGGTGCAAAAAGACTTGCTAGTTAATGCTGCAAGAGAGAAGCAAGCATGTGAAATACGCACAAGAAGTGGTGCGGCTACTCAAGACCCATTATATCCTGAAGGACATCCTAAGAGGGTCGAGCAAGATTCTCAACGAACTGCAAGTGATGATATTCCTTCTAAGAAGAAGAAGAAGTAGCATAAAACAACTGCAGAATCATCTGATAAAGGTAAAGATCCTAACAGTGTTTCTATTTCTGATGCTGAAACTGAACCAGGAGATACTTTCGATAAAGAAGAAGTTGAAGAGGAACCGGAAAAGAGTGATAAAAATGCAAAGTACACCAAAGAAGACTTCATTGCCACCAAGCATGGTAAAGAGAGAGAACCTTGGGTACAGAAACCAATGCCTTTTCCTAGTAAGAAACACAAGTCCAAGGAAGAAGAACACTACAACAGGTTTTGTGAATGGATGAAACCTTTATTTTTGCAAATTCCTTTGACTGATGCTATTAGAATGCCTCCTTATGCAAAGTATATGAAAGATATTGTCACTAACAAAAGGAAAATTCCTAGTGAGGAAATTTCCACACTACTTGCTAACTATTATTTTGATGGTAAAGTTCCAGAGAAGCTTGGAGATCCAGGTATACCCACTATTCCTTGCTCCATTAAAAATAACTATGTTAGAACTGCTTTATGTGATTTGGGAGCTGGAGTTAGTGTCATGCCTTTTTCTCTTTATAAGAGACTTGATCTAGAAAAATTGGTATCAACTGATATATCTTTGCAGATGGCTGATAAGTCTACTACTATTCATATTGGTATATGTGAAAATGTTCCTGTTCAAGTTGCTAACAGCTGTTTGATTTTAACTGACTTTGTTGTGTTGGAAATGCCTGAAGATGATAATATGTCTATTATTCTTGGGAGACCTTTTCTAAACACTGCAGGTGCTGTTATTAATTGCAATCAAGGAAAAGTTACTTTTAATGTTAATGACAAAGAGTATACGGTTTATTTTCCCAAGAAGATTGATAGGAAGAATGCTCTAAGTTCAATCAAGCAAGTTGAGACCATCAAAGTTGGTCAAATTATTTGTTCAGAGCGAAAGCCCAAGGAAGAATATCAAATTGTTATGGTTGGGACTATGCCTATCAAAGTTGAGGTAACATAAGCATTTAGTGAAGTGCAAAGTTTTGCCTCATACAAAGTTACTTTGGTAACAAGACTTGATCAACCTTGTTAACAAAGTGATTTTATATGAACTAAACTTCGTTTTCACCGCATCCACTCTACCTCACTTGTATTTACTTTCATCAAATTTTATTCCTTCAGTTTAGTTGCATGATTAAGAGTATCTCAGAGCTGCTGCATGCTTGGTTTTGTTTTGCTTAAAATCATTTATATCGTCATTTTTCTGAGTTTTCATCGATACGCCAATTTCTGAAAAATCCTAAAAATTAAAGTTTCTCGAAAAATTCCAGAAAATTCTTTATAAATTTTTATGTCAAAAATGGAGCGGAGGGACACCTGGGAGGCACCAGGTGGGGCTGCCACGCCACCTCACACATAGGTGGCGCGGCCCAGCCCTGGCCGCGCCACCCAGGTGTGAGAGGGCCCCACCTGGCCCCTCACTCATCTCTTCTTCCCCAGCTCTTTCTCTCTGCCGAAAACAACGACACACTCAGCTCAAACTCGAGTTCTTGCTGTTCTTCACCTGGATTTTTCGATCTCCTTGCTCAGCCCAACATTTCTGCTGAAATTTGGAGCATTTGTTCTCCGGTATGTGACTCCTCCACTTGTCCAAGTAGAATTTCTTGTGGTAAAGTATTTCTTGAGTATTTTAGCTTTGTAGGTGACAGTATAAATGAGTATGCATTCTTGTTCTATTGCTTAGAATTGTTATTTTGATGCATGTTAACTCTCTAGTAACCCACTATAGTAGTTTCCTGCACTTGCTTGTCTTTAAATCACTTTTTATGAGGTTTGTCAAAAATTTCAGAAATGGAGGAGAATGCATATCAACTCTCCCAACATGAACTAGAAGTGCATGAAGTTATGAAGGTTCATCGTGAAGAGAAGGTTTTCCCCTCACACTATCCATGCTCAGTATTCATGAGTGCTGTTGGAATTCTACAGGATTTTCAGACCTTACTCTCTAATGCGGGATTAGAACATTTTGTTGAGGGTGAACCTCCCCAACATGTTAAACTAACAATGTCTGTGGTGCAGGATTTCAAATTTAGTTGGTCCACTTCTAACCCCATGGTTCATTATAAAATTTATAACAAATCTGTGGATTTGCCTCTTGATGTTTTCTGTACAGCTATTAGAGTACCACATTGGGGATCGCTTGAGAAGATAAGGGGACAACCTAGGCCATTGTTAGAACTATACGAGGAAATTTGTCATGGAAGAAGCTTCACAGGAGAGGGTGGTAAAACTCGAAATATTCATCTCCCATCCATTCGATATTTTGCCTTCTTCATTACTAAATGTGTTCTTGCTAGGAAATCTGCAAGTAAATTATCTCTTCATGATCTAGCTTTTATTGCTGCTGCTTTAAGGCGTGATAGGACTTACCATTTGGGTGCCTTAATAGCTTTCCGTCTTGATATTAACCATGAGAAAGGGGGAATTTGTGGAGGACTTATAGCTTCACGCCTGTTAGCTTTGCATGGTGTTGTGCCTCATTTTCTAGATCTGCAGTTCCCCGAGGAGAAACTTGATCTTGATTCTATGATTCATCATAAGTTTATTTCTCCTCCTGCTAGTTTGATTAATTTAACATTTGAGCTAACCTTTTTCAAGAAGACTACCTGGAGGGTAGTAAAGACTGATCGATCAGTCCGTTTGCCTGCACCTCTTTTGTTTAACCTCGATCACATGAATGGATGGTCGCTTACGGAAGATGAGCTTGATGCGTACGTGGAGGAGCACCCGCCGCTTGTGCACGATGAGGAGGGCGCTGAGGAGTTGGGTCAGCCCTCCGACATTGTGAACTTCCCATATGAGCAGCCTTATTACGATTATGCGCCATCAGCTTCATCTTCACGAGAGCCCGGGTACGATTACACCTATGATGACCCACCAACCTGGGGCAGCTATCAAAGTCGAAATTGATCTCCACTTAGGCCAAAAGCCTAAGCTTGGGGGAAGGTACGCCAACGATTCCCTCATCTACATATTATATTTTGTCGGACCTTTGTATATCCATGTTTCGCTTTCTCTAGTGTTCTCATTTTTTTTCCACTTTTCCAAAACACAAAAAGACCAAAAATATTTCCGTTGTTTCTCTTTGATTGGTTCTTTAGTTTTCTACCTTTGGTTTGCTTTGCTTGCTATTTTCGATTTGCTATTTGAAAAACCCAAAAATATTTTGCTTTGTTTGCTATTACCTTCTGCTTTTGTTTCAAAAATCGAAAACCCCAAAAATATTTGTTGTTCTTCTTCGGTTTTGTAAAGTTTGTTGCAGAGTTCAGTCTCCCGTTACTCCATTGGAGCTTGGTATTCACTTTATATTATTCAAGCTACACAAGTGAAGAGCAATAATGACGACATATGACAATCCGAGATGTGGTAAGAGGCTGGTATGAACTCTATTTGTTTTCATTTTTGTACATATACTCACCTATGTGGACATGCTTAGTCGGTTCATGTAAGGTATATGTTATCAAATGGATGCTTTGTAGTTCGTGCTTTCATATGATTAGTTTCAATTCACTATTAGCCTGTAGCATGTCATGTAGACGCTTGCATGCTTTATTTTATTCATAATATGGTATGTTATTGTAGTATCCACCTCTGAAAGTTTCATTTGAATCGACTTGGCACATGCTCAAGCATGCATATGACTGAACAAAAAGTCAATTAAGCCTCGATGATCTAAATTGCCTCAGAGTTCTTGTATCATTTTTATGCCTATATTAATTTTGTTTTGTCGCAAGCATGATTATGACAGTTATTGCTCTCTCGATTGTCGCTTCCCAGTCTTTTGCTAGCCTTCACTTGTACTGAGTATGAGCTCTACTCGTGCATCCAATTACCAAAAACCAAGTCTTCCAAAGAGTCCACTATAAATTCCTATGCATGGTATTTGTAAGCCATTCCAAGTAAATTTTCATGTGCTACCTTTCAAAACTTTCAACTACTTCTCATTTTATGCCACTGTTTTTAGCTCATGGGGACGTAGTGGTCGGAATTGCTATCTTCCATATTAAATTAAGTACCCCTCGACTAGGCAGCTTCATCTGCTCGTCATTAATTTTGCAAGGGAGCTGGTCAGACCATTATAATCTAATTCTGAAAAGAAAGAAAAAAAAGCACTCCTCCAAGGAATGTGAAAGTTGGTGGGCACCCGATGGAATCGGTTAGCCATGGTTTGAGAAAGGAAAAAAGGTGGGCAGGAGTGCCAAAGCTTTATAAAAGAGCACCAATGTGTCAAATTTCAAAGAACTCGGAACCGCTCTCACTTGTTTATTATGGAAGATAGCAAGTCCCCATTGCTAGTCGTTGACATAGAACAACCACCTCTCAAAATAATTTTTTATCTCTGTTTTACAAATGAAAAGCTCTAGCACATGTTAAATCCCTGCTTCCCTCTGCGAAGGGCCATTCGTTTACTTTTATGTTGAGTCACCATCTTCTAACTTTAAGCACTTCTTGAGAGCATAGCTGTTATTCTTAGTGTAATGTGCTTGTCCCAGAACACGGTTAATTGTGGTATAACTTTGATGCTTGTATCTTTGATATTTCTACATCTAGTCTTCTCTTGAACTTCAGAGGTGCCTCAGCATTTATGTTTTGCTCTACAAATAAAGGCAAGCGGGATACCACTCTTTCATATCATTTATGCATATTACAATCTTGTTAGCTTCTTATGTACATGTTACTTGTTATTAGTGCATTGGCACTCTTTCATAGCTTGCTTGACTATGATGTGACATTAGTTGCATATTTCTTATTATGTATTGCCTGAGTACTTGACCACATAGTTAGTATATATACATCATATGAGCAAATGTGTTCGTGAAAGTTTCTTTTATCGCTCTCAGTTGTTAACTGAATTGCTTGAGGACAAGCAAATAGCTAAGCTTGGGGGGAGTTGATACGTCCAAAACGTATCTACTTTCCCGAACACTTTTGCTATTGTTTCTCCTCTAATTTGTGTGTTTTGAATGTAACTAACACGGACTGACGCTGTTTTCAGCAGAATTACTCTAGTGTCTCGTTTTTGTGCAGAAATCCAACTTCCAGTAAAAATTCGGGAAAAATCATCAAAAATCCTATTTCACCAGAAGACCCACGGAGCCAGAAGACAGGACGGAGAGGAGGCCTGAGGGCTCCTGACACACTGGTGGCGCGGCCCAGCCCTGGCCGCGCCACCCTGGCGTGAGGAGGCCCCAACAGCCCTCTCGGCCTCCCCTCTCGCCTACATATACCCTCTGACGACATAATATCGGGGAGATGGCATTTTTCCCAGATAGACTTCCGCTGCGCCGCCGCCATCAGAAACCGCGATTCGGAACTAGAAACTCCGTTCTAGCACCCTGCCGGGACGGGGATTTGGAGGAGATCTTCATCACCATCAGCACCGACGCTCCTCCATCGACCATCCATGACTCCCCCATCCATGTGTGAGTAATTCCCCCGCTGTAGGTGAGGGGATGGTAGGGATTGGATGAGATTGTTCATGTAATTTGATATGAGATTGATGGGGCATAGTGCCTAGTATCTTTATTTAGTGCCTATGACATTGTTGCAACTTGTTGTGCTTAATGCTTGTCACTTTGGGCCCGAGTGCCATGATTTCAGATCTGAACATGTTATTATTTCTATGATGATACTTGTTGTTTATGGTCTTACCTACAAGTTGTATACACATATTGTTGTCCGGAACCCGAGGCCCCAAAGTGACAGAAATTGGGATAACTGGAGGGGATGGCTATGATGTGAGGATCACATGTGTTCACTGAGTGCTAATGCTTTGCTCCGGTACTTTATTAAAAGGAGTACCTTAATTACCAGTAGTTTCCCTTGAGGCCCTGCTGCAACAGGCTGGTAGGACAAAAGATGTCGTGCAAGTTTCTCCTTGTGAGCATGTACGACTATATACGGAACACATGCCTATGATTGTTTGTACTAGGATGCTTTATCATTATTTATCTGCAATGCCCATGTCTCATTGATTTCATGAATTATCCTATCCATGCAACGCCCGTAATCCATCCCTATGCCTACAGTATTTGTTCCTATTGTTTACAACTGTTACTATTACTGCTGCTATTTTACTACTGCTGTTACTGTTTCACTACTGTCACCACTATAAAACTGTTGCTACTGATAAACCACTGCGAGCGAGACTATTTCCAGGTGCAGCTGAATTGACAACTCATCTGTTAAGGCTTACATATATTCTTTGGCTCCCCTTGTGTCGAATCAATAAATTTGGGTAATACTTCCCTCGAAGACTGTTGCGATCCCCTATACTTGTGGGTCATCACTGCTATACTCATCACACCTTCCTCTTGGGGTTCCCAACGGGCTGGTCATTCACCACGCATCAGACACCACTAGTGAAATAGCACCACAACAAATAAATATCAAACCATTAAATATTACTCAACATAATTCCACTACTAACATCTTGACTTCTCCCATGTCCTCAAGAACTAAACGAACTACTCACAAGACCTCATATGGATCATAATCAGAGGTGAAATAATGGTAAATAACAATCTGAACATAAACCTTAATTCAACGGTGATACGTCTCCAACGTATCTATAAATTTTGATGCTCCATGCTTGTTTTTACACCATTTGTCTAATGTTTCGTTACACTTCGTGGCACTTTTATGCATTTTCCGGAACTAACCTATTAACGAGTTGCCACAGTGCCAGTTCCCTGTTTTCTGCTGTTTTTGTGTTTCAGAAGTGATACACAGGAAATATTCTCGGAATTGGACGAAACAAGTTCCTGAAGTCTTATTTTACCCGGAAGCTTCCAAGATCCGAAGGAGAGTAGGAGGCGGGCCACCAGGGGCCCACACACAGGGGTGGCGCAGCCAGCCCCTGGCCCGCGCCACCATGGTGTGAGGCCGCCTGGTCCCACCTCTGACATCGCCCCTTCGCCTATAAAGACCCCCCGACGGAAAAAACCTAAGTACCCAATCACTTTTCCAGAACACATCGCGATCCGCCGCCGCCGTCGACCCGAAGATCGGGAGGGTCCAGAAGCTCTTCCCGGCACCCTGCCAGAGAGGGGAATCGCCACCGGAGGTCTTCTTCATCGCCATGCTTGCCTCCAGAGCGATGAGTGAGTAGTCTTCCTTGGACTATGGGTCCATAGCAGTAGCTAGATGGTTGTCTTCTCCACCATGTGCTTCATGTTTAGATCTCATGAGCTGCCCTACATGATTGAGATCACCGTTATGTAATTCTACATGTTTGGTTTGTTGGGATCCGATAAATATTGGTGTTTATGATTGAGTTGCTGTACTGAATATTATCTTATGTTATCTCTATGTTGTTTATGATCTTGCATGCTCTCCGTTGTTAGCAGCTATCTTGGCCGAGTAGTTGCTAGTGACTCCAAGAGGGGGTATTTATGCTCGATAGTGGGTTCATGCCTCTATTTAACCTGGGGGAGTGACAGAAACCTCTAAGGTTGTAGATGTGCTGTTGCTACTAGGGAGAAAACAACATTCATATGCTCAAGGGCATATGCTTTGTTTACATTACACACTTTGCTTAATGCAATTATCAGTTGTTCGCAACTTAATACTTCTAGGGTGTTCGGATTGATATCCCCGGGAGTGGATTATTAGTCATAGATGCAGTTGGATGGCGGTCTATGTATTTTGTTGTAATGCCCAGAGTAAATCTCATAGTGATCTTCTTGACATATCACGTTTATCTTTATTCTATCAATTGCCCAACTGTAATTTGTTTACCCAGCATGTGTTATTTATCTTATGGAGAGACACCACTAGTGAACTGTGGATCCCGGTCCTATTTCCATCATATTGCTATTACCTGTTTACTTTACTCGCACTGCTTACTTTATTCGCATACTCTACTATTTTCCACTCGATGCGCTCATAACCTTTGTTTCAAGCAAACCGGTGAGATTGACAACCTCATCGCAAGTTGGGAACAAAGTACTTGGTTGTGTTGTGTGCAGGTTCCGCGTTACAGCTAGCAAGCAAAGCTTGGACGAGGCGCCATATATAAATTGTCCGAAGCTGTCGCAAACTAGCAAGCATCACCTTCAGTCGTCATTGTCTGCTTTTCTCCTGAACGATAAACCTTGGTTTCTTAACTGAGGGAAAACAAGCTGCTATACTCATCATACCTTCCTCTTGGGGTTCTCAACGGGCTGGTCATTCACCACGCACAAGGACCTCTGATCTCCCACATCAACTTGGAGTATCAGCCTCTTTTCTGGCGTCGTTGCCGGGGAAGAGTGGAAGACTTCTGCGAGGGGAGTTTTCGCACACACATCCTTGGTGGTTGTTTTACCTGCATCGTTTTATATCAAAAACCCAAAAAAAAATAGAATCCTTGGTAGTTGTTTTTACTTGTTTACTTTCGTTTTGCTGAAATGGCCAATCCTGAAAACACCAAGTTGTGTGACTTTACTAGCACAAACAATAGTGATTTTATCTGCACTCCTATTGCACCACCTGCTACTGCTGCAAATTTTTATGAGATTAAGCCTGCTTTGTTGAACCTTGTTATGAAAGAGCAATTTTCTGGTGCTAGTACTGAAGATGCTGCAGCTCATCTCAACAATTTTGTTGAGCTATGTGAGATGCAGAAATATAAGGATGTAGAAAGTGATATTATTAAGCTCAAGTTGTTTCCTTTTTCTTTGAGAGGAAAAGCTAAAGATTGGTTGCTGTCTTTGACTAAGAATAGTATTGATTCATGGGCTAAGTGTAAGGATGCTTTTATTGGTAGATACTATCCTCCTGCTAAGATTATATCTCTGCGTAGCAATATTATGAAGTTTATTCAGTTTGATAATGAACATGTTGCTCAAGCTTGGGAAAGAATGAAATCTATGATAAAGAATTGCCCCACTCATGGACTGACTACTTGGATGATTATCCAAACTTTTTATGCAGGACTGAATTTTTCTTCGAGGAACCTACTTGATTCAGCCGCTGGAGGCACTTTTATGTCCCTTACCTTGGGTGCTGCAACAAAGCTACTTGACAACATGATGGTAAATTATTCCGAATGGCACACCGAGAGAGCTCCACAAGGTAAGAAGGTAAATTCTGTTGAGGAAACCTCTTCCTTGAGTGATAAGATTGATACCATTATGGCTATGCTTGCTAATGATAGGACTCATGTTGATCCTAATAATGTTCCTTTGGCCTCTCTGGTTGCTCAAGAAGAGCATGTTGATGTGAATTTCATTAGAAACAATAATTTTAACAACAATGCTTATAGGAACAATTTTGCTAGTAACAATTATAGGCCGCATCCTTCTACCAATGGTAATGGTTATGGTAACTCTTATGGTAATTCCTACAACAACACTAGGGCCGCGCCCTCCGAGCTTGAGGTAATGCTCAAGGACTTCATCGGTAAGCAAACTGCTTTTAACAAGTCTGTTGAGGAAAAGTTAGGCAAAATTGATATTCTTGCTTCTAAAGTTGATAGCCTTGCTCATGATGTTGAAATTCTGAAATTAAAAGTGTTGCCTAATGATGTGAAAGAGAACAATGTTTTTGCTACCGCTAATGCTATTCAAGTTGGAATTGATGAAAATATTAGATTGTTAGCGGAATTGCATGCCAGGTGGGAAAGAGAAGATGAGATGGCTAGAGAGATAAAGGTATGTACCATTACTACCTCTAATGATGTTGCTCCTAATGCTAGCAATCCTCTTGCTTTGATTGGTGTAGAGAAAACTCCCACTCCTTGTGTTAAAAAGCATAAAACTGCCAAAACTTTTTCTCAAAAGAGTGCTGAAATTTTTCGGAGTGTAGGAGATGATAGCTCTACTTCTTTTAATGATTTTGATGTTGATGGCTGCTATATATCTGAAGTTATTTTGTTCTTGCAAAAGCTTGCTTTGACTCCCAATGCTAGTTCTTTAAATATTGCTTTTACTAAGCATATTACCAATGCTCTCATGAAAATTAGGGATGAAAAGTTGAAGCAAAAAGCCTATGTTCCCAAGAAGTTAGAAGATGGTTGGGAACCCATCATTGATATGCATGTTAATGGTTATGATTGCCATGCTTTATGTGATCTAGGTGCTAGTATTTCTATCATGCCTAGAAAAATTTATGACATGCTTGATTTACCACCGCTTGAAAAATGTTATTTTGATGTTCCTATTGCTGATATTGCTAAGAAGAAACCTTTGGGAAGGATTAATGATGTTCTTATTGTGGTTAACAATAACCTTGTTCCCGTTGATTTTCTTGTTATGGACGTTGAATGCCATGCTTCATGTCCTATTATTTTGGGAAGACCCTTTATTCGAACTGTAGGTGCTATCATTGATATGAGGGAAGGCACTATCAAATATCAATTCCCACTCAAGAAAGGTATGGAACACTTCCCTAGGAAAAGGAAGAAATTACTTTTTGACTCTATTCTTAGAGCAAATTATGAGCTTGATGCTTCATCACTTGATGTTACTTGATTCGCAATTTTCTGCGCCTAGCTCAAAGGCGTTAAAGAAAAGCACTCTTGGGAGATAACCCAATATTTCTTTTCAGTACTTTTTCTTTTATTTGAGTCTTGGAAGTCATTACTACTGTAATGACCGCTCCTTATCCTTTTTATTTTGTTTTTGTGCCAAGAGAAGCCTCTAATTCGAGTGAGGTAAAGATTTGGGGATGTTGCTGTCCTGAAACTGTTTTCGGTGCTGCACCGTAAACATTCGTATAAATTTTCTGTATATCTTTTGGACCTGCGATTTCTTGTGCATATGCCCCAGGTTATATCAAAACTTTCGTTAGTTGAACACTTTTTGATTGGAGCAACAGAAAACCCCTCAAAAATTCGACCTTTGTCAGCTGTTCAGTTTTGACAGATTTCTGCCAATATTTGTGTTTGCCACTTTATCGCTTTCTTTTGAGTTCTTTTGATCACAGAACTTTTGGAGAAGTTGCTACAGTAGTATTTGCTATATGTGTGGTAGTTTTGGGTCGAAACCTGAAGCAAAAAGAGGTTGATTATATATTATGCTTGCACTAATGTTGCTAATAGAATTGTGTTTAGTTTTGTATGAAGGAAGTTTTCAAGTGTAGGGATTGGAGAATGATGAGATGAGTTGAAGAATGGACAAAAGCTCAAGCTTGGGGATGCCCATGCATCACCCCAAGAAATATCCAAGAAGTACAAGCGTCAAAGCTTGGGGATACCCCCGAGGCACCCTTTCTTCATCGGCAAAAATCAGGTCACCTTTCAAAACACTATATTTTTATTGCTTCATGCACTATGTGTTTTTCTTGGAGCGTCAGTTGTTTTAGTTTTCTTAGTTAGTTTAGTTTGTTTGTTTGCTGCAATAAATGGTTGGACCCCAACAAATTTCCTTTGGAGGAGATGTACTCGTTTTCATTTGCAAAGAACGCTCTAGTTTTCACTCTTATTAAAAATCGAGTGTTCTTCTTTTTCTGCTACTGCTTTTGGTTTTCATTTTCGCCTTGATTTGCGTTCAGACCTTGTCATATCTTTTCATTAAGGTGTATTTTTGCCTCTGATATTTATTGGTTTTCATCAAAAGAGGTGTTTATAAAAATTTCAAATGGTATTGGAAAAGAGAAAAAGCTTTGTGCAAAATAGTGGTACAAGAAGGAGCTTGTGTAGACTGCGGCTTAGGCTTTTTCATGTCATGCTTGATGTCTTTTTGATAGTATGCTTAGTGGTTTTTCTGTAGCATGACTTGTCTCAAATAACTGAGATTGCTTAATGAGCCTTTGAAAAAATCATGCGTTGTTTTTATTGTATGGAAGCATTATTTTGGTTTTCTCCTTGATGCTTTATTTGGGTTGACTTGGCGCATGCTCACACATGTTAGACTCTTACAAAGTCACCAATAGCCTTTATGATCATTTAGTTTTTGACTTTTGATGCCATCTTATGCTTCTTTTAATGTCGTTTTGTCGCTTTGCATGATTATGGCCATTATGGCTCTCTTAGTTGGTCGCTCCCCGTCTTTTGCTAGCCCTCGCCTTGTACTGAGTATGAGCTCTACTCGTGCATCCAACTCCTAAAAGCCAAAGTTTTCCAAAGTGTCCACCATACATACCTACTAGCAATTTGCTATTCCAAGTAAATTTGACTTGCTTTTATTTTCTCTTCAAATTAAACTCTTACCAGTGTTATGCGAAATTCGGTCAGTAAAGCTCTCATGAACCGGAAGGCACACTTTACTTTTTCCTGTTCTAAAAAATTTGACATTGTGGTCTCTTATGTTGAGTTGTTATGCTTGCAAGTTGTAAGTTGGAGACTAGCCCAGCCATGCAGTCATGGGCAAGCTTTCAACATTGCACTTCTTAATTGAGTTGATATCGTGATCTTTTGTTTATGGATGCCCGCGGTGTGAAATGAATTGGGAATCTTGTGGGGATCATGGAGTTTGTATATGTGTTAGGGAAACGCCGGGCCGCTAATCTAAGCCATGCATAATTCATGGTGGAAATTTGCAGCATACCCATGGTGAACATTCGACGACGCATCTCACAATAAAAAGCTAAACAAATGGCAAATAAAAGAGATGTCGATGTGTTCATTGTCTGCTTGTCCTGTCATTTTGGTGTGGGCTTGTTCCATGTCATCGGGCATAGAGGTACCCCATTGGCGGTTCTCAATGATATGCATATACTTACAATGACAAGAGCCTTGCTTGGGACTCTAAGTAAAGTAGCATGAGGTTTGGGTACTCGTATTCATGGGACATGAGGTTTTCAACTTATGATTTGTCAAGTATATGCATCATAATTGTTCTCGCATTAACTTTAACCATTCAAGATGCTTATGATGGGGGCAATGAGAGCTCAAAGCCGGTAAGTAACATAATTTTTGAAGGTTATAAAACTTGCAATCACTGCTTCCCTCTGCGAAGGGCCTTTCTTTTACTTTTATGTTGAGTCACCACCTTCTATCTTTATGCACCATTAAGAGAGCATAGTTGTCATTCTTAGTGTGATATGCATTGTCCCAAAGTTCATTGATTGACTCATATTGTTGGTTTCACTTGTTCTTAAATTATTTGTATCTAGTCGCCCTCTTAAACTTGAAGGTGTCCTATGCATTTATGTTTTGCTCTCTTTGAAGGACAAGCTGAAAACCATTTGTATGTTTTTCCTTATGATTTGAACACACGTTTGACTTTCATTGTTTCATTTTCATGATCTTTTGTTTGTGTTCATTTGCATGTTTACAACATGGTTGCTAAGTTTCTTATTGTCAAAATTATATCTTCATGCCCATGTTTTAAGTTCTTATGATCCCAGCTCACAAATGCTTACATACATGATCAAGATTGTGTAGGTGCATGTCACCTCAAAAATTATTCTTTTGTTATCACTTACCTACTTGAGGAGGAGCAGGAGTTAAGCTTGGGGATGCTTGATACGTCTCCAACGTATCTATAATTTTTGATGCTCCATGCTTGTTTTTACACCATTTGCCTAATGTTTCGTTACACTTCGTGGCACTTTTATGCATTTTCCGGAACTAACCTATTAACGAGTTGCCACAGTGCCAGTTCCCTGTTTTCTGCTGTTTTTGTGTTTCAGAAGTGATACACAGGAAATATTCTCGGAATTGGACGAAACAAGTTCCTGAAGTCTTATTTTACCGGAAGCTTCCAGAGATCCGAAGGAGAGTAGGAGGCGGGCCACCAGGGGCCCACACACAGGGGTGGCGCGGCCAGCCCCTGGCCCGCGCCACCATGGTGTGAGGCCGCCTGGTCCCACCTCTAACATCGCCCCTTCGCCTATAAAGACCCCCCGACGGAAAAAACCTAAGTACCCGATCACTTTTCCAGAACACATCGCGATCCGCCGCCGCCGTCAACCCGAAGATCGGGAGGGTCCAGAAGCTCTTCCCGGCACCCTGCCGGAGAGGGGAATTGCCACCGGAGGTCTTCTTCATCGCCATGCTTGCCTCCGGAGCGATGAGTGAGTAGTCTACCTTGGACTATGGGTCCATAGCAGTAGCTAGATGGTTGTCTTCTCCACCATGTGCTTCATGTTTAGATCTCATGAACTGCCCTACATGATTGAGATCACCGTTATGTAATTCTACATGTTTGGTTTGTTGGGATCCGATGAATATTGGTGTTTATGATTGAGTTGCTGTACTAAATATTATCTTATGTTATCTCTATGTTGTTTATGATCTTGCATGCTCTCCGTTGTTAGTAGCTATCTTGGCCGAGTAGTTGCTAGTGACTCCAAGAGGGGGTATTTATGCTCGATAGTGGGTTCATGCCTCTATTTGACCGGGGGGAGTGACAGAAACCTCTAAGGTTGTAGATGTGCTGTTGCTACTAGGGAGAAAACAACATTCATATGCTCAAGGGCATATGCTTTGTTTACATTACACACTTTGCTTAATGCAATTATCTGTTGTTCACAACTTAATACTCACGGGGTGTTCGGATTGATATCCCCGGGAGTGGATTATTAGTCATAGATGCAGTTGGATGGCGGTCTATGTATTTTGTTGTAATGCCCAGAGTAAATCTCATAGTGATTTTCTTGACATATCACGTTTATCTTTATTCTATCAATTGCCCAACTGTAATTTGTTTACCCAGCATGTGTTATTTATCTTATGGAGAGACACCACTAGTGAACTGTGGATCCCGGTCCTATTTCCATCATATTGCTATTACCTGTTTACTTTACTCGCACTGTTTACTTTATTCGCATACTCTACTGTTTTCCACTCGATACGCTCATAACCTTTGTTTCAAGCAAACCGGTGAGATTGACAACCTCATCGCAAGTTGGGAACAAAGTACTTGGTTGTGTTGTGTGCAGGTTCCGCGTTGCAGCTAGCAAGCAAAGCTTTGACGAGGCGCCATATATAAATTGTCCGAAGCTATCGCAAACTAGCAAGCATCACCTTCAGTCGTCATTGTCTGCTTTTCTCCTGAACGATAAACCTTGGTTTCTTAACTGAGGGAAAACAAGCTGCTATACTCATCATACCTTCCTCTTGGGGTTCCCAACGGGCTGGTCATTCACCATGCACAAGGACCTCTGATCTCCCACATCAACTTGGAGTATCAAACGGTTCCACTCAATAGCATCAACCACAAGAGTAATCAACACCGGGAAAGTTTCCCCTAAGAATTTGACAAGATTCAACTCAAGATGTTACAGCGGGACGGCGTGGTGATGGTGAAGATGAAGGTGCCGGTGATGAGGATGATGGTGATGATGATCCCGATGAAGTCCGGTGCAATGATGTAAATGATGGCACCGATCTCCCCTCTCCGAGAAGGAATTTCCCTGGCAGATTTCTGCCTGCCGGAGAGCTTTTCTCTCTCTGGTGTTTTTCGCCCTGCAGAGGTGGCGGTGTCTATCTCTGAGCCCTCCTTGACTTAGGTTTTTGAGGACGATGAAATACGCGAAGGGGCAATGGCAGTAGTGGGCCAGGGTGGCCTCACAACAGGCCGGCGCAGCCAGGGGTGGGCCCGCGTCCCCTGTGTGTGAGCCTGCCCTGTGGCTCCTCTCGCCTCCTCCTTCTGGCTTCTTCAGTCTTCTGGCAAAATATAATCTTCTGGTATTTTTCTAGAATTTCCTGATCTTCCGAAACATGGTGTCTTGACGGTTCTTTTTCCAGCAGAATCCTGACTCCGGCAGCAAACCCTCCAATGATCATCAAACATGTAAAAACAGAGGAAACAACATAAATATCATCTCTAAATGTGAAATATATCAATGAATAACAGTAAATTATGATACAAAATAGTGATGCAAAATGGATGTATCAGTATGTACCATTACTACCTCTAATGATGTTGTTCCAAATGCTAGAAATCCTCTTACTTTGATTGGTGTAGATAAATTTCCTACTCCTTGTGTTAAAAAGCCAAAAACTGCAAAAACTTTTTCTCAAAAGAGTGCTGAAATTTTTTGGAGTGTAAGAGATGATAGCTCTATTTCTTTCAATGATTTTGATATTGATGGCTGCAATATATCTGAAGTTATTTTGTTCTTGCAAAAGCTTGCTTTGACTCCCAATGCTAGTTCTATAAATGTTGCTTTTACACATCATATTACCAATGCTCTCATGAAAATTAGGGATGAAAAGTTGAAGCAAAAAGCTTCTATTCCCAAGAAGTTAGAAGATGGTTGGGAACCCATCATTGATATGCCTGTTAATGGTTTTGATTGCCATGCTTTATGTGATCTAGGTGCTAGTATTTCTATTATGCCTAGAAAAATTTATGATATGCTTGATTTACCACCGTTTGAAAAGTATTATTATGATGTTCCTATTGCTGATGTTGCTAAGAAGAAACCTTTGGGAAGGATTAATGATGTTCTTATTATGGTTAACAATATCCTTGTTCCCGTTGATTTTCTTGTTATGGATGTTGAATGCAATGCTTCATGTCCTATTATTTTGGGAAGACCCTTTCTTCGAACTGTAGGTGCCATCATTGATATGAGGGAAGGCACCATCAAACATCAATTCCCACTCAAGAAAGGTATGGAACACTTCCCTAGAAAGAGAAAGAAATTAATTTTTGACTCTATTCTTAGAGCAAATTATGAACTTGATGCTTCATCACACGATATTACTTGATTCGCACTTTCTGCGCCTAGCTCAAAGGCGTTAAAGAAAAGCACTCTTAGGAGATAACCCATTGTTTTACTTTCAGTTCTTTTTCTTTTATTTGAGTCTTGGAAGTTATTACAACTGTAATAACCGCTCCTTATCCTTTTTATTTCGTTGTTGTGCCTAGAGAAACCTCTAATTTCAGTGAGGTAAGATTTGGGGATGTGCTGTCCTGAAACAGATTTCAGTGCTGCACCGTAAAAATTCGTGAAAATTCTCAGAATATCTTTTTGACCTAAAACAGAATGTGCTGTTATGAAAATTCTTAGTGCATATGCCCTAGGTTATATCCAAACTTTCATTAGTTTTACACTTTTTGATTTGAGCAAAAAAAAAACCCTCGAAAAATCTACCTTTGTCAGCTGTTCTGTTTTGATAGATTTCTGCCAATATTTGTGTTTGCCTCTCGATCGCTTTCTTTTTGAGTTCTTTTGATCACGAAACTTTTGGGGAAGTTGCTACAGTAGTATATGCTTTATATGTGGTGGTTTTGAGTTGAAATCTGAAGCAAAAAGGGTTTGATTCATTATTATGCTTACACTAATGGTGCTAACAGAATTGTGTTGAGTTTTGTATGATGGAAGTTTTCAAGTGTAGGGATTGGAGAATAATGAAATGAGTTGAAGAATGGACAAAAGCTCAAGCTTGGGGATGCCCACGCACCCCAAGAAATATTCAATAGGTACAAGCGTCAAAGCTTGGGGATGCCCCCGAGGCACCCCTTCTTCATCGACAAAAATCAGGTCACCTTTCAACACACTATATTTTTATTGCTTCATGCACTATGCGTTTTTCTTGGAGCGTCTTTACTTTAGTTTTCAGTTTTGTTTAGTTTTGTTTGCTGCAATAAATGGTTGGACCCCAACAAATTTCTTTTGGAGAAGTTGCCTTGCTTTTCATTTGCGAACAACACTCGGTTTTTCACTCTTATCATTCAACGAGTGTTCTCTTTTTCTAGAACTACGTTTAGCTTTCGTTTTTCGCCTTGATTTTTTAGATCATTTTTTATATTTATATCAAGGTGTATTTAGACCGCTGGTCTATGTTGGTTTTCCTCAAAAGAGTTGTCTCAAAAAGGTTTAAATGGTGTTGGAAAAGAGAAAAAGTTTCATGCAAAAAAGTGGTATAAAAAGGAACTTGTTTAGACTACGGCTTAGACTTTTGCATGTCGTGCTTGATGTCGTTTTGATAGTATGCTTTGTGGTTTTGTTGTAGCATGACTTGTCTCAAATGACTGAGATTGCTTAATGAGCCTTTGAAAAAATCATGCGTTGTTTTTATTATTTGGAAGCATTAATTTGGTTTTCTCCTTGATGCTTTATTTGGGTTGACTTGGCGCATGCTTACACATGTTTGACTCATACAAAGTCACTATAAGCCTCTATGATCATTTAGTTTTTGACTTTTGATGCCATCTTATGCTTCTCTTAATGATGTTTTGTCGCTATGCATGATTATGGCCGTTATTGCTCTCTTAGTTGGTCGCTCCCAGTCTTTTGCTAGCCCTCATTTTGTACTGAGTATGAGCTCTACTCGTGCATCCAACTCCCAAAAACCAAGTTATTCCAATGTGTCCACCATACATACCTATTAGCAATTTTCTATTCCAAAGTACATTTGACTTGCTTTTATCTATCCTTCAAATTAAACTCTTTTGGTGTTATGCAAAAATTGGTCAGTAAAGCTCTCACGAACCTGATGGCACACTTTACTTTTCTCGTTCTTAAAAATTTGACATTGTGGCTCTCTTATGTTGAGTTGTCATGCTTGCAAGTTGTAAGTTGGAAAGTAGCCAAACCATGCCGTCATGGGGTAAGCTTTCAACATTGCACTTCTTATTTGAGTTGATATCGTGATCTTTTGTTTATGGATACTCGCGATGTGAAATAAATTGGGAATCTTGTGGGATCATGGAGTTTGTATACGTGTTAGAGAAACGCCTGGGCCGCCAATCTAAGCCATGCATAATTCATGGTGGAAATTTACAGCATGCCCATAGTGAACATTCGACGACGCATCTCAAAATGAAAAGCTATACCAATGGTAAATAAAAGAGATGCCGAGGTGTTCATTATCTATTTGTCCTATCATTTTTATGTGGGCTTGTTCCATGTCATCGGGCACGGACGTACCCCGTTGGCGGTTCTCGATGATACGTGTATACTTACAATGACAAGAGCTTGCTTGGGACTCTAAGTCGAGTAGCATGAGGTTTGGGTATTCATACTTCACGAGACACGAGGTTTTCAACTTATGATTTGTCAAGCATATGCTTCATAATTATACTCGCATTAACTTTAACTATTCAATATGCCTATGATGGGGGAAATGAGAGCTCAAAGCTAGTAAGTACCATAATTTTTGAAGGTTTATAAAACTTGCAATCACTGCTTCCCTCTGCGAAGGGCCTTTCTTTTACTTTTTTGTTGAGTCACCACCTTCTATCTTTATGCACCGTCTAAGAGAGCATAGTTGTCATTCTGAGTTTAATGTGCATAGTCCCAAAGTTTATCATTGATTGATTCATGATTTTGGTTTCACTTGTTCTTAAATTATTTGTATCTAGTCGTCCTCTTAAACTTGAAGGTGTCCTATGCATTTATGTTTTGCTATTCCATGAAGGACAAGCTGAAAACCATTTACTGTGTTTTTCCATATGATTTGAAGACACGTTTGACATTCATTGTTTCATTTTTCATGATCTTTCATTTGTGTTCTTTTTCATGTTATAACATGGTTGCTAAGTTTCTTCTATCAAGATTATATCTTTCATGCCCATGTTTTAAGTTCTTTTGATCCCAGCACTCAATGCTTACATAGATGATCAAGATTGTGTTGGTGCATGTCACCTCAAAAATTATTCTTTTGTTATCACTTACCTACTCGAGGACGAGGAGTTAAGCTTAGAGATGCTGATACGTCTCAAATGTATCTATAATTTTTGATGCTCCATGCTTGTTCTTACACCATTTGCTTAGTGTTTTGTTACACTTCGTGGCATTTTTATGCATTTTTTGGGACTAACCTATTAACAAGATGCCACAGTGTCAGTTCCCTATTTTCTGCTATTTTTGTGTTTCAGAAAAGTTACACAGGAAATATTCTCAGAATAGGATGAAACAAAAGCCGAACCTCCTATTATTTCACGAAGCTTCCAAAAGACCGAAGAGGAGACGGAGAGGGGCCAGGGGCCAGCCTCACCACCAGGGGGTGTGGCCTAGCCCCTGGCCATGCCCACCTATGGTGAGGGGCCCCTGGTCCACCTCTGACGCTGCCCCTTCGCCTATAAAGACCCCCCGATGGGAAAAACCTAAGGACCCGATCAATTTTCCAGAAACACATCGCGATCCGCCGCCATCATCGACCCGAGATCGGGAGGGTCCAGAAGCTCTTCCCGGCACCCTGCCGAAGAGGGGAATCGCCACCGGAGGTCTTCTTCATCGCCATGCTTGCCTCCAGCGCAATGAGTGAGTAGTCTACCTTGGACTATGGGTCCATAGTAGTAGCTAGATGGTTGTCTTCACCATGTGCTTCATGTTTAGATCTCGTGAGCTGCCTTACATGATCGAGATCATCTTTATATTTTTTTCATGTTGTGTTTGTTGGGATCCAATGAATATTGGTGTTATGTTAAGTTGATGTGTTGAATATTATCTTATGTTATCTCTATGTTGTTTATAATCTTGCATGCTCTCCGTTGTTAGTAGCTATCTTGGCCAAGTAGATACTAGTGACTCCAAGAGGGGGTATTTATGCTCGATAGTTGGGTTCATGCCTCTATTTAATCCGGGGGAGTGACAGAAACCTCTAAGGTTGTAGATGTGTTGTTGCCACTAGAGAGAAAACAACATTCTTGTGTCCAAGGACATTAGTTTTGTTTACATTACACACTTTGCTTAATGCAGTTATCTTTTGTTCGCAACTTAATACTCGTGGGGTGTTCGGATGATATCCCCGTGGGTGGATTATTAGTCATAGATGTAGTTGGATGGCGGTCTATGTATTTTGTTGTAATGCCCAAAGTAAATCTCATAGTGATCCTCGTGACATATGCACGTTATCTTTATTCTATCAATTGCCCAACTGTAATTTGTTTACCCAGCATGTTGTTATTTATCTTATGGAGAGACACCACTAGTGAACTGTGGACCCCGGTCCAATTTTCTTTACATAGTTACACCGTTTTACTTTTACTCGCACTGTTTACTTTCTTGCATACTAATATTGCTTTCCACTTGATACGCTCAATCCTTTGTGTATAGAAAATCGGTGAGATTAACAACCTCGTCGTAAGTTGGGAGCAAAGTTCTTGGTTGTGTTGTGTGCAGGTTCCACATTTCTACTAGTTGAAGACGCACCAACAAGAATCGTAAATGGTTCCCTTGCTAGAGTGTAACGAAGCTAGCAAGCATCACCTTCTGAAGTTTGGCTTTTTCCTACTGGATCGATAAACCTCGGTTTCTTATTGAGGGAAAGACTTGCTACTGTGCTCATCATACCTTCCTCTTGGGGTTCCCAACTGGGTGGTTATCCTGCCCGCATCAATTGACAACCTCATCGTAAGTTGGGAGCAAAGTACTTGTCTGTGTTGTGCAGGTTCCATGTTGCTGCTGGGGGAAGACACGCCGTCAACAAGTTTTCTGGCGCCATTGTCCGGAGTGTCACGAAGGTAGCAAGCATCACTTTCTTAAGTTTGGCTTTCTCCTACTGGTTCGATTAAACCTTGGTTTCACAACTGAGGGAAGACTTGCTACTATGCTCATCATACCTTCCTCTTGGGGTTCCCAACGGGCTTTACTTACAAGCCATCAAGCAGTTTTCTGGCGCTATTGCCGGGGAGGAAGAAGACTTCTGCAAGGGGAGTCTCGCACGCACAATCTTTTACTTTGTTTTTTGTTTTGCTTTACTTTATTTTTGCTTGCATCTTTTTATCAAAAATACAAAAAAATTAGTTTCCTTTATAGTTGCTTTTATTTTCTTGCTTTTAGTTTTGTTAGAATGAGTAATTCTGAAGTTGAAGTTCGTACTTTTAAGCAACAAGGGGAAGAGATCTTGAAAGATGCTTGGTACCGTATTAGCAATTCTCATCATAGGTGTACACAGAAGCATTCTACCATGATCCTCCTTAGAAATTTTTATGTTGGTATATCTAGTTGGAATAGGTACGTTCTTGATACATGATACGTCTCAAACGTATCTATAATTTTTGATGCTCTATGCTTGTTTTTACACCATTTGCTTTGTGTTTCGTTACACTTCATGGCATTTTTCGGAACTGACCTATTAACGAGATGCCACAGTGCCAGTTCCATGTTTTCTGCTGGTTTTGTGTTTCAGAAAAGTTACACAGGAAATATTCTCGGAATTGGACGAAACAAAAGCCGAACATCCAAAAATTTACCGAAGCTTCCAGAGAACAGAAGAGGAGACGGAGAGGGGCCACAGGGCGGCCACAACACAGGGTGGCGTGGCCTGCCCCTGGCCCCCCTGGTGGTGAGGCCACCCTGGCCCACCTCTGGTGCTTCCCCTTCACCTATAAAGACCCCCCGATGGGAAAAACCTAAAAACCCGATCACTTTTCCAGAATACATCGCGATCTGTCACCACCGTCGACCCGAGATCGGGAGGGTCCAAAAGCTCTTCCCGGCACCCTGCCGGAGAGGGGAATCACCACCGGAGGTCTTCTTCATCGTCATGCTTGCCTCCGGTGCGATGAGTGAGTAGTCTACCTTGGACTATGGGTCCATAGCAGTAGCTAGTTGGTTGTCTTCTCCATCATGTGCTGCATGTTTAGATCTCGTGAGCTGCTTTACATAATCGAGATCACCGTTATGAAATTCTACATGTTGTGTTTGTTGGGATCCGATGAATATTGGTGTTATGATTGAGTTGATGTGCTGAATATTATCTTATGTTATCTCTATGTTGTTTATGATCTTGCATGCTCTCCGTTGTTAGTAGCTATCTTGGCCGAGTAGATACTAGTGACTCCAAGAGGGGGTATTTATGCTCGATAGTTGGGTTCATGCCTCTATTTAATCAGGAGGAGTGACAGAAACCTCTAAGGTTGTAGATGTGCTGTTGCCACTAGGGAGAAAACAACATTCATATGCTCAAGGGCATATGCCTTATTTACATTACACACTTTGATTAATGCAGTTATCTGTTGTTTGCAACATAATATTTGTGGAGTTCTCGGATTAATTCGCCACAAGTGGATTATTAGTCATAGGTGCAGTTGGATGACAGTCTATGTATCTTGTTGTAATGCCCAGAGTAAATCTCATAGTGATCCTCTCGACATATGCACGTTGTCTTTATTCTATCAATTGCCCAACTGTAATTTGTTTACCCAGCATGTGTTATTTTATCTTATGGAGAGACACCACTAGTGAACTGTGGACCCCGGTCCTATTTCCATTATATTGCTATCACCTGTTTCTTTACTCGCACTGTTTACTTACTCGCATATTACTATTACTTTCCACTCGATACGCTCATACCTTTGTTTCAAGCAAACCGGTGAGATTGACAACCTCATCGTAAGTTGGGAGCAAAGTATTTGGTTCTGTTGTGTGCAAGTTCCATGTTGCTACTAGTTGAAGACGCGCTAACACGTTATCGTTAACGGCGCCCTTGTTGGAGTGTCACTAGGCTAGCAAGCATCACCTTCTGGAGTTTGACTTTTTCCTGGATACGATTAAACCTTGTTTTCTTACTAAGGGAAAATTTGCTGCTGTACTCATCATACCTTCCTCTTGGGGTTCTCAACTGGATGGTGAAAAACCATCAACATCGTGCCGCATCAAGCTAATTTTTTGGCGCCGTTGCCGAGGAAAAAGAAGACTTCTGCAAGGGGAGTTTCGCATGCACATCCTTTACTTTGTTTTAAGTTTTGCTTTTACTTTATTTTTACTTGCATCGTTTTATCAAAATCACAAAAAAATTAGTTTCCCTTATAGTTGTTTATTATGTCTAGTTCACTTGCTACTACTATGTCACCCGAGGATATGATTTTCACTTTCAAACAAAAGGATGAGGAAAGTTTCAAAGAAGCTTGGTCTAGAATTTATGATTGGCATGGAAAAACTAAACCAAAAATGACTTTGAGTTTGCTTCTCAGTTGCTTTTACTTTGGACTTGCTCTTCGTTATAGATATGCTTTGGATGCTACTGTAGAAGGAGATTTCCTTCATTGTGATGGAGATCAAGCTTTCAATATTATAAAAAAGTTGATTACAATTTATAGCATGCCAACTTATTTTGATTCCTCTCTTGTGAGCATTTTTAATAGACTTAATACTCTTGAGACTCGCACTGCTAGTTTGAATACTTGCTATAATACTTTGCGCCAGCATTTTGATTATGTGCCATCAAATTCTGAACCTTCGAGTTGGTACCCTACGGTAAAAATCACCATTAATGGTGAAACTTTTCATGCTCGTTTTGATATTATGTCTGAATTTTGTCTTATGCCAAAGGATGTTTATGAATCTTTGAGTCTTTGGAAACTTTCTGAGGGGGGAGAAGAAATTTCTCTTACTAATTATGCCACTATATTTCCCATTGGAATAGCTGAAGGAATTTATACAAAAGTCCTAGGAAGAATGGTATCTACTGATTATCTTGTTATTGAATGTGTAGGAAAAGGACAAATCACACTTGGAAGATCTCTACTGAAGCTACTGGGCGCCGTTATAGATGTGGGAAAAAGCAGTATAAGATTCATCTCTCCACCTTGCAATAGTCACGTCTTTCCTAGAGTTAAGAGCAAAGGTAAGAAAGGAAGACGTAAGGCACCCGTTGACCCTAGCACTTCATCACTTGATATTACTTGATTCGCATTTTCTGCGCCTAGCTCAAAGGCGTTAAAGAAAAGCACTCTTGGGAGATAACCCAATGTTTTTACTTTCAGTACTTTTTATTTTATTTGAGTCTTGAAAGTTATTACTACTGTAATAACCGCTCCTTATCCTTTTTATTTCGTTTTTGTGCCAAGAAAAGCCTCTAATTTGAGTGAGGTAAGATTTAGGGATGTTGCTGTCCTGAAACAGTTTTTGGTGCTGCACCGTAAAAATTCGTGAAAATTCTCTGAATATATTTTGGACCTGCGATTTCTTGAGCACATGCCCCAGGTTATATCCAAACTTTCATTAGTTAAACACTTTTTGATTTGAGCAACAGAAAACCCTCTAGAAATTTGACCTTTGACAGCTGTTCTATTTTGACAGATTTCTGCCAATATTTGTGTTTGCCGCTTTATCGCTTTCTTTTTGAGTTCTTTTGATAACGGAACTTTTGGGGAAGTTGATACAGTAGTATATGCTTTATATGTGGTGGTTCTGAGTTGAAACCTGAAGCAAAAAGGGTTGATTCATTGTTATGCTTACACTAATGTTGGTAATAGAATTGTGTTTAGTTTTGTATGAAGAAAGTTTTCAAGTGTAGGGATTGGAGAATGATGAGATGAGTTGAAGAATGGACAAAAGCTCAAGCTTGGGGATGCCCACGCACCCCAAGAAATATCCAAGAGTTACAAGCGTCAAAGCTTGGGGATGCCCCCGAGGCACCCCTTCTTCATCGGCAAAAATCAGGTCACCTTTCAACACACTACATTTTTGTTGCTTCATACATTATGCGTTTTTCTTGGAGCGTCAGTTGTTTTTAGTTTTCAGTTTTGTTTAGTTTTGTTTGCTGCAATAAATGGTTGGACCCCAACAAATTTCTTTTGGAGAAGTTGCCTTGTTTTTCATTTGCCAAAAACACTCCGTTTTTCACTCTTATCGTTCAACGAGTGTTCTCTTTTCCTGCTACTGCGGTTAGCTTTCGTTTTTTGCCTTGATTTGTGTTCAGATCTTGTTATATCTTTGCATCAAGGTGTATTTTGACCTCTGGTCCATGTTGGTTTTCATCAAAAGAGTTGTTTCAAAAAAGTTCGAATGGTGTTGGAAAAGAGAAAAAGATTTATGCAAAAAAGTGGTACAAAAAGGAGCTTGTGTAGACTGCGGCCTAGGCTTTTGCATGTCGTGCTTGATGTCTTTTTGATAGTATGCTTAGTGGTTTTGCTGTAGCATGACTTGTCTCAAATGTCTGAGATTGCTTAATGAGCCTTTGAAAAAATCATGCGTTGTTTCAATTATTTGGAAGCATTATTTTGGTTTTCTCCTTTGATGCTTTATTTGGGTTAACTTGGTGCATGCTCACACATGTTAGACTCATACAAAGTCGCCATTGCCTCTATGATCATTTAGTTTTTGACTTTTGAAGCCATCTTATGCTTCTTTTAATGTCGCTTTGTCGCTTTGCATGATTTTGGCCGTTATTGCTCTCTTAGTTGGTCACTCCCAGTCTTTTGCTAGCCCTCATTTTGTACTAAGAGAGCTCTACTCGTGCATCCAACTCCTAAAAACCAAGTTTGCCATTGTGTCCACTATAAATTCCTATGCATGGTATTTGTAAGCCATTCCAAGTAAATTTTCATGTGCTATCTTTCAAAACTTTCAACTACTTCTCGTTTTGTGCCACTGTTTTTAGCTCATGGAGACATAGTGGTCGGAATTGCTACCTTCCATATTAAATTAAGTACCCCTCGACTAGGCAGCTTCATCTGCTCGTCAATAATTTTGCAAGAGAGCTGGTCAGACCATTGCAATCTAATTCTAAAAAAAAAGAAGGCACTCCTCCATGGTATGTGAATGTTGGTGGGCACCCGATGGAATCGGTTAGCCATGGCTTGAGAAAGGAAAAAGGGTGGGGAGGAGTGCCAAAGCTTTATAAAAGAGCACCAATGTGCCAATTTTTCAAAGAACTCGGAACCGCTCTCACTTGTTTATTATGGAAGATAGTAAGACCCCATTGCCAGTCGTTGACATGAAACAACCACCTCTCAAATCCCAATTTTTACCTCTGTTTTACAAATGAAAAGCTCTAGCACATGTTTAATCACTGCTTCCCTCCGTGAAGGGCCCTTTCTTTTACTTTTATGTTGAGTCACCACCTTCTATCTTTATGCACCGTCTAAGAGAGCATAGTTGTCATTCTAAGTATAATGTGCATTGTCCCAAAGTTTTCATTGATTGATCCATGATGTTTGTTTCACTTGTTCTAAAATTACTTGTATCTAGTCGCCCTCTTAAACTTGAAGGTGTCCTATGCATTTATGTTTTGCTCTCTCATGAAGGACAAGCTGAAAACCATTTGTATTTTTTCCATATGGTTTGAACACACGTTTGACTTTCATTGTTTCAATTTCATGATCTTTCATTTGTGTTCTTTTTCATGTTATAACATGGTTGCTAAGTTTCTTCTATCAAGATTATATCTTTCATGCCCATGTTTTAAGTTCTTTTGATCCCAGCGCACAACGCTTACATAGTTGATCAACATTGTGTAGGTGCATGTCACCTCAAAAATTATTTCTTTGTTATCACTTACCTACTCGAGGACGAGCAGGAGTTAAGCTTGGGGATGCTGATACATCTCAAATGTATCTATAATTTTTGATGCTCCATGCTTGTTTTTACACCATTTGCTTAGAGTTTCGTTACACTTCATGGCATTTTTATGCATTTTTCGGAACTAACCTATTAACGAGATGCCACAGTGCCAGTTCCCTGTTTTCTGCTGTTTTTGTGTTTCAGAAAAGTTACATAGGAAATATTCTCGGAATTGGACGAAACAAAAGCCGAACATCCGGAAATTTACCAAAGTTTCCAGAGAACCGAAGAGGAGACGGAGAGGGGCCACAGGGCGCCCACACCACAGGGTGGCACGGCCTGCCCCTGGCCCGCACCCCTTGGTGGTGAGGCCACCCTGGCCCACCTCTGGCGCTGCCCCTTCGCCTATAAAGACCCCCCGACGGGAAAAACCTAAAGACCCGATCACTTTTCTAGAAAACATCACGATCTATCGTCGCCGTCGACCCGAGATCGGGAGGGTCCAGAAGCTCTTCCCGGCACCCTGCCGGAGAGGGGAATCGCCACCGGAGGTCTTCTTCATCGCCATGCTTGCCTCCGGCGCGATGAGTGAGTAGTCTACCTTGGACTATGGGTCCATAGCAGTAGCTAGTTGGTTGTCTTCTCCACCATGTGCTTCATGTTTATATCTCATGAGCTGCTTTACATGATCGAGATCACCATTATGTAATTCTACATGTTGTGTTTGTTGGGATCCGATGAATATTGGTGTTATGATTGAGTTGATGTGCTGAATATTATCTTATGTTATCTCTATGTTGTTTATGATCTTGCATGCTCTCTGTTGTTAGTAGCTATCTTGGCCAAGTAGATACTAGTGACTCTAAGAGGGGGTATTTATGCTCGATAGTTGGGTTCATGCCTCTATTTAATCTGGGGGAGTGACAGAAACCTCTAAGGTTGTAGATGTGTTGTTGCCACTAGGGAGAAAACAACATTCATATGCTCAAGGGCATATGCTTTGTTTACATTACACACTTTGCTTAATGCAGTTATCTGTTGTTCGCAACTTAGTACTTTTGGAGTTCTCGGATTGATTCGCCACAAGTGGATTATTAGTCATAGATGCAGTTGGATGACGGTCTATGTATCTTGTTGTAATGCCCAGAGTAAATCTCATAGTGATCCTCTCGACATATGCACGTTGTCTTTATTCTCTCAATTGCCCAACTGTAATTTGTTTACCCAGCATGTGTTATTCTATCTTATGGAGAGACACCACTAGTGAACTATGGACCCCGGTCCTATTTCCATTATATTGCTATCACCTGTTTACTTTACTCGGACTGTTTACTTACTCGCATATTACTATTACTTTCCACTCGATACGCTCATACCTTTGTTTCAAGCAAACCGGTGAGATTGACAACCTCATCGTAAGTTGGGAGCAAAGTATTTGGTTGTGTTGTGTGCAGGTTCCACGTTGCTACAAGTTGAAGATGCGCTAACACGTTATCGTTAACGGCGCCCTTGTTGGAGTGTCACTAGGCTAGCAAGCATCACCTTCTAGAGTTTGGCTTTTTCCTGGATACGATTAAACCTTGGTTTCTTACTGAGGGAAAATTTGCTGCTGTACTCATCATATCTTCCTCTTGGGGTTCCCAACTGGACGGTGAAAAACCATCAACACCGTGCCGCATCAATACTCTTGCAGGAGGTAATTTTCTATGTACTCCCGCTCTTGAAGCATGCACTTTAATTGAAAGTTTAGTGGGAGTACCACCTATCCATGTTGTTAAAACTGATGTCACTTTGGATGAAGTTTTAGAAAAACTTAGCTCTTTAGAAAAAAAGTTTGCCAAATATCCTTGATAACGCTAGCCGAGTTAATGAATTGATAGAACGCATAGGTAAGAGAATCACCGCTTCAGAGGCTAGCACTACTCTTGATAGTCAAAACTTTAGGATTGGTAAACTAGAGGAATCTATGGAAACTTTAAGTTCAATTTTCTCTTCTCTTAAGTTTAAGAAGGAGAAAGCTTTTGTTGGAAAAGATCAAAAATTTATGTATGCTCCCAAGGTGTCTGTGCCTAAACCACAGCATGTTTTAAAGATGGGTATGACTTTTAGTTCAACTAAGAGTGACTTGCAGGTTGAATCATCTTTGGGGACTTCTAAAGTGGCTAGTGTTGTAAGTGGTGATCTTGAGGAAACAGTTGATCTTAATGCCTCTTACGAAAATACTTGATTTCCACCTTTCTGCGCCTAGCTCAAAGGCGTTAAAGAAAAGCACTCTTGGGAGATACCAATTGTTTTCTTTTCAGTACTTTTTCTTTTACTTAAGTCTTGGAAGTTATTACTAATGTAATAACCTCTCCTTATCCTTTTTATTTCGTTGTTGTGCCAAGAAGAACCTCTAATTTGAGGGAGGTAAGATTTGGGGAAGTTGCTGTCCTGAAACAGATTTCGGTGCTGCACCGTAAAAATTCATAAAAACTCTCAGAATATCTTTTTGACCTGCAATTTATTGTTCATATGCCCCAGGTTATATCCAAACTTTCATTAGTTTTGCACTTTTTGATTTGAGCAACAGAAGGTCCTCGAAAAAATCGACCTTTGTCAGATGTTCTATTTTGACAGATTTCTACCACTATCTGTGTTTGCCTCTCGATCGCTTTCTTTTTGAGTTATTTTGATCACAAAACTTTTGGGGAGTTGCTACAGTAGTATATGCTTTATATGTGGTGTTTTTGAGTTGAAACCTGAACCAAAAAAAGGTTGATTCATTATTATGTTTATGCTAATGTTGCTAATAGAATTGTGTGAAGTTTTGTATGAAGGAAGTTTTCAAGTGTAGGGATTGGAGAATGATGAGATGAGTTGAAGAATGGACAAAAGCTCAAGCTTGGGGATGCCCTTGTCACCCCAAGAAATATCCAAGAGGTACAATCGTCAAAGCTTGGGGATGCCCCCGAGGCACCCCTTCTTCATCGGCAAAAATCAGGTCACCTTTCAACACACTATATTTTTATTGCTTCATGCACCATGCGTTTTTCTTGGAGCGTCTTTACTTTTGCTTTTAGTTTTCTTTTGTTTTGTTTGCTGCAATAAATGGTTGTACCCCACCAAATTTCATTTGGAGGAGATTTAATTGTTTTTCATTTGCCAAGAACACTCTATTTTTCACTCTTATCGTTAAACGAGTGTTCTCTTTATCAAGAACTGCGTTTAGTTTTCGTTTTTTGCCTTGATTTTTGTTCAGATCTTGTTTTATCTTTGCATCAAGGTGTATTTGTACCACTGGTCTATGTTGGTATTCATCAAAAGAGTTGTCTCAAAAAGGTATGAATGGTGTTGGAAAAGAGAAAAAGTTTCATGCAAAAAAGTGGTACAAAGAGGAGCTTGTTTAGACTGCGGCTTAGACTTTTTCATGCCATGCTTGATGTCGTTTTGATAGTATGCTTAGTGGTTTTTCTGTAGCATGACTTGTCTCAAATGACTGAGATTGCTTAATGAGCCTCTGAAAAAATCATGCGTTGTTTTTATTATTTGGAAGCATTTATTTGGTTTTCTCCTTGATGCTTTATTTGGGTTGACTTGGCGCATGCTTACAATATGTATTACTCATACAAAGTCGCCATAAGCCTTTATGATCATTTAGTTTTCGACTTTTGATGCCATTTTATGCTTCTCTTAATGATGTTTTGTCGCTATGCATGATTATGGCCGTTATTGCTCTCTTAGTTGGTCGCTCCCAGTCTTTTGCTAGCCCTCATTTTGTACTAAGTATGATCTCTACTCGTGCATCCAACTCCCAAAAACCAAGTTATTCCAATGTGTCCACCATACATACCTATTAGCAATTTGCTATTCCAAAGTACATTTGACTTTCTTTTATCTATCCTTCAAATTAAACTCTTTTGGTGTTATGTGAAAATTTGCCAGTAAAGCTCTCACGAACCTGATGGCACACTTTACTTTTCTCGCTTTTAAAATTTTGACATTGTGGCTCTTTTATGTTGACATTATGCTTGCAAGTTGTAAGTTGGAAATTAGCCAAACCATACCGTCATGGGGTAAGCTTTCAACATTAAACTTCTCTTATTTGAGTTGATATCGTGATCTTTTGTTTATGGATACTCGCGATGTGAAATAAGTAGAGAATCTTGCGGGATCATGGAGTTTGTATACGTGTTAGAGAAACGCCTGGGCCGCTAATCTAAGCCATGCATCATTCATGGTGGAAATTTATAGCATGCCCATAGTGGACATTCGATGACGCATCTCAAAATAAAAAGCTATACCAGTGGTAAATAAAAGAGATGCTGAGGTGTTCATTGTCTGTTTGTCCTGTCATTTTGATGTGGGCTTGTTCCATGTCATCGGGCAAGGAGGTACCCCGTTGGCGGTTCTCGATGATACGTGTATACTTATGACAAGAGCTTGCTTGGGACTCTAAGTCGAGTAGCATAAGGTTTGGGTATTCATACTTCATGGGACACGAGGTTTTCAACTTATGATTTGTCAAGCATATGCTCATAAACGTTCTTGCATTTACTTTAACCATTCAAGATGCCTATGATGGGGGCAATGAGAGCTCAAAGCTAGTAAGTACCATAACTTTTGAAGGTTTATAAAACTTGCAATCACTGCTTCCCTCTGTGAAGGGCCTTTCTTTTACTTTTATGTTGAGTCTCCATCTTCTACCTTTATGCACCGTCTAAGAGAGCATAGTTGCCATTCTGAGTTTAATGTGCATACTCCCAAAGTTTATCATTGATTGATTCATAATTCTGGTTTCACTTGTTCTTAAATTATTTGTATCTAGTCGCCCTCTTAAACTTGAAGGTCTCTTATGTTGAGTTGTTATGCTTGCAAGTTGTAAGTTGGAGACTAGCCCAGCCATGCTGTCATGGGGCAATCTTTCAACATTGCACTTCTTATTTGAGTTGATATTGTGATCTTTTGTTTATGGATGCCCATGGTGTAAAATGAATTGGGAATCTTGTGGGGATCATGGAGTTTGTATATGTGTTAGGGAAACGCCTGGGCCGCCAATCTAAGCCATGCATAATTCATGGTGGAAATTTGCAGCATACCCATAGTGGACATTCGACGATGCATCTCAAAATAAAAAGCTAAACAAATGGTAAATAAAAGAGATGTCGAGGTGTTCATTGTCTGCTTGTCCTATCATTTTGATGTGGGCTTGTTCCATGTCATTGGGCATGGAGGTACCCTGTTGGCGGTTCGCGATGATACATATATACTTACAATGACAAGAGCCTTGCTTGGGACTCTAAGTAAAGTAGCATGAGGTTTGGGTACTCGTATTCATGGGACACGAGGTTTTCAACTTATGATTTGTCAAGCATATGCATCATAATTGTTCTCGCATTAACTTTAACCATTCAAGATGCTTATGATGGGGGCAATGAGAGCTCAAAGCCGGTAAGTACCATAATTTTTGAAGGTCTATAAAACTTGCAAACACTGCTTTCCTCCGCGAAGGGCCTTTCTTTTACTTTTATGTTGAGTCACCACCTTCTATCTTTATGCACCATTAAGAGAGCATAGTTGTCATTCTTAGTATAATGTGCATTGTCCCAAAGTTTTCATTCATTGATTCATATTGTTGGTTTCACTTGTTCTTAAATTATTTGTATCTAGTCGCCCTCTTAAACTTGAAGGTGTCCTATGCATTTATGTTTTGCTCTTTATAAAGGACAAGCTGAAAACCACTTGTATGTTTTTCCTTATGATTTGAACACACGTTTGACTTTCATTGTTTCATTTTCATGATCTTTTGTTTGTGTTCATTTTCATGTTTATAACATGGTTGCTAAGTTTCTTCTATCAAGATTATGTCTTTCATGCCCATATTTTAAGTTCTTTTGATCCCAGCACACAACGCTTACATATTTGATCAAGATTGTGTAGGTGCATGTCACCTCAAAAATTATTTCTTTTGTTATCACTTACCTACTCGAGGACGAGCAGGAGTTAAGCTTGGGGATGCAGATACGTCTCCAACGTATCCATAATTTTTGATGCTCCATGCTTGTTTTTACACCATTTGCTTAGTGTTTCGTTACACTTCGTGGCACTTTTATGCATTTTCCGGAACTAACCTATTAACAAGTCGCCACAGTGCTAGTTCCCTATTTTCTGCTATTTTTGTGTTTCAGAAAAGTTACATAGGAAATATTCTCGGAATTGAACGAAACCAAATCCAATCGCCCAGAATTTTACCGAAGCTTCCAGAGAACCGAAGAGGAGATGGAGTGGGGCCATGAGGGGCCCTCACACCAGGGCGGCGCGGCCAAGGGCTGGGCCGTGCCCCCTATGTGTGAGACCACCTCGGTCCACTTCTGACGATGCCCCTTCGTCTATAAAAACCCCCCGATGAGAAAAACCTAAGTACCCGATCAGTTTTCCAGAATACATCGCGATCCGCCGCCGCCGTCGACCCGAAGATCGGGAGGGTCCAGAAGCTCTTCCTGGCACCCTGCCAGAGAGGGGAATCGCCACCGGAGGTCTTCTTCATCGCCATGCTTGCCTCCGGAGCGATGAGTGAGTAGTCTACCTTGGACTATGGGTCCATAGCAGTAGCTAGATGGTTGTCTTCTCCACCATGTGCTTCATGTTTAGATCTCATGAGCTGCCCTACATGATTGAGATCACCGTTATGTAATTCTACATGTTTGGTTTGTTGGGATCCGATGAATATTGGTGTTATGCTTGAGTTGAAGTACTAAAATTTATCTTTTGTTATCTCTATGCTGTTTATGATCTTGCATGCTCTCCGTTGTTAGTAGCTATCTTGGCCGAGTAGTTGCTAGTGACTCCAAGAGGGGGTATTTATGCTCGATAGTGGGTTCATGTCTCTATTTAATCAGGGGGAGTGACAGAAACCTCTAAGGTTGTAGATGTGCTGTTGCTACTAGGGGGAAAACAACATTCATATGCTCAAGGGCATATGCTTTGTTTACATTAGACACTTTGCTTAATGCAATTATCTGTTGTTCGCAACTTAATACTCATGGGGTGTTCGGATGATATCCCCGTGAGTGGATTATTAGTCATAGATGCAGTTGGATGGCGGTCTATGTATTTTGTTGTAATGCCCAGAGTAAATCTCATAGTGATCCTCTCATCATATGCACGTTATCTTTATTCTATCAATTGCCCAACTGTAATTTGTTTACCCAGCTTGTATTATTTTATCTTATGGAGAGACACCGCTAGTGGACTGTGGATCCCGGTCCTATTTCCATTATATTGTTATCACCTGTTTACTTTACTCGCACTGTTTACTTTACTCGCATACTATTATCACTTTCCACTCGATACGCTCATACCCTTTGTTTCAAGCAAACCGGTGAGATTAACAACCTCATCGTAAGTTGGGAACAAAGTATTTGGTTGTGTTGTGTGCAGGTTCCGCGTTGCTATTATTGGTTGAAGACGAGTCAACAAGTGTCGTAAACGGCGCCCTTGTTGGAGTGTCACTAGGCTATCAAGCATCACCTTCAGTCGTTTGTTTGCTCCTCTTCTGATCGACATACCTTGGTTTCTTAACTGAGGGAAAAACCTTGCTGCTATATTCATCATACCTTCCTCTTGGGGTTCCCAACGGGCTGGTCATTCAACTAGGCATCAGTTCTTTTTCTGGCGCCATCAACCAGCAATCAAGCTCTTTTTCTGGCGCCGTTGCCAGGGAGAAAGTAGAAGACTTCTGCGAGGGGAGTTTTTCGCATGCACATCCTTTACTTTGTTATTGTTTTGCTTTACTTTATTTTTACTTGCATCGTTTTATCAAAAACCCAAAAAAATTAGAATCCTTGGTAGTTGTTTTTACTTGTCTGCTTTTAGTCTTGTAATCCTGAAGTTGAAGTTCGTACTTTTAAGCAACAAGGGGGAGAGAGCTTGAAAGATGCTTGGTACCATATTAGCAATTCTCACCATAGGTGTACAAAGAAGCATTCTACCATGATCCTCCTTAGACATTTTTATGTTGGTATAACTAGTTGTTATAGGTACGTTCTTGATACTCTCGCGGGAGGTAATTTTTTGGGTACTCCCATTCTTGAAACATGCACTTTAATTGAAAGTTTAGTGGGGGTACCGCCTATTCATGTTGTTAAAACTGAGGTCACTTTGGAGGAAGTTTTAGAAAAGCTTAGCTCTTTAGAAAAAAGTTTGCCAAATATCCTTGATAATGCTAGCCGCGTTAATGAATTGATAGAAAGTATCGGTAAGAGAATCACCATTTTAGAGGCTAGCACTACTCTTGATAGTCAAAACCTTAGGATTGGGAAACTAGAGGAATCCATGGAAACTTTAAGTTTAATTTTCTCTTCTCTTAAGTTTAAGAAGGAGAAAGCTTTTGTTGGAAAGGAGCAAAAATTTATGTATGTTCCCAAGGTGTCTGTGCCTAAACCGCAACATGTTTTTAAGATTTGTAAGACTTTTAGTTCAACTAAGAGTGACTTGCAGGTTGAATCATCTTCGGGAACCTCTAAAGTGCCTAGTGTGGTAAGTGGTGAGCTTGAGGAAATAGTTGATTCACTTGATATTACTTGATTCACAATTTTCTGCGCCTAGCTCAAAGGCGTTAAAGAAAAGCACTCTTGGGAGATAACCCAATGTTTTTACTTTCAGTTCTTTTTCTTTTATTTGAGTCTTGGAAGTTATTACTACTGTAATGACCTCTCCTTATCCTTTTTATTTCGTTTTTGTGCCAAGAGAAGCCTCTAATTTGAGTGAGGTAAGATTTGGGGATGTTGCTGTCCTGAAACTGTTTTCGGTGCTGCACCGTAAAAATTCGTGAAAATTCTCTGTATATCTTTTGGACCTGAAATTTCTTTTGCATATGCCCCAGGTTATATCCAAACTTTCGTTAGTTGAACACTTTTTGATTTGAGCAACAGAAAACCCCTCAAAAATTCGACCTTTGTCAGCTGTTCTGTTTTGACAGATTTCTGCCAATATTTGTGTTGCCGCTTTATCGCTTTCTTTTTGAGTTCTTTTGATCACGGAACTTTTGGGGAAGTTGCTACAGTAGTATATGCTTAATATGTGGTGGTTTTAGGTTGAAACCTGAAGCAAAAAGGGTTGATGATATGTTATGCTTGCACTAATGTTGCTAATAGATTTGTGTTTAGTTTTGTATGAAGGAAGTTTTCAAGTGTAGGGATCGGAGAGTGATGAGATGAGTTGAAGAACGGACAAAAGCTCAAGCTTGGGGATTCCCATGCATCACCCCAAGAAATATCCAAGAAGTACAAGCGTCAAAGCTTGGGGATGCCCCCGAGGCACCCCTTCTTCATCGGCAAAAATCAGGTCACCTTTCAAAACACTATATTTTTATTGCTTCATGCATTATGTATTTTTCTTGAAGCGTCAGTTGTTTTTAGTTTTCAGTTTAGTTTAGTTTATTTACTGCAATAAATGGTTGGACCCCAACAAATTTCCTTTGGAGAAGTTGCCTTGCTTTTCATTTGCCAAGAACACTCCATTTTTCACTCTATTCGTTTCAACGAGTGTTCTCTTTTTCTAGAACTGCGTTTGGCTTTCGATTTTCACCTTGATATGTGTTCAGATCTTGTTATATCTTTTCATCAAGGTGTATTTTTTCCTCTGATCTTTATTGGTTTTCATCAAAAGAGGTGTTTATAAAAAGTTTGAATGGTGTTGGAAAAGAGAAAAAACTTTATGCAAAAAAGTGGTACAAGAAGGAGCTTGTGTAGACTGCGGCTTAGGCTTTTGCATGTCATGCTTTATGTCTTTTTGATAGTATGCTTAGTGGTTTTGCTGTAGCATGACTTGTCTCAAATAACTGATATTGCTTAATGAGCCTTTGAAAAAATCATGCGTTGTTTTTATCGTTTGGAAGCATTATTTTGGTTTTCTCCTTGATGCTTTATTTGGGTTGAGTTGGCGCATGCTCACACATGTTAGACTCTTACAAAGTCGCCAATAGCCTCTATGATCATTTAGTTTTTGACTTTTGATGCCATCTTATGATTCTTTTAATGTCGCTTTGTCGCTTTGCATGATTATGGCCATTATTGCTCTCTTAGTTGGTCGCTCCCAGTCTTTTGCTAGCCCTCGCCTTGTACTGAGTATGCGCTCTACTCGTGCATCCAACTCCTAAAAACCAAGTTTGCCAAAGTGTCCACCATACATACCTATTAGCAATTTGCTTTTCCAAAGTACATTCGACTTGCTTTTATCTACTCTTCAAATTAAACTCTTATCGGTGTTATGCGAAAATTGGTCAGTAAAGCTCTCACGAACCGGATGGCACACTTTATTTTTCTTGCTCTTAAAATTTTGACATTGTGGTCTCTTATGTTGAGTTGTTATGCTTGCAAGTTGTAAGTTGGAGACTAGCCCAGCCATGCTGTCATGGGGCAAGCTTTCAACATTGCACTTCTTATTTGAGTTGATATTATGATCTTTTGTTTATGGATGCCCGTGGTGTGAAATGAATTGGGAATCTTGCGGGGATCATGGAGTTTGTATATGTGTTAGGGAAACGCCTGGGCCGCCAATCTAAGCCATGCATAATTCATGGTGGAAATTTGCAGCATACCCATAGTGGACATTCGACGACGCATCTCAAAATAAAAAGCTAAACAAATGGTAAATAAAAGAGATGTCGAGGTGTTCATTGTCTGCTTGTCCTGTCATTTTGATGTGGGCTTGTTCCATGTCATCGGGCACGGAGATACCCCGTTGGCGGTTCTCAATGATACATATATACATACAATGACAAGAGCCTTGCTTGGGACTCTAAGTAAAGTAGCATGAGGTTTGGGTACTCGTATTCACGGGACACGAGGTTTTCAACTTATGATTTATCAAGCATATGCATCATAATTGTTCTCGCATTAACTTTAACCATTCAAGATGCTTATGATGGGGGCAATGAGAGCTCAAAGCCGGTAAGTACCATAATTTTTGAAGGTCTATAAAACTTGCAAACACTGCTTCCCTCCGCGAAGGGCATTTCTTTTACTTTTATGTTGAGTCACCACCTTCTTTCTTTATGCACCATTAAGAGAGCATAGTTGTCATTCTTAGTGTGATATGCATTGTCCCAAAGTTTTCATTGATTGATTCATATTGTTGGTTTCACTTGTTCTTAAATTATTTGTATCTAGTCGCCCTCTTAAACTTGAAGGTGTCCTATGCATTTATGTTTTGCTCTTTATGAAGGACAAGCTGAAAACCATTTATATGTTTTTCCTTACAATTTGAACACACGTTTGACTTTCATTGTTTTATTTTCATGATCTTTTGTTTGTGTTCATTTTCATGTGTATAACATGGTTGCTAAGTTTCTTCTATCAAGATTATGTCTTTCATGCCCATGTTTTAAGTTCTTTTGATCCCAGCACACAACGCTTACATATTTGATCAAGATTGTGTAGGTGCATGTCACCTCAAAATTTATTTCTTTTGTTATCACTTACCTACTCGAGGACGAGCAGGAGTTAAGCTTGGGGATGCTGATACGTCTCCAACGTATCCATAATTTTTGATGCTCCATGCTTGTTTTTACACCATTTGCTTAGTGTTTCGTTACACTTCGTGGCACTTTTATGCATTTTCCGGAACTAACCTATTAACAAGTCGCCGCAGTGCTAGTTCCCTGTTTTCTGCTGTTTTTGTGTTTCAGAAAAGTTACACAGGAAATATTCTCAGAATTGGATGAAACCAACGCCAGTCGCCCAGAATTTTACCGAAGCTTCCAGAGAACCGAAGAGGAGATGGAGTGGGGCCATGAGGGGCCCTCACACCAGGGCGGCGCGGCCAGGGGCTGGGCCGCGCCCCCTATGTGTGAGACCACCTCGGTCCACTTCTGATGATGCCCCTTCGCCTATAAAGACCCCCCGACGAGAAAAACCTAAGTACCCGATCAGTTTTCCAGAACACATCGCGATCCGCCGCCGCCGTCGACCCAAAGATCGGGAGGGTCCAGAAGCTCTTCCTGGCACCCTGCCGGAGAGGGGAATCGCCACCAGAGGTCTTCTTCATCGCCATGCTTGCCTCCGGAGCGATGAGTGAGTAGTCTACCTTGGACTATGGGTCCATAGCAGTAGCAAGATGGTTGTCTTCTCCACCATGTGCTTCATGTTTAGATCTCATGAGCTGCCCTACATGATTGAGATCACCGTTATGTAATTCTACATGTTTGGTTTGTTGGGATCCGATGAATATTGGTGTTATGCTTGTGTTGAAGTACTGAAATTTATCTTTTGTTATCTCTATGTTGTTTATGATCTTGCATGCTCTTCGTTGTTAGTAGCTATCTTGGCCGAGTAGTTGCTAGTGACTCCAAGAGGGGGTATTTATGCTCGATAGTGGGTTCATGTCTCTATTTAATCTGGGAGAGTGACAGAAACCTCTAAGGTTGTAGATGTGCTGTTGCTACTAGGGGGAAAAAAATATTCGTAAGCTCAAGGGCATATGCTTTGTTTACATTAGACACTTTGCTTAATGCAATTATTTGTTGTTCGCAACTTAATACTCATGGGGTGTTCGGATGATATCCCCGTGAGTGGATTATTAGTCATAGATGCAGTTGGATGGCGGTCTATGTATTTTGTTGTAATGCCCAGAGTAAATCTCATAGTGATCCTCTCATCATATGCACGTTATCTTTATTCTATCAATTGCCCAACTGTAATTTGTTTACCCAGCTTGTATTATTTTATCTTATGGAGAGACACCGCTAGTGAACTGTGGATCCCGGCCCTATTTCCATTATATTGCTATCACCTGTTTACTTTACTCGCACTATTTACTTTACTCGCATACTATTATCACTTTCCACTCGATACGCTCATACCCTTTGTTTCAAGCAAACCGGTGAGATTAACAACCTCATCGTAAGTTGGGAACAAAGTATTTGGTTGTGTTGTGTGCAGGTTCCGCGTTGCTATTATTGGTTGAAGACGAGTCAACAAGTGTCGTAAACGGCGCCCTTGTTGGAGTGTCACTAGGCTATCAAGCATCACCTTCAGTCGTTTGTTTGCTCCTCTTCTGATCGACATACCTTGGTTTCTTAACTGAGGGAAAAACCTTGCTGCTATATTCATCATACCTTCCTCTTGGGGTTCCCAACGGGCTGGTCATTCAACTAGGCATCAGTTCTTTTTCTGGTGCCATCAACCAGCAATCAAGGACGAACAGGAGTTAAGCTTGGGGATGCTTGATACGTCTCAAACGTATCTATAATTTTTGATGCTCCATACTTGTTCTTACACCATTTGTCTTGAGTTTTGTTACACTTCGTGGTGTTTTTATGCATTTTCTGGAATTAACCTATTAACAAGATGCCACAGTGCCAGTTCCCTGTTTTCTGCTATTTTTGTGTTTCAGAAAAGTTACACACAAAATATTCTTAGAATTGGACGAAACAAAAGCCGAACCTCCTATTTTTACTGAAGCTTCACGAAGACCGAAGATGAGACGAAGGGGGGCCCGAGGCCAGCCACACCACAGGGGGGTGCGGCCCAGCCCCTGGCCGTGCCCACCCATGGTGAGGGCACCTGGCCCACCTCCTGACGACGTCCCTTCACCTATAAAGTCTCCTCGACGGGAAAAACCTAAGGGATGGATCGCTTTTCCTCGAAACATACTGCAAGCTAGATGGTTGCCTCCGGAGCGGGGAGGATCCAGGAGCTTATCCCGGCACCCTGCCGGAGGCCTTCTCCACCACCATGGTCGCCTCCGGAGTGATGTGTTAGTAGTCTACCTTGGACTATGGGTCCATAGCGGTAGCTAGATGGTTGTCTTCTCCACCATGTGCTTCATGTTTAGATCTTGTGAGCTGCCCTATATGATCAAGATCATCTTTATGTAATCATACATGTTGTGTTTGTTGTGATCCGATAAGTATTGGTACTATGTCAAGTTGATGTGCTGAATATTATCTTATATTATCTCTATGTTGTTTATGATCTTGCATGATTTCCGTTGCTAGTAGCTATCTTGGCCGAGTAGATGCTAGTGACTCCAAGAGGGAGTATTTTTGCTCGATAGTTGGGTTCATACCTCTATTTAATCTGGGGGAGTGACAGAAACCTCTAAGGTTGTAGATGTGTTGTTGCCACTAGGGAAAAACAACATTCTTGTGTCCAAGGACATTTGCTTTGTTTACATTACGCACTTTGCTTAATGCAATTATCTGTTGTTCGCAACTTAATACTCAAGGGGTCCTCGAACGATTCCCCACGAGTGGATTATTAGTCATAGATGCAGTTGGATGGCGGTCTATGTATTTTGTCGTAATGCCCAGAGTAAGTCTCATAATGATCCTCGTGATGTATGTACGTTATCTTTACTCTATCAATTTCCCAACTGTAATTTATTTACCCAGCATGCTTTATTTATCTTATGGAGAGACACCACTAGTGAACTGTGGACCCCGGTCCAATATTCTTTACATAGCTTTACCATTTTTTTCTTTCAAATTATAGAGGTTCAGGGGGTACCAGTTGAATCAAAATTGCACTTTGGGTACGGACTCTAATTCAAGCCCAGGGCCAGCTTTCTTAAAAATAATGAATGTTTATTAAAAAAATTGATATTCATCTGCTTCTTAATACTTGCCTCTCCTCTTCTGCCGAGCTTAGGCATATAAGTAAACCGTTCATCGTGCTACTGCCCAATTAAGCAATGGGCGTCACTAGCCCTGATAAGTTCAGGCCCATCTCTTTACAAAACTGCTACGTCAAATTGGGGTCTAAATGCCTCACTAATAGGTTGCAGCCAATCATCCCTGCTATCATCATTAGCGACCAGACGGATTCATCAAGGGCAGGTTGGTTGCTGAAGATTTTGTCGATGCTACTGACATTGTTCAAATTTGTTTTAAAAGGAACCATCCATCATCTTCAAGATGGACTTTTAGAAGACCTTCGACTTCTGGGATGCTCAAGATTGAATTCTTATTGCAAAAGCCTTTGATGCCTTGAATTTTGAATCTACTCCTCCCTTCAGTGTGCTTATCAATGGTAAGCCTGAAAGGTGGATTTAATGCCCTCGGGGTGGCGGCAGGGAGACCCTCTCTCTCCATACCTCTTTATCATTTTGGTGGATGTCCTGCATTTGTTACTCAAAAAGACGTTAGAGGAAGGTTTGATGTCTCACCCTATCGATGGCTCTCTTCTAGGGATGTAAACGGATTGGATCGGATCGGATTTTGCCTTTACCATATCCTCTATCATGTGTTTTCGTCGGATTCGAACGGACGGATAATGACCGGATGCGGATTTGGAAATGGATATGTCTAATCACGGATTCAAAACAGAAATGGAGCGGACTCAGGGCGAAAACAAAACTAATCAGATCAGTATGTTTCAAAGTAGTTTAAAACCATACAACCAAAAAAATAGAAAAAAATGGTAACACGATAAAATGAATAAATATAACACGAATAATAATATGCACACATGACCTAAGATAACATCCACATATGTTTGAGTAGCCTAGTAGCCAAATAAAATTGTAATCTCTATGGTACAATAACTATGTAATTGAGTTGAATGATTATCGAACAACTCGATAATTTACTAACTCCTTGTTATGCTATATTATCTTAACCTTTTACATCTCTACTCTCTTCACTTCCATGTTCTATGAAGATGATACATTAATCATCATTAAAGCCACGGTGCACTGCATCAACAATCTGACGATGGTTCTCTCTATTTTTTCAGAGGCCACTGGCCTTCAGATTAACTTCCTTAAAAAGCATGTTTGCCCCAATTCCTCGACCTTCCCACTGCGTCAGACCTGGCCTTTTCTAGAGGTGAAAGGATCCACAAGATTGGCCCTGGTGATTGATGAAGGAATGGGTTTCCTCCGTGGCTTCTTCATCGACTACTTCCTCTCCGATCGGCTCGCGGGGTGTGACAAGGACTTCTTTTGAAGTAGTGGTTCATCTATGTATTTCTTTGCTTGTTTGTTCGTGGCATGTAAGCTGTCTTTAGTACTATAATATAAAACTGCCTGTATAGGGCTTTGTTAATTCAAAGTCGGACACATATGTGTCTTTTATCTAAAATAATAATAGTTTCATGCTTAGATGATGCCTATAAACAAATACAATTGCTATGTCCGTCACTTGCGCAATATGCATGAAGAATCAGCTCTGCACCAAATCCTGATGTGCAATTTCCCAAGTGAAGTTTAGAATGTCCTTGGCCGTTTGAGCACGGCTTTACGGGTGGCCGATTCCATTGAAACGTGGTGAAGTGCAATGGCTAGGAAGGGGCCGGTCTCCAAATTAACGATGGCAGTTTAAGGGGCATGTGAATTATGAAACGAGTAACCACAGAACGTTTCAGCATGAATCGCGTACTGAACATGAGGTGGTCTTCTTGATCAACAAAGAGATTCGTGTTTTCCGACAGGCCATGGCCGACTAGTTGTTTTTCTGTTCTTCCGTAGTACTCCTCTTATTTTGTTTTCCCTCCTTATAGCACCAGGGCGAATTTAGGTTCACATGAGGAATAGGTTCACTACAGCACCAGGGCCTGTCATGAGATTTCTGGGGCCCTAGGCGAATTTAGGGTTTGGGGCCCCTAATGTAATTATTAAAAAAATCAATACTAGAAATATTTATTAAATGTTATCAATAAATATTGAAAGCATATTTGTAAAAAAATAATATCTAAACATTAACTTAAATCAATAAATGCCTTTGCGACTCAATCAATCATATGTTTTTGTTGCTGCCGAATGCATAATTTTTAGATGACATGACTATTTGATACTATTGCGCGAAAAGTTTTTACCGAAGAAGAGTAAATTCATTATGATGTACACGAACTAATGAGTTGTTGTATTACCTTATTTCAGAAATATTTTTGCCTAAATTTGTGACGATTAATTTGAACCAGAGGTAGTACCAATCATGGCTTTGCAATCTGCCTTTACAAACGATCATGGAAATCTAACATGATGGAAAATGTGTCAAACTATTTTGGCACAGAAATATGAGCGTACATTGTGCATTGCATTTCCGGGATGGGGTCGTTCTCCGTGGCGCTCGCGCGATACCATCCTTTCGTTTGCTTAAAGATAGAGCGTTTGGGCTGAATATTACCGTGCCGGCCCATTTACTTCCCGGTGATCTCGGTCACAGTCGACCGCGCCGCACATCTACTACGGGTGCGGGCTGATATTTAAACAGGTGATCCTCTTGTTGCGCAGGCGAGGTGGGACTGTTACGGCACATGAGGCCATCCAGATGACAGGCACGAGCCTTTCGGGGTGCAGGACTTTCACAGTGAAACATGCATATACGGGAACACTGATGGGACTAGACAACAGTGGCAGGATATACATGCACGCACATGGCCCATGCATGCGTGACCTCATGCCAGCCAGAGGAATCTGCACTACCCCGTGTATTTGCGTCCACCTTTGAACATGGACTTCTAAGAAAAATGTATAGTGTGAACTTGTAAGGAAATTATAAAAGTGAAAATAATGTGCACATGTAACTTATAACTTGGAAAAAAGTAGAGGAACAAAAATGTGATGCTCGTGGTCCTCGTGGAACAATTCATTTTTTCTATAAAAAATATATACTAATATCGAAAAGATACCCGTGGAACATGTCATGGCTACTAGTGAAGTTTAGTACCCATCGACCAAATTATATAAAATATTTAACGCATGAGGAACAAGCTCGGGGTGGAACAATAATGTACCATGGAAACAAATCACGCCCACTCAGAGATCATAATATAAGTGTCATGGAACTGCGGCCAGCAGTCGAATAAAATGGCGTACTATATGGAACAAAACATTAGAGTTCATTGAATAAACCATCACTACTAATGGGACAAAAATCTAGAAACAAAAGTTACAAAATATTCAAAAATATGGGAACAAAAAATTCCAAAAATCTAGGAACAAAAGTAAAAAAAAAAGGAATAAAAATCCACGAACAAAAATTACAAAACTTGGGACCAAAATTTACAAAAAATCCGGGAACAAAAGTTTGAAAAAATCTAGGAAACAAAATTTTCAAAACTATGGGAACAAAAGTCCAAAAATCTGGGACCAAAAGTTTAATAAAATCCGGGAACGATAATTTGAAAAATCCGAGAACAAAAATTACAAAATCCTAGAACTAAAATTACAAAAATCCGGGATCAAAAATTAAAAAAAATCCGGGAACAAAAAGTTACAAAAATCCGGGAACAAAAGTTATAAAAATCTGAGAAACAAAATTACAAAAAATTGGGAACAAAAGTTACAAAAATTTCAAAAATATGGGAACAAAAATCCAGGAACAAAATTTAGGAACGAAAATTTCAAAAATCTGAGAACAAAAAGTACGAAAATACGAGAACAAAAATTACAAAAATCCAGAAACAAAAATTACAAAAATATGGGAACAAAAGTAACAAAAATTTCAAAAATATGGGAACAAAAATCCAGGGACGAAACATTCCAAAAATCTAAGAACAAAAGTTAAAAAATCTGAGAACAAAATCCAGGAACAAAAATTCCAAAAATCGATGAACAAAAATTACAAAAATCTGGGAACAAAAATTACAAAAAATCCAAGAACTAAAATTACAAAAATCCTGGAACAAAAGTTACAAAAATCTGGAAAACAAAATTACAAATATCAAGGAACAAAAAATACAAAAATCTAGGAACAAAAGTTATAAAAATCCAGGAACAAATTTTTTAAAAATCTAGGAACAAAAGTTAAAAAAATCCGGGAACAAAAATTTCAAAATCCAAGAACAAAATTCTAAAAATTTGGGATAAAAATTCCAAAAATATAGGAACAAAAATCCAGGAACAATAGTTAAAAAATTCCAGAAACAAAAAGGAAAAATCTGGGAACAAAAATACGAGAACAAAAAGTACAAAATTCGAGGAACAAAAGTTTCAAAAATATGGGAACAAAAATCCAGGAACAAAACATTTCAAAAATCTAAGAACAAAAGTTAAAAAAATCTATGAACAAAAATCCTGAAACAAAAATTTCGAAAATCCAAGAACAAAAGTTTAAAAATCTGGAATCAAATATCCAGGAACAAAATTTTAAAAAATCTGGGAACAATCTTTTTTTTGGAAAAGAACACAATCCTACTAGAGAACAAAAACTAGTTTTAGGAAAAACATGAAAATATAAGAAAAATAATAAAAAAAGAAAAATAAAATAAACTTGTAGATCCGATTGTAGACTACGTAGCGAACAAGATCCGATTGTAGAAAAATAATAAAATGAACTAAAAAAGAAAAAGAAAAAATAACTAACTTGTAGATCCGATTGTAGACTAGGATAGGTACGTGCCAGAAACGAACTTAGTCCCGTCCCAACGAACTGTTGACTGAAGAAAAAAAAGCTACGTAGCGAACAAGATCCGAATCCAGCGCGCGAAGCATCGAACGAATCCAGCGTGGGCCGAGCCCATCAGCAAAATCCTTCAGCGAAACGAGACGTCGGTAGCGCGCGTGCGCTACCGAGTCGTTCCCCCGGGATGGGTAGTCCTCTGCCTATTATCAACCCCATGGGCCCCGCCCAATTAATGGCTACGTTGCTAAAAAAATTGTGGAAAACTAATTAGCGGAAGAGGCCCAGGATAACAAAAAAGGCCTAACTTCATCATAACTATTCGCTCTTCCTCTTCCTCTTATCGCTCGGCAGTACGAGAGAAACAGTAACAGATGTACTCTAATGGCGACAAAGTGAGTTCCTCCGACGTCGCTGCTAGCTGGGATTTGGGGACCTCTTGATCTCGGGGGCCGGGGCGGCCGCACACCCTCCCCCCCCCCCTCAGGGTCGGCCCTGTATAGCACGAATAGACTATGCCGACGGCCAGAAGTCGTCGGGTTAGGCTAAAAAGCCGTCGGCTTAGCCCCGACGGCTTCCGGTTAGGTGCCGTTGGCGTAATTGGACATCGGTTTAGTGCTAAATGCTGTTGGGTTAGCCTTTATCGTCGGTGTAGGCTAACCCGACGGCCTAAAAATACCGTTGGGTTAGGTCATTTTCAGTTTTTTTAAAAAATTCGAAATTTGGAAGAAAAATCAAATTTTTTATTTCTTTTGTAATTTTTTCTTTTCTTTTAGTTTTTTGTTATCTCTCTAATGATACCGTAACAATGAATTCCCGATCGATAACCCATCCTTAGATTACTACAAGTCCAGCACGCTTAACTCCTAAGTTCTAGTTGAATAAGCTACCCCTACACTACTAAGTCTTTATTGATATTAGCATATAATATCAATCCCCTTAAGACATATATGTCTATATGACTGTGTGTAAGTATGTATGTGTATATGTCTATATGTGTGTAGGTATGTATGCATGCGTATATGTGTTTGTTAACATTTTGGGAAAATTTATACAAATAAAAACATTAAAAAAATAAAAAAATAAAAAAAATCATTTTGGATCCACAATACTTCATTTCTTCACTAAACTTTGCCCGTTAAAGCTGGACTCTGCACCTCCTGGCCATGAGCAGGAGTTTTGTATGTTGTCATTTTCATGCGGGTCCCGAATCGAGTGTAAATAATTCAAAAAAATCAAAAAAATGTAAGACCTTCGTGTGGCGTCATTTTATATCACTTAGATGTGGGAAAAAGATTCAAACCTTGATAAAAGCAATTTAACAGAAAGTCTTTTTACAAAAATGACCTACCACATTTGATGTTGCATGGCTTTTAGGTTAAATGAGCTAAATTTGGCCCTGATCGTGGAATAGTTTGTCAAAACGAGGCCATATAGGACACACACGTGGCCCTTGGGATGGCGTAGAACACCACGGAGACTGATTTTTGTTCATCCCATAAAAAGTGTGTTTTCCATTTTTGGAGTGTCGAAATCGGGTTCTTTTTGTGAGGCAGCTACGGAAACGGCAAATGGAAAGCTGGACACAACATCCCACATAAATATTAGACCACCTGGGATACACATATCAGCTCTCATTTCCTCGCGCAAACCTTCGGAGTTATTTTTTGGATTTTTATGAAAGCTCCTGCGGATTTCACTGGAACAGGGGTGGGTTTGCCCTTTAGCTCTAATAAGACGAGCTCCTAATTTTTTGCAAAAATCACTTTCAGATCCGCAACATGTCATTTCGTCACTAAACTTTGACCGTTAAAGCGGGACTCTTCACCGCCTAACCGCTAGCGGGAGTTTCGTGCATTGTCATTTTTATGCGGGTCTCGAATAGGGAGTAAGTAATTCAAATAAAATCAAAAAAATTCAAGACCTTCGTGTGGCATCATTTTATATCACCTAGATGTGGGGAAAATTCAAACCTTGATAAAAGAAATTTACCAGAAAGTCCCTTCACAAAAATGACCTACCACATTCGAGGTTGTATGCTTTTGAGTCAAATGAGCTAGGTTTGGTCCTGATCATGTCATAGTTTTTCGAAACGAGGCCATATCGGACACACACGTGGCCCATGGGATGGCGAGGAACGCCACAAATGCCGATTTTCGTTTTGTCTCACGAAAAGTGCGTTCTCCATTTTCGGAGTACCGAAATTGGGTTTTTAAATTTTCCTAATTCAAGTTTTTTTGCAAAAATATGTCGAAATTCAAGTTTCTTATTTTTTGAATTTTTTTTACCATTTTCTTTTATTTTTCGCAAAACAGAAAAGGCGATCCAACAAAAACGAAAATACCGATGGTCATATTTAAGCCGACGGCTGAATTTCGGCCATGCCCGAGGCCAGGGCCTATGCCGACGGCCCCGATAAAAAGCTATCAGCTTAGGCATTGGCCGTCAGCGTAGCAGTTTATTCCTGTAGTGGTTCACTCTTAATTAAAGTGCACATACATGCTTCCTTCCCATTGATTCGATACAGAATTAATTAATAGCCTTTGATTCGATGTACAATTGTACATATGCATCCACCAACATGTTATAAAAGGCAGCTTAAAACGAACAAGATGCTTATCACCCAATAGGTTCTGCAATCTGGAAGGAGAGAGGGAGAGAGAGAGAAATAAGCTCACTGTCATGTTTTCAGTTTTAACCTGACCTTTGGATGTCGACGAAAACTATACACTAACAACTCGGTTTGTGGGCTTGAGAGATGTCAGGAACTAAAGGGTTAGCTGGACATCCCCATATGGTCAAGAAGACCTATATCCTCCGCCAACAACAGCTGACTTTCTTACTATGGCAGAAGCATTTTCTCGAGCACGCTCGCACAACATGCTGAAACCAAGTTCACGGGGTAGTCCCTATCAAGAGGTCTGTCCATCCGGATCTGTAGGCCTCTCAGTGCACTTGTTTGGTGTTACGGCCGCCATGTTGGGCTCGTCGTGTTCATGTGTGAGATCACCTCACTAATGTTATATTGTACAGCCATGGTTATGCTTGTTGTAAGCTAATTTCTTGTATATCTTTTATCCATGTGAGGAATGCAACAGCATTGTAACACCTTGGACATCTCCACAGACTTAAGTAAAAAAACCACCAAGATCATTACAAATTTCTACAGACCTTCCCTTGCATTTGGGCATACACAACGTGAAGTTAATAAGACAAGAAGTATCGATATAAGTCAACCAAACATCCAACAAGTCTGTAATCCAAGAAACTTACTTCAGGAACACAAACTAAAGACTACGCCTACAATAGCACGTATTAATTTCCAAACATGCATGGTAAAATTATCCAACAAGTTATTATGAAGGTAGTGTCTTTTAAATTTTGTATAACTCGTGAGGTGCCGATATAAAGGTGTGCTACTTCCTGCCATACATGAAAGTGTCTGAAAATCAAATAAAACCCAGAAATAGAAAGCAAGATTGACTAAGAAGAGACTTGGTCGAATGCAATTTAGAGCCTTAAGAGTGACAACCATATTCCACAAGAATACAACGTTAAAACACCAAGTTTCCGAAGGCTGACATTTTACGAGCCAAGAATTATCACAAAAGCATTGGCACATTAGTACAATTAAGATTTTCCAAGTTGCACATGACGAGCAATTAAGATTTTTCTTGTTGCACATAGGATGTAACTGAGAAAAATATCCTACACATGACATGCAATTAAAATTTTCCTTGTTGCACATAGGATACAACTGAGAAAAACGTCATGTGACATTTGAATCATGCTAGCGTGTTGCATTGCATTTAAGTTGCAACTAAAATGTGAATAAAAATTAGTCTCAACATATCTGCCTCAGCACACCCCCCCTAGAAATTTTTTAAAATAGTATTCACCTACTATTCACAAATTAATTAACCCCAGTCACACTCACTCCCTCTGTTCCAGTTTATTAGACTCCCAAATGAGCGTAATGGCAACCTCAACAAGTGCTAATACGTGGAGAAGAAAATCTCACAATCTCACAATCTCTGCTTTCTCTCATTATATGTGGCGATTAATTAAGGAAGGACAGAGAACATGCATCCAAGCACATGCCACTAGTAGAAATTGAGGCTTTTGCACTGGTTTGCAACCCCCATTTGCACCGGTTTTGCAACCGGTGCAAAGCATCCGGGACTAAAGGGTCACCCTTTAGCACCGATTGTGCTGCAAACCGGTGCTAAAGGGGTTCCACGTGGCCTGTGCGGCTAGAGGACCCTTTAGCACCGGTTTGAGACACGACCGGTGCTAAAGGTCCGGTAGAATTTATGGTATAAATTTCGAGAAAAAAATTGAAAAAAATTTGAATATATTTTTCAGAATTTCTTAATATTCGGATATTTGAATTGTTTGACAGTTTCCACTCTAATCTCTAATCACCCCTATTCTCATGTCAAAGTATATACTCATGGTCCCAATTCCCGATCAGTCACCCATCCTCACACTACTCCACACCCTTAGCACGCTTAACTTCTCCATTCCTTTCCTACTAGCTTCCAAGACTGCGCTCGCGACTTCTTGATGATACTATACTATGAATTCTATTAACTCATACACTTTGATAACATATGATTTTACTTTTTTGGATTTAAAATAATTTTAAAAATGAGCAACAATGCTTAATTATTAATAAGCATCAATGATTTCCAAATAATCTTTATGTATAATTTAATTATTAATTTTAAAACTCAAAATATTCAAAAAAATAAAAAACTTAAAAATTCCAAAATAATATAAAAACTTCAAAATAACTAAAAAGTGGAAGGAATAATAAAAGGAATTCAAAATTTCAAAAAAAATCAATTTTTAATTTTTTTTTGAAAAAATCTAAAATCTTCCTGCTTTCATATTTCCCTTTGGAATTTTGAGAAGCAAGAATTTGTGCAAACGGCCTACGGCTGTTGAAATCGAATGTATTTTTTGCGTAGGTAGTTTTTCATATATTATACTTTTTTTCGAGTCCGTACGCAAAAGTTATAGCCGTTTTAATTTGAAACAACCTTTTTTTTGCAAAAATATCAAAATTCAAAATTTCAAATTTTCCATAAAAGTTGGTTGCGTGAGGTACATGCATGTCAAAGGATTTTGAAATTTGAAGTATTTATCATTTTTGTTTTTTTAGACATTTTTCTGCGCGGTGGGGGGTAGGCATGAGAGGGAAAAATAGGTGTCAACCCTTTAGCACTAGTTCGTGGCTCGAACCGGTGCTAAATGTACCCCTTTTGCACCGGTTCGTGCCACAAACCGGTGCTAAAAGGTAATGACCTTTTAGCACCGGTTTGAGCCACGAACCGGTGCTAAAGGTCCCACCTTTAGCACCGGTTTGAGCCACAAACCGGTGCTAAAGGGTTAGCGCCTGCACGCAACCCCTTTAGCACCGGTTTGTAGCTTAAACCGGTGCTAAAGGTCCCTTACAAACCGGTGCTAATGTTCTAGCCTTACGAACCGATGCTAATACACCCTTTAGTCTGGGTTCGTAACACAACCGGTGCTAAAGCTCTGGACAGTTCCAAACGAAAGCCCTTTTTTTCTACTAGTGTGCATATGTGCAGTCGCTATTCAATCACTATAATTAATATTGATTTAAGACTAATGAATAGAAACAATCATAATTTAATTAGGTGCCTTATAAACCGGATCAAAGGAAGTACGAGGGGCCATCAAGGTCAATGATGACGTTGGCACATAGTTCCAAACACTGAAAGGGTCTTCGACAATGCGATCCGCTATCACCAATGCTATTTAATATAGTGGCAGATATGCTTTCCATAATAATCAAACGCGCAAAGGTTGATGGGCTCATTGAAGGGGTAATCCTGCATATTGTGGATGGGGGATTACCGATCCTTCAATATGCCGATGACACAATTCGTTTTATGGAACATTCCTTTGAGAAAGCAAGCAATCTAAAATTGAATATTTCAGTATTTGAGCAATTATCAGGTCTAAAAATTAACTTCCATAAAGGTGAATTGTTTCGTTTTGGTGACCCCCAAGATGAGGTCAGCGCTTATGCCGATTTATTTGGTTGTGGGCATAGCCAGTTTCCAATGAGGTATTTGTAGAACCCGATCCATTATCGGAGACTCACAATTGCCGAATGGAAGCTCGTCGAGGAAATACTACAAAAACATCTTAGTAGTTGAAAAGGAAAGCTCTTATCACTCAGAGGGAGGTTGATCCTCACTTCTGAGTCGGGCTGATGGCAAGGAAGAAATATTTCTTCCGCCTAGGCACTTATTCCATTAAATATGGTTTGGAGATTTGGTTCCGGGAGGATTGATGGCTAGGTAATACCACCCTTCGAGAATAGTATCCCGCATTGTATTCTATTGTTCGTTACAAGGGCGATAATATCGATAAAGTGATGGAGTCTTCTCCTCCAAATGTAATATTCTGAAGGGATTTATCAAAGCAAAAACTTGTATCATGGAATGCCTTCAATGTTTGGCCAATGTACATCTACATAATGGACATGATGGTAAATTTTTGGTTAGCTCCATGTACAATGCATTAACTCAACCTAATGTTCCAGTCGCTAAACATTACAATTATAAGCTTTGGAAGTTGAAAATCTCTTTAAGGATCAAGGTATTTGGATGATACCTTCGTAAGGGTGTAACTCTCACCAAAGATAACCTTGCAAAGCAAAATTGGCATGGTTGTAAGATATATGTATTTTGTCATTAAGATGAATCAATAAAACACTTTTTTCCAATGCCGTTTCACCGGATCTATATGGTCAGTCATCCAACTAGCTTTGACCTTGTATTAGCTACGTAGTGTCACCAATATTTTTGAGAATTGGCTTAATGGCATTGATCTGGTTGAGAGAGCATATTAGGGTAGGAGCGATCACAGTTGTTTCGTCGCTATGGCTATGCAGAAATGGTAAACTGTATAATGGCATTAACTCTTCTCTTTTTCAGGTTATCTATCGATGTACTAGTACTCTCTATTTATGGTCGTCTCTTCAGCGGGTGGAGCATTGAGACCTATTTATGGAAGTTTGTTGACGGTTAAGGCTATGATAAGGGATATTTTTTTACCAACATGGATGACCACATAACTTGTACATTGAACATCCTTATTCATAGGTGATTTTACAATTTCTCATTGTGATATGTAATCTTACCTTTTTATTTTCTTTATCTAACTGGATAATGGCTGTGTGTATCTTAGCTATGCAGAAACTAAATATAATCACTTAAGTCCTTTAAATAATAAAGCGCCTCTAATGGAAAAAAAGAGGAAGTATGATGTTGATTTGATCTTCACCGTCGATATCATAACGCCTAAAGTTGCACCAATCACCTTGTGAGGCCTCGCCGGTGGCGGCCGTGCCCGTGCGGTGCGACGCACCCTTCTCATTGAATTTATTGAAGCATTAACTTAGTTGTAAATTTGTAATCAGACGTTTTGGGAACATTGACACTAGTCTATCCATCCAAGTTATATGTACTATCGTGCTCTCGTGATAAGCCGGTGGCTGCTGTGCCAAGCCGCCATCATCGTCTCGTACTCTCGTGGGTGCCAGCGTTGGCAGCTTCGCCGCTCTAGTATCATGATGGCTGCATGCGTGCGCTAGTACATCAATTAATTAATTAGTTCAATTTTTAAAGAAGATTGATGAATTCTTTACTTGAACATCGTGCCCCTTTGATTCAGTTCCGGGTGTACCAAAGAAGATATCAAGAACGAGACAATGCATCTCAAAGAAAGAAGGACTCTGCTACCCAGCGGCGCCGCACATGAGCAACTGTCAAATTATGTGGGTTGATGTCATCAAAGATTCCTTTAAATTCAAATTTTTAAAAAGTTTTATCTCTCAAACCGTTGATCCGATTGATAATCCGTTTTCACCACTAGCTTACTCGCGATGAGATCTTCGAAACTAAATCCCATGTCGATATATTTTAAGAACTTTTTTTTTTCTGTCAGCAGTTACCAGATTACTATCATATACTTACCGGATTATTACTACTTAGTTACCAGATTAAAAAAACTTGATTGTTGATATTTGCAAGATTGTTGTCACATCATTGTAGGTAGTTTCAAGTAGTGGGCATATTGTTATCCAATACTTACCAGATTATGCCCTACTTAGTTATCGGATTAAAAAACATGTTTGTTAGTTTCATGTATGTCTTTCTATATCAATGCAGCGTGTATGATACAACTTTTTGTTAAGCGATATCATATATTAGATGTTGGGATATATTTTAAGGTGCACTCTAATAGTGTAGATCATTTCGATGTTCAAAATATAATGTAGAGCGTTATCTATAACTCTGCACAATTATTATGGCAATTGTTTAGTACTAATCGGGCAACTGTGGTAGCGTAATCTGGTAACTGACACACCAAAAAGAAATTGGTCAAAATATAACAACATGGGATCTAGTTTTGAAGCCCTCGTCGAGACGAACTCGGCGGTGAAAACAGATCACTAGTCGAATTAACGGTTTGAGAGATAAATCATTTTGAATTTTCAGATTTAGCAATTAATGCCATGATGTCAACATGAGGTGTAAGATTCCTGCATGCATACATGTCATCTCTCCTATAGGGGAAAAGCACAAAAAATTTGCCCCCGCATGAGAAAGGATGATGTGCGGCGCATCAATATATCTTTTCCCAAGAAAGAAAGACTTGAATGATGCAGCCCAGCCTCAGACTCCATCCCAATTCCCCACATCATCTCAATCCAATGCATAGCAAACCCTGGACATCTTCTTGTGTGACGCCTCCTTCTTTCCGTGGCAGACTTTCTTGCTTTTCACCGTGGTGGCTGACGATGCTGATCGATGGAAGTTGCGTATGTCCATTTCTAGTCTATGGACACAAAGCCAACCCAAATCTGTGCTGAAATTGTGTCCGAACGGACACAAAACGAACAAAACTGAAATAGGATCACCGCGTTGGGCTGTGCCCAGTGTATGCGCGTATAAAAAGGGGCACATATGGATGAAATGCTTCTCTTCATTGGAGGTTGCCCTAAAGTATGGAATTTCCGAATGTTTGTTATTTTAGATGAAGAATGTCTTACTAGTGGTATGTATCTTGGTTCAGTGGCAAATTCACGTTGTACTCCCTCTATCCTAAAGCACTGATTTCCTTATTTTCCATGTTTTAATTTTGACCACTGACTAATAATTCATGTGTCGCTTGTTGTAGAAATTATACTGCTAGAAATTTTATTCGGATATAAATTTAATGGTACAACTTTCATTTTTTTCGAAACAGAGCATCCCAGCCTCTGCATCAATCGATGCATACGGCGCAATTGGTTAGAAACTTTCATGACATATAGCTGTTTCATTTGCTAAATTGCTAATCAAACTTTGATCTAAAAAACAAGTGCACCAGCTAAATGGAATTGGTTAGACTTTAAAAACTTTGACTTCAAAAAAGAGATAAAGATAACAGTTGGAGGGAGTATACACCTAACTGAATTATATTGAAAAAGGTGGCATGTGTAACAACCCAAATATTTGTAATCCATTTCCTATTAATTAAAGTGCCAAATTTTGGACCCAGATAAAACTTTTTCATCTCATATTGCATGTATGCATGGAATTCTAATTTATGTCTTTTATGATTTCATGTGGGTTATAATTTGTGGTGCAATAATTAGTTAATTCAAACTTAACCAACAGAAGCATTAGAGAAGAACCACAAAGACCAAAAGAACCAGAAGCAAGAGCAATAAAGAGAAAGAGAAGAAAATTGTGATCTAGAAAATATTATTGACTACCCTACTTTGGACACTTAGATTAAGCAAACTGTAACTCAACTAAGGGTGTGGTCAGTTAGTTGAGCTTGAACAGGCTGCATACTAACTTGACCAAGAAGTTTCAAACAAAAATTCAAATTCTAACCTAACTCAAACATCTGCCAAAGTTTGAATCTGAATCAGCAACCAAACCCTATTTTCGAATTCAAATTTTTGCAAACCATGATATTTCTTCAGAACAAAAATGGATTTGGAATCCTTATGAAATATCTTGACAAACCACGGTGGCAGTTTTCAAAAATTCGAATTTTAAATTCATGCGGGCATTGCGTCGAACACCTTGTGGGCAGAAAACTGAAAAACCTAAACTACTGTGGCCGACGCCGTCCCCGTACGCCCTAACCCTGTAGCCATACTCGTGGACTCCCTCCCTCACCTGGTTGTCGATCTCCAGCCTCCCCTGCCCCGACCCGGGCCGTGAGACATGGAAGGAAAGGGAGGAAACAGCCCGGACCCCCCTCTCTCTCCCTCTGCCTCTCTGCACGATGCCGACCGGCGTGAACTCGCCAATGCCTGCCCACAGTGCCCCGACGCCATGACCTCTCCCCGCCAGCACGCTCCCAAGGCCGCCGCGCCCGGCTTTGCCCGTCGCACGTCGCCAGACACCCGCCCCGGCCACCTTCTGGACACCCCCTCTCCAGCCCGCTCCGGCCTATAAAAAGCCCCTCCGAGCACACCATCGAACCCACACCAGCTCCAGCCACCTCCCAGACAACCTCTCTCCCCCCAGTTTGCTCTCGTTCGTCGTAGCCAGCTCCGCCGGCGAGCTCCTGGACGCGGGTGGCGCCATCGCGTTCGGCCACCGTTGGACGAACGGACGCCGGGAAGTGGAGGAGAAGGGCCGCCGGGATCTTTTCTGCCCCACGCCGTCAAGCTCTTCCTCCCCTACGTCCCTCGCCGTCGCCGTCCTCTTCTCTACTGCACGCCGGTGAGCTCCCGCCCTTGTCGATGGAAACGACGCCGACGCGCCGTTGGACACTTAAGTGACCTGACGCGTAGGCCCCGCATGTCAGGTTTAAATTTGGAACGTTCCCCGCCCCCGGCGAAGCGGTACTGGGCCGGCCCGTTCGGGTTTCTTCGGAATCAGCCCAGTTCAGTTAGCATTCGGTCCGAAGCGATTTTTTTTATTTCCCGCCCGTTTTAAATTTGTTTCAGAGATGATTTTCAAATTGAAATTCCCGGAGATTTAGAAATCCATTTCTAACAAATAAATATGCGTTGGAAAGCTTAGGAATTTATCTAGCCTCTGAAACTAGTTAGAATCCAATTTGAGTTAGTGATTTAATTTAATAAGAATACTTTGACCATAGCCTTCACTGGTGGAAAAAGGGCCTATGGTCCCGGTTCATTTGGGCCATTGGTCCCGGTTGCCGAACCGGGATCCATTACTCGGGACCAATGCCGGTCCCGGTTCCAGCACGAACCGGGACCGATAGGTCTCCACGTGGACGCGCTGCGGGGCGAGGGGGCCTGAGTCATTGGTCCCGGTTCGTAGGACGAGCCGGGATCGTTGATCCAGGGTTTTTTTTCCCATTTAGGGTTCAGGGTTTTATTTGGTGTGTTTTGTATTCAATTTAATGGTATTATATATATACATCAATAATGAAGGAACCACACTATATATATATATTACACATCATGGTCACAAATATATTATTCACCGTCTCATCCGTCGTGCTTGGTCGCTATTACAATCGGTAACTCACACAAATTTGATTTTACATCTTCTTTTTTACACTTCACCCTTCTAAATGAACCGGGTAATAGTATTCTCCTTTCGGATCTATGACTTGTTCTAATAAGAAACCGGCAATTTCCTCTTGAATTGCTTGCACGCGTTCCCGTGGTAGAAGACCGTCCCGCATCCGTTCGATCTAATTTAAAGAAGGGGATCAATATATATGAATGAAACTAAACACAGTTGATGGTAATAAAATAATGTTGAGATTATTGTTTATCGTACTTCAAGTTTTTTGATGTTTCGGTCTGCACCCTTCTCTTTGGTCGTCTGGCGAATGAACTCGCAGACATAGTATCCACATAAGTTATTCCCAGCTTCTTGTCTCAAGCACTTTACGAGAACGGAGTTCAATCAAAATAAGAATCAAGCATGATAATTGTATTGAAACTAGAATCAAAGAGATACGTGGATCTAGCAAGTAGTACTTACATTCAATGGTTTAAATGTAAGCTCTGGCTTCCAAACACCCCTAGTGTTGGCGGTGAACCGTTTCCAAGCCTTCTGGAGGCATTCCTGCATGTTCACCCAATTTCCTAAAGGTGTGCGTTTTGAGTCCATGACTTTGACTACTCCTTCGTCAACACTAATGATTAACAGAATAAAGTGGAAGCTGCACAGACATAATGAGTCAAATAGCCTAACATCGAGTAAAGCGAAAACAAAATGTGTACAAGACAGTAACACTCACTCGAAGTTGTAAGGAAATAGTATTTCCCTTCTGTTGCTGAAATACTTCAACGATTGTACCAAGTTATCCTCTGTCTCTTTGGGTTTTTTTTTGAGAGTATCTTCATGAACGAAATTGCAGTCAACGAACCCAAGGTCAAAGATTCCTCCTCGGTCGCATTCGAGAATCTTCATTCTGCATATATAATTAGTATAATGATGAGTAAGATTATACAAGCAACGAATGAGCTGAGCTAGAAAGACTTAATAATACTTACAGGCAATAGGCACTGACAATAGTTTTGTCGAGGGCGTCTTGTTGGTAAAACTGAAATAATTCTAGAAATTCCATCAGTAAGAAGCCATCTCCATGACCGTAATGGTGGTGTTTATATCCAGCATAGATCCAGTTTGTGGATTCAGCACAGGCTTGTATGTACCAGTTATGCAATCTCCGCATTTTTGTTGGTAGATCTTTGACTAACTCGGGTTTGACGAGAGGATCCCCGTACCGGTATTTGTACGCTATTTGCTGGTACCCCTCGAACTCATCTAGACGGCTCATGTACTCAGCAATAGACAGTCCATATAACTTGGCCTTTTCTCCGTAGAGTTGAATAAACTCCGGATCAATGTTCGGATCATGCCGCTCCTGGGCTCTCCACTCATTGGTATCGTACACTTTGAGCGGTTCGATCGATTGATTTTTCTGTTGTCCGAGCTGGGCAACTTCTTTCCCGACTCTCCGCTCTTTTGCCTCAGCTGACTTGGTAATAGAGCGATTATAGTCAGGTGTGAGCGCTATGGGTTGGTGAAGCTGAATCTTAAGCGCGGCTGCTTTGGCTTTATCTTCTGCGGTGACCGGGAAGATCAATGGCTCCGTCGGCTTTGGATTTTTCTTGTTAGCCATGTCAGTCTTCCACTGTTGATAATGGGCATCTGCGGTCGTAGCAATTTCCTCATCTGTCTTCTCGTAAGGAAGCTTCTTCATATTCTGATGAGGTACTCTTGGGAGGGGCGATAGCTTACGTTTCGGTGATCGGAACGTGCTCTTGCTGCTGCTGGTGGTGCTGCCCCTCTTAGTATACTTCCGCTTTAGTCTCTGAGGCTCAGGGGACGGAGACGGCTGACGCGGCGGCGGAGACGGCTGAGGCGGCGGTGGAGACAGCTGCGGTGAGTGGTGAGGCGGTGAAGGCGACGGTTGCGCTGGAGAATGGTGAGGTGGCGGCGAAGGTGGACTGCTGCTATGAGGAGTGGGTGGCCTTGGCGGGACATAATTTGGAAGCACGATGTGCTCCTTTGGCCATACAATAGTCCCCCCTTTGGCTTCTCCTAGTTCAGTCAGGTCCCTATCTTCCCCTGCAGGGTGGTCCAGCTTCAGCTCCTCAAAATCTTGCTTGACATCATCCACCGTGACGACAGCGTACCCTTTTGGAATCGGTCTGCAATGCCAAGTTCCGTTAGGCGCAGTTGGTACGGCCATGCCGACCGCCGCTGTCACCCTTAAGTTCATAACTTGCACCTTTAGCTCACAAGCTGTGCTCTCCGTGATATCATCCACTGGGTAGCGTTTAGGAGGAGCCATCGTCAGTGCATCATCATCACCATCGTGGAGCTGGGTGGAAGCGACGCTGCTTTTCTTATTTGATAGGGCGTCGATACCATCGAATGCAGCTTCTACCATGTGCCGCTGAGATTGGCTGCTGATACCTTGCTGGCTAAGTCTGTCGAGTTGATCCTGCTGCCGCTTTAATGCTTCTTCTACATTACGTAGCCGGTCTGCAGCTGCCGCTTTCTCAGCTGCCTCCCTTTCCTTTCTCCTCTGATGACTTTTATCGGGATATCTCTTCATTTCCGCGGGGAAGGCAACCTTCCACGGCTTGGAGCCCGGTGTGCCTCGTGCTCGTCCGGTGTGTTCATCATTTTTGAGGGCTCGTGTGAGCTCGTCGTTCTCTCTATCGGGAACGAACCGTCCCGCTTCCACATCTTGTACTGCACTTCTAATATCTTCGATGGGCAGTAGGGGATGATCTTTGTGTTTCTGGGTATATATTGCCCTCCCTTCTTCGTCCAACGTGCCCCCATGGCCGTAAAACCAGTTTCTCGCCCGTGGTGTCCATGTTGTGGGCTCTGGTCTGATCCCGGCAGCAATATACTTGACCTCAAGTGCATCCCACTTAGGCATGCAACCGGCGTAGCCAGCAGACCCCATATTATGGTGGTACACTTTCTTAGCAGCGTTCTCTTGATTTATTCTCGACCTTTCCAAAGCTTTCTCCGATGTCTTGTACTTCACAAAATCAGCCCACTGGTGTCTTAACTTAGCATAGCCGGCTTGATTAAAATCCGGAGTCTTTTCTAACTTGACAAACTTAAGGTACAGTTTCTTCTTCCAGTTCTTGAATGCCTCGGCCATCTTGATCAGAGCAAACTTCTTTACTCTTTTAAGTAGCTCCTTATTTGCTTCCTTCTCCTCATCTGGATTCACATCTAGCCTCGGCAGGAGGAAATTAAGCATAAGCCTGTCAAAAAGCTTATCTTTGGCGACGTCGCCGACAAACAGGACTCCACCGCTGCTTGGCCGATTCCATTCTTGAACGATGATCGGGATGTGGTCCCTCACAAGAACTCCACATTGCTTGACAAATTTTTTTGCGACATCTTCAGGAGCTAGCGGTTGGCCGTCTACACCGACCACTTCGATCCTATAACTCACTTTGTTGTCCAACTTTTTGGTTGGGCCTTGTTTTGTTCTGACGGAACAAGTGCTCGATCCGGAGGGCTAAAATAAGAAAGAGTGTTAATATATGCATGTATATATATAGACAGTCGGGCATTACAAAAAAACATATATACACCTCGCCGGAGTTTCCGAGATTTAAGGTTCGGCCGGAGCCGTCGTCTTCTCCCTCGTCGGCTTCTCCCTCGTCGCCTTCTCCCTTGTCAGCTTCTCCCTCACCGGCTTCTCCCCCGTCCCAGGCTTCTACCTCACCGGAGTCGTCTCCTCGGTTGAGAGATTCATCTCCCTCACCGGAATCGTTCAGAAATGTCCTGGTGACATCAATATCTACATTTTCTTGGATCATTCCTTGGAGGAAGTATTCATCATCTTGACTTTTTTTATGTGCTGGATCCATAGTTTCTGCAATATACCGACATTTGTTAGTTAGAATACACGCTATATATTCAAAATGCACGCTAAAACTAATTTTAACTAATTCTAATTCTAACTAACAAACTAACACTAACTTCTAACTAAGTACTAAGGGCATTCCTATTCGGCGCTTCAAGCGCCTGTTACGGGTGGACGCCTGAAGGCATGTTCTTGACCGGACAAAAATAATAGATTTTTATTTCTATTGGGCCAGCCCACTAAGATTTTAACGTCTGTGGGGGGTGCGCGTCAAATAGGAATTGCCCACAGCACCCAGCGGGCAAAAGAGGCCGAAAAAACAGCACCAGCGGGCAAAAGAGGCCCAAAAAAACAGCACCGCCCGCGTCAGTGCCCGTCGCCTCGAGTCAGTGCGTCAGTACGTCTTCTCCAACGCGACGCCCACGTCAGTGCCCGTCGCCTCGAGTCCCGCCGCGTCAGTGCTTTGGGCGCCCCGCCGTCACCTTCAATGCCTGCCGCGGCATCAACGCCGGCGTGCCGATTGGGCTGCCGCTCGGTGGCATTCATTGCGGCCGCTGGACGCCCGGCCACTGGCCCCTTTAAAAGGAGGCCAACGGAGCCGCGGCCACCAGCCTCCATCGCCATAGCCAGCACAGCCGCCAGAGCCACCACATCCCGGCCACCACAGCAGCCATGGGGTTCTGGAAGAAGGGCAAGGGCAGCCACGACCATGAGGCCGGCGGGTCGCGCCGGTCTGGGCGCCGCCAGTCTCCTCCACGCCGCCAGTCTCCTCCACGCCGCGCCAGGACGGCCTCGCCGCAGCGCCAGCGTGACCGCCGGTACATTCCGGTGAGTCACTGCCAGGCGCTGTACCAGTGCGGCCAGAGCGTGGACTGGCCGGACTGCAGCCTCCCCGGCGGGTGGCACCTCAACAGCCGGCGCGTGCCGGTCCCGCCGGTGCCGCGCTTCGGCCCGGAGCGGGTCGCCGAGATCCGCCGCCGGCGCGCACTGATGCCGGCGCGCCTCCGCGCCGATCCCGCCTTTGGCTACGATAGCCAATGGTGGGACAACTTCGGGCCGCGGGAGCGCGACCCGGTGCGGCGGGCGGCCTTCCTAGGGGAGGTCGCCCCCAACCCCTACGCCGGCGTGTACATGCCGGAGCCGGGGCCAGAGCCGCCGCAGGCGGATCCCTTCATCGAGGAGATGGAGGAGGACGAGGAGGACGAGGAGGTGGGCGGCGACGACATCCCTGGCGAGAAGCCCAGGGACGACACCGACGACTTCGTCGGCAGCGTCGCCTACGGCATCCTCGACGCGATGGACCACGGCGAGGCGCCGCCACCCCCGCCACCGATGTCCGAGGAGGAGGAGCTCCGGGTCGCCGTCCTCGTCTCCGAGGAGGAGGAGAAGAGGCGGTGGGCCGGCATCGACACGGCGCTGGCCATGTCCGTGCACCAGCAGCACGGCCGGCCACCGTCGCCTCCTCCACAGCGTGCGGCGACTCCACCGCCGCCTCCTCCACCAGGCCCGCCGCCGCCGCCACCGCGTGCGGCGACTCCACCGCCGCCTCCTCCACCAGGTCCTCCTCCACCGCCTGCGGCCAACTGGCCGTGGCCGCAGGGGCCCTACATCATCCTCCCCGACGAGGACGACGAGTAGGCCGCGGCGAGGACGACGACGCCGACGCCCCTGTGCCCGCCCCGACGAGGGCTTTTTATTTTTATTTTTTATTTTTATTTTTCTATGTTTTTTTTAATTTCAATGTATTATATATATATAAGTAATGAAAAATTTGCCTACGGCAATTTAAATGCGAAATTTTTTTTAAAAAAAGAAAAAATTGGCCGGCTGGGCTCACCGTCGAAGGGGGGCGGCGGCGCTGGGGGTGCGGGGCGGGCGCACGGGGCCGGGCGTCGCGGCGACGCTGGGGGGGCGGCGGCGCAGGCCACCTGCAGAGAGAGAATGTGATGAGCGGCGGCGCGGGGGGAAAAGGGAGAGGTCGCGGCGGCGGCGGCGCTCACCGAGGACGGCGGCAGCGGCGGCGCTCTCCGAGGACGGCGGCAGGAAACTCGGACAGCCTGCCGGCGTGTTTTCGCTCCGCGCGCAAAAGTCCTTAGCAGTTTCGGCCGATTTGGGAGGAAGTGGGGGAGGAAGAAGGGCGAGTTATATTTGGAGGGGTCATTGGTCCCGGTTCGTGGCACCAACCGGGACCAATGACTCAACGGTCCCGGTTGATGCCACAAACCGGGACCAATGACCTGGGCGAGGGGCGCTGCTGAGCCGCCACGTGCCCATTAACGGTCCCGGTTGATGCCACAAACCGGGACCAATGTCCTGGGCGAGGGGCGCTGCTGAGCCGCCACGTGCCCATTGTTTTTCTGTTTTAACTTGCTGTTTTCATTTTAACAGGAAAAAACTTTCTTCTATTTAAAATTTGGAAAAACTTTCAACAGGAAAAGTGTTTCAATTTAAATAACTAATCTAAAACCATTTTCTGTTTTCAAAATTATGAATTCTAACTAAACAATTTTACTATTTTTAATAAAAAATGCACTAACACGTTTTAAACGGGCATAACAAATTCAAAAATGATCCAAACAATGTGAAACCTTCGCGTGGTGTCATATTATGTGTCATAGTTGCAAGGAAAAATATTGAACTTGGAAAATTGCAAACGTCATAAAAAATCCTTCACAAAATGACCTATCATGTTCGAGGTTTCATGGCATTTAGGTCAAACCACCAATGTTATGGCTAGAATCAGGGCATAGTTTATGATAATGTGCCCATATTGTGCACACATGTGCATCTTGGGATGGCTTACGATGTTGCAGGAGGAAGTTTTCGTTTTCGACGCACGAAATAGCCAATTTCCATTTTTGAGGTGCCGAAATTGGGGTGTTCTATGAAGGAACCACCAAATTAAAGTTTGGCATTGGCACCAACCCATTTTTCAAAAATACTAGACCACCTTAGATGGACCAATTCCCAACCGGTGTATCAGAAACCTTACCGTCCATCCCTCATGAAAAAGACAAATTCCTGCCGATTAGATAGGAGGGTGCCCAGATTTGTACTACAAGTACAGGATATAATGCTTGTGAATTTTTTTAAAAATCATTTATAGGTTCACAACATGCTATTTCACTAGAGATCTACTTCAAGTTTAGCGAGGCTCAGCCCCGGGCTAAGAAGCTTCAAGCCCGCCGCTTTGAATATAGTTTGAAACGGGCATAAGAAATTCAAAAATGATCCAAACAATGTGAAACCTTCGCGTGGTGTCATATTATGTGTCATAGTTGCAAGGAAAAATATTGAACTTGGAAAATTGCAAACATCATAAAAAAATCCTTCACAAAATGACCTATCATGTTCGAGGTTTCATGGCATTTAGGTCAAACCACCAATGTTATGGCTAGAATCAGGGCATAGTTTATGATAATGTGCCCATATTGTGCACACGTGCATCTTGGAATGGCTTACGATGTTGCAGGAGAAAGTTTTCCTTATCCCACCGACAGTTTAGTTAGATGACACAAAAACCACCTTTAGTCCCGGTTGTACCCACCAGCCGGGACTAAAGGTTAGATAGTTTCCCGCGCCACTGCGTTCCCGCCTATTTTCTTCCTGCGCTTTCCACCTTTTCCCGCCTCCGTCTTCCCGCCATTTTTTCACTATATATATGTAGGCTTGGCCTCCATTTACATATCACATCTAGACTCATATCTGCAAACCTCATCACTCTCTCCCATGGCCTCCATCGTATCTCTAACCCCCAAGGAGGCGGAGGCGCTTTGCGCCTCAAACTACCCCTGCCCGCCGGGCTACCGCGTCCCCACCGGCTGGATGCTGAGCGTCGGAGGCGTACCGGTCCCTCCTGTCCCTCTAGGTGTGGCGCGTCAGATGGCCATCACGAACCACTACTACATCGAGCTCACGCCAGAGCAGCGGAGGAATCCCCAGTGGCATCCCGACTACAGCCCGACTTGGGACGCCTTCTTCATCAATCGGCGTGAGAGTGCGCTTGCCAGGCACGAGGAGGACGGCCCACCTTGTTCGAACTTCAACGAGGCCGGCCGTCGGCTGTGGTGGCGCGGCCGGACTCTCCAGAGCGTCATGGCCTACCGTGGCCCCCGCCTGTGCTACCCTCAGTCTCAGCCCACGCGTGCTCACCCGCCGAGGTTCGACTACCGCGACTCCGACGACTACGATGACTACAGTGGCGATGTTTATAGGGCTAGGCATGACTATGACTGAATCACTCCAATATTATGTGTCATAGCTGCATGGAAAAATATTGAACTTGGATAATTGCAAACATCATAAAAAATCATTCACAAAATGACATGTCATAGTTTTCATACATTACATAGATTTACATAGGGTTTAGGGTAATTCTCCTTCGTCGCGTATGTCGATCCCTTGCCTATGATCGCTTCTTAGGCCGTAACCATGGAGCATCTTCATTATTTAACGGGATGCAAGGGTCAGTTTTCACGGTGAAGGGCGGAATTTCTTCAAACTTATCATAATCTGCTGACATGTCTGTCTTGTCCTCGACTCCCGCGATGTTTCTTTTCCCTGAAAGAACTATGTGACGCCTGGGCTCATCGTCTGATGTATTCGTTTCCTTATTTTTCCTTTTTTCGGTCTGGAGGACATGTCCTTCACATAGAAAACCTGAGCCACATCATTGGCTAGGACGAATGGTTCGTCTCTGTAACCAAGATTCTTGAGATCCACTGTTGTCATTCCGTACAGCTGGACCACCTTTACCCCTTCTCTATTCATGTTGACCCAACTGCACCGAAACAAAGGGACCTTAAAAGTAGGTCCATAGTCAAGTTCCCATATCTCCTCTATGTAACCATAGTATGTGTCCTTTTTCCCATTGTCACATGTTGCATCAAAGCGGACACCACTATTTTGGTTAGTGCTCTTTTTATCTTGGGAGATCGTGTAAAATGTATTCCCATTTATCTCGTACCCTTGGAAAGTCAATACAGTCGCAGATGGTGTCGCGGCCAACAAGTAGAGCTGATCTCCAATAGTGGTGTCATTTATGAGATGTAATTGCAACCAAGTGCCAAAAGTCTCCATGTGATTTTCTTTAATCCAGTAGTCATCCTTCCCCGGGAACTTAGAGCGTACAACATTCATGTGTTCCTTGATATACGGAGCCACGAAGGTAGAGCTTTGTAAAACTGTGTAGTGTGCTTGATTCAAAGAATGCCCGTCCCTAAATATCATTGCTTTCTTTCCTAGCGTGCCTTTTCCACTTAGTCTCCCCTCATACCGTGATTCAGGAACACCAATCGGCTTAAGGTCAGGAAGAAAGTCAACACAGAACCCAATGACCTCCTCTGTTCCATAGCCCTTGGAGATGCTTCCTTCTGGCCTTGCACGATTACGAACATATTTCTTTAAGACTCCCATGAACCTCTCGAAGGGGAACATATTGTGCAGAAATACAGGACCGAGAATGGAAATCTCATCAACTAGGTGAACTAAGAGATGCGTCATAATATTGAAGAAGGACGGGGGGAACACCAACTCAAAACTGACAAGACATTGGACCACATCCTTTTGCAGCCTTTCTAGACTTTCTCGATCGATCACCTTCTGAGATATTGCATTGAGGAATGCACATAGCTTCACAATGGGTACTCGAACATTTTCCGGTAGAAGCCCCCTCAATGCAACCGGAAGCAACTGCATCATAATCACGTGACAATCATGAGACTTCAGGTTCTGGAATTTTTTCTCTGCCATATTTATTATTCCCTTTATATTAGACGAGAACCCAGCCGGGACCTTGATACTATTCAGGCATTCAAAAAAGATTTCCTTCTCTGCTTTGGTAAGAGCGTAGCTGCTTAAGTATTGACGGCCTTTATCAGTATGCTTGTTGTATGGGTCTTTGATACGTTGCTGGTCCTCCCGTGCTTCTGGTGTATCTTTTGTCTTCCCATACACGCCTAGGAAGCCTAGCAGGTTCACGCAAAGATTCTTCGTCACGTGCATCACATCGATTGAAGAACGGACCTCTAGGTCTTTCCAATACTCAAGCTCCCAAAATATAGATTTCTTCTTCCACATGGCCGTGTGTCCGGTAATGGGGTCTTTCGGAACAGATTGACCGCCAGAACCCTTTCCAAATATTACTTCTAGGTCCTTCACCATACCAAATACATCAGCACCTTTAGGGAGCTTAGGCTTCTTCCGGTGATCTGCCTCACCGTTGAAATGCTTGCCTTTTTTTCTTACTTGATGATTGGTCGGAAGAAATTTACGACACTCCAGGTACACAACCTTCTTACATTTATCCAAATATGTACCTTTAGTCTTATCTAAACAGTGCGTGCATGCATTGTATCCCTTGTTTGACTGTCCTGAAATATTACTAAGAGCAGGCCAATCATTGATGGTTACGAACAGCAACGCTCGTAGGTCAAATGGCTCCTGTTTGTGCTCATCCCACACCTTTACACCTGGTTCTGCCCACAGCTGCAATAGTTCATCGACTAATGGCCTTAGATACACATCAATGTCGTTGCCGGGTTGCTTCGGTCCTTGGATGAGCACTGGCATCATAATGAACTTCCGCTTCATGCACAACCAAGGAGGAAGGTTGTAGATACATAGAGTCACGGGCCAGGTGCTGTGACTGCAGCTCTGCTCCCCAAAAGGATTCATGCCGTCTGTACTTAGACCAAACCATAAGTTCCTCGCATCACCTGCAAAGTTTGAGTACTTTCTCTCGATGTTTCTCCACTGCGACCCATCGGCGGGGTGTCTCAGTTTCCCGTCTTTCTTACGCTCTTCTTTGTGCCATCGCAACAACCTAGCATGCTCTTTGTTTCTGAACAGACGTTTCAACCGTGGTATTATAGGAGCATACCACATAACCTTAGCAGGAACCTTCTTCCTGGGGGGCTCGTCATCACCCTCAACATCACCAGGGTCATCTTGTCTGATCTTGTACCGACATGCAGTGCATACCGGACATTTATCCATATTCTCATACTTCTCACCACGGTATAAGATACAGTCATTAATGCATGCATGTATCTTCTCCACATCTAATCCTAGAGGGCAGATAGTCTTCTTTGCTTCGTACGTTGTCTCGGGCAGCTCATTATCCTTTGGAAGCTTTGGCTTTATTATTTTCAGTAACTTCTCAAATCCCTTGTCAGATAAACCAGCCTCTGCCTTCCATTTCAGCAATTCAAGTGTGGTACCGAGCTTTGTGCTGCCATCTTCGCAATTTGGGTATAATAACTTTTTGTGATCGTTTTGCATGGCCTCCAACTTCAGCTTCTCCCTTTCTGTATCGCATTGTTGCTTTGCATCAGAAATGACCCGACCAAGACCATCACCGGGCTCATCCGATGCCCGTTGTTCTTCTTCATTGCCGCCTCCCTCTTCTTCATTGTCTTCCATTGCAGTATCACCGTATTCTTCAGGATAGCTGTCATCATCCTCTTCTTCATTTTCTTCCAGCCTAACCCTTCTTTCTCCGTGCATGGCCCAACAATAATATCCGGGCATGAAACCTCTCCGAAGCAGATGGCTTTGAAGGATTCTCGGGGCAGAGTGCTCCGTCAAATTTCGACAGTCGATGCAGGGACAAGGCATAAAATTATCCACTTTGTTTGCCTTAGCCACATCGATAAATTTATGCAGGCCTGCAATAAAATCAGAATCGCGTCGGTCGCCGTACATCCATCACATCCGCGCATCGATCTGCGTTATAATAATTAACTATTATAATAACATCATGAATAGTGAAATGACCACCCACATGGACACATATGCAAGATTTTTATATCAGTTACAGATGAAGAAGATAAGGTTGCTAACCTCGGCGGAGGATACCGTGTTGTGCGAACTTAAATGTGGCATGGACATTTCGTCGAACACCTTGTGTGCAATCAAAGGAAAAAAAAGCTAGCACCCACACCAGACACACAATTCAACAAATTTTTGTGGCAAAGGGCAAAGGGCTGGGTATCAATTTATAGCCAGGGGAGGGTCTTTGATCCCGGTTCATGCCATGAACCGGGACCAATGACCCGCATAGAGGCACGTGTCATGCTGGGGAGGCCTTGGTCCCGGTTAATGCCACAAACCGGGACCGATACCCCGAAATGAACCGGGACTAATCTCCAGGCGGCATGGACCGGGACCAATAAGTGTCATTGGTCCCCAATGGCCAGCCGAACCGGGACAGATGACATTTGGGTGCTGGACCAAAGACCCTTTTTCTACTAGTGCTTCTTAATCTTAGGAAAATTTTAGAAAATTGTTTAAACCTCCTAAAATCTTGAAACTTGGTTTATGATCTCACTAGTCAATTTGTCTACTGTTTAGTCTAACCTTAATCAATTAAAACCTTGTTAGTGCTATCAATTAGACCCTAATCCCACCCTTGTGTGTAGCATAAAATGATAGATCCCCAATATACACTTAGTTTAATATTCCCCCCACTACCCAATTTACTTAATTAATCCCTCTCCACTTGAACTAGCCCTAATACCCCTAGTTTCATACCAATGCTAAGAAAGTAAACAACATATGGCACGTGGTAGAAAAATCTAACTTACACACTTAATGAACACTTGGAAGAAAACTTGCAACCCAACTCAATAAAATCCAACATGAATTCTATTGCTTGAAAACAAGTATGTGTGCTTGGAGTGTTGTTAGTATTGTGTAGTGATTGTGTGCATTGTGTTTATTCGTTATTAGACGCTAGTGTTGCTGAGGAGGATTTTGAGGGGGAATTTTATCAAGAAGAAGAAGACTACCCCGGACACTTTGCCAACCAAGGTAAGCCATCTTTTAAATCATACTCCAAATGCCTAGTTTTACTATTGCATTCTACTTGTTTTTAAGTAAATTGCATGATTGAATTGCTACTCTAGAATGATAGTGGTGTATTGATATCTTGCTTAGCAAGAGTATCAAGTTGAGTTTATCCTACCCTATTTAGTGGTATCATCACTCAATGTAGTTGCTTAGTCGCTAATAAAATTGAGGCCATCTATAAGGGGAACCCTATTTGAAATTGGTGACTTGAACTTGAAAACTTGAATTGGAGATTTCTCCTACATGATGGTTTTATGAAGGAAAATAAAACTTGACTAAGAACTATGGAATGTATTTGTAAATGATAATAAGTGATGTACCATGTGAGCCAACCATTACCGTATGACCACACTACCCCTAAATGGGAAGGGGCTTAGTCCGTAGCTTGCTCACCCTAGTATGGGAGACCTGGTATCATCCTTTATAGAAGTGCACCGTGCGCGGGTACTTCCGAACCGGGTAGAAATTTCCATTCATACAGCATCCTGTAACGGGCAAAAATAGAGACGCCAGAACGGAGATGTCCGTGTCTCAGGCTCTAGGAAAGGATCCTATACTAGAGTGAATAAGTGAAAGAGTTTGTTTGATTATCTGAAACTCGCATACTTTGTGTATGACGATCCGTGGACTTCTCCTGGCAGATGTATCGAATCTTGTGGGTAAAGTGTACCCCTATGCAGAGGTTTCAAAACTATTCGAATAGCCGCGTCCACGGTCATGGACAGTTGGCAAGCTGTACTTGACTTTTGTCAATAATATTAACAACTTATGATGAACTCGGTGAATGACTTGATTTGACATTGATGTTGACCAACACTTGAAGTTCCTCTTTAGATTGAACTTAGAGAATTAAATCTTCTTCTCTACTAATGAACATTCTTGGGAAATAAAACTAGTTTTTGCAAATAAACTTAGTGCTTAGTCCACCATATCAACCTTGCATATCTACTTCATCATTTTGTTTATAAGATGGTTTGCGAGTGCATCCAATGTACTCATGGTTGTGTCCCTGGCTATCAATTTGGCCAGAATATGGGGAAGAAGATCCGGAGGAAGGTTATGAAGATGAGTACCAGAACTAAGATTATCTCCTGAGTCGCCATTGCCTGTAGGGTGAAGGCATGGACCCGAAGACGTTATTTCCGCTGCTATATTGTGTTGTAATATGAACTTGGTCACTATGACCATTGTATTTGAATTATTCGTATTGTAATGTCTATGGAACTGGTTACCAACTACGTTATGTGTATCACAACAATGATTCTGGGATTGTGGTGGAATACATAACGGGCACTTCGAATTTGTTATAAATTCGGGGGTGTTACAAGTTGGTATCAGAGCCCAGGCTGACCATAGGAGACCTTAGTTAGAATGGGCGTTAGATGACACCTTTATAAAAGCAAAGAGATAAGTAATGGTTTAAAATTGCTTAGTCTTTTCCTCTCTATTTACAAAGCTTTGTACATGATTCAGTTTTTGCCTACTTAAAATTTTGCACACTTGAGTTGGTCAATAACTTAATCTAATCTAAAATTTTGTAGATGGCCCCGGTGTTCACTGAGCAATACCAGTTGGGCCATGGTGGTAGCCTTGTTTTCGAGCGCGACCTCACTACCCTGACCTTGTTCCTGGATCGTCTGTATCCGGAGTTCAAGGGAGCAGTGCTCAATGAGCACCCGGATGGAGAGCTACAGTGGCTTATCAGGGCAAGTTGCCGTGGCAAGAAGGGAGATTTAAGTTCTCCAAGGATCAAGTTTGAGCTTGTGGAGAACACTTGGGCCGATGGTTTGGTCCGAGGTATGCAGGAGATGCTTGCCCGCTTATGCGGACTGCATGTTGAGGAGGTGGTGGAGCGCTTTAGGAACTTTGCTCGGCGTGATGCGGAAGGGCGTCCCGCAAACATGCCAGGGCAAAATGAGCCGAGTACATATGCAGATCACATGGACTTCTTGCTGTACTCCACTCTGCAGGAGGCAGATCGTGCCCGTACCAAGGCCAACCTTGAGCACTTCGCACTTGTGGAAGCAAGGAGCACCATCAGGATCCTTGCTAGGGATCACAAGAGCCTTCGCCGCCAGCGCAAGGAAAGGGATGGGACGATTGAAGAGTTGAAAGCCAATGTGGCTGAGCTGACTGAATACATTGAAGATCTAGAGAGCCACCTTGGTGAGGAGGAAGGCATTGACCTCCGCAAGGAGGATAATGCCCTCGTTAGTGACGAGGATGACTTCATGGAGGACCTTGATGATCAGGAGAATGATGAGGATGCTGGATTCATTGAGGATGATGAGGAGGAAGACCCCGAGGAGCCCGATGCTTAGATTGGAGATCTAAATGTTATCTAGTTATGAGTTCACTTTAAGTCACTTCGTGTAGGTGTGAGTTGTATCCCCCTCTCTAGTAGACGAGTCGCAATGGTTTGAGGTAAACCATTTGTAATGTGTGAACTCGTATGTGTGGTATGTTGATGTTTGTTGAATGAAATATGAATTTGGCCCTTAAGGCCTTAGTAAGACAAAATTTGCATCATCCATGTTACATTTAAATCTTAGCAATTAGTTTTTCCTTCTTGTCTTACACACATTATCTTCAGATGCCGCGAGCACCCCCACCCCCGAACCCGGAAGTAGCACAACTGCTAAGGTTGATCATGGAAGACCGGGAAGCAGCCCGAGCTGAGCGCCAAGCTAACTTGGCCACTCTCCAGCAGCTAGCCCAGACGGCAATGAACCACAACAATGGCAATGGAAATGGCCATGGTGAAGGAGAGAACAATGGCAATGGTGATAACCGATCCAAGTTAAGGAGTTTCCAAAACACCAACCCACCTATGTTCACTAAGTCTGAAGAACCCTTAGATGCTGATGACTGGCTTCGCACCATGGAGAACAATTTGGCAGTCGCCGGAGTCGGCGAAAATGAGAAGGTTTTGTACACCACCCACTATCTTGCTGGAGCCGCAAGAGCTTGGTGGGATAGCACTCGTGCAATGCAAGCCCAAGGGTATGTGATGCCCTGGGAGGAGTTCAAGAGCAAGTTCAGCAAAGCCCATGTTCCTTTGGGATTAGTTAAAAGGATGAGTTCAGAAATCTGAAGCAAGGTTCCCTATCTGTGGTTGACTACCGTGACAAGTTTCTTACCTTGTCTAGGTATGCCCCAGATGACACCAACACCAATGAGAAGAAGCAAGAGAGGTTTCTGAATGGACTTCATGATGAGATGCAATGTGTCTTGGTCAGCATTCCCTTTGCGGACCTGGAGTCATTGGTTGACTCTGCCATTCAGATGGAAGGCAAACTTAAGCAAGCTGCAGAGAACCGCAAGCGCCGTATGATGTATCAAGGCAACTCAAGCAACTCGCAGAAGCCAAGGGGAAATCCACCTATGGGTTTCGCCCCTAGACCTATGAGGCCATCTGCGCCTGCTCCACGTCCCAACTTTCCCAACCGTCTGACCGGCAATAACTTCAACCGTGCACCTCCAAGACCTAATGGCAACAACTTCAACCCCAATACTCCTAGGCCAAATGGCGCACCTGCGCTGCCCAAGTCTGGTGACAAGTCTGGTGTTACCTGTTATGAGTGCGGACTCAAGGGGCACTACTCCAATGAGTGCCCGAAGAAGCCGAATGATGCATCCAAGACCACCGCTCCTGCTCAGCAACAGCGCCGTGTTGGAAATGGCAAGAATTATCCACCAAGGAACCAGCCTCACCCTCGAGGCCGTCTGAATCACATGAATGTTGAAGAAGCTCAGGAAGCAACCGACGTTGTGCTTGGTATGTTACCTGTTAATTCAGTTCCTGCAAGAGTTCTGTTTGATTCTGGAGCTTCACACTCGTTTGTTACTAAGTTATTTGTTGATAAAAGTGGACTTCAACAAACACCCCTGAAAAATACCATGTCTGTGCAAATACCCGGGTCAATAACAAAGGCTAGTTGGACCTGCTTGGCAGTGCCCATAGAAATCCATGGGATATCATTCTTAGCAAGTTTGATTGTGTTAGGAACCAAAGGATTGGAAGTAGTCCTAGGTATGGATTGGATGTCTCAACATCAAGGAGTGATAGATTGTGCCAAAAAGACCATCACCATGAAGAGTAGCACTGGAATTGTAGTAAAGCATGTGTCCGTAAAACCACCCCAAATCACCAGATGTCATAAGAGTATCTCAGGACCAACTCTAGGGCAAGTTCCCATCGTCTGTGAATACCCGGATGTGTTTCCCGATGAGCTACCCGGAATGCCACCGGATCGGGATATTGAGTTTATCATTGAGCTTATCCCCGGAACTGGACATATAGCCCAGCGACCCTATCGTATGAACCCAGCTGAACTAGTTGAGTTAAAGAAGCAATTGGATGACCTTTTGAGTAAGGGATTGATTCAGCCAAGTTCATCCGCTTGGAGATCACCCGTCTTGTTTGTGGATAAAAATGACGGTTCCAGCCGACTGTGCATGGATTACCGCAAGCTAAATGATGTTACCATCAAAAACAAGTATCCTCTCCCAAAGATTGATGATCTGTTTGACCAATTGACTGGAGCTCAAGTCTTCTCAAAGATAGACCTTAGAACTGGATACCATCAACTGAAGATCCGTGCAACAGATATACCCAAAACCGCCTTCACTACCCGCTACGGATTGTATGAGTACACCGTAATGTCCTTTGGATTAACCAATGCCCCTGCCTATTTCATGAATCTCATGAATAAGGTTTTCATGGAGTTTTTGGATAAGTTTGTTGTTGTCTTCATTGATGACATTCTTATTTACTCCAAGTCTGAAGAAGAGCATGCAACCCATTTGAGATTAATCTTAGACACCTTGAGAGAGCATCAGCTTTATGCCAAGTTTAGTAAGTGTGAGTTTTGGTTGAAGGAAGTTGGATTCTTAGGCCATGTATTATCAGCTGGAGGAGTGTCAGTGGACCCAAAGAAGATCAAATCAGTCATGGAATGGGAAGCCCCTACCACTCAAACTGAAGTTAGAGGTTTTCTTGGATTAGCAGGATATTACCGCAAATTTGTTGAAGGGTTTTCAAGCATTGCCAGACCCATGACCCAACTATTGAAGAAGGACAAGAAGTTTGAATGGACCCCTAAGCGTGAAGAAAGTTTTCAAGAGCTCAAGAAGCGATTGGTGACCGCCCCCGTCCTAACCATGCCCGATATCACCAAGAACTTCGATGTCTATTGTGATGCTTCCAAACTTGGACTTGGTTGTGTGTTAATGCAAGAAGGCAAGGTCATAGCATACCTCTCCCGGCAGCTTCGACCTCATGAAGAAAACTATCCAACCCATGATTTGGAGTTAGCAGCCGTAGTTCTAGCTTTGAAGACTTGGAGGCATTATCTTATGGGTAACCGTTGCGAGATCTACACCGACCACAAGAGTTTGAAGTATATTTTCACCCAGAAGGAGTTGAACATGAGGCAAAGAAGATGGATAGAGTTAATTAAGGATTATGATCTTGAAATTCATTATCACCTAGGGAAGGCCAATGTAGTGGCCGATGCATTGAGTAGGAAGCCATGCACATTGAATATGAGGATCAAAGAGGAGCAACCCATGTTGCACCAAGAGTTTGAAAAATTTGGACTGGAACTAGTCAGTCAAGGATTCTTAGCCAACCTTGAGTTTCAACCCACCTTGATGAGCCAAATCAAAGAAGCCCAGAAGGGAAATGAGAGTATTGACGGAATTAAGCGCAGAATTAGTTCCGGCAAGGTGCCAGGATTTGAGGAATATGATCAAGGAGTTCTCTGGTATAAAGGACGTATTTGTGTGCCTGCTGATTCAGAACTGAAGGAAGTCATTATGAAGGAAGCCCATGAGACACCTTACTCCATCCATCCTGGTGGAACTAAGATGTATCACGATCTGAAGGAGCAATTTTGGTGGCATGGAATGAAGCGTGAAATTGCACTGTTCATATCTAAGTGTGATATTTGTCAAAGAGTCAAGGCTGAACATCAACGTCCTGCTGGATTGCTGCAACCTTTGCAAGTTCCGGAATGGAAGTGGGAATCTGTTGGAATGGATTTCATCACTGGATTTCCAAGGTCTAGCCGCGGAAATGACTCTATCTGGGTCATTGTGGATAGACTGACCAAAGTTGCCCACTTTATTCCTGTCAAGACCACTTATACCTCAGGACAGCTGGCAGATCTTTATCTATCCAGAATTGTTAGTTTGCATGGAGTCCCTAAAACCATAGTTTCCGATTGAGGAACCCAATTCACCTCAAGATTTTGGAGAAGTTTGCACCAAGCCTTGGGAACCAAATTAGCCTTTAGCACAGCTTACCACCCTCAGACTGATGGGCAGACTGAAAGAGTAAATCAAATACTTGAAGATATGTTGAGAGCCTGTGTTCTAGCCTATGGAGCTAAGTGGGAAGATTGTCTGCCTTTCGCGGAGTTTTCCTACAACAACAGTTATCAAGTCAGTTTGCAAATGGCCCCATTTGAAGCTTTATATGGAAGAAAGTGTCGTACCCCTTTGAATTGGTCTGAAACGGGAGACAGTAAGATATTTGGACCTAATATTCTGCAAGAAGCTGAGGAGAAGGTTTGCATGATTTGTGATTACCTCAAGGCAGCCCAGTCTAGACAGAAGAGTTATGCTGACAAGAGACGTAGAGAACTGACCTTCAAGATTGGAGACTTTGTATATCTTAGAGTATCACCTCTCAAGGGAATGCAGAGATTCCAAGTAAAAGGAAAGCTTGCACCAAGGTATATTGGACCCTTCAAGATACTAGGCCGCAGAGGAGAAGTGTCTTATCAGTTGGAAATGCCCCCTGAATTGTCTGAAGTGCACGATGTTTTTCACGTGTCTTTACTTCGGAAATGTCTTGAAGTTCCGGGGAAGCCAGAGATCTTCAAGAATATTGATCACCGTTCTGTGGACATCAACAAGGATTTGACCTATCATGAAGTGCCTATCCATATCCTCGAGGAAGCATATCGAACCACTCGAACCCGAAGCATCAAGTGTTTGAAAGTTCAGTGGAGTAATCACACAGAAGATGAAGCCACCTAGGAACGAGAAGATTACCTTCAGAAGGAATTTCCCAATCTTTTCAGTTCTTAGTTAGTGAATCTCGAGGACGAGATTCTTTTTAAGGGGGGAAGATTGTAACAACCCAAATATTTGTAATCCATTTCCTATTAATTAAAGTGCCAAATTTTGGACCCAGATAAAACTTTTTCATCTCATATTGCATGTATGCATGGAATTCTAATTTATGTCTTTTATGATTTCATGTGGGTTATAATTTGTGGTGCAATAATTAGTTAATTCAAACTTAACCAACAGAAGCATTAGAGAAGAACCACAAAGACCAAAAGAACCAGAAGCAAGAGCAATAAAGAGAAAGAGAAGAAAATTGTGATCAAGAAAATATTATTGACTACCCTACTTTGGACACTTAGATTAAGCAAACTGTAACTCAACTAAGGGTGTGGTCAGTTAGTTGAGCTTGACCAGACTGCATACTAACTTGACCAAGAAGTTTCAAACAAAAATTCAAATTCTAACCTAACTCAAACATCTGCCAAAGTTTGAATCTGAATCAGCAACCAAACCCTATTTTCGAATTCAAATTTTTGCAAACCATGATATTTCTTCAGAACAAAAATGGATTTGGAATCCTTATGAAATATCTTGACAACCCACGGTGGCAGTTTTCAAAAATTCGAATTTTAAATTCATGCGGGCATTGCGTCGAACACCTTGTGGGCAGAAAACTGAAAAACCTAAACTACTGTGGCCGACGCCGTCCCCGTACGCCCTAACCCTGTAGCCATACTCGTGGACTCCCTCCCTCACCTGGTTGTCGATCTCCAGCCTCCCCTGCCCCGACCCGGGCCGTGAGACATGGAAGGAAAGGGAGGAAACAGCCCGGACCCCCTCTCTCTCCCTCTGCCTCTCTACACGATGCCGACCGGCGTGAACTCGCCAACGCCTGCCCACAGTGCCCCGACGCCATGACCTCTCCCCGCCAACACGCTCCCAAGGCCGCCGCGCCCGGCTTTGCCCGTCGCACGTCGCCAGACACCCGCCCCGGCCACCTTCTGGACACCCCCTCTCCAGCCCGCTCCGGCCTATAAAAAGCCCCTCCGAGCACACCATCGAACCCACACCAGCTCCAGCCACCTCCCAGACAACTTCTCTCCCCCTAGTTTGCTCTCGTTCATCGTAGCCAGCTCCGCCGACGAGCTCCTGGACGCGGGTGGCGCCACCGCGTTCGGCCACCGTTGGACGAACGGACGCCGGGAAGTGGAGGAGAAGGGCCGCCAGGATCTTTTCTGCCCCACGCCGTCAAGCTCTTCCTCCCCTACGTCCCTCGCCGTCGCCGTCCTCTTCTCTACTGCACGCCGGTGAGCTCCCGCCCTCATCGATGGAAACGACGCCGACGCGCCGTTGGATTAGAATCCAACGGCAGCGTACCGGTTCGGTCACTTAAGTGACCTGACGCGTAGGCCCCGCATGTCAGGTTTAAATTTTGAACGTTCCCCGCCCCCGGCGAAGCGGTACTGGGCCGGCCCATTCGGGTTTCTTCGGAATCAGCCCAGTTCAGTTAGCATTCGGTCCGAAGCGATTTTTTTTATTTCCCGCCTGTTTTAAATTTGTTTCAGAGATGAATTTCAAATTGAAATTCCCGGAGACTTAGAAATCCATTTCTAACAAATAAATATGCGTTGGAAAGCTTAGGAATTTATCTAGCCTCTGAAACTAGTTAGAATCCAATTTGTGTTAGTGATTTAATTTAATAAGAATACTTTGACCATAGCCTTCTTAATCATAGGAAAATTTTAGAAAATTGTTTAAACCTCCTAAAATCTTGAAACTTGGTTTATGATCTCACTAGTCAATTTGTCTACTGTTTAGTCCAACCTTAATCAATTAAAACCTTGTTAGTGCTATCAAATAGACCCTAATCCCACCCTTGTGTGTAGCATAAAATGATAGATCCCCAATATACACTTAGTTTAATATTTCCCCCACTACCCAATTTACTTAATTAATCCCTCTCCACTTGGAAAACAAGTATGTGTGCTTGGAGTGTTGTTAGTATTGTGTAGTGATTGTGTGCATTGTGTTTATTCGTTATTAGACGCTAGTGTTGCAGAGGAGGATTTTGAGGGGGAATTTTATCAAGAAGAAGAAGACTACCCCGGACACTTTGCCAACCAAGGTGAGCCATCTTTTGAATCATACTCCAAATGCCTAGTTTTACTATTGCATTCTACTTGTTTTTAAGTAAATTGCATGATTGAATTGCTACTCTAGAATGATAGTGGTGTATTGATATCTTGCTTAGCAAGAGTATCAAGTTGAGTTTATCCTACCCTATTTAGTGGTATCATCACTCAATGTAGTTGCTTAGTCGCTAATAAAATTGAGGCCATCAATAAGGGGAACCCTATTTGAAATTGGTGACTTGAACTTGAAAACTTGAATTGGAGATTTCTCCTACATGATGGTTTTATGCAGGAAAATAAAACTTGACTAAGAACTATGGAATGTATTTGTAAATGATAATAAGTGATGTACCATGTGAGCCAACCATTACCGTACGACCACACTACCCCTAAATGGGAAGGGGCTTAGTCCGTAGCTTGCTCACCCTAGTATGGGAGACCTGGTATCATCCTTTATAGAAGTGCACCGTGCGCGGGTACTTCCGAACCGGGTGGAAATTTCCATTCATACAGCATCCTGTAACGGGCAAAACTAGAGACGCCAGAACGGAGATGTCTGTGTCTCGGGCTCTAGGAAAGGATCCTATACTAGAGTGAATAAGTGAAAGAGTTTGTTTGATTATCTGAAACTCGCATACTTTGTGTATGACGATCCGTGGACTTCTCCCGGCAGATGTATCGAATCTTGTGGGTAAAGTGTACCCCTCTGCAGAGGTTTCAAAACTATTCGAATAGCCGCGTCCGCAGTCATGGACAGTTGGCAAGCTGTACTTGACTTTTGTCAAGAATATTAACAACTTATGATGAACTAGGTGAATGACTTGATTTGACATTGATGTTGACCAACACTTGAAGTTCCTCTTTAGATTGAACTTAGAGAATTAAATCTTCTTCTCTACTAATGAACATTCTTGGGAAATAAAACTAGTTTTTGCAAATAAACTTAGTGCTTAGTCCACCATATCAACCTTGCATATCTACATCATCATTTTGTTTATAAGATGGTTTGCGAGTGCATCCAATGTACTCATGGCTGTGTCCCTGGCAATCAACTTGGCCAGACTATGGGGAAGAAGATTCGGAGGAAGGTTATGAAGATGAGTACCAGAACTAAGATTATCTCCTGAGTCGCCATTGCCTGTAGGGTGAAGGCATGGACCCGAAGACGTTATTTCCGCTGCTATATTGTGTTGTAATATGAACTTGGTCACTATGACCATTGTATTTGAATTATTCGTATTGTAATGTCTATGGAACTGGTTACCAACTATGTTATGTGTATCACAACAATGATTCTGGGATTGTGGTGGAATACATAACGGGCACTTCGAATTTGTTATAAATTCGGGGGTGTTACAGCATGTATCCGCATGTAATATTATTAATTCAGAGACATCAAGGGGCCTTTCCATCAAGTGGAGAACTATTTGCAACTCGTGGTCTCAAAAGCCATTGGGAACTCAAGATCACTTGACTACTTGTTAGTGTATCTCCACGGTGATCCTCTCCAGTACTTTGTAAGAAGTGATCCTAATAACATTAGCTTTTTTAGGTTTTCATATAAATGCAAGGAATCCAGTCGAGAGTAGATTTATGTCAAAACTTGGTTGTTGGCAAGGAAGATTACTCTCTTATGGGAATCGGTTAGTACTTATTAATCCAGTTTTAACCAGTCTTTCAATGTTTATGCTTTCTTTTTGAGATTCCCAAGGGAGTGAGAAAGCGGTTAGATTATTTCAGATCAAGATTTTTTGGCAATCGGATGAAACAAAAAAGAAATACCGGTTAACAAGATGGAACATTATTTGTAGGCCAAAACATCAAGGTGGTTTAGGCATTGAGGTGCTTGGTTTAAAAAACAAATGTTTGCTCAGCAAATGGTTGTTTAAATTGTTAACCGAAGAAGGCATGTGGCATGAAATATTACACACTAAGCATCTAAAGAATAAGATATTATCCCAAGTCGAAGCTTAACCAATAGATTCGCCTTTTTTGAAAAGGACCTATGTGAGTTTAAATACATTTCTTTGCGAGAGGGGGTTTCGAAGTAGGGGATGGATCGATTGTACATTTTTGGGAGGATTTATGGCTGGGAGAAGCTCCTCAGTCGCAACAGTAACCGTTCTTATGTACCATCGTGCAAAGGAAAAATTCTTTAGTTCCAGATGTACTTGGGCAACTGCCGCTTAACATTGCTTTTAGAAGAGGGATAAATGGTCTTAGATGGGATGAATGGTTACATCTATGCCGACGACTTAAGAATGTCCAGCTCTCTAGTAACAAAGACAATTTTTATTCGAAAATCGCATCATCAGGGGTATTTACAGTGAAGTCGGTATATTTCGATCTTATGGACGGTCATACAAAATTTCTACGCAAGTACTTATGGAAGATGAACCGCTGAAAATAAAAATCTTTATGTGGTTCTTAAGCAATAAGTTGTTGTTAACAAAAGATAATCTTGATAAAAGGAAAAGGAATAGAAGTCAAAAGTGTTATTTTAGTGACTCAATTGAGAGCATAGAAACACCTATTTTTACATTGTCCAGACGCACAAATTATTTGGCTAACCGTTTATTTCCCATATAACATGCCTCCTCCGACTAATATTACTAATATGTTTGGTAATTGGTTAAATGGAGTTCAAAAGAAAGATAAAGCTAGAAGACGTACTGGTGTATCAGCTTTATGTTGCTCAATTTGGAACTGCAAAAAAAATCTTTTTGACAAGTAGAAGAACACTAATTTTTTGCAGGTTTTTTGACGGGCTAGGCACTGGATAGAGCAATGGTCCCTACTTCTCTCGGAGGATCAGCGGGAACATATAGTTATTGTCAACAACTGGCTGGCTGCTGACGGTTACACATGACTTCTATTTCCTGAATAGCGTCATACTAATAGGCTTAAAAATGTATAGCTTATTGTCGCTTCTCATTTTCCGACTGTTGATACATGTCTCAACCGTTTATGATCTTTGATTATAATGATTTAAGTACTTTGAATACTCTAATTTTTAAAATAAATGGATGTGTGCATCTATTATTGCAAAGTCCGGTGCTAAGCTCCCATTTCAAAAAAAAAATTGAAATCTGAAAGGATAAATCAACCTTATTCCTCGTCTAAACTCAAGTATCGAATTGAAGTTGTTATCTTGTTCATCATCATAAGGTATCAAAATGCATAATGAATTTTGTAGAAAAAAGGAAGCATGTCTTACTACTTGGATTCCTCGAATGAATATGACTATTGTATCATGCTTGCAAGGAAATATTTATCATTAACTTCAGGAGCTCGTGCGTGTCTAACAGTATCAACAGCTAATTCTTTTCGGGGATACTTGTATAGGGGTGTGGGGGAGTAACATAGGTGGTAAAAATATGGTCTCTCTAACAATAAAACTGACCCAACATCCAAACTAATAATACGGCCTGAGGTCGTGATGGTTCAAAAACCATGGTAGGTAAAAAAACCGGGTCGTTTGTCAAAACAAATTTCGTACGTCAAAAAAACCTAGCGATCTTGGTACGTGGCCATAGCGATCCAACCTGTTAAACCGTAGCGATCCAACCTGTTAAACCGGGTCGTTTATCAAATAAAAATTCGTACGTAAAAAAAAACTGTATCCGTCCAACAACAACTCCGCAACAGAGTTCGATATTAACTCTGCTCTACTACGGCTGGTACTTTGCTAAAAAAACCTGTATCCGTAGCGACCGCATATAAAAAGACACAACTACCTCATTGGAACACCAAAAGTCGCCGACACATCTCACCACTTCACCGGAAATCTGCTGCACTTCACCGGAACTCTGCTGCCGTTTTGCCGGAACTCCGCCGCCGTTCGTTGAAACTCCGCAGCCGTCTCTGCACTTCACCGGAACTCTGCTGCCGTTTCGCCGAAACTCCGCCGCCGTTCGTCGAAACTCCGCAGCCGTCTTGCCGGAACTCCGCTGCCGTCTCGCCTCAAAAGAGATGAAGCGTCGCTCCCGTCTCGCCTCAAAAGTGACAAGTAGCATCCAAGAACACCATGAGGATCACCTGCCAGACATCAGCAGTCTATCATCATCCAGAACAAAACCTTCCTACTGCCCGCCGGTCAACCTTGATCTAGAGCCCGCCGGTCAACGTCGGCACCGCCGCCACCAGCATCCAAGAACAGCATGAGGATCACCTGTCAAACGAACCTTCCTCCTGCCCACCAGTCAACCATGATCTGTCGCCCGCCGTTGTCGCCGGCACCGCCGCCACCAACACCGATTCAAGCACCATTGACAGCAACAACGACTTGCCAAGTCATCCGAACTCGCAATCCACAATGCTTGGTCCCGCATCACCTACAATTGCAACAATACAAGATACGGTAATCACTTCTCCTGATAATAAATATATACTATCATATAGCAGCACCACTTTTTATGCATTGTTTGAACAATCTGAGTATGAAATTCTTATTATTGATCCCAATGCATTCTTTTTTAATAACTGTTTGAACAATCCGAGTATGAAATTCTTATTATTTATTATTGCAGAATATGGATCCCAACGTTGATTCAACTACTGATGAGGATTTTGATAACCGGCCGTTAAAAAAAACCAAAAAACCTGAATCAATTGTTTTGGATAATCCCTTGCCATCACCTCCGGTTTATGAAGTGGTGAATGAAGATAATACCTTGCCATCACCTCCGGTTTCTGAACCGATGAATGAAGGTAATCCCTTGCCATCACCTACGGTTTCTGAACTGATGAATGAAGAAACTGAACCTAAGCATATAATAGATGATGTCACATATGACTATCTCCCACAAGGTAAAATATTCAGTTATTATTTATACTTTTGCTATGTATCAGTTATTATTTATACTTTTGCTATCTATGCTATGTATCTGTATCTTTACTCATGAGAAAACAAGATAAGTTAAATGTACCTCACACTTGTCTTTTGGCCATTAACATTATATTATAAGTTCATAACTACCTCTATGCCAATCTCCTGGTACCATTCGGCAGTCTGTCTCTGGCCATTTATTGCAAATGACGCCAACACCAAATATTAGGGGTCGCCAAGACGTGTGCTAAGCTCGTTCACTTGGTCTGATTCAGAGTTACATACCAGACAATTAAATATCAAATATCGCAAGAACCGGAAGCAAGGATGTATGATATATTATGAAACTACCTCTGTCAATTGTCGGACTTGGATCTGAAGGCATTTTGTCATCAAATGCTGCAACTGGATCCTCATACAGCACCTTTCACAAATGAGAAATGGTTACAAACCAAGGGGATCCTTGTATTTTCTAACTCACTAGGCAAAAAAGGACAATAGTATCATAAGTTCATAACTACCTCTATGCCATTCTCCTGGTACCGTTCGACAGTCTGTCTCTGGCCACCAGATCTAACATAGGTATGAAATCCCTGCCACAAGACAAATGTAAGAGTTTCAAAACTGCATTTGAAGATTTAATCATGATGCTGAACTGTTCAGCGCACCATGCCATGGCAGCTAAAATAACATTTATTCACAGATAGCAAAAAATGAGTAATGTTTACATACTGAAACGGATATGAATGAAAACATGGATATGTAAAACTAAAATGGTAGAGCCGGCAAGTGATAAAACACAACAAAAAGCCATTGCACAGGTAGCTTACATAAGCAACTTATGCTATGAACCACATAAATCGTGATGTGTTTGAACAACAAAATTCAGGAAGAGATGGATACGAGGATAACACTTTTGGGGACTTCAATACAAGCCTGTCATCTATTATTTAGTTGCAGCTAACATCACGACAGAAGGCTGTATTATTAAGCTTAGCTAACATCAGTTAGGTAGGATCTCTAACTATCTTTACGCTTGTATATGGCTGGAGCTTTTGAATTTAAGAACTGGTGGTACCTTGTCCTCAGCAGGTCGTTGGAGCGCAGCAGCTTTTCCGGTAGATCGGGCTGCTCTCCCTCCTGGTGATCCCGTAGCATACTCACTGCCTACGGCGAACGGACCTGTCCATGGAAATTTGGCGAAGTGGAAATCTGGCGAGGTGGAAAGGGAAGCCGCAGTTGGGGAAATTTTGGGACAAACCCGCAGGCGGGACCTGTCGGGCGCCGTGGACTGGGTGAGATAGGAGGGATAGCGCGCTCGGTGAAATTTATGGAGAGACCTGCCGGCCGCAGCATTTGGGCCGAGAAGAGCAAGGGCATGCCGCGTGCACGCTGTCCGGCGAGACCTTGGGAACGATGGCGGGTCGTGGTGGCCGGGGATAACAGACGGGAGGCCACAGCCGAGGACCGTGGAAGATGTAAGTGGGGAGAGGAAGGAGAAGACGGGCGGCGGCTGGGCAAGGGGGCAGAGGCGGCAGAGATCCTCTTGCTCTGCCTCTCGCCGGAAGGATGAGCGGTCAGCGGCGAGTAAGAGAAAGGAGAAGGCGGGCGGCGGCAGGGCAAGGAAAAAAAGGCGGCGGAGCTACTCTTGCTCTGCCCCTTTTTGACCTTCCTCGCGCAATGGGGAGATCAGGCGGAGGGGCACGCCATAGCAGCATGGAGAGCAGGAGTCGGCAAAAGCTTGGAGAAATGGGGAACAAGAAAAACTAGAGAGGGGAAAGTGAGTGAGCGACTGGATAATGTCTATCTGGGTGAGCGTGTCTTTCTTTTCTATATTTACATACACGTCTTCATACACTGCCGCTTGAGGGTAAAACATAATCAGATTATATACAAACAAATGAGGTGCGTATAGTATTGTCATCCTTGTTTCTATACATGTTCAATATGGTTATACATAATTTTTTACCAATAAATAATAAACATATAAGTATACTCACCAACACAATGTTGTTGGAAGGTACCGAAAAATTATCAAACAAATATGATCGGCCGTATTTTTTGCTACCGTGTTTTATTCAGAGTCAAGTCAAATTACAAATTCTTTGAGAAGAATAATTATAATGTTTTTCACCTAACAATGTTTAGGAGATCTACTCAGAGTAAGTGCATAATAGTTTATTTTAATTCAACTGATTATTTTTTTAATTGTATTGCATAATAATATCTAAATATTGCATATATTATATATAATAATTAGAGAAATATTTCAATTTTGTGAATCACACGATGATAAAACAGGGCAGTGCTATTTTACGGGCACCAGTGGGCACGGTCGATTTTTGGACAGCCCACGGGTTGCAGTTTAGTTGCCGGAAGCCAAAGCTAAAAAAGAAGACCGGAAGGGAAGAAGAAGACCGACCACTGCTGCTGCTGGACTCAAGAATCGTCGAAAATAAGATCCGGTGCGCCCCCGCCACCACCATCGGCTGGGATGCCTGCCACCGCCACCCGCGGTCGCCTCGCTGCCCCGCCCTGCTCAAAGCTCGGCATCCGCCGAACCTCCACCGCTCCGATCCTCCCTCAAACATCTGCCGCCGCTTCAATGGTCTCCTCGCCGCCGCACCCACACCTACCACGCTAAGTCTATTGCTCGCTGGCGGCTCGCTCCATCCTCGATGACGACTTCTCCGCCGCTGCTCCTAGCGGTCGCTACAGCTTCGCCAGCGCCGTCTTGGTCACGTAATTAACTAATAAACCAGTATGAAGGGAGTACACACAAACAAAGTATTGATGGAACATACTAAATAAAAACTTAGTGAGAAAATATTAAAGACAGACGATCATCGATGTAGCGAGAAAAATTAACAGCCCGTAGCAACGCACGGGCATTCCACTAGTAATAACTAAAGATGTGAGGGGCCATTGGCATAACATATTTTGGTCCGAGGTACTAGGCCTACTCTTCTCTTTCTCCTTTGCCTCCCACACAGTCGCCTCCATCTCTTCCCGCTTCAGCTCAACCTCTCCCTCACTCCATTCTTCGTACCACTTCCCAAAACTACCATCAAGGGGCCTGGACACAACAATATTGGAAAAAATTATGTCCAATCCTCGTGTCCCCTAGTAGATGACACCAGCTTAGCAATCGGCCACCTCGCAACGTACGTAATTATACCACCGCGCTCAACTAGCTCCTCCCCCAACACCTCGCCACCTGAAATTCTGATGTTTCTCAACCCTACTATTTTTCGTACATAAGAATCCATATCAGTTATAAACTTATGTCTCCCTCAATCCATGTTCTTTCTTGTAGTTGGGACTTGGGGGAACTTATTGAGGGAGTATAATGGTATGCATGCGTGGTTGGATGTTCGCTCCATGTCACCTTTTATAGCATGGCATGCTTTTATGGTTGGATGTGGATGTTGTGCCGATGAAGTTACTAGTTATCGCGTCCATTCAGTAGGAAACATGTGCCTCTGAGTGAATCCGAAAGAACACGCAAAAAAGAGGCAAATGAGCGTCTCCTTTGCCTAAGAAGAGACGAAGAATCCAAATGGGCGTAGCGCGCCAAAGTAAAATACATCCAGGAAGGAGGGGACAATACAAAATACTTCCATCTCATCGCTAATGGCAAACACAGAAAGAAAAAAATATTCCAACTTGAGCAGGATGAAGGTACGATTTTTGGGGAAGAAAACCTTAGAGTATTCATTAGTGAGTACTATAAGGGTCTATTTGGGGCTCCACCCCAGAATCACTTCACCCTCCTTGAAGAAAGGGTCGAGGATATTCTCCAACTCGCCCCTGAAGAGAAGGACCTGCTTTCAGCTGACTTTACTGAAATAGAAGTGGAAGAAGCTGTCATGCAAATGAAAAAGAACAAAGCCCCTGGCCCTGATGGTTTCCCGGCTGAGTTCTACCAAGTATTTTGGGACACTATGAAAGAGGACATGATGGCCATGTTCTACCAACTCCAAGCTGGAGACCTCCCTCTGTTCAGACTAAACTTTGGGATCATAACCCTTCTGCCCAAGAAAGATGATGCTAGTCGTATCGAACAGTACAGACCCATTTGCCTCTTGAATGTGAGTTTCAAAATATTCACTAAGGTAGGAGCAAACCGCATTATTGGGATGGCCCAGAAAATAATCAAACCCACCCAAACGGCCTTCATCCCAAGCCGAAATATTCTGGAAGGGGTGGTAGTTTTGCATGAGATGATTCATGAACTTCATTCTAAAAAGTTAGACGGAGTTCTATTTAAAATCGATTTCGAGAAGGCTTATGATAAGGTCAAATGGCCCTCCACCAAGTCCTTAGGATGAAAGGCTTTCCCGTCAAATGGTGTGACTGGATAACCAACTTCACCCAAGGAGGGAGTGTGGGAATCAAAGTTAACGATGAGGTTGGGCATTACTTTCAAACGCTCAAAGGGCTGCATCAAGGCGACCCCCTATCTCCTATGCTCTTCAACATCGTTGCGGATATGCTTGCCATCATGATAAATAGAGCCAAAGATGATGGACAGGTAGGAGGGTTAATACCTCACCTTGTAGAAGGAGGGGTTTCGATTCTCCAATACGCAGATGACACAATTCTATTTTTGGAACATGACATTGACAAAGCGATAAATATGAAACTAATTCTCAGAATTTTTGAACAACTCTCCGGCCTTAAGATCAATTTTCATAAGAGTGAACTCTTCTGCTTTGGAAAAGCGAAAGATCTCCAAAATGAATATAAAGAGATCTTCGGCTGTGCAATAGGTGCACTCCCCTTCAAATACCTAGGCATTCCAATTCATTTCAGAAAGCTCCTCATCAAGGAATGGAAGGTTATCGAGGATAGATTCGAGAAGAAACTAGCTTCTTGGATCGGCAAAATTCTGTCATATGGCGATAGACTCATCCTAATCAACTCGGTTCTCACAAGCTTGCCAATGTTTTTACTCTCCTTCTTTCAGATACCCATTGGGGTAAGAAAAAGGCTGGACTTTTATCGCTCCCGCTTCTTCTGGCAATGTGATCAGAACAAAAAGAAATACAGGCTATCAAAATGGAACATGATATGCCGACCAAAGAATCAGGGAGGTCTTGGAATCGAGGTACTGGAAATAAAAAACAGCTGCCTCTTGAGCGAATGGTTGTTCAAAATCATCAATGAGGAGGGGATGTGGCAAGAACTTATATGCAACAAGTATCTCAAAACCAAAAACCTTGCCGAAGTTCAGGCTAAGCCTACGGATTCTCCCTTCTGGAAGGGACTTATGAGCCAGAAAGAAACTTTTTTCAAATTTGGTTCGTTTTGCGTTGGCAATGGAGAAGGAACCCGTTTTTGGGAAGACTGTTGGCTGGGTGACGGGACACTAGCGTCCCAATACCCTGACCTTTATAACATCGTGAACCACAAAAATGTTACGGTGGCAAACACAATCAAGGAGAATGGCTTGAATATCTCATTTAGGAGAAATTTAATCGGAGATAAGTGGCTATCCTGGTTAGACCTTGTGGAGAGGCTAATGGACATAGAACTAACCGATGAAAAGGACACTTTCCGGTGGAGTTTGACGGATTCTGGTGAATTCTCGGTCAGATCTCTATATGCAGAACTATTAAACGGAAACACAAAGTTTCTTAGGAAATATCTTTGGAAAATTAAAGTGCCACTAAAGATTAGGATCTTCATGTGGTTTTTAAATAGAAAGGAGATTCTAACAAAGGATAACTTGGCTAAAAGAAATTGGAACGGATGCAAAAAAATGCGCCTTTTGTGATGAGGAAGAGACCATAGAACACCTCTTTCTTAAATGCAAATTCGCTTGCCTGATTTGGAGAGTTGTTCATTTCACTTATAATATGCCGCCTCCTACTAACATAAAGAACATGTTTGGAAACTGGCTAAATGTGATTGAGAAATCTGCCAAAGCACGAATAAGAATTGGAGTTTGTGCTCTGGTCTGGGCAATGTGGAATTGCTAGAATGACATTATTTTTAACAATGCAAAATGTTCTCCTTTCCTGCAGGTTATCAACAGAACTACGCATTGGATCGGCACTTGTGCGCTTCTACTTCCAAAGGACCAGCGGGGATTTATGGATACTGGATGCACACGACTGATGGCGGTCGTTCAGGCTATCTTCAGCCAGGGTGGTTGGCGGCATTCTAAGAGGATTGACAATGTTTAGCAAAGTCCTTTACTCCATATTTAGATGGTTGATCTCAATGGCATCATTAGCTGATGATTAGTTATTAGCACTGGTGTGGCTTGAGCCTTGTAAAACTTTTAAACTACAGCTGCTACTCAACCTTTAATAAAGCGGCCGTGTGCATCAATTGATGCAGAGGTCGGGGACACCCCATTTCTAAAAAAAAATCTGTAGGAAACATGTGGTCCTCTCGTAGTTACGCTTGATTTTATGGTGCCAATGTCAGAGACTACAATTTCATAACAGCTATCATGTACTACTGATTCCACGTCACCAAAGTATTATTTCCGTGGAGAAGTGAATACTACTGATTGCTTAATTATACTACTCTCATCTTGCAGGTTTATATGATGTTTTTTATATTTTCCCAAATAGCATGCCCACAAAAAATGCCTGCATATGAAAGCATTACAAGACCAACACTAAACACATATGACTAAACCACCATTTTTTCCTAGGAGCAACCATTGAAAAAGAGAGGAAAATTCTAGAATCAAATTGCAATATGGAATTTTGCGTGCAGGTCGCAGTTGAGTTTATATGTTTTTAAAATTTTCCAGGCTCACATGTTACACTTCACATCCATACCGTAATTACAATCTATAAAAGCTAAGAAAAGATGATCTTCGCATGTTATACTTCTAAAATCTATTGCTGAAGGCGAGGTCATGGATTTTATTAAAGATGATATTCAGTTGTTTTTTTTTTCTGAAATGGAGGTTAATCCTCTAGCCTCATGCACACAACTTTTTTTATTAAATTTATTTAATAGATGCTTACAAGGAAAATAGAAAGATAAAACCGAATCTGCCTGTCACAAAACCTGCAAGCTTGATGAAGGGGATGGCCATGTCGGAAGCTCATGCCCGAACCTCATCAAACGCCAAGCAGCAAGTTAGGAGCACAAACCAGTTCAGCTAACTGAACGTCCTACTTGCAAACGCCCTACTTTCAAGAAAAGGCTCAAGGGGATCAGCTGCTTGAGGCAGGCGCTGGTTTCTCTCACATTTTTGTTCTATGTCTATCTGTATTCAGCTAGTCCCTCTCTAGTTAACCCAGACTACTTCTGCCGTTTGAACAACTGTGTTTCTTCAAAAGACAAAGAAAAAAATATAACATAACCATATAGCATAGAAAAGGCTGTTTTTGGACAGTGATGCCTAAGGGGTGATAACGAGCAAATCTAGCAAGAGGCCTGAGATTATCCGACATTAATAAAATAAAGAAGGAAACTTTTCTTCAGTTTTCTTAAATCGGAGCAACCCTTTCGTAAATCCAAACGAGCTTGTAATCAATCCAGGCAAAACTTCCACAAATTCAAACAACCTTTTTTTTTTGTAAATTTGCAGTCTCCTCATGTACTGCAACCTGAAGCTGCTAATTGCGGAAGATTGCTGAAATCTGCAAACTATGAATTCGTCCGGTGGTGTCCTTCAGTCACTTTTTCTTCAAGAGAAAGTGTCCTTCGGTTACAGGTGCTTCTAGCTAGCCCGTACGTACCCAATATTGGAAAATTCGCCGAACTCTGTGCAAGTGCCATCAAGTGAATCTATAAGCTGGTACCGTCTGTTCTTCATCTTCACAGATTGTAGTGATCTGTAGTCTCGCACTGCACTGTCTTGTTTAATCGTTTTGTTTGGCGTCACCAGGTCCTAGTCATAGGCGACGTTCAGTTGATTGAAACTCTGCCGAAATCAATGTCAATCTGTCTGTGCAAGACTGCAAGTTGGCATCAAGCGGTTGACCTCTCCTCAGCACCGCACACATGGAGTTGACCTCTCCTCTCAAATATAAGAATCGGAGAACCTTGTTTTGTGCTATGTCTGATTAACCATTTGACAGCCTGCTACAATTATCGTCAATCGCATAGCCTAACAAACTTTGTTCCATTGTGCTTGCGGTCCAACCTAAGCTACTGTATTACAACAAGGTAATGGGTTTGGTCCTAACTGGCCGTACCCTCCTAATTGGCCCGTCTTCAACATGGACGATGAATGGTCGATGACAGTGGACTCCTGCCTAATTCCGCCTGTTTCGTCCAAGAAAAGCCTAAGCTGTACAAATTAATTGCTGGCATACATCGCAATCTCAGGAGCTTTTATTTTCGCTAATAACCATATAGCTGTAATTTTCAAATTGAGAATCTAGTGGATCTGAAGCTAAGAGCTGAGTATGAATTCTTCAGTACAGTATAACAGAGGCACATAATTTCATACTATGCGGCCAAATGCACAACTGCACAGGTAAATCAATACGAAAAACTTTGCATACAGTGCAAAAATAGGACAAAAGCAGAACAGTTTCCAATCACGGTATGTGAACCATGTACTCCGATCTAACTGTTAACACCGCCGGTACATAATAATCTGATGAAATATGACTATACACGATTATAAACAGCAAGATCACACGACAGATGATCATCATTTGTACATACCTTTGGATTAACTCGCTAAAATTAAACAAATTTATTTTGACGGACTGCCCAGCTTTCGATTACTGTGATTTGCAGCTCAACATGCACCTCATTTCTTGAACGAATTGCCGGAAGAAGAAGCAGAGGCGGTGCTCTGGTCGTCGACCTTGTGGACCCTGCTCCTGCTCTTATGCGCGACGAACATCTTCTTGAGCGCGCGCATCATCACCACCAGCCCCGGCGAGCGACGCCGGGAGCTCCTCGACCCTGTGAGCACCGCTGCCTCTTCGCGCTCCTTTGTTGTGGCCATCGGCACCCTCCTGTCGACGGGGCGGCCCGGGCCACCGACGGAGCGCCGGCGCGACACGTCGTGGGAGGCGACGAGCAGATCGTGCTTCCCTCCGCCCGACAACTCGTCGTCGTTGAGGTCCTCCCAGAGGCTGTCCATCAGCTCCTCCTCCTCTCCGAACACGCCGGCGTAGTCGCTCAGGGTGGGTGAGCAGCACGCGCCGTGCGTCGCGCGCCACGGCGACGCGGCGCAGTCCGCGGCGGAGAAGCTCCGGCGTATGGGCGACGAGAGCAGCCACGCCGGCGGCGGGGACGACGGGGACACCTTGGCGTCGTGGCGGTAGCCACCGTTAATGATGTGCTGCTGCTGCGGCGGCGGGGTGGGGAAGGTGAAGTCGCCGTCGCCGGCTTCTTGCGGCTGCGCCATCGGCTCGTCCCCGGAATTTGGACTTCTCTTCTCTCCGTCCACAGTCCGCTATGTTTCTGCTGGATGCTGCCGACCTCGTGCCGTCGTCGTCGTCTTCCTCTTCTTTGCTCGGGACGCGAGATTACCTCGGGGCGCGAGATCGTCGGGATCAACGAATGGAATTGGAATGACGACAGCGGCATGGATCGTCCAAGTTTTTATATGCCGTTACTACTCCACTCTGACTTCACTTGTCTGCCTGCCTGGCCTAATTTGTAACCGACGCGATTCCTGCAGTAGCTGTAACGTTAGGTGATCGCGCGATTCTTGGAGTAGTAGTCTCACTCAAGCTTCTCAGCCAGCTGACTGATGTAAATATGTAATGACTATTACTTGGAGGAAGAAGTTAAACACAAACTTTTCTCACCAAATTTATCTGAATTACTAGAATTTTGTTCTGACTGAATACGAACTATTTTTCACGGAATTTGTTATGGTAGCATTTTCATTTGACCAAATAATCTTTCACATAATGATAGACAAGGTTACAAAAAAGTTTGGCTACATATATGCTCTACAGGTTCTGGTGTTGACTTGAGATAGAAAAGATAAGATAGTGTTTGATCCAACCGATACAACATAGTATATTTTTGTTGGTGCTTCCGGTCAACGTCAATCAAAACCTAATTGATGTGTCGATTATTCGGTTTCAACAAATCTATTTTGTCTTACTATCAATAGTTCTTCCCATATGTGTGGCATTTTCAATTGAGAGGTACAATATGTAGGTACCTGATTTTGGACAAATCTGTACCTCGAAAGTCTTACATCATGCATGTGAAAAGGTTGACTCCCGAACATGCACGCTTGTGCATATATAATCTTTAGATGACTGCCTGAAATAAAGCATACATACCTTCTATTAGATGATAAAAAAATACATAAATGCACTTTTGATCTAGGGTGCATATGCTCCCTTTAACCAAAAAACATATTTTAAAATATAGAAAAATCAAAACACAAATTTTACGTGTACATCTCGACATTCTATGTGTGCACGACAAAGTTTCGTGATAAACCAATATTTTTAGTGCTCTGTGTTAAAAAGATAAAAACATGTCATGCGTAAACCTTTATTTAGCACCGAAATTTATCTTTTTTACCTAGCCCACATGAAAATTCATTTTCTTCGTGAAACAACTTGATTCACATATAGGTTGTGAAGAAGTTCACGCAATATTTAAAAAAATGACAATTCAAAATATGTTTAAACTACATTTGAAATAAAGGGTGCATATGCACCCTAGAGCAAAAATGATGCGTCCATTTTTATTATAATATCCGTAATATTTGTGTGTTGTTCATATGGTGTTTCATTCTCTTGCATATGTGTACGTGTTGCCTAACCTACCTTCCAACTTAATTAACATGTACATAACTGAACTATTCTTCACGATAGCTTCTCTTCTAGACTCTGACTTGCAACAACCAGCTAGCTAGCCAGCAAAAAATGTACGTAAGGTCCACCGGCTAGGACAAACGGACTATACCAGTTTTTGTCTTTTATTGATTACTAGCACACATGCACGTGCGTTGCATCAGGATTAAAAAAAATATTAATTTTTCAGTGAATAACGTATTTGACCAGAACTTCCCAATCACGGTTGCATCACCATTGAAGGACGAGCGTTAGGCACACGGAACTGGTAACCTGCATGATCGTCGCCATGACAACGAGCTCATACTCCAGATGGGTATACATCACCCCACCAAGAGTATCCTCTCCAGCGACCAAGATCGCCAGCATATTCACCTCCTTTATCGACTACATATTGGACAATGTTGTTTTCAATTAAAAATGAACCACCCAAAACAATGGAGAATGACAAATCTTTTTGGTGTTTGTTGTTTGAGCGACAATAATGGTGATCTTTTTTTCATCTTGACATATAATTAAGAAAAGACTACTCTACGCGTGACATCATCTTCAAGAAACTACTTTGAGAAAATGACTGGATCCCAAAGAAAAATATTTTCTCATAAACACTGTAAAATAATGTTCAAATGTAATTTATATCACTGTGAATACTCTTTTAGTTCACCCTAGTTAATTACAACTTCACATAGATAAGGCACAGTTTCACATAGATAAGGCACATGTGCTGGTTCTTCTTGTTGTAATGTTTGACAATATGATGTAGAGTCTCAAGCATATACTTCACTAAGTTTAGATACATTCATCCTTCTCGGTATAGAAAAATAAACAATAATTCAATGCTACAATATTTGGGTGGTCAAGATGGTGCATGCCACATGGTCCGCGGCTCACGGTACTTGTAGCACTTACCCGAAGAGCCTTCTTCATAGAACAGTTTTACTCGTCTTCAACCGCAAAAGGAAACTCATCTTAGAAAGCGAAGAAGCACATCATCGCAACGACTGCACACACACCCAGCCGCTCCTACCCTCCTACCAAAAACAACACGGCGGCAAAGGCAGGGAGACACCAACGACGAAATCCTTGAACTGCACATTCTTCAGGTACCTTGGCCTTCTGTTGAGCCGTCGAGACAGGCATAGCGATTCAGCCTCTCATACACGTCCGCTAGCTTCTTTGCTTGTTGCGACGCCATGGCGACTCAGCCTCTCATACACATACGTGAGCTTCTAGTTGTTGTCGTCAATGGGATCGGAGGCAGTCAACCAGGACGTTCATGATCTTGGCATCGAGACATGCCGCCAAGCGAGAACCTTAAGCAGGGTGGATTTGTGTGGTCGTGCCGCTGGAGCCTGGGACCGCCATACTGTGAAGCATCTTTGAGCGTGCGGATGCCAAAGTTGAAGAGATCATGTACATGTCCAGAGGTAGAGCAGCTTGCAGACTGCGATTATTACCGGACGTAAGGATGACATGATCCATGACCACAATAGGCTTCCTAATTCCTTGTTTTTAGATTGCAATTGTTACCTGAAGATTGTAAGCTGAAGATTGTAAGCTATTGGCGTGCCTCTGATCCCTTGTAGTACTGCCGAGTTGCCGATCGTTATCGACGTGCCTTTCGCTGTAGCCTCTGATCCGCTAAGCCCGCCCTGTAGAGCAGTTGAGTTGCCGATGCAGCCACTCGTTATCGACTATGCCTTTGATCTGCCATAGCCTCTCATCCGCTAGTGCCCTCCCGCTTGTAGTGCCATCGAGAGTTGCCGATGTAACCAAGCGTTATCGACGTGCCTTTCGATCTGTGATGCGGTGCCTTCATGTCGTACCTTCCGATTCCTTGCGCGTCCATCATGACCTTCTCCTTGCGTCAGGAGCGGCACATGGGAGTCCTCGATTTCCCTCCGCCAAGTTACTGGAACCGAAGCGCCGGAGTTTCACCGACAAGGACGACACCAGCCCACGCTGATGACACACAAGTATAGGGGATCGCAACAGTCTTCGAGGGAGGTAAAACCAAAATTTATTGATTCGACACAAGGGGAGCCAAAGAATATTTATAAGCCTTAACAGATGAGTTGTCAATTCAGCTGCACCTGGAAACAGACTTGCTCACAGCGGTTTATCAGTAGCAACAGTTTTATAGTGGTGACAGTAGTAAAATAGTAGCAACAATAATAAAGTAAAGACGGTAATAGTAGCAATAATAAACAGTAGGATTAAATACTGTATGCATAGAGATGGATGAACGGGCGTTGCATGGATAAGATAATCCATGAAATCAACAAGACATGGGCAATTACAGATAAATAATGAATAAGCATCCTAGTACTAAACAACCATAGGCATGTATTCCGTATATACTCGTACGTGCTCGCAATGAGAAATTTGCACGACATCTTCTGTCCTACTAGCCTGTTTGCAGCAGGGCCTCAGGGGAATCTACTGGTAATTAAGGTACTCCTTTTAATAAAGTACCGGAGTAAAGCATTAACACTCGGTGAACACATGTGATCCTCACATCATAGCCATCCCCTCCGGTTATCTTAATTGTTGTCACTTTGGGGCCTCGGGTTCCAGACAACGATATGTGTATACAACTTGCAGGTAAGACCTTAAACAACAACTATCATTATAAGACAATAACAAGTTCAGATCTGAGATCATGGCACTCGGGCCCAAAGTGACAAGCATTAAGCATAACAAGTTGCAACAATGGCTTAAGCTCTAACAATAGATACTAGGCACCATGTCCTAACAATCTCATAGCAAATTACATGAATGATCTCATCCAATCCCTACCATCCCCTTCGCCTACAGCGGGAATTACTCACACATGGATGGGAGAGTCATGGATGGTTGATGGAGAGACGTCGGTGATGATGGTGATGAAGATCTCCTCCAAATCCCCGTCCCGGCAGGGTGCCAGAATGGAGTTTCTCGTTCTGAATTGCGGTTTCTGATGGTGGCAGCGTAGCGGAACTCTATCTGGGAAAAACGCCGAACCCCGATAGTTTCAGGTCGAAGGGTATTTGTAGGTGGAAAGGGGGCTCAAGGAGGCGGCTGGGGTGGCCTCACCACAACCTGGCGCGGCCAGGCCTGGGCCGCGCCACCATGTGGTGTGGTAGCCTCCCAGCCCCTCTCCGTCTCGTATTCTGGCTCCGTGGGTCTTCTGGTAAAATAGGAACTTTACAGTATTTTCTGGGATTTTTCCTGTAAGTTGGATTTATGCACAAAAACAAGACACCACGGCAATTCTGCTGAAAACAGCTTTAGTCCGTGTTAGTTGTATTTAAAACACACACATTAGAGGAGAAACAACAGCAAAAGTATTCGGGAAAGTAGATACATTTTGGACGTATCAACTCCCCCTAAGCTTAGCTATTTGCTTGTCCTCAAGCAATCTATTATATACTAAAAGCACAATACGAGGGTCTAAAATAGAGACACCACGTTAATCTACATCAACAGAATTATTGTTGATAGATCTAAAATTTGTGGTGAGGATTTAATAATACATTAATAATTACGTAACAGTAAAAACTAGGGTGACACGACCCAAATATAAACGTACCTTGAGGTACGTCCGTCCAAGTTATAGAAAAAAAGGCCAACAGATTAGTCTCCAGTCCGTTCAAGATATAATAAGAAAAAAATTGCTTGTGACGTAAGGAAAAATAAGGTGATTCGTCCATGGTTCAACGTAGGGAAAAAGTATACTAAAGAAGAAGAAAAGGAACCAGCTGATTACTCTCCACACCCGTTTAAAATAGAAGAGGATCTGATTGCTTTCCTTACAAACAGTTGATTCCTCCGTTCAATATAAGAAAAAAAAATAGATTTCTAAAGGAAATCTAGGTACCTAGCTAGCTTATAAATAGCTAGACCATGGTTGCAAGACAAATGTCTATTTGATATCTTAATTTGTAATGTAAAATCAGGAAAATAAATTTCCGAAAAATCATTAGCATTCCATTCCTGCTCAAAATTTTAAGAGTGAATTTTATAGGGCTTATGTATGCAATATTATAGACTAGAAAAATAAAATCCCGTTTGAAGTCCCACGTCAAAATGGCATTCTGTGATAACATAACACATGACAAATTGATATTTCATAACTGTATGGATCTTTCTATCTTACCTTTAATAGACCCCAATAACTATATTTGCATAACCTTGCAAAAGGTTATATCGCTATTGCTATTTTGTACCCTAAATATTATCTACACCATAAAGTTTACGCTTTCATAACGACAACTAATCTACTATATACTAAAAGCACAATACGAAAGTCTAAAATAGAGCCACCACGTTAATCGACATAGGCTAGAAATAAATATACCGTTGATTTAGATTATAGATGGCTGAGATTAAAAGATCAAAATGTTACGTACAACATATATATTCCATGTGCAATATTTGGGATCTGTCACGTAAGAAAAAAAAGAAATCGAGGAGGCTCCGGTGTTGCACGGGATAGAGATTGGAAAGAAAAAACTAGAAGAATTTGCATGCAACACGTACCCGTAAAATCATGTACCCGTTGGAATAAACAATGAAAAAAAGTGTTCACATGTACTAGATGTAATACGTAGTGAAGAGCTTGCATTAATTAAATGAATGAAAATAAAACCAGGTCCCTCTAAGGAGTCAAAGAGAACTTCCATGCTGATTTTTTCCATACTACGTCTTTTTATTAGTTGAAAAAGCTTAGGCAAATTAACTTCTGAATTTCACAGTATGAAAAGGTAAGGTGAGCAAATTTAGGAATTCATACTAGATGCAATTTACAATTTACAAATTAAAAAAGGTGAAAATATTTTACATGTGTATTTTAAAATAAGTATGAAAGAAAGTTACTCCAAAAAACAACTAAATTTCTGAGCAATCTTTACATAAAAGATAGGCATTAGGTTTCAATACAAATCCAATATTAAGTTAATTAGAGGTGTGAAGGGACTGATGAATAATATGAATATAACATGCCTCTGATGAGTAGCATAAATCGATTCGGTAGTAGTAAAAGCAAAAGATCAACATGAAAGAATTTAGGAACACAAATGAGGTCTTTAGTTACATAAGTCACAACGATGAAAACTTGCCACAATTGGAGGAACCAAAGCCTTCATGCCGCGTCTTCCTCCGCCGCCAACTTGACATCGTCGTAATCAAGCCTAACTAAACCTCGGTCTTGAGTAGTAGGCTTCAGACACTTCTAAAGGCACCGGCTCCCAATTATTGAATTATTGATGAAAGCAAAACTACATGCCGACACTCAATCAAATAGTAGCGCTAAAATGTCAAATATGCAGGCACAAGGGACTATAACATACATATCGTTTTAACTCTAATAAAATTAGGTGATCAATAGGAATATACTTGATACAATTTACATGAACTAGCATCAGATGATGCAATTCACAACGACGCAAACTTGGTACACCAGAAAAATCAAAGAGTATATTCTTACATGAGAACCACATAAAAAATTCTCAAATCGGTGCTAATTAAAGTACATTGTGTGCATTTAATTATATTGTCTGAGAAAATAAGAATAGATTGGAGGAAAAATCATGTCAATTATGTAATATGTCATTTCACACTACAAGATACGGACATAAATAAAAATCTATCAAAGCATGCCAATGAGAGAGTATTTTAGTAATTTTGACAATTTATAACCAATAACCATCTTAACTTAGATGCCGAAGCTACATTTTTTTTATAAATACATGACATGAATAACACCCACAAAAAAAACTTATCATAAATATTGAAGTGTGTGAAGAAGGAGAATACAATGTTACACATGAATCATCCATAGTCACTATGAAATCTAGGCAAGGTAGAGAGATTTGGAGTGCAAGTTGAACCAAATATCCTTTGCCCAAACAATATATTGTGTAGATGTGTTAAACCATATATTCTTTGGGCAACCAATATATTGTGTAGATGTGTGATGAGATAATCATGTGGCCATGGATTGTGAGTAAGACCAACAATGCTTTGAATTTGATGGTTGGAGAACTACAAATTATGGTCGATTAGTTCAAATTATAGTGGCTATGTATAGAAACTATATTTATGGCATACCATGTATATTATTTAGCAAAAAAAATATAATGAACTGAAAAAAGGATAACCGAGCTAGAAATACATAAATGCAAGTTCTTAGTTTGTAGACCTGACAAACTATAGATATTAAAAATCACATGATTTGAACCTCATAGACTTTTGAAAAGAAAAAAAAATGCCTTCGCATTTACGAGGGCCACCATGCTAGTTAGGATAACAATAATATGAACTTTTAATACATAGAAATACTCAACAATCTCATAATATCACATAAAGTATATTTGTTAATATGGTTTTTTATCAATGTACTATGGTAGTCATACATATATAATCTCAAGTAGCTACACAACTTTATCTCTTATTCCATAGTTCGAATATCTAAAGAAATCGTATTTAACACTTGGACACTTTCATATTAAACACAACTCCCTCCATATTTGCGAGGACTAATTAAATACATATTCCCTGCAGAGGTACAATTTACTTCCACAGAATGTGAATATTCATAAAATTTTAAATCTATCCATACTTTTGACACACTAAAATGATACCCTTGTATTTGCCAATATCTTAGTAATATACACAAAAGTAAGGTGAAAATTAGACCTCTGGGAATGTATCTGCGCGTAATAGATATACTTAATGGGACGCACGAGCGGAAAAATTCTTAATTTAAAGAAAACATAAATATTACATATTTCAAAATACTAAAGATGATGTTCTTGCATTTTTGAGGGCCACATTGCTAGTTCAGTTAACAACTGAGAGCGATAAAATAAACTTTCACGAACATATTTGCTTCATAAGTTGTATATATTCTCCCTATATGATCAAGTACTCAGGCAATTCATAATAAGAAATATGCAACTAATGTTATCTCGTAGTCAAGCAAACTATGAAAGAGTGCCAATGAACTAATAACAAGCAACATGAAACATAAGAAGCTACAAGATTGTAATGCTCATAATAAGATATGATATGAAAGAGTGGTATGCCGCTTGACTTTGTTTGTGGGGCAAAACATAAATGCTGAGGCACCTCTAAAGTTCAAGAGAAGACTAGAAGTAAAAATATCAAAGATACAAGCATTAAAGTTATACCACAATTAACCATGTTCTGGGACAAGCACATTACACTAAGAATAACAGCTATGCTCTCAAGAAAGTGCTTAAAGTTAGAAGATGAAGACTCAACATAAAAGTAAAAGAAATGCCCTTCGCAGAGGGAAGCACGGATTTAACATGTGCTAGAGCTTTTCATTTGTAAAACAGAGATAAAAATTTATTTTGAGAGGTGGTTGTTTCATGTCAACGACTGGCAATGGGTTCTTGCTATCTTCCATACTAAACAAGTGCGAGCGGTTCCGAGTTCTTTAAAAATTGGCACATTGGTGCTCTTTTATAAAGCTTTGGCACTCCTCTCCACTTTTCCTTTCTCAAACCATGGCTAGCCGATTGCATCGGGTTCCCACCAACTTTCACATACCATGGAGGAGTGCCTCTTTTTTCTTTTTCTTTTTAGATTTAGATTACAATGGTCTGCCAGCTCCCTTGCAAAATTAATGACGAGCAGATGAAGCATGCAAGTCGAGGGGTACCTAATTTAATATGGAAGATAGCAATTCCAACCACTACGTCCTCATGAGCTAAAAACAGTGGCACAGAATGAGACGTATTTGGAAGTTTTGAAAGGTAGCACATAAAAATTTATTAGGAATGGCTTTAAAATACCATGCATAGGAATTTATAGTGCACTCTTTGGGGTTACTTGGTTTTCAGGAGTTGGATGCACGAGAAGTATTTCCTCTCAGTACAAGTGAAGGCTAGCAAAAGACTGGGAAGTTGCAATCGAGAGAGCAATAACTTTCATAATCATGCTTGCGACTAAACAAAATTAATATAGGCATAAAAATGATATAAGAACTCTGAGGCAAAGTAAATCATCGAGGCTTAATTGACTTTTTGTTCAGTCATATGCATGCTTGAGCATGTGCCAAGTCGATTCAAATGAAACTTCCAGAGGAGGATACCACAATGTCATACCGTGTTATGAATAAAACAATGCAAGCAAACATCTACATGACATGCTACAAACTATTAGTAAATTAGCACTAATCATATGAGAGCAAGAACTACAAAGCATCCATTAGATAACATATACCTTACATGAATAGACTAAGCACGTTCACATAGATGAGTATATGTACAAAAATGAAAACAAATAGAGTTCATACCAGCCTCTTACCACATCTCGAATTGTCGTATGTCGTCATTATTGCCTTTCACTTGTGTGGCTTGAATAATATGAAGTGAATACAAGCTCCAATGGAGTCATGGGAGACTGAACTCTGCAACAAACTTTACAAAACCGAAGAAGAACAACAAATATTTTTTGGTTTTCGAATTTTGAAACAAGAACGGAAGGAAACAGCAAACAAAGCAAAATATTTTTGGATTTTTCAAATATCAAACCGAAAATGAGAAACAAAGCAAACCAAAGCTAGAAAAATAAAGAGGCAAACAAAGAGAAACAACGTAAATATTTTTGGTCTTTTTGTGTTTTGGAAAGTGGAAATAGGAACAAGAACAAGAACAACAAAGAAAAGAAAAGAAAGTGAAACATGGATATACGAAGTACCGACAAAATATGATATGTAGATGAGTGTATCGTCGGCGTACCTCCCCCCAAGCTTAGGCTTTTGGACTAAGTGGAGATCAATCCCAGCTCCGGTAATTGCCCCAAGCTGGTGGGTCATCATTGGCATGGTCGTAGCCTGGCTCTCATGAAGATGAAGCAGATGGTGCATAATCATAATAAGGCTGCTGGTACGGAAACTCCCAAGTGTTGGAGGGCTGGCCCGACTCCTCGGTCGCCTCTCCATCCTCGTGCACGGGCGAAGGGTGCTCCTCTATGTACGCGTCAAGCTCATCCTCTGTGAGTGACCATCCATTCCTGCGATTAAGGTTAAACAAAAGAGGTGCAGGCAAATGGACTGATCGATCAGCCTTAACTACCTTCCAGGTTGATTTCTTGAAAAAGGTTATCTCAAACGACAAGTTATCCAAACAAGCATGAGGAGAAACAAACTTATGATGTATCATAGAATTAAAATCAAGCCTCTCTACGGGGAACTGAAGGTCTAAAACATGAGGCACTGCACCATGCAAAGCTAATAAGGGAGAAGCAATAAGACCTCCACAAACTCCCCCTTTTCTCACGGTTGGCAGCAAGACGGAAAGCTATCAAAGCATCCAAATTATAAGTCCTATCATGTTTTAGAGCAGATGAAATAAAAGCTAAATCATAAGAGGATAACTTGTTTGCAACTTTCCTAGCAAGAACACACTTGGTAATAAAGTAGGCAAAATATCGAATGGACGGGAAATGAATATTCCGAATTTTACTACTCTCTCCTGAGAAGCTTCTTCCTTGACAAATCTCTTCATATAAGTCCATGAATGGCCTGGGCCGCTCCCTCATCTTTTTGCGCGATCCCCACTGTGGCACTCTAATAGCTGCACATAAAACATCAAAGGGCAAGTCCACAGATTTATTGTAAATTTTATAATGAACAATGGAGTTAGATGAGGGCCAACTAAATCTAAAATCCTGCACCACAGACATTGTTAGCTTAGCATATTGGTGAGGTTCACCATCAATAAAATGTTCCAATCCTGCATTAGTGATTAGAGTTTGGAAGTCCTGCAGGATCCCAACAGCATTCATGAACTCTAAGCATGGATAGATTGAGGGAAAGACTCCCTCTTCACAGTGAACTCTCATGACCTCATGCACCTCTAGTTCATGTTGAAAGAGTTGTTATGCATTCTCCTCCATTTCTGAAATTTTTAAGCAAACCTCATAAAAAATGATTTTGAGACAAACAAATGTAGGAAACTACAATAGGGAGTTACAAGAGGGCTAACATGCATCAAAATAACATTTCTAAGCAATAGAACAAGCATGCAAACTCATTTCACCTATCACCTATAGGGCTAAAATACTCAAGAAATACTTCACTAAACAAAATTCTAATTGGACAATCGAAGGAGTCACATACTGGAGAACAAATGCTCCAAATCTCAGCAGCAAAGATGGGCTGAGCAAGGAGATTGAAAAATTGTGAGGAAAAACAGCAAGAACATGGGTTTGAGCTGAGGTGTTGAGATATTTCGGGAGAGAGAATGAAGTGAGGATGGAGAGGTAAGTGGAGGGCCATGGGGCCCCCTCACCATGCCACGGCGCGGCCAGGCTTGGGCCGCGCCACCATGTGGTGAGGTGGCATGGTGGGTACCCCTGAGGTGTCCCAGGTGCCTTTCTGCCCCATTTTTGACATAAAATTTAAAAAGAATTTTCTAGAATTTTTTGAGAAACTTTATTTTCGAGGATTTTTAGAAATTGATAAGAGAATAAAACTCGGGAAAACGAAGATGGAATGATAAAAAGCAAATCCAAACCAAGATTACTGTAGTTCTAAGATATTATAATATGAAACTAAACAGCAGAAACAAAAATGAACAAGGTGGAAACAAAAGTAAATGTGATGAAAACATAGCTTTGTTCATTTGAAAACTGCTTTGTTAACAAGGTTGATCAAGTCTTGTTACCAAACCACTTTTCTATGAAGCAAAACTTTGCATTTCACTAAATGATTATGTTACCTCCACCTTGATAGGCATAGTCCCAACCATAACAATTTGATATTCTTCTTTGGGCTTTGGCCTTGAACAAATAATTTGACCAACTCTGATGGTCTCAATATTCTTGATTGAGTTTAGAGCATATTTTCTATCAATCTTCTTGGGAAAATAGACCGTGTGCTCTTTATAATTGACATTAAAAGTTACTTTCCCTTGGTTGCAATCAATAACAACACCTACAATGTTTAGAAAACGTCTCCCAAGAATAATAGACATATTATCATCTTCAGGCATTTCCAACACAACAAAGTCAGTTAATATCAAACAATTATTAGTAACTTGAACAGGAACATTCTCACATATACCAATAGGAATAGTAGTAGACTTATCAGCCATTTGCAAAGATATATCAGTCGATATCAAATTTTCTAGATCAAGTCTCTTGTAGAGAGAAAAAGGCATGACGCTAACTCCAGCTCCCAAATCACATAAAGCAGTTCTACCATAATTATTTTTAATAGAGCAAGGAGTAGTCGATATACCTGGATCTCCAAGCTTCTCTGGAACTTTACCATCAAAAGAGTAATTAGCAAGTAAAGTGGAAATTTCCTCACTAGGAATCTTCCTTTTGTTAGTAACAATATCCTTCATATACTTTGAATAAGGAGGCATTTTAATAGCATCGGTCAAAGGAATTTGCAAAAATAAAGGTCTCATCCATTCACAAAACCTGTTGTAGTGTTCTTCTTCCTTGGATTTGTGTTTCTTACCAGGAAAAGGCATTGGTTTCTGTACCCAAGGTTCTCTCTCATTACCATGCTTGTTGGCAATGAAGTCTTCCTTAGTATACTTTGCATTCTTAGCAAGCTTCTCCGGTTCCTCTTCAACTGCTTCTTTATCGGAAGCATTACCTCTTTCGGTTTCAGCATCAGAAATAGAAACACTATTAGGATCCTTACCTGTTTCAGAAGATTCTGCAACTATTTTGTGCTTCTTCTTCTTCTTCTTGGAAGGAATATCATCACTTGTATTTCGTTGATAATCTTGCTCGATCCTCTTAGGATGTCCTTCAGGATATAAGGGATCTTGAGTTGTAGCACCACCTCTAGTGCGTATTTCACACGCTTGTTTTTCTCTTGCAGCATTAACTAGCAAATCTTTTTGCACCTTGGTAAGCTGATCAACTTGAGTCTGAACTATTTGAAAATGTTTAACAAGCATCTTCACATCATTGGAGGTTCTCTCCACAATATCCTGCAACTTGTTAATAGCTCTAGAATTTTCCAACAAATGATTCTGCACTCTCTTATTAAAATTATCTTGCTTAACAATGAAATTATCAAACTCATCTAAACATTGATCAGGAGGTTTAGAGTAAGGAATATCTCTATTATCAAAGCATTGGAGAGAGTGTACCTCAATAGTAGATGAGCGAGGGATTGGCTTACATAGTTCTTCTATAGGAAGTAGATTCGTCACGTCTTTGAATTTAATACCCTTCTCCTTAAGAGATTTCTTGGCTTCTCTCATCACTTCATCATTTAATTCAATCATTCCTCTTTTCTTTGGTGTCGGCGCTGGTGTTGGCTCAGCCATAGTCCAATCATCATAATTCCGGCTTATTTTAGCCATTAATTCTTCAGCTTCAGCAGGAGTCCTTTTCCTGAAAAAACCACCAGCGCAACTATCCAAATTTGTCTTAGATTCATCAGTTAGTCCATTATAAAATATATGAAGGGGTTAATTTTTAGGCAATGGCTCTCTAGGCAGTACTCTAATTAAAGAGCAAAACCTTCCCCATGATTCCGGCAGTTTCTCTCCTTTTACCTGCTTAAAGTCAAAGATTTTATGCAAAGCAGTATGTTGAGCACTAGCAGGAAAATATTTATGAAAGAAAGCGTTAACCAAAGCAATAGGACTATCAATATATCTAGGGGACAAATTGTTGAACCAAGCTTTAGCTGCACCTTTCAATGAAAAATGGAAAATCTTAGCAACAAAGTAAGTACGCAGCTTAGTATCATCAGAAAAAAAATTACTCAAAGAAGAAAGCTCATTCATGTGCTCCATAGCACTCTTACTTTCAGTACCACCAAAATGTTCTTTCTCAACAATAGATATGTAAGATAAATCCAAAGAGAAATCATAGTCCTTATCACTAATATTAATGGGAGAAGCAGCAAACTTAGCATCAGGAGATAACTTGTATCTAACAACACGTCTTGCAAGAAGATCTCTAATAGCACCAGCATCACTAGTAGCATGACATTCATCAATAAAAGCATCATCTAGCTCAATATAAGCATCATTAAAATCGTCACTATGGTGTTCCCTAGACTCAGGTGAACTAGCAGGTGTAACAGTAGCATTCCCCATTTGCTTAGTCCCAGCAATCACAGCCTCTAAAAAGGAACCTAACGAACCATTCTCATCAAGCACAGTAGAAGCATCGTCAAAACTATCAGTAGCATTTTCAAACTCAGCAGAAGAAGTAGCATGTGCATGTGGTGGTGTAAGCAACTTACTCATAACAGATGGTGAATCAAGAGCAACAGAGGTGTTCAGAGTCGTACCTCTTCTTGTAGTGGATGGCAATATAGGAACTTTTCCATCACGAGGTTTACCCATGATGAATGGATTGCAGTGAATAATATGAATTCCAAGTGAACTTACAAATAAAGCTATGCTCCCCAGCAATAGCTCCAGAAAATAATCTTGATGACCCACAATTATAGGGGATCGCAACAGTCTTCGACGGAAGTAAAACCCAAATTTATTGATTCGGCACAAGGGGAGCCAAAGAATATTTATAAGCCTTAACAGATGAGTTGTCAATTCAGCTGCACCTGGAAACAGACTTGCTCATAGCGGTTTATCAGTAGCAACAGTTTTATAGCGGTGACAGTAGTAAAATAGTAGCAACAATAATAAAGTAAAGACGGTAATAGTAGCAATTATAAACAGTAGGATTAAATATTGTAGGCATAGGGATGGATGAACGGGCGTTGCATGGATAAGATAATTCATGAAATCATGGGCAATTGCAGATAAATAATGAATAAGCATCCTAGTACTAAACAACCATAGGCATGTGTTCCGTATATAGTCGTACGTGCTCGCAATGAGAAACTTGCACGACATCTTCTGTCCTACCAGCCTGTTTGCAGCAGGGCGTCAAGGGAATCTACTGATAATTAAGGTACTCCTTTTAATAAAGTACCAGAGCAAAGCATTAACACTCGGTGAATACATGTGATCCTCACATCATAGCCATCCCCTCTGGTTATCCCAATTGCTGTCACTTTGGGGCCTCGGGTTCTGGACAACGATATGTGTATACAACTTGCAGGTAAGACTATAAACAACAACTATCATCATAAGATAATAACAAGTTCAGATCTGAGATCATGGCACTCGGGCCCAAAGTGACAAGCATTAAGCACAACAAGTTGCAACAATGTCATAAGCACTAACAATAGATACTAGGCACCATGCCCTAACAATCTCATAGCAAATTACATGAATGGTCTCATCTAATCCCTACCATTCCCTTCGCCTACAGCGGGAATTACTCACACATGGATGGGGGAGTCATGGATGGTTGATGGAGAGACGTCGGTGATGATGGTGATGAAGATCTCCTCCAAATCCCTGTCCCGGCAGGGTGCCAGAACGAAGTTTCTGGTTCCGAATCGCGGTTTCTGATGGTGGCGGTCCAGCGGAACTCTATCTGGGAAAAACGCCGAACCCTCGATAGTTTCAGGTCGAAGGGTATTTGTAGGCGGAAGGAGGGCTCAAGAAGGCGGCTGGGGTGGCCTCACCACACCCTGACGTGGCCAGGCCTGGGCCGCGCCACCAGGTGGTGTGGTGGCCTCCCAGCCCCTCTCCGTCTTGTATTCTGGCTCCGTGGGTCTTCTTGTAAAATAGGAACTTTGCAGTATTTTCTGGGTTTTTTCTTGAAAGTTGGATTTCTGCACAAAAACAAGACACCAGGGCAATTCTGCTGAAAACAGCGTTAGTCCATGTTAGATGTATTCAAAATGCACAAATTAGAGGAGAGACAACAGCAAAAGTGTTCGGGAAAGTAGGTACGTTTTGGACGTATCAGCGCCCCGAATACTCCCACATGCAATGCGCACGTGCAGCAAGGGGTTGGATTTGACGCTCGATGAAAGTCTATATCAGTTGGATTCCGGTGACTTCCTTGCCAGGAGTGGAGCATAGCTGGGCAATCTTTTGCATCAGGGGTTCAGTGATCACCTTTTCCTCATTGGTAAGAGCATGTCCCCAGGACAGACTGGGTTGAAGATCACTCGTGGTGCGAAATTCTTCAAGCCCAAAGGCATGGCCGTCAAAAGGCTGGTCCTTGGCATAAAACCACCTTGTCCTCCAGCCTGGATTATTTTTGGGCGTCCTTAAGACAAAGTACTCCACTTTTGGCCGCACGGAGTAGCTGGAGCCGTCTGTTTGGTAAGCCAGCGGGTGCCTGATGGTGAAGATTCGCTTCCACAATGCCTAGTGGGGTTCGATCCCCAAATAGAATTCGCATAGCGTGATGAAACACGCTATTTGAAGAATTGTGTTGGGATTCAGATCGTGCAGCTGAATCCCGTAGGAAGAGGAGGCCGCACAAAAAGTCGTGTGGGGGAGGGAGGAGAGCCCACGGAGGACGAAGGCGAAAAACACTACCCGGAATCCCGCAGGTGGATTTGGGGTAGCTTCTGTCCCGGCCAAGCGGTTCTCCGTTGCATCGTCCTTCAGGATGTCGTCCTTAACGGCCTTGCACAGATCCTTGTCAGTGAACTTGGAATGGCTCCATCTTCCAACGGCAGGCGCATCAGAATCTTTCGCTGTGATGGTTTTCTTGGCCTTCTTTGAGCCGCCGGCGGTGGAAGAACTCCTCTTGCCCATTGCGATTGTGCAGGAGTGGTGATGTTTGTGAAAAGGAAGCTAGAGCGCGCAGTAATGGTAGGAGGATGTTCTGAGAAAGGTGACAGTGGCGGCGGAATGGGGAGAAAGTCTTGGGCTTTTTTCCTTTTATCTTGGCTGGGTAAAAATTGCCTTACCATCTCAACCGTTCATTCTGAAGACTGAGCGACAGTGTGAATCCAGCCCTCCACGTGTCAGCATTACGAGCGGCATGGTCCCACTATGCACGAGAATTGAGGAGACTGATACGTCTCCAACGTATCCATAATTTTTGATGCTCCATGCTTGTTTTTACACCATTTGCCTTGTGTTTCGTTACACTTCGTGGCGTTTTTATGCGATTTCCGGAACTAACCTATTGACAAGATGCCACAGTGCCAGTTCCTTGTTTTCTACTGTTTTTGTGTTTTAGAAAAGCTACACAGGAAATATTCTCGGAATTGGACGAAACAAGTTCCAGAACTCCTATTTTTCCCGGACGAAGGACGAGGACCGAAAGAGAGCCGGAGGGGGGGCCAGGGGCCAGCCTCACACCAGGGTGGCGTGGCCCAGGCCCTGGCCGCACCCCCTATGTGGGAGGAGCCCCTGGCAGCCCCCTGACGACGCCCCTTCGCCTATATAAAGCCTCGGGACGGAAAACCCTAGGGGGTCGGCAATTTTCCAGAAAGAGTTCCGCAGCTCCGCCGCCGCCGTCGACAAATTTTGGGGGACAGAAGTCTCTGTTCCGGCACCCTACCGGGATGGGGAAGTGCCCCCAGAACCATCTCCATCGGTCTCCATCACCGTCTCCGCCGTCTCCATCGACCTCACCGCCATCTCCATCAACCTTGTTGTCTCCTATGATGAGGAGGGAGTAGTTCTCCCCCGGGGCTGAGGGCTCTACCGGTAGCTATGTGGTTCACCTCTCTCTCCCATGATGTGATCTTTATGTTATCGTGAGCTTTGTATCTAGTTGAATTGGTAGATGTTATTATCCAGATATTATGCTACTCCTATGCTTTATTATTATACTCTCCGGAGATACCTCGTATCATGGTGTAAAGGTGACTAGTGTGTGCATCATGTGTATCTTTTTGGTTAATGTCTCTATGAAATGTTGGTGTTTGTTGGAACCATCTAGTGCGTTCACGGTGATAGTGTGGGACAATCTAGTTTGGATACATACGGACTTTGAGGAGTGCTTCGTAGCCCTACGCATGATTAGTGTATGTTTTCCATTGGAGAATTGTTTTGAGTTGCATATTGATGATAGTATCTATTGGTTCAATTATGTTATATTTGTTGAGAGTGTGTCCACTAGTGAAAGTATGATCCCTAGGCCTTGTTTCCAAGCATTGCACACCGTTTACTTCCTGTTTTGTTACATGTTTGCTCGCAGCGATATTTATTTCAGATCACGTTTACTACTCATAATCATCACTACTACTTGTATTTCACTATCTCTTCGCCGAACTAGTGCACCTATACACCTGACAAGTGTATTGGGTGTGTTGGGGACACAAGAGACATTCTGTATCGTAATTGCAGGGTTGTTTGAGAGGGATAGCTTTGACCTCTTCCTCCCTGAGTTCGATAAACCTTGGGTGACCCACTTAAGGGAAACTTGCTGCTGCTCTACAAACCTCTGTACTTGGAGGCCCAACACTGTCTACAAGAACAGACGCGTGCGTAGACATCAGAGACCCAGCAGTTTTTTCTCACCAGGCGCGCAGGATGTGCGCTCAAACAGGGTCAACAACTAGCATGCGCTGTTCGGCAGGGTGCCCCGTATCCAGTCTCGTCAATGTCAGGTTATCTCTGTGACGCTTGGCGAAACTGCCTGATAGACAGATGCGTCATCCCTGACATCAACATCGGCAAAGTCTCTCTATTGCTCGAGTTGTGAGACCTTTCGACATAACATATTTTCGAGGTATGTTGTACCTGATATTCTTACTTGTTTTTCCCTCTTAATTATTTTGGGCCAGCAGCGCCTCTACAATATTCAAGTGCGGGCTCCAGTCCCTTGAATTGTTTTATTCAGATTTTTGACATCTCTACAATATTCGAGTGTGGGCTCCGGTCCCTCAAATCGTTTTATTTGGATCTTCGACGTCTTTGTAATAGTCGAGTGAGGGCTTTGGTCCCTCGAATTGTTTTCTTCGGGCTAGCATCGCCTCCATATTCTTCGAGTGGGGGCTTTGGTCCCTCAAATTGTTTTCTTCGGGCCAACAGCACCTCCATATTCTTCGTGTGCGGGCTTCGGTCCCTTGAATTGTTTTCGTTGGGCTAGCAGCGCCTCCATATTCTTCGAGTGCGGGATTCGGTCCATCGAATTGTTTTCTTTGGGCCAGCAGTGCCTCCATATTCTTCGAGTATGGGCTTCGGTCCCTCGAATTGTTTTCTTCAGGGCAGCAACACCTCCATATTCTTCGAGTGCGGGCTTCGGTCCCTCGAATTGTTTTCTTCGGGCCAGCAGCGCCTCCACATTATTCGAGTACGGGCTTCGGTCCCTCCAATTGTTTTCTTCGAGCCAGCAGCGCCTCCATATTCTTCGAGTTCGGGCTTCGGTCCGTCGAATTGTTTTCTTTGGGCCAGCAGCGCCTCCATATTCTTCGAGTGCGGGCTTTGGTCCCTCGAATTGTTTTCTTCGGGCCAGCAGCGCCTCCGTATTCTTCGAGTGCGGGCTTCGGTCCCTCGAATCGTTTTCTTCGGGTCAGCAGTGCCTCTGTATTAATTGAATGTGGTTTTTCATCTCTCGAATCTGTTCTCGCTATCAATGCTTTCATCTCTGCCCGAAATATGGTGGCAATAGGCCGATTCGAATGTCGTATGTCAAATACGACGATAAATCCACAGTTAGCAACACTAGATGGCTCGGTATTCGCATCAAGCGCGCTCTGCCGAGAGAATTTCTGTGCCTACGGCATGAAGTATTGCACCGATGGACGCATTAGATACCTAGCAACTACTGGGCTTTGACCTGGGAAGTCCATACGCGGTGACGAGGGTTAACTCGACAAATGTCCAATATGAAGGACTTAGGATCGGGGGAGTAGGGCGTCGGATGAACTCGAAGGTAAAATCAGTCAAACAAGGTGTGTATCAAAAGTAAACGTAAGAGTAAACTTGGCTTGCTTTCAATCTGTCCCTTACCATCCTCTCTTGGCCCCTATATATAGATGGCCACGTCTCAAGGATCGAGAGGGGTCTGACACAGATTACAATATTGACATACGACATGAACTCGTATTTCGACTAGCATTACAATTGGGCCTAGCTTAATGGGCCTCAGGGGTACTTAACTGACGGGCTCTATTATCTATACCCTTGTCAGTAGCCCCCGAGATTCTACCAGAATTGCAGATTTGGGTTGAATCTCAAATCTTTATTTCTTTGACTTGATCAATCTTTTGACTTCTTCTTCCTATATTCAAAAATAAACACTTTTCATTATATCATTTCACAAGGAGTTTTGATGAACAAGCCTGACAACTCTGACGGATCAAGAGGCCAGTTAACTGTCGGAACAGAAACTTGTCACCTACTTCAAATTCAATCCCCTTGGACTTGAATTCGGGAAACCGGTCAAACCCATTCTTTTGCCGCATTTAGGACTTACAAAAAATGAGTCCCAGTGGTTCTCAGGGTACCCAGTGCGTCCACCAGGATTTTCTTCGCGTCATAGACACGGATAATTTCTAGCAGAGCGCATCCATGTGCATATACCAGGCCACACATGGCAGATCCTGGGGTCTTACCTTCATGATATATTTCAATCATGGCATTCAAGCTTTGTCGCGATGACGCAACTCAAGAATCATATGTCGCAGCCTTGTTTGACTGTTTCAGTTCTAAAAATATTCGGGTTATTCAACCTTGATTAATATAGACTCCCTCCCGATGGGAGTAATGATGTTGTCCAAGTCTTCTTTCGCCTTCTTTGCTTTCTTTATGGGAGTAGCCCCTGAGGCTTATAGTCGAAAACTTGTTTCGAGTATAGGCTCAAATAAATCGTCCTTCTTTGATCATCAGATAATATCTTATGTGATAATACCGTCGGGTGCGCAGCCAGCGCTCCCGATGGGAGTAGCCCCCGAGCCTATAGTCGAATATTTCCGGGTATAGACTCAAAAAATGAGTTTCCTTCCTTGATGCCTCTGTATCTTTCATAACAATTTTTTGTCGACTTCCTTGGTCATCATCAATACGCAAAATGTCATACCAGACTTCTGCTGAATTTTTCCCTATGAGTGTCCACAATTGTCACGTTCTTATTTTCCCGTTACTCGAATTCTCGTGACGTCATTAGTAGAATCACTCTGTATGTGATTTGACTGGGCGCTGACCGTTGCTTGTGGGCAGCGCGGTAATTTTACAGTTTTCCTGCCCGTTAGTGGGCTGCCGTTTCCGCTCCTGGTGCCACGTCTCAGCCCACGTTCCTTCATCGGGAAGTTTTATAAGGGGGAGAGTGGGGTTTTTACTGTTTACCAGTTCCTCGCTTCTTCTGCCACCACCATTGCTGCAATCCTTGTGCGCTGCTGAGCTCCTGCATAGCCCCCGCGCATAACTCGTAGATGCGCGTCAAGAGCCTTGCCCACAAGAATCAGATGGGGGAGAAGAAGATCACCAACTCATCGACCAGCTGGGTGCTGTCGGAATTCTCGCAAACCGATCTCACCAAGGCCCAAACTGATGGTCTCATCGCCGACGGGGACCAGGTCGTCTTCCCCAGCACTGAGCGCATCCCCAAGCCCCCGAGCGGCTACCGGGTGATGTTATTTGCCTTCCTTTTACGCGGTCTATCTTTCCCTGCCCACGAGTTTCTCTGTGGGCTTCTCTTTGTGTACGGTGTGCAGCTTCACCAGCTCACACCAAACTCGATTCTACACATTGCTTGCTTTGTCACTCTTTGCGAGTCTTTTCTGGGGATCGAACCCCATTGGATTCTTAAATTTCTCTTTCGCCTCCGCCCTAGTGTTGCTTTGTCGAAGAAACCTGAGCTGGGCGGGGCTGTTATTTCCGCCAGCTCTGAGGTTCATTATTTGGAGTTTACCATGGCTGCCTCAGTGCAAGGTTGGAAGAAAAAAAATGGTTTTACATCAAAGACCAGAAAAACTCTTCTTGTGACCATTACGGCATTGCCCCTTTTGATGCCAACCAAGACCTGAAGAAGTTGTCATCGTGGGATTCGCCTCCCACGGAAGCTGAGATGGAAGACATCAAGCCACTGCTAACTCGCATCCAGGCTCTGAAGAGTGGAAGTGGGGGTGCGCTGTCAGGGACTTAGCTGATGTCGTTCTTTCTCCAACGGCGAGTCCAACCTCTTCAGCATCGGATTTCCAAACTTTGGTCATATTCTAGCTTGAAAGATTCTTCTCGAGTATCTGAAGAAGACATAGATAAAAAGGATCTCGACAAGCGAGTCAGATCTCTGACTACTCTCACCAAAGATCATGATATTCCAGCATTAGCCGCCGATTTCTTTGACTCCGAGCGTCCCTTGCCTTCGATACGCGTGTTTTCACTCACAAATTTCATTCGCCTTGCTCTTGTAACGTTGCTACTTTGCTGATAGTTTTGTGGCTTTATTTTTTGCAGGGCCATAAATTCCTTGTTTCTCATCCTCCTCTGCCAGAGGAAGGACCTATTCAGGCTGATCCTGTTTCTGTTACGTCCGAAGCCCCCGAGGCCGAGGAAAGCCAGGATGGAGATGATGCCGAATATTCACTAGAGGGAACTAGCTCGACTATGTCGCCTCCTCCTGCTCATTCAAAAGATCCTAGTCTCGATAGAAAGAGGAAGCGTGCTGAAGAGCTCATTTCTTCGAGTACCTCCACTTCCAAAACTGCTATCGGGGAGCCTTCTGCTCCAAATGAGGATGATGAACTTTTCGACCTTTTAGACTCGTGAGTTTTTGCTGACTCGAAATTTTATTTTTTACTTTCTTCTTTTCTTTCGGCTTACGCGAAGTCTTTGCTTTTTTATTCCTTTTGCAGTGACAACGAGAAACCAAAAGGGAAAACTGGCACTGCTCCCGTTGTTGATACTCCTGCTTAAAATAAACCGCCCTCTCCAGAGGCCGGTGCGGTGGTGAAGTTGCCAGAGGCCCCTGCTAAGAAGGGTAACTCTCGTGCTTCTAAGCGTCTGAAGAAAGCAGCTGCGATTAGCACTTCCCTTGATACTCATCGACCGGTGACTTCTGGTGATGATGTAAGTACTTCTCCCTGCAGCTCGTTCTTTGAATTGTTTAGCTTTTTCCGCTCATATTTTCCTTTTATAGATTTTCATGAAGAAGTTCGTCTCTTTGGGCACTGAATGCGTCGAGTTCCTGAAAGCTGCTCGAGCTTCCCAGGGTAAACTTCTTTACTATGTTATGCCTTCTGCCTGTCTTGCTGATTTGCTCCTGATTCTCTACTTGACTTTATTTTTCCTTTTGCCATGATGTAGATGCTTTGGCAATGGCCAATGCTCGTATAGCGTCCCTTGAAGCCGAACTTGAAGCTTCCCAAAAAGCCTGGGATGTTGCCACTGCCGCTAAGGCCACTGCTGAGAAATCTGCTAAAGCAGCAACGACCAAGGCGAAGAAAGCGGAAAAGGCACTTGCTGAAGCTAACTAGGGGCGCATTCAGAGAGAGGAAGCCATCACTAAGCGTTTGAACCAAGTTTCGGCTCTTGCTGGTGGTAATTATCTTTCTGCTCTTTTCATTGTCTGCTTGCTCATCTTGCTGACGGTCACTTATTTTTCCTTTTTGTTTCTGCTTGCAGAGAAAATTGGGGTATCTTTGGCTCCGTTGCAGACAGTTGATGAAGATCATCTCATGGCAGTGGTGAATTTGCTTGAGTTTCACTGGATATCTGTCCAGGAAGTCCTCGAGCTGACTCGCCGCGTGCTAACGCGGATCTTTGTCGGGTTGTGGCCGAAGAAGAAAGCCGATATGCCCGCTGTTGACCTCAAGAAGCTTGCCGCCGTCTTCGACACCGCTGAAGATCCTATCTTGTCGATGAAGAGCCGTTCGGTGAAACGGGGCGCCGAAGGGGATATTGCCCTTGCCTATTCACACGGCGAGGAGGTTGATTGGGAGAAGGTTAGCTCTTCTCGCGGTCGACCTCTTTCGGAGTTGCTGGGTTTCTATAAGAAGGCGAAGAAATACGTGCCAGGCATTGTGTCAATTATCACTCCTTCGGCGGCTTCTTCGACTTCTACGCTAGCTTCTTCGACTCCTGCGACAAGTGGGTCGATCCCTCCGCCAAACGCTGGTGCTACCTCTTCCGCTCATACTTCTGCCACGGAGCCTGATGCTGAGGTGGTGTAGACTTAGTCTTCCCTTGTAGTCTTCATTTCTTTTGGTGTAGTGAGCTTATTTATATTTTGCCCGAGAACCAATCAGAGGACTTGTACTCTTTGTAAATACTTTTCCTTTATGAAATGTCGTGCTTGATTGAGTTTTTGAGATGTTTTCTTTTTCTTTCTGTTGGCTTCTAGCCTGTGCATGCTGGTGGGTCGCCAGGTCGTGGTCGCGACTCACCGCCCGCCGATATGTTCGACTCCGGAGCTCCTTCACCTCCTCGTTCTTCTTGTCGATGTACTGAATATTCGTCGAGGATTTCGGACCTCGAAGGGCGTTTATCTTTGATGAAGCGTCAGGCAAGGATTGCTTTGGACAAGGCCAACAAATCTTGCGGCTTTATGAAACAGATATCCACACTTGAGGATAAAGTGTCGGGTCTGGTGGCCAGAATCGTGCATCTTGAAGAATGCGACTCCTTTCTTGTTGGTATCATTGAGTCTGTATGTGAGATGTTGCGATGTAAGGTTTCTTGCAGCCTTTCTCTTTTTCCCTTTACTCCGCTATTGTGGGTTAATATTCTTTCGTACCTCAGGTACTTGCCTGGACCTTGTTGGTGAAACACGTCGGGTTTCTGAACGAACCGCGGCTCTCGAGAAAGCATCACAGGGAACTGACAGTTTGTGGTCTGATCCCCGGTGCCGTCGTGCCATTGTGCTTCTTCAAGATCATGCTCAGCATATTGGGGAAGCGATTGATGGTTGTCAGGCATCTTTGACAACCATGTACTCTGTTATGCTCCCCCGCAACCCACTGCCGAGGGATTTTAGACAGTTGCTCGAGACCTTCAGGACAAGCCAGCGGGTTCATCTTTTGATAAAGCTCAATTTGATTGCTGGTGCAAATTTTACCCTTGGATGGATGCGAAAGTGGCATCCAAGGCTTAATTACGACTCGATCTCGGAAGGGTTGCCTCCAGGGCGTGCTACGCTTGGTGTCCATATGGATGCCACACTGCAGCCGGCGAGGAGGATTATTTCAAGGTTACTGCAGGAGGACACGAGGTTTTTCCGCGAGCATCACTACTTTAACCCATTCAACGTCGACGACTCAGATCGGCCAAAAGTATAGCATGTTGCTGTGTATATACTTTGTATGTAAGACTCGAAAGTTCCCGCCAGAAAATTTCTCGAGGCGTTCCTTGCTTAGTGCGTTTGCCATGATTTCGTTTGAGATAATGGAGATACGTAAACTCGAATAGGAGGAACTTTGTCTTTATTTATGCTTATAATGTAAGATACATGGGGTGTCCCAAGAGATCCGGCCAATGACCTGTGTTCTGGATCTAGAGGGCATTGCCCTAGAATAGCTCGTGGCTTTTACAGCCTTATTTTTCTACTCTACTTTTTTGGTGTACTTGTCGCCTATGTCACCGAGGTCTTTTCTTCTTCTCCTGTAGGTTTCTCTTGGTCTGACGACTGTACCCGCGGTTTTTTCACCTCTGGCCCTGCTGGGTGCCCTTTGAGTTGTTGTGCGATTCCTGTAGTCATGCTTTTTGCCTTGTCTTTGGATTCTCCGTGGCTTGCCATCATGCCGAAGTTTTGGGCCATCTTGTGAAATTCCTTGTCGCATAGATCCTATAGCTCAAACCTTCCTTTTACTGTGATAATTCCATTGGATCCTGACATTTTTAGTACCAGGTACGTATAGTGAGGTACTGCCATGAATCGCGAAAACGCGGGTCGCTCGAGGATCACGTGATATTGTGATGGCCAGTCCATGACTTCGAAGTTGAGCTTCTCTCTTCTGTAGTTTTGTCGATTCCCGAAGCAAACGTTGAGTGCTATTCGACCTAGTGGATAGTTGGCGCTCCCTGGGACGATTCCGTGGAAGGAACAGTCAGTTGGTTTCAGGAACTCTAATGAGATGTGCATTGCTCGTAGAGTCTTCGCGTATATAAGATTTATTCCGCTTCCTGCATCCATAAATACTCTGTCGACGTCGTATGTCCTGATTTGGGCTTTGAGTACCAGAGGCATGTTTCCTGGCCGAGGTACTGTTATGGGGTGATCATCCCTGCTGAATTCTATGGGTTGCTCCGACCAGTGTAGATATTCTGTTGTTGCTGGAGGCGAAGTTACTGCGAGGTTAACTTGGCGAGTTATGCTTTTCTCCTCTTTGTTCGACTTTGGAACTGGTTGTATCATTGCTGTGATGTGCCCCTTAGATGGAACATATCCTCCATCATCGTCGCGTCCCTGGTTTGGCTGGTCTTGACCTTGAGGAACTCCATTGTTTCCTTATTGATTTGCAGGCACGTTGTTTGTGTTCCCTTCGTATCCTTTCCTTTTTTGCTTCGGCTTGCTTGTTTAGTGCCGTCTCCTGGAATTTCAAGAACGTCGTGCAACCTTTCATCGCGTGTCTGGATACTCGTTTCCCATCAACGAACGTGGAGTGTATGTGGCATGCTCCGTTTAGCATATCCTCTGGTGATGGGTTGTACTCTCTGGGTTCTTTTGTCTGAAATTTTTTGCTGCTCCCGTAGTCTTCTTTTCCATAATTACGGTATCCTGAGCTTCTCTGGTCGTTCCCTTGGTAACTATTGTCTTTGTATCATGCGGCTACTTGGCTGTGGGAGCCATAGTTATCGTAATTGCTGGATATCCTCCTTTGGCCTCCATATCTGTTTCCTCTATCATCCTCTGGTGATCGTGTCTGTTTGTTGTTGCACGCATCTTCTCCATCTGCGAACCTGTTTGCTATATCCATTAAATCTGATACTGTTTTCGGCTTTATTCTGCCCATCTCTTCCACTAGGTCTCCTCGCCGCAACCCAAGTGTGAATGCATCTATTGCTCTTTCGTCTGAGACTTCGACTTCTGAGTTTTTGATAACGCTCCACCTTTGGATATACGCTCTTAATGTCTCATAGACGAGGACGAAAGTTATCTTTACGCCCATTTGAACGATATGACCATAAGGGGAACCATAGAATATAGTACTCGAATGGTGGTCAACCTAGCGACAATTCAATAGGTGTTGAAGTAATATTTGCCTTCTTTCAATGTATCTTTTGTTACAAGGCACGCCATGTAATTTTCAATAGTACCATCATGCCACTACTAGGAAAACTCTTATAAGGTTTAACCTGTTGGTGGCTCACCATTCTGGTGCCACGCTGTTGTCACGTGCAGCGGCGTGCAAAACACTGCCATATCATTGACCTAAATGTTCTTTTTTTGAAATTTATGTACTTTCCTCCATAGTGTGCTTTAATTTTAAGAAAAATGTCCGATCATTAAGATGTAAATGTGGCGTGACAAGAGATTTTTTGACTTTGAAGAAATACATGTATTGTCATGTTATCGTTCCATTATTGAAACTTCAGAATGTACTACCTTAAAATTGTGAACTTTATGTGTTCATTGACAGATACAAAGACAAAAAACAAAGGACTAATTGCAGGGCTAGTTTCAGTTGGTATGTTTGTATTAGTTGCTATAGCCACATGGTTGGGCTACAGCGGATATTTGAAAAGGAAGATATCATCAAAAGATGCAGAGATCCCTCTCGATGAAGTCATGGACACTGAGTTTGAGAAGGGGGCAGGGCCTCGGAGATTCAGGTATAGAGAATTGTCACGGGCGACACGGGGATTCTCTGACAAGGAAAAGCTCGGCGAGGGCGGCTTCGGGGCAGTCTATCGAGGGTTGTTGCACGACCATGGGCATGTGGCTATCAAGAGAGTCTCTAAGACTTCGAGCCAGGGGAGGAGGGAATACATCGCAGAAGTAACCATCATCGGCCGTCTCAGGCATCGAAACCTTGTCCAGCTTGTTGGATGGTGCCATAAAGCGAGCTCATGGCGAATGACAGCCTCGATGCCCATCTGTACAATTCAAAACAAGTCCTAACGTGGGCAGTCAGGTACGTAGTACAATTGATTTCAGTGCCTATTTATCGGTCCAATAGTAAGTCTCATCTCATGTTAAATTAAGAGGTACGTAGAACACTTAGTTTAGACATGTGGAATCAAACAGTTGCATATATGTTGACCTAAAGTTGAAAAAATCGTTTCATTAACCAGTAAGTTTAGAAATGGTAAATCTCCAATGAATTTCAAGTGGGCATATATCTCTTTCTGAGCTGTTTGATGAACATATGTTATTTACAGTGTTGGACGTCCCAAAATTCACTTTTGATATTGGCCTTCTGACATGACATGTACAGGCACAAGATCATTCTTGGCCTCGGGTCTGCGCTGACGTACCTGCACCAGGAGTGGGAGCAGTGTGTTGTGCACAGGGACATCAAGCCGAGCAACGTAATGCTTGACTCGTCGTTCAACGCCAAGCTAGCTGGGGGACTTCGGGCTCGCGCGCCTCGTCGACCATAGCCGTGGTACGCACACGACGTTGATGCTGGCCGGCACCAGGGGCTACATGGACCCCACGTACGCGATGACCAGCAGGGCCAGCACCGACACAGACATGTACAGCTTTGGGGTCGTCCTCCTCGAGGTAACCTGCGGCAGGAGGCCCGTCGTCCTGCAAGAGGACGACAGCAGGGTCGTGCTTATCGATTGGGTCTGGCAACTATATGGCAGGGGCACCCTCCTCGACGCCGCGGACAAGCGGCTGGATGGCGAGTCCGATTCCGACGAGCGCGAGATGGAGCGTGCGCTGGTCGTGGGTCTCTGGTGCGTGCACCCCGACTATGGCTTCAGGCCCTCCATCCGGCGAATTTTTGACACAGGAGACCACCTGCGCGAGTGAAACGCTAGAAAAGATCACCTGTGAAAAATTTTGTCAAAAAAGACCGACCCGTGGCACGTGTGGGCCAGTGCCCATGCCGCCATCACCGTTGCCGGCACCCTGGCATTCGTAGCATTTTCGAATTTAGCTGTACTTTGGATGATGCAATGCATGCATGGATACCAACCGGCAATGCATATGCATACGGTATTATGCAGTGGTTACGAGATCCCTATCAACTGGTACTAGTACTATGATCGAGGCAGCGACTGCATTACTATTCCCAGCGCCGAGTCGCTGACCAAAATTCATGCACGGGGGCGAACCCTGTCCCTCTTATCGTTTTCGATTATGTAGCTCTACAGACATATCCTTGTTCTTTCTAATTCCTTTCGTTGCAAAATTAAGAAGTTATTATCAACATTCTCCTTTCCATGGATGAGGAAGAGCATGTGTGCCTACAGTCAATACGATGTACGACTACGAGTCATAGTACTACTAAACGAGTATTACAGTGCTAGTGGTAGTGGTGCCGGCAACGGTGATGGCGGCATGGTGCCAGGGCAGGGGGTCTTTTTAGGTGGTCTTTTTTAGCATTTCGCAGGTGATCTTATGTGTCAAAAATTATCATCCGGCAAGCCATGAGCGTGCTCCAGTTCGAGGCGCCCCTTCCGGACCTCCCGCCGGAGATGCCGGTAGCGACGTACGTGCCGCCTCGTGGAGGGTTCGCATCGAGCCACACATCGCTGACTGGGAGCTCTGGCACCGGCGGATACTTGTCAACAAGTGACCGGGCGGAGAAGAGCCGTACTTCTGCCACCGCTAAGGCTAGCGAATCAGACCGCCGGGACGACAGCATATTCAGTTCACGAACTACACGCCCTAGCATGATAGTATGTCCCTTCTTTTCTAGGAACTACACACCATAAACGACTGAGCAGTAAGCATGTTCGATGTGAAAAACTAGACTTTTTTCTAGAAAAACACCCCAGCTTCTATTATAATAACTAACGGGAGGACCGTGCTTTGTTATGGGCTTTTGGTTATTTCTCACGCATCTATTTAAATGCCCATGATGTTGTCACAGAAAAGCAAACAGAGATGACGATCAAAACATTACTGTAATTCACTTACATGTGCTAGTGTGCAACTTTTGGTTGTGCCGACCAATATCACATTATGCCTGCTTCATCTATATGGTGATATTTCCTCGCCTCCCGATCAGAGATAGAGCACCTAGAAAGACACCAAGAAAACACACACAATGAGTGGGTGCCTAGTTATATTCAAGCTATTACACTGAGCTCTGATTGCCATCTAAAACTTAAATAGACCCACTAAGCTGAAGAATTATTGCTAAGGTATGGGAGCCATGATGAAAGCCACTACAGAAACAGTCCAGCAAATAGGCAAGGATTTGGAACTAACGACACCCAAACAATCAGTGTGCTTCATTATGTTGTTAAGATTTATCACATGAGCATCCAAATACAATCCAAATAAATTTAAAGATACAAAATTAGTATCAGGTGCTACTCTATGCTACTCCCTCCGTTCCAAAATATAAGATGTTTTAACCTTTGTCTGACACTATGTATCTAAAAATGTTTTAGTATGTAGGTTGGAACAAAATGAGTGAACCTGCACACTAAAAGGCATCTAGATACATATGTGTAAAAATACTGAAACATCTTATATTTTAAAATAGAGGGAGTAGTTAAAGATGAATAAATTCAACATAAGGTTACACTATAATTTGGAAGCTCTACTAAAATAGAAGTTATAAACAACCCAGGGCCATCCAGGATACATGCTAGTTATAATGGAAGGACATTACATGATGCAACTAATTGATCCGCAACAATGAATCCGGGAGGTCGCTCAATGGCCTGACAGTTGTGCATTTTATCAAACACATGGTGTGCGTAAAATACATATTATATTGCACTAATACCTAGAGGAAGTGTTAGAAAATCAATCAGCTGCCAGATGCCGCGGATTGGCTCATCGATTCGTGCATGCCCACTATCATGATGCAGAATTTGATCCGGAAAAAATCGCCTGAAATTTGTACGAACCAACTTGCATCAATGAATCCAGGAGATTGCTCAATGGCCTGGCAGTTGTTCATTTTATGAAAAACATGGTGTGCATTACAGATTATACTTATATCTAGAGGAAGTGTCAGCAAATCAATTCCTAGTTTAAAAGAGTGCATCGAGTCCTGTAAGCCCACTATATATCCGGCAGTTCACCTCCTCAGTTCTCAGTACTGTCGTTGGCTTATATGCTCCTCAGGTCTTCCTCACCCAGTCGCCTGAACGCTTCAATGCAACCATTCGCGCAATTGAAACGCCAATAGTTGCAAGTCTTGCTTCAATGCTAAATTAGAAATTCGGAACTGAAGCACTACAATACAGAGGAGTTGTTCTGGCAAACAAAATTCCTCGCACCCAGATCTTGTTCATCCTCCCTAGGCACCAACAACTTGCTAGTGAGGATGTTCAATGAAACACATCTGAAGCAACCAAAAAAACATTGTCTCACTGTACACACAGTGAAGTTTCTAAAAGAATGAAGATAAAACACATGGCATAACGTATTCTGAAGAGCACACACATGTTTGAAAACCACATCAACGTATACACAAATTTAACCGGAGGCTAAAGACTATGCAATATGTTTAATTCCATATATTTATATAGATCAAAGAAGCATTTATACATATGGAAGCAATCTATCAAACATGTGTTAGGCTGAATAATAATGCACGAAATTGCAGAAGGTCAGAGCAACTGAAACCAAGGTTTAGTAGTATACTCCTACTTTAGCTGATATTCGATCAAACACTGATGTAGTATTACAATATGAAGATAGTAACTGGATAAGTAGAGTGATTGAACACACATAAGCAAAGCAGAGATTGGATTCTCTATGCAAGAGTTGCTGCCTTTGTGGAGCCAAAGAGGTCTAGTCTAGATCTGCATGTATGGAGTGCAAATGAGATGAAATGATATGGAGGAGAACAGAGTCACCTTCAGCACGCATGTGCTGGAGTCGCAACTCCTCCCGGACAAGTGGCGGCCCTGCTACTCCCGTCCGTCCCCAATCCGTAGGCGATTGTGACATGGCTTGGCGACGACGTGGCTTGATGATCCGTTCCCTCCTGCCTGAGTGAGTCCAGATAGTCCCCAATAGCGTTCTCCGCTGGTCGAGCCCAGCGGCGCGCCGCCGGCGGTCACGAGAGAAGGCGGAAAAATGAGGTGAGGACGACAACGAAGACATACCAGTGGGACTGCAGGTTGATTTTTCATTAGATAAGGGGCTAAACTGCAGAAAACATGGAGACGTCTATATTACTTCGTGTGAGGACCCGTGATGAGGTCACTCACAAATCACCAGATGGAACCTAGGGTTTGGGGGATTTGAGAAGGAAGAGATGAGGATCACAGAGAAAGGGGATGAGAGCTTAGACTTGTTCATTCATTTTCCAACATAGTTCATACAGAGACGGCATCGAGGTTTATATTCCACCCCGATGAATCGGATACAGGTGACACACGCACACCTACAGCCTAGCACCCATTGGGCCTCACTTTAGCCCAGCCCAGTATGCATCAGCCTGGGTCGACAATTGGGTCCGTCACCACTTGAGTAACAGGTGGGGACGTGACACTTTCCCCCCCTTGAGTATCAGCATCCTTCCACAGAGCAGCATCCGGATAACGACGATGCAGAACATAATAATCTTCCCAGGTGGCACAATCATCAGGTAACGATGACCAATGTACCTTGATCTGCGGCACAGCTGCATTCCCCTTCTTAACCATGCGTCGTTCAAGAATTGCTTCTGGCACAAACTGTCCAGTGGACAGATCAACCACAGTAGGTAATTCACTGAAAACAGGACTATAATTTGGAGTAAAGGGCTTTAACTGGGAGACATGGAAAACATCATGAATCTTGCTTTCGACTGGCAACTGTATCTTGTACGCAGCCACCCCAACACGAGCCAGCACCTTGTATGGTCCATAATATTTGAGGGCCATTTTAGCTGATGGTCGAACAACCACAGTTGACTGAACATACGGCTGTAATTTCAGTAATGCATCATCGCCGACAGAGAATTGGCGATCCGAGCGATGCTTATCAGCTTGATTCTTGATGCAGACTTGAGCGCGAAGCAAATGATCTCGCAGCAGATCCAGATAAGCTTGGCGTTCCATTGGCATATCACCTAGTACATCATCAGACGTAGTACCCAGATTGGGCATAGCACCAAAGTTCGGCTCAATCCTATACAGAGCCTTAAATGGAGAACAACCGAGATAAGTGTGAAAAGAGGAATTATACCAGAATTCAGCCATGGGTAACCACTTTTTCCACTGTTTTGGACATTCATGAGCAGCACATCGCAAGTATTGCTCGAGACACTGGTTAACCCGCTCGGATTGGCCATCAGTTTGTGGGTGATAGGCAGAAGAATAAGACAATTTAGTGCCAACAACCTTGAACAACTGACGCCAAAAATTACTGGTAAACACTGCATCTCTGTCCGAAAAAATCGACAGGGGAACTCCATGAAGTTTCACCACGTTGTCCAGAAAAGTGGTAGCTACGGTCAAGGCAGTATATGGATGGCGCAAAGCAATGAAATGACTATACTTAGTCAGACGATCAACCACCACCAGAATTACCTCGTAACCTTCAGACTTGGGTAGGCCAGTTATGAAATCCATGGTAAGATGAGACCAAGGACGAGTGGGAACAGGCAATGGTTGCAATAATCCAGCCGGCAGAGTATTTTCGTGCTTAGCTTGCTGACAAAGAATGCACTGCTTCACGAATTCTTCCACCTGATTCTTAATGCCTGACCAATAATATTGCTTGTCGACTCGCTGATACGTGGCACGCACACCAGAATGACCACCCACTGCACTAGAATGCATGGCACTGATTAGCTTTGTTTGCAGTGCGGAATTGTTTCCAATCCAAAGGCGTCCTTTGTACCGGATCAATCCGTCATGCAACTCATGGCCTTTTTTGTCAGGACTAACAATGGCAAGCTGGGTTAACAGTTCTTGAGCTTTACTATCCGTCACATATGAATTAATCCTTCCTGGGCCCAAGCTGGACGATAGTAAGAGAGTGTAGTGGTAGCCATTAAATGGGCAACCCTAGAAAGGGAGTCGGCTGCACCATTCTCACTTCCCTTCATATATTTAATGTGAAACTATAACCCTACCATTTTTGCCATTGCCTTGCGCTGTAACTCAGTTGTTAGTTGCTGATCTTGTAAATTGGCAAGACTCTTATGATCTATCAAAATAGTGAAAGGACCTCGTTGCAAATAAGGTCTCCAGCGATCCACTGCCATCATTACAGCTAAGAACTCCTTTTCATAGACAGAAAGCTTCTTGTTATTTATGCCCAAAGCCTTGCTAAGATAAGCAATAGGATGACCTTGCTGTGATAATACGGCACCCACACCAGTATCACAAGCGTCGGTTTCCACCGTGAAAGGTAAAGAGAAATCTGGTAATGCCAACACAGGAGTAGAAGTCATGGCTTGCTTCAATTTCTTGAATGCTTGATCAGCTTGCTCTGTCCACTGAAAACCCTTGGCAGTGAGCAAATTAGTAAGAGGTTTGGCCAATATGCCATAGCCCTGAACAAACTTTCGGTAATAACCTGTCAAACCAAGAAATCCCCGTAATTCAGTTGATGAAACTAGAGTAGGCCAAGACAACATCGCCCGAGTCTTGTCAGCATCTATAGCGACCCCATTCCTAGATGTAATATGTCCAAGATAAGAAATGCTATCTTGGGCAAAAGAACATTTCGATAGCTTGGCGAACAGTTGATGAGCACGCAAGATTTGCAGCACCAATCGCAAATGAGCGAGATGATCAGGCCAAGAGCGACTGTATACCAGGATATCATCGAGGAAAACTATTACAAATCGACGAATTTGCTCCGCGAACACCGAGTTCATCAGACATTGAAATGTAGCGGGAGCATTCGTCAAGCCAAACGGCATCACACAGAACTGGAAGTGACCAGAGTGTGTCTTGAAAGCTGTCTTTTCCTCGTCAGACTCGCGCATTCGAATTTGATGATATCCAGCGCGGAGATCCAATTTTGAGAAAAATTTCGCTCCGGCAAGTTCATCCAGTAATTCATCCACCACAGGTAACGGAAATTTGTTCTTGATTGTGCTCGAGTTGAGTCGACGGCAATCGACACAGAAGCACCATTCTCCGTCTTTCTTCTTTACCAAAAGCACCGGTGAAGCATAAGGACTCATGCTGGGCACAATGACTCCCGCTCAGATCATCTCGGCAACCTGATGTTCTATTTAGTCCTTCTGAAACGGTGAGTAGCGGTACGGTCTGCAATTCACCGGAGTATGAGAAGCTTCCAATGTGATGGCATGATCATAGGCTCGATGAGGTGGAAGAGAGGTAGGAGTAGCAAAAACATCCTCAAATTCACTGAGTAAAGCAGCTAACTCTGACGGTGGCTTAACAGTAACTGTTGACTCCCCTGGTTGATCAGGCAATTCCACTACTGCTAGTGCCCATATATCATTTCCAGTGTAAGCTTTGCGTAATTGCTCTACTGTGATAGTGTTCAGGGACATGTTGACAGGCTCCATGGGTTGAATGCCAACGAGGTGAGCTTCAGACCCGTTGTGAGGAACTATCAATGTCTTTGCTATCCAATCCACAGTCATCGGACTACAACGCTTTAACCAGTCCATGCCCAGTACTGCATCGTAACCTCCCAACTCAAGCACACGCATGGTAGTGGAAAATGTATATCCTTGCGTCATCCATTCCAGCGCTGAAACCTGTTGATCACAGAGAATCAAACTGCCATTGGCCAACTTGACTTGAGCTACAGGAGTAGATGTGATTGGACACTTAGCAAGTAGAGCAAACTCTTGGTTTATAAAACTGTGACTGCTCCCCGAATCAATTAGTGTGATCATAATCTGATTTCCCACCTTAGCCCGTAGACGAATAGTTTCATTCGCTTCACCACCAGACACAGCCTGTAGAGAAATATGACAGCACTGAACTGCAGCATCCCCACTAACAGGTTCAGACAAGAGCTCCAAAGCTTGGACTGTATCTTCAGTGAAAACCTCACCAAATTCCCCTAACTGAATTGTGAGCAACTGGAGAGGCTTCTTGCACTGGTGTTCTTTACTAAATTTATCACCACAACGAAAACACAAACCATTTGCCCAACGATAATCTCTCAATTGACGCTCACGGCCATAATCATCGATGGGTGCAGGGGCGGATCCACCCTTAGCTACCCGGGTGCACAGGACACCGGTTAGCAAAAAAATTCTTTGTAATTTTTTGTAATCTGGCATTTTTTCACCATGTATGCACCCCGTAAAATTATATTTTATTTGTTTGGGACCCCTGTGTGCACCCTGGTTTCAAATACTCTAGCTCCGTCACTGGATGGGTGCTCGCTTAAGGTTGGGAGCAGATGACTGAGAGACTGCTGGCCCTGACTGAAACTGTCCTGATACTTTAACAGCTGGAAACGAGCGTGTCCAAGGACGATGCAGCTCCAACTCCTCCTCCTGAATACGAGCCAGCGACACTGCATGAGTCACACTAGTGGGTGCCTGTAGACGGACTGCAGCACGGAGTTCGTCCTTCAATCCCAACACGAACTGAGACACACAAAATTTAGTGTTCAAAGAAGGATCCAGCGAGATTAATTGATACATCACTGTTTCAAACTGTGTGCGATATTCCAACACAGAGCCTGTTTGCTGCAACTGATGCAATTTCGCCATGAATACATCATAATCATCTTGTCCAAACTCATGAACCACCGCAGCACATAGCATCTCCCAAGTTGTCACCGTGTTGCAGCGCTTGTAAGCTTGCCACCAAAGCGCTGCATGCCCACCAAAATACAGAGATGCAACTGACAACCACTGATGACGCTGGATCGAGTACATATCAAAATAGGTATGGCAAAGATCAAACCACATGTGAGGATTCGTCCCATCAAACTTTGGAAAGTCATGCTTGGGTAGTTTGGCCACATATTCACGCGGAGAACTAGGTGCAGAATGATACTCACGACGAGAACTTCCTGGGACTAGCCGCTTCCCAATCTCCTGCTGTGGCAACACTGTCGCTCCTGTTGGAATAGGAAGCACAGGTGGACGCCCGTTGGTCAACCTGGCCATGCCCAAGGGCATCGTCCCCCCTCCATCAGGTACCGGTGGAATAGCGGACTGTACCCCACCCTTCTGCGTCGCCGCCTCCTGCTGCTTCAGACACACCTCATCCACGCTCTCCTGAGTCACCTCCAACTGCTTGCTCAATTTGGAAATCTCGGAAGCCATGGTGTCGAACTGGTTCAGCATCGTCTCCATCCTCGCCTGAAGCGCCTCAGAATTCTCCCCCATCGCTGCCAGGATCTGACGAGTAGTAGCCGAGGGCTTCGATGGCACCGTGGCTCAACTCTGATTCGATCTAACCCTGCTCAGGATTTTGCGCTGATCAACCGAGGTTGAACGGCACCTTTCGCGATGGATGTTACAGATCGAACTCGAGATTTGACAAGCGCACAAGTGAATCAATGGCTCTGATACCAAATTGTGAGGACCCGTGATGAGGTCACTCACGAATCACCGGATGGAACCTAGGGTTTGGGGGATTTGAGAAGGAAGAGATGAGGATCACAGAGAAAGGGGATGAGAGCTTAGACTTGTTCATTCATTTTCCAACATAGTTCATACAGAGACGGCATCGAGGTTTATATTCCACCCCGATGAATCAGATACAGGTGACACACGCACACCTACAGCCCAGCACCCATTGGGCCTCACTTTAGCCCAGCCCAGTATGCATCAGCCTGGGTCGACAATTGGGTCCGTCACCACTTGAGTAACAGGTGGGGACGTGACACTTTCCCCCCCTTGAGTATCAGCATCCTTCCACAGAGCAGCATCCGGATAACGACGATGCAGAACATAATAATCTTCCCAGGTGGCACAATCATCAGGTAACGATGACCAATGTACCTTGATCTGCGGCACAGCTGCATTCCCCTTCTTAACCATGCGTCGTTCAAGAATTGCTTCTGGCACAAACTGTCCAGTGGACAGATCAACCACAGTAGGTAATTCACTGAAAACAGGACTATAATTTGGAGTAAAGGGCTTTAACTGGGAGACATGGAAAACATCATGAATCTTGCTTTCGACTGGCAACTGTATCTTGTACGCAGCCACCCCAACACGAGCCAGCACCTTGTATGGTCCATAATATTTGAGGGCCATTTTAGCTGATGGTCGAACAACCACAGTTGACTGAACATACGGCTGTAATTTCAGTAATGCATCATCGCCGACAGAGAATTGGCGATCCGAGCGATGCTTATCAGCTTGATTCTTGATGCAGACTTGAGCGCGAAGCAAATGATCTCGCAGCAGATCCAGATAAGCTTGGCGTTCCATTGGCATATCACCTAGTACATCATCAGACGTAGTACCCAGATTGGGCATAGCACCAAAGTTCGGCTCAATCCTATACAGAGCCTTAAATGGAGAACAACCGAGATAAGTGTGAAAAGAGGAATTATACCAGAATTCAGCCATGGGTAACCACTTTTTCCACTGTTTTGGACATTCATGAGCAGCACATCGCAAGTATTGCTCGAGACACTGGTTAACCCGCTCGGATTGGCCATCAGTTTGTGGATGATAGGCAGAAGAATAAGACAATTTAGTGCCAACAACCTTGAACAACTGACGCCAAAAATTACTGGTAAACACTGCATCTCTGTCCGAAAAAATCGACAGGGGAACTCCATGAAGTTTCACCACGTTGTCCAGAAAAGTGGTAGCTACGGTCAAGGCAGTATATGGATGGCGCAAAGCAATGAAATGACTATACTTAGTCAGACGATCAACCACCACCAGAATTACCTCGTAACCTTCAGACTTGGGTAGGCCAGTTATGAAATCCATGGTAAGATGAGACCAAGGACGAGTGGGAACAGGCAATGGTTGCAATAATCCAGCCGGCAGAGTATTTTCGTGCTTAGCTTGCTGACAAAGAATGCACTGCTTCACGAATTCTTCCACCTGATTCTTAATGCCTGACCAATAATATTGCTTGTCGACTCGCTGATACGTGGCACGCACACCAGAATGACCACCCACTGCACTAGAATGCATGGCACTGATTAGCTTTGTTTGCAGTGCGGAATTGTTTCCAATCCAAAGGCGTCCTTTGTACCGGATCAATCCGTCATGCAACTCATGGCCTTTTTTGTCAGGACTAACAATGGCAAGCTGGGTTAACAGTTCTTGAGCTTTACTATCCGTCACATATGAATTAATCCTTCCTGGGCCCAAGCTGGACGATAGTAAGAGAGTGTAGTGGTAGCCATTAAATGGGCAACCCTAGAAAGGGAGTCGGCTGCACCATTCTCACTTCCCTTCATATATTTAATGTGAAACTATAACCCTACCATTTTTGCCATTGCCTTGCGCTGTAACTCAGTTGTTAGTTGCTGATCTTGTAAATTGGCAAGACTCTTATGATCTGTCAAAATAGTGAAAGGACCTCGTTGCAAATAAGGTCTCCAGCGATCCACTGCCATCATTACAGCTAAGAACTCCTTTTCATAGACAGAAAGCTTCTTGTTATTTATGCCCAAAGCCTTGCTAAGATAAGCAATAGGATGACCTTGCTGTGATAATACGGCACCCACACCAGTATCACAAGCGTCGGTTTCCACCGTGAAAGGTAAAGAGAAATCTGGTAATGCCAACACAGGAGTAGAAGTCATGGCTTGCTTCAATTTCTTGAATGCTTGATCAGCTTGCTCTGTCCACTGAAAACCCTTGGCAGTGAGCAAATTAGTAAGAGGTTTGGCCAATATGCCATAGCCCTGAACAAACTTTCGGTAATAACCTGTCAAACCAAGAAATCCCCGTAATTCAGTTGATGAAACTAGAGTAGGCCAAGACAACATCGCCCGAGTCTTGTCAGCATCTATAGCGACCCCATTCCTAGATGTAATATGTCCAAGATAAGAAATGCTATCTTGGGCAAAAGAACATTTCGATAGCTTGGCGAACAGTTGATGAGCACGCAAGATTTGCAGCACCAATCGCAAATGAGCGAGATGATCAGGCCAAGAGCGACTGTATACCAGGATATCATCGAGGAAAACTATTACAAATCGACGAATTTGCTCCGCGAACACCGAGTTCATCAGACATTGAAATGTAGCGGGAGCATTCGTCAAGCCAAACGGCATCACACAGAACTGGAAGTGACCAGAGTGTGTCTTGAAAGCTGTCTTTTCCTCGTCAGACTCGCGCATTCGAATTTGATGATATCCAGCGCGGAGATCCAATTTTGAGAAAAATTTCGCTCCGGCAAGTTCATCCAGTAATTCATCCACCACAGGTAACGGAAATTTGTTCTTGATTGTGCTCGAGTTGAGTCGACGGCAATCGACACAGAAGCACCATTCTCCGTCTTTCTTCTTTACCAAAAGCACCGGTGAAGCATAAGGACTCATGCTGGGCACAATGACTCCCGCTCAGATCATCTCGGCAACCTGATGTTCTATTTAGTCCTTCTGAAACGGTGAGTAGCGGTACGGTCTGCAATTCACCGGAGTATGAGAAGCTTCCAATGTGATGGCATGATCATAGGCTCGATGAGGTGGAAGAGAGGTAGGAGTAGCAAAAACATCCTCAAATTCACTGAGTAAAGCAGCTAACTCTGACGGTGGCTTAACAGTAACTGTTGACTCCCCTGGTTGATCAGGCAATTCCACTACTGCTAGTGCCCATATATCATTTCCAGTGTAAGCTTTGCGTAATTGCTCTACTGTGATAGTGTTCAGGGACATGTTGACAGGCTCCATGGGTTGAATGCCAACGAGGTGAGCTTCAGACCCGTTGTGAGGAACTATCAATGTCTTTGCTATCCAATCCACAGTCATCGGACTACAACGCTTTAACCAGTCCATGCCCAGTACTGCATCGTAACCTCCCAACTCAAGCACATGCATGGTAGTGGAAAATGTATATCCTTGCGTCATCCATTCCAGCGCTGAAACCTGTTGATCACAGAGAATCAAACTGCCATTGGCCAACTTGACTTGAGCTACAGGAGTAGATGTGATTGGACACTTAGCAAGTAGAGCAAACTCTTGGTTTATAAAACTGTGACTGCTCCCCGAATCAATTAGTGTGATCATAATCTGATTTCCCACCTTAGCCCGTAGACGAATAGTTTCATTCGCTTCACCACCAGACACAGCCTGTAGAGAAATATGACAGCACTGAACTGCAGCATCCCCACTAACAGGTTCAGACAAGAGCTCCAAAGCTTGGACTGTATCTTCAGTGAAAACCTCACCAAATTCCCCTAACTGAATTGTGAGCAACTGGAGAGGCTTCTTGCACTGGTGTTCTTTACTAAATTTATCACCACAACGAAAACACAAACCATTTGCCCAACGATAATCTCTCAATTGACGCTCACGGCCATAATCATCGATGGGTGCAGGGGCGGATCCACCCTTAGCTACCCGGGTGCACAGGACACCGGTTAGCAAAAAAATTCTTTGTAATTTTTTGTAATCTGGCATTTTTTCACCATGTATGCACCCCGTAAAATTATATTTTATTTGTTTGGGACCCCTGTGTGCACCCTGGTTTCAAATACTCTAGCTCCGTCACTGGATGGGTGCTCGCTTAAGGTTGGGAGCAGATGACTGAGAGACTGCTGGCCCTGACTGAAACTGTCCTGATACTTTAACAGCTGGAAACGAGCGTGTCCAAGGACGATGCAGCTCCAACTCCTCCTCCTGAATACGAGCCAGCGACACTGCATGAGTCACACTAGTGGGTGCCTGTAGACGGACTGCAGCATGGAGTTCGTCCTTCAATCCCAACACGAACTGAGACACACAAAATTTAGTGTTCAAAGAAGGATCCAGCGAGATTAATTGATACATCACTGTTTCAAACTGTGTGCGATATTCCAACACAGAGCCTGTTTGCTGCAACTGATGCAATTTCGCCATGAATACATCATAATCATCTTGTCCAAACTCATGAACCACCGCAGCACATAGCATCTCCCAAGTTGTCACCGTGTTGCAGCGCTTGTAAGCTTGCCACCAAAGCGCTGCATGCCCACCAAAATACAGAGATGCAACTGACAACCACTGATGACGCTGGATCGAGTACATATCAAAATAGGTATGGCAAAGATCAAACCACATGTGAGGATTCGTCCCATCAAACTTTGGAAAGTCATGCTTGGGTAGTTTGGCCACATATTCACGCGGAGAACTAGGTGCAGAATGATACTCACGACGAGAACTTCCTGGGACTAGCCGCTTCCCAATCTCCTGCTGTGGCAACACTGTCGCTCCTGTTGGAATAGGAAGCACAGGTGGACGCCCGTTGGTCAACCTGGCCATGCCCAAGGGCATCGTCCCCCCTCCATCAGGTACCGGTGGAATAGCGGACTGTACCCCACCCTTCTGCGTCGCCGCCTCCTGCTGCTTCAGACACACCTCATCCACGCTCTCCTGAGTCACCTCCAACTGCTTGCTCAATTTGGAAATCTCGGAAGCCATGGTGTCGAACTGGTTCAGCATCGTCTCCATCCTCGCCTGAAGCGCCTCAGAATTCTCCCCCATCGCTGCCAGGATCTGACGAGTAGTAGCCGAGGGCTTCGATGGCACCGTGGCTCAACTCTGATTCGATCTAACCCTGCTCAGGATTTTGCGCTGATCAACCGAGGTTGAACGGCACCTTTCGCGATGGATGTTACAGATCGAACTCGAGATTTGACAAGCGCACAAGTGAATCAATGGCTCTGATACCAAATTGTGAGGACCCGTGATGAGGTCACTCACGAATCACCGGATGGAACCTAGGGTTTGGGGGATTTGAGAAGGAAGAGATGAGGATCACAGAGAAAGGGGATGAGAGCTTAGACTTGTTCATTCATTTTCCAACATAGTTCATACAGAGACGGCATCGAGGTTTATATTCCACCCCGATGAATCAGATACAGGTGACACACGCACACCTACAGCCCAGCACCCATTGGGCCTCACTTTAGCCCAGCCCAGTATGCATCAGCCTGGGTCGACAATTGGGTCCGTCACCACTTGAGTAACAGGTGGGGACGTGACACTTCGGCGACCATCTCGCGGGCGGCGGTGATGATTTGTACGGCGATGTTCCTGCCGCAGGGAAGGGGAGCCTAGGTGTGGTGGCGCGTGGGATGCTGGGCCTCGGCTGCCCAATTCCGACGGCTATGACGGTGGGCGTCTATGGGGCGATCGTCGGCTGAATCTTGGTGGGTGCCCATGTGGCGCACGGATGGTGGCTCTGTTCTTATGCCGAGCTAGGAGGTGGATCTAGGCACCAGCAGCCTCAAGTCGTCGGACGTGAGGTTGGCGATGTGCGTGCGGGTTGGTAGTGGCAGTTCGGTTGGTCCTTCAGGGCAGGTAGGTGGTTTGCGACGCACTATTAGGCGAAAGCCTTGTTCTGGCGGTGGTCGGGACCGATGGCAGAGATGCCCTTGGGCGCCGCGTCCTTCTTGAAGGTGTCTTCATGACTGTGTTCTTGCTCTGCCACCTAGAGTTCTTTGCGGCGAGCTGTGGGCAGCTTCGACTACAACTCATAGGCAGTTGTGACTTCGGGTTTGGCGAACCCCGGGTGGAAATCCTGCATCGACCTCAATCGTTGCCGATGATGGTGGCGCTCTTGATCGTCACTCCCCTCCTTGGAGGCATCGTTGTGGAGCCCTTCACCACCCGTGTCGGTGCTTGCCCTGTTCATCTAGCTGACGTTGTCTAGTTTGTCGCCATCAACTAAGCGGTGCGTAGCCCTAGGGACGGCGTGAATTCGGAGCGGCGGCTCCGGTATTCGCCTCCACCTTTTGCGTCGAGGTGTTGTGTTTTGTCTTTTGTCGCTGGGGCAACTTAGTCGCCGACTAGTGTGGGGTTGTGCATGTTGGAACGGCGGCTCCGGATGTTCGCCTCCGCCATGTCGCGTTGAGGTGTTGGAGTGTCGGTTTTGTTTGCTTAGGCAACTTGGCCTTTGACTCATGTGGAGTGCGGTCTCGGAATCGACCATCTATAGTAAAGCAAGGGCATATTTTCTATTCAGTTTAATTGTATAGATAGTTTGGGAGGGATATATTCCTTGATGGTTCTAATAATGCTGATTTGATATTTTACTATATAATTGAGCAAACTTTGCAAAGTTTGACTTCAGCAAATATAGTATAGGCAATTTATTTTGGAAATAACTAATTCTGAGTCAAATGAGAATAAATAGTCAGGTGATGTCATCACAGTTGCCACCTATGTTGCAACTCATAACTAGTACGAATCATGAAGCAATTTAATGGTTTAAATATTTTCTTAGCTACAACTCATGTGTAAATAGCACTATAATCTCAAGTGCAACCCCAGCAAGTGGAAAAATCTCAGAAGAAACAACTGGAGGGTAGCACAAATCACAACTCATTCGAACAGTCTGAAAGCCGACTGAGAAGTAACCTAGTTTTGGGAAGTTTAAATCGTGACGTGTAGATTCCAACATAACGTCCAGCAGCAAGCAAAGCCCCATGACGTGTCGGTAGACTTCAGAACGCGTACGAATATACGTACGTATGCCAGGCCGGCTTGATCAAACAAAATGCCTTTATATAGTAAAACAAATCAGGCTCGATGTACACATGCAGGCCGGCTTTTGCGGGTCAAATGGCATTCGTGGAATGGACAATCATACGAAGAATAAAAACATTTACCTGAACTATCAACGATGGCGAGAGGAGGACCATTGACTACAGAAGTAGGCTCGTAGAGCTTTGTCCATATGTAGGATAGACACGACAGTGAGCAATGAGCATGAGCTTGCCCTTAACGTTCATTGGCCATGGCGATGATGAGAGCCAGGTGCTCTATCGTCCTTGCCTTCCCTTACTTGCTCATACTCATCATTGGCTGCCTTCCTCAGGTTACCTTCCTTAGCTTCAACTACAACTTCTCGGATCCCGCTGTCCTCGCCGGCGCCGATCTCAAGTTTATGAACGACTCCACCCCCGCCCTCGGCCGCATCGACCTGACCAACCATTCGAGAAGCTTTAGCACTGGCCGCATAGCCCACGGGCAGGCGGTGCGCCTTTGGGATGACAGCTCGGGCAAGGTCGCCAGCTTCACCACCACCTTCACCTTCGCCATCAAGCCCGCTAGCAGCAACTCCGCGGCAAGTACTCCCTCCGTTCTATAATCTTGACAGGACTTTTTTCTTTTCTTTTCGAAATGGAGGTTTTACCCCCAGCCTCTGCATCAAAAGCATAGACACAGCTTTCGTTACAAGTTAAGTAAACTTGCTTGCTCTACAGAGAGGTGATGGCATGGCGTTCTTTGTGGGGCCTTACCCGCCGACGATGCCCACGGACGCGGTCGGTGGCTACCTCGCCTTGTTCAATGACCGGGACAACCCCGCAAACACCGACTTCCCACCGACCGTCGGTGTGGAGTTCGACACGTACAAGAACGCCCGCTGGGACCCCGCTGACACCAACTGCCACATCGGTGTCAATGTTAACAGCATCAGGTCGACTGAGTACACAGCGCTGCCGGATGGGATCTTCAACGGGGTCATGACGGCGACGGTCAGATACAACGCCAAAGCTGCCACGCTCTCAGCCACCCTACAGTTCCTCGACCCACCGGGGCAGAGTACATACGTGGTCAGCGCCAATGTTGGCGCCCTCCGGGACGCGGGTCCGCCGCAGGATGCAGTGGTTGGGTTCTCGGCATCCATCGGGGACTTCATCGAGCAGCATCAGATTCTTTCTTGGTCCTTCCGAGTCCACTTTGACCGGTTAGTGGATTAATTCGCCTCTTCTTTACCTATGTTCAAGTTATCCCAAGAAATAGTCAAAAAAATGTTCTGAGTTGAATTTTGTCCAAATTTGTAGAACAATAAGTAGTATACTAGTTGTAGTGTACAAGGAATCTAATAAATTTTAAATCTGTTCTAGGTATTGCTATATATTCCACATAAAACTTAAGAAGTTTAAGTTAAGACAAATCTGAAAATTCAATAATTTAGTCTTTTTGTAATTATATTGTATTTTCACCCCCAATTGGTTTAGGGATGGGACGGGAATTGGTGAATCCCTCCCTTTCACCTAATCCCCCCTAATATTCTGAAATATTAATACTCTCCAGTCCAATATACTGGTATGATGTGAGAAGTTCAAAAAGTACAACCTGCAAATTGTGAACTCGATGTGTTCATTGACAGGTTCAAAGACAAAAAACACAAGACTAATTGCAGGGCTAGTTTCTGTTGGCATGTTCGTACTACTTGCCGTAGCCATATGGCTCGTCTACCGCCAATACTTGAAAAGGAAGAGTATTGCATCTGAAGATGCAGAGATCCATCTTGACAAAAACATGGACAACGAGTTTGAGAAGGGGGCAGGGCCTCGGAGATTCAGGTATAGCGAGTTGTCGCGGGCGACACGGGGATTCTCTGACAAGGAAAAGCTCGGCGAGGGCGGCTTCAGGGCAGTCTATCGAGGGTTGTTGCACGACCATGGGCATGTGGCTATCAAGAGAGTCTCTAAGACTTCGAGCCAGGGGAGGAGGGAATACATCGCAGAAGTAACCATCATCGGGCGTCTCAGGCATCGAAACCTTGTCCAGCTTGTTGGATGGTGCCATAAAGCTGACGAGCTCCTACTCGTCTACGAGCTCATGGCGAATGACAGCCTCGATGCCCATCTGTACAATTCAAAACAAATCCTAACGTGGGCAGTCAGGTACGTAGTACAATTGATTTCAGTGCCTATTTATCGGTCCAATAGTAAGTCTCATCTCATGTTAAATTAAGAGGTTGCACATTTACAAGCTGGGGATAGAACACATAGTTTAGACATGTGGAATCAAACAGTTGCATATATGTTGACCTAAAGTTGAAAAAAATCGTTTCATTCACCAGTAAGTTTAGAAATGGTAAATCTCCAACGAATTTCAAGTGGGCATATCTCTTTCTGAGCTGTTTGATGAACATGTCCCAAAATTCACTTTTGATATTCGCCTTCTGAGATGACATGTACAGGCACAAGATCATTCTTGGCCTCGGGTCTGCGCTGACGTACCTGCACCAGGAGTGGGAGCAGTGTGTTGTGCACAGGGACATCAAGCCGAGCAACGTGATGCTGGACTCGGCGTTCAACGCCAAGCTGGGGGACTTCGGGCTCGCACGCCTCGTCGACCATAGCCGCGGCGCGCACACGACATTGATGCTGGCCGGCACCAGGGGCTACATGGACCCCACGTACGCGATGACCAGCAGGGCCAGCACCGAGACAGACATGTACAGCTTCGGGGTTGTCATCCTCGAGATAGCCTGTGGGAGGAAGCCCGTCGTCCCACAGGACGACGAGAGCAGGGAAGTGCTTGTCGATTGGGTCTGGCAGCTATATGGGAGGGGCACACTCCTAGAGGCCGCAGATGCACGGCTGGAGCGCCAGTCTGATTCTGACGAGCGCGAGATGGAGCGTGCGCTGGTCGCGGGTCTGTGGTGCGTGCACCCGGACTACGGCTTCAGGCCGTCAATCCGGCAAGCCATGAGTGTGCTCCAGTTCGAGGCGCCGCTTCCGGACCTGCCGCCGGAGATGCCGGTGGCGATGTATGGCCCGCCGGGTGGAGGGTACACGTCGTCGAATGGGAGCGCCGACTCTGGGGGACACTCTTTAACAAGTGACCGGATGGAGAAGAACCCTTCTTTTTCTACTGCCGATACGAGGAACCACGACACCGGGCTAGGGCAAGGCAATCTGACCGCCAACACAACCGAGCATGTTCAGATCAGGAACTACACTTCCTAGCATAACTTTTCTTTTCTTTCAAGAATTATGAAATGGACGGAGTATAGATCATGCACGATTGACCATGTTACGTCCAGGAACTTCACTTGCTACCATGATGTGTCTTCTTCTGATGTTAACCAAGGACTGACTACTTTACTTGGTACACGTGCTTAAGGACATATTTGGTCAGAAACCACATATTGCAAAATGTTAGGATGACAACTTCAGGGCGTGTTTGGTTGTAGCCATAGTTGTGTAAATTCTTTGCTAGCCAAATGTTGCGGTGGGGCAACCAATTTGTCCCTCACAAAGAATGTGGTATGCCACACTTGTGGCACAAAAATGAAATATATTTCAACATAGATTTGGTGGTGTTAATTTTGTATTATAAAACTTGATATTTTTATATAAACTTGGATCAAACCAAGACATGTTTGAAGAGAATAGTCCAGTTCGATTTCATAGAACATCTACTTCAGCATGACTTGTTGCGTCAAAATAACAACATAACTTTTAGAACTTTTATTAGAAAACCACAATTTTTGTGCTAATGATTCTCACAAGACCGAAAATACACAATTTGATACCAATCCTACTGGCTGAGTTCATTCCTCATCTAGATGAGCAAAAACATTCCTAGACTATTCTCTCGAGTATATATGATTGTCTAGGTTATGATTTCAGTTTTTTTTTTTAATTCTCAAAATTAGTCAAATTGAACGAAAACACTCATACTGATGTTTCTCTCAAACTACTCATCCAAATTCAATGAAACTTTTCCCACAATATTCTTTGGAACCTTTCTGACTTTTCTACATTTTTCTGGTGATTTTGAATTTCTGGTTACAGTTTGGTCAAATTTTACATGTAACTTCACAAGAATGTGTTTTCCTTCTCAAATCGCTTCTGAAACTTTGAACATGCACAGTGACATTCATGATATTATGGGTTTTTCTTATTTTATTTAATATTTCTTCAAATTTTGAACAAATATAGACATGAAATGGGAGCATTGGATTCTCTCTAACCACTTATCCAAATTGAAACTTACCCATAATAGTTCGTGGAGTATTTCTACTTTCTGGAGTTCTAAGATGTTATTGGAGAAAATAATATAAAATTTCCTTGACTTCTGAATGTAAATGTGAAATATATTGGAAAATTTCAGAAATCATAAATACTCAAATGGCTATGGCAGAAAAGTTTTGACTACTACTCCCTCCGTTTCAAAATATAAGATCTTTTAGGTTTGTGAAGCAAATATATCTAGACATCTTTTAGTGTGTATATTCGAGTGAACTTACACACTAAAAGATGTCTAGATAAATTTACTTCACAAAGCTAAAACATCTTATATTTTAAAACGAAGCGAGTATATGACTAGTGGGCACGGCCAGTCAGTTTTGGCATGGAATGTGTTTATTGGGTCTTGTGAGAATCATTATCAGAAAAATTGTCCCTTTGTGGCAGAAAACTTTTTCCTTTTAGGCAAGTCTTCCTAAAATTTGCTACAAAATTGTAACACCCCAGGCATCAAGCTCCTACCTGGAATGCTACCGCGCTACCCTAGAATTGCTAAATATGAAATTATTCAGAAATTGGATAGACTTTCCCTTGTACGTAAGCGTATTTACAGGAAGGAATTGGTAAAAATAAGATATACATCAATGGCTTGGAAGAAACATACGCAAGATCACAATAGGTGTCGAGACAAAAAATTATATCAGCTCATACTAAGTACTACAGAAATAAGAAATTGTGTATATTATGTGAAACTATGTGAAGTGTTCAAATAGATGTGCTACACCCGTATCCCATACATATCGCTCAACTGTTACCTGGAAATCAAATAAAACATAAGAGTGAGTATGGAAATACTCACCAAGTACAACATGAACCACCTTAGAATTTTTGCTCGGAACACACAGATTTACTGAAAACTGAACTATAGGTTTTGACAGTGCTGGCTCGGAATTTATCAGCATGTTGGCTCGGAATTTACTAACAGTTGGCTCAGAGTTTACCAACCTACGACCCTTGAATTTTTAGAAGGAATAAATCGAATTGGAGGAAGTACCATTCATGAACCAATCACACTAGAAACACAATCAATAGCACAGTCAAGAATTAAGTGGCGAGGTTCGTCACGCACTTGCCTCAAACCAAACGCTCGGCTCCTGAAGCTCTCAAACATGAATCAGAACGATCTTGGCGAGAAGGACCAGCACACGCCCCCTTCAAATCGCCCCCTTCAGATGCCGGATGGACGAGGTTAAAGGACGGCCGGTGGCGGCGGGGGAACCCTAGGCAGCGGCGACAAGGATTCGTGATTTGGGGCGAGCTTTTGTGCGTGGGCGACCGGAGGACCCTGGTGGGCTTCTGATTCTCTTCCTTTTATCCTTATCCACAGTCCAAATTAAACCCAAGTTGAGTTTGTTTTTCCTCCTTTTATTTTTCATATTTCCGAATTTATCAAATGGCTATAATTAAAATGGCTCTCAAAAGTTCATCCAAATTCCCGAATTTCATCAGCTTGACAAGACGGAATCAACGGTCTTATCTAATTTTGTAGATGATCAACGGTTCAAAAATTCAATAATTGGTCAATCCTCTTATGTGTTATGTCAAAGCCGCTCTTCAATAATCCGGGGTATTACAAAAATAAGCCACAAAACTGATATATAATGATCGTTGGGAGTATTCGTATGCAAATTCCGGCAGTTTCGTGTCAGAAGGTGAGGGCTTTGCTTTCCGTTTGATGCAAGCAGCAGTTGCGTTACGTTGAACTGCAATGCATCATTGTCTATTCCTTCACGCATCACACAACCCAATCCAACGACCTAACAATCTCTAATCGATACTGCCAGCCTAAGCAAACACGAAGCCACGCAAGAACAGCCATCCAGCAATAGAAAACCACCACGTTTTGCACAAAACGCGTACTTCTCCGTCACTCGATCATCTCCAATCAAGAATCTTCTTCGCATGTTCCGTCCATTCATTTCGCACATGCATCGCTGGTAGTATTTGATTACATTGTGCAGAACCATTCAATCAAGTCCACAACAATCGATCATGGCACTGGCAGCTGCTTCTTCTTCCTCCGCCGTCTCCGTCAGGCAGCGCTCCACCGCAGCAGCCTCGGCGCCACTGCTCCAACAAGACCAGGAAAAGCAGCGAGATGCAGACGGTGATCCGATTCTGCCGCCGCCAGCGCAGCGGTCGACGCTGTACCAGGCGCTGACGTCGACGGCGAGCCTGGCGAACCTGCTCCCCACGGGCACGGTGCTGGCGTTCCAGCTCCTCGCGCCCACCTTCACCAACCACGGCGCCTGCGACGCCACCACGGCGCTGCTCACGCGGGGCCTCCTCGCCGTCCTCGCGCTCTCCTGCCTGCTCGCCTCCTTCACCGACTCCCTCAAGGGCCCCGACGGCCACGTCTACTACGGCGTCGCCACGCCCAGGGGCCTCTGGCTGCTCGACTACCCGCCCGGCGCCCCGCCGCCCGACACGGCCAAGTACAGGCTCGCGTTCATCGACGCCGTGCACGCGGCGCTCTCGGTGGCCGTGTTCGGGGTGGTGGCGGCCAGGGACAAGAACGTGGTGGGGTGCTTCTACGGCCCGTCGCCGGCGAAGGAGACGGCTGAGGCGCTGGACATCGTGCCGCTCGGCGTTGGCGTCCTCTGCAGCCTGCTCTTCGTCGCCTTCCCCACCAGGCGGCACGGCATCGGCTACCCGGTCACCAACGGAGCCGGTGGAACCAGCAGCACCACCTGAATAGATTGAACTTTAGTTCCGAGCGCATACAATTAAAGCTCGTCAAGTACTACTGCCTATTCAAAATAGTGGTATAATTATAAAGTCATTGTGAATTTGTAACGATTTAATTCTTGATCTGTTGCTTCTTTGATTCTCAAACGTCAATGTTCTGATTATATGTTATTCACGGGAAAACAAATTATTCAAATATTTTTTGGTTCCATGATCTAATCATCGACTACCGGATTCAATTGGTACAAATCTTGGTTGGAGGCATTGATTTTTCTTTCACCGTTTGACCCATATTACTTGTCGCCAACATAAATATATGTAGACACCAAAAATCCATCTAAATATATTTATATTAGCGATAAGTAATATGAATCGAAGAAAGCAGTCAATAATTTGGTGGAGTGAACAATCAATCATTTCCGTTAGCCCGGCCATCTAACAATCACTCAACGTAACAGTTGTGCGCAGTTTAGGCGAGAACATATTCAGTGATCCCACTTCTTAAATGATACCATGATACCATTCTTAAAATTTAAATTTATAAGTGTCAAAAAATTTACGAGCAAATTCGTGGATGTTCACATTTCCTAAGATTCTAGAACAAAACTCGAAATACACTAAGAGCAAGAAAAAAAGACAAATTGCTATGTGAATAGTGTCATTTTGTGTTCTTTTATTTTTGTAACACTATTGATTTGTCTTTTTTGTTTCTCCAGATATAGTTCTACTTTGGTTCTGAAACTTTTAGGAATTGTAAACATACATCTTATGAACACGTACAAATTTATTTTAGAATTTTTTGAAACTAAAAAATTCAAAGTTTTAAAGATGGTATCATGATATTATATAAGAAATGGAATCACTAGATATTTTCCCTGACAAAAGACTCGTGGAGCCCTATTCCTTCCAGGTCCATGCATGGTTCCTTAGTCCTTATGCAGACACTAGAGTAACGGCGGGCTTGATCCATGCAACCGAGAGGTAATGATAGATTTACCCACTTCAGAACGACAATTCCTATTTATCGCCTGCAGGCGCGCCAGAATGCGTCACGCCCGCGGGCATGGTTACATGGGCCACAGACCGTTAGGGCGTCGCACATTGTTTTTTTACTGTTTGCTTTTTGGATCTAGTTTTGTTATTTCTTCAGTTTTTTCCAGGTCCTTGGTTTTGTGGTTTTTTCTCCCGTATTTCATTTTAATGTCCTTTTTTTCAAAATTATGAATATTTTTTCATTTAAATGTTTTTAAAAACTTTTCAAATTTGAACAGTTTTTATGTTTGAACATTTTTTTACGTTTGAACAATTCTTAAATTTGAACATTTTTTGTTTGAACATTTTTTACAATTGAATAGTTTGTATGTTTGAATGAATACTTTTTACAATTGAATAGTTTTTATGAATATTTTTTACAATTGAATAGTTTGTATGTTTGAACATGTTTTTATGTTTGAATTTTTTTTAATTTGAAAATTTTGGATATGAACATTTCTAAAAATTTGTACTTTTTTGAAAACTTGAAAAAAATTGTTGCTTAAAACCAGATTTTTTTTCAAATCTGGATTTTCTAAAAGAAAAAATAAAAAGAAAAAACTGAAGAAGAAACGTACCTGGGCCACCCCACCAAGAAGCATTACACATGTGTCTACGGTTTTCTCTCTCAAAAAAAAACCATGTGCCTACGATATTCAACGAGTCAAGATGGTGCCAGTTAAGCTTGGGAACGTAAACACATTTGCAGCAGCTTTTACTTTTTGCTTCTAGGACTAGGGATAAAAGCGAGATCAGCATTTCCTTTTGGATATGTCCTTGTACTACCTTGCTAAGATCGTACAAGTCAGATCCCACTTGGCCAAACTAGTCTTTCTACCGAGTCAACTTGGTTGAATTTGAAGGTTTAGAATTTTCCTAGAGTGTGCAATTATAGCTAGCAGTTTTGTACTTCTGATAGAGTTTGGTTTGAGCACTATAATAGGGAAACAATGTTGTGGCACATGACACGGAAATGCACTTTGGCACCCGGGTCTAGATGCTCCCACGCCTGGGACCAACAAATCCCTGCCAAATGTAAGAGCATGTGTGTATATTTTCATGTATTGACTCAGTACACTGATTATTGAATAGTACTCTTTGGCCCACTAGCTACAGCATTTTGTACAATCTATTGCCGGTACAGGTAGTGGCTCAACAACCTAGACCAATGCTACCATCTTGGACTGTAGGCGCCTGCCTGTAACATGGCCCATGCTAGGGAGAATTCAATCGATTCAGATTGAAGTGCCCTGAACACTATTTCAAATTTGAAATCATGCGTGTGGCATGCCTTCCGAGTGTACACCTCGAGTTACCCTGTCCAATGCACATCGGTAACCACTTCTGCTTTTACCTTACCCACATGCTGCAAACACTGAAGAAAATGTGCCTGCATTGTACAAGTCATCACCAGGCAGGCTTATGCGCAACTACACACACACTTGGACAGGTTATGTCCTCAGCAGCAAATCAAAAATTGCATTACAGATTTCTGCAGAAATCGTACTCATCTATCACCGATGCTACTCCACTACAAAGTGTGGAATAGTACTCATCTATCACCAATGCTACTCCGCAACAAAGTGTGGAACCTATGTTTTATGCAAGTCACTAACTGTAATCTATAAGCACTAATCATGCAATGTACTGTACTAGAGATTTCGTACAAGTGCTATTGCGATGACTTGTTAAACCACATCGACTGTTTCTCTCTTCCTTCCTTGGCTGCTTGGGTTGGTCACCTCTGTGAGGGCATGTCGTTCTCTTGTGTCCTGCCTTCTTGCAAATGATGAATAATCTTTGTAAGGTGCTATGTCCCTGCTTGTACTTAGCCTCACAGCTTTCACCTTCTTGCAAGGAGCACCCAGACCAATCAACGGATTACCATCTGCAAACCTTCGTCCGAAATTTCTGCTCGCTTACTTACAGACCCAGCCTTTCTATCTTTGAGACAAGTCCATTTCTAGCATTTTTGTATGGCACCAATGCTACTAGGTTTTCCTTAAATAGTGACATCGGGTTTTCATATGCTTCCGCGCTAGAACTAGAATCCCCGAGCCTCACAAGTTCCATTGTATAGGCTACGATGCCTATACGTTACCGCTTTGCCCTTCTATTGATCTCCCGATAATGCCTCAAGTGATCAGGCAGCACATTTCTAGCATCCCTTGTCCATCGCTTCAATATGTGATCCTCCGGTATTTGTGCGACTACAACATAATACATCACCTAGAAACACACAAACGGCAGAAATGCTCTACCTTTTTCAGAATGGCTTCAAATAAATCGATATGAAAGCAAGGAGTCGCACTACAACTTCAGAGCATGTGCACACAGAATCCCCGTATACCATCCATTGTCATCTGTCCTTAGAAGCCTGATCATAGCCGGGCATTCGCAGCGGCATGACTTCGTATTTTCGGAGGCCGGCTTCCCCTGAAAGAAAGATTTGCACACTGCATCAGCATCGCATGCACGAGTATGGAAATCAATAAACCTTAGGGTTTCTTAGGTTATCTGAACTCACCGAGCAACCACAGACTATTTCTTGCATGCACTTTGTTTTCTCAGCATTCAGTCGGCTCTTTCCATACCTAATGCTGAAGCCGTGCTCCCATGAGTAGAGGTTGTAGAATCGTACGCCTCCCCCAAGGAATCAAAAGTTGTCCCTAAGCAAGGGTCGATGACCTCATCGCCAAGCTTCTCCGCGTACTCCCTAATCGACTTCTCAAGAGCACTTCTCCATGATGCGCATCGCGTCCTGTCTGGTGGTGCGCGCCCCACCCGCACCCTGCAAAATTGTAAGAATAACAAAAATTACGCCTTCTGATGTTTTTTACTCTCTGATTGTTTTTCTAACCACCTACATCTGGATTTCTTCAGTCCATTCGGCTTTTCATTTCACATTACTCTTCTTCCTCAGTATGTAATGAACCTAGTTTAACCCCCATCCATTATTAAGCCCTGTTAGGGGTCTCATGTTTCATAACCCAACAAAATCATTTCATTGCATCAACATCTATCATCGAAAATAACAGCTAAATCTTCAGAGAACATAAATCTATTTATCTCCGCTACCCTCTTTTTCTCTGACGGGGCAAATTTTTGGTCATCACACTGTTTTTTCATGCCAACAAATCTCTGACCAGGGGCAATGTACACCAACATTTTTAAACCTTTATAAACATGCAAGCCAGGTCGTGACCCATGTAAGATTCAGATCATCGCAGCCAACCTTTGTAAGATTTATATCATGCATGCTATCTATTTCTGCAATTTTCTAGGTATGGATGGGCCTCAGAGATCCAGATTTCTTCCGAATAGAAATAGGGCTCTGCTCATGTATTACGGAAACTCTAACGTACGATTCCAGGGTATGCACCGTCAAATTTACAGAATAAAAATCATGTGGATTTGTGTACCTATTGGTCCACCCCGGAGAGTTGGGATCAGGCTTCGGAGGCGATGTAGCTGAATCAGCCTGAGCGGCGGCGTTCAGACCGCCGCCGCCACCAACCGCCATGACGATGCCCACAGTGGACTGCTCTGGCTCCACCGAGCCCACATGGCTGGACTGACTTCCTTCACCACCCGACACCACCTTCGTCGGAGGCACCCGAGGCGACTCGTATATCGGCAAGCTGCAATTTTTCCCAATAGATCCATTCGGTCTAATTAGCAGCGCACCTAAAATTACTCATCTCTAATCGCATTCGTAAGGGGGGGGGGGGAAGTAATCGGAGATGACAAACCTGTCGATTGGATCCGAGGGGAAATCTGCAGCTCCCATGTCAGCAGGCCCCCATCCGGTCTCCGCCGCCACTCCCCATGCACCGCCGTCGCTTCCCATTAATGGGCCTTCCGATCCGCCGGAACCTTGAGATTTCGCCCGCCCACAGCTTCCTTTCAGCTCTGTTCTCACCGATTTCGATGGAGCCTAGGAGCTCAATTCCTGTGTGAGCGGCAGGGAGACGATGGGGGTGGGGCCCAGATCTAACTCGGTGATTCCCGGTCCAGGAAGACGCCGCGCACATGTTCCGTGGGTCCACTCTTGTTCACCTCGTCACCGCTTTGTCCGTTACGTCTCGCTGCGTACGTATTTCCTAATTTCCATCTCTCGACCTCCACATTCATATGTTAGAATCGTCATCACGCGGCAGGGAGTGGTTGGTCCAGCTGCCAGGTTCATCTAGACCCGGGAGTCAAAACTGCCCTCCCCACATGACATAACTATGTCTATTGGTTTAAATTCTGAATCTTGTACTTAGATAGATGAACCACTAGATTTTTCTTTTCTTTAAAACCATAGTTGAAAACATTTGCAAAGGTATCTTTTACTTCTAGGACTAGCTAGGGATCAGTAAAATCCGGGGGAGCAACATTTCCATGTTGATCTATTGGTGTGCCATGAGCCCGGCCAAAAGATTGCTTTCGTGGCCACAAGCGGTCATCATTGACATTTGCGCATCATATTTGGTTAAAACTCGAATTTGATGCACGAGTAGGCAAAGAAATCCTTTGCCGAGTGCCTTCTAGAAGGCACTAGGAAAATTTCTTGGCGGGAAAAATCAAGGGCTTGTCCGCGAATTATTGGTGCAAAAAAAGTAACTGGTGGCGCGGAGAAAAAATCAGGTGGGATGGAAAAAACTAAGATTCGTCGAGTTCCAAATTATGACACACGGTAAAGATTGACTCTGTTAGCCCGCCCGTCTGACACGCCACATGGCAGACCTATTTACCGAGTGTCGTGCTATGGCACCCAGCAAAGGTATTATGTGCCATGTCTCGTTTTTTGCCGAGTGTTCTTTATACTTTTTCCGTGTGCATGTTCTATGAAAAGTGTCGGTTCACGGCAGTGTACTACTTGCTGAGTACCCTGGGATTTGGCACTCGGCAAAGCTCACCTTGAACATCAAAGAATCGTTTTTCGGTACTACAATATTTATAAATATTCAACTTAGTCTAAATTTGGAGTTCCAAACTCATGACCCTATGCATTGGATGGATGCATATTATTCCATCCATATCCATTGGTTGTCATGTGCCTTAATTACGTACAGCCGCCATCCACACATGTCGGGCCAAGCATCACCGCGCGCGTGTTGACATGTTTTGGAAACATCACAAAGTTTTCCTTCTCCCTTCTCATGGAATACGCCAAGGATGACAACAGAACAAATCACACTGAAACTGAAACGGACGTCGCACAAATTTGGCTACTCGAAGACGTATGCGTGACAGGTGCACGCACATGAACTGGTCTGCACGAACAAGGAAAGGGATCAGATTATTTCTCAACATGATGCATGGATTGTTGGCCTGTTGCAGCCCGTGGATATAAACAGAGATGTACGTATAAGACTTCCGTGGTTTCCATTTGTGGGTATATGTATCTGCTCCGTATGTGATCCAGCTAACTTTCAACAAGATGCAGGACACCCCAAACCGCATACCGCATGCATACGTCTACCGGTCTAACACTCCTCTGTGCGTCTCTATCTACTTTCTTATTTTAGCCGTACGACTGAATAGCTCGCACGATAAGTATATACATGTACATGCTATGTGTGATCTGGGAATCAATGCACATATTTGGCCATGTGTGTGGGTTGAAAAATGCAGTGATTTATTTTGTGCATATTTACATGTGGATATAATGCGACCAGCTTTAATCAGCATGCTGCGCTGCCTTAAAATTGGTGACATCTACTTGAGAAGTATAGTTATGTTGTAACTAAATAACGCTGCCACAGACCCTCAGCGAATTAATGCTCTACAAAGATACTCCCTTCATCTCAGTTTTTTAGGCTCATCCGAAATGTGTGAGTGGATTAGAAATTTTGTTGAGAAAGGAAGTGTGGGCATTAGAGTTAACAATGGCATATATAGGTCATCATTTCCAAACTAGAAATAGGCTTGCGCCCCGCTATATTAATATAGAAACCACATGGTATAACAAACTGTTGATGCCCTCAGCACAAGCAAGCCCAAAAAAGAGAGATAAAAAGAAAAGAAAACAATTTCGTGACAGGGGATCGACGAAAACGAAAATGACCCGCAACTGGTGCGCCCTCTGGAGAATTCCCACCACGCTCCTAGCACTATGAAGCGCCGCGTATCAAGCAACACCTACAAGAAAGAAAGCAACGACAATGTCACTGCTGCCCGGACATATCCTAGGGTTTCTCCCGATATGCTACAGGGAGTGGGAAAGAGGTACACCTTCCTAAAGGGCGACACCCGCAGTCGTCACCACGTCGGTATCGAGACGAAAGGGATTTCTCCCGACCTCCAAAAAATCACACCCTAGACGATCTGTAGCGCTCCACCATTCCACACACCAGCGCACACTAAGGTTTTGCAATCACCATCGTCGCCTCACCATGGCCCATGTTGCAAGACTAGCCTGACCGATAAGAAGGAACTCCTGCAAGGGAGGCAGTACAATAGCATGCTGATGACACTAATCAAGTGTGCCAATTTATTGGGACTCCAAGTGCAAAGAGATGTGGCAAGAGAATTTTCCCCACAAGGGTAACTCGGGGTTAATATCAGACTCTCGGGCAACAGTCGGAAAGTTTCTTTTAGCCTTATCTAGCAACTTGCAAAACAAGTACTTTGTCTTGTGTCCCAACTCCACCGTGTGGTTGTCAAGCACAAGGCTTCAGTATTAGTAAAACTAGATGATGCCCCGTGCGTTGCAGCGGGACACTCAATCCATAAACCTTAAACTGCATATAAGAAAACACACAAAGGAAAAGATAAAATGATAGATACTATTAAATTAAGGGATATTGTGGAGCCGTTCACCAATCTAAATTGTATGTTACTTTAAATATATAGTTTAGATAAGTATTTGAATAAGGATATGTGTAGGAAGGTTCAATATTCTTCACCTCGCATGTTGAACGACGAACAATATAAAAAATGGCTAAATGGTGCATGCCTTCTTTATGGATTTATTATATAATTCTTGAAAAAAATAGAAGTGTGAGTGCATAAAATATACATTAACAGGAATATTTGCAATATATATGTGAACAGACTTAGCTATCAGTATACACATTCATCTTCCAGACTACATCTTAGTAGGTAAATAAAAACTGGCTGAATATCACTGAAAAAGACATAATCGTGAGAAGTACTTGCATAGAATGATAGAACTGAGCAGCCATATGCATAGAAGCCCCGTTTTAGACTGATGGTCCAGGCAGTCTGAGGGTTGATGACCGACTTTGGACAACATCGACCAGGATGTATATCATGATAGATAAGCGGACACAATTATATCTGTAAAATAAGCTGGACAGAGCCGTGAGTTTCAGACACTGCATGATGAAAACAGCAGGTGTTTCTTTTGTTATTTGCTCTTATCACTCTTAACATCCAAAAAGGGGGAAAAATGCAGTAATTCAGTAATGTATATCTAACGGGTGCACATTGAGAGTACACGGAAAGGAGAACCTTCATCCACAATCTTCGATGCACGAAAGCATGTCAGCTCACATGTGAATTTTACAAAGCACCTGGTAAGCAAAAAGGATGAGAAGTAGATTTTGACATTTAGTAGATTAACAATACATACGGCAGCAGGTGGAAGCTTTACTAATGATATGCCAACATAACCAATCTGAATACATAGGCAGAGAGCTCAGTTTACCTATTACCGTGGCAATCCTCAGTGACTAAAGAAGTATACAACGACAATGGCTAGAGAGATTCAGGAGGCCTCACTAATATTGGAGGACAAAGCAATTACATGCATAGATAGAGAAAAATTTCTGCAGTGGCTGTTGATAGATTCACTGTTGTTCTTTCTGACGATGAGGGGTCATCACACAAAGATATGGCGGCCTGCTATTTATAGGAAGAGAGAAGAAGATGGAGTGAAGGAGAAGATATAATTGTGAATTTAATGGGAAGGGGAGAAGACAGCGTCAGATTTTGGTGGACCTGATCGACTGCCCGTATGCGTGCATCAGTTTCCTGCTCACTTAATTCTTATGGAGATCATGGGGGAATTGAAGATTAATTGCTTCGTCTTGAAGATCACGGAGAAGGGGAATCGGCTGGTTGCACATGTCGATGAAGAAGACAATAGAAATGGGCTGGCCCATGTCATTTTGCAAGGCTTCATTGTTTGCGGGCTGAACTGGGCTTCATGTGCTGGTTCTCGTTATAATTGTAGCGATTTTTTTAGCATCGCACGGATTGATCAAATCTATGGAAACTGAACAGGAACGGGCAGCGCAAGGGAATATGGTGACGTGGACTCACCAGAGAGCAGAAAAATAAGGTAGTGGGGGACTCTTATATAGATATTCGTCTTGAAGATCACGGAGAAGGGGAATCGGCTGGTTGCACATGTCGATGAAGAAGACAATAGAAATGGGCTGGCCCATGTCATTTTGCAAGGCTTCATTGTTTGCGGGCTGAACTGGGCTTCATGTGCTGGTTCTCGTTATAATTGTAGCGATTTTTTTAGCATCGCACGGATTGATCAAATCTATGGAAACTGAACAGGAACGGGCAGCGCAAGGGAATATGGTGACGTGGACTCACCAGAGAGCAGAAAAATAAGGTAGTGGGGGACTCTTATATAGATATAAAAGATAAAATAAAAGTAAATAACTGAAAGTTAATTGAAAGAAAGTAAACTAAACTAAAAAGTAAACTACTGCTGAAAATTAAAGTTTTTTTAGGTTTTGTTTATGGTTGGAGAAAGTAAAAGTGTTTTTGTTATTTTCGGATTTAATTATAGTAGAAAATGTAAAAGCAGCCAGAAGTATGTAAACAATATTTCTTATGGTTTCAAATGGACCGTAGTTCATAGGTTCACTTGTCTACTCTCTCATAATATTATGTGGAACTATTTCTCTTGGACTACGATTTAGTAGGTCCTCCTCTACTATTGTCAGTGCGTTTTCTGATGCAGACTGGACATATGATAGGAGATCTACAGGTGGCTTTGCTGTATATGTGGGATCAAATCGTGTCTCATGGAATGTTAAAAAGCAAGCCACAGTGTCAAGGTCTAGTACAGAAGCTGGGTACAAGTCTTTGGCTAATGCTACAGCTTAAGTAATATGGGTACAAACTCTACTTGCTGAGTTGGGAGTATCGTAGTCCAAAGCGGCAATCTTATGGTACGATAATATTGAAGCAACATATCTTTCAACTAATCCTGTGTTTCATGCTAGAACTAAGCATATTAAAGTGGATTGTCATTTTGTTTGAGAAAGAGTTTAGCTCAGAAATTGTTGGACATACGGTTCATATCTTCACGAGATCAGGTTGCTGATGGTTTCACAAAGTCACTATCTACTAGATAGTTAGAGTGTTTCACCGCAATCTTAATTTAGATAAGTTACAATTGAGGGGGGTGTTAAACATAGGTGATTAGGGCTGATGTGTAACCGTGTAGGAGTTGAAGTCTAGGGTGGTATCGACCCAAGGACCTGACCGACACGGGATTGCAACCTTGTATGATCGCAGAGCACCAGCGACCCTATTGGGCATCGCTTCCACAATATTAGATAATGTGGATATAAAATTTCACCCTTTGTTTTATACGGAAGTGGTGTGTATGAGCCATCACCAATCCAAAATGGTAAAGATACCTGCGTTAAAAATTTCCGAGCGTTAAAATGGTATGATATTTGTTTGGCAATTTTTGAAAAAACAAGTTATACATAAATTTTATAGTGAATGGAAAAAACATATGAAAGTTGGTGGTAAGCATCAAGCATTCATGTTCCCACGAAATTGCATTGCAACCGCTATAAAAGCCTGCGCATACTACCCCCATCAACCATTTCTTCCGTAACCGCACTCATATGTTAGGATGACGCAGTTGGACATGGATAAACTCATGTTCTCTCCAGAAGCATTGCTCTCTCTCGTACTCTGCTTCTTCCTACTAGGACACTACTACTTGTCAAGACAATCAGCGAGCAAATCCAAGAAGCAAGACGGCGATGGCCGCCGTCTTCCTCCCTCCCCTCCAAAGCTCCCCGTCATAGGCCACCTGCACCTGATCGGCCGCGACCCGCACATCTCCCTCGCCAGCCTCTCCAGGAAGCACGCCGGCCCTGACGGCCTCATGCTCCTCCACCTCGGCGAGGTGCCCAACGTCGTCGTCTCCTCTCCGCGCGCCGCCGAGGCGGTCCTTCGCACGCACGACCACGTCTTCGCCTCCCGCCCCTCGACCACCCTGACTGACGTCTTCCTCAGCGGCCCCTCCGACATCGCCCTCGCCCCCTACGGCGAGTACTGGCGGCAGGCGAGGAAGCTCGTCACCACGCACATGCTCAGCGCCACCAAGGTGCGCGCGTTCCAGGACGCCCGCGAGGAAGAGGTGCGCCTCGTGCTTGCCAAGGTTCGGGCGGCCGCCGCCCAGCGCGCCACCGTCGACATGTCCGAACTGCTCGCTGCCTACACCAACGACTTCGTGTGTCGCGCCGTATTCGGGAAGTTCTTCCGAGAGGGCGGCCGGAACGAGCTCTTCCGGGAGCTCATCGCGGGGCAGGCCGCCGCGCTCCCGGTTTTCAGCCTGGAGGATTGCTTCCCCAGCTTGGCCAAGGTCGGCCTGCTCCGGCGGGTGGTGCTGGCCAAGCCGAGTAGGCTGAAGAAGAGGTGGGACGACATGCTCGACAAGATCATAGACGACCACGCAACCAACTCAACGTCGCAAGAGTACGAGCAAGAGCAACAACATCAAGTGGACCGTGACTTGATAGATGTCATCCTCTCCCGTCAAGACGAGTATAATCTCACTAGAGACAACGTCAGGGCCATCTTGATGGTAAAACTTAATTTCTAATTTCTCTGGATTTCACGATATGATATTGTTGTCAAATAATTAAATATTAAATCATCTTAATCAATGTTTTTGCTGCTTACTAATTTTAATTCTTTTGCATATTCGACCAGGACATGTTTGCGGCGGGCACAAACACGTCATACATCGTCCTCGAATTCGCCATGGCGGAGCTCATACGTAAGCCACACCTCATGTCAAAATTCCAGGCCGAGGTGAGGAGCAAAACACCGCAGGCACAGCAAGACGTGAAGGAGGACGATCTGAGCGGCATGGCCTATCTCAAGGCCGTGGTGAAGGAGACGCTCCGGCTGCACCCGCCGGCCCCGCTCCTCCTCCCGCGCCTCTCCATGGCCGAGTGCGACGACGTCAACGGCTACGCGATTTCCGCCGGTACGCGTGTCATCGTAAACGCATGGGCTCTCGGCAGAGATGAAGGGTCGTGGGGGGAGAAGGCACACGAGTTCTGGCCGGAGAGGTTCGTCGTGGACGGGGACACCATCGCTGCCACCGACTTCAAGGGGAAAGACTTCCACTTCCTGCCGTTCGGCGCCGGGCGGAGGATGTGCCCCGGGATGAGCTTCGGCATGGCCACCGTGGAGGTCATGCTCGCCAACCTCGTCTACTGCTTCGACTGGGAGCTCCCACTCGGAATGCGGGAGGAGGACGTTCGTCTGACCGAAGTGTTCGGAATGCCTATGCGTCGGAAGGATAAGCTCGTTCTTGTGCCCAAAGTACCACAGGTTGCCAACACTGCATAGTACTACTAGCCAGTATACCTGTTGTCTCAAAATGTACCCGGTCTCAGATATAAAAATATAATTATTCTGCCAGAAAATAATCAAGGCGTACAATAATAAAGTTTATAGTGAAAGCATATCTTGAAGATCCTTCCGAGTGACACGTACGTAACATGTGCAACTCAAGTGTTCTCAAAGTGCTTTCAGTTTGGAGCAGCCCAGCGCATTATAGAAACTGGTAGGCTACATTTCAGTACCCAACGCATTATAGAAACAAAAAATATCTATCTGTCTATCTATCTATCTATTATTATTATCTACTATATACTAAAAGCACAATACGGAGATCTAAAATAAAGACACCACCTTAATCCACATCATCGAAATTATTTTAACTGTTAGATCAGTAATTTACGGCTAAGATTTAACGAACAATTACGTAACTTTATTATTGACCCGTGCCTAACACGTACGCTCAGCCTAAACAATACTTTTTGTTGAGCCGAACACCTATATTTGGTGGTTCTTCCTGGCAGCCAGGCCGGTTGTACAATTTGAAAAAAAAATGTCTAGATATGATGGCACGTGCAAAGCAAAGGCACTGTACAATTTAAAAAAGAGATAATCATGCTCAACTCACTATACCGTGTCAATACGTGACCAATGGTAGGGTTAATATTATTTTGGCCTGAGCACGACATGGAGGTTTGGGTTGTCATGCATACACAAGTCATTGATGACATCAGCAAATCAATACAATTCTATGAAATTTTGATGGCTTCTACAGTGAATATTTATAAATTATTGTGATAGCCTGTTCATAAATAATAGCAATTTTCAAGAACTATTTGGTATCAGTTTTCTAATAACTAGCATGGTAGCCCTCGCAAATGTGAGGGCATCATCTATAGATGATTAAAAGTGTTTGAAATAAATAGTTTTATTAATATCATGCTATTTTCCATTATGTGATAGTAAGTTTTTTTACATTTATCGCAAATATTTTGGTGTAAAAATATCATGTATGTTGTGGGCAAATGATTGGCATGCCTATGTTGAAACACACATGTAAGTGATACTGAATCTGTAAACTGAACTATAGTTCTTAAATGATTTTGGTAACTGTATGATGTTATTTTTTTGAATAAAATTCGTTGAACTAAGATAAAATGGATCCTTAATAGGTAGGTCACCTTAATACGGTGAATCATCTTGTTATGATGCTTCTTTCTTTCATTATTTACTCCATGACACAATGTGTAATGGTTTGGAAAAATAAGCCTGGCTAAATTTGGAACATTTTTTCTATCATGAATATACTGCTAAGGATAAATTATTATCTCCTAGTAATATTAGTTAACATGTTTATATACATTAATAGTAGAAGTATGAATCTAAGTTTTCCAGACTTATCCTGGTCATGGTTCTACACGCCCGATAACATGTATTTCCTATGTTATGCAAAATGATATTGATCAGCCGTCAATTTCATAGTGCAATTGAAATGACATATTTTTTTCTTATGTTTATTTAATTTGTTACATGGGAAAGACACATACAATAATCCAAATATATTTACCGTACGAATCAAGTAAAATCTGCCAAGAATTCATAAGAATTAAGTGTATGCTTTTTAAGTCCTCCTACAAAAAATAGGATTGACACACCGTGTGGATACATAAATATGAAACATCTCAAGCGGATATCTTTGCTGACTTAGCCATGTGTGCATCATTAAGCCAAAATGATGTATATATGAGGTACGTTCTGTAGTGTGCCGACTAACGTTTTGTTTCATATTAAGTCTAAATATTTCTTTAGTGGACGAACATTCTCATCATAGAGAGAATATGTGACTCACCTTGTGTGTATCATTTTTTGGGTACATTTCAGGGTCAGAGACGTTCTCGTTGATAGTGCGACAAATATCGTGACTTTATTAATCTTAAATTCCACGACGTAAACTCGAAACTTCTGCATGTGTTTTGTGAGAGTGTTCACATGGTGACATTTGAATAAAATTTTCATTTATGTGTACTCAATCATGGAAAAAAATATATAGATAGTGCGACTAATGTCTTGACTTCATTAATTTTCAAATTCCACGACCCGCGTTTCGTGAATGCGTTGGTTTGAAATTTTTGTTATTTATTTGTACTCAGTCATAGAAAAAACATAATCCTCCATTCACAATTACCATATATTCTAGGTTTAGACAAAATAAACTTTTACAAACAATATATATACGTAATTATATCAATATTGAAAAATTTAATTCATTATTATTAAAGTGATCATAAAATCTATTTTCATATGAAATTGGTATTATGGATATTAATATTTATTGCTACATCTTTGGTCAAATTTTACTATATAAACTCAGGGCAGTGTAAAAAAGCAAAGAAAGTATACATACCTATTATTGCTACAATTTATATATTTTTAAAATTTGTTCATATCTTAGTTGCTCTTATCCTTTGCCATCACGTGTGAGCTATAACGTCTCAGCTAGATTTTTTTCCCTTGCAGCGTTAACGCTCTACCTTAGTTTTTTTTCTTTCTTGTAGCTAATCACGTTCCAACCAAGTTAGGATCTCGTACTTGACTGGTTTCCTAACAGATTAAGCCGACCCTTGCATGTAATGCGTACATGCGGCCGATTAGATCCGCTATTTTTCCTTTCTTTTTTTCTTTTTTTATCGTGTATGTTGCCTGGCAGATTTTATACGTCCGATTAGATTCACTTTTTTTTTGTACATGTATGTCCGTGGCAGGTTTTACGTGACAATATTTGCGTAACACCTATATTTCTTATAAATCTTAGCCATTGAAATTAATTTTAATGGACCATATATTTTAAGCCTATGTGGATTAACGTGATGTCTTTATTTTAAAACCCCGTATTGTGCTTTTAGTATATAATAGATGACTATTAGTGGATTAATGGATTTTAAAATATTTGTGTTAGCAAAGTTAATTTTGTGTCATAAATATATGCAATTTCTACAAAATATGTGTCCTCCATTTTCTAATACTGATTACTAATAAATTTTATAATATTTATATTAGCATAGTTAAATTTTTGTCATTATATTTTCTTGAATATGTAAACATCATATTTACAAATGGAATGAGCATGTGTTTTGGATTAATTCGAAAATTGGCATTTTCTGAAATACGTAAAACAAAATGTACAATAGAACATAGAAAAGTATTCTTTTGTAGATTGGTTAGTTTTATCAACATGCATCGACTAAGTTTTTGACAGAAATGAGAAAACATGAATAGAGAGGCGATCACATGCGTAGTTGATAGATGCTAGATGTGTCATTGAAATAGTCGATTTTGATGAACTTTACATGTGCCTTTTGGGACTTAAGGAAGTTTTTGAAAATAGAGGCAAAAGCTTTGCCCCAATCGATTAATTAAGAAGGAGTTTTACAGAAGATAATACAAACCACCCATGGAGATCAAAAGCCTACTCTCCCGGCAAAAGGTCACCCAAGTGCTTAGCGCCCGCCAAAACCCACAAGCGGGCTTTCCTCTTAATGTTTTTTAGAATCATAAAAAGTGGCACGTGCTTATTGCAGAAGACTCTCGCATTATGCTCATTCCAAATTCCCTAGGAGACTAGCAAGGCAAGAGATGCCATGGCCTTGAGGTTTGTAGTAGCACCATCCGTCAAAGGAGCTCCCCCAAAGCTTTATGGGAAGACCTTGCCAAAGGATTGGACTTAAATTGGGAATGCCAATCCACTCTCTGATAAGGGTCCAAAGGCACACGCAGAAGCGGAAATGCACGAAGAGATGGTTGGTCGGCTCCAAAGTTTGCTTGTAAAGAGGACAAAGCCCACAATTATCCCAACCCCTCTTCTCCAAACGGTCCGCTGTCCAAATCTTATTTTGGAAGGCAAGCCAAGCAAAAGATTTAATTCACGAGGAGCCCAAGCCCTCCACACCGTCTTGTATAAAAAGGATGCGGCCGCCTCTATAAATTGTAACGCATACGCCGACTTTGCCGAATATTTCCTATTTTCCGTTAACTTCTAAGAAATTTGTCTTCCATAGATTCATCAAAATGCACGTCTTGGATGGCGCTCCAAAGTCCCATAAATTGTGTGTGGTGCTCAAGGGTAAAAGATTCTCCCAAGGCAATATTCCCTATATACATATACTAGCCTAGGAGCAAAACATGCAAAATATTCTAACACCAAAGCATGGGACTTTAGAAAGATAACCCACAAATACGGACACTCTGCAATGCAATATCATGGTACAAATAAATATTAAATACTAATAAATCAACTATAAGACCATGTTTCCAAATATGTTGCAATTTTAAGAAAAAATGATATGCCACCATGCATATACATTTTCCTTACCTTGCAGATTGTTTGGGGCAATTTGGGTAAGATCAAATATTAGATAGGATCTATGATATCATTATTATTTTAAAAGCAAAACATGCTCAAATATTCCTAAAAAATTTGACAACAAACATCCGTGCTATATATGGAACCTCCAAAGATTGCAGCTTCAAATTCGACATACACGAAGAGAACAAAAAAAAGATAAAATCAGGATGTGGATAGTGTGACATACTATTCACGTAAAGATGACACTATTCAAAGTAGACTATCTTTTTTGTCTGTACATCTGTAGGTCGAATTATAATTTTTAATAATATTTTTATGAGCTGATCCTATGATCTCACCTAATGCAACGATTCTATACAAGTCTTCCCCAGAGTTGTTTAGAGGACCCGTGCAAGACAACATAACTTTTCATGCCATACATTCAAAATTTGTTCGCTAGATTTCAACATCACATGAATGTCGAGTGGTTTAACATATTTAGGTCAACCAAAAAGCTATTTATGTAAATTTGCAAAAAAATAGTTACCATGTAACAGCCTTTTCTTAGAAAAAGGGATGTGATAAATGATATGAACAAGATTAACAAATACATAGAGATGTGATCCATATCATTAATAGAAATACCTCACTAGAAGTTTTTCCAATTAGTGTAAACTATCGTAATACATCCATGGGAAGGCTTCCGTTCCATAATCCGCGATCAACAGGCCATGATCAAAGGAGAAGATACTAAGTCTACTTATTGGATGGGAGAAATAAAAAAATTAGCAGCGCAAATGGGCGGGTCACGTTGCTAGTTATTATTATTATTTTATTATTATATACTAAAAGCATAATACAGGGGTTTAAAATAAAGACACCACATTGATCCACATCATCAGAATTATGTTGACATTTAGATCTAAAATTTACGGCTTAGATTTAACAAAAAGTTATCAGTTACGTAACATATTTGACTCGGCCCAGGTTCAACTAAAATGTGTCACGTACCCGGTTTCACCAAACGAAAAATATTAGCACGTACATAGCAAGGAGACGTGTTGGTTGTAGACAGTTTAAAAAGTTTGTGTCCCCAGTTTAACAAAAAAAAAGCACGTACGTGATGGTCATGGACTGTTTTAAAAAAAGTTTGGGCACACAGACATGTCAATTGTAGAGTTTTAGTAAAAAACTAATAAGTTAAAATTTTGTATGGTCTCCATCGTTTCTTTCCTAAGACTATAACAAACTTAGAACGGAAAAAAGAGTTTGTGCACAATACGCCATGCTAATGTATACGGCATGCGCTCAGATGTTATAATAAGACTATTAGGTGCAAATATATACGTGCACGTAACATATGTTAAACTATAAAAATATACTTATTTATTAATGTAAAATGAGTATATGAAAATAATCAAGAGCTAATTGTATTGTGAAAATTGAGAGTATAAAAATCATTTCAACCGAAGTATGCATTTAAACTCACATCCAGATATCCAACTTAAAGGAAACTGGCAAAGATAGAAATGCTAGATGATCTTCTGGCTTAAAATTGAGAGTATAAAAATCATTTCAACCGAAGTATGCATTTTGCTTAGATTGGATGGTTGTTCAATATGGTCACATATTTGACACAATTGATAGAAATTGATAGAAATTATAAAAAACATAAACAAATATTGAGATGAGTTCAAACCTCATATATACTTTGCTCAAACCATATATTATGCAGATGTGTGATGAGAGCTACTCATGTGAGAATGGATTGTGTGTAAGACGGACAATGTTTAAAAATAGACAACTTGAGAAGTACAAATCTGGTTGTTTAGTCCAAATTTTGATGGCTACTTATAGAAGTTAAAAAGAGAGATACTTTAGGAATTTCTACATCTATATATCTATCAAGCTGATAGACTTTTTAATTTGTAAATTGCTTGGCGGCGCGGTGTTGATGATGTAAATGACAGACCAGTTGGAAACCCCAAGAGAAGGTATGATGAGCACAGCAGCAAGTTTTCACTCAGTAAGAAACCAAGGTTTGTCAGTCCAGTAGGAAAAAGCCAAACTCCAGAAGGTGATGCCTGCTAGCTTAGTGACACTCCAACAAGGGCGCCGTTAACGATTCTTGTTAGCGCGTCTTCAACTAGTAGCAACGCGAAACCTGCATACAACATAACCAAGAACTTTGCTCCCAACTTACGATGAGGTTGTCAATCTCACCGGTTTGCTGTAAACAAAGCAATGAGTGTATCGAGTAGAAAGCAATAGTAGTATGCGAGAAAGTAAACAGTGCGAGTAAAGTAAACAGGTAATAGCAATGTAAAGGAAATTGGACCGGGGTCCATAGTTCACTAGTGGTGTCTCTCTATAAGATAAATAACAACATGCTGGGTAAACAAATTACAGTTGGGCAATTGATAGAATAAAGATAATGTGCATATGTCAAGAGGATCACTATGAGATTCACTCTGGGCATTACAACAAAATAAATAGACCGCCATCCAACTGCATCTATGACTAATAATTCACCCATGGGGAATCATCCGAGGACCCCATAAATATTAAGTTGCGAACAATAGATAATTCCATTAAGCAAAGTGTGTAATGTAAACAAAGCATATGTCCTTGGACATAAGAATATTGTTTTCTCCCTAGTGGCAACAACACATCTACAACCTTAGAGGTTTCTGTCACTCTCCCAGATTAAATAGAGGCATGAACCCAACTATCAAGCATAAATACCCCCTCTTAGAGTCACTAGTATCTACTTGGCCAAGATAGCTACTAACAACGGAGAGCATGCAAGATCATAAACAACATAGAGATAACATAAGATAATATTCAGCACATCAACTTAATCATAACACCAATATTCATCGGATCCCAACAAACACAACATGTAGAATTACATAACGGTGATCTCGATCATGTAAGGCAGCTCACAAGATCTAAACATGAAGCACATGGTGGAGAAGACAACCATCTAGCTACTGCTATGGACCCATAGTCCAAGGTAGACTACTCACTCATCGCGCCGGAGGCAAGCATGACGATGAAGAAGACCTCTGGTGGCGATTCCCCTCTCCGGCAGGGTGCCGGGAAGAGCTTCTGGACCCTCCCGATCTCGGGTCAACGACGGCGGCGGATTATGGAACAGTGATCGGGTGTTTAGGTTTTTCCCGTTGGGGGGTCTTTATAGGCGAAGGGGCGGCGTCAAAGGTGGACCAGGGTGGCCTCACCACAAGTGGGCGCGGGCCAGGGGCAGGCCACGCCCCCTGGTGGTGTGGCCACCCTGTGGCCCGTCTTCGCCTCCTCTTCGTTCTTCTGGAAGCTTCGTTAAATATCTGGATGTTCGACTTTTGTTTCGTCCAATTCCGAGAATATTTCCTGTGTAACTTTTCTAAAACACAAAAATAGCAGAAAACAGGGAACTGGCACTGTGGCATCTTGTTAATAGGTTAGTTCCGGAAAATGCATAAAAATGCCACGAAGTGTAACAAAACACTAAGCAAATGGTGTATAAACAAGCATGGAGCATAAAAAATTATAGATACGTTTGAGACGTATCAAGCATCCCCAAGCTTAACTCCTGCTTGTCCTCGAGTAGGTAAGTGATAACAAAGAATAATTTTTGAGGTAACATGCACCTATACAATCTTGATCATCTATGTAAGCATTAAGTGCTGGGATCAAAAGAACTTAAAACATGGGCATGAAAGATATAATCTTGATAGAAGAAACTTAGCAACTGATATGTCCAATTTGCATCACTATTTTGTATCATAATTTACTGTTATTCATTGATATATTTCATATTTAGATATGATACTTATGTTATTTCCTTTGCTTTCACATGTTTGATGATCATCGGAGGAGTCGCTGACGGAGTCAGGATTCTGCTGGAAAAAGGACCATCAAGAGACCATATTTTGAAGATCAGGAAAATTCCAGAAAAATACCCAGAAATTATAATTTCCCAGAAGACTCGGGAAGCCAGAAGGAGGAGTCGAGAGGAGCCAGGGGCCCCACACGCCAGGGTGGCGCGGCCAGCCCTCTGGCCGCGTGGGCCCTGCGTGAGGCCGCCCTGGCCCACCTCTGGTCTCGCCCCTCCGCGTACATCATCGTCCCCGAAAACCTAAGTCAAAGGGGGGGCTTAGAGTTAGACACAGCCGCCTCTGTGGGGCGGAGAACACAGAGAGAGAAAAGCTCTCCGGCAGGGAGAAATCTGCCGGGGAAATTCCTTCCCGGAGAGGGGAGATCGTCGCCATCGTCATCACCATCGCACCGGACTTCATTGGGATCATCATCATCATCTCCATCACCAGTACCTCCATCTCCATCGTCACCACGCCATCCCGCTGTAACATCTTGAGTTGGATCTTGTTATATTCATAGGGGAAACTTTCCCGGTGTTGATTACTCTTGTAGTTGATGCTATTGAGTGGAACCGTTGAGTTAAGGTTTATGTTCAGATTGTTATTTACCATTATTTCACCTCTGATCATGATCCATATGATGTCTTGTGAGTAGTTCGTTTAGTTCTTGAGGACATGGGAGAAATCAAGATGTTAGTAGTGAATTATTGTTGAGAAATATTTAATGGTTTGATATTGTTGTGGTGCTATTTCACTAGTGGTGTCATGTGAACGTCGACTACATGATACTTCACCATTTATGGGCCTAGTGAGATGCATTGTGTATTTGGCTACCGATTGTGGGGTTGCTGGAGTGACAGAAACCTAAACCTCCATTGGGAAACCATTGCACCAGGGAGCGTAGGATCTTAGAGTTTAAGGCTGTGGTTAGATTTATCTTAATTACTTTCTTGTATTTGCGGATGCTTGCAAGGGGTATAATCACAAGTGTGTATTTATCCTAGTAAGGGTAGTGCGCTAGCATAGGTTCACCCCCATAACACCTATCAAACCAATAAATACTATTGGCTCTATGAAGCGAAAGCTCTTGACAGAAACTCCCGTGTGTCCTCGAGAACGTTTGGTTATTATAAGTACACAACTGGCTTGTCCTTTGCTGAAGAAAGGATTGGGCCACTTGCTGCAATTGTTACTACTGTCTTTTATTTACTCGCACTTTATTTACTCGTATTACCAAATACACCTGGAAACCTGTTTGCTAGTATTTACAGTGATTCCTTGATCAAAACTGCTCATCAACACCTTCTGCTCCTCGTTGGGTTCGACACTCTTATTTACCGAAAGTACTATGATACACCCCCTATACTTGTGGGTCATCAAGACTATTTTCTGGCGCCGTTGCCGGGGAGTGTAGCGCTATTGAAGAGTGGAATTGGAAAAGGTAACCGTCACTGTGAGTATTGTTTTTATTTTGTCTTTTATTTTTGTTTTACTCTGCTATGGAGAACTCTCCATTTGGTTTCTTATTTGGAAACACTACTACTACTACTGCTGCACATGCGGAGGAACCACCACCGCCGCCGCCTGCTGAAATTGATCCTTTTAAAATACCTATGAAAATTGTTGGGCGTATTATGGATAACTGCTATTCAGGAGATGGAACTGTCCATCCGGGTGATCACTTATTATTTATACATGAATTATGCGAGTTGTTCAGATGTGCAGGTATTTCACCAAGCCAGGTTAAGAAGAAATTATTCTCATTATCATTGAAAGGCAGAGCTGAAGAGTGGTATCGACTACTCCAAGATGGTCCATCTATGGCATGGGAGGATATTATGCCTCTCTTTTATTCCAAGTTTTATCCTCCAAGTGAAATTCATAAAGACCGTAACTGGATATATAATTTTTGGCCTCATGATGGAGAGAGTGTTGCCCAAGCGTGGGGGAGATTGAAGTTACTAATGCTCAAATGCCCCATTCATGAGCTCCCCAATAATATTGTTATTGATAATTTTTATGTGCGGCTTACTCTTCCCGATAAGGATTATTTGGATGCTTCTTGCTTTGGATCATTTACTCATATGAAAGAAGATGCTAAGTGGAAACTTCTTGACCGTATACAAGAGAATGCTGAAGGTTTGGAAAACGACAAAGGTAGGAAGTCAGGTATAAACTATGATTATGAATGCATTAAATCTTTTATGGGGACTGATGACTTTCATAGTGTTAGCGCTGCTTATGGTCTTGATTCACAAATACTTGCTAATTGTCTTAAGGCTTTTGCCTCTTATCTTGATGTTCCAAAGAAAGATTGGAACAAATATCATGCGCCTTATAAAGACTCTATTAGTCATATTCCTGCTGCAGCTACTGAAGTTTGTACTGTTGATAGCATTGTGCCTGAACCTTATTTTGAGAAGACACCTTTTCCTGCTAAGGTAAAGAAGTATTCTACTTTGGTAAGTGTGTCTAATAAAAGTACTAAAAAAGCTGCAGAACCTGATGAGCAAATTACTATTAAGTCTCCTGTAGCTATATTGAAGGATCTTGTTACTAAAGATGTAGGGGATGAGTATATTCTTTTTTGTGAAGATGCTTCTAACATTCTTTCACATCCCAAAAAGCATAGGAAAGCAAGTGTTCCTGTTATTTCTGTCAGGATTGGAGATCATTGCTATTATGGTTTATGTGATATTGGTGCTAGTGCGAGTGCTATTCCCTTAGAGCTTTACCAAGAAATTATACACGAGATAGGCGCTTGTGAACTTGACGATATTGATGTGGTTGTTCAGCTTGCTAACTGCTGCGTTTGATGGAGTGTGGTTAACGTGGGAGCAGACCGTCCTTGTGCGTGGTGGATGACCAGCCCGTTGGGAACCCCAAGAGGAAGGTATGATGAGTACAGCAGCGAGTTTTCCCTCAGTTAAGAAACCAAGGTTTAATGTCGATCTTGAAGAGGAGAGATGGCGACGACTGAAGGTGATGCAGACTGGCTTAATAACACTCCAACAAGGGCGCCATTAACGATACTTGTTGACTCGTCTTCGGCCAGTAGCAACGCGGAACCTGCACACACACAAACAAATACTTTGTTCCCAACTTGCGATGAGGTTGTCAATCTCACCGGTTTGCTTGAAACAAAGATTATGAGCGTATCGAGTGGAAAATAATATAGTATGCGAGTAAAGTAAACAGTACGAGTAAAGTAAACAGGTGATAGCAATATGATGTAAATAGGACCGGGGTCCACAGTTCACTAGTGGCGTCTCTCCATAGATAAAATAACACATGCTGGGTAAACAAATTACAGTTGGGCAATTGATAGAATAAAGATAACGTGATATGTCAAGAAGATCACTATGAAATTTACTCTGGGCATTACAACAAAATACATAGACCGCCATCCAACTGCATCTATGACTAATAATCCACTCCCGGGGATATCAATCCGAACACCCCAGTAGTATTAAATTGCGAACAACAGATAATTGCATTAAGCAAAGTGTGTAATGTAAACAAAGCATATGCCCTTGAGCATATGAATGTTATTTTCTCCCTAGTAGCAACAGCACATCTACCACCTTCGAGGTTTCTGTCACTCCCCCAGGTGAAATAGAGGCATGAACCCACTATCGAGCATAAATACCCCCTCTTGGAGTCACTAGCAACTACTCGGCCAAGATAGCTACTAACAACGGAGAGCATGCAAGATCATAAACAACATAGAGATAACAAAAGATATAATTCAGTACAGCAACTTAATCATAAACACCAATATTCATCGGATCCCAACAAACCAAACATGTAGAATTACATAACGGTGATCTCAATCATGTAGGGCAGCTCATGAGATCTAAACATGAAGCACATGGTGGAGAAGACAACCATCTAGCTACTGCTATGGACCCATAGTCCAAGTTAGACTACTCACTCATCGCTCTGGAGGCAAGCATGGCGATGAAGAAGACCTCCGGTGGCGATTCCCCTCTCCGGCAGGGTGCCGGGAAGAGCTTCTGGACCCTCCCAATCTTCGGGTCGACGGCGGCGGCGGATCACGATGTGTTCTGGAAATTTGATCGGGTCCTTAGATTTTTTCCGTCGGGGGGTCTTTATAGGCGAAGGGGCGATGTCAGAGGAGGGACCAGGCGGCCTCACACGGGGGTGGCGCGGGCCAGGGGCTGGCCGCGCCACCTGTGTGTGTGGGCCCCTGGTGCCTCGCCTCCTACTCTCCTTCGGATCTCTAGAAGCTTCCGGGTAAAATAAGACTTCAGGAACTTGTTTCGTCCAATTCCGAGAATATTTCCTGTATATCACTTCTGAAACACAAAAACAGCAGAAAACAGGAAACTGGCACTGTGGCACTTGTTAATAGGTTAGTTCCGGAAAATGCATAAAAGTGCCACTAAGTGTAACGAAACAATAGGCAAATGGTGTAAAAACAAGCATGGAGCATCAAAAATTATAGATACGTTGGAGACGTATCACTAACAGAGAGACTGTTTGGCCTCTTGGTATTGTCCGAGATGTGGAAGTTCTTTGCGGTAAGACTGAATACCCTACTGATTTTCTAGTACTCGGTAAGGAGGCTAGTAAAACTTGTCCTATTATTTTTGGTAGACCATTTTTGAACACTTGTGGTGCCGTGATAGATTGTAAGAAGGAGAAATTTTTTACTAAGTTTAATGGAGAGTCTTATGAGTTTAATTTTTCCAAGTTTGCTAAGACTTCGTATGAAAATGAAACGCCTAATGAAAATTTTCGAGTTGAACAACTTGCTTCTATTGCTCTTGCCCCTAATAATGCCTTGCAGCAATTCATGGAAGATCACGAAAGTGATGTTTTCAGCAAGGAAAGAGAAGAGATTGACGACATTCTCCTTCGTCAACCACCATTACTCAAGCATAACCTACCTGTGGAGGATCTTGGTACCACTTTGGCGCCTAAAGAAGATCCTGTGTTTGAATTAAAGCCTTTGCCTGATAATCTCAAATATGCTTATATAGATGATAAGAAAATATATCCTGTTATTATTAGTTCTAAACTTTCAGGAAAGGAAGAAGAAAGATTATTGGAGATATTGAGGAAACACCGAGGAGCTATGGGATATACTCTTGATGATTTAAAAGGGATTTCTCCCACTTTATGTCAGCATGCCATTAATATGGAGAAACATGCGAAGCCAGTTGTGGAGCATCAACGCCGCCTAATTCCCAAGATGAAGGATGTGGTAAGAAATGAGGTATTAAAACTCCTTGATGCTGGTATTATTTATCCTATTGCTGATAGTAGATGGGTTATTCCTGTTCATTGTGTTCCTAAGAAAGGAGGTATGACTGTTGTGCCTAATGAGAATAACGAGCTTATTCCTCAAAGGGTAGTAGTTGGTTATAGAATGTGCATTGATTATAGGAAGGTAAACAAAGTTACTAAGAAAGATCATTACCCTTTACCGTTTATAGATCAAATGCTAGAAAGGTTGTCTAAGAAGACTCATTTTTGTTTCCTTGACGGTTATTCTGGTTTCTCTCAAATTGCTGTTAAGAAGGATGATCAAGAGAAAACCACTTTTACTTGCCCTTATGGAACTTATGCTTATAGACGTATGCCGGTTGGTTTATGCAATGCTCCTGCTACTTTTCAAAGATGTATGTCTGCTATTTTTCATGGCTTTTGTGAAGAAATTGTGGAGGTTTTCATGGACGATTTCTCCGTCTATGGAACTTCTTTTGATAATTGTTTGCACAACCTTGATAAAGTTTTGCAGAGGTGCGAAGAAACTAACCTTGTTCTTAATTGGGAGAAATGCCACTTTATGGTAAATGAAGGAATTATCCTTGGACATAAAATTTCTGAAAGAGGTATTGAAGTTGACGGAGCAAAAGTGGAGGCAATTGAGAAAATGCCTTGTCCAAGAGATGTTAAAGGTATTCGTAGTATTCTTGGTCATGCTGGTTTCTATAGGAGGTTTATTAAAGATTTCTCTAAGATTTCAAAGACTCTTACCAATCTTCTTCAAAAGGATGTACCATTTGTCTTCGATGATGATTGTAAGGAAGCTTTTGAAACTCTTAAGAAGGCTTTAACTACTACTCCTATTGTTCAACCACCTGATTGGAATTTACCTTTTGAAATTATGTGTGATGCTAGTGATTTTGCTGTTGGTGCTGTTCTTGGATAGCGCATAGATAATAAGTTGAATGTTATTCATTATGCTAGTAAGACTCTTGATGCTGCTCAGAAGAATTATGCTACTACTGAGAAAGAGTTTCTTGCTGTTGTTTTTGCTTGTGATAAGTTTAGATCTTACATTGTTAATTCTAAAGTTACTATTCATATTGATCACGCTGCTATTAGATATCTTATGACTAAGAAGGATGCTAAGCCTAGGCTTATTAGATGGGTGTTGCTCTTACAAGAGTTTGATTTGCATATAGTAGATAGGAAAGGTGCTGAAAATCCTGTGGCTGACAATTTATCTAGATTGGAAAACATTTCTTTTGATCCTATTCCTGTTAATGATAGTTTTCCAAATGAACAGTTGGCTGCAATAAATGTAACTTCGCGAGACCTTCCTTGGTATGCTGATTATGCTAACTTTATTGTTTCCAAGTATTTGCCTCCAACCTTTACAGCTCAGCAAAGAAGAAAATTCTTCTATGATTTGAAGCATTATTTTTGGGATGACCCACACTTATATAAAGAAGGAGTTGATGGTATTATGAGAAGATGCGTACCGGAATATGAGCAATAAGAGATATTAAGAAAATGCCATAGCAGCGCCTACAGAGGGCATCATGCTGGAGATAGAACCGCACAGAAGGTTCTACAATCAGGTTTTTATTGGCCAACCCTCTTTAAAGATGCCAGAAGGTATGTTTTATCTTGTGATGAATGTCAAAGAGTTGGTAATATTTCTAGACGCAATGAGATGCCTATGAATTACACTCTTGTTATTGAACCGTTTGATTGTTGGGGGTTTGACTTTATGGGTCATTTTCCTCCTTCAAAAGGCTATACCCATATACTTGTTGCTGTTGATTATGTTACTAAATGGGTAGAAGCCATACCTACAAAGAGTGCCGATGGTGAGACCTCGTTGAAAATGCTTAAGGATGTTATTTTTCCTAGGTTCGGAGTGCCTAGATATCTTATGACTGACGGAGGTTCTCATTTTATTCATGGTGGTTTTAGAAAAACTCTTTCTAAATATGATGTTAATCATAGAATTGCTTCTGCTTATCATCCCCAAACTAGTGGGCAGGTAGAGCTTTCAAATAGGGAGATCAAGTCTATCTTGCAGAAGACTGTCAATAGATCTAGGAAAAACTAGGCTAGTAAGTTAAACGACGCTTTATGGGCTTATAGAACTGCTTATAAGAATCCCATGGGTATGTCTCCTTATAAGATGGTTTATGGAAAAGCGTGTCACTTGCCCTTAGAATTAGAACACAAATCTTTTTGGGCAGTGAGAGAGCTTAACAGAGATTTTAAATTAGCCGATAAGAAAAGGTTGTTAGATTTGAGTTCTCTTGATGAGTGGAGAAACGAAGCGTATGAGAATGCCAGACTTCTTAAAGAGAAAGTCAAGCAATGGCATGATAAGAGAATTCTTAAGAGAGAGTTTCATGTTGGTGAGAAAGTTCTATTGTATAGGTCTCGTCTCAGATTTTTTGCAGGAAAATTACTCTCTAAATGGGAAGGACCATATGTTATTGTGGAAGTGTACCGCTCAGGTGCTATTAAGATTGCTTCATTGAAAGATGACTCTACACAAGTGGTGAATGGGCAAAGACTCAAACATTATATTTCTGGAGATTCTTATAATGAAGATGTTGATGTTATTGAAACAGTTTCTCCGGAAGAATACATCCAAGACAAATTGCAGGTACCTGCAGAGTTCATTTTCGAATAGGTAACAGATCTAGTCAGAAAAGTTTCGCGAAAAGTTCTTCCTTTAATATTTTTGCTGTTTTTACTAAATATGAAAAATCACGAGACGAAAAAGGGCAGGAAAAAGAGTCCGTGTGTGTCTCACACACAGGTGGCGCTGGCCCACCCCTGGCCGCGCCACCTGGGTGTGAGAACACCCCGGAACTCGTTTTTGTCCCGGTTTCCTCCTGTGGCTTCATTTTGATGTATAATTTTCGCCTATTTAACCCCCCCGGAGTCCCCGAGGTTTGTATATCATTTTCTCGTCGTGTTTTGTTTTGAGTTGTTTCTGTTAGGGATTGCCCTGGGCTTTGGAGTTATAATGTCTTCGTCTGGTTCATCTAAAGAGAACCCTCCTGTGGATTTCATCAATCCGTATATGAGGGAGCTGAAGATGCATCTGAAGGAGTTGTCACTCAAAGATGGGGAGTTGCAGATGTCGTGGTTTCGTCAACAGATCTGCCATAGGGGTAGGTGTATGGCGGTTTGTGGAAGGGGGTGAACACGAAGGAGCGATCCAGGACGGTGGTAGCACGAGTTTACCCAGCTTCAGATCCCGCAACGGTGGCGAGACCCTACGTGCTGCTATAATTCACTATAAGGCAACAAGTGCTCGGTTACAATGATGAGGTTGGCTGTTTCGCTATGCAATTGGCCGTAAGATTGATCTCTGCCTCAAGGGCTGCTCCACGCCGAGCTTATAAAGGCGCCTGGCGTGGGCTACACGTTGGTACCGGAGCGGATACAACTTGGAGTCCTAGACTAAGTCCTATGCGTGCGCTACAAGGTCACCCGCCATGGGCCGTCATGCGGATCCGCCATAAGCTCGCCGCCGGTAGCCCGCCATGGCCTATCTCCGGATCCGCCATAAGCGCCTGCGTCTGGTACCGCCGTGCCAACTTCAGCAACTGGGCCGCCCGGCATGACGAATCCGCCATACCACCCCTGATGGGCCACCCTGGCTTGCTGATTTAGGACTACGTCGCTGGTATACCTATTTGGTATATCCCCAACAGTAGCCCCCAGGGAATTTCAAGATCACCACCTTCATCCGCCATGCTTGTCCTTGATAGGTCGTTTCCGCCATAGCTCTTCTTCACTGGGATGGCGGTTATCTTGAGATTCCTTTTTCCATCTATCAATCCGCCGTAAATAACGGATCAAGCGACGTAGTTATCTTAGCGAGATTTTCGGGATCCGATGGATCATACCGTTGAAATCCGCCGTAAATTTCGGCACACAGTTCCTTCTAGGGTAAGAATCACAGAGTTACTTTTTTACCCTTGGACACGTGTCACCAGATTAGGGTTTCTGCGATCGGGACGAGCGGTGGTGATGGCGGGCACGAATCTCGAGGCCCGGGGTCTATATATACCCCGGCCTCTCACCCCCGGCCGATCACTCCTTCATTCGCCCCCATCGCCTCTCTCTCTTCAGCGCCGCCACGAGAGCTTCGCCATCTCCGGCGAGCCACCGCGAAAGACCTCGCCGCCGGCAGCATTTTCCGCCACAAGCTGGCCTCGTCTTCCTCGTCCTCGCTCGAAGTTTTAGAAATCATCACCGCCACGCCACTGGCCGCCATGGAGCCCGAATCTCCTCGCCAAACTTCAAAGTCTGAAGCTGCTGAGGGCTCTGTGCGATCTTCTGATACAGAGTCCGCCATGCCCGAAACCTCAGGAGGGAATTGGGACCCCTGCATTCTGAGCGAGGAAATTCTATCTTCCTTGGAGCGGGAAGGCCGCATAGCTGCTAAGGAAACCTCCAGATGGCGGGTTGTGCCTGGTGAAGCGGCGCCAACTCCTTCAGATGAGGAGGTCGTTATGCTGAAGTCTCATATTGATCGCGGCCTCAGCCTTCCACCATCCTACTTCCTGAGAGAAGTTCTCCGCCATTACAGGTTACAGCTACACCACATTGCTCCGAATAGCTTCACTGCCTTAGCAGGTTTCGTTGCGCTATGCGAAGGGTATCTAGGCATCAGCCCACGCGGAGACTTATTCCGCTTATACTTTAATATCCGCCATAACCGGGACGCGAACGGGAATCCTCGCAATTGCGGGTCAATCTCCTTTGTTCCTCAGCATGGGAAATCCTACCCCTACATTGTCCCTCATGACTCTGCTAAGGGATGGCGGGGTTCCTTCTTCTATCAGGCTAACCAAGCCCCTCCTGAAAGGAAATTCGGCCTGCGGTCTTTTACTGATGGCCCTGCCGAGGAGCAGGATAGCTGGGGCGTAATGGATGACTTCACAATGGATGATGAATGCCAATTATGCTCACGGCGGATTTCGAAACTTGTCTTCTCTGGACTGACAGGTGCTGACACTATCTACTGCTGGATCTCACGGCGGATTCAGCCTCTCCAATATCGCCCAAGCCTGATGTGCGAATATAGCGGAATAGACGATCCTCAACGCTATTCCAAGGAGGAACTGTCTGCTGAAGAAATCGAGCTTCGGATCCGCAATATCATTAAGGTGGGGCGAGACGAGCCTCTGAAGCTAAGAACCCCTATGTATGAGAATGGCAGTTGTCCAAAGGTAAGTACTTCTCCATGTTCCGCCATAACAGCTATTTTTCCTTGAATAACTTCACATTTCTCCGCAGCTCTCTTCTCTGCCACCCTCTGAGCTGAGCGGTCTCGTCCGCTATCCTCGGACGAAGGATCTTACTGATGATGAGGACGAGACCTCCTCATCTCCCAAAGGACAAAAAGTGGCAGAAGAAGAGGTAGTGGCGGAAACCTCCTGCTTGGATGCCGGCATCTCCGCGGGGTCCGTAGCGGCGTGGATTTCCTTGAACTCCTCGCCGAAGAACACTGCTTCCGCGAAGGCGGCTTCTCCTTCCTCGCACTCCTTTGCCTTTCTGAAACTGCCATAAACGGTGATTATGCCATCCGGTCCTGGCATCTTCAGCTGATTGTAGATGTAACATGGCCTTGCGTGAAAGTTGTGGAAGGCTGGGCGCCCGAAGATCACGTGGTAAGTGCTTTTGAACGGGACCACCTCAAAGGTTATGGGCTCTTCTCTGTAGTTATCTTCACTACCGAAGGCAACCTTGAGCGTGATGGACCCGAGGGACTTGGCCTGGCGACCAGGAACCACCCCATAAAAGGTGACCGCGCTATGGCGGAGCTGGGTCTTGGTGAGGCCGAGCTTTGTCAGCGTTTCCACGTACATGATGTTCAGGCTACTCCCGCCATCCATTAAGCATTTGGAGAACTCGTAGCCATGGATTACGGGGCATACCACCATGGCGTAATAGCCATCTGGGATGTGCTCTGGGTGGTCATCGCGGCTCCAGTGCACCGGTACTTCGGACCATCGGACGTACTGGCGAATTTTTGGCACGGTGGCATTAAGGGACCGCATAGCAGCTCTCTGAGCCTTAGCCGTGGGGGGTCCAAGGAATGTGTGAAAGGCACCTTTTTTGTCCTTGATTGGGTTACCCTTGCCAGCACCACCCTCTGCCTTTTCGGCGGGTTTGGGCGCAGGGTCTTCATCCATATCACTGCCATCCCTAGACTCCTTGTCTTTATCCACTTTTCCTTTGCCACGAGGCCTTTGTCGCCGGCTGCGTTTGAAGCCAGCTTCTTGATCCGCCTTGAGGTCGTTGACAAACTTGCAGTTCCGGTTGGTGTGGTTGCACTTTCCCGACGCGTCACGATGGGCAAAACATGGCATATCGCGATATTCATCGTAGGACACGGGGGCGGATGGCGCCGAAGCGGGAGTTGCAGAACTCCGCGGCTGGCCACCACCACCTCTGCGTCCCCTGCCGCGCTGGCTGCTTTGACCCTTGTCAGCGAAGGTTGTGGCCACCATGTCCGGGGCCTGCGGCTCTTCTGGCGGATTCTTCCGTTTGTTACTGCTATTCCGCTTTCCAGTGTTCTGGATGGCGGAAGCCTTCAGAGATTCGCGGGCGTCGTCGTCGGCGGCCGCGTAGTTGCTTGCGATGGTGATCATGGAATTTAGGGTCAATTTCCCTTCGTTCCTTTCCCGCAACAGGCGATGGCGGAGCAGTTGGCCTCTCTCCAAACTGTCAATAAACGCGAGGATGGCGGATTCGTCAGTAACCCCTTCACAGGAGTTCTTCATATCCAGCCATCGCGCGAGGAAAGTTCGGGAGGTCTCGTCGTCGGCTCGTCGGCACCGTTGGAGGTCACCAATGTTGTGGGGTCTCTTGTAAGTCCCCTCGAAATTTTTGGTGAACGCAGTTTGCATGTCGAACCAGGTTTGGATGGAGTTTTCTGCCAAGTCGTTGATCCATTGCCTCACAGTGCTGGATAGCATCAGGGGTAGATAGCGGACAGCAACATTGGGAGATCCCCCGGCGAATTGTACTGCGTTGAAGTAGTCTTGTAGCCAGGTCAAAGGCCTATCGACTCCATTGTACTGGCGGATATTTTTCTCGATTTTGAACCCATATGGGATGGGCTCATCACGAATCCGTGGTCCAAAGCACTTAGGGCCGAGGAAGAAGGCCGTTTGAGACTTGGCAATCTCATTTAGATGGGTACGGGCGTCGTAGGGCTTCTGGTCCGGCGGATCTTTGCGGGAGTTGCGCGACCTTGCTGGCCCGCCGCCACCACCACCGCCACCATGGGGGCTCCCTGGTGGGGATGGCGAAGGGTCGCGTCTGCGCTTACTCTCACCGTCCTGCGACTGTTCTCTGCAGCTGCGACTTCCGTCCGTTCTTCGCGATGGGTCACCGTCATGGCGGCGGGAGCCTTGCCCTTTGTCATCGTGGCGGCGAGTGGAGCGATGCTTATCCTTGTCACCGTCACGATGCGCGCCGTCGTCATGGCGAGATTGATCCCTTCTCTTAGATCCGCCATCCCTGTTGTTTTCCCGCCGTGGCGGATCGTTTCTGCGTCCAGCGTCACGGCTTCGTCCTCGTTTGCCATCATTGTCGCGTATGACGATTCCTCCTTTAGGGATTTCGAACGTCTTATACTTTGGGGGTGGCATGTTGGTCTTATGGCGAGGAGCAGCAGTGGTTGGTTGGTATCCGTAAGCCGGGTAATTCTTGCGGGGTGGCGACGGATTTCTCTGTGGGCCTTTTCCATGTGGTTTGTCGCCATCGGAGGATATTGGGATGGCGTGTCTCCGATTGCGAGCTTCTCTTCTTCGGATCTCCGAGGATCCGGTATGAGACTCGTTGTCAGGACGACCACCATTATTGCCAGCTCCCTGAGCTTTAGATGCAGTACTGGATCTGCATAGCGCAGGATCAGATTCGAGCCATCGTGACGACGTAGCCTTTTCCTGCTGCACTAATGCTTTGGTCATCAGTTTAACCGCTGTCTCCAGAGCTGCTGGACTCTTGTTATGCTCCAATAGCTCCTTTGCGGCCACGATGTTCTCGATGGGCGTAGCCCTAACTTCATCGTGGTTTTTGTCCACGTATGGCGGATTCTTGATGTACATCCTGGCCAGAGTTTCCGCTGTTGGTACGGTGAACTCAAGGTTTCGTACCAGCTGTGGGTCGCCTCCCTCGTTGATCTGGTTCTGAATGAGAGTGGCATACTTCTCTTCCATGTTCCTTGCGCGCTTCAGCGTGTCCTGAGCTTTAGCAATGTCGTCATCAACCTGCTGGCCCATCTTCTCGACTCGCTTTGCTTCTTTGAGGAGTGCTCGCCTCTTCTTCTCGAGATCGTTCACATCTCTGACATAGTCAGGGGTGATTGGATCTGCTAGAGTTCCGTAAACGACCTTATCCAGTGGGGTCGTGAAGTCTTCTTGGTGCTGGTCCTCGGGGATGGCGGGTAACGGCCTGGGTCCGCCATGAATCTCGGGAAGTTGCTCCGTGGCGGGATCAGCGGCTGGTGGCGGGTTACCCTGCTCATTGCCGGCATCTCCGTCGTGGACTGCCTGAGATGGCGGATCACCGGTTGTCTGCCCAGCATCATCTCCTTTGTTGGTGACAAACACCTGCTTGGCCGCTGCGTGTTGCTCTTCAAGTGCCTGCTGCGCCAATTCCGCCTCGAGTTTCCTCATGGCGGCATCGTAATGGTCAGAATCATAGCCTTTGCTATCCCAGTCATCCGATTCACCACTTTCGTTAAGTGCCTCTAGGATGGATTCACCTGGGCTATCTTCTCCATTGGAGGTAGATCTCGAAGAGATACCTGCGAACGCAACAAGGCAGTACCGCGGTGTCTCTAACGCCAGATTGCTCATGGCGGATTCACTGTGGTCTTCCACCACTTCCTCTACCTCTAGAGCGGGCTGGGTGGGATTATTTTTCGGATCCGATCTGGGCACCTTAGAAACTTCCAGATCAGATGAGTCCTCCTCCGTATCCAGCTCGAAAGCGGTCCGTTTGGGGATTTCAGCCATACCAATCCGCCGGAAATTGGCTTCCGTAGCGGGGGTAGGGTTTGTCTCTCCAATGAAGATATGGATATCTCCAATCGGGATGACGGTGAATCGAGCAGGGTCTTCTCTAGCCGGAACCCAGAGGTTATCCGCTGGGACGATGGGGAAGCCGGAATCGTAGAGGACGCGCCCGATGGCGACGGTGTCGCCGATGCCTGCGAAGGCGGATCCCGCCTGGATCCGCGCTCCAGACGCGCTAAGCCCCACGGTGGGCGCCAACTGTCGTGGTTTCGTCAACAGATCTGCCATAGGGGTAGGTGTATGGCGGTTTGTGGAAGGGGGTGAACACAAAGGAGCGATCCAGGACGGTGGTAGCACGAGTTTACCCAGCTTCAGATCCCGCAACGGTGGCGAGACCCTACATGCTGCTATAATTCACTATAAGGCAACAAGTGCTCGGTTACAATGATGAGGTTGGCTGTTTCGCTATGCAATTGGCCGTAAGATTGATCTCTGCCTCAAGGGCTGCTCCACGCCGGGCTTATAAAGGCGCCTGGCGTGGGCTACACGTTGGTACCGGAGCGGATACAACTTGGAGTCCTAGACTAAGTCCTATGCGTGCGCTACAAGGTCACCCGCCATGGGCCGTCATGCGGATCCGCCATAAGCTCGCCGCCGGTAGCCCGCCATGGCCTATCTCCGGATCCGCCATAAGCACCTGCGTCTGGTACCGCCGTGCCAACTTCAGCAACTGGGCCGCCCGGCATGACGAATCCGCCATACCACCCCTGATGGGCCACCCTGTCTTGCTGATTTAGGACTACGTCGCTGGTATACCTATTTGGTATATCCCCAACAGCAGATTAAAGATGTTCAAGGACCCAAGGGAGAAGGGAGTCTCGAAGCAAGGATGGAAGCATTGGAACAGGAAGTTTTCAAATACAAGAAGATGGCGGAACGCGAGGTGGACATTATCTATAGGATTAATCAAGAGCTTGTTGCCAAGTACAAGAAGGAGACTACAGAGCTTTGGAAGGATGTCCTCTCACTCCAGGAGACGACTAGCCAATTACAAGCACAACTCTACGACTTGCATAACCAAAATTGTGAGGATGAAGCTAGATTTCAACAAATGAGTGTTGCTGCAAGTTTCAGGATTTTGGAGACCAAGACATCCTTCCTTGACGGAGGACCTCTGCCTTGGAAGTTTGACAACGATGAAGATTCACAGCCACCGCCAAAGGAGTAATTCGTCATCGGTATAGGCATCCCCTTGGCTTGTTCCAAGCTTGGGGGAGTGCCGCGGTATCACATCATTACCTTTTGCTCATTTACTTTTCAAGTAGAGTCATATCATGAATAGAGAAGTTATCATATAGAATAGTTTGCAGATGGAAGTATCCTCCTTAGTCAGTTATCTATGTATCCCTTGGTGTGAGTTGCGGTAATAAAATATTAATGAGAAGTTTTATCGTTTACTTTTCGCACACTTTATGTTAGTTTGCAATCTCTCTTGTATGACTAGTCTTGTTGATTGGTATTGGTATCACATTGGGAGCATGAGTAGATTTAGTTGGTTTTGGCAAACCTAGCTTGGTCAGTAGCAACTTTACCTTGAGGTCTGAGTAGAAAAGAATAAAGAAGTGCTTGCAGTTACATCACTTCAGTTTTCCCTTATGATTGGCTTATAAGCATTGTTATTCTTAAAGTTAAAATCGTTGTACCTTCAAGGGAGTTTGCATGATTGTTCTTATTATATGTATGTTTGTTTGTTTCATGCAACTCTTATGCTTGCTACCCAGCCTTGCTAGCCAAAAACCTGTACTGAGAGGAAATACTTCTCGTGCATCCAATTCCCAAAAGCCAAGTCACTTCCAAAGAGTCCACTATAAATTCCTATGCATGGTATTTCAAGCCATTCCAAGTAAATTTTCATGTGCTACCTTTCAAAAACCTTCAAACACTTCTCATTTTGTGCCACTGTTTTTAGCTCATGAGGACGTAGTGGATGGGTTTGTTATCTTCCATAATAAATTAAGTACCCCTCGACTAGGCAGCTTCATCTGCTCGTCATTAATTTTGCAAGGGAGCTGGTCAGACCATTATAATCTCAAAAAGAAAAAGAAAGAAAAAAGGAACTCCTCCAACGGAATGTGAAAGTTGGTCGGCACCCGATGGAATCGGTTAGCCATGGTTTGAGAAAGGAAAAAGGTGGGGAGGAGTGCAAAGCTATAAAAGAGCACCAAAGTGCCAATTAATCAAACTTCTTGGAACCGCTCTCACTTGTTTAGTATGGAAGATATCAAGAACTCCGTTGCTAGTCGTTGACAAAAGCAACCACCTCTCAAAACAATTTTTACCTATGTTTTACAAATGAAAAGCTCTAGCACATGTTTAATCCCTGCTTCCCTCTGCGAAGGGCCTATCTTTTACTTTTATGTTGAGTCAACCTATTTCCCTCTGTCTCAAGCAAGCATTTGAGTTGTTATGTTTCACTCATCCATATGTTGATCCGTTTAATCATGTTTATTATCTTTCTTGTTTTGTATAATGCTTTTGTCTGAAGGAATACATCTTTGAAAGCTTTCTATGAATGCAAAAGTTTACTTTGTTGAGCATATAGTCTTTGCTATATTAGCTCTGTTTTAAAAGGCTCCGTCTAAAAGAGAGAATAGTTTGTTCTCCATTCTTTGACCAAGAACTAAGGTTTGCCATTGCCAATTATAGTTTACCTTGTGCATCTTTACATGTGATTCCCTTTTACCTATTGCAAGTCTATATCTTATAAAGGGAAGTTGCTGTCTATTATAATTTGTGCCTTGGTAAATGTGATGCTTCTTGTCCGTATTTTGATTATCGACACTTCACTCCATAAACCTGTGGTCGTGTTTACCGAGTTTAGTTTTCGCTTGGGGACAAGCGAGGTCTAAGCTTGGGGGGGTTGATACGTCCAATTTGCATCACTATTTTGTATCATAATTTACTGTTATTCATTGATATATTTCATATTTAGATATGATACTTATGTTATTTCCTTTGCTTTCACATGTTTGATGATCATCGGAGGAGTCGCTGCCGGAGTCAGGATTCTGCTAGAAAAAGGACCATCAAGAGACCATATTTTGAAGATCATGAACATTCCAGAAAAATACCCAGAAATTATAATTTCCCAGAAGACTCAGGAAGCCAGAAGGAGGAGTCGAGAGGAGCCAGGGGGCCCCACACGCCAGGGTGGCGCGGCCAGCCCCCTGGCTGCGCGGGCCCTGCGTGAGGCCGCCCTGGCCCACCTCTGGTCTCGCCCCTCCGCATACATCATCGTCCCCGAAAACCTAAGTCAAAGGGGGGGCTCAGAGTTAGACACAGCCGCCTCTGCGGGGCTGAGAACACAGAGAGAGAAAAGCTCTCCGACAGGGAGAAATCTATCGGGGAAATTCCTCCCCGGAGAGGGGAGATCGTCGCCATCGTCATCACCATCGCACCGGACTTCATCGGGATCATCATCGTCATCATCTCTGTCACCAGTACCTCCATCTCCATCGTCACCACGCCATCCCGCTATAACATCTTGAGTTGGATCTTGTTATATTCATAGGGGAAACTTTCCCGGTGTTGATTACTCTTGTAGTTGATGCTATTGAGTGGAACCGTTGAGTTAAGGTTTATGTTCAAATTGTTATTTACCATTATTTCACCTCTGATCATGATCCATATGATGTCTTGTGAGTAGTTCGTTTAGTTCTTGAGGACATGGGAGAAGTCAAGATGTTAGTAGTGAATTATTGTTGAGAAATATTTAATGGTTTGATATTGTTGTGGTGCTATTTCACTAGTGGTGTCATGTGAACGTCGACTACATGATACTTCACCATTTATGGGCCTAGTGAGATGCATTGTGTATTTGGCTACCGATTGTGGGGTTGCTGGAGTGACAGAAACCTAAACCTCCATTGGGAAACCATTGCACCAGGGAGCGTAGGATCTTAGAGTTTAAGGCTGTGGTTAGATTTATCTTAATTACTTTCTTGTATTTGCGGATGCTTGCAAGGGGTATAATCACAAGTGTGTATTTATCCTAGTAAGGGTAGTGCGCTAGCACAGGTTCACCCCCATAACACCTATCAAACCAATAAATACTATTGGCTCTATGAAGCGAAAGCTCTTGACAGAAACTCCCGTGTGTCCTCGAGAACGTTTGGTTATTATAAGTACACAACCGGCTTGTCCTTTGCTGAAGAAAGGATTGGGCCACTTGCTGCAATTGTTACTACTGTCTTTTATTTACTCGCACTTTATTTACTCGTATTACCAAATACCCCTGGAAACCTGTTTGCTAGTATTTACAGTGATTCCTTGATCAAAACTGCTCATCAACACCTTCTGCTCCTCGTTGGATTCGACACTCTTATTTATCGAAAGTACTACGATACACCCCCTATACTTGTGGGTCATCAGCAACCATGTTATAACATGAGAAAGAATACAAATAAAAGATCTTGAAAATGAAACAATGAAAATCAAACGTGTGTTCAAATCATAAGGAAAAACGTAGCAAATGGTTTTCAGCTTGTCCTTCATGGAATAGCAAAACATAAATGCATAGGACACCTTCAAGTTTAAGAGGGCGACTAGATACAAATAATTTAAGAATAAGTGAAACCAAAATCATGAATCAATCAATGATAAACTTTGGGACAATGCACATTATACTAAGAATAACAACTATGCTCTCTTAGACGGTGCATAAAGATAGAAGGTGGTGACTCAACATAAAAGTAAAAGAAAGGCCCTTCGCAGAGGGAAGCAGTGATTGCAAGTTTTATAAACCTTCAAAAATTATGGTACTTACTAGCTTTGAGCTCTCATTGCCCCCATCATAAGCATCTTGAATGGTTAAAAGTTAATGCGAGTATAATTATGAAGCATATGCTTGACAAATCATAAGTTGAAAACCTCGTGTCCCGTGAAGTACGAATACCCAAACCTCATGCTACTCGACTTAGAGTCCCAAGCAAGCTCTTGTCATTGTAAATATATGTGTATCATCGAGAACCGCCAACGGGGTATCTCCTGCCCGATGACATGGAACAATCCCATATAAAAATGACAAGACAAACAGACAATGAACACCTCGACATCTCTTTTATTTACCATTGGTATAGCTTTTCATTTTGAGATGCGTCGTCGAATGTCCACTATGGGCATGCTATAAATTTCCACCATGAATTATGCATGGCTTAGATTAGCGGCCCAGGCGTTTCTCTAACACATATAAGAACTCCATGATCCCGCAAGATTCCCAACTTGTTTCATATCGCGAGTATCCATAAATAAAAGATTACGATATCAACTCAAATAAGAAGTGCAATGTTGAAAGCTTACCCCATGACGGCATGGTTTGGCTAATTTACAACTTGCAAGCATAACAACTCAACATAAGAGAGCCACAATGTCAAAAAATTTAGAACGAGAAAATTAAAGTGTACCATCAGGTTTGTGAGAGCTTTACTGACCAATTTTCGCATAACACCAAAAAGAGTTTAATTTAAAGGATAGATAAAAGCAAGTCAAATGTACTTTGGAATAGCAAATTGCTAATAGGTATGTATGGTGGACACATTGGAATAACTTGGTTTTTAGGAGTTGGATGCACGAGTAGAGCTCATACTCAGTACAAAACGAGGGCTAGTAAAAGACTGGGAGCGACCAACAAAGAGAGCAATAACGGCCATAATCATGCAAAGCGACAAAGCAACATTAAAAGAAGCATAATATGGCATCAAAATTCAAAAACTAAATGATCATAGAGGCTTATGGTGACATTGTATGAGTCTAACATGTTTGAGCATGCGCCAAGTCAACCCAAATAAAGCATTAAGGTGAAAACCAAAATAATGCTTCCAAATAATAAAAACAATGCGTGATTTTTTCAAAGGCTCATTAAGCAATCGCAGTCATTTGAGACAAGTCATGCTACAGCAAAAATCACTAAGCATACTATCAAAAAGACATCAAGCACGACATGCAAAAGCCTAGGCCGCAGTCTACACAAGCTCCTTTTTGTACCACTTTTTTGCATAAAACTTTTTCTCTTTTCCAACACCATTCGAACCTTTTTAAAACAACTCTTTTGATGAAAACCAACATGGACCAGAGGTCAAAATACACCTTGATGTAAAGATATAAGAAGATCTGAACACAATTCAAGGTGAAAAACGAAAGCTAAACGCAGTTCTAGAAAAAGAGAACACTCGTTGAACGATAAGAGTGAAAAACGGAGTGTTCTTGGCAAATGAAAAGCAAGGCAACTTCTCCAAAAGAAATTTGTTGGGGTCCAACCATTTATTGCAGCAAATAAAACTAAAGAAAACTAAAAACTAAAACAACTGATGCTCCAAGAAAAACGCATAGTGCATGAAGCAATAAAAATATAGTGTGTTGAAAGGTGACCTGATTTTTGCTGATGAAGAAGGGGTGCCTCGGGGGAATCCCCAAGATTTGACGCTTGTACCTCTTGGATATTTCTTGGGGTGCGTGGGCATCCCCAAGCTTGAGATTTTGTCCATTCTTCAACTCATCTCATCATTCTCCAATCCCTACACTTGAAAACTTCCTTCATACAAAACTCAACACAATTCTATTAGCAACATTAGTGTAAGCATAATAATGAATCAACCCCTTTTTGCTTCAGGTTTCAACTCAAAACCACCACATATAAAGCATATACTACTGTAGCAACTTCCCCAAAAGTTCCGTGATCAAAAGAACTCAAAAAGAAAGCGATCGAGAGGCAAACACAAATGATGGCAGAAATATGTCAAAACAGAACAACTGACAAAGGTCGAATTTTTAGAGGGTTTTCTGTTGCTCAAATCAAAAAGAGTTAAACTAATGAAAGTTTGGATATAACCTGGGGCATATGCATGATGGCTAGTTAAGGAGATTATTCTTCTTCGTCCCCCAGCAGCAATCCTTGTGCGTGGTGAATGACCAGCCCGTTGGGAACCCCAAGAGGAAGGTGTGATGAGTATAGCAGCTGGTTTTCCCTCAGTTAAGAAACCAAGGTTTAATATCGTTTTTGGAGAGGAGAGACAATGATGACTGAAGGTGATGCATGCTAGTTTGCGACAGCAGCGGACAATTTATATATGGCGCCTCGTCCAAGCTTTGCTTGCTAGCTGCAACGTGGAACCTGCACACACACAACCAAGTACTTTGTTCCCAACTTGCGATGAGGTTGTCAATCTCACCGGTTTGCTTGAAACAAAGGTTATGAGCGTATTGAGTGGAAAACAATATAGTATGCGAGTAAAGTAAATAGTACGAGAAAAGTAAACTGGTGATAGCAATATGATGTAAATAGGACCGGGGTCCACAGTTCACTAGTGGTGTCTCTCCATAAATAAAATAACACATGCTGGGTAAACAAATTACAGTTGGGCAATTGATAGAATAAAGATAACGTGATATGTCAAGAAGATCACTATGAGATTTACTCTGGGCATTACAACAAAATACATAGACCGCCATCCAACTGCATCTATGACTAATAATCCACTCCCGGGGATATCAATCCGAACACCCCAGTAGTATTAAGTTGCGAACAACAGATAATTGCATTAAGCAAAGTGTGTAATGTAAACAAAGCATATGCCCTTGAGCATATGAATGTTGTTTTCTCCCTAGTAGCAACAGCACATCTACCACCTTAGAGGTTTCTGTCACTCCCCCAGGTGAAATAGAGGCATGAACCCACTATCGAGCATAAATACCCCCTCTTGGAGTCACTAGCAACTACTCGGCCAAGATAGCTACTAACAACGGAGAGCATGCAAGATCATAAACAACATAGAGATAACAAAAGATAATATTCAGTATAGCAACTTAATCATAAACACCAATATTCATCGGATCCCAACAAACCAAACATGTAGAATTACATAACGGTGATCTCAATCATGTAGGGCAGCCCATGAGATCTAAACATGAAGCACATGGTGGAGAAGACAACCATCTAGCTACTGCTATGGACCCATAGTCCAAGCACTACAAGAAAAATGCTAACTTACGACCCTCTATTTTCGTCACTAGATCGTCATAATAGGCTGCTTATGACGATCTTATGACGAAAATAGGATGGTCAAAAGCTGGGCGTCGCAAATGAACTATAACGACGATTTTGTTGAAATCGTCATAACCGACTATGACGATATTGGATCGTCATAACCCTTATAACGATCCAAAATCGTCACTGGCGCTCTGACCAGGCCACATCAGATCCTACGTGGCTAGTCTTACGTGGCAAAATTATGACGAAATAAAATCGTCGTAATGCAAATTTAGCCCAATCCATCTTGATGGCTATATGGGCTGAGCCCACTAATTCTAGCCTTTTACTTTTCTAGGATCAACCAGTTATGGTAAAAATTTCTTTTGGGCCTTTCTGTTTACAATGCATTTTAGAGCTAAGCCCATAATCAAATAGGTCCTCTTGTCAGCCCATTATTTCTGGTCCCACTTGTCAGTTTTCTTTTATTTCTTTTCAATTTATTTTTTTGGAGGGAATTCTTTTTCGTTTTATACCTGATCCAACTAGTCCGATGGGACCCATTTTTTAGTTGTGCTGTCAAGTCCCACCAGTCGGTTCTCTATTTGAGAATAATATTAGACCCAATATACACATAATATTTTATATGTCAGGCAAACATCATACATTACCAGCATACACAGTTCAAATAAGGTAGTCAACAAAGAAATTACAACGAAAGTATCAAAATAATCAGCTAGAATGAGCTCGAACAATTGGCGGGGTGCATGTTTCTTTGGGCTCCTTCAACATGTAGCTCTTGTACATCAATTTTGGAAAGAAAAACAGCAGCATAAGGTAGTCAACAAAGAAATTACAACGGAAGTATCAAAATAACCAGCTCAAATGAGCTTGAACACTTGGCTGGGTGCATGTTTCTTTGGGCTTCTTCATCCTATAGCTCTTGTAGATCAATTTTAGAAAGAAAAACAGCAGCATAGATTCTACCAAACGAACTGAAGCTCAACCTGTCTTCTCATGTTCCACAACTGCATTAGGACAATAAGATGCAATTCATCTTGATGAATATATAGAAAACTACTGAAAATAATTTATTGCAAAGGACATAATAAGTTCAGCAATATAACTGGTTTGCCGAATAAATTGCAAAGAGGCAAACTGATTAAGAAGGCATGTACTAGCTCACAACAATACAGAAAATATCTTATGTTTGAAAATCAACATCATACATTACTTCTCTGTATAACTTGTGCACATATATATTAATATACAGGATATAACAACTGCTACCCTTCCATCACAGATCAGGCACAAATATCAGCAAAACAAGAGACAGGTGATTTTAATCTCTTTACCAAGCCATGAAATATTTTAACCTTCCAAATAACTTGATTGCACATAGCAGAATCACATATAAACGAAACCACAGGACCAACAACATCAATCAGCCCATATAAGGTTGTAGAGAAGCATCAGACTAGAGAACCTTTATTTTCATACAGCAACAAACCTTGACAATGTTGCCAACAAGGTCTGGAAGCTGCTTGTTGAGTTTGATCTTCTCTGGTCCTTCATCTTGTCCTTGAAATCCTCCAGATAACCAGCCAACAGATCCTGGTGTAGAAAGCATATACCAAAGGATAAGCGAATTGCATCTACTAGAACTAAGGTGCATGACATTAACCATGTTGAGCAGCCACGTACCCTAATCCCTTGGCCTTGACTCCTCCAGCTCCAAGCAACTTCATGCACATCAGCAATAGCCGCTTTAAAGTGCACACAACAAAACAGGAAAAGAAGTTATCAAGTAGCATTTGAGAACCGACAACTCAACGAGTGACCCAATTCATAGTGTAAACAAGTTAACACACCAAAGAAAGAAGTACAACTTAAAAAGAACAATTTGCATAAGCAAGTCAAGCACTAGGCACTAGCTATTAATTTCTTACTAATGTATGAGAAATACAAGGTAAACTGATATAGTTCACTGAGCACAAGTGGTCAGTAAAATAGATGTTAGTGAGAGATCATACTTAGTTTACAAGTACAGATCTTGGTTCAACAATTCTTGTGCAAGAAATAAAATAAAAGTGATGACCATTAAACAGAGAAGTCTCAGATCCCAAATTATCATTCCATTGAGTTTAAATACTGTGACAATGGCATGCGGTTGTAAATTACTCATGCAGGCTGGTGCTGTACTAAAAGTGAATGTGCAAAATCTGTTTGAATCTGGATACTACAGGTTGAAGAAGTTTAACAGGAACGACCAGCTAGCATACACATAGCGCTCAAATAAACCAGGTGATGTTGTTAGATATAAGGTTTTTAATTAATCAATTGGCTCCATCTAGGTACCAATAACCATATGAAACAACATGCACTTCAATTACAAAACGTCCATTTGCAGGAATTGTATAAAGCTTGAGATATACAGCAACAGTTGCACATTCGAAACAGATCATGCATTAAAAATAATACTGTCAAGCTAATCCGAAGCAGATCATGCATTAAATCTATATAGAACTGTAACACGCCTGACCTAAAAGTATCCAATCATAATTTGCACGATACGCAAGCTCGTAAAGTTTTACAGTAGGCATAGTCCTGATTCGGCCTAAGGGATAGGGGGACGGGAATTGGATGCCTCACCGGGAGTCGAGGAAGTCGCAGGAGACTGCGAGGAGTGAGCCGAGGAGCTGCGCCGGTCTGCAGCTGCATAGAGGAGACGCGCGGAAGGAGGTCGCCGCCGGATCCCGCGGCCATCGGCGCCATGATCTTGGTGGTTGTGAAGGCCACGCCCACGCAGGGGGGCGACGTCGAGGCCTAGGCGGCCAGATCCGTGGTCAGCGAGACCACCAGAGAGGAAGGCGCGTCCTCGTCGGAAGGGAGCATCGGCGTCCTCGTCGGAAGGTGTGGTTCGAAACCCAGGTTGTTGATCTCCTCGACGGCGCTGGCGATATCCACGACCACCCAGCGCGCGCCATAAACGGTTCCGACCCTCGCCGCCGGGAGGACGACGCGGACAAGGACGAAGACGATCTTGGGTCGTCGGGCGCGGCCTTGGGTGTCGACGAACTGCGTCGAGCCCGACGACCGTGCTCGGGCGAGAGGAGGACCGGGAGTCTAGCTCGCACTGGTAGGATGGGGGGGCAGCGGCGGGATCTGGATCTGGATCTGGATCCCGTCGCAGGAGCGCAAATGCGTGGGTGGGAGAGGGGGTGGGGGCTGCGCTAGGAGGTTGTTAGGGTTTCAGGTTGGCTGCCGCTGCTTTGGTGCGATTCGGGTTGGCTGCTTTGGTGCGTTTCGGTGCGTTCGATCAGTGGCCCGTGGACGGTCCAGATGGACCTTGTGGAGCAATCCGTGGGAAGGCCATCCCGCATTATGATTGGCTGCAGGGTTGGCTTGTGTTTGCTTGTGCTTTTTTGTTTTTCTTTAAAAACATTTATTTATAAAACAAAATAGATTAGAAATTATTTAATACTCTCCCAGAACAAGTTAAGTCTTGCAGTTCTAAACAATGTTGCTGAATAGAGTTTTCATTTTATTTTGCATAAAAAACTTATTTTTATTTCCATGGCTTTCAAGCCAAATGAGCTAGGTCATGATCAAAACCATGGCATAGTTTGTTCAAATGGTTCCAAATTGTGCACATATGTTTGACTTGGAAGGGAAAACAGTGTTGATTTTGCGTGTTTTCATTTTATTTGTACAAAAAATCCATTTTGCATTTTTTGAATGTAAAAAATGTGGTTTTTTGTGAAACAACTACCAAATATTTAATGTAGAATTGTACCAAAAGAGTTTTATAAAATAATATATCATATTTATTCACAAATAACCAACCTTTTGAGTGTCTAAAGCTTTGCATGTATCTCTCATGAAAAAGGCAAACTTCTATCGAATCAGCTGGAAATGGGTCAAATTTGAACTACAAGTGCCTCATAGAATGTTCATGATTTTTTACAAAAATCATTTTTAGCTTCACAAGTATATATTTCATCACAGATCCAATAATAGTTTTGCAAGACTCAACCCCTAGCTAAGAATGGCCATGCCCGCCATTTGACCCCATCTTGAATCGAGCATAAGAAATTCAAAAAAATCAAAATAAATGTGAAACCTTTGCATTGTGTCATGTTATGTGACCTAGTTGGAAGGAAAAATAACAAACTTGGACTATCATAAATATTCTAGAAAACCCTTCTCAGAAATGAGCTACCATGTAGAGAGTTCAACGGCTTTCAAGCTAAATGAGCTAGGTCAAGATCAAAACCATAACATAGTTTGTTAAAATGACCCCATATTGTGCACATGTGTGCGACTTGGGATGTCAAACAATGTTCATTTTGGGTATTTTCCTTTTATTCGCATAAAATGTTTATTTTCTATTTTCCAAATGTCAAAAATGGGTTTTTTTGTGAAGGAAGTACCACATATTAGATGTTTAATGGGACCACAAGAATTTTATAAAATAATATATCATATTTTATTCACAAATAACCAACCTTTTGAGTGTTTAAAGCTTTGCATGTATCTCTTATGAAAAAGACAAACTTCTATCGAATCAGTTGGAAATGAGTTAAATTTGAACTATAGGTGCCTCATAGAATGTTCATGATTTTTTTTAAAAATCATTTTTAGCTTCAAAAGTATATATTTTATCACAGATCCAATAATATTTTTGCAAGACTCAACCCATAGCTAATAATGGACATGCCCGTCGTTTTGACCGCATCTTGAATCGAGCATAAGAAATTCAAAAAAAATCCAAAAAATGTGAAACCTTTGCATTGTGTCATGTTATGTTACCTAGTTGGAAGGAAAAAATAACAAACTTGGACTATCATAAATATTCTAGAAAACTCTTCTCAGAAATGAGCTACCATGTAGAGAGTTCAACGGCTTTCAAGCCAAATGAGCTAGGTCAAGATCAAAACCATAACATAGTTTGTTAAAATGACCCCATATTGTGCACAAGTGTGTGACTTGGGATATCAAACAATGTTCATTTTGCGCATTTTCCTTTTATTCGCATAAAAAGTTCATTTTCTATTTTCCGAATGTCAAAAATATGTTTTTTTGTGAAGGAAGTACCAAATATTAGATGTTTAATTGGACCACAAGAATTTTATAAAATAATATATCATATTTTATTCACAAATAAACAACCTTTTGAGTGTTTAAAGCTTTGCATGAAAAAGACAAACTTCTATCGAATCAGCTGGAAATTGGGCAAATTTGAACTACAACTACATTATAGTTTGCTCATGATTTTTTTGAAAAGTCATTTTATGGTACAAAAATAGCTATTTCATCATAAATCTAGTAATTTTTTTGCAAGATTCAATACCTAGCTAAGCAAGGACATGCCCGCCGTTTTGACCGTATTTTGAATACACCATAATGGCATTCTAGTGATTAAATTTTGTTTTCTAAATTTTTTTTACAGAGAAAAAGGTTTAATATTATTATACATGTAATAAACAAAATTTACAAATTTTGTTTGAATTTAGTTGGCCTTGTCTTGAATCTTTTTCAAATATTTTATGTTAAAGTCTTAAGAAAAATAGAAAAGATAAAGAGAAAAAAACGTCATCGGGCGCCTTATCGGGCCCAGGACTTGGCCACAGCAGCCCAGCCCAAAACATACCGTGTGGTTCCATTAAAAAACATGTTGCGCAGCCTACGCTCACAAGGAAAAGTCTAGCTTGGTGGTAATGAGTAGCGCACTTTGGTGTGGAGGTCTCAGGTTCGAGTACCTCCACGCGTGATTTCTTTTTAACATTTGCTTTCAAGGTTCATGGTTGATTTGTGGTGCGGTGGCCATATGGCAGGTTGGTGGGTCGGTGCGGTGGGGCCTATGTGGCAGGTCGGTGCGGTGGGGCCGGTGTGGCAGGTCGTTGGTCCAGTGGGGCCACCATGTCAGGGTCCAGGCTGGCAGTTGGCGGGGCCTCATAGGCCAGGTTGGTGTGTACAAGTGTACCCCGTGGATACGACACCTAAGCGATAATTGACACATAGACATGACATGTAGATGGGTTGTTGACGTGAGTAACTAATTATGTTATTATATCCTTATTTAAAATATTACGACGATCTAAAATGGTCGTAAACGGTTGCAGAAAAGGCCGTAAGCTGTACCATTTCGCTTATGACGATTTTATCTAAAAAAACTATGACATTTTTGAGTCAAATCGTCGTAATATATAAGGTTTTTAGCTACCTCAATTGGCTTACGACCATCTGGTACGAAATTGTCATAACTCTATGACGTTTTTATTCGTGGTCACTATGAGAAGGTCATAAGCTGACATATTTCTTGTAGTGAAGGTAGACTACTCACTCATCGCTCCGGAGGCAAGCATGGCGATGAAGAAGACCTCCGGTGGCGATTCCCCTCTCGGGCAGGGTGCCGGGAAGAGCTTCTGGACCCTCCCGATCTTCGGGTCGACGGTGGCGGCGGATCGCGATGTGTTCTGGAAATCTGATCGGGTACTTAGGTTTTTTCCGTCGGGGGGTCTTTATAGGCGAAGGGGCGATGTCAGAGGAGAGGTCAGGCGCCCTCACACGGGGGTGGCGCGGGCCAGGGGCTGGCCGCGCCGCCCCTGTGTGTGGGCCCCTGGTGCCTCTCCTCCTACTCTCCTTCGGATCTCTGGAAGCTTCCGGGTAAAATAAGACTTCAGAAACTTGTTTCGTCCAATTTCGAGAATATTTCCTGTGTATCACTTCTGAAACACAAAACAGCAGAAAACAGGAAACTGGCACTGTGGCACTTGTTAATAGGTTAGTTCCGGAAAATGCATAAAAGTGCCACTAAGTGTAACGAAACAATAGGCAAATGGTGTAAAAACAAGCATGGGGCATCAAAAATTATAGATACGTTTGAGTTTATCAAGCATCCCCAAGCTTAACTCCTGCTCGTCCTCGAGTAGGTAAGTGATAACAAAAGAATAATTTTTGAGGTGACATGCACCTACACAATCTTGATCATATATGTAAGCATTTGTGAGCTGGGATCATAAGAACTTAAAACATGGGCATGAAGATATAATCATGACAATAAGAACTTAGCAACCATGTTGTAAACATGCAAATGAACACAAACAAAAGATCATGATAATGAAACAATGAAAGTCAAACGTGTGTTCAAATCATAAGGAAAAACATACAAATGGTTTTCAGCTTGTCCTTCAAAGAGAGCAAAACATAAATGCATAGGACACCTTCAAGTTTAAGAGGGCGACTAGATACAAATAATTTAAGAACAAGTGAAACCAATCATCATGAATCAATCAATGAACTTTGGGACAATGCATATCACACTAAGAATGACAACTATGCTCTCTTAATGGTGCATAAAGATAGAAGGTGGCGACTCAACATAAAAGTAGAAGAAAGGCCCTTCGCAGAGGGAAGCAGTGATTGCAAGTTTTATAACCTTCAAAAATTATGGTACTTACCGGCTTTGAGCTCTCATTGCCCCCATCATAAGCATCTTGAATGGTTAAAGTTAATGCGAGAACAATTATGATGCATATGCTTGACAAATCATAAGTTGAAAACCTCGTGCCCCGTGAATACGAGTACCCAAACCTCATGCTACTTTACTTAGAGTCCCAAGCAAGGCTCTTGTCATTGTAAGTATATGTGTATCATTGAGAACCGCCAATCGGGTACCTCCGTGCCCGATGACATGGAACAAGCCCACACCAAAATGACAGGACAAGCAGACAATGAACACCTCGACATCTCTTTTATTTGCCTTTTGTTTAGCTTTTTATTGTGAGATGCGTCGTCGAATGTTCACCATGGGTATGCTGCAAATTTCCACCATGAATTATGCATGGCTTAGATTGGCGGCCCGGTGTTTCCCTAACACATATACAAACTCCATGATCCCCACAAGATTCCCAATTCATTTCACACCGCGGGCATCCATAAACAAAAGATCACGATATCAACTTAATTAAGATGTGCAATGTTGAAAGCTTGCCCATGACAGCATGGATGGGCTAGAATCCAACTTACAACTTGCAAGCATAACAACTCAACATAAGAGACCACAATGTCATATTTTTAAGAACAGGAAAAAGTAAAGTGTGCCTTCCGGTTCGTGAGAGCTTTACTGACCGAATTTCGCATAACACTGGTAAGAGTTTAATTTGAAGAGAAAATAAAAGCAAGTCAAATTTACTTAGAATAGCAAATTGCTAGTAGGTATGTATGGTGGACACTTTGGAAAACTTTGGCTTTTAGGAGTTGGATGCACGAGTAGAGCTCATACTCAGTATAAAGCGAGGGCTAGCAAAAGACTGGGAGCGACCAACTAAGAGAGCAATAATGGCCATAATCATGCAAATCGACAAAGCGACATTAAAAGAAGCATAAGATGGCATTGATACGTCTCAAACGTATCTATACTTTTTGATGCTCCATGCTTGTTTTTACACCATTTGCCTATTATTTCGTTACACTTAGTGGCACTTTTATGCATTTTCCGGAACTAACCTATTAACAAGCGCCACAGTGCCAGTTTCCTGTTTTCTGCTGTTTTTGTGTTTCAGAAGTGATACATAGGAAATATTCTCGGAATTGGACGAAACAAGTTCCTGAAGTCTGATTTTGCCCGGAAGCTTCCAGAGATCCGAAGAAGTGTTGGAGGGGGGCCACCAGGGCCCCACACGCGTGGGTGGCGCGGCCAGCCCCCTGGCCGCGCCGGGCCCACGTGAGGGCACCTGGCCCCTCGTCTGACATCGTCCCTTCGCCTATAAAGACCCCCCGATGGAAAAAAACCTAAGTACCTGATCAGATTTCCAGAACACATCGCGATCCGCCGCCGCCGTCGACCCGAAGATCGGGAGGGTCCAGAAGCTCTTCCCGACACCCTGCCGGAGAGGGGAATCGCCACCGGAGGTCTTCTTCATCGCCATGCTTGCCTCCGGAGCGATGAGTGAGTAGTCTACCTTGGACTATGGGTCCATAGCAGTAGCTAGATGGTTGTCTTCTCCACCATGTGCTTCATGTTTAGATCTCATGAGCTGCCCTACATGATTGAGATCACCGTTATGTAATTCTATGATGTTGGTTTGTTGGGATCCGATGAATATTGGTGTTTATGATTAAGTTGTTGTACTGAATTATATCTTTTGTTATCTCTATGTTGTTTATGATCTTGCATGCTCTCCATTGTTAGTAGCTATCTTGGCCGAGTAGTTGCTAGTGGCTCCAAGAGGGGGTATTTATGCTCGATAGTGGGTTCATGTCTCTATTTCACCTGGGGGAGTGACAGAAACCTCTAAGGTGGTAGATGTGCTGTTGCTACTAGGGAGAAAACAACATTCATATGCTCAAGGGCATATGCTTTGTTTACATTACACACTTTGCTTAATGCAATTATCTGTTGTTCGCAACTTAATACTACTGGGGTGTTCGGATTGATATCCCCGGGAGTGGATTATTAGTCATAGATGCAGTTGGATGGTGGTCTATGTATTTTGTTGTAATGCCCAGAGTAAATCTCATAGTGATCTTCTTGACATATCACGTTATCTTTATTCTATCAATTGCCCAACTGTAATTTGTTTACCCAGCATGTTTTATCTATGGAGAGACACCACTAGTGAACTGTGGACCCCGGTCCTATTTCCATCATATTGCTATCACCTGTTTACTTTACTCGTACTGTTTATTTTACTCGCATACTATATTGTTTTCCACTCGATACACTCATAATCTTTGTTTCAAGCAAACCGGTGAGATTGACAACCTCATCGCAAGTTGGGAACAAAGTACTTGGTTGTGTGTGTGCAGGTTCCACGTTGCAACTAGCAAGCAAAGCTTGGACGAGGCGCCATATATAAATTGTCCGCAGCTGTCGCAAACTAGCAAGCATCACCTTCAGTCGTCGCCGTCTCTCCTCTCCCGATCGATAAACCTTGGTATCTTAACTGAGGGAAAACTAGCCGCTACACTCATCATACCTTCCTCTTGGGGTTCCCAACGGGCTGGTCATCACCACGCACAAGGACTGTCTGCTCCCACGTCAACTTGGCACTAGCAGCTACTTTTCTGGCGCCGTTGCCGGGGAGGAAGAGAAGACTTCTGCGAGGGGAGTTTTTCGCACACACATCCTTTACTTTGTTATTGTTTTGCTTTACTTTATTTTATTTTACCTGCATTGCTTTATATCAAAAACCCAAAAAAATTAGAATCCTTGGTAGCTGTTTTTACTTGTTTACTTTCGTTTTGCTGAAATGGCCAATCCTGAAAACACCAAGTTGTGTGACTTTACTAGCACAAACAATGGTGATTTTATCTGCACTCCTATTGCACCACCTGCTACTGCTGCAAACTTTTATGAGATCAAGCCTGCTTTATTGAACCTTGTTATGAAAGAGCAATTTTCTGGTGCTAGTACTGAAGATGCTGCAGCTCATCTCAACAATTTTGTTGAGCTATGTGAGATGCAGAAATATAAGGATGTTGATAGTGATATTATTAAGCTCAAGCTGTTTCCTTTTTCTTTGAGAGGAAAGGCTAAAGATTGGTTGCTGTCTTTGACTAAGAATAGTATTGATTCATTGGCTAAGTGTAAGGATGCTTTTATTGGTAGATACTATCCTCCTGCTAAGATTATAGCTTTGCGCAGCAATATTATGAAGTTTACTCAGTTTGATAATGAACATGTTGCTCAAGCTTGGGAAAGAATGAAATCTATGGTAAAGAATTGCCCCACTCATGGACTGACTACTTGGATGATTATCCAAACTTTTTATGCAGGACTGAATTTTTCTTCAAGGAACCTACTTGAGTCAGCTGCTGGAGGCACTTTTATGACCCTTACCTTGGGCGCCGCATCAAAGTTACTCGACAACATGATGGTAAATTATTCCAAATGGCACACCGAGAGAGCTCCACAAGGTAAGAAGGTAAATTCTGTTGAGGAAACCTCTTCCTTGAATGATAAGATTGATACAATTATGGCTATGCTTGCTAATGATAGGACTCATGTTGATCCTAATAATGTTCCTTTGGCCTCTCTGGTTGCTCAAGAAGAGCAATTGATGTGAATTTCATTAGAAACAATAATTTTAACAACAATGCTTATAGCAAAAATTTTGCTAGTAACAATTATAGGCCGTATCCTTCTACCAATGGTAATGGTTATGGTAATTCTTATGGTAATTCCTACAACAACACTAGGGCCGCGCCCTCCGAGCTTGAGGTAATGCTCAAGGACTTCATCGGTAAGCAAACTGCTTTTAATAAGTCTGTTGAGGAAAAGTTAGGCAAAATTGATATTCTTGCTTCTAAAGTTGATAGCATTGCTCATGATGTTGAACTTCTGAAATTAAAAGTGTTGCCTAATGATGTGAAAGAGAACAATGTTTTTGCTACCGCTAATGCTATTCAAGTTGGAATTGATGAAAATATTAGATTGTTAGCGGAATTGCATGCCAGGTGGGAATGAGAAGATGAGATGGCTAGAGAGATGAAGGTATGTACCATTACTACCTCTAATGATGTTGCTCCTACTGATAGCAACCCACTTACTTTGATTGGTATAGAGAAAACTCCCACTCCTTGTGTTAAAAAGCCCAAAACTGCCAAAACTTTTTCTCAAAAGAGTGCTGAAATTTTTCGGAGTGTGGGAGATGATAGCTCTATTTCTTTTAATGATTTTGATGTTGATGGCTGCAATATATCTCAAGTAATTTTGTTCTTGCAAAAGCTTGCTTTGACTCCCAATGCTAGTTCTTTAAATATTGCTTTTACTAAGCATATTACCAATGCTCTCATAAAGATTAGGGATGAAAAGTTGAAGCAAAAAGCCTCTGTTCCCAAGAAGTTAGAAGATGGTTGGGAACCCATCATTGATATGCATGTTAATGGTTATGATTGCCATGCTTTATGTGATCTAGGTGCTAGTATTTCTATCATGCCTAGAAAGATTTATGACATGCTTGATTTACCACCGCTAGAAAAATGTTATTTTGATGTTCCTATTGCTGATGTTGCTAAGAAGAAACCTTTGGAAAGGATTAATGATGTTCTTATTGTGGTTAACAATAACCTTGTTCCCGTTGATTTTCTTGTTATGGACGTTGAATGCCATGCTTCATGTCCTATTATTTTGGGAAGACCCTTTCTTCGAACTGTAGGTGCTATCATTGATATGAGGGAAGGCACTATCAAATATCAATTCCCACTTAAGAAAGGTATGGAACACTTCCCTAGGAAAAGAAAGAAATTACTTTTTGACTCTATTCTTAGAGCAAATTATGAGCTTGATGCTTCATCTCTTGATATTACTTGATTCGCAATTTTCTGCGCCTAGCTCAAAGGCGTTAAAGAAAAGCACTCTTGGGAGATAACCCAATGTTTTCTTTTCAGTACTTTTTCTTTTATTTGAGTCTTGGAAGTCATTACTACTGTAATGACTGCTCCTTATCTTGTTTATTTCGTTTTTGTGCCAAGAGAAGCCTCTAATTTGAGCGAGGTAAAGATTTGGGGATGTTGCTGTCCTGAAACTGTTTTCGGTGCTGCACCGTAAAAATTCGTATAAATTCTCTGTTTATCTTTTGGACCTGCTATTTCTTGTGCATATGACCCAGGTTATATTCAAACTTTTGTTAGTTGAACACTTTTTTATTGGAGCAACAGAAAATCCCTCAAAAATTCGACCTTTGTCAGCTGTTTAGTTTTGACAGATTTCTGCCAATATTTGTGTTTGCCACTTTATCGCTTTCTTTTGAGTTCTTTTGATCATGGAACTTTTTGGGAAGTTTCTACAGTAGTATTTTCTATATATGTGGTGGTTTTGAGTTGAAACCTGAAGCTAAAAGAGGTTGAATATATTTTATGCTTACACTAATGTTGCTATTAGAATTGTGTTTAGTTTTGTATGAAGGAAGTTTTCAAGTGTAGGGATTGGAGAATGATGAGATGAGTTGAAGAATGGACAAAAGCTCAAGCTTGGGGATGCCCATGCATCACCCCAAGAAATATCCAAGAAGTACAAGCATCAAAGCTTGGGGATGCCCCCGAGGCACCCCTTCTTCATCGGCAAAAATCAGGACACCTTTCAAAACACTATATTTTTATTGCTTCATGCACTATGTGTTTTTCTTGGAGCGTCAGTTGTTTTAGTTTTCTTAGTTGGTTTAGTTTGTTTGTTTGCTGCAATAAATGGTTGGACCCCAACAAATTTCCTTTGGAGGAGATGTACTCGTTTTCATTTGCAAAGAACGCTCTAGTTTTCACTCTTATCGTTCATCAAGCGTTCTACTTTTTCTGCTGCTGCTTTTGGTTTTTGTTTTCGCCTTGATTTGCGTTCAGATCTTGTCATATCTTTTCATCAAGGTGTATTTTTTCCTCTGATCTTTATTGGTTTTCATCAAAAGAGGTGTTTATAAAAATTTCAAATGGTGTTGGAAAAGAGAAAAAGCTTTGTGCAAAATAGTGGTACAAGAAGGAGCTTGTGTAGACTGCGGCTTAGGCTTTTTCATGTCATGCTTGATGTCTTTTTGATAGTATGCTTAGTGGTTTTGCTGTAGCATGACTTGTCTCAAATAACTGAGATTGCTTAATGAGCCTTTGAAAAAATCATGCGTTGTTTTTTATTGTATGGAAGCATTATTTTGGTTTTCTCCTTGATGCTTTATTTGGGTTGACTTGGCGCATGCTCACACATGTTATACTCTTACAAAGTCGCCAATAGCCTTCATGATCATTTAGTTTTTGACTTTTGATGCCATCTTATGCTTCTTTTAATGTTGCTTTGTCGCTTTGCATGATTATGGCCATTATTGCTCTCTTAGTTGGTCGCTCCCAGTCTTTTGCTAGCCCTCGCCTTGTACTGAGTATGAGCTCTACTCGTGCATCCAACTCCTAAAAGCCAAAGTTTTCCAAAGTGTCCACCATACATACCTACTAGCAATTTGCTATTCCAAGTAAATTTGACTTGCTTTTATTTTCTCTTCAAATTAAACTCTTACCAGTGTTATGCGAAATTCGGTCAGTAAAGCTCTCACGAACCGGAAGGCACACTTTACTTTTTCCTGTTCTAAAAATTTGACATTGTGGTCTCTTATGTTGAGTTGTTATGCTTGCAAGTTGTAAGTTGGATTCTAGCCCAGCCATGCTGTCATGGGCAAGATTTCAACATTGCACTTCTTATTTGAGTTGATATCGTGATGTTTTGTTTATGGATGCCCGCGGTGTGAAATGAATTGGGAATCTTGTGGGGATCATGGAGTTTGTATATGTGTTAGGGAAACGCCGGGCTGCCAATCTAAGCCATGCATAATTCATGGTGGAAATTTGCAGCATACCCATGGTGAACATTCGACGACGTATCTCACAATAAAAAGCTGAACAAAGGCAAATAAAAGAGATATCGAGGTGTTCATTGTCTGCTTGTCCTGTCATTTTGGTGTGGGCTTGTTCCATGTCATCGGGCACGGAGGTACCCCATTGGCGGTTCTCAATGATATGCATATACTTACAATGACAAGAGCCTTGCTTGGGACTCTAAGTAAAGTAGTATGAGGTTTGGGTACTCGTATTCACGGGGCACGAGGTCTTCAACTTATGATTTGTCAAGCATATGCATCATAATTGTTCTCGCATTAACTTTAACCATTCAAGATGCTTATGATGGGGGCAATGAGAGCTCAAAGCCGGTAAGTACCATAATTTTTGAAGGTTATAAAACTTGCAATCAATGCTTCCCTCTGCGAAGGGCCTTTCTTTTACTTTTATGTTGAGTCACCACCTTCTTTCTTTATGCACCATTAAGAGAGCATAGTTGTCATTCTTAGTGTGATATGCATTGTCCCAAAGTTCATTGATTGATTCATGATGATTGGTTTCACTTGTTCTTAAATTATTTGTATCTAGTCGCCCTCTTAAACTTGAAGGTGTCCTATGCATTTATGTTTTGCTCTCTTTGAAGGACAAGCTGAAAACCATTTGTATGTTTTTCATTATGATTTGAACACACGTTTGACTTTCATTGTTTCATTATCATGATCTTTTGTTTGTGTTCATTTGCATGTTTACAACATGGTTGCTAAGTTCTTATTGTCATGATTATATCTTCATGCCCATGTTTTAAGTTCTTATGATCCCACCTCACAATGCTTACATATATGATCAAGATTGTGTAGGTGCATGTCACCTCAAAAATTATTCTTTTGTTATCACTTACCTACTCGAGGACGAGCAGGAGTTAAGCTTGGGGATGCTTGATACGTCTCAAACGTATCTATAATTTTTGATGCTCCATGCTTGTTTTTACACCATTTGCCTATTGTTTCGTTACACTTAGTGGCACTTTTATGCATTTTCCGGAACTAACCTATTAACAAGCGCCACAGTGCCAGTTTCCTGTTTTCTGCTGTTTTTGTGTTTCAGAAGTGATACACAGGAAATATTCGCGGAATTGGACGAAACAAGTTCCTGAAGTCTTATTTTGCCCGGAAGCTTCCAGACATCCGAAGAAGTGTCGGAGGGGGGCCACCAGGGCCCCACACGCATGGGTGGCGCAGCCAGCCCCCTGGCCGCGCCGGGCCCACGTGAGGGCACCTGGCCCCTCGTCTGACATCGTCCCTTCGCCTATAAAGACCCCCCGACGGAAAAAACCTAAGTACTCGATCAGATTTCCAGAACACATCGCGATCCGCCGCCGCCATCGACCCGAAGATCGGGAGGGTCCAGAAGCTCTTCCCGGCACCCTGCCGAAGAGGGGAATCGCCACCGGAGGTCTTCTTCATCGCCATGCTTGCCTCCGGAGCGATGAGTGAGTAGTCTACCTTGGACTATGGGTCCATAGCAGTAGCTAGATGGTAGTCTTCTCCACCATGTGCTTCATGTTTAGATCTCATGAGCTGCCCTACATGATTGAGATCACCGTTATGTAATTCTATGATGTTGGTTTGTTGGGATCCGATGAATATTGGTATTTATGATTAAGTTGCTGTACTGAATTATATCTTTTGTTATCTCTATGTTGTTTACGATCTTGCATGCTCTCCGTTGTTAGTAGCTATCTTGGCCGAGTAGTTGCTAGTGACTCCAAGAGGGGGTATTTATGCTCGATAGTGGGTTCATGTCTCTATTTCACCTGGGGGAGTGACAGAAACCTCTAAGGTGGTAGATGTGCTGTTGCTACTAGGGAGAAAACAACATTCATATGCTCAAGGGCATATGCTTTGTTTACATTACACACTTTGCTTAATGCAATTATCTGTTGTTCGCAACTTAATACTACTGGGGTGTTCGGATTGATATCCCCGGGAGTGGATTATTAGTCATAGATGCAGTTGGATGGCGGTCTATGTATTTTGTTGTAATGCCCAGAGTAAATCTCATAGTGATCTTCTTGACATATCACGTTATCTTTATTCTATCAATTGCCCAACTGTAATTTGTTTACCCAGCATGTTTTATCTATGGAGAGACACCACTAGTGAACTGTGGACCCCGGTCCTATTTCCATCATATTGCTATCACCTGTTTACTTTACTCGTACTGTTTACTTTACTCGCATACTATATTGTTTTCCACTCGATACACTCATAATCTTTGTTTCAAGCAAACCGGTGAGATTGACAACCTCATCGCAAGTTGGGAACAAAGTACTTGGTTATGTGTGTGCAGGTTCCACGTTGCAACTAGCAAGCAAAGCTTGGACGAGGCGCCATTTATAAATTGTCTGCAGCTGTCGCAAACTAGCAAGCATCACCTTCAGTCGTCGCCGTCTCTCCTCTCTTGATCGATAAACCTTGGTATCTTAACTGAGGGAAAACTAGCCGCTACACTCATCATACCTTCCTCTTGGGGTTCCCAACGGGCTGGTCATCACCACGCACAAGGACTGTCTGCTCCCACGTCAACTTGGCACTAGCAGGCATCAAAAGTCAAAAACTAAATGATCATAGAGGCTATTGGCCACTTTGTAAGAGTCTAACATGTGTGAGCATGCGCCAAGTCAACCCAAATAAAGCATCAAGGAGAAAACCAAAATAATGCTTCCATACAATAAAAACAACGCATGATTTTTTCAAGGGCTCATTAAGCAATCTCAGTTATTTGAGACAAGTCATGCTACAGCAAAACCACTAAGCATACTATCAAAAATACATCAAGCATGACATGAAAAAGCCTAAGCCGCAGTCTACACAAGCTCCTTCTTGTACCACTATTTTGCACAAAGCTTTTTCTCTTTTCCAACACCATTTGAAATTTTTATAAACACCTCTTTTGATGAAAACTAATAAAGATCAGAGGCTAAAATACACCTTGATGAAAAGATATGACAAGATCTGAACGCAAATCAAGGCAAAAACGAAAACCAAAAGCAGTAGCAGAAAAAGAAGAACACTTGATTTTTAATAAGAGTGAAAACTAGAGCGTTCTTTGCAAATGAAAACAAGGCAACTTCTCCAAAGGAAATTTGTTGGGGTTCAACCATTTATTGCAGCAAACAAACAAACTAAACCAACTAAGAAAACTAAAACAACTGACGCTCCAATAAAAACACATAGTGCATGAAGCAATAAAAATATAGTGTTTTGAAAGGTGACCTGATTTTTGCCGATGAAGAAGGGGTGCCTCGGGGGCATCCCCAAGCTTTGACGCTTGTACTTCTTGGATATTTCTTGGGGTGTGATGTCTACGCACTTCTATTCTTGTAGACACTTGTTGGGCCTCCAAGTGCAGAGGTTTGTAGAACAGCAGCAAGTTTCCCTTAAGTGGATCACCCAAGGTTTATCGAACTCAGGGAGGTTAGAGGTCAAAGCTATCCCTCTCAAACAACCCTGCAATTACGATACAGAAAGTCTCTTGTGTCCCCAACACACCCAATACACTTGTCAGATGTATAGGTGCACTAGTTCGGCGAAGAGATAGTGAAATACAAGTGGTATAGATGATTATAAGTAGCAAACGTGATGTGAAATAAATATCGCTGTGAGCAAACAAGTAACAAAATAGCAAGTAAACGGTGTGCAATGCTTGGAAACAAGGCCTAGGGATCATACTTTCACTAGTGGACACACTCCCAACAATATAACATGATTGAACAAATAACTTCTCTTTGCTAAGGTACTCTGAATTACTCTCCTATTGAATAACACGAATCATTGTGTAGTGGCTACAGAAGCACCCCTTAAAGTCCATCAAGTACTTGACAAACACCACTCATAGAGATACCCAAATCAGATCACAACTCAAGATAGATATCATTGCAACTTAGACCAAGTACTAACACGGTGCACACACTGTCAACATTACACCATGAAAGGAGGAATAGATCACTCAAACTATCATAGCAATAATTATTCTCATAATCCACAAGAGATCACAATCATAGCCTAAACCAAGTACCACCATGATGCACGCACTGTCACCGTTACACCAAGGCAGGAGGAATAGATTACTTTAATAACATCACTAGAGTACACAAAATATCTGAATAATAACATGTACTTGTTCAACATGATACAAAGCTCACGATCACATAAAGATCACATCATGGGAGAGAGAGGTGAACCACATAGCTACCGGTAGAGCCCTTAGCCCCGGGGATGAACTACTCCCTCCTCATCATAGGAGACAGCAAGGTTGATGGAGATGGCGGTGAGGTCGATGGAGACGGCGGAGACAGCGATGGAGACCGATGGAGATGGCTCCGGGGGCACTTCCCCATCCCGGCAGGGTGCCGGAACAGAGACTTCTGTCCCCCAAAATTTGTCGACGACGGCGGCGGAGCTGCGGAACTGTTTCTGGAAAATTGCCGAATCCCTTAGGGTTTTCCATCCCGAGGCTTTATATAGGCGAAGGGGCATCGCGAGAGGTCAGCCAGGGGCTCCTCACACATGGGTGGCGCGGCCAGGGCCTGGGCCGCGCCAACCTAGTGTGAGGGCAGGCCCTGGCCCCTCTCCAGCTCTCTTTCGGATGTCTGGATGCTCCCGGGAAAAATAAGACTTCTGGCTTTGGTTTCGTCCAATTCCGAGAATATTTCCTGTGTATCACTTCTGAAACACAAAAACAGCAGAAAACAGGGAACTGGCACTGTGGCATCTTGTCAATAGGTTAGTTCCAGAAAATGCATAAAAGTGCCACGAAGTGTAACGAAACACAAGGCAAATGGTGTAAAAACAAGCATGGAGCATCAAAAATTATAGATACGTTTGAGACGTATCAAGCATCCCCAAGCTTAACTCCTGCTCGTCCTCGAGTAGGTAAGTGATAACAACAGAAATAATTTTTGAGGTGACATGCACCATCACAATCTTGATCATATATGTAAGCATTTGTGAGCTGGGATCATAAGAACTTAAAACATGGGCATGAAAGATATAATCTTGACAATAAGAACTTAGCAACCATGTTGTAAACATGCAAATGAACACAAACAAAAGATCATGAAAATGGAACAATGAAAGTCAAACGTGTGTTCAAATCATAAGGAAAAACATACAAATGGTTTTCAGCTTGTCCTTCATGGAGAGCAAAACATAAATGCATAGGACACCTTCAAGTTTAAGAGGGCGACTAGATACAAATAATTTAAGAACAAGTGAAACCAATCATCATGAGTCAATCAATGAACTTTGGGACAATGCATATCACACTAAGAATGACAACTATGCTCTCTTAATGGTGCATAAAGAAAGAAGATGGTGACTCAACATAAAAGTAGAAGAAAGGCCCTTCGCAGAGGGAAGCAGTGATTAAACATGTGCTAGAGCTTTTCATTTGTAAAACAGAGAGATAAAAATTGGTTTTGAGAGGTGGTTGTCTTTGTCAACGACTGGCAATGGGGTTCTTACTATCTTCCATACAAAAATAAAGCAAGTTTTTGAGAGAGAGATTGGCACTTTTGTGCTCTTTTATAAAGCTTGGCACTCCTCCCCACCTTTTTTCCTTTCTCAAACCATGGCTAACCGATTCCATCGGGTGCCCACCAACATTCACATTCCATGGAGGAGTGCCTTTTTTCTTTTCTTTTCTCCTTTTTTTTTTCTTTTTGGAATAAGCAATATGGATGATAGCAAATCCGACCACTACGTCCCCATGAGCTGAAAACAGTGTCACAAAACGAGAAGTATTTTGAAGGTTTTTTGAAAGGTAGCACATGAAAATTTACTTGGAATGGCTTACAAATACCATGCATAGGAATTTATAGTGGACATAATGGCAAACTTGGTTTTTGGGAGTTGGATGCACGAGTAGAGCTCATACTCAGTATAAGGCGAGGGCTAGCAAAAGACTGGGAGCACCCAACTAAGAGAGCAATAACGTGTGACGTCCCAAAACCGGCACCTTGCAGATTATAGCGATCAAGCCACAATCTACATGATGTCGCTTCGGAAACGCACCACCAAGCACCTCGTGCACGTTGTAGCGTGCACGTGATGCGGGTGGAATCAAGGTAGCAACAGTTACACAAGTTCACGATGGAACCCACAAAAGAATATATAATATAACCACGAAGACTCCACGAGTCAAAATATCCAAATATACATACAAAGATCCAAATCATACATAAAGCAAAATAGTATCCGAGTACGGACAAGAATACAAATGGGCCTAAGAGGCCTGAAGATAACGATGGCGTCCAAACCCTGCCCAGGCCAAGCCGGAAGGGTAACCTTGCTAACATCGTCGCTCCCATACCTGTCAAAAGCGTCGGGCCAATGGTTGCCGAACAAGGAGGGAGAAAGAGAAAAAGGAAAAAAAAACGAGGGTGAGTACCGAGGCTTGTACTCGCGAGACTGGAATTCAGCTGTGCTCGCCTACAGGCTATATGGTGGACTTAGCGGCAGCAAAAGACTCATACTACAGAGACACACTACAACTTTCGTCTACAAAGAGTAAGATAAGAGAGCGCATAAAGGTAACCAACTAGATGCTAACACCAAACATAACCCAGCCGATGAATCACCTCCTCGTGACCAAACGAAGAAGCAAGTATCAAAGGCACTCACACGGTTACCAAGTTTTATTGCAGGTTTATTGTTGTAGTTGTGCTAACTTACTACACAAGTTTATTAGTATTGAAATAGCAGGTGCAAGTTGTTCTATGATCGAGTAGTACAGCTCCAAGTCGTCCATAACCGCGGACACGGCTTTTCGAAAAGATTTAACCCTGCAGGGGTGCCCAAATGTACCCAAACGCACGATCACCCCTTAATGCCACATGATGAAGCACACTTCCGATGGTGTGCCGGCAGGAGGTCACGACTCGCACTCTCCTTCACTACAAACAAGTCTAGGAAGCCACCAAACTAAGTTGAACTCGTATCGAGAGTCCGACCGAATCTCCGAACAGACTTAGCAGTTTGCGCCGGCGCTGCATAATGGGCTGGAACCTCGCTCTGGGGAGGGTGCCCACCTGCAGTCGTCCCGCACCTACACGAGCGTGCAGAAACAAAAGGGTTACAAGGCACTCTGGGGCTTCCCCCAAATAAAATAGGACCATAAGATACAAGCTGCACGCCCGACAAGAAACAAATGGAAAACCTCGAACTAGTTGTGGCCACTGGACAAGTATGTAGATTCCGGCAGTGTCAAGGGGAGGCCCAGAAGCGTACCCACGTATGGTTAGAGCGCTCAGTCTCAGAACAGTTCATGCGATCTCGGGGTCCTAGGGGACACAAGTGAGCCGTCGGAAAACTGGCAAAATGACTCACCGATGCCTCTGCTTAATTCAAATTTAAGTATTAACATTAAAGTAAGCCATGAGTATCTCCAACAACATATATCCATAAAGTAGAGCATGCGATAACTTCCCAACCCAATAAGATAAAACAACTCCAACAACCTGAAGATGCCTACGACTCGCAAGGCCAACTCGAACAACAAGCACACGGATAATAGGATGTATGGAAGGTTCTATCGCTTTGCTGTGGATAAAAAGGTGGATAGGACACGTGACTCGAACAAAAGCATCGCGACACAAGGCTAGAATATAGAGCTAGCGAGAGCAAAAGTGTTAAATGGGTAGAGAGAAAAGGGCTCGCCTGAAAAGATGGTTGAAGAACACCCGAAGAACTTGTCGTTGCTCACATCACCACGAAGTGTCCTATCCGGGAAGAAGCAAATCGCTACAACAAACATCGGATGCAACACTTACTACTACGAAGAAAGAAACGGCATGCTCATGTGAATGCATGTATGACATGGCAATTATGATGCAATGCAACTTATCCCAAAATTAAGCGAAACCGGAATTCCGACAAACACATATATAGTTGAAGTTGTGTTACTACACGATATTTTAATTATTGATTAGCATGGCAAAACAAGTCATGGTTGAGCTACGGCAAAATTAAATGAAGCGGGGAGATATTATAAGCATCTCCCAAATACTCCATATGTTACTTATTAGGTGATATGCAAACTATCACGATATGATGCTAGATGCAAACAGTAGCATGGATGCCATATTAATATTCTACATATTGTTCTTATTAAAAATAGGCATATCATTTGATTGAAAAATAGATTTTAAAAGGAACAGGTTTTATAGATTATTAGAACTAACAGGAGCTAGACTGAAACTGACGGACACGACTGTCGACTGAAACTGAACCGGAAACTGGGACTACACCTGACGTGCATTTGATAACAGCAAAGATAGTCTTTGGCTTTGATGTTTAACAAGTAATACAAATAGGAGGAATGGCTGCTGATTAGCTCTTGCAGTACAAACTAGCTAGGTGAAAAACAAGAGTGGATCGGTTGAAATCTGGGCAAAACGAGCTAGCTTAAGCTAGCAGACTAACATGTGGATGGTTAACAAGCAGCTAGCCGGCTGGTGTGATCGATCGATTGATGCTTGCATCGTGTGCTAGCTGAAAAGGGACAACAAAGTAGAAGTGGTACTGATGTACACACGCGGCCAGGTATTTGAACGGAATAAGAGCAGCGGCATGGTCGCGCGGCTGGCTTGCGCGCGGCGTTCCAGGCGGCGGCATGCGAGCGGACATGCGCGTGAGGCAGGAACAGGAACGGTGGTGACTGGCGATGATGAATGACGATGCAGAGAACAAAACAGCCCGGAAAAAAAAAGGGGAAGTTGGAAGCAGTGCTCACCCTGGCTTGCTGGCGAGCTGGGCGAGCTCCAGGACGACGGAGGAGGTTGAGGCGCGGTCGTCGGGGAACTTAACGGAGGAGCACGACGGTTGTCAACGCCGGGTTATAGGGAGCAGAAACGAGCGCAGTCAGAGCTCCACGAGCTCGTCCATGGCCGCACACATACAGAGAAAACAGAGATCAGCCACGGGAATTGAATCGAGCGATGAGAACGGACGGGGAAAGGGAGGAAAAGGAAGCCAAGCTCACCGCAAGGACGCGGGCGTGCTCGGGAAAACCGGAGAAGGACCGAAGCTGCCGGATTTCGCCGGCGTCCAGGGAGGAAGAAGAGGACTCGCGGGTCGATGTAGTTGCCCGTGGCTCAATTCCTTGAACGGAGATGATGTAGACAACGATGCGGACCTCCAGGATGCATTGGCTTGGCGGCTGGTGCACTGCAACGGCGGCGCGTCGTCGACCAAGGCGCGGTGGTCTTCGGCTTCGTTTCTCGCTAGCGAACTTGCAGAGAATATTTAGAAAAAGGGGAGGAGCGGCGGCGGCGCAGAAGGAGGAGAAAGAGGAGGCCGCTAGGGTTCCAGAGGGGATTCAAGGCAAGGAGATTAAAAGGGAGGGGAAAGTGGTGTGGTGGAGGTTGTTGCTGAGGAGCACCACACTAGCACGCTCTTCTCGTGCGTGCCTGGAGAAGATGACAGGGGAGTGGTTTGGTACAGAGGAGGTGACTGGCTTCAGACTTCTTTCTCTCTTCCATGTTCCTTCAGATTTCTTCGTTCTTTTTATTCTCTTGCAGCATTTTTTTTTGAGAGAACTAGAGAGTGGTTTGGAAGGATTTCAAAGCAGGTTCAAACAGTTTTCAAATATTGATTTTTGTCTCAAAACAATTTTCAAAGTTTGCAAATATTATGGTTTTAATTAATAGTTTAATTTAAAATAAGAAAAGAGAGAGGAGGGTTTATTATGAAACCATATGAGAAAATAAAATAAATAAAAAAATAGATTTTATTTCATACAATTTTAAGTTTTAACAAAAACAAGCAAGGGTTTTTGATGCATGATGATGCATGACTTCACGATGACGCGAAAAGGAAAATAACAAGCAATTCTATTATTGGGTATTTTTTTCTGGGTCGTTACATAACGGCCATAATCATGCAAAGCGACATTAAAAGAAGCATAAGATGGCATCAAAAGTCAAAAACTAAATGATCATAGAGGCTATTGGCGACTTTGGATGAGTCTAACATGTGTGAGCATGCGCCAAGTCAACCCAAATAAAGCATCAAGGAGAAAACCAAATAAATGCTTCCATATAATAAAAACAACGCATGATTTTTCAAAGGCTCATTAAGCAATCTCAGTTATTTGAGACAAGTCATGCTACAGCAAAACCACTAAGCATACTATCAAAAAGATATCAAGCATGACATGAAAAAGCCTAGGCCACAGTCTACACAACTCCTTCTTGTACCACTTTTTTGCATAAAGCTTTTTCTCTTTTCCAACACCATTCAAATTTTTTATAAACACCTCTTTTGATAAAAACCAATAAAGACCAGAGGCAAAAATACACCTTGATGGAAAGATATAACAAGATCTGAACAAAAATCAAGGCGAAAAATGCAAGCTAAACACAGTAGCAGAAAAAGAGAACACTCGTTGAACGATAAGAGTGAAAACTAGAGTGTTCTTGGCAAACGAAAAGCGAGTTCATCTCCTCCAAAAGAAACATGATGTGATCTAACCATTTATTGCATCAAACAAAGCAAAACAAAACTAAAAACAAAAACAATTGACGCTCCAAGAAAAACACATAGTGTATGAAGCAATAAAAATATAGTGTCTTGAAAGGTGACCTGATTTTTGCCGATGAAGAAGGGGTGCCTCGGGGGCATCCCCAAGCTTTGACGCTTGTACTTCTTGGATATTTCTTGGGGTGATGCATGGGCATCCCCAAGCTTGAGCTTTTGTCCATTCTTCAACTCATCTCATCATTCTCCAATCCCTACACTTGAAAACTTCCTTCATACAAAACTAAACACAATTCTATTAGCAACATTAGTGCAAGCATAACATATAATCAATCCTTTTTGCTTCAGGTTTCAACTCAAAACCACCACATATAAAGCATATACTACTTTAGCAACTTCCCAAAAGGTTCCATGATCAAAAGAACTAAAAAAGAAAGCGATAAAGTGGCAAACACAAATATTGGCAGAAATCTGTCAAAACTGAACAGCTGACAAAGGTCGAATTTTTGAGGGGTCTTCTGTTGCTGAAATCAAAAAGTGTTCAACTAATGAAAGTTTGGATATAACCTGGGGCATATGCACAAGAAATCGCAGGTCCAAAAGATATACAGAGAATTTTCACGGATTTTTACGGTGCAGCACCGAAAACAGTTTCAGGACAGCAACATCCCCAAATCTTTACCTCGCTCAAATTAGAGGCTTCTCTTGGCACAAAAACGAAATAAACAAGATAAGGAGCGGTCACTACAGTAGTAATGACTTCCAAGACTCAAATAAAAGAAAAAGTAATAAAAAGAAAACATTGGGTTATCTCCCAAGAGTGCTTTTCTTTAACGCCTTTGAGCTAGGCGCAATAATTTGCAAAGATGCTCATGTGGGCGCCATATAAGAGCTTGAGGCAAAGGCGCCATATAAAAACTTGAAGCAATAGAGAGCATCAAAAAGCAAATGTGAAAGACATTTATATCTGAACCACTTCCTATGCATAGGAATCTTGTAAGAAAATAAATCAACGAGGCACATAGTAGCAAGCATGGATAGATAAAACAAGTGCCACTTCAAGATTTGCAACATAAAGAGGGGAAACTTAATATTGTTGAGATCCATCAAACCATGTTTCGCTCTCTCATAATAACATTCAGTAGCATCATGAATAGAACTAACAATATAAATATCACATAAAACATCCCTATCATGAGCCACATGCATAAAAGAATTAATACTCACCACAGGAACAATAGTAGTAGGAGCAAATTCAATAGAATAATTATTCTCATCACCATAATCATCATAAATAGGAGGCATATTGTAATCATAACTAATTTTCTCCTCAAAAGTAGGTGAACTGAAAATATTATACCCATCATCACAAGCTAGAGAACTACTATGTCGCAAAGCATACTCATCAAACATATCATCATAAGAAGGAACATCACATATGGGAGATAAAATATCATCAGAGCAAATTTTCTCCACTAAAGCCGGGGAACTAAAAATATCATGCTTAGCAAAACCAGCTTCCCCAAGCTTAGACTTTTCTATAGCATTAGCAACAACGGTGTTCAAAGCATTCGTACTAATAACATTGCTATGCGAAATAAGCTCCAAAGGATTTTCAATTTTCTCTTCAAATCTAAAATCAGGAAAAAGACTAAAGAACTCTTTGTTTTCCATTAAGCCTAACTAGTGAAAATAAAAACAAGAAACAAAAAGATGTAATTGCAGAATCTAAAGGAAATAACTCCGAGCACTCACACAGGAGGATGCGAGTACCTTTTACCTTACCTCCCCGGCAATGGCGCCAGAAAAGAGCTTGATGTCTACGCACTTCTATTCTTGTAGACACTTGTTGGGCCTCCAAGTGCAGAGGTTTGTAGAACAGCAGCAAGTTTCCCTTAAGTGGATCACCCAAGGTTTATCGAACTCAGGGAGGTTAGAGGTCAAAGCTATCCCTCTCAAACAACCCTGCAATTACGATACAGAAAGTCTCTTGTGTCCCCAACACACCCAATACACTTGTCAGATGTATAGGTGCACTAGTTCGGCGAAGAGATAGTGAAATACAAGTGGTATAGATGATTATAAGTAGCAAACGTGATGTGAAATAAATATCGGTGCGAGCAAACAAGTAACAAAATAGCAAGTAAACGGTGTGCAATGCTTGGAAACAAGGCCTAGGGATCATACTTTCACTAGTGGACACACTCCCAACAATATAACATGATTGAACAAATAACTTCTCTTTGCTAAGGTACTCTGAATTACTCTCCTATTGAATAACACTAATCATTATGTAGTGGCTACAGAAGCACCCCTTAAAGTCCATCAAGTACTTGACAAACACCACTCATAGAGATACCCAAATCAGATCACAACTCAAGATAGATATCATTGCAACTTAGACCAAGTACTAACACGGTGCACACACTATCAACATTACACCATGAAAGGAGGAATAGATCACTCAAACTATCATAGCAATAATTATTCTCATAATCCACAAGAGATCACAATCATAGCCTAAACCAAGTACCACCATGATGCACGCACCGTCACCGTTACACCAAGGCAGGAGGAATAGATTACTTTAATAACATCACTAGAGTACACAAAATATCTGAATAATAACATGTACTTGTTCAACATGATACAAAGCTCACGATCACATAAAGATCACATCATGGGAGAGAGAGGTGAACCACATAGCTACCGGTAGAGCCCTTAGCCCCGGGGATGAACTACTCCCTCCTCATCACACTAGTGGAAAAAGGGTCTTTGGCCAGGACCCTTTAGTCCCGGCCTCAATCTGGGTCGGGACTAAAGGCCCGGCCACGTCGCCCGAAATTCGCCAGCCGCCCGGGAGGCTTTAGTCCCGGCCCGTAACGAGGCTTTAGTCCCGGTTTGAGACACAAACCGGGACTAAAGGGCAATGCGCTGAGCGGCCCACATGTGCGCACCCTTTAGTCCCGGTTTGTGTCTCAAACCGGGACTAAAGTCCTCTGCCTATATATTGGCCGCAGCCCCTCTCTCCCCTCTTCCTTGCATTTTTCTTGGATGGATGAGTGTGGGTGTGTGCTAGCTCACTTTTTTGCTTGGATGCACTAGAGGTGTTTGTTGAAATGTGTGTTAGAGCGATGCCGCTTCAGTTCACCGAACACAACTACGATATGAGGTGCCCGAGCCACGTTTAAACTCTTCCTCTTTATTTCCACTTATTCTAAAAGGTTAGCAACTATATTTCCTCGTTTAGACCGTGCGGTACTAATTTTTAGGATCGTGATTGTGTTTGATATACTGTTGCATGACGCAGATGAGCCATCCATGGATGTACGGTGATCGACGCACTACCGCTTACAGAGAAGGCGTGCATTCTTTTCGAGATGCGGCCGATGCGAACAAGCATGGTGGTGGCTATATGTTTTGTCCATGTGTTGAATGTCGGAATGAGAAGGATTACACTTCCTCAAGAGTCATTCAGAGCCACCTGCTTCGGTCCGGTTTTATGTCGGGCTATAATGTTTGGACCAAGCACGGAGAAAGAGGGGTTATGATGGAAGACGACGATGAAGAAGAAGAGAACGATGATGACAACTACCGATCTATGTTCCCTGAATATGCTGATACCGCAATGGAAGACAATGAAGAAGAAGATCAGGGTGCAGAACGGGAACCAGATGAGCCCGCTGATGATCTTGGCCGGGTTATTTCTGAAGCACGGCGAGGCTGCGACACAGAAAAGGAGAGGTTGCAGTTCGAGCAGATGTTACAGGACCACAACAAATTGTTGTACCCAACTTGTGAAGATGGCCAGAAGAAGCTGGGTAGCACACTGGAATTGCTGAAGTGGAAGGCAGAGACCGGTGTGACTGACTCGTCATTTGAAAAGTTGCTGGTACTGATGAAGAAGATGCTTCCAAGAAAGAACGAATTGCCCGCCAGCACGTACGAAGCAAAGAAGCTTGTCTGCCCTCTAGGATTAGACGTGCAGAAGATACATGCATGCCCTAATGACTGCATCCTCTACCGCGGTGAGAAATATGAGAATATGGATAAATGCCCGGTATGCACTGCATTGCGGTACAAGATCAGAAAAGATGACCCTGGTGAGATTGAGGGCGAGCCACCCAGGAAGAGGGTTCCTGCCAAGGTGATGTGGTATGCTCCTATAATACCACGGTTGAAACGTCTGTTCAGAAATAAAGATCATGCGAAGTTGTTGCGATGGCACATGGAAGATCGTATGAAAGACGATAAGTTGAGGCACCCCGCTGATGGTCGGCAGTGGAGAAAAATCGAGAGAGAGTTCCCGAGATTTGCAGGTGACGCAAGGAACTTATGGTTTGGTCTGAGTACAGATGGCATGAATCCTTTTGGGGAGCAGAGTTGCAGTCACAGCACCTGGCCCGTTACTCTATGTATCTACAACCTTCCTCCTTGGTTGTGCATGAAGCGGAAGTTCATTATGATGCCAGTGCTTATCCAAGGTCCAAAGCAACCCGGCAACGACATTGATGTGTACCTAAGGCCATTAGTTGACGAACTTTTATAGCTGTGGGCCGAACCAGGTGTACGTGTGTGGGACGAGCACAAACAAGAGGAATTTGACCTTCGAGCCTTGCTTTTCGTAACCATCAATGATTGGCCTGCTCTTAGTAACATTTCAGGACAGTCAAACAAGGGATACAATGCATGCACGCACTGTTTAGATCAGACAGAAAGTATATATCTGGACAAATGTAGGAAGAATGTGTACCCGTTCAATCGTCGTTTTCTTCCGCCCAAGCATCCCTTAAAGAAAAAAGGCAAGCATTTCAATGGCAAGGCAGAACCCCGGGGGAAGCCTGTCATCCGTACTGGTGCTGAAGTATTTGATATGGTCAAAGATTTAAAAGTAATCTTTGGAAAGGGTCCTGGCAACCAACCTGTTCCTAACGGCCCTGATAAGCGCGTACCCATGTGGAAGAAGAAATCTATATTTTGGGAGCTACCCTATTGGGAAGTCCATGAGGTCCGCTCCGCAATCGACGTGATGCACCTAACGAAGAATCTCTGCGTGAATATTCTAGGCTTCCTGGGCTTGTATGGGAAGTCAAAAGATACACCGGAAGCACGGGAGGACCAGGAACGTCATAAAGGAAGAGATGGCATGCATCCAGGGCAGTTTCAAGGGCGTGCCAGCTACGCTCTTACTAAGGAAGAGAAGGAAATCTTCTTTGAAGTCCTTTTCAGTATCAAGGTCCCGACTGGCTTCTCGTCGAATATAAAGGGAATCGTAAATATGAAAGACAAAAAATTCCAAAACCTAAAGTCTCATGACTGCCACGTGCTTATGACGCAATTGCTTCCGGTTGCATTGAGGGGAATTCTACCGGAAAATGTTCGCCTGGCAATTGTGAAGGTATGTGCATTCCTCAATGCAATTTCTCAGAAGGTAATCGATCGAGAAAGTCTATCAGGGTTACAGATTGATGTGGTCCAATGTCTGGTCAGCTTTGAGTTGTTGTTCCCGCCATCCTTCTTCAATATAATGACACACCTCCTAGTTCACCTAGTCGAAGAGATTAGAATTCTCGGTCCTATATTTCTACACAATATGTTCCCCTTCGAGAGGTTCATGGGAGTCTTAAAGAAATATGTCCGTAACCGTGCTAGGCCAGAAGGAAGCATCTCCAAGGGCTATGGAACAGAGGAGGTCATTGAGTTTTGTGTGGACTTTCTTCCTGACCTTAAGCCGATTGGTGTTCCTGAATCTCGGTATGAGGGTAGGCTGACAGGAAAAAGGCACACTAGGAAGGAAAGCAAAAGTATGTATGGACGGGCATTCTTTCTCTCAAGCACACTACACAGTTCTACACAATTCCACCGTGGTGGCTCCGTATATCGTGAGACACAAGAATATTCTACGCTCCAAAAACCCGGGGAAGACTGACTCTTGGATTAAAGGGGAACACGAGAAGACTTTCGGCAGTTGGTTGCAGACACATCTCATGAATGATGACACCGTTGGAGATCAGCTGTACTGTTTGGCCAGGCCACCATCTTCTACTATATGTACTTTCCAAGGGTACGAGATAAATGGGAATACATTTTACACGGTTGCCCAAGATAAAAAGAGCACCAACCAAAACAGTGGTGTCCACTTTGATGCAACAGACGAGAATGGGCACTGTTTGGAAACATATTACGGGTACATAGAGGAGATATGGGAACTTGACTATGGACCTACTTTTAAGATCCCTTTGTTTCGGTGCAAATGGGTGAAGCTGTCAGGAGGCGGGGTAGTTGTAGACCAAAAGTACGGTATGACAACAGTGGATCTCAACAATCTTGCGTACATGGATGAACCATTTGTCCTAGCCAACGATGTTGCTCAGGTATTCTATGTGAAGGACATGTCTACAAAAACGAGAAAAAGAAATCAGCAAAAGAAGACATCGTCCGATGAGCCAAAGCGCCACATAGTTCTTTCAGGGAAAAGAAACATCATGGGAGTAGATGACAAGACAGACATGTCAGTAGATTATAATAAGTTTCATGAAATTCTGCCCTTCAAAGTGAAAACTGACCCAAGCATCCTACTGAATGATGAAGATTCTCCATGGCTACGACCCAGAAGAAAATAGAAATAATAGATAGGAATGTTGGTGCAATAATGTAATAATGTATTAAACCTTTTATGTAATGCATGATGAAGATTCTCCATGGCTACGACAGACACGGTTACACCGCTCTTTAGGAAAAAAGCCTTCGTAAACAAATTTTGTAGAAGAAAAAAACCTCCTAGCAAAAAGCTTGAATTTTTAATTAAAAATGGCAAAATAGTTAATAGTTAGGATAGTTAAAATAATTAATTTTTAAAATAGAAAATAGTTTTGAATTATCTATTCAATTTCAAACACTTTTCATTTTTATAGTTTTGTCAAATACTCAAATATGCAAAAAGAATATTAATAAACATAGTTTTTAATTAAAAATGGCAAAATAGTTAATAGTTAGGATAGTTAAAGTAATTAATTTTTAAAATAGAAAATAGTTTTGAATTATGTATTCAATTTCAAACACTTTTCATTTTTATAGTTTTGTTAAATTCTTAAATATGCAAACAGAATATTAATAAACATAGTTTTTAATTAAAAATGGCAAAATAGTTAATAGTTAGGATAGTTAAAATAATTAATTTTTAAAATAGAAAATAGTTTTGAATTATCTATTCAATTTCAAACACTTTTCATTTTTATAGTTTTGTCAAATACTCAAATATGCAAAAAGAATATTAATAAACATAGTTTTTAATTAAAAATGGCAAAATAGTTAATAGTTAGGATAGTTAAAGTAATTAATTTTTAAAATAGAAAATAGTTTTGAATTATGTATTCAATTTCAAACACTTTTCATTTTTATAGTTTTGTTAAATTCTTAAATATGCAAACAGAATACTAAACAAATAAAAGAAAAAACAGAAAATAGGCCTTTAGTCCCGGTCCGTGCCACAGACCGGGACTAAAGGCCCTGGCTGCGGAAACCCCCACCCGAGGCCTTTAGTCCCGGGCGGTGGCACGGACCGGGACTAAAGGGGGGCCTTTAGTCCCGGCCTGAGCCACCGCCCGGGACTAAAGGTCCCGGGGTATAAAAAGCTTCCTTCTTCCCCGCCGCGAAACACTTAGCAGTTTCGCGCGCGAGGAAGCACAGACGACGCCGCCAGGCTGCCGCGCCGCCGTTCGCCGACCACCGCGCCAGCCCGCCGCGCCAGCGCATTGCGCCGCCGCCGCCGCCGCCGAAGTTAGCGCGCGCAGCACCCGCGCCGCCGCGCCGCCTGCACGCGCCGCCAGCACCCGCCGCCGCGCCGCTGCACCCGCCGCCGCGCCGCCTGCACCCGCCGCCGCGCCGCCTGCACCCGTCGCCGCGCCGCCTGCACCCGCCGTCCGCCGCGCCGCCTGCAAGGTTTTTTGCAAAAAAATTCTATTTTGTTAATTAGTTAATTAGCTAGTGTTAATTAGGGTTAGGGTTAGAATTGAATTATTTTAGTTAGAATAGCATTATTTAGTTAGAATAGCATTATTTTAGTTAGAATAGCATTATTTAGTTAGAATAGCATTATTTTAGTTAGAATAGCATTATTTAGTTAGAATAGAATTATTTTACTTAGAATAGAATTAGTTTAGTTAGAATAGAGTTATTTTAGTTAGAATAGAATTATTTTAGTTAGAATAGAATTATTTTAGTTAAAATAGAATTATTTAGTTAGAATAGCATTAATAGAGTTATTTAGTTAGAATAGAATTATTTTACTTAGAATAGAATTAGTTTAGTTAGAATAGAGTTATTTTAGTTAGAATAGAATTATTTTAGTTAGAATAGAATTATTTTAGTTAAAATAGAATTATTTAGTTAGAATAGCATTAATAGAGTTATTTAGTTAGAATAGAATTATTTTAGTTAGAATAGAATTATTTTAGTTAGAATAGAATTATTTAGTTAGAATAGCATTATTTAGTTAGAATAGAATTATTTTAGTTAGAATAGAGTTATTTAGTTAGAATAGAATTATTTTAGTTAGAATAGAATTATTTTAGTTAGAATAGAGTTATTTAGTTAGAATAGAATTATTTTAGTTAGAATAGCATTATTTAGTTAGAATAGAATTATTTTAGTTAGAATAGAGTTATTTAGTTAGAATAGAATTATTTTAGTTAGAATAGCATTATTTAGTTAGAATAGAATTATTTTAGTTAGAATAGAATTATTTTAGTTAGAATAGAGTTATTTTAGTTAGAATAGCATTATTTTAGTTAGAATAGAATTATATAGTTAGAATAGCATTATTTAGTTAGAATAGCATTATTTAGTTAGAATAGAATTATTTTAGTTAAAATAGAATTATTTAGTTAGAATAGCATTATTTAGTTAGAATAGCATTATTTAGTTAGAATAGCATTATTTTAGTTAGAATAGAGTTATTTAGTTAGAATAGAGTTATTTTAGTTAGAATAGAATTATTTTGCATCATATATAGTTTGTTAGTTTATTAGTTAATCAAATGTTCGTTTTTTGCAGAACTATGGATCCACATAGCAGGAACCTCGAAGAGGAAGAACTTATCGAAGATATAATCAAAGACGCCCCCGACGTTGAACCTGCTGAATCTCCGTCGTCATATCTAAACCCCTCCGGAGATGGAATGGAGGTTGATCGACACGAAGATGAAGCCGATGGGGCCGGAGATAGCTCCAATGACGGAGAATGTGATAGCTCCACTGATGGAGAAGCCGGTGGAGAAATAATAAAGTCCGGCGAGGTATACATATGAAGTTCGACAATCACTTGTAATATGTGAAAAATATTGGAGATAGCTCTATATTGTATACATATACATTCATTTGACGAATGTTTCTCCCTCTTAGGCCTCCACATCGAGCAAAGCTACGAAACGAGGCCCGACTAAAAAGTTGGACGCACGGACGCATTACACCTTTGAGGTGATATTGCCTACGGGCGAACCAAAGCTTCCTAAGAATGCTGCTGACACATTCAAGAAGCAATGCGGAGTTCTCGTTAGGGATCATGTCCCGATCAGCGTTCGGGAGTGGAACAAGCGCAAAGGGGCAGCCGATAGTGACTATGTCGCCGAAAGGTACAAAGATAATCTTTGGAATGATATCATGTCACATTTCAACCTGCCAGAATGTGAGAATCAAGACGCCGCAAATAAACTGAGGGCCAAAGTCAAGCAGTGGACTCTAAAGAAGATGGCCGAACTGTTCCATAGCTGGAAGAAGAAGCTATGGAAAGACTATCTGAAGACAAAGAAAGTGCCAGTATTCGAGGGGTATCTAGCCAAGCAGGCGAATCACTGGAAGGCATTTCAGGAGTATAAGCAGTCAGAAGATGCCAAGGCATTATCAGAAAAGAACAAGAAAAATGCCGACAAGAAGAAATATCACCACACGCTGGGGCCAGGGGGCTATGAGACTGCCATCCCAAAGTGGGATAAGAAAGAGCAAGATCTGCTAGCTAAAGGCATCGTACCTGAACCCATCCGTGATGAGTGGGAATTGAGAGCAAGGAATTGGTTCCTTGCGCATGGTGGTTCGTACGACGAAGAAACAGGGGACCTCATCTGCAGTGACGGTCTTAGGATACCCAGGGAGAATTGGAAAAAAATAGTGAAAGAAATTAAAGAGGGAAAAAGACAGTTCACTGCAGATAGAGAGAAAGATTTGCTCACACTGGTCCTCGGCAATGACGAACATGGAGGACGAACGCGAGGCTTCGGTCCTTCTTACCCGTGGTGGCTTGGGTTTGCCAGAGACCAAGACACTTACAGAAGCCGAGCGAGAGCAAAGAAGCGACAGCAGGATGAGGAGAATGACAAGTTCAACCAGTTGCTTGCCAGGCTCAACGAGCAACAGAAGCAGATTGACGAGCTTAGAGGAGTAGCGCGCCAGGAAGATCCTGCACTCGATATTACCGGCGCCCCATCTAAGCGGAAAAGCAGCGTGGCTGAATCTGAGGCCCCGCCCGACGATGCACGAAGAATGATAGAGGGCGGTCCCGGCTACCCCGTGGATGGAATCAAGGAGTCAACATCATGTGAACTCCATCAGAAATTCAAGAACATATCCATGAAGGTGGCCATCGGACAAGCTTTACCTTCTGGCCCTGATGCACGCTGGCATGGCCGTGAGATTCCAGCTGGCTTTGCTAAAGTCGGGGTGGATGAAATCATGGCGGGGTTTCATGATATGGAGCTCGACATGGCTAGACCCGAAGATGAGAGGACACTCGGAGAAGTACTGGGTGGAGTCATCCTATGGGACAAGAACTACACCAAGCTTCCAGGCTCGGCCCCAAGGACAACACCGCCTCCGAGTCGTCGCAGGTCACCTACACCTCCATCACCTCCAAGCCCTCCACATGACGACGGCCACCACAACACGAGTCCAGATCGATCACCGCCGCCGGACTTGGGTCGGCCGTCTCCGCCGCCCCCCGCTAAGGATACTAAGCGGAAGCGTGCCAGCAAGAACGCTCCGTCGATGAGTTCTAAGCGACAGAGCTCCCCGAAGCGCAAACTGTCGCCCCTCCCAAAGGTACCTCATGCTAATCTTCCTATCAGACCTTATGATCGTACCGACGAGGAAAACGCCAGGATAGCAAAGGAACATTATGAGGCGCAGATGAAAAAGAAGGAACCCGAGCCCCGCCCGGAATACACCGAGAAGCAAATAGCATATGCAAAATACTTCATGACCCTTCCATCACAGTATGACTTACACCATAAGCCTGACGACTATACACGCACATTGCAGAAGGAAGGGCAAAAGAGCAAGTCACGTGCAAGTGCAAGTGGGAGCAAATCAAGTTCAACTACAAGCAAAAAAAGATCAGACGTTCCTCAGCTTGGACAACAGGCCAAACAGTCGATCCCACCCCTCAGGGTGTTACCCGAGAATGTTCCCTCTCTGGTGCAGGGGCAAGATTTGGAATTAGCAAAGAAGTGGGCGACTGAATGGGGTATCCCGGTTGAAGACGTTCTGGCTTCCCAAGACGACAGGTTACCCAAGGCTGTGGTAGCCCCTAAGCCACAGTTTGTCATGGGAGCGCCTTTGGTCAGCAAAGATAAGTTGGATGATCTCCCAACAAATATGCGTTACTTGCATACATGGTACTTAAGTTCATCAAAGAATGGGAGAACGATGATCGTGGCGCGTGTCCCACGGGAGTACTACGGCCGCCCCGAAGACATCCATATCGACTTTGATGAACTCTTCCAGATGTACAATGCCGACGCCCTCGACAAATCGCTTATGAGTTGCTATTGTCTGTAAGTTTTTCAATTCGTTGTGTACATATAACTTGTTCAGTTATTTCAATTCATTGTCTACATATAACTTGTTCAGTTATTTCAATTCATTTTCTACATATAACTTGTTCCGTTCGGACTTGTACTCTATTATGCAGAATGAAGATTCTGGAATGTAAAAGTAGGAACATCCTAAATATTGGGTTTATTGACCCAGATAAAATACATATAGCGACGCTAACTGATAAACCCAAGGAGACGGAGGAAAACTTTCTAAGGTTTCTAACAGATCAAAATTTTTGTGACCACATACTGTTTCCATACAACTTCAAGTGAGGGTCTTATTCTGTTGTGTCCATTCACTTATGAGTGTAATTGATAAGTTACTGACACATATATATATACATGTGCAGCTTCCACTGGATTCTGTTGGACATTCAAATTGATAAGGGAAGAGTTGATGCCTTCGACCCATTATCGAGACCCTTGGAACAGTTCCAAAGCCTGCAGGATATGCTCCAAGGGTAATTTCAATCACTCTTGCGCTCTATCGGTCTCTTTCGATGATTTTCTGATATGCCAATTAATGAAAAACTTAGCAAATCATTTTCCTTGTCGGGCAGGGTTTGGAAGCGGTTCAAGTGCGTGACTCCCGGTATCCGGCATGAGAAGCTCACCTTTAGAGCGGCTCAGGTAAGTAGTAGTATGATATACTTCTATTTTCAATACATTTGTAATGCTAGATTATTATTTTGATTATATATATTCTATTCTCGTAAAGTGCGACCAGCAGCCACGGGGGACGCATCTATGTGGATACTATGTTTGCGAGACCATTCGCACGTTTACCTCTGAGCACAAGGATTACAGATACGATGTAAGCAATAAACATTCACACCTCTATTTTTACTCGTCATTCTTTGTTATCATGATTGATATTCATATTCATCTCCTCTTCTTATATAGTACACGGCCATGCGGGAGAAGTACCTACCAGAGCAACGCGCGATTGCTGTTGCAGAGGAGCTGGCGACCTTTCTGAGAATAGAAGCTATAGACGACAAAGGACGATTTAGTGTAGCTAGGGGCCATTACTGATGTTGGTCCATGTAATCGAATAGACGGGCTCTAGTCCCGATAATTCTGATCTCCATATAATTGTATATATATGCTCGCTTGTAAGATAAGTTAATCTTATATATATGCATAAACTAATTCCCAAACACGCACCAAACGAGGCATCACGTTAATCCCCCGAACACCTAAAACCCCTAAACCCTAAAAACCCTAAAGTAAAAAAGCAAAATCTGTAGATGCCTTTAGTCCCGGTCTGTGTTACAAACCGGGACTAAAGGTCCTGGCCCTGGATCCCTCGGAGACGCCCACGTGGACAGCCTGCAGTCTCGGCTGGTAACCAGGCCGGGACTAAAGGGTTAGCCTTTAGTCCCGCGGCTGGGGTCCCGGTTGGCAAACCGGGACTAAAGGCCATTACGGGCCGGGACCGAAGGTGCTGTCCCCACTAGTGTCATAGGAGACAACAAGGTTGATGGAGATGGCGGTGAGGTCGATGGAGACGGCGGAGACGGCGATGGAGACCAATGGAGATGGCTCCGGGGGCACTTCCCCGTCCCGGCAGGGTGCCGGAACAGAGACTTCTGTCCCCTGAAATTTGTCGACGACGGCGGCGGAGCTGCGGAACTGTTTCTGGAAAATTGCCGAATCCCTTAGGGTTTTCCATCCCGAGGCTTTATATAGGCGAAGGGGCGTCGCGAGAGGGCAGCCAGGGGCTCCTCACACATGGGTGGCGCGGCCAGGGCCTGGGCCGCGCCACCCTAGTGTGACGACCTCAAATTTGATACAAATTCGAAGTGCCCATTATGTATTCCACCGCAATCCCAGAACCGTTGTTGCGATATACATAACGTAGTTGGTAACCAGTTCCATAGACATTACAATACGAGGGTTCAAATACAATGGTCATAGAGACCAAGTTCATATTACAACACAACATAGCAGCGGAAATAACGTCTTCGGGTCCATGCCTTCACCCTACAGGCAAGGGCGACTCATGGAGACGAGCTTAGTTCTGGTACTCTTCTTCATACCCTTCCTCCTGGTATTCTTCCCCATAGTCTGGCCAAGTTGATAGCCAGGGACACAGCCATGAATACATTGGATGCACTCGCAAACCATCTTATAAATGAAATGATGAAGTAGATATGCAAGTTTGGTATAGTGGACTAAGCACTAAGTTTATTTGCAAAAGCTAGTTTTATTTCCCAAGAATGTTCATTGGTAGAAAAGGAGTTTAGTTCTCTAAGTTCAATCTAAAGAGGAACTTCAAGTGTGTCAACATCATTGTCAAGTCAAGTCATTCACCAAGTTCACCATTGTCATTTTTATCCTTGACAAAATTCAAGTACAGCTTGCCAACTGTCCATGACCGCGGACGCGGCTATTCGAATAGTTTGAAAACCTCTGCAGAGGGGTACACTTTACCCACAAGATTCGATACATCTGCCGGGAGAAATCCCCGGATCGTCATACGCAAGTATGCGGGGTTCAGATAATCAAACAAACTCTTTCACTTGCTCACCCTAGTATAGGATCCTTCCCTAGAGCCCGGGGTACGGAATCCCCGCTCCGGCGCCTCTAGTTCTGGCCATCCTGGAGTGCCGGGTTAGTGGAGTCCACCTGGTTCAGAAGTAACCGCGCACGGAGTCCTTCCATAAGAGTTTGTTACAAGGCCTCCCATACTAAGGTAAACAAGCTACGGACTAAGCCCCTTCCCATATAGGGGTAATGTGGTCGTACGGTATGGTTGGCTCCCATAGTACATCACTCGTTGTCATTGAGAAATACATTTCATAGTTCTTAGTCAAGTTTGATTTCTTTCATAAACACCATTAGGTAGGAGCAATCTCCAATTCAAGTTTCAAGTTCAAGTCACCCCTTTTCAAATGGGGTTCCTCCATAGATAGCACCCATTTTTATTAGCGACTAAGCATCTATATTGAATGATGATACTACCAAATAGAGTTGGATAAACTCAGCTTGATGCTCTTGCTAAACCAGATATCACTAAACTTCTGTCATTCTACTCTAGCAATTCAATCATGCAATTTACTTAAAATAAGTAGAATGCAATATTAAAAACTAGGCATTGGGAGTATGAATCAAAAGATGGCTTGCCTTGGCTGGCAAAGTGTCCGGGGTATTCTTCTTCTTCTTGATAATAATCCCCTCCAATATCCTCCTCGGCAATACTAGTGTCTAATAACGAATAAACACAAAGCACACAATCACTACACAATGCTAACAACACACCAAGCACACATCTTTGATTGCTAACAATAGCAGTCATGTTGCATTTCATGGTGTTGGATGGTAAGTTTTTCTTCTAAGTTTTCTTCAAGTGTGCAAGTTAGATTCTCTACTAAGTGTCATAAGTTGTTCACTTTCTAAGCATTGGTATTGGTTTAGGGGTATTAAGACTAGTTCAAGTGGGAGGGATCCACTAAGTGAATTGGCAAAGAGGGCAATTTTAATTCTAAGTATATGATAGGGATCTATCATTTTATGTTACTAACTAGAGTTGGGTTAGGGTCTAATTGATCACACTAGTAGGGTTTGGAGTTGATTTGGGTTTACTAACAGTAGGGTATGTCATTGGTGAGTTCACAATTTAATTTTTATGATTTTAGGAGGCTTAAATAATTTTCGAGAAATCTTCTATGATGAAACAAGCTATGGTCACACTATTCATATCTAATTAAATTCCTAACTTATTTTGAATTCTAACCAGTTCTACTGTGTAGAGTATTTTACAAGCTTTCCAACGCATATTTATTTGCTACAAATGGATTTGTAAAACTCTTGGAATTTAAGTTTGAAAATCAAATCTGAATCAAATTTGAATTAATTCGAAAACGAGCGGGAATTAAATAAAATCGAACGGACCGAATCTTCACTAGCTGGGCCCAGTTTCAAACAAAACCCGAACGGGCCAGCCCATACCGCTTCGCTGCGGCGGGAAAGGAATAAAAATGAAGCTGACAGGTGGGGTCGACTCGTCAGGTCACTTAACCTCCCCGAACCGGTATGCTATCGTCAGATCAAGATCTAACGGCTCGGGTGCGTCGTGTTCGTGGAGACGGGGGAAGCTCACCGGCGTTGCAGTGAAGACGACGACGGCGACGGCGACGTGAGTAGAGGAAGCGGGACTCGTCGGCGACGTGCGGAATCGGCTGCGGCGCGACTCCTCCTCCGATTCCCAGCGGCGGCTTGCTCCCAGGTGGTCGAACGCGGCGGCGCTCCTCGCGTCCAGTACCTCGCCGGCGTGGCGAGCGTCGACGAACCAGAGCGAGAGGGAGGGCGAGAGGTTGTCTGGGAGGTAGCTGGGAGTGAGGCGAGTGTCTCCGTTTGATCGGCGGGGGTATTTATAGGCCGGAGCGTCGGGGGAGAAAGCGTCCAGTACCTCGCCGGTGCGGGGGCCCTGGCAACGCTCGAAGGTCTCTCCGGGCACGGCGGTCTCGGGGGCGTGCTGGGAGGGTTCTGGCTTGGCCGCGGGGTGCTGTGGGTCTGCTAGGGCGAGGGCAGGGCGGTCGGCATCGCGCAGAGAAGAAGATGACTGGGAGGGGGCCCTGGGCGCGTTTCTCCTCCTCCCTCTACTTCTCATGGCTTGGGTCGGGGCTGGGGGCGCTGGGCTCGATCGAGGCACCGTCCAGGAGCATGGCTACAGTGCTTGGGCGAGCAAGCACAGTGATCATCACAGTGAACTCAGATTTGGTTTGATTTCTCTCTGCCAGTGTTCGACAAAATGCCCGCAAGAACTTGAATTTTGAATTTTTGAAATTTTCCTGTTTGAGTGATCAACATATTGGCCAAGGTGTCCTGTCATATTTTTGTTTTGGAGAAATAGCAGGTTTTGCACAAATCTTAATTCAAATTTTTGGTATAGCCACTGTTTCAGATTCAAACTTTGGTTCAAGTTTGAATGAGGCTCTAGTTTGAATTTTGAGTACATTTTTGTTGGTTGAGTTAGTATGTAACTTGGTTAAGCTCAACTTAACTGGCCAATCACTGATTTGAGTTGCAGATTTCTTAATCCAAGGGTTCAAAGTAGGGTAGTCAAACAGATTTCCTAGATCACAATTTCCTTCTCTTTTTCTTTATGATTTTTATTTCTGGTTTCTTTGGTTCTTATAATTCTTCTCAATTGCTTATGTTGGTTCACTTAGAATTAACTAACCAATGCACAACCCAAAGAAACACACATGAAATCATAGAATACATATAATAGAAAATACATGTATGCATGAAATAATGGGTAAAAAGTTTTATCTTGTTCCAAAATTTGGCACTTTATTTAATAAGAAGTGGATTACAATTTCTGAGTTGTTACAATCTTCCCCCCTTAAAAAGAATCTCGTCCCCGAGATTCACTAATTAAGAACTGAAAAGATTGGGAAACTCTTTCTGAAGGTAATCTTCTCGTTCCCAAGTAGCTTCATCTTCGGTGTGATTACTCCACTGAACTTTTAGAAACTTGATGCTTCGGGTTCGAGTGGTTCTATAGGCTTCCTCGAGGATACGGATAGGCCTTTCACGATAGGTCAAATCCTTGTAAATGTCCACAGAACGGTGATCAATGTTCTTGAAAATTTCTGGCTTCTCCGGCACTTCAAGACATTTCCGAAGTAACGATACGTGGAAGACATCGTGTACTTCAGACAATTCCGGGGGCATTTCCAACTGATAAGACACTTCTCCTCGGCGGTCTAGTATCTTGAAGGGTCCAATATATCTTGGTGCAAGCTTTCCTTTTACTTGGAATCTTTGCATTCCCTTGAGGGGTGATACTCTGAGATAAACAAAATCTCCAATCTGGAAGGTCAGTTCTCTACGTCTCTTGTCGGCATAACTCTTCTGTCTCGACTGGGCTGCCTTGAGATAGTCACGAATCATGCGAACTTTCTCCTCGGCTTCTTGCAGAATGTCAGGTCCAAATATCTGACTGTCTCCGGTTTCTGACCAATTCAAAGGGGTACGACACTTTCTTCCATACAACGCTTCAAATGGGGCCATTTGCAAACTGGCTTGATAACTGTTGTTGTAGGAAAACTCCGCGAAAGGCAGACAATCTTCCCACTTAGCTCCATAGGCTAGAACACAGGCTCTCAACATATCTTCAAGTATTTGATTCACTCTTTCAGTCTGTCCATCCGTCTGAGGGTGGTAAGCGGTGCTAAAGGCTAATTTGGTTCCCAAGGCTTGATGTAAGCTTCTCCAAAATCTCGAAGTGAATTGGGTTCCTCGATCGGAAACTATGGTTTTAGGGACTCCATGCAAACTAACAATTCTGGATAGATACAGATCTGCTAGCTGTCCCGAGTTATAAGTGGTCTTGACAGGAATAAAGTGGGCAACTTTGGTCAGTCTATCCACAATGACCCAAATAGAGTCATTTCCACGGCTAGACCTTGGAAATCCAGTGATGAAATCCATTCCAACAGATTCCCACTTCCATTCCGGAACTTGCAAAGGTTGCAACAGTCCAGCAGGACGTTGATGTTCAGCCTTGACTCTTTGGCAGATATCACACTTAGAGATGAACGATGCAATCTCACGCTTCATTCCATGCCACCAAAACTGTTCCTTCAAATCTTGATACATCTTCGTTCCACCGGGGTGGATGGAGTAAGGTGTCTCATGAGCTTCCTTCATAATCATCTCCTTCAATTCTGAATCAGCAGGCACACAGATACGTCCTTTATACCAAAGAACTCCTTGATCATCTTCTTCAAATCCTGGCACCTTGCCAGAACTAATTCTGCGCTTGATTCCGTCAATACTCGCATTTCCCTTCTGGGCTTCTTTGATTTGGCTCATCAAGGTGGGTTGAAACTCAAGGTTGGCTAGGAATCCTTGACTGACTAGTTCCAATCCAAATTTTTCAAACTCTTGGTGTAACATGGGTTGCTCCTCTTTGATCATCATATTTAATGAGCATGGCTTTCTACTCAATGCATCGGCCACTACATTGGCCTTACCGGGGTGATAGTGAATTTCCAGATCATAGTCCGTAATCAACTCTATCCATCTTCTTTGCCTCATGTTCAACTCCTTCTGGGTGAAAATATACTTCAAACTCTTGTGGTCCGTGTAGATCTCGCAACGGTTGCCCATCAGATAGTGCCTCCAGGTCTTCAGAGCTAGAACCACGGCTGCTAACTCTAGATCATGGGTTGGATAATTTTCTTCATGAGGTCGAAGCTGCCGAGAGAGGTAAGCTATGACCTTGCCTTCTTGCATCAAGACACAACCAAGTCCAAGTTTGGAAGCGTCGCAATAGACATCAAAACTTTTGGTGATATCGGGCATGGTTAGGACGGGGGCGGTCACTAATCGCTTCTTGAGCTCTTGAAAACTCTCTTCACACTTAGGGGTCCATTCAAACTTCTTGTCTTTCTTCAACAGTTGGGTCATTGGCCGGGCAATGCTTGAAAACCCTTCAACAAATTTGCGGTAATATCCTGCTAATCCGAGAAAACCTCTAACTTCAGTTTGGGTGGTAGGAGCTTCCCATTCCATGACTGATTTGATCTTCTTAGGGTCCACGGATATTCCTCCTGCTGATAATACATGGCCCAAGAATCCAACTTCCTTCAACCAGAACTCACATTTGCTGAACTTGGCATACAGCTGATGCTCTCTTAAGGTTTCTAAGATTAATCTCAAATGGGTTGCATGCTCTTCTTCGGATTTGGAGTAGATAAGAATGTCATCAATGAAGACAACAACAAACTTATCCAAGAACTCCATAAAAACCTTATTCATGAGGTTCATGAAATAAGCAGGGCATTGGTTAATCCAAACGACATTACGGTGTACTCATACAATCCGTATCGGGTAGTGAAGGCTGTTTTGGGGATATCCGATGCACGGATCTTCAGTTGGTGGTATCCTGTTCTAAGATCTATCTTCGAGAAGACTCTGGCTCCAGTCAATTGGTCAAACAAATCTTCAATCTTTGGGAGAGGATACTTGTTCTTGATGGTCACATCGTTAAGCTTGTGGTAATCAGTGCACAGTCGGCTAGAACCTTCACTTTTATCCACAAACAGAACGGGTGATCTCCAAGCAGAAGAACTTGGCTGAATCAATCCTTTACTCAAAAGGTCATCCAATTGCTTTTTCAACTCAACTAGTTCAGCTGGGTTCATACGATAGGGTCGTTGGGCTATAGATCCCGTTCCGGGGATGAGCTCAATGATAAACTCAATATCCCGATCCGGTGGCATTCCGGGTAGCTCATCGGGAAAAACATCCGGGTATTCACAGACGATGGGAACTTCCTTTGTGGTTGGCCCTGAGATACTCTTATGACATCGGGTGGTTTGGGGTGGTTTTACGGATACATGCTTGACTATGATTCCAGTGCTACTCTTCATGGTGATGGTCTTCTTGGCACAATCTATGACTCCTTGATGGGAAGACATCCAATTCATGCCAAGAACTACTTCCAAACCTTTGGTTCCCAACACTATCAAATTGGCTAAGAAAGCTATTCCATGAATTTCTATGGGCACTACCAAGCAGGTACAACTGGCTTTGGTGACTGACCCGGGAATTTGCACAGACATGACATCTTTCAAAGGTGTGGGTTGAAGTCCACTTTTATCAACGAATAGTTGGGTAACAAATGAGTGTGAAGCTCCAGAATCAAACAGAACTCTTGCAAGAACTGAGTTAACAGGGAACATACCAAGCACAACGTCGGTTGCTTCCTGAGCTTCTTCAACATTCATGTGATTCAGACGGCCTCGAGAGTGAGGCTGGTTCCTTGGTGGATAGTTCTTGCCATTGCCCATACGGCGCTGTTGCTGAGCAGGAGCAGTAGTCTTGGATGCGTCATTCAGCTTCTTGGGGCACTCATTGGAGTAGTGCCCTTTGAGTCCGCACTCATAACAGGTAACTCCAGACTTGTCACCAGGCTTGGGTAACACAGGGGCGCCATTTGGCCTTGGAGTATTGGTGTTGAAGTTGTTGCCACTAGGTCTTGGAGGTGCACGGTTGAAGTTGTTGCCGGGTGGACGGTTGGGATAGTTGGGACGGGGAGCAGGTGCAGACGGCCTCATAGGTCTAGGGGCGAAACCCATAGGTGCATTTCCCCTTGGCTTCTGCGAGTTGCTCGAGTTGCCTTGATACATCATACGACGCTTGCGGTTCTCTGCAGCTTGCTTGAGTTTGCCTTCCATCTGAATGGCAGAGTCAACCAATGACTCCAGGTCGGCAAAGTGAATGTTGACCAAGACACATTGCATCTCATCGTGAAGTCCATCCAGAAACCTTTCTTGCTTCTTCTCAGTGGTGTCGGTGTCATCTGGGGCATACCTAGACAAGGTAAGGAACTTGTCACGGTAATCCACCACAGATAGGGAACCTTGCTTCAGATTTCTGAACTCATCTCTCATCCTTTTAACCAATCCCAAAGGAACATGGGCTTTGCTAAACTTGCTCTTGAACTCCTCCCAAGGCATCACATACCCTGGGGCTTGCATTGCACGGGTGCTATCCCACCAAGCTCTCGCTGCTCCAGCAAGATAGTGGGTGGTGTACAAGACCTTCTCATTTTCACCAACTTCGGCGACTGCCAGATTGTTTTCCATAGTGCGAAGCCAGTCATCGGCATCTAAGGGCTCCTCAGACTTAGTGAACATAGGAGGGTTGGTGTTTTGAAAATTCCTTAACTTGGATCGGTGATCACCATTGCCATTGTTTTCTCCTTCACCATTGCCATTGCCATTGCCATTGTTGCGGTTCATTGCCATCTGGGTTATCTGCTGAAGAGTGGCCAAGTTAGCTTGGCGCTCAGCTCGGGCTGCTTCCCGATCTTCCATGATCAACCTTAGCAGTTCGGCCATTTCCAGGTTCGGGGGTGGTGGTGCTCGCGGCATCTGAAGATAAGGTGTGTAAGACAAGAGGGAAAAGCTAATTTGCTAAGATTTAAAGGTAACATGGATGATGCAATTTTGTGTTTTACTAAGGCCTTAAGGGCCAAATTCATATTTCATTCAACACTCATCAAACATATCATACATACAAGTTCACACATTACAAATGGTTTACACCCAACCATTGCGACTCGTCTACTAGAGAGGGGGATACCACTCACACCTACACGAAGTGAAACAAGGTGAACTCATAACTAGATAACACGTGGATCTCTGATCTAAACAGCGGGCTCCTCGGGGTCTTCCTCCTCATCACTCACAATGAATCCATTGTGCCCACCATCTTCCGGATCATCAAGGTCCTCCATGAAGTCATCCTCATCACTAATGAGGGCATTATCCTCCTTGCGGAGATCAATGCCTTCCTCCTCACCAAGGTGATCCTCAAGACTCTCAATGTACTCAGTCAGCTCAGCCACATTGGCCTTTAACTCCTCAATGTCCTGATCCTTCTCATCGCGCTGGCGACGAAGGCTCTTGCGCTCCTTCGCAAGTATCCTGATAGTGCTCCTCGCCTCCACCAGTGCGAAGTGCTCAAGGTTGGCCTTGGTACGGACACGATCGGCCTCCTGCTGAGTGGAGTACAGCAAGAAGTCCATGTGATCGATGTAGGTACTCGGCTCATTCTGCCCGGGCATGTTTGCGGGACGCCCGTCCGCATCACGCCGAGCAAAGTTCCTAAAGCGCTCCCCCTGGACCTCCTCCACATGCAGTCCGCACAAGCGGGCGTGCATCTCTTGCATACCTCGGACCAAACCATCGGCCCAAGTGTTCTCCACAAGCTCAAACTTGACCCTTGGAGAACTCAAATTCCCCTTCTTGCCACGACAACTGGCCCTGATAAGCCACCGTAGCTCTCCATCCGGGTGCTCATTGAGCACGGCTCCCTTGAACTCCGGATACAAACGATCCAGGAACAAGGTCAGGGTGGTGAGGTCTCGCTCGAAACAAAGGCTGCCACCATGGCCCAACTGGTAGTGCTCAACGAATACCGGGGCCATCTACAAAATTTTAGATTAGATTAAGTTAGTGATCAACTCAAGTGTGCAAAATTTTAAGTAGGCAAAAACTGGAGTATGTATAAAACTTTGCAAATAGAGAGGAAAGACTAAGCAATTTTGCAACCATTACTTATATCTTTGCTTTTATTAATGGTTTTGATTTAACGCCCATTCTAACTAAGGTCTCCTATGGTCAGCCTAGGCTCTGATACCAACTTGTGACGACCTCAAATTTGATACAAATTCGAAGTGCCTGTTATGTATTCCACCGCAATCCCAGAACCGTTGTTGCGATATACATAACGTAGTTGGTAACCAGTTCCATAGACATTACAATACGAGGGTTCAAATACAATGGTCATAGAGACCAAGTTCATATTACAACACAACATAGCAGCGGAAATAACGTCTTCGGGTCCATGCCTTCACCCTACAGGCAAGGGCGACTCATGGAGACGAGCTTAGTTCTGGTACTCTTCTTCATACCCTTCCTCCTGGTATTCTTCCCCATAGTCTGGCCAAGTTGATAGCCAGGGACACAGCCATGAGTACATTGGATGCACTCGCAAACCATCTTATAAATGAAATGATGAAGTAGATATGCAAGTTTGGTATAGTGGACTAAGCACTAAGTTTATTTGCAAAAGCTAGTTTTATTTCCCAAGAATGTTCATTGGTAGAAAAGGAGTTTAGTTCTCTAAGTTCAATCTAAAGAGGAACTTCAAGTGTGTCAACATCATTGTCAAGTCAAGTCATTCACCAAGTTCACCATTGTCATTTTTATCCTTGACAAAAGTCAAGTACAGCTTGCCAACTGTCCATGACCGTGGACGCGGCTATTCGAATAGTTTGAAAACCTCTGCAGAGGGGTACACTTTACCCACAAGATTCGATACATCTGCCGGGAGAAATCCCCGGATCGTCATACGCAAGTATGCGGGGTTCAGATAATCAAACAAACTCTTTCACTTGCTCACCCTAGTATAGGATCCTTCCCTAGAGCCCGGGGTACGAAATCCCCACTCCGGCGCCTCTAGTTCTGGCCATCCCGGAGTGCCGGGTTAGTGGAGTCCACCTGGTTCAGAAGTAACCGCGCACGGAGTCCTTCCATAAGAGTTTGTTACAAGGCCTCCCATACTAAGGTAAACAAGCTACGGACTAAGCCCCTTCCCATATAGGGGTAATGTGGTCGTACGGTATGGTTGGCTCCCATAGTACATCACTCGTTGTCATTGAGAAATACATTTCATAGTTCTTAGTCAAGTTTGATTTCTTTCATAAACACCATTAGGTAGGAGCAATCTCCAATTCAAGTTTCAAGTTCAAGTCACCCCTTTTCAAATGGGGTTCCTCCATAGATAACACCCATTTTTATTAGCGACTAAGCATCTATATTGAATGATGATACTACCAAATAGAGTTGGATAAACTCAGCTTGATGCTCTTGCTAAACCAGATATCACTAAACTTCTATCATTCTACTCTAGCAATTCAATCATGCAATTTACTTAAAATAAGTAGAATGCAATATTAAAAACTAGGCATTGGGAGTATGAATCAAAAGATGGCTTGCCTTGGCTGGCAAAGTGTCTGGGGTATTCTTCTTCTTCTTGATAATAATCCCCTCCAATATCCTCCTCGGCAATACTAGCGTCTAATAACGAATAAACACAAAGCACACAATCACTACACAATGCTAACAACACACCAAGCACACATCTTTGATTGCTAACAATAGCAGTCATGTTGCATTTCATGGTGTTGGATGGTAAGTTTTTCTTCTAAGTTTTCTTCAAGTGTGCAAGTTAGATTCTCTACTAAGTGTCATAAGTTGTTCACTTTCTAAGCATTGGTATTGGTTTAGGGGTATTAAGACTAGTTCAAGTGGGAGGGATCCACTAAGTGAATTGGCAAAGAGGGCAATTTTAATTCTAAGTATATGATAGGGATCTATCATTTTATGTTACTAACTAGAGTTGGGTTAGGGTCTAATTGATCACACTAGTAGGGTTTGGAGTTGATTTGGGTTTACTAACAGTAGGGTATGTCATTGGTGAGTTCACAATTTAATTTTTATGATTTTAGGAGGCTTAAATAATTTTCGAGAAATCTTCTATGATGAAACAAGCTATGGTCACACTATTCATATCTAATTAAATTCCTAACTTATTTTGAATTCTAACCAGTTCTACTGTGTAGAGTATTTTACAAGCTTTCCAACGCATATTTATTTGCTACAAATGGATTTGTAAAACTCTTGGAATTTAAGTTTGAAAATCAAATCTGAATCAAATTTGAATTAATTCGAAAACGAGCGGGAATTAAATAAAATCGAACGGACCGAATCTTCACTAGCTGGGCCCAGTTTCAAACAAAACCCGAACGGGCCAGCCCATACCGCTTCGCTGCGGCGGGAAAGGAATAAAAATGAAGCTGACAGGTGGGGTCGACTCGTCAGGTCACTTAACCTCCCCGAACCGGTATGCTATCGTCAGATCAAGATCTAACGGCTCGGGTGCGTCGTGTTCGTGGAGACGGGGGAAGCTCACCGGCGTTGCAGTGAAGACGACGACGGCGACGTGCGTAGAGGAAGCGGGACTCGTCGGCGACGTGCGGAATCGGCTGCGGCGCGACTCCTCCTCCGATTCCCAGCGGCGGCTTGCTCCCAGGTGGTCGAACGCGGCGGCGCTCCTCGCGTCCAGTACCTCGCCGGCGTGGCGAGCGTCGACGAACCAGAGCGAGAGGGAGGGCGAGAGGTTGTCTGGGAGGTAGCTGGGAGTGAGGCGAGTGTCTCCGTTTGATCAGCGGGGGTATTTATAGGCCGGAGCGTCGGGGGAGAGAGCGTCCAGTACCTCGCCGGTGCGGGGGCCCTGGCAACGCTCGAAGGTCTCTCCGGGCACGGCGGTCTCGGGGGCGTGCTGGGAGGGTTCTGGCTTGGCCGCGGGGTGCTGTGGGTCTGCTCGGGCGAGGGCAGGGCGGTCGGCATCGCGCAAAGAAGAAGATGACTGGGAGGGGGCCCTGGGCGCGTTTCTCCTCCTCCCTCCACTTCTCACGGCTTGGGTCGGGGCTGGGGGCGCTGGGCTCGATCGAGGCACCGTCCAGGAGCATGGCTACAGCGCTTGGGCGAGCAAGCACAGTGATCATCACAGTGAACTCAGATTTGGTTTGATTTCTCTCTGCCAGTGTTCGACGAAATGCCCGCAAGAACTTGAATTTTGAATTTTTGAAATTTTCCTGTTTGAGTGATCAACATATTGGCCAAGGTGTCCTGTCATATTTTTGTTTTGGAGAAATAGCAGGTTTTGCACAAATCTTAATTCAAATTTTTGGTATAGCCACTGTTTCAGATTCAAACTTTGGTTCAAGTTTGAATGAGGCTCTAGTTTGAATTTTGAGTACATTTTTGTTGGTTGAGTTAGTATGTAACTTGGTTAAGCTCAACTTAACTGGCCAATCACTGATTTGAGTTGCAGATTTCTTAATCCAAGGGTTCAAAGTAGGGTAGTCAAACAGATTTCCTAGATCACAATTTCCTTCTCTTTTTCTTTATGATTTTTATTTCTGGTTTCTTTGGTTCTTATAATTCTTCTCAATTTCTTCTGTTGGTTCACTTAGAATTAACTAACCAATGCACAACCCAAAGAAACACACATGAAATCATAGAATACATATAATAGAAAATACATGTATGCATGAAATAATGGGTAAAAAGTTTTATCTTGGTCCAAAATTTGGCACTTTATTTAATAAGAAGTGGATTACAATTTCTGAGTTGTTACACCTAGTGTGAGGGCAGGCCCTGGCCCCTCTCCAGCTCTCTTTCGGATGTCTGGATGCTCCCGGGAAAAATAAGACTTCTGGCTTTGGTTTCGTCCAATCCCAAGAATATTTCCTGTGTATCACTTCTGAAACACAAAAACAGCAGAAAACAGGGAACTGGCACTGTGGCATCTTGTCAATAGGTTAGTTCCAGAAAATGCATAAAAGTGCCACGAAGTGTAACGAAACACGAGGCAAATGGTGTAAAAACAAGCATGGAGCATCAAAAATTATAGATACGTTTGAGACGTATCAGGGTGATGCATGGGCATCCCCAAGCTTGAGCTTTTGTCCATTCTTCAACTCATCTCATCATTCTCCAATCCCTACACTTGAAAACTTCCTTCATACAAAACTAAACACAATTCTATTAGCAACATTAGTGCAAGCATAACATATAATCAATCCTCTATTTGCTTCAGGTTTCAACTCAAAACCATCACATATATAGCAAATACTACTGTAGCAACCTCCCCAAAAGTTCTGTGATCAAAAGAACTCAAAAGAAAGCGATAAAGTGGCGAACACAAATATTTGCAGAAATCTGTCAAAACTGAACAGCTGACAAAGGTCGAATTTTTGAGGGATTTTCTGTTGCTCAAATCAAAAAGTGTTCAACTAACAAAAGTTTGGATATAACCTGGGGCATATGCACAAGAAATCGCAGGTCCAAAAGATAAACAGAGAATTTTCACGAATTTTTACGGTGCAGCACCGAAAACAGTTTCAGGACAGCAACATCCCCAAATCTTTACCTCACTCAAATTAGAGGCTTCTCTTGGCACAAAAACGAAATAAACAAGATAAGGAGCGGTCATTAAAGTAGAAATGACTTCCAAGACTCAAATAAAAGAAAAATTACTGAAAAGAAAACATTGGGTTATCTCCCAAGAGTGCTTTTCTTTAACGCCTTTGAGCTAGGCGCAGAAAATTGCGAATCAAGTAATATCAAGTGATGAAGCATCAAGCTCATAATTTGCTCTAAGAATAGAGTCAAAAAGTAATTTCTTTCTTTTCCTAGGGAAGTGTTCCATACCTTTCTTTAGTGGGAATTGATACTTGATAGTGCCTTCCCTCATATCAATGATAGCACCTACAGTTCGAAGAAAGGGTCTTCCCAAAATAATAGGACATGAAGCATGGCATTCAACGTCCATAACAAGAAAATCAACGGGAACAAGGTTATTGTTAACCACAATAAGAACATCATTAATCCTTCCCAAAGGTTTCTTCTTAGCAACATCAGCAATAGGAACATCAAAATAACATTTTTCTAGCGGTGGTAAATCAAGCATGTCATAAATCTTTCTAGGCATGATAGAAATACTAGCACCTAGATCACATAAAGCATGGCAATCATAACCACTAACATGCATATCAATGATGGGTTCCCAACCATCTTCTAACTTCTTGGGAACAGAGGCTATTTGCTTCAACTTTTCATCCCTAATCTTTATGAGAGCATTGGTAATATGCTTAGTAAAAGCAATATTTAAAGAACTAGCATTGGGAGTCAAAGCAAGCTTTTGAAAGAACAAAATTACTTCAGATATATTGCAGCCATCAACATAAAAATCATTAAAAGAAGTAGAGCTATCATCTCCCACACTCCGAAAAATTTTAGCACTCTTTTGAGAAAAAGTTTTGGCAGTTTTAGGCTTTTTAACACAAGGAGTGGGAGTTTTCTCTACACCAATCGAAGTAAGAGGATTGCTATCAGTAGGAGCAACATAATTAGAGGTAGTAATAGTACATACCTTCATCTCTCTAGCCATCTCATCTTCTCTTTCCCACCTGGCATGCAATTCCGCTAACAATCTAATATTTTCATCAATTCCAACTTGAATAGCATTAGCGGTAGCAAAAACATTGTTCTCTTTCACATCATTAGCCAACACTTTTAATTTCAGAATTTCAACATCATGAGCAAGGCTATCAACTTTAGAAGCAAGAATATCAATTTTGCCTAACTTTTCCTCAACAGACTTGTTAAAAGCAGTTTGCTTACCGATGAAGTCCTTGAGCATTACCTCAAGCTCGGAGGGCGCGGCCCTAGTATTGTTGTAGGAATTACCATAAGAGTTACCATAACCATTACCATTGGTAGAAGGATACGGCCTATAATTGTTACTAGCAAAATTGTTCCTATAAGCATTGTTGTTAAAATTATTGTTTCTAATGAAATTCACATCAACTTGCTCTTCTTGAGCAACCAGAGAGGCTAAAGGAACATTATTAGGATCAACATGAGTCCTATCATTAGCAAGCATAGCCATAATGGTATCAATCTTATCATTCAAGGAAGAGGTTTCCTCAACAGAATTTACCTTCTTACCTTGTGGAGCTCTCTCGGTGTGCCATTCGGAATAATTTACCATCATGTTGTCGAGTAACTTTGATGCGGCGCCCAAGGTAAGGGTCATAAAAGTGCCTCCAGCAGCTGAATCAAGTAGATTCCTCGAAGAAAAATTCAGTCCTGCATAAAAAGTTTGGATAATCATCCAAGTAGTCAGTCCATGAGTGGGGCAATTCTTTATCATAGATTTCATTCTTTCCCAAGCTTGAGCAACATGTTCATTATCAAACTGAGTAAACTTCATAATATTGCTATGCAGAGATATAATCTTAGTAGGAGGATAATATCTACCAATAAAAGCATCCTTACACTTAGCCCAAGAATCAGTACTATTCTTAGTCAAAGACAACAACCAATCTTTAGCTTTTCCTCTAAAAAAAAGGAAACAACTTGAGCTTAATAATATCACTATCAACATCCTTATATTTCTGCATCTCACATAGCTCAACAAAATTGTTGAGATGAGCTGCAGCATCTTCAGTACTAGCACCAGAAAATTGCTCTTTCATAACAAGGTTCAATAAAGCAGGCTTAATCTCATAAAAGTTTGCAGCAGGAACAGGAGGCTTAATAGGAGTGCAGATAAAATCACTATTGTTCGTGCTAGTAAAGTCACACAACTTGGTGTTTTCAGGATTGGCCATTTCAGCAAAACGAAAGTAAACAAGTAAAAACAGCTACCAAGGATTCTAATTTTTTTGGGTTTTTGATAAAAAGCAATGCAGGTAAAATAAATAAAGTAAAGCAAAGCAATAACAAAGTAAAGGATGTGTGTGCGAAAAACTCCCCTCGCAGAAGTCTTCTCTTCCTCCCCGGCAACGGCGCCAGAAAAACAGCTGATGGCTAGTTGATGAAGGAGATTATTCTTCTTCGTCCCCCAGCAGCAATCCTTGTGCGTGGTGAATGACCAGCCCGTTGGGAACCCCAAGAGGAAGGTGTGATGAGTATAGCAGCTGGTTTTCCCTCAGTTAAGAAACCAAGGTTTAATATCGTTCTTGGAGAGGAGAGACAATGACGACTGAAGGTGATGCTTGCTAGTTTGCGACAGCAGCGGACAATTTATATATGGCGCCTCGTCCAAGCTTTGCTTGCTAGCTGCAACGTGGAATCTGCACACACACAACCAAGTACTTTGTTCCCAACTTGCGATGAGGTTGTCAATCTCACCGGTTTGCTTGAAACAAAGGTTATGAGCGCATCGAGTGGAAAACAATATAGTATGCGAGTAAAGTAAACAGTACGAGAAAAGTAAACAGGTGATAGCAATATGATGGAAATAGGACCGGGGTCCACAGTTCACTAGTGCTGTCTCTCCTTAAATAAAATAACACATGCTGGGTAAACAAATTACAGTTGGGCAATTGATAGAATAAAGATAACGTGATATGTCAAGAAGATCACTATAAGAATAAACAAATTACCGGGGTCCACAGTTCACTAGTGCTGTCTCCTCCAATCTTGTAGACGACGTACGCCGGTGACCCCGGTGGCTCCGGAGTTGCAAGGGTGAATGGTAGCTGTGGCCTGGTCTGGAGCGGTCTTTCTCCCTGGTGAGTCCCTAGGGTAGGCCCCGACGGAGAGTACTGATGTTTCATGATCTCCTGAACCACGCGAACCGCGACGCGCTCGAAAGCGTTCACCAGGCTCTCAGAATGGCGGTGAAGAGAATGAGCCACCATGTAATTGACTTCCTGTCGCAGAGCTCTGGTGCGATCCTCTGAAGGAACAGACAGATCCACCTCATCGAGAGCGCCTTCGGGTGAGAACCCTTTCCACCTGATGCCATGCTTACGGGTCCTCTCAAAAGAGCCGATGAGATCGGCTTCGAAGAGAGCTTTGATATCATCATACCTCTTCTTGTGCTCATCAGGCAGATCGTCGTACGTGATTGGTCTGTCCCCCATCGCAGCGTCAGATGTTGATGCAGATGTTGTTGAGTGTCCCACCGGGCGTGCCAGAATGTGTTGCCTGTCAAAACCCACCGGCGAGCAGCGACGAGCAACACGAAGAGCCGGGAGGCTCCCAGAACTGCTGGTGGGCCCTGGTCCCTCGGGCAACGGCCCGCAAAACTCCGGCACACGTCCTGGCTGATGCAAGGGCGTGCCACCTGACCTATACCTGATCAGGAAGGTGATGGATTGCTTCGATTAGTTTCCTGCATGGCAGACACGTAAACATTAAATACGAGCCTCGATCGGCTCTCAGGTTTCCCTGTGAATCGGCTCATGTAGCCGATTGTCCCATGGATCTGCATTGGATCTACGATAACATGGGGTTTTGCTTTATCAATACAAGTCAAATCGATCTACGACAGTTTAACGCTTTCACCACATAATTGGAACATCCCACACGTAATTGAGCCTGGTAGATACGAAAGATAACAGAAAACTAACCCTAGAGGAGGCCAAAAAACCAACGTAGAGTCAATTCCCGGAACAACTCCTCTCGAATTGGCAAACCATATCCTTACGTACTACTGGATCGTTCAACCCGTTTGTGAGGCCTAACCATGCGGATATCAAACTAATCCTTGGAGAACAAGGAACAACTATGACAGATTGAATCGACTGAATAAAGATCAAGCAAGATGCTGCCCTTACACCCAAAATAGGTGCAAAGGCAGCGAGATCTCTAGGGGCAGCATGACTAAGCAAACATAACCAAAAGCACCGATGCTAGCCCAAACAGATCTATGATAACAGTATTACTCGCCATCAACAAGGCTTCAGTACGAGCAACACCAAATAACACATAAGCAGATGCTGCCTAGATCGCGAGATGCGATCTAGGCAGCACGACGCTTACCTGAAAGAAACCCTCGAAACAAGGGGTGGCGATGCGCCGAGATTGTGTTTGTTGTGAACGTGATCGTCCTCCTTTCTCAATAACCCTAGGTACACATTTATAGTCCGGAGACTTTCTATCTTTGGAATAAACCTAACAACTCTATCTCTTGTTTAAACCAAAACGTAATCTATCATAATATACAGATACACGGGCAATTAGCCCAAATCCACGCGCAAGGCCGATCCAGCCTCCAAGCCCATCTTGATTACGGCCCATCTCCTCATTTGGCCAAAATGTGGCGATAACACATGCCCCCCTGGTTTTGGCAATAATAATTCCAAAACCACTCTGTTTTTTCTTCATCGGGTCACGCGTTGCAGAGCAGAACCGTCATATCGCCTCCTCATCATGATGCCTCGCCTTCTCAACTTCTCCGCAGTACACGATTTGACAACTCTGGCACCACATTCTCGAAAACCGCTATGGCATTGAACCATCTTCCACTATTCCCCTTATTTAAATCTATCCGAACCATTTGCATCATCATTCTTCTCCAATAGCCAAAAAATCCTCTTCCTCCGCCATGGCCTCCTCTTCTTCCTCCAACACATCCGGCCTTTCCTTCCAATCCTCCGACTCCGTCAACTGGGAGCCGACGCCGGAGCACCCGCCAATGGCGGCGTACGAAGCTCTCGCCCCACAATGGTGGGACGAGAGAGACTGGGACTTCGCCGCCCAGTCAGAGGACGACGAGTCCCTGACCGACGGCGAGGAGGACCTCCAACTCCTCGTCGACGGGGAACTGGAGGCGGAGAGCGCCGACGACGCCGTGTCCTGGGGCGAGGACATCGGCTCTTCCGATGAGGAGGAAGAAGCAGAGGAGGACACCTCCTCCGACGAATACCCGCCGGTGAAGCGCTTCCGCGCCGGGTCCAGCGAGGACACCGACGACGACGACGAGGACGAGGAGGCCCCCGCTGACAACTTCAGCAGCAGCGGTGAGGACTACGCCGGCAGCAGCGCCGATGACAGCGAAGACGGCGGCGGCAATGGCAACGGCGACGACGACGACGCCGCCTTCTAGATTAGGAACTAGTAGTAGTAGTACTAGTAGTAGATCTCCATTTTGTAAGCAATCGGCTTCATTGTAAACAACCGTCTTTGGAATCAACAAAGCTTGCTTTTCCCAATTTGATTTTGCCGATAGTCAAATAGGTCAACGTTCCAAAAGCCGATAGTAACGAATCGGCTTTCACCATACCACGCTTGATATGATCAACCAAGTCAAAGCCCAAAGAGCCGATGGCAACACATCGGCTTTTCCCACAAACGTTGGCAAGGTCAAACTCGGTCGCTTATTTAGACAAGTCTGAGCGGTCACTTTCCAATTTCAACGGTAACCTGCAACCATCTTCAAAAAGGCTAACTCAGATCTCCAATTGCCTCATTGAACAAATCGGGCTCACGGCGACACGAACCCTAGATTCCCCACCGCATAGATCCATCTCCGCCGGCAAATTAGATGGCGGAATCGTCCAGCGCCAACACAGCGGTCTCCGGTCTGAAGGTAATCCTTAACTGTTCCTCGCAATCCGAGCTCGGTGCTAGAATTAATAGCAAACACCTGAATTAATGCTTTATCCCATCATTAAAATTTTAGGTTTCAGACATTCCGCTACCGCATCCTTCTCTCCCAAATTCTCTCTGCCTTGGCCCCCGTACAGAATCTAGTCCTGCCCATCTGATCTCTTGCGAGGCAAACAGAATCCCCTTCGTAAGCCAAAACTTAGATTTGGATTCTTGGGCCGACTGCTTACGAGCCTGGCCTAATCCTCCCGAATATTGGGTTTCTTGGTACAGTAGGGTAGCCAAAACTTACCAATCCCAATGGGAAACCACGGGAATAGCCGATGCCTTGACTTTGTCATTGTCTCCCCTTGAGAAACATGAAAATCTTCTAAAAACCATCGGCTATTTCTGGTCTGATGCTCTGAACTGCTTCATGTTCGGCCATGGCCCCATGACACCAACTCTGTTAGACGTGGTGATGATTACTGGTCTAGACGTCACATCACCCAGCCCCTCTGCTTTTATGCTGCCAAAAGTCCCCTTCAAGCTTTCTTCCAAAACAGATTGCACGAACTGGGGTGCTTATCTTCGAAGCCACATGAAAACTAAGGGCCCTGTCACAGAGAAAGAACACACGGCCTTCCTCAATTTCTGGCTGGAACATTTCATATTCTGTGGCCCTTCCCTTGCCCCAACCAAGAATTATCTCTCCTTGGCCTATGAACTTGCCAGAGGCACTCAACTTGGCATCGGCAAACTGTTCCTTAGAGAAGTCTATCGATATCTCCAGTTGATGTCTGTCAAACTATCCTCCCACATAGCAGTCAAAACAGGAGGTCCTTGGTGGTTTATTCAACTATGGGCTCAGCTGTACTTTCAAAACCATATCCCAAACTTCCCCCTTTTGGCAAGTTGCACCTTTCCAGATGCCAAAGGGAAGCAGATCCGATGCACCAGCTACGGCCAAGCTCTGTATAGCCTGCCAGGTAGTAAACTGATCCCTCATGAAGCATCCAAGTGGTTCAGCATTTTCTTCCAAGGCCTGGACAATCCTATCTTCTTTCCTTACACGGAGGAATCGGAAAATTTTGAAAATCCAATCTCCTTCAGGCTGGACAACTTTGCCGATGACACTAGCACTCGGCAGCTATTCTCCACCGTGATCCGTCCCTGCTTCCTCCCAGTTGGCATGAGCACATCCAACAGAATAATCAAGCCTGGATACGAGTTCTACCAGCCGGTCGTAGCAGCTCGGCAATTTGGCCTTGGGCAAGTACCTCCTCATTTCTTTCTCCACCACCTCACAGAGAGCAGAGCTGACCTGCCCGATCCTCTCACCAATCAGAGGTGTTATTCTTTCTTCGATGCTCTGACCATCCCAATTCCTAACAACCTCACTTTCGCTTCATCAACCGATGGTTTTGAGAACTGGTGGTCGATGTGGAAGACTCATGCCTTCAGGAGAGCTCTGGGACCATTGCTGGAACAGCTCGATGCTGAATATGACATCCCCGTAGAACAGGTACTGCTACTTGTAAATTTTCTTGATGCAGCTCACGACGATTCTTTTAATATCCTGCTCTGTCTCCTTGCAGCAACAAGATGGTCCAGAACCTACTAACGAGGATGGCTCCCCCTTCGAATTCCTCCCACCAGCTCCTGTGGTCCTTTTCTGCAAAAACTCGCCACCTTTGAAACAGGTCGTGATGCAGAACCAGCCGATATCACCAAAATCGGCTTCCAAGAGCCAAGCAACTTCCGGGTCAGCTGCCTCCCGAGTTCCAACTAAAACAAGAACGGCGGTGAGGAAGGTAGTGGCCAAAAAAACTTTGAGGCGCCGGAGCCCTTCTCCAGAGAGCTCGCACGTACGCTGATTCATGCCTTGGTCGATCTCATTTATCTTTGTAAACATGCTTGTGCTTACCAACTCTCCCTTTCTTACAGGTCTCCATCGAAGACACCTCCAGCGAGGAAACACAATCCAATCGAGGAGATTCAAGCTCAGCAGACTCTGAGAGAACCACCACACCGAGCCAGCCAGATGTGCCACCATCGGCTTCTAGGAAAAGGCCTGTTCCTGAACCTGTTGCCCCCCGAGCAGCAGTCGAGGCGGGGCAAGCTGTGAGCCCCAAGAGGGCTCGCACGGGACTGCAAACTTCTTCTTCGAGCCAGGAGGCTTCGAAAGTAATTATCCTCCATACTCTTACCACTCTTTTTTTATGCCGATTCATTGCTATTCACATCGGCTAAGCACCTTTCATGCAGACGAATGACACTTCTAGTGGGAAAGTCGGGGAAGCGCCGATGCCTTCCGCAAGCCTGGATCTAGTAATCCCTGAAGGTGTAGATGAAACGGTTGCCAATCTGGCCAAGCCCTCAGCAACAACACACGAGCCGATTGTCTCGCCGTCGGCTATCCCCCTGATCTCAGGAGAGGTATGTTCGCTTCTTTCGACTCATCCTTCCCTGTTTGACGCATACTGACGCCACTTCTGCCTGCCAGGGTTGTGATATCTCAGGCTTGCTGACGTTCGACCCTGAATCCATCGAACCAGCTCCCTCTGCCGCCAACGATGAACCACGAGCAAGCGCTGTTCTACCTCAATTCCAGCGTCTCAAAGCCTTGCTGTCCTCCCCAATCGAGAAGTTGGTCGAGGGTTCTGAAGAGGTGAAGAGTGTTCTTGACGAAATCAAGGACCAACTCCCGGTAGCATTGCAGGTGAAGCTTTGGCCAGTTGTGACTTTGTCTTTCTACGGGTCAAGGGTGAAGTTGGCTCGTGAGAGGATCAATCTACTCCACGCCCAACTCCCACTGAAGGCCGATATTGCAGCCAAATGTCAGCGGCTCAATGAGAAAAAGGCGTCTCTGGATGCCAAAACTGACACCTCTGTCAGCACCGCCGAGCTTGCATCCTTAAAAAAAGGAATTGGAAGATCTCGAAGAGAAGGTCCGGGCGACTAAAAAGCTCATTCATGACAAGGAAGCATTCATCGCCCGCTCCCAAGACGAAGCAGAAGGCCTCAAAGCTCAACTGAAGACTGATCTGGCAGAAATACGTGCCCTGAGCAAGCAGCTAGTGACAGGCAAGGACGATGATGACGAAGCCGAGATCGCCGAGGTGGATCGTGTCCGTGCTGACGCCCTCCGTGCCTTCGAGGCATTCCTTCAGTAGCTTATTCATGTAACCTGACACCTGCTCGTAACAGTCTGAACCTCGAGAGTCGATGGCTGTGCATTGTTTTTTTTATTTATTTGGCCGATTTCATGTATCGGCCCTCATATTTCACTGTTCATCATCCCACATGCTTGGGAAATATTAATCTGGATTTTTTTTTACTGGCCGATTTCATGTATCGGCCCCCATATTTCACTGTCCATCATCCCACATGCTTGGGAAATATTTCTTGAGATGCTGACCGTTAACAGCCACTGGGAATTTCACACCGTCCAGCTCCTCAAGCATGTACGCGTTGCCCCTTAAAACTTGGTCGACCCTGTATGGCCCGTGCCAACTTGGAGACCATTTACCGTATGCTGCATCCTTAGTTCCCAATGGCAATACAGCTTCCCATACCAGATCACCAACGTGGAACTCCTTTGGTCTCACCTTCTTATTATATGCACGAGCTACCTTGGCTTTGTTCTCTTTAATTTTCTCAAGCGACCACAGCCTAAGTTCAGTTAAATCCTCAACACTGTCACTCATCAGGGCTGCATATTCTTCAGTTGTTAGATCGTTCTGAAAAGTGACACGTCTCGATCCAGCCGTAATCTCCCATGGCAATACGGCTTCTTGTCCATAGACTAGATGGTATGGCGAGGTTTTTATCGCTCCATGACATGACATGCGATAAGCCCACAAAGCTTCTGACAAAACCTCGAGCCAACGCCTAGGGTGCTCGTCGATTTTTCTCTTGATCAGCTTGATAAGGCTCTGATTGGACGCTTCAGCTTGCCCATTTGCTTGAGCATAGTATGGAGATGATCGGATCAGCTTAATTCCCGTGTCCTCGCAGAACTCTCTAAACTCGTGAGAAATGAAGACCGAACCTCCATCGGTCGTGATAGTTTGGGGAATCCCGAATCTATGAAGGACATGTTCTTTCACGAAATTGATAACATCCTTCGAGTTTACTGACTTCATAGGGACGGCTTCCACCCATTTAGTGAAATAATCCGTAATGGCCAAAATCCACATGTGGCCTTTGCTTGATGGAGGATTGATCTTGCCAATGATATCCATGCCCCAACCTCGGAATGGCCAAGGCTTGATGATGGGGTTCATCGCTGATGCAGGTACCATCTGAATCTTCCCGAATTTCTGACATGCTTGACACCCTTTATAGTACTTAAAACAGTCCTCAAGCATGGTGGGCCAATAAAACCCTGATCGCCTGATCAACCATTTCATCTTGTGAGCCGATTGGTGAGTTCCACAGACGCCTTCGTGTACCTCGTGTAGAAGCCGATTTGCCTCGGTTGGCCCCAGACATTTGAGCAGTAACCCTTCCAAAGTCCTGTAGAACATGTCATCCCCAATAAGCACATACTTCATGGCCTTGTACCTTATCCGTTTAGGTGCCCCCCGAGCCGAATCTTTCAAGTAATTGAAGATATCGGCTCTCCAGTCGTCCGCCTCCAGGAACTGTACCTGAACATCAGTTCCATCTGCTATGTCCTTGTAGCCTGAAGCCATCTGTGCAAGATCATTCGCCTCGGTATTCTGCGACCGCGGGATCCAGTTAAAGTTTAGATACCTGAACTGTGCCATCAGCTCACGGCATTGCAACCATAATGGGAAGAGTGACTCGCTCTCACACTTGTATTCGTCCGTGAGTTGGGAAATCACCAATTTGGAGTCTCCAAAAAGTTCCACTGCTTCTGCTCCGGCTTCAATGAGCAACTCCATTCCCTTGCGTATTGCCTCATACTCAGCGACATTGTTGGTGCAAGGGGTAGATAGCCTGATGGAGAAGGAATATGTTGCCCCCCGGGGCGACACGAGTAGAATGCCGATGCCGCAACCATCATCACAAGCCGATCCATCGAAAAACATAGCCCATGCACGTACAGACAGTGCTGCTATATCAGTGTTGATTCGTTCAGCAATAAGATCGGCCAACGCCTGTCCCTTAACCGCTTTGGCGGGTTGATACCGGATATCAAATTCCGATAATGCAAACATCCATTTGCCGAGTCGGCCTTTCAACACAGGAGCCGACAGCATATGTTTTATGACATCTGATTTGCATATGATGATAATCTCTGCTGACAGCAAGATGTGTCGCAGCTTGGTGCAGGTGAAAAATAGGCAGATGCATAACTTCTCGTTCTCAGGATACCTTGTCTCTGCATCCAGCATCCTTCTGCTGATGTAAAACACAACTCGCTCCAGACCATCATAAACTTGCACCACCACCGAGGCGATGGACGTGTCAGCCACCGACAAGTAAATGTAGAACGGCCTATCCTGCTGCGGTGGAACCAACACTGGCGGCTTCGTTAGATATTCTTTGATCTCGTCGAAGGCTCGTTGTTGTTCTGTCCCCCAGCGGAACTCCTCATCAGATTTAATTTTCACCAGTCCCATGAACGGCTCTATTCTTCCTGACAGATTGGAGATGAACCTTCTGACGAAGTTGATTTTGCCGATGAGACACTGCAGTTCTTTCTTCGTGGTAGGTGGCTTCATTGTTCGCACTGCCTCCTGACTTTTCAGGCCGATCTCAATTCCGCGTTCATGGACCAAGAAACCCAAGAACTGACCGGCCGTCACACCGAAGGCACACTTCTTTGGATTCATCCGTAGCCCGAATTTTCTGGTTCGGTCCAGGACGCGTCGCAGATCGTCCAAGTATCCTTGTACTGAAGCAGACTTGACTACCACGTCATCGATATAAATCTCCACCAGCTTGCCGATCAGATCATGGAAAATGTAATTCATGGCTCTTTGGTATGTGGCGCCGGCATTCTTCAGTCCAAATGTCATGACTACATATTCAAACAACCCCACCGAACCTGGGACTCTGAATGCAGTCTTGTGTATATCTTCTGGAGCCATAAAAATTTGATTGTAACCGGCATTGCCATCCATAAAGCTCAAGACCTTATGACCAGCAGCTGCGTTGATCAATGTCTCTGCTACCGGCATCGGATACTCATCCTTTGGAGTGGCTCTATTGAGATCCCGAAAATCTATGGCAACACGCCATCGGCCATCCTTTTCCTCTACAGGTACGATACTAGAAATCCACTCAGCATACCTGCATGGCCTGATGAACCCAGCTTTCAACATTTTCTCGATCTCTTTCTTGACTTCCTCTAAAATTTCGGCCTTCATCTGTCGTGCTCGCTGCTGGAATGGCCGAAACCCTTTTTTAAGCGGGAGCCGATGCTCAATGATGCTCCTGTCTAACCCGGGCATCTCCGTATAGTCCCAGGCAAAGCAATCTGGATATTCTTTCAACAAAGCTATCATCGGACCCCGCAGATTCGGATCTAACTTTTTGCTGATAAATGTCGGTCGTGGCTTATCCCCAGGACCGATGTCAATCTCCTCTAGCTCATCAGCGGATGTAAACCCATACCCCAGCTTTCCGTCACCTGCTAAATCGATGCTGAACACAGGCCAAAAGTTTGGTGAGGATAACAAAGATAATTTGGGCCGATTGCCGGAATCGGCCCCCTTTTTGATTGCATTACTCAAGGAAGGTTTACAACTTATTTGTGCTCTACAATGGTAGGGAATCTCCCTACTACGACTACATGACATGCTTGTCGTAAGATCACTGCTTTTTATTTTTTGTGGCCGATCGCAGGGATCGGCCTTACCACGCACAATCGTGGGCTTTGCTACTCTGTCAGGCCAGTGGATAAGACCAGCCTCACCCCGTTTTTTGTAGCTTCAATGCGCTCACAGCCGTCTAGACTGACTCCAGAGATCGGCTCTTGGTCTTCTGCGTCCCAAATGTTCATGCCAGCTATTGAGATCTCGATCGAATCATCTGCATGAATGACCTCCACTTCATCTCCATCCCACTGTATCAGGCATTGGTGCATCGTGGATGGAATGCAGCAGTTAGCGTGAATCCAATCCCTTCCCAGCAAGACAGCGTAGGTGCTTTTGCTGTCAACAATGAAGAACGACGTAGGGATGGTTTTTCTACCCACGGTCAGATCCATGTTCAGAACGCCTTGCGTTTCTGAAGCTTGGCCGTTGAAGTCGCTTAGCGTGACGTTGGTTTTGATCAGATCTGCAGTGGAGCGTCCCAAACGCCGCAGCATGGAGTATGGCATTATATTGACTGCCGCTCCGGTGTCAACCAACATCTTGCGGACAGGCTGCCCATTGATATAACCTCTCAGGTACAGGGCTTTCAGATGTTTGTAGCCCTTCTCCCGTGGCTTTTCAAAGATGACCGGCCGTGGGCCGCAGTCAAACTGTGCCACTGGTAGTTCTTCGGTTCTTGGAGCGCAAAACTCTGACGGAAGTATGAACACCATGTTTGTGCCAGCCGATGTCTTCGCATCGGCTTTTACTGGTTTGGGGCGCCACTCTTTCTTTTTTGGACGGGCCTCCGTCTCCAAGGTTTGCTGAATTTTCACGGCCAGATCAGGCCGGGCTTTCCTTAAAGTGTGGAGGTACTGCGCTTCGGCTTCCTCCAAGCTACGTAGCCGCTGAACTCTACGCTTTTGGGTGTGTCTGAGTCCATCGGGACACCACCTTGGCCGGTGATATCTATCTTCTTCTTCATCCTCTGACTCCTCGAGATCTTTTGCTCGAGATGACTCCTCTTGTCTGTTCTGAGGCCGGAGAGGCCCTAGACACTTGAACACTGAAACTGGACCTGTGTCATCCTTCTGCTGTCCACATTCCGGGCAGTTGTCGACTGTAGGCAATCGGCTCATTCCCGCATCCCAACAGTACTTGAAGAAAGGACAATCCCAATGTTTATCCACGCCTTCCTTTTCCTTTGACCTTCCCCTAGCGCGGTGCTCATATCCTTCATCATCTCTATCATGCCGACGGTATCTCCCATCGTATGCGTCGGTCCGACGATCTCTTTCATCATCTTTGTCGTACTGCCGACGTCGGTCATACTGACGCTCATACTTGTTAAGGAGATGCGTGGAGTGTGGCTTCTGATATCGCACGCTTCTCACTTGTTCCTCGGTTATATACCGCCTATCATCATAACGGGGCCGGTCGCGTGGACCGGCCTCTTCCTTTTCTTTGCCCCGGGAGTGGCCGCTTTCCTCCTTATACTTGCCATGGTGGTACACAGGCCCTGCCATGTTAATATCGAACGAGAAATCTAGCTGACGCCTCGTGGAGTGGCTGTGCTCTACCATGTTGATGCCAGGAAACGGGTTTGTGTCCACTTTCATGGCGAACTGCCCAAGGATCAGACGGCCCTGTTCTATCGCCGTTTGGATCTGCCGACGTAGCTCTTTGCAATCATTGGTGGTGTGGGTGAACGAGTGATGCCACTTGCAGTATGATCTCCCGTTCATCTCTTGCGCCGTAGGGATTTTATGGCCTTCGGGTAACTTCAGCTGCTTTTCCTTCAGCAGTAAATCGAATATCTGCTCAGCTTTGCTTACATCGAAGTCGAACCCTTTTGCAGGCCCTTGCTGTTTCACCCATTTGCAGGACACAGGATCTGCTCCCCGAGCCTATTCAGCCACGGCTATCTCCTGGTCTTCTACAAGATCCTCTTCTTCTGTATCGACCAGGCCTATCGGACGTTTGAACTTGTCTTGGTACAACTCAGGGTGGCGCTGCTCATACATTGTCAGTTTCTGGACCATGTGCGCCAGTGAATTGTATTCTACTTGGAAAGCCAGATCCTTGATCGGTGCTGAGAGACCCAACATGGCCAGCTCGACTGCTTCTTTCTCAGTTAAACGAGCCGAATAACATCGGTTCTTGACAGTCCTGAAACGCTGAATATACTCGGCTACCGTTTCTCCCCGCTTCTGCCGCACCTGCGCCAGATCGGCAATGCCAGCCTCGGTAGCTTCTGAATGATACTGAATATGGAACTGTTCTTCCAGCTGCTTCCAGGTCCGGATCGAATCTGGTGGCAACGAGGTGTACCACCCAAAAGCTGGTCCTGTCAGAGATTGCGCAAAGAACCTTACGCGTAACTGATCCGATGCTGAAATCATGCCTAACTGTGCCAAATATCGGCTCACGTGCTCGATCGAGCTAGACCCTTCTGAACCATTAAATTTTGAGAACTCAGGGAGCCGATACTTGGGTGGAAGCGGAATCAGATCATACTCGTTGGGGTACGGCTTGGAATAGCCGATTGTTCTCCTCTTCGGCACGAAGCCGAACTGGTCTCTCAAGATGGTACTGATTTGCTCCACCGTTTGAGCTGCAGGGGCTAAATTCTCATAACTCGTTCCGGTGGCATACTTAGCTAGCCACGCCTGTTTATCAGCGTCCATCCCGGACATCCCTGCTCCCGAAATCCCTACTCCAGAAACACCTGCCCCAAAAATCCCTGCGGTTGCAATCTGGTTCGTGCGCGTCAGGCTGTTGCAGTCCGGCACGTATGTGCACACATATCCATGTGGGATTTCTTTAGGTGGTTCAAACAGGAATTGGTAATCGCCAGGATCACCTCCAATCTTGTAGACGACGTACGCCGGTGACCCCGGTGGCTCCGGAGTTGCAAGGGTGAATGGTAGCTGTGGCCTGGTCTGGAGCGGTCTTTCTCCCTGGTGAGTCCCTAGGGTAGGCCCCGACGGAGAGTACTGATGTTTCATGATCTCCTGAACCACGCGAACCGCGACGCGCTCGAAAGCGTTCACCAGGCTCTCAGAATGGCGGTGAAGAGAATGAGCCACCATGTAATTGACTTCCTGTCGCAGAGCTCTGGTGCGATACTCTAAAGGAACAGACAGATCCACCTCATCGAGAGCGCCTTCGGGTGAGAACCCTTTCCACCTGATGCCATGCTTACGGGTCCTCTCAAAAGAGCCGATGAGATCGGCTTCGAAGAGAGCTTTGATATCATCATACCTCTTCTTGTGCTCATCAGGCAGATCGTCGTACGTGATTGGTCTGTCCCCCATCGCAGCGTCAGATGTTGATGCAGATGTTGTTGAGTGTCCCACCGGGCGTGCCAGAATGTGTTGCCTGTCAAAACCCACCGGCGAGCAGCGACGAGCAACACGAAGAGCCGGGAGGCTCCCAGAACTGCTGGTGGGCCCTGGTCCCTCGGGCAACGGCCCGCAAAACTCCGGCACACGTCCTGGCTGATGCAAGGGCGTGCCACCTGACCTATACCTGATCAGGAAGGTGATGGATTGCTTCGATTAGTTTCCTGCATGGCAGACACGTAAACATTAAATACGAGCCTCGATCGGCTCTCAGGTTTCCCTATGAATCGGCTCATGTAGCCGATTGTCCCATGGATCTGCATTGGATCTACGATAACATGGGGTTTTGCTTTATCAATACAAGTCAAATCGATCTACGACAGTTTAACGCTTTCACCACATAATTGGAACATCCCACACGTAATTGAGCCTGGTAGATACGAAAGATAACAGAAAACTAACCCTAGAGGAGGCCAAAAAACCAACGTAGAGTCAATTCCCGGAACAACTCCTCTCGAATTGGCAAACCATATCCTTACGTACTACTGGATCGTTCAACCCGTTTGTGAGGCCTAACCATGCGGATATCAAACTAATCCTTGGAGAACAAGGAACAACTATGACAGATTGAATCGACTGAAAAAAGATCAAGCAAGATGCTGCCCTTACACCCAAAATAGGTGCAAAGGCAGCGAGATCTCTAGGGGCAGCATGACTAAGCAAACATAACCAAAAGCACCGATGCTAGCCCAAACAGATCTATGATAACAGTATTACTCGCCATCAACAAGGCTTCAGTACGAGCAACACCAAATAACACATAAGCAGATGCTGCCTAGATCGCGAGATGCGATCTAGGCAGCACGACGCTTACCTGAAAGAAACCCTCGAAACAAGGGGTGGCGATGCGCCGAGATTGTGTTTGTTGTGAACGTGATCGTCCTCCTTTCTCAATAACCCTAGGTACACATTTATAGTCCGGAGACTTTCTATCTTTGGAATAAACCTAACAACTCTATCTCTTGTTTAAACCAAAACGTAATCTATCATAATATACAGATACACGGGCAATTAGCCCAAATCCACGCGCAAGGCCGATCCAGCCTCCAAGCCCATCTTGATTACGGCCCATCTCCTCATTTGGCCAAAATGTGGCGATAACAGATAAAACGATGCAAGTAAAAATAAAGTAAAGCAAAACTTAAAACAAAGTAAAGGATGTGCGTGCGAAAACTCCCCTTGCAGAAGTCTTCTTCCTCCCCGGCAATGGCGCCAGAAAAACTTATTGATGGCACGGTGATGAATAGTGCCAGAGAACTTGTTGGCGTGTAATTAATGAAGTAAATGACCGGCTAGTTGGAAACCCCAAGAGCAAGATGTAATGAATATAGCAGCAAGTTTTTCCCTCAGTAAGAAACCAAGGTTATCAATCCAGTCGGAGGACGAAATACGACTGAAGGTGATGCCCACTAGCCGCGTGATGCTCTAACAAGGGCGCCGTTAACGATTACTTGTTAGCGCATCTTCAACCAGTAGCAACGTGGAACCTGCACACAACACAACCAAATATTTTGTTCCCAACTTACGATGAGGTTGTCAATCTCATCGGTTTGCTTGAAACAAAGGGTATGAGCGTATCGAGTGGAAAGCAATAGTAATATGCGAGTAAAGTAAACAGTGCGAGTAACGTAAACAGGTGATAGCAATATGATGGAAATAGGACCGGGGTCCACAGTTCACTAGTGGTGTCTCTCCATAAGATAAATAACACATGCTGGGTAAACAAATTACAATTGGGCAATTGATAGAATAAAGATAACGTGATATGTCAAGAAGATCACTATGAGATTTACTCTGGGCATTACAACAAAATACATAGACCGTCATCCAACTGCATCTATGACTAATAATCCACTTGTGGCGAATCAATCTGAGAACTCTACAAGTATTAAGTTGCGAACAACAGATAATTGCATTAAGCAAAGTGTGTAATGTAAACAAAGCATATGCCCTCGAGCATATGAATATTGTTTTCCCCCTAGTAGCAACAGCACATCTACAACCTTAGAGGTTTCTATCACTCCCCCAGATTAAATAGAGGCATGAACCCAAGCATAAATACCCCCTCTTGGAGTCACTAGCAACTACTCGGCCAAGATAGCTACTAACAACGGAGAGCATGCAAGATCATAAACAACATAGAGATAACATAAGATAATATTCAGTACATCAACTCAATCATAACACCAATATTCATCGGATCCCAACAAACACAACATGTTGAATTACATAACGGTGATCTTGATCATGTAAGGCAGCTCACGAGATCTAAACATGAAGCACATGGTGGAGAAGACAACCAACTAGCTACTGCTATGGACCTATAGTCCAAGGTAGACTACTCACTCATCACGCCGGAGGCAAGCATGGCGATGAAGAAGACCTCCGGTGGCAATTCCCCTCTCCGGCAGGGTGCCGGGAAGAGCTTCTAGACCCTCCCGATCTTCGGGTCGATGGCGGCGGCGGATCGCGATGTGTTCTGGAAAAGTGATCGGATACTTAGGTTTTTCCCGTCGAGGGGTCTTTATAGGCGAAGGGGCAACGTCAGGAGTGGGCCGAGGCGCTGTCACACATAGGGGGCACGGCCAGGGGCCAGGCCGTGCCGCCCTGTTGTGTGGGGCCCTCGTGGCCCCACTCCATCTCCTCTTCGGTTCTCTGGATGCTTCGGTGAATTTCTGGACGTTCGGCTTTTGTTTCGTCCAATTCCGAGAATATTTCCTGTGTAACTTTTCTAAAACACAAAAACAGCAGAAAATAGGGAACTGGCACTGTGGCAACTTGTTAATAGGTTAGTTCCAGAAAATGCATAAAAGTGCCACGAAGTGTAACGAAACACTAAGCAAATGGTGTAAAAACAAGCATGGAGCATCAAAAATTATAGATACGTTTGAGACGTATCACTTATCGACTATAAGACAAGAAAACGGGGTAAAACGAGAGTAACCCGTGGAATGCAGAGCAACTACGACGGTTCTACGCATAGACGACATAAGATGATAAAGGATTCTTCGAGTTGACCTTCCGAACCCAGAACATGAGGCCATAGGTCGGGTTCCTTGGGTCAACTCGACAATACGTGTAAATATTTTATTTTTTCCACTCGGGGGCTCAGACCCTCGAGTCGTACGAAAATAAACAATAAAAGGTTATTATTGAGATCTATGATTATTATCTTTGACATACTACAAGGTTGTTAACAACCCGACATTCGGCAGCAACACAAGGAGGTTCAGAAGAACCCGATAATATATAAACACATCGGAACTACGATTCGTTCCCATGGTCTATTAATAAAGCAAGAACAATACATAAGTACGACTACTTCTTACAGATAGTACGAGGAAGAACAACTCGAACAAAAGGATTACATGAAACTAGTGAAAATGCACTTCAGCTTTATATTCCTTCTGGCATTGGGTGGAGTCGTAGATCTTCATGTCGAACTTCGACGTCCCGACATGGTAGTCGAAAGTCATGAAGAAGCCCTGATGGAGGTCGTGGTCCTCTGCAAAATGCGACCAGCCGCCCTTGAAGTACTGCTCACTAGCGCCGTCGTACCAGACATCCACTTCATAGGAAGTCCCTCCCCCAGTGTGTTCGCGAAGAACAGCTTCCCGCAGTTCTCGCCCATCCATAAAATTGGTGAAATTCAGCGGCAGACGCTGAATCTCGCGGTACTGCGGGCCGGCGATGCAAAAGAACGAGAAGAGTTTGGGTGGAGGAGAAGAAGCATCAGCAGAAGGAGCGCTTGGACCTGGTGCAGCAGACAGCACCTTGGGTTTACTTTTGCTCCCGGCCGGATGACCGGGGCGCCGCTTCACTAGGGTGGATGTAGAAGCCACTGCAGCCTCGATTGAAGCTTTGTTCTTACTGCCGCGAGGGCGGCCGCGACCCCATTTTTCCACTGGGGCACAGATGTTCAGGCGCGATTCACCCGCATCGGCCATGGAGACAGGTGGTGGAAAAGAAGAAACCCTAGATGAGTAAAAGAGGAAGAAGATGATGCGGCGAAAGGAGAAGCTAATGACTGGATTAGGGTTTTTTACCCTCGCCAGGCGTGCTTTATTTATAAGCACGCACTAATGGGCCTTTACAAGGGTATGGTCCAAAATACTATTACAGGCTCTTATATGCTGCCTAACACAGACGATAAAAGAAAGATCAACGTATCAAAAGAGAAGGTACGAGGAAAAACAAAAAGAGAAGAAGTTATCTATAAAGAAGCACAGTACACCTCGTTTTTTGACTCGGGGGCTTAAGTCATAAAGGGCGAGATATATCGACAAATATTGCAAGACAAAATATATGGCATAGATATATCTATAGTTTTGAGCCGACAACATTCGGCTATAGCCTCGGGGGCTACTCCCATCGGGAGCGCTGTCGCGCACCCGATAGAAGGAAGTCGATAGATAGGAGCAAAGTTGAAGCTGATAAATAAAGAGCCTGTTGGTGCTCAAATGGTTTTGGTGCAATCGGTTGTATTTCATCAGAAATGAGCTTCGACTACATTGTTGACAAAATAAAACATCGATTACTCCCATCGGGAGCTATTTATGAGAGTTGCAAAGGATAACTCGAATGTTTTGTATAATGAAACAGTCAAACAAGGATGCGAAATATGATTCTCGAGTTGCGTCATCATGACAAAACTTGAATGTCGTGGTTGAAATATATCACGAAGGTAAGACCCTAGGATCCGTCCTGTGTGGCCCGGTATACGCACATGGATGCGCTCTGCTGGTATGAATCCGTGTCTATGATGCGAAGAAAAATCCTGGTGGACGCACTGGGTACCCTGAGAACCACTGGGATTCATTCTTTGTAAGTCCTAAATACGGCAAAAGAATGGGTTTGACCGGTTTCCCGAATTCAAGTCCAAGAGGATTGAATTCGAAGTAGGTGACAACTATCCGTTCCGGCAGTTAACTGACCTCTTGATCCGTCAGAGTTGTCAGGCTTATTCATCAAAACCCCTTGCAAAACATTATGACAAAAGATAAGTCGAAAGACCAAGTCGAAGATTTGAAGAATTGAAGAAGTCAAGTATTGATCAAGTCAAAGATTTGAAGATTTGAGATTCAACCTGAATCTGCAATTCTGGTAGAATCTCGGGGGCTACTGACAAGGGTATAGATAATAGAGCCCATCAGTTGAGTACCCCGGAGGCCCGTTTAGCTAGGCCCAATTGTAATACTAGTCGAAATACGAGTTCATGTCGTATATCGATATTGAATCTGTATCGGATCCATCCCGATCCTCGAGACCTGGCCACCTATATATAGGGGGCAGGAGGGGACGGTGAGGGACAGATTGAAAGCAAGCCAGGTTCTACACCCACGTTTACTTTCGATACACACCTTGTTTGACTGACTTTACCTTCGAGTTCATCCGATGCCCTATCTCCCCGATCCTAAGTCCTTCATCTAGGACATTTGTCGAGTTAAACCTCGTCAATTAGTAAGAGAAATTTCTTCTCCCCCCTCAGAAAGTTTCCAAAGACTCAAAGATTCATAAGCATCCTTTGGCATAAGACAAAATTCAGACATAATATCACAACGATCATGAAAAGTTTCACCACCAATGGTGATTTTTACCGTAGGATACCAACTTGATGGTTCAGAATTTGTTGGCACATAATCAAAATGCTGGCGCAAAGTACTATAGCAATTATTCAAACAAGCAGTGTGCGTCTCAAGAGTATTAAGTCTATTAAAAATGCTCACAAGAGAGGAATCAAAATCAGTTGGCATGCTATAAATGTTAATCAACTTTTTTATAATATTGAAGGCTTGATCTCCATCACAATGAAGGAAATCTCCTTCTGCAGTAGCATCCAAAGCATATCTATAATGAAGAGCAAGTCCAAAGTAAAAGCAACTAAGAAGCAAACTCAAAGTCATTTTCAATTCAGTTTTTCCATGCCAATCATAAATTCTAGACCAAGCTTCTTTGAAACTTTCCTCACTCTTTTGTTTGAAAGTGAAGATCATTTCCTCGGGTGACATAGTAGTAGCAACTAAACTAGACATAATAAACAACTATAAAGGAAACAATTTTTTTTGTGTTTTTGATAAAAACGATGCAAGCAAAAATAAAGTAAAGAAAAACTTAAAACAAAGTAAAGGATGTGCGTGCGAAACTCCCCTTGCAGAAGTCTTCTTTCTCCCCGGCAACGGCGCCAGAAAAAATCTTGCTTGGCAGCGCGGTGTTGATGATGTAAATGACCGACCAGTTGGGAACCCCAAGAGAAGGTATGATGAGCACAACAGCAAGTTTTCCCTCAGTAAGAAACCAAGGTTTGTCAGTCCAGTAGGAAAAAGCCAAACTCCAGAAGGTGATGCCTGCTAGCTTAGTGACAGTCCAACAAGGGTGCCATTAACGATTCTTGTTAGCGCATCTTCAACTAGTAGCAACGTGGAACCTGCACACAACACAACCAAGAACTTTGCTCCCAACTTATGATGAGGTTGTCAATCTCACCGGTTTGCTGTAAACAAAGGAATGAGCGTATCGAGTGGAAAGCAATAGTAGTATGCGAGAAAGTAAACAGTGCGAGTAAAGTAAACAGGTAATAGCAATGTAAAGGAAATTAGACTGGGGTCCACAGTTCACTAGTGGTGTCTCTCCATAAGATAAATAACAACATGCTGGGTAAACAAATTACAGTTGGGCAATTAATAGAATAAAGATAACGCGCATATGTCAAGAGGATCACTATAAGATTTACTCTGGGCATTACAACAAAATACATAGACCGCCATCCAACTGCATCTATGACTAATAATCCACCCACGGGGAATCATCCGAGGACCCCGTGAATATTAAGTTGCGAACAACAGATAATTACATTAAGCAAAGTGTGTAATGTAAACAAAGCATATGTCCTTGGACATAAGAATGTTGTTTTCTCCCTAGTGACAACATCACATCTACAATCTTAGAGGTTTCTGTCACTCCCCCAGATTAAATAGAGGCATGAACCCAACTATCGAGCATAAATACTCCCTCTTGGAGTTACTAGTATCTACTTGGCCAAGATAGCTACTAACAATGGAGAGCATGCAAGATCATAAACAACATAGAGATAACATAAGATAATATTCAGCACATCAACTTAATCATAAAACCAATATTCATCGGATCCCAACAAACACAACATGTAGAATTACATAACGGTGATCTCGATTATGTAAGGCAGCTCACGAGATCTAAACATAAAGTACATGGTGGAGAAGACAACCATCTAGCTACTGCTATGGACCCATAGTCCAAGGTAGAATACTCACTCATCGCGCCGGAGGCAAGCATGGCGATGAAAAAGACCTCCGGTGGCGATTCCCCTCTCCGGTAGGGTGCCGGAAAGAGATTCTGGACCCTCCCGATCTCGGGTCAACGACGGCGGCGGATCGCGATGTGTTTCTGAAAAATTGATCGGGTACTTAGGTTTTTCCCGTCGGGGGGTCTTTATAGGCGAAGGGGCGGCGTCAGAGGTGGACCAGGGTGGCCTCACCACAGGTGGGCGCGGGCCAGGGGCAGGCCGCGCCCCCTGGTAGTGTGGCCGCCCTGTGGCCCCTCTCCATCTCCTCTTTGGTCTTCTGGAAGCTTCATTAAATATCTGGATGTTTGGCTTTTGTTTCGTCCAATTTCGAGAATATTTCCTGTGTAACTTTTCTGAAACACAAAAACAGCAGAAAACAGGGAACTGGTACTGTGGCATCTTGTTAATTGGTTAGTTCCGGAAAATGCATAAAAACGCCATGAAGTGTAACAAAACACCAAGCAAATGGTGTATAAATAAGCATGGAGCATCAAAAATTATAGATACGTTTGAGACGTATCATAAATCACCTACTAAAAATCATTCATTTACCCGACAGATCATCACAAGTGTACCTAAAGAGATAAAATAAATATTTAAGCTAAACATATCACACAAAATATTCTATTACTGTTGTATGTAAAATCAAACTACAATCGAGAAAAGTAGAGATGTTGATGAAACTCATGCTGAAATTCAAAACAGTCATTGATTAGTTTGGTCCACCCACTGTTTATAGTACACCACAATATAAATCAATATAACTATACACAAACGAATTACATCAAGTCATTGGTATGGTGGTACGGAGACACTTATAAGGAGCAAGCTTTCAAAGATATTGTTGCTACCATATGACTAAAAACAATTCTTAGCACGTATGTTTAAGGCATGACTCCCTAAGATGTCAGAACTATATTGTTGGAGCTGGAACAGACATGTTCCGTGTGAGCTAGACAACATAATGACTTAATTGAAGACTGATAAAAAATAGCAGCAAAATTTGTTTAGGAAAAATACGAGCTTTAATTGAGAGAATATGCTGTTATACAAAGACTGCTCCAACTACAAACATATTCATATAAATATTACTCCCTCCATGTACAAATATAGTCCATTTTAATTTTTTCATTTTAGGGTTTAGCATAATTTACTGAACATACTAACATCTACAATACCAAATAAAAATATGAAAACATACATCATGATGTATCTAATGAAGTTTATTTGGCATTATATGTGTTAATATTACTCTCTGTATACTTGGCCAAAAGATTACATATTTTGACTTAAGAGAAATTTAATACGCACTATATTTTGACAAAGAGGGGTATTCAAACATAAAATGAAGAAAATTCCATTAAATTTATTTCAAAATATATTTTGTACTTATTGGGGAGACACATTCATAGACAAAACATCATGTTTCGAGAACCGGAGAGAGAACACCACGAGCTGAAATTGGATATAGTAAATTAATGAGAGAAAGAAAGATATAATACAAGGGAAAAATCATTACTTTGTATATTTGGCATAGCTTTAATTAATGAATAATGACATCTTCACTTAATATTCATATATTTTTGTCTATTGTTAGCCGCCATGCTGCCCCTCTCAAAATATGTATGTGTAATATATATCTACCATGTATATTCTTTAGAGAAATAATATAATGAACCGGAAAAGGAGAACCGTAGAAATACCTAAATGCAAGTTCTTGGTCTATAGACTTACAAACTATAGATCTTAAAAATCACATTATTTGAACCTCACATTCTTTAAAAAAAAAGAGAAAATTTCATCGCATTTGCGAGGGCCACCATGCTAGTTATGCAAAAAATGATTAAATTAGCTAGATCGGCTAGCCTTCGTAATGTCGGATAAATCATAAGTCACAAATATTCACATGAGCGTAGGATGTGTAACTCATATTGTACAACTATCTAAAAGACACCAAAATACCCCCATTATAAATTGGTCTCCATTTTCATTACTTAGTAATGTGGGACTAAACCCTACATGCCCTTCCATCCTCTCCACACATCTTTTTTAAGACAAATCCTCTACTTTGCGGTCCGCACGGCCTGCATACCTAGTTTAGGCTGCTTGTTGTACCGCCCAGTCACCGCAACAGCTACGACTAGATGATTGTGTTTTTTCTCTAAAAAAACATTGTTTTCTCCTTTATGAAACGACATGTACAACCTGAGGCCTGCTAACGTGTCTAATTAAGAGGCCTATGTCATGGTATGTGTTACTTAGGGGAAAATTTATTTATATGTAGAATTACACATATGTAGAGATAGTGTTTCAATCATAAGTTCTTTTCCCGTCATTATCTTGCATAGATTTTGGTCCATGTAATTGACTAAACTATAAACTATAAAAAAGTATTTCGATTTTGCTTTGTCAGGTGCCTTGAGTCACCTGTTGTCACTCCAACCCTAAACTTTTACCCAAACTTCCTCCTTGCCCTAGTCGTCGCCGTCTCTAGTTCGATCCAACTTCATCTTTGTACAGTGCCTTCGGCTTGCTCGATCTAGACCCCCTGCAGCTTCGTCTAGTCTTACCTCTATCGTTGAATACGTTCCATATCGTTGATTCATCCTCAGCATTGTTGTCTCTATCTTGCTCCATATTAGCCTACAATATCTTTCTTTCTAGCCCGATGGACATATATAAATCGAATGAGGATATTAGAAATAGCGAGGCCATAAAAAAGCTCAATATTTTCACAAAATGAGAAAAAAGTAGTAGGCCGATAATCACAAGATAGTCTAGAAAGTTACGTACCAATATTTTGGCAAAGTGGCGAGTGAGTGTGGTACGAAAGAAAAATGTCAAGAAACTACGGTACATATTCACAAGTTTTGGAAAAAAAAACAAGTACATGTTACTACTGGAACCTCCGCGCACACCCTGCTATGACTCTAGGTTGGCGCATTGCATGCACTAGTAGAAAACGGCCTTCAGATACGGTTTCAGAGGGCCTTAAGTCCCGGTTCTCCAACCGGGACTATGGAATCGGTACTAAAGCCCCTCCCCCTTTAGTCCCGGTTCGGCACAACCCAGGACTAAAGGCCCTCCACGTGGCTGTGGCGGAGCGCTGCGGGCTGGAGGATCTTTAATTCTGGTTTAGGGTTAAGGGTTTTGGAATGGTTTGTCTCTGTACCCAAGATTGTTGAGATCCACTATTGTCATTTCGTACAGCTGGTCTACCTTTACGCCAGCTCCAGTCAGCTTAACCCATTTGCACCAAAACAAAGGGACCTTAAAAAAAGGTCCATAGTCTAGTTCCCATATCTCCCATATGTAACCATAATATATGTCCTTTTACCCATTGGTACTTGCTGCATCAAAGCGGGCACCACTATTTTGGTTGGTGCTCTATTTCTCTTGGACGATCATGTAAAATGTATTCTCAATTATCTCGTACGCTTGGAAAGTCAATATGGCCGAAGATGGTGATTTGGCCAACATATACAGCTGATCTTCAATAGTGTTGGTATTTATGAGATGTGTTTGCAACCAACCACTAAAATTCGCCATGTGTGCATGTTTAATCCAGGAGTCAGACTGCCCCGGATTTTACGGAGCGTACAATATTCATGTGTTCCATGATATACGGAGCCACGGATGCATGCAAAATTCATGCATGAACTTTGTAGTTTATTGATACATATTCCAACATATTAAGATGCTATTAGATGTTATAATCATGTTTTGCATTGATTTATAGGGATTTTTCATCGATTCCCCTTATTTTGGTTATAACTCTACAGGATAGAAAGACCCTGTTTTGTGTATTTTGATATTTCCGGGACCTTCCTGAACTCAAATTCACCTAGGATTTTTCGGGCATTAATATTTTATCTCAAGAAGCACCTGGAGAAGAAGAAGTCAATGAGGTGGGCCACGAGGCCCAAAGGAGACCAGGTGGCGCGGTCACCAGGCCAGACCGCACCACCTATGCTCTTAAGTTGTTTTTGCATCATTATCTTGCATAGATTAATGGTCCATATGTTATTGAGTAAATTACATACTATAAAAAAGTAATTTGATTTTGGTGAGACTCCATCTTGTATGACCTAGCTTTCTGCCATATTTAGACGCCTCGAGTATCTTGATGACACTCCCACCCTAAACTCTAACCTTGAGTTCCTTCTTGCCCTAGTCATCGCCGCCGCCTCTGATTCTGTCCAACTTCATCTTTGTGTCATCGCCTTTGGCTTTCTCTAGACCCACCTTCGCTAGGCATTGTCTATGCCTCCGGCTCGGTCTAGGTTACCTCTATCATCGACTACGTTCCATATTGTTGATTCATCATTGGCACTATTGTCTCCATCTTGCTCCATATAAGCCTCCAATGTCTCTTCTCTGGCTCGATGGACATAAATCAAATGGGGATATTTTTTTAAAGAGGGAGGCCACAAATAAGCATGTTTTTTATCTCATGGTAAGTGTCATTCAAATTCATTTGGAGAACCCTGTTAACAAGTTTTAGAAAAAAACAAGTTGTGTTACTCCTGGAACCCCTGCGCACCCTGCCATGACTCTGGGTTTTCGCGTTGCACGGTCTTGGTGCCGTTCATGGCTACAGTGGCGTACACCTTCCTGGGAGCACAAAGCCGCAGTGGAAGCTGAGTGTCGCTTCTTGCAGCACGGCAAGCAGGAGCCCAGAATCACTGCAACCAAAGAAAGTATAGAGGATGTGTTAATGACAGTGGTGAAGCTCGACGATCTTGGTGCAATGGTTACGTGGATGATGCAGCGTGGACAACTGGCTACGCTTCCGACGGGTAGCTGGCTGGGAACACAATATGAGATCAACCCACTCCATGGGAGCAACACCTAGGTGATTTCCTGTCCTCCTTAACGCCACCGATGTGTTCGTCATCGATGAGGTGGACGAGGAGATGGGAAACCCTTATTCTTCTTCTGTGCAGCATTGCCATAGCACCATAACTTTGCATTCGGCTCACCAAACCCTAACTTCAGGGACCTGACTGTAGCACTAAGCGCGGGTCTGAGGTCCTCACCCCCTCCCGCCCCTAGAGCGGCAAGTAGAGGAGGAGGGAAACCATCAATGTTGGGAAGAGGTCATGACTGAGGAAAGGGGTGATGGCTAGGGTTTTCTTTTCTAAGACGGACGTGAGAATATGTGACTTTGCAGCTTATATAACATGATGACGGTGTCCCGTGGTTGGGCAATGGCAACACCAAGGGCTAGCAAGTTGCTCTCTGCGGTAATTAAACACATTCTCAGTGGTATCTTTTGCTTCTTCTTGGCCTAGCTAGGCACATTCGCAGCGGTGTATCTTTTGCTCCTTCTCGTTGCATGCGTATTCCATCTCTATGCATTGGGTGACCGTGTGCTTTACGTACATCCACCGTCCACACACATCGATCGGGCCAAGCATCACAGCGTGTAATGGATATGTTTTGGAGACGTCACATAATTTTCTTCCTCCCCTTCTTCTAGAATGCGCCAAGGATGGCAGCAGAACAAATCACACTAAAACTGAAACGGAGGTCGCACAAAAAGAAATTGAAACAGGAGACGTCGCACAGATTTGGCTATACTTGAAGATATACGTGTGACAGGTGCAAGGTACGTCTACGCACGCACATGAACTGGTCTCCACGAACAAGGAAACGGGCCGGGACCAGATTTCTCACGTGATCAGCGCGCGCCGCCGAGGTTGGATGCGGATATAATAATGCATGGATTGTTGGCCAGTGGATAATATAAGCAGAGGCGAAGAAGCTTTTCGTGGCTTAGTTTGTCCATTGCGCGACGTGGTTTAATGTCGTTCATATATGTATGTACTATACATACGTACGTGCTAGTATTCTGCAGTTTTTGTTTACTTCCATTTGTGATTACATGTGATCCAGCTAACATTCAACACCATGCAGGACACTCCAAAACCTTAGAGCATCTCCAGTCGTTGAAGGCCCCTAGGCCGAAATTCGGCGCTATATTTAGCGCCGGATGGATGAAAAATTCGGCCTGGGGAGGCCCATGTTTCCAGCAGCGAGCCCAGGACACTTTTTAAATTCAAACACAAAGTAGACGAAAAGCGCATAAAGTAGATGAAGTTTGGCGAAATTTAGCGATATTTATATTATATAGGCGAAATATAGAGTTATTTTACATATATAGGCCGAATTCGTCATATATTCGAATTCGGCTAACCTAAACTTAAAAACACGCGTTTTCTACATGCCGAAATGGCGGTAGAAACGCGTGTAGTCGCCGCCGTCGTCGGAGGAGGAGTCGTCGTCCTGCGGCGGCGGCGCCTGGTGGCTGGAGCCCTGCCCAGCGTCGCCGAAACGTGGCGGCGTTGGGCGGTAGAGCTCGTCATCGCTGGACTCCTCCAGCTTGACGACCGGCGGCGCGCCGCGTCGAGGTAGCGTGGCGGCGGCGGCGCGACGCTGTGCGGCGGCCAGGTCCAGCAGTCGCCGCTGCTGCTCCCGCTCCTCCCGCTCCCACTCCCGCCGAGACCACTCCAGCGCCGCGTCGAGCGGCATGGCGTTCTCGGCGGGGACGACGTCGCGCAGAGACCGCTTGATGGCCTCCTCCGTCGCCGCCTCCTCGGCGCGCGCGGCCTCCGCCTCGGCGAGGTCAGACGCGGCTTTGGCAGTGGCGTCCTTCTTCGCCTTGCGACGGCGCGGCGACGCGGTGCGCCCCCCCCCTCGCGGATGACGAGGGCGCCGCTGTTGCGGCGAGGCGCGGACGCTGGCTCCTGCTTGACGGTCTTCGGCGTGGATGCCGAGAACCGTGATCCCGACCTCGTCGCCGATCCGGAGGACGCCGAGCCGGAGGAGCCTGATGCCATCCGTCGTGGCATCCAGGAGCTCCCGCGGCGGCGGGAGAGAGCGCCGGACGCGGCGGCATCTCGAGGACGGGGTCGTTGCCGCGCTCGATGTGGTCGAGGATGAACTCGAGCGTGCGGCCGGGCGCGCTCCACCGGCGGCGGCGCCCGGCGGCATTGTTGCGCGCAGGAGGAGGGGGCGGGCTGTCGTATGCCGCCAGCTCGCGCTCGTAGCGAGGACGAGAACGCCGTCCACGCCTCCCGATTGTCGGGGTAGAAGCGTGGATCGGCGCGCTGCTCGTCCGACATGGTCTCGAGGACCTCGTCGATGGCGGCGTCGAGGGCGGCTCCCGTCGGCGGCGGCGGGATCGGGATGCCGCCGGCGCTCAGGCGCCATCCTCCGGGCAATTTATTTTATATACGTATATATTCATCGTTGACTACATCGATTGTCTAATGAATAAAATGTAACTCATATGATCAGTTGCAATGTATATGTTGTAACCTCATCCCGTGACACAATAATTTATATTTATCACTGGATCAAAGAATTAATGCAAAAATAATAAAAATGTTCATATTTTCTCTGGTTTAAATTTGCACAAGTTTCTTGCCCACTCTCAAGTAAAATTAGTTTAGCAAAAAATAAGTCAAAAGGGAGATACCGGATTTCCATAAAAAAATTATATTATTTAGAATGTGAAGTGAAGTCCTGGATCAAACTTTTTAGGATATCATTTAGATTCAGGATGTGATAAGGGTATAGATAATAGAGCCTGTCAGTTGAGTACCCCTGAGGCCCGTTAAGCTAGGCTCAATTGTAATATTAGTCGAAATACAAGTTCATGTCGTATATCGATATTGTAATCTGTATCGGATCCCACCCGATCCTTGAGACCTGGCCACCTATATAAAGGGGCCAGGAGGGGATGGTGTGGGATAGATTGAAAGCAAGCCAGGTTCTACACCCACGTTTACTTTCATAGCCACCTTGTTTGACTGAGTTTACCTTCGAGTTCATCCGACGCCCTGTCTCCCCGATCCTAAGTCCTTCATCTAGGACATTTATCGAGTTTAACCCTCGTTAATTGGCACCGACCGTGGGGACTCTGGGCGTTGGAATGATGAATTCGACGGCTTTTTCGCTTTTAGCCAATAGCAATCCAGAAGTCGATGAAAATCAGGAGATGGAATTGACGTTCGAAAGTCTAAGCTTCTACATCGGACCTTCGGGTTCAACTCGCCTTTCGGATCCGACGAAATCAGTTCCGTCGGCGGGCAAAGCAGAGAGGATGACAACATCTGGATCATCTGTAGGCTCTTCTAGCGAGGGAAACTCGCCAGTCAGCTTAGCAGCAACAGAAAATTTGCAGGGAAAATTAGAGGAACCCGACGAAATCGGGCAAGAGACCATTGTGGAAGAAGCAGTGGACAAATCAAGGGATATCGCCAGCAGAAGCAGCGGCATCTCCAGGAGTGTACACCAATTATGCGTTATCATCACTGAAGCAGCAGAAGAAGAAAACAATAACACTGGCAACAAGGAGGTCGACATGCAAGTCGACAAAATAAGGAGCAATGGCAAGAAAGAGAAGGAGAAAGTGCATGTTTCGGCTGGAGAGTGGAGAATGATCATGACAGCTGTCAACCACGGGACTGATGTACCCGCAGATTCAAGAAGAAAAGTTTTAATGGGGTACCAATACGCGCTACACCAGCGCAGGAAAAAGCTAAGGCAGGAAAGAGATATGATTATGAGAAGCCCAGATTACAACAGCACACCAAGTGAAGGATATTGGAGCGAATATACCAACTCATCAGAATCCAGCATGGAGAGGCACAAAGACCCGAAGCACAATAGAAGGACAACAGCACGTGTAGTAGAAGAAAGTTATACGAGAAGCCCAAGCGCGAACCAACCAGAAGAGGAGGAAGAATTCATGCAAGAAACACCAGAAGCAGCATTGATAGCAGCACAGGCATACCTACTAACCACACAACCAAAACCTGGTGACCCACGGGAATAAATGCATCAAGCCACGATACGGAGCCTCGGGTTAGTAGAAGAAAAGCTAAAGGGAAATATTTTAGAGAAAAAGTCGACTCACCGCAGTGAAAGGAAAAAAGAAGAGGTCAAGCGCAAATCTTCGCGGAACGAAACTAGCGAGTCCTCAGAAGACGAGAAAAGCCAAAAGAGGAAGGAGGATGCAAGGAACATAATAGCACAAGCAAGGGTAAATAACTCACGTTACGCGTGGAGGGAAGAAAACTACGAAGACGACGAAAAAGAGATGGGCGCGCTATGCTTTACCCGCAGGGTTCACAAAACGCGAGTACCCAAAGGATTCAAGTTACCACATGATCAGGAAAAGTATGATGGGTCACAGGAACCAACGCTATGGTTGTCAGACTATCTACAAGCAGTACAAATACTAGGGGGAACAAGAGCAACAGCAATGCAAAATTTGCAGTTACACCTCACCGGCGCAGCGCGGTCCTGGTTAAATACCCTACCCAACGATTCCATCGGAAGTTGGGGGGAGCTAGAAAGCCAATTCGCAAGAAATTTTTGCTCAACATACAAGCGACCAGCGTCATTGGAAGAAGTTAAATCGTGCATACAGGAAAAAGATGAAACTCTGCACTCTTACATACAACGCTGGAGTGTCATTAAAAACTCCACAGAGGACGTCTCCGATGAAAGAGAAATAGACACCTTTTCAGCCGGACTTCGTCGCTCAGACCTCGTGGAAGAGATAGGAAGAATAAAGTCGAGAACAGTTTCAGAACTAATGGAGACAGCTAACAGATTTGCCGATGGAGAAGACACGTATAACAACAAAAGGGGACTTTCACCGGAAGTCGACAAATCCAGCAGGCAAAGGCGATGGTACCGCAACGGCGACAACCATGGAAGGCGAAATCAGATATCCGCGGGATACGACGAAAGGAACGAGGAAGGTTACGAAAACAAAGAGTTTCAGGCAAGAGACAACAGGGGAAAGGAGAAACCAAGGTACTCGGGTCCTTCAGCAGAAGATATGCTATATGGTCCTTGTCGCATCCATTACGCGTACTTGGACGGGAAAAAAGTCTCCAACCACCAGATGAAGGACTGCATAACCTTCTTAAGGTTACAAAACGCCATGGATTCAAACCAAGGAACACGACAGGGAGGAAAAATAACAGGCCAAGGATATCAAATGCAGCGACTCGCAAAGCAACTGGAGTCGAAGATATATATATCAGCAATGATTCAACCAGTGCCAAAGTCAAAGAAAGAAAGGAAGAGCATATCAAGACAGGTCAACCTGGCAATATCATCGCCACCAACTACTACAGAGTATCTAAAGTGGTCCGATCAACCAGTTAAATTCAGCAGAGCAGACCACCCAAGGAAAGTACCCAGACCAGGGCATGCACCAATGGTACTAAAAGCACAAATAGGGGGATACGACATTGGGAGAGTATTCATGGATGCAGGAAGCGGCATAAATCTGATATATGCGAGAACTCTGAGGGCAATGTGCATTTCACTGGAAAGTTCAAAGCCAACGGATTGCTCTTTCCACGGAATAGTACCAGGAAGCGCAAATTACCCTCTCGGGAAAATAGAACTCGACGTCTGCTTCGAAAATAACAACAATTATCGCAGAGAAAAGCTGGAATTCGAAGTCATGGATTGGCCTTCACAGTATCATGCAATCCTGGGACGCCCAGCATTTGCAAAATTCATGGCAATACCTCACTACGCATATCTCACACTTCAAATCCCGGGACCCAAAGGAACAATCACGGTACAAGGCAGTATCGAAGTATCCAACACCTGTGACAAAGAATTCAATAGACTGGCACAAACCTTCGGCATGACAGCAGAGTACGCAAGACTAAAAGGTGAAACCGACCACAACGTGCTACCCGACGTCGGATGATCCCTGCCAGACCAGGCTTTCGATGCAACTCAAGACTCGTAGAAAATCCAGGTCCATCCTACGGACCCAAACAAAACTACCTCTATAGCAGTAAACTTGGATCCTGCATAGGAAAGAGCGCTAGTCGAGTTCCTCCATGAGCGCTGGGAAATCTTCGCCTGGTATCCTTCAGACATGCCAGGGGTTTCCAGGGAACTCGTCGAGCAGGCACTAAACGTCGATCCCAAAGCAAAACCAGTCAAGCAACCATTGAGAAGATTCGATGAACCCAAAAGGAAGGCAATAGCATCGGAACTGCACAGGCTAGAAAATGCAGGGTTCATCCGGGAAATCAAATCGTCGACTTGGGTATCTAATCCAGTTATAGTTCCCAATAAAAACACGGATGTGCAAAGAGTGTGTGTCGACTATACGTCTCTCAACAAGCACTGCCCAAAGGATCCCTTCCCTCTACCTCGCATTGATCAGATAATTGACTCAACAGCAGGGTGCGAAAGGCTTTCCTTCCTGGACGCATATTCTGGCTACAACCAGATCAAGTTGAAGAAAGAAGACGAAGAAAAAACAGCTTTCATAACACCTTACGGCGTGTTCTGCTACCAAGTCATGCCTTTTGGCCTAAAAAACGCAGGAGCAACCTACCAGAGGATGATGCAAAACTACCTCAGAAATCAAATAGGACGAAACATCCAAGTCTACATCGACGACATGGTTATCACCACGCAAAAAGAAGAGTCACTAATCAGTGATTTAGCAGAAACCTTCGACAACCTAAACAGATACAAGCTGAAGCTCAACCCGACAAAGTGCTCTTTTGGGGTATCTGCAGGGCAACTCCTCGGGTTTCTGGTATCTGCAAGAGGGATAGAGGCAAATCCAGAGAATATCCAGGCAATACTAACGATGGAGAAACCAACAAAACTGCACAACGTACAGAAGCTCGCAGGACGCGTCGCGGCTCTAAGTCGATTTGTGGCACGGCTAGGGGAAAAAGCACTTCCCTTCTATGCACTGATGAAAAAATCAGACGATAAATTCGAGTAGACCGAAGAAGCAGATATAGCTTTCACACAATTGAAAAAAGTGCTTTCCACACTGCCGGTGTTGGTCGCACCAAAGGAAAAGGAGCCATTGTTACTCTATATTGCAGCAACACATCAGGTGGTAAGTACAGTATTAGTAAACAAAAGAAGTGAAGAAGGAAAAACCCATGGAGTTCAACGGCTAGTATATTTCGTCAGCGAGGTGCTATCTCCAACAAAGCAAAGGTACCCACACTATCAGAAACTTGCATACAGTGTATTCACATCAGCACAAAAAGTACGGCAATATTTCGCGGTACACCCGATCATAGTGGTCAACGAAGCACCACTATCCAATATATTGAATAACCCTTCAGCAACAGGACATGTCTCCTTATGGGGAATTGAGTTATCACCCATGGACATCACGTATGAAAAGCGAAAGGCGATCAAATCACAAGTTTTACCAGACTTTACAGCAGAATGGCTGGAGTTATAAAATACAGGACCACCAGATCTATCGAGTGTATGGACAATATACTTTGATGGGTCAAAAAGGGTCCAAGGCGCAGGAGCAGGAGTAGTCCTGATATCACCGCAAGGCGACAAGTTAAAATACGTGCTAAGGATGAGTTTTCCGCAAGCTTCTAATAATGAAGCCGAATACGAGGCACTGCTCCATGCGATGAAAATGGCCAAGGCATGCGGAGCAACTCGATTAAAAATATTTAGAGACTCGAACCTCATCGTCCAACAAGTGATGAATAAGTATGATGCCATCAATGACAATATGACAGCGTACAGGAACTTATATTATTATCTCGAGGGAACATTTGACGGATGCGAAGTTTCGCATATCAGTAGAGCAAGTAACGAGGAAGCCGACAATTTAGCAAATATCGGGTCCGAGTGTTTACCCGTACCACAAGAAGTTTTTTGGGAGGAAATCATAGAAAGATCCATAAAAGGAACCAAAGTTTTGACTACAGGAGAGCAAGCCCAGCATCAAGCAACAGGCTCGGGGGCTGGTAGCAGCGGGACAGCTGAACCCGAAAAAGTCATGATGATCGAGGAAACCTGGATGCAACCATACTTGGCATACATGATAAACAAAACACTACCCGAAGACACAGTACAAGCGAAAAGGATAATATGACGATCCAAGGCTTTCGTCGTGCTGCAAGGAAAATTATACAAGAGAAGTATAATAGGCGTCTTACAACGATGCGTCACCCCTCAAGAAGGGCAAGAAAATTTAAGAGATATCCACGCAGGAGTATGCGGACATCACGCTAGTAGCAGATCTATCGCAGCCAAAGCTTTTCGTGCAGGATTTTATTGGCTAACAGCCATTGAAGGCGCAAAAGACATAGTAAGGAAATGCAAGGCTTGTCAACGCTTCGCATCTCGATCGCACGCGCCAGCAGCAGAGTTGCAACCAATACCATTATCGTGGCCCTTCGCACAATGGGGTCTCGACATGGTAGGGAAACTACATAAATCTTGGCCAGGAGGGCATGTTTATATGCTGGTAGCAGTCGACAAATTCACCAAGTGGGTAGAAGCAGCCCCAGTGACAACCCAAGATTCTACAGCCGCGATTATCTTCATCAAGTCCATAATTTTTCGCTTCGGAGTACCACACAGCATAATCACAGATAATGGGACAAACTTCACATCGAAATAATTCAAGAGTTACGGTGAAGGTCTAGGAATTAAATTGAAATTTGCATCTGTGGCGCATCCAAAATCAAATGGGTAAGTCGAGAAAGCCAATGGCTTAATATGCAATGGGATAAAGAAAAGGCTGCTAGCGCCCCTCGAAAAAGCCAAGCACGCTTGGGTGGATGAGCTACCCTCCGTACTCTGGAGTCTACGAACTACACCTAACGCAGCTACTCAAGAAACCCTCTTTTTCCTGGTCTATGGCGCAGAAGCCGTGCTTCCAGTTGAAATAACTCATGAAGCTCCAAGAATCGCGGCATATGATGAGGCAACTTTTACAGAAGAACTTCAGGATGATGTTGATGCACTTGACGAAGCAAGAGATGTAGCACTCGCTAGAGCTACTCAATATCAGTAAAATCTACGAAACTACCACAGTAGTCGAGTTCGTCCACGATCTTTCGTGGTAGGAGATCTAGTACTACGACTAAAGCAAGATAGCCATGGAAAACTAGAGTCCCCATGGCTGGGACCTTACATTGTGATAGAAGTAATACCAGGAGGAGCTTATCGACTACAAGACAAGAAAACGGGGAAGGACGAGAGTAACCCGTGGAATGCAGAGCAGTTACGACGGTTCTACGCATAGGCGAAATAAGGCGACCAAGGAGTTTTTTTTTGAATTATGACCCTCTGAATCCAGAACATGAGGCCATAGGTCGGGTTCATTGGGTCAAATCGACAATATGTGTAAATATTCTACTTTACACTCGGGGGCTAAGCCCCTCGAGTTGTACGAAATAATATTAGCAAGTTTTGTAACTATCTGCGACATATTACAAGGTTGATTGCAACCCGATATTTCGACAGCACCATATACGGTTCAAAGGAACCCGATAAAATATTAATGCACATACCTCGGAACCATGATTCATTCCCATGGTCTATTCATAAACACGTAATTCCAATACGATTACAAATAAGCACGACGAAGAAACAACTGGATTACATAAAAGGAGAAAACTACTGAAACTACATTTCGGCTTCATACTCCTTCTGGCACTGGGTGCCGTCGTAGATTCTCACGTCGAACTTCGATGTGCCAACATGGAAATCAAAGGTCATGAAGAACCCCTGATGGAGGTCATGATCCTCCGCAAATCGCGACCAGCCGCCCTTGAAGAATTGTTCACCGGCGCCATCGTACCACACCTCCACTTCATATGGGGTTCCTCCACCAGAGTGTTCACGGAGAACTGCTTCACGCAGTTCCCGCCCATCCATGAATTTAGTAAATTTTAGTGGCAGACGCTGAATTTTGCGGCACTGCGCGTTGCAGATGCAGAAGAAGGAATAGATTCTGGGCGAAGAAGAAGAAGCATCAGGGGAAGGAGCACTTGAACCTGGCGCAGCAGAGGGCGCCTTGGGTTTATTCTTGCTTCCGGCCGGACGGCCGGGGCGTCGCTTCACCAGAGCAGAAGACGATGCTACCGCAGCTACGGAGATAATCTTGTTTTTACTACCGCGAGGACGGCCGCGGCCCCGCTTCTCCACCGGGGCGCCGAGGTTCAAGCGAGATCCATTTGCATCGGCCATGGAGACAAGTGACAGGGACGAAAAACCCTAGATGGGTTAAGGAAGAAGAAGACGATGCGGCGGAGGAAAGCACTAGTGAAAGGATTAGGGTTTTTACCCTGGTCAAGAGTGCTTTATTTATAAGCACATGCTAATGGGCCTTTGGAGCGGCAAGGCCCAAAGTATACTTTTGGGTTTTTACAGTGCAAAATAGTACAGAAGAATTAAACGTATCAAGGGAAAAGACGCGAGTAAAAAATAAAGAAAGCAGGGAATAAGAAAATATCTGTCAGAAAACACAAGTTCACCTCATCTTCGACTCGGGGGCTTGTGTTACGAAAAGGGAGGAAATCCATTGCAAAGGCGAAGAAAGTCGACAAAATTATGTGAAAAAGAAATATAAGGAACATGTTTTATCTATTTTTTTGAGCCTATACCCAAAAAATTCGGCTATAGCCTCGGGGGCTACTCCCATCGGGAGCGCTGTCGTGCACCTGATAGAAAGAAGTCGACAAAAAAGGACGGAAGGAAGTGGAAACAGGTGATAAAGAAAAAAGTTGATGAAACGCGAGGTTTATGTATAATCGGTTGCTTCTCGTCAGCAATTTTTTTTGGCTACACTGTCGACAAAATAAGACGTCGATTACTCCCGTCGGGAGATATTCATGAGAAGATAACTCGAAAAGTTATGTATATTGAATCAGTCAAACAAGGCTGCGAAATATAATTCTCGAGTTGCGTCATCACGACAAAACTCGAATGCCGTGATATATCACGAAGTTAAGACCCCAGGATCCGTCCTGTGTGGCCCGGTATACGCACATGGATGCGCTCTGCTGGTATGTATCCGTGTCTACGACGCGAAAAAAAATCCTGGTGGACGCACTGGGTACCCTGAGAACCACTGGGACTCATTCTTTGTAAGTCCTAAATGCGGCAAAAGAATGGGTTTGACCGGTTTCCCGAATTTAAGTCCAAGGGGATTGAATTTGAAGTAGGTGACAAGTGTCTGTTCCAGCAGTTAACTGACCTCTTGATCCGTCAGAGTTGTCAGGCTTGTTCATCAAGACCCCTTGCGAGATATTATAGAAAAAGATAAGTCGAAAGACCAAGTCGAAGATTTCAAGATTTGAAGAAGTCAAGTATTGATCAAGTCAAAAAAATTAAAGATCTGAGATTCAACCCGAATCTACAATTCTGGTAGAATCTCGGGGGCTACTGACAAGGGTATAGATAATAGAGCCCATCAGTTGAGTACCCCTGAGGCCCGTTAAGCTAGGCCCAATTGTAATATTAGTCGAAATACGAGTTCATGTCGTATATCGATATTGTATTCTGTATCGGACCCTACCCGATCCTTGAGACCTGGCCACTTATATAAAGGGACCAGGAGGGAACGGTGTGGGACAGATTGAAAGCAAGCCAGGTTCTACACCCACGTTTACTTTCATAGCCATCTTGTTTGACTGAGTTTACCTTCGAGTTCATCTGACGCCCTGTCTCCCCGATCCTAAGTCCTTCATCTAGGACATTTGTCGAGTTTAACCCTCGTCAGGATGAGAACTGAAGAAGTATTACTAGAAATTTTTATTCAATTCTTTAAATCAAATAGTGATATACCGCTCCTTCTAAAAAAAATCAAACCAAAAGATACTAATTCGATCAAGAGGTCAAAGCCAAATTTCCTGGCATATGTGGGGCCATTGATAGTGACCAGCCACTCCTCCTAAGAACCTCAATGCTAGGGAACTTAGAGCTCTTAGAGGATACCTACGTGCGTTGAAAATTTCCGAGCTTTAAAATGAAATTTGTTTGGCAATTTTTGAAAGAACGATTTATACACAAATTTTACAGCGAATGGAAAAAAACATATGGAAGTTCGTGGTAAGCATCGAGCATTCATGTTCCCACGAAATTACATTGCAACCTCAGCTATAAAAGCCTGCACATACTACCCCCATCAAACATTCTTCCGTAACCGCACTCATATGTTAGGATGACGCAGTTGGACATGGATAAACTCATGTTCTCTCCACAAGCATTGCTCTCTCTCTTACTCTGCTTGTTCCTACTAAGCCACTACTACTTGTCAAGACGATCAGCGAGCAAATCCAAGCAGCACGACGCCAATGGCCACCGTCTTCCTCCCTCCCCTCCAAAGCTCCCCATCATAGGCCACCTGCACCTGATCGGCCGCGACCCGCACATCTCCCTCGCCGGCCTCTCCAGGAAACATGCCGGCCCTGACGGCCTCATGCTCCTCCATGTCGGCCAGGTGCCCAACGTCGTCGTCTCCTCTCCGCGCGCCGCCGAGGCAGTCCTCCGCACGCACGACCACGTCTTCGCCTCCCGCCCCTCGACCACCGTGACCGACGTCTACTTCAGCGGCCCCTCCGACATCGGCCTCGCCCCCTACGGCGAGTACTGGCGAGTGGCGGCAGGCGAGGAAGCTCGTCACCACGCACATGCTCAGCGCCACCTAGGTGCGCGCGTTACATGGCGCCCGCGAGGAAGAGGTGCGCCTCGTGGTTGCCAAGGTCCGGGCGGCCGCGGCCCAGCGCGCCACCGTCGACATGTCCGAAGTGCTCGCTGCCTACACCAACGACGTCGTGTGTCGCGCCGTCTCCGGGAAGTTCTTCCGGGAGGGCGGCCGGAACGAGCTCTTCGGGGAGCTCATCGCAGGGCAGGCCGCCGCGTTCGCGGGTTTCAACCTGGAGGACTGCTTCCCCAGCTTGGCCAAGGTCGGCCTGCTCCGGCGGGTGGCGCTGGCCAAGGTGAGCAGGCTGAAGAAGAGGTGGGACGACATGCTCGACAAGATCATAGACGACCACGCAACCAACTCACCGTCGCAACACCAACAAGATCAAGTGGACCGTGACCTGATACATGTCATCCTCTCCCTTCAAGACGAGTATAATCTCACTAGAGACAACGTCAGGGCCATCTTGATGGTAAAACTTAATTACTAATTTCTCTGGATTTCTCGATATGATATTGTCAACTAATTAAATTTTAAATTATCTTAATTGATATTTTTTCTGCTTACTAATTTTAATTCTTTGCATATTTAACCAGGACATGTTTACGGGGGGCACGGACACATCATACATCATCCTGGAATTCGCCATGGCGGAGCTCATACGTAAGCCACGCCTCATGGCCAAACTCCAGGCCGAGGTTAGGAGCAAATCGCCCCAGGCGCAGCAAGACGTGAAGGAGGACGATCTGAGGGGCATGGCCTACCTCAAGGCCGTGGTGAAGGAGATGCTCCGGCTGCACCCGCCGGCGCCGCTCCTCGTCCCGCGCCTCTCCATGGCCGACTGCCACGACGTGAACGGCTACGTGATTTCCGCCGGCACGCGTGTCATCGTAACGCATGGGCTCTCGGCAGAGATGAAGGGTCGTGGGGGGAGAAGGCACACGAGTTCTGGCTAGAGAGGTTCATCGTGGGCGGGGACGCTGCAGCCGCTGACTTCAAGGGGAAGGACTTCCACTTCCTGCCGTTCGGGGCCGGGCGGAGGATGTGCCCCGGGATGAGCTTCGGGATGGCCACCGTGGAGGTCATGCTTGCCAACCTCGTCTACTACTTTGACTGGGAGCTTCCATACGGGACGCGGGTGGAGGACGTTCATCTGACCGAAGTGTTCGGGGAGTAACTATGCGTCGGAAGGATAAGCTCGTTCTTGTGCCCAAAGTACCACATGATGCCAACACCGCATGATATACTAGTATACTATCACTAGCATACCTGTTTGTCTTAAAGTGTACCCCGTCCTAGATATAAATTCTAATCATTCGGCCAAAAAATGATCAAGGTGCACAATAATAAAGTTTATAGTGAATTTCACTTTTCACCCATGACACTGGTCATCCTATTTATTTATTTTTACCACCTTTTAGCCTATATGTTGACAGTGTGTCCATATTTGCTTTATTTAACCATTTTGCCACATTTCGACAGCTGATGCAGACGCTCAATCAGCAACAACCTCAGAGTCGTCTACAAATTTCTTATTTCCTTCTATAAATGTTAATTTGTCTTCTAGCTAGGGCTAGGCGGTGCACCGGCAGTAATGGCAGCAGTCATTGTTAATTCAGCAACCGCATCATAGCTGGCTGTCATGAATTTTTTTCGAAATGGGGGCGATAACCCCAGCCTCTGCATCAAATTGATGCATATGGCTGCAGCTGGCTATCATGAATGGAGTAAAAAATGTTTAATAGGTTAAATATTGACAAATCATCGCAAAATAATAGGTAAAAAGTGATAAAAATAAATTAGATAGCTAGTGTCACAAAAGCACAAACACGGAGTTCACTCTAAATTATCTGGCTTCCATGTTGGAAATATGCCTGGTCTTCTTTTCTTGGCTACCTTGAAGAACTCAAGACACTACCAAAACATGCGTCTGTGGTACGGACACCGGCCCCTAACTCAAGACACTACCAAAACTGCACCCCCCTCCCTAATGGGACGACCCAAACCTGTCCCACACTATGCAGTGTTGCCAGATACCGCCCGAAGTCGGCGGAGAATAGGATGTAATGTGTCTGCTATTTCTGAGCCCAAATTGCGGTGAATCTTATTTGCCACCCATCGTGGGACGCTTTCCGCTCCGCTCGCGTGGGTGACCATGTTGGGCCGTCCCATTAGTGTGATGTTCAGCCGGTTTTCATCCGTTATTTTTGTTTTTCCTGTTTGTTTGGCTTTTCATAGTTTTACTAGGTCTTCGGTTTTGTTGTTCCTCTCAGGGTTTTTCGGGTTTTCATTATTTATAGATTCAAAGTGCATCGGACTCAATGATGCTGCAGCCATCAATCAAAAAGGAAGACTGTTTAGAGAATTCATTTGGCTGTTACAAGAGTAATAAAGTAAATGCCTTCCCTTGTTAAAGAATTAACGAATGATACCAAATGCAGTAGGAAACAATGAGCAGATAAGTAGTCTGAGCAAATGTTTACTCACTCGTCTCTGTGAAGGTACCACAAGACATGGACCAATTGTATACCCAGCTCTGGCGGCACATTTCAAAGTACTCCTCCTCAGTTCGAGTCTTATCGCTATCAGACTCTTCCTCTTCCCCTCCTATCTCATTGGCTTCCTCTATAGACACCTCATTCTTCCCCTTCGCTGCCTCCATGGGTGGCTCTATCTCATCCAATTTGACTTTGGTGATGCTGTCCTTGGACAGCTCAGAGAACAACTGGGATTTCCCCTTGTAACTAAGATGCCCCATCTGATCCAACTGGGTGCAGAGCTGGTCCAGCCCATTGAAGATTGCATTGAATCCGTATGGCTTTTGGCCCCGAATCTCCGTGTCATTGTGTACTTTCTCCATCATCCGTAGCAAACTTGTCATGTCACGGTACACGGAATCCATGTGGATCTTGACCTCGCTAATGCTATAATCGCTAATCCTGAGCTTCGGAAAGGCTTTCAGCTTCACTGCATTCTGGGAGATAATATCGAGCAAGGAGTAGATCTCCTTGGCGGATTGAGTCTCCAATAATTTTGTCTTCATCCAGTTATGCCTGAACTCCTGACCATCATCAGCACATTCCTCCCTCGAGATAAAACACCGCTTGTCTGGAATAAGCAGTGACCAAGCAACAGTAACCTCCACCTCATAGGAGCCAAGACGACATATGCGCTGACTTGATTTGCATTCCTGGGCCGGGAAGAAGACGTGACCAGAGAGTTTGGATGAACGGACGATAACTCTTAGCTCTCCGTTTAAATCCACAGAAACATCATGCCTCGAAAGATCAAGGTAACCATCATGGGAAGCGCAATCCGCCAGTTGATGTTGCTTCTTGTGCAGCTTATCTTTACAGCTGCTGACGCTGAAAAATAGACCAGCAAGAAAGAACCAGCAACAGTTGAGGGAAACACTGACATCTGTCGCCTTCTTCAGACGTTTGGAACCACGAGTAGAGGAGACCCTCTTAGCAGAAGCTTTTGGAGACTTCACCACTGGAGCAACTTCTTGAAAACAAGGTTCATCAGTAGCAGTAGCCTCAGCAGAAGGAGCAGTGGTGGCACCTTTCTTCGGGTCCTCGTTGTCACTGCAAAGGAAAGAAAAAGAAAAGACTTTGCATAAGTCGAAGGAAAGGGAGCGAGTAAAAGATAAAATTTTGAGTCAACAAAGACTCACGAATCCTGGAGGTCGAAAAGTTCCTCATCTTCATGGGGAGCAGAAGGCTCCCCGACAGCAGCTTTAGAAACGGAAGTACTCAAAGAAATGAATTCCTCGGCACGCTTCCTCTTCCTATCGAGACTAGGTTCTTCTGAGAGTGCAGGAGGAGGCGACGTAGTCGAGCTGGTTCTTTCCAGCGAATCTTTGGCTTCATCTTTGTCTTGGCTGTCCTCGGCCTCGGGGGCTTCAGACGCAGCAGAGACAGGAACATTCTGAATAGGTCCTCCCTCTGGAAGAGGAGGGCGAGAAACAAGGGATTGGTGATCCTGGAAGAAAAATAAGTCGAAAGTGATAAGAAAAATAGTGCTAAGATAAAATTAGGCGAATAAATGAAGACAGTGCATATACCGCAGGCAAGGGACGCTCAGAGTCGAAGAAACTGGCGGCCAAAGCTGGAATTTCATGATCTTTCGTGAGAGTAGTAAGAGCTCTCACTCGCTTGTCGAGATCCTTCTTCTCCATAAGATCATCAGATACTCGAGAAGAATCTCCCAAGCCAGAGAAAGACCAAAGTTTGGAAATATGATGTTGAAGAGGCTGAACTCGCCGTTGCAGAAAAAACGCCATAAGTTGAGTCCCTGATAGCGCACCTCCACTACCACTCTTCAGAGCCTGGATGCGAGCTAGCAGTGGCTTGATGTCCTCCATCTCAGCTTCCGTGGGAGGCGAATCCCACGAGGCCAATTTTTCAGATCTTTGGCGGCATCAAAAGGGGCAATGCCGTATTGATCAGAGGAAGAGATTTTCTGGTCTTTGATGTAAAACCACTTCTTCCTCCAACTTTGTACTGAGGCAGCCATGGAAAATTCCAGGTACTGAGACTCCGCACGGACAGAAAATAACAGCCCCGCCCAGCTCAGGCTTTTTTGATAAAGCAACACTGGGGCGGAGCCAAAAAAGAAATTTCCAAAGAAGAAAATGGGGTTCGATCCCCAGAAAGGACTCACAAAGGGTAACGAAGCAAGCAATATGAAGAATTGAGTTTGGTGTGAGCTGGTGAAGCTGCACACCATACACAAAGAGGAGCCCACGAAGGAACTCATGGGCAGGGAAAGAGAGACCGCGTATAAGAAAGGCAAGAAACATCACCTGGAAGCCGCTCGGGGGCTTGGGGATGCGCTCGGTGCTAGGGAAAATGACCTGGTCGCCGTCGGCGATGAGACCATCAGCTTGGGCCTTGATGAGATCCGTTTGCTTGAACTCAGAGGGCACCCAGCTGGTTGATGCATTGGTAGTATTGCCCTTCCCCATCTTGTTATTTTGCGCAAGGGTTTTGACGCGCATCTACGAGTTACGCATGGGGGCTGTGCAGCAGCTCAGAAGCGCGCGAGGTTTGCAGCAATGGTGGCGGCAACAGAAGCGAGGAACTGGTAAACAGTAAAATCCCCACTCTCCCCCTTACATAGCTTCCTGATGAAGGAACGTGGGCTGAGACGTGGTGCAAGGAGCGGAAACGGCAGCCCACTAACAGGCCGGAAAATTGCAAAATTACCGCGCTACCCACAAGTAACGGTCAGTGATGTCTACGCACTTCTATTCTTGTAGACACTTGTTGGGCCTCCAAGTGCAGAGGTTTGTAGAACAGCAGCAAGTTTTCCTTAAGTGGATCACCCAAGGTTTATCGAACTCAGGGAGGTTAGAGGTCAAAGCTAACCCTCTCAAGCAACCCTGCAATTACGATACAGAAAGTCTCTTGTGTCCCCAACACACCCAATACACTTGTCAGATGTATAGGTGCACTAGTTCGGCGAAGAGATAGTGAAATACAAGTGGTATAGATGATTATAAGTAGCAAACGTGATGTGAAATAAATATCGCTGCGAGCAAACAAGTAACAAAACAGCAAGTAAACGGTGTGCAATGCTTGGAAACAAGGCCTAGGGATCATACTTTCACTAGTGGACACACTCCCAACAATATAACATGAATGAACAAGTAACTTCTCTTTGCTAAGGTACTCTGAATTACTCTCCTATTGAATAACACTAATCATTGTGTAGTGGCTACAAAAGCACCCCTTAAAGTTCATCAAGTACTTGACAAACACCACTCATAGAGATACCCAAATCAGATCACAACTCAAGATAGAAATCATTGCAACTTAGACCAAGTACTAACACGGTGCACACACTGTCAACTTTACACCATGAAAGGAGGAATAGATCACTCAAACTATCATAGCAATAATTATTCTCATAATCCACAAGAGATCACAATCATAGCCTAAACCAAGTACCACCATGATGCACGCACTGTCACCGTTACACCATAGCAGGAGGAATAGATTACTTTAATAACATCACTAGAGTACACAAAATATCTGAATAATAACATGTACTTGTTCAACATGATACAAAGCTCACGATCACATAAAGATCACATCATGGGAGAGAGAGGTGAACCACATAGCTACCGGTAGAGCCCTCAGCCCCGGGGATGAACTACTCCCTCCTCATCATAGGAGACAGCAAGGTTGATGGAGACGGCGGTGAGGTCGATGGAGACGGCGGAGACGGCGATGGAGACCGATGGAGATGGCTCCGGGGGCACTTCCCCGTCCCGGCAGGGTGCCAGAACAGAGACTTCTATCCCCCGAAATTCGTCGGCGATGGCGGCGGAGCTGCGGAACTCTTTCTGGAAAATTGCCGAATCCCCTAGGGTTTTCCGTCCCGAGGCTTCTTATAGGCGAAGGGGCGTCGTGAGAGGGCAGCCAGGGGCTCCTCACATAGGGGTGGCGCGGCCAGGGCCTGGGCCGCGCCAGCCCTGTGTGAGGGAGGCCTATGGCCCCTCTCCTTCCTCTCTTCGGATGTCTGGATGCTTCCGGGTAAAATAAGACTTCAGGAACTTGTTTCGTCCAATTCCGAGAATATTTCCTGTGTATCACTTCTGAAACACAAAAACATCAGAAAACAGGAAACTGGCACTGTGGCGCTTGTTAATAGGTTAGTTCCAGAAAATGCATAAAAGTGCCACTAAGTGTAACGAAACAATAGGCAAATGGTGTAAAAACAAGCATGGAGCATCAAAAATTATAGATACGTTTGAGACGTATCAAGCATCCCCAAGCTTAACTCCTGCTCGTCCTCGAGTAGGTAAGTGATAACAAAAGAATAATTTTTGAGGTGACATGCACCTACACAATCTTGATCATATATGTAAGCATTGGTGAGCTGGGATCAATAGAACTTAAAACATGGGCATGAAAGATATAATCATGACAATAAGAACTTAGCAACCATGTTGTAAACATGTAAATGAACACAAACAAAAGATCATGATAATGAAACAATGAAAGTCAAACGTGTGTTCAAATCATAAGGAAAAACATACAAATGGTTTTCAGCTTGTCCTTCAAAGAGAGCAAATCATAAATGCATAGGACACCTCAAAGTTTAAGAGGGCGACTAGATACAAATAATTTAAGAACAAGTGAAACCAACAATATGAATCAATCAATGAACTTTGGGACAATGCATATCACACTAAGAATGACAACTATGCTCTCTTAATGGTGCATAAAGAAAGAAGGTGGTGACTCAACATAAAAGTAAAAGAAAGGCCCTTCACAGAGGGAAGCAGTGATTGCAAGTTTTATAACCTTCAAAAATTATGGTACTTACCGGCTTTGAGCTCTCATTGCCCCCATCATAAGCATCTTGAATGGTTAAAGTTAATGCGAGAACAATTATGATGCATATGCTTGACAAATCATAAGTTGAAAACCTCGTGTCCCGTGAATACGAGTACCCAAACCATGCTAATTTACTTAGAGTCCCAAGCAAGGCTCTTGTCATTGTAAGTATATGCATATCATTGAGAACCGCCAATGGGGTACCTCCGTGCCCGATGACATGGAACAAGCCCACACCAAAATGACAGGACAAGCAGACAATGAACACCTCGACATCTCTTTTATTTGCTATATTGTTTAGCTTTTTATTGTGAGATGCGTCGTCGAATGTTCACCATGGGTATGCTGCAAATTTCCACCATGAATTATGCATGGCTTAGATTGGCGGCCCGGCGTTTCCCTAACACATATAAAAACTCCATGATCCTCACAAGATTCCCAATTCATTTCACACAGCGGGCATCCATAAACAAAAGATCACGATATCAACTCAAAAAGAAGTGCAATGTTGAAAGCTTGCCCCATGACAGCATGGCTGGGCTAGAATCCAACTTACAACTTGCAAGCATAACAACTCAGCATAAAAGACCACAATGTCAAATTTTTAAGAACAGGAAAAAGTAAAGTGTGCCTTCCGGTTCGTGAGAGCTTTACTGACCGAATTTCGCATAACACTGGTAAGAGTTTAATTTGAAGAGAATATAAAAGCAAGTCAAATTTACTTGGAATAGCAAATTGCTAGTAGGTATGTATGGTGGACACTTTGGAAAACTTTGGCTTTAGAAGTTGGATGCACGAGTAGAGCTCATACTCAGTACAAGGCGAGGGCTAGCAAAAGACTGGGAGCGACCAACTAAGAGAGCAATAATGGCCATAATCATGCAAAGCGACAAAGCGACATTAAAAGAAGCATACGATGGCATCAAAAGTCAAAAACTAAATGATCATGAAGGCTAATGGCGACTTTGTAAGAGTCTAACATGTGTGAGCATGCGCCAAGTCAACCCAAATAAAGCATCAAGGAAAAAACCAAAATAATGCTTCCATACAATAAAAACAACGCATGATTTTTTTCAAAGGCTCATTAAGCAATCTCAGTTATTTGAGACAAGTCATGCTACAGCAAAACCACTAAGCATACTATCAAAAAGACATCAAGCATGACATGAAAAAGCCTAAGCCGCAGTCTACACAAGCTCCTTCTTGTACCACTTTTTTGCATAAAGCTTTTTCTCTTTTCCAACACCATTTGAACTTTTTATAGACACCTCTTTTAATAAAAACCAATAAAGACCAGAGGCAAAAATACACCTTGATGAAAAGATATAACAAGATCTGAATGCAAATCAAGGCGAAAATCGAAAGCTAAACGCAGTAGCAGAAAAAGAGAACACTCGTTGAACGATAAGAGTGAAAACTAGAGTGTTCTTGGCAAATGAAAAGCGAGTTCATCTCCTCCAAAAGAAACATGATGTGATCAAACCATTTATTGCAGCAAACAAACAAACCTAACCAACTAAGAAAACTAAAACAACTGACGCTCCAAGAAAAACACATAGTGCATGAAGCAATAAAAATATAGTGTTTTGAAAGGTGACCTGATTTTTGCCGATGAAGAAGGGGTGCCTCGGGGGCATCCCCAAGCTTTGACGCTTGTACTTCTTGGATATTTCTTGGGGTGATGCATGGGCATCCCCAAGCTTGAGCTTTTGTCCATTCTTCAACTCATCTCATCATTCTCCAATCCCTACACTTGAAAACTTCCTTCATACAAAACTAAACACAATTCTATTAGCAACATTAGTGTAGGCATAAAATATATTCAACCTCTTTTAGCTTCAGGTTTCAACCCAAAACCACCACATATAAAGTATATACTACTGTAGCAACTTCCACAAGAGTCCATGATCAAAAAGAACTCAAAAGAAAGCGATAAAGTGGCAAAAACAAATATTGGCAGAAATCTGTCAAAACTGGACAGCTGACAAAGGACGAATTTTTGAGGGAATTTCTGTTGCTCAAATCAAAAAGTGTTCAACTAAGAAAAGTTTGGATATAACCTGGGGCATATGCACAAGAAATCGCAGGTCCAAAAGATATACAGAGAATTTTCACGAATTTTTACGGTGCAGCACCGAAAACAGTTTCAGGACAGCAACATCCCCAAATCTTTACCTCACTCAAATTAGAGGCTTCTCTTGGCACAAAAACGAAATAAACAAGATAAGGAGCGGTCATTACAGTAGTAATGACTTCCAAGACTCAAATAAAAGAAAAAGTACTGAAAATAAAACATTGGGTTATCTCCCAAGAGTGCTTTTCTTTAACGCCTTTGAGCTAGGCGCAGTAATTTGCAAAGATGCTCATGTGGGCGCCATATAAGAGCTTGAGGCAAAGGCGCCATATAGGAACTTAAAGCAATTGAGAGCATCAAAAAGCAAGTATGGAACACATTTAAATCTAAACCACTTCCTATGAAAAATAGTCTTGTAAAGAGACAAGTCATGAAAGCGCGAAGCAAAAAGCATAGGAATGCAAAACAAGTACAACTTCAAGAATTGCAACATAAAGAGGGGAAACTCAATATTGTTGAGATCAATCAAACCATGTTTCCCTCTCTCATAGTAACTTTCAGTAGCATCATGAATAGAATTAACAATGTAACTATCACATAAAGCATCCCTATCATGAGCCACATGCATAAAAGAATTAATAGTCACCACAGGAACAATAGTAGTAGGAGCAGATTCAACAGAATAACTATTCTCATCACCATAATCATCATAAATAGGAGGCATATTGTAATCATAACTAATTTTCTCCTCAAAAGTAGGTGAACTGAAAATATTATACTCATCATCATAGCCATCATAAACTAGAGGTTTAGTATCATCACAAGCTAAAGAACAGCTATTTCGCAAAGCATATTCATCAAACATATCATCATAAGAAGGAACATCACATATGGGAGATAAAATATCATCAGAGCAAATTTTCTCCACTAAAGCTGGGGAACTAAAAATATCATGCTTAACAAAACCAGCTTCCCCAAGCTTAGACTTTTTTATAGCATTAGCAATAACGGTATTCAAAGCATTCATACTAACATCACTATTAGCATGCAAATTAAGCTCCAAAGGTTTTTCAATTTTCTCTTCAAACACTTCATATCTAAACTCGGGAAAAAGACTACAGAACTCTTTATTTTCCATTAAGCCTAACTAGTGAAAATAAAAACAAGAAACAAAAAGATGTAATTGCAGAATCTAAAGGAAATAACTTCGAGCACTCACACAGGAGGATGCGAGTACCTTTTACCTTACCTCCCCGGCAACGGCGCCAGAAAAGAGCTTGATGTCTACGCACTTCTATTCTTGTAGACACTTGTTGGGCCTCCAAGTGCAGAGGTTTGTAGAATAGCAGCAAGTTTCCCTTAAGTGGATCACCCAAGGTTTATCGAACTCAGGGAGGTTAGAGGTCAAAGCTAACCCTCTCAAGCAACCCTGCAATTACGATACAGAAAGTCTCTTGTGTCCCCAACACACCCAATACACTTGTCAGATGTATAGGTGCACTAGTTCGGCGAAGAGATAGTGAAATACAAGTGGTATAGATGATTATAAGTAGCAAACGTGATGTGAAATAAATATCGCTGCGAGCAAACAAGTAACAAAACAGCAAGTAAACGGTGTGCAATGCTTGGAAACAAGGCCTAGGGATCATACTTTCACTAGTGGACACACTCCCAACAATATAACATGAATGAACAAGTAACTTCTCTTTGCTAAGGTACTCTGAATTACTCTCCTATTGAATAACACTAATCATTGTGTAGTGGCTACAAAAGCACCCCTTAAAGTTCATCAAGTACTTGACAAACACCACTCATAGAGATACCCAAATCAGATCACAACTCAAGATAGAAATCATTGCAACTTAGACCAAGTACTAACACGGTGCACACACTGTCAACTTTACACCATGAAAGGAGGAATAGATCACTCAAACTATCATAGCAATAATTATTCTCATAATCCACAAGAGATCACAATCATAGCCTAAACCAAGTACCACCATGATGCACGCACTGTCACCGTTACACCATAGCAGGAGGAATAGATTACTTTAATAACATCACTAGAGTACACAAAATATCTGAATAATAACATGTACTTGTTCAACATGATACAAAGCTCACGATCACATAAAGATCACATCATGGGAGAGAGAGGTGAACCACATAGCTACCGGTAGAGCCCTCAGCCCCGGGGATGAACTACTCCCTCCTCATCATAGGAGACAGCAAGGTTGATGGAGACGGCGGTGAGGTCGATGGAGACGGCGGAGACGGCGATGGAGACCGATGGAGATGGCTCCGGGGGCACTTCCCCGTCCCGGCAGGGTGCCAGAACAGAGACTTCTATCCCCCGAAATTCGTCGGCGATGGCGGCGGAGCTGCGGAACTCTTTCTGGAAAATTGCCGAATCCCCTAGGGTTTTCCGTCCCGAGGCTTCTTATAGGCGAAGGGGCGTCGTGAGAGGGCAGCCAGGGGCTCCTCACATAGGGGTGGCGCGGCCAGGGCCTGGGCCGCGCCAGCCCTGTGTGAGGGAGGCCTGTGGCCCCTTTCCTTCCTCTCTTCGGATGTCTGGATGCTTCCGGGTAAAATAAGACTTCAGGAACTTGTTTCGTCCAATTCCGAGAATATTTCTTGTGTATCACTTCTGAAACACAAAAACAGCAGAAAATAGGAAACTGGCACTGTGGCGCTTGTTAATAGGTTAGTTCCGGAAAATGCATAAAAGTGCCACTAAGTGTAACGAAACAATAGGCAAATGGTGTAAAAACAAGCATGGAGCATCAAAAATTATAGATACTAGTCATTGACCCATGCATCGCACGGGGTCTCACCATTGTGGAAATTTTAAAAAGCACATCCTTCCATATTATGTTCGAAAAAGGTCATGCTCATATGGTTTCCGGACATGAATACAGATAGAGAAGTCTCCAGCAAGATCCCCGTCTTATTTCAAAATGACCATAGCTTTCTTTATTGACAGACAGTAGAAAATAACAGAATCAAAGTTGTATTTGTATATCCGAGATGTGACCCGGTAACAGCACACAAAGGACATCATCATGCCTTTCTCAGCCTGGTTTGCATAGGACAAATGGGATGATTTTGACCAAGAAACACCAATATAGCTGTAACAAATAATTGCACACCAGATGGAGTTCATGTGAGCCGAAGTTCTGGCAGATGTTGATGTCTTAGAGTTCTTTGGTGAACTCTCCGGCAATGCGATTCACAAAGTTAAAGGGAAGATGCATCATGGTTTTTTCCAGCTACCTCTTGCAATTTGCCAAGTCCAAGTCACGGATATGAAGTCATATATAGCTAGAAAACGTGCTTATGTTTTATTGCCATATTTCAATTTGAGAATGCGTATATAAGAAATGATGTCCATGCTATGCTACAACAGATTATCTGTTAACACCTAGTCGTAGAACATGTCCAGAAAGAAGGAACTATTTTTGTTTCTTGTTTCCATCATCAGATATGCATCTAGCAAGTAGGTAAAATTGAGCTGAAAAACAGATGCAACTATTTTAGACGTCCAAGGACACTCTCGCAACTGCGCAAAATCAAGAACTTACTATTGCAAAGAGTGATTTAAATTGCCGCTAGACATACCATGTAATAGGCAGTATGACATGAAAATTATGAGCATTTTCACGTGGGCAAGCATGGTTTATGCATTTCTATATCGAATATAAAATTATATTTTTCAGAAAAATGAGAGTATAGAATGACTTGTATAAACAGAAGTTAGACTGTGTTGCAGGGAAATTTCATACGAAGTCTTCTTTTGCATCCAAACATGCAGCCAGCCTAATTATTTTAAAGGAATATCTCTAAATTCTGAAACCATATGTACATGGGAACGATTATACACTATATTGACACTAATTTGAGTAATCTAGGCGAATTATATAAATATATAAATCACCCAAACTTAGGCATCATGCCTTCGCTTAGTGCTGAGATTTAGGATGCATGAAGAAATAATACAGAACATGCAAAACCTCTCCCTAAGAAACATCTACTAATTTCATTGGCTAAAACTGATAGGACTACAAAACTGAATATATGTTTTGTTCATACATCAGGCATAAGTCGATTTGCTAGATTTATTGATGAGTTCAACAAACATGAAAATAGAGCAGGAAATTAAGGGAATGGAGTTACTTGTCTAGGCACGTGTATAGTTGGCCCACTCCATCGCCTAGTCTGCTTCACATTGTCATCCGTACACCACTTAGTCTGCTATGCGCGGACTGGCCAATTGATTCACAGATTGTTTAAAAGAAATAGGGGATTCAAAGTTTGGAGACAAACGGGATCTGGAGAGTGAGGAGACTGGATTGGATCTTACCTATCGGAGTGATGGACGACACGGAGAGAGGACGACGCCGTGGTCGGCTTATCTCTAAATTCTGAAACCATATGTACATGGGAACGATTATACACTATATTGACACTAATTTGAGTAATCTAGGCGAATTATATAAATATATAAATCACCCAAACTTAGGCATCATGCCTTCGCTTAGTGCTGAGATTTAGGATGCATGAAGAAATAATACAGAACATGCAAAACCTCTCCCTAAGAAACATCTACTAATTTCATTGGCTAAAACTGATAGGACTACAAAACTGGATATATGTTTTGTTCATACATCAGGCATAAGTCGATTTGCTAGATTTATTGATGAGTTCAACAAACATGAAAATAGAGCAGGAAATTAAGGGAATGGAGTTACTTGTCTAGGCACGTGTATAGTTGGCCCACTCCATCGCCTAGTCTGCTTCACATTGTCATCCGTACACCACTTAGTCTGCTATGCGCGGACTGGCCAATTGATTCACAGATTGTTTAAAAGAAATAGGGGATTCAAAGTTTGGAGACAAACGGGATCTGGAGAGTGGGGAGACTGGATTGGATCTTACCTATCGGAGTGATGGACGACACGGAGAGAGGACGACGCCGTGGTCGGCTCGCCTGAGGACTCGACATCTGGGATTGGAGACGCAAACTCATGGAGATGTTTTTTTTTGACCTGGTGGAGATGGTTTTTCAGCATCCAATCGCATGGCTCGCCCAAATAGACCAAAGCGACGACTGCGGGAGACGAAGCGGTAAGCGGTAAGTTAATTCATCTGACGGCTGATGATATCTAACGTATGGATCGGACGGATGATTAGATGCGTTTTCTAGAATTAACGTGGAGCCTCCTACGGTGCCTCCAATTAGTAAATATAAGACGTTTGAGACGTATCAGTCAGCGCCCAGTCAAATTACATACAGAGTAATTATATTAATGACGTCACAAGAATTCGAGTAACGGGGAAAATTCAGCAAAAGTATGGTATGACATATCTGCGTATTGATGACCAAAGAAGTCGACGAAAAACTGTTATGAAAGATACAGAGGAATCAAGGAAGAAAAACTCAATTTTTGAGTCTATACCCGAAAAGATTCGACTATAGCCTCGGGGGCTACTACCATCGGGAGCGCTGGCCGCGCACCCGACAATATTATCAAATAAAGCTACTGCCTGGTGATCAAAGAAGAGGAGATTTATTTGAGCCTATACTCGAAACAAGTTTTCGATTATAACCTCGGGGGCTACTCCCATCGGGAGCGCTGGCCGCGCACCCGACGATATTTTTTACATACATAAAGAAACCAAAGAAGGCGAAAGAAGACTTCAACAGCATCGCTACTCCCATCGGGATGAAATTTATATTAATCAAGGTTAAATAACCCGAATATTTTTAGAACTGAAACAGTCAAACAAGGCTGCGACGTATGATTCTCGAGTTGCGTCATCGCGACAAAATTCGAATGCCATGATTGAAATATATCGTGAAGGTAAGACCCCGGGATCCGTCCTGTGTGGCCTGGTATACGCACATGGATGCGCTCTACTAGAAATTATCCGTGTCAACGACGCGAAGAAAATCCTGGTGGACGCACTGGGTACCCTGAGAACCACTGGGATTCATTTTTTGTAAGTCCTAAATGCGGCAAAAGAATGGGTTTGACCGGTTTCCCGAATTCAAGTCCAAGGGGATTAAATTTGAAGTAGGTGACAAGTATCTGTTCCGGCAGTTAACTGGCCTCTTGATCCGTCAGAGTTGTCAGGCTTGTTCATCAAAACCCCTTGCGAGACAGTATAATGAAAGATATTCAAAGTCGAAGATTTGAAGATATGAAGAAGTCAAAGATTGATCAAGTCGAAGAAATAAAGATCTGAGATTCAACCTGAATCTGCAATTCTAGTAGAATTTAGGGGGCTACTGACAAGGGTGTAGATAATAGAGCCCGTCAGTTAAAGTACCCCTGAGGCCCGTCAAGCTAGGCCCAATTATAATACTAGTCGATATACGAGTTCATGTCGTATGTCGATACTGTAATCTGTATCGAACCCCTCCGATCCTTGAGACCTGGCCACCTATATATAGGGGCCAGGAGAGGACGGTAAGGGACAGATTGAAAGCAAGCCAAGTGTACTGTTACGTTTACTTTCGATACACACCTTGTTTGACTGATTTACCTTCGAGTTCATCCGACGCCCTACTCCCCCAATCCTAAGTCCTTCATATTGGACATTTGTCGAATTAACCCTCGTCACCCTTATTATGGGAAAGTATCAACAACATTTTGATGACATGTCTCTCGGTATATCAACAGAGTCTTTCCAACATCATTGTTTACCCCCAATGTGCTCTTACATATCACCTCACCGAAAAACCTCATAACACTTAACTTTTGGGAATAGCCAAGACAAAAATACCATAGGGCATGTTTCCAACATGGCGGCCACACAATTTAGAGTGAATTCCAAGTTTGTAATTTTGTGACACTAGTTATCTAATTGATTTTTTATCACTCTTTACCTATTATTTTGTGATGGTTTGTCAATATTTAACCTATTAACCATTTTTTTACTCCATTCATGGTAGCCAAGTACGGCCCATAGACATGCTGGCATAAACGCTGCATCAGCATTCAGCAATAGCTGCTGGTGTTACTGCCGATACACTCCCTAGCCCTAGCTAGAAGACAAATAGGGAATTGATGGGAATGGGTGTCAGCTATGTGGCTAGGGCATAGCAGGCACCTCTAAGGCATAGGCAGTTGATTGATTTATAGAAGGAAACAAGAAATTGGTAGATGGCTCCGAGGTTGTTGCTAATACCGCGTCGATATTGGCCTGTCAGAAATGTGGCAATATGGTTAAATGAGCTAAATATGGACACAGGCTAAATGGTCGCAAACAAATTATATACACTTTTCCTATTTATCAGCTAGCTGATTTCTCATTTGGCCATAAGTCATATCTTTGGACGTCCGTTTCGAAAATCGGGCGGTAATCTTGATGCTGTCAGGTCCGAGGCGCGTAGGTTTCCACCGGTCCAGGTTTACCCGTTTTTTCTGGTTTTTTCACGGTTCATTAGGCTCAGTCCGTTTCTATTATCTTTTTCGAAATTATCAGAGGTGGGGCGGTGCCGCTCTTTGTGGGGACCCCGGATTACCCATCCGGAATACCCGATATGCATACAATTCACGATCCCATGATCAGTTTGTCGTGAATCCACATATCCGAGTTGATAACAGAATTACATCATCCATTACAATACCGAATAAAATACTTACAATTGGTCACATGACCAAGCATGATATTGCCACGCAGGGCAAGTCTATTACTAAGCAGCGGATATCAAGCAGCGTTGATGACCCACATCATGCCTACTACCCTACAGGCAACTGACTGGGAGACATTCCTAGTTCGCACCGGCGTCATCGTAACCACCTTCTCCTTCCAGATTGTCTTCTCCAAAGTCTGACCAAGTTAATAGCCAGGGACAAATCCGTGAGTACATTTGAATTGTACTCGCAAACCATCTAAGGGGAGAGAACAGCATGCAGTTTGGCTGTAGCAAGGAGAAAGGCTCTAATCTAGTTTATCCTATCTAGTCAATTTCTCGTGTCGATATAGCATGTCTTACGACATTTCTATATCCTTATTAAAGAAACATTTAGAAAACCTTTTTAGTAAAATCTCTAGGAAAGGGGGAACTCATTCGTAAGAGAGGGTCGATGGTCAATCGAACATGACCACCTTCCTTTATAAAACCAGGTCAATCACACATGACCATCTCCATTCCCTCGGCAATACCCTGCAAGTACTCCGAGCCATAATCGTGCCACGGCAGTACCCTCCGAGTACCCCGTCCAGCACCTTTCTCCATTTTTCCCGAAAACATTCTTGTAAAACCAAAACTTGACATTGGGTTAGGCAACAGCCAGTTCAACCGTCCATGACCGAGGACTCGGCTATTCGAATAGATTACACTCTGCAGAGGTTGTACACTTTACCCACACCATCCGGATACTCATCGTGTGGGCATCATCCCTGCATAACATCCTATGCCACGACAAGTACCCGATCAGAGCCTTCCATCCATCTACTTTAGTACGAGTGCCTACCCTGTGGAGTTAACTTCCCCGGCAAACCCTGGCCGTCTACCTCCGCCGAGCGTAGTTCCAGTGCCACGGCGGGAGTAACCCAAGTGTCTTCCAGACGGGTAGCCTATTGGCGGGCCCGCTACACTGTTGCCCACCACTTGCGACAACCCGGATTCCGGGGTCCTACAGACCCTTATATAGTATGAGGCTCCCCGCACTAAAGCAGACAAACTTCGGACTAAGCCCCGTCCCATTCCAGGGTAATGTGGTTGCACGGATTAATTGTCCCGGGTGAGTACATAATCACCAATGTCTTTTCTTGTAAAACCACAACTCCTTTTTTTACTCCATGTCCAACTTTATCTGTCCAAAACCATTTTTGAAAACATCTCAGTGGAGTAGATACTACTCCAAGGTTTTCGAAGGCATTTTCGAAACTTTCTTTGAGTGTTCCCATCCTAGAGTTTTTGCTCCACTACAAAGTTTATCAAAGGCTACGATGCTAACCATCGTGCCACTAAATCAAGGGGTATATGGGTAGGGAAATAAAGAGTCATCCCATGAGGATGATAGTACATGACCCGTGGAGCCGAGTCGCCAACAATTGCTATCTAGGAGTAATAGCAATAATAAAACCATGCATTTGAATAAACCTTTAAGAAACATGCAAGTGAATAGATAGGTTCAGATATCCATCAAGAATAGATGGCTTGCCTTATTAGCTTGTCCCTGGTCTTCTTCTTCTTGATATTCAAAGGTTTCTCCCTCCTCGGTACACTCCTCGTTCGATTCTATCGCCGGAAAAAAATAAAAGCACACAATAAGCATACATGCATACACAAGTCACAAGCATTTCAGCACTCATACCACACCAGCATAGAGTATCAGAAACAAACATGTTTAGAAAACAATCAATGTTTTTAAAGCTTCTTAATCAGCAATGTATCCCTATTAGAACTAGGGTTTTCTATTTGATGTGATCACAACTACTTAGCAACCAAATCAAGCATGCAAGAACTTAATGAATCAAAGAGCAAACTTAACAAACTTACAGGTTGACAACAATCTTAAGAAGTCAACAAAGTTGGTCTCACTTCAAAACAAGTTAAGGTCCAATTTCTATAAATTAAACAATAGGAAAAACCACTAGAGTACCAAAATATTCCTCAAATATTCTCTGAATCTCAGAAAAATATGAGGTAAAGTGCTCTGGAAAGCTCTTTCAAAGCATAATCCAACAAAGTTGGATTCAACACAAAATTCCCTATCTACTGCCAGTGGAAATTTTCCTAAGAGTAAATACACACAATGTCACTTTAATTACTACTGCAAGAATAAAGGTCCTAAAAAGATAAAACCAGTGAGTCAAGCAAGATATCAATATAAGCTAACTATAGAAATTGGTTTCACTCAAAAATTCCTATCCTACTGCAAGTAAGTATTTAATCCCTACTAATTAAACTATTTGCCAAATTAAATACTACTGCAAGTATATGTGTCCTAAAATACCAAACTTAGTTTGACATGCAAGTTAACACCTAAGAGCACCTCTGAAAATTATAAAGAAAGCATTTCAAGTTATTAAACCCTGGATTTGCAATTTTCACTAAAAGATGCTTGTTTTTCAAGATTAAAAACAAGTATTTCTACAGGGGTCCAATTGGAGTAGGACCAGTGCCATTAGCTAGACAATTTAACAAGGGTTTGACAGAAACTTGAATCACTCGATTTGCATAAACAGAGAATATTTGGTGCATAATTGAATCTAGCAGATAAACTCTAATTAGTAAAAGAATTTTACTGGAAAAAAAATAGGCACGGGCCGAAATGCTGGCGGTCCGGGGCGGATCCGCGCTGGGCCGGCCCACTCCAGGCCACGGGCGCACGGGAGAGGGCCCGAAACGGCTGACCAGCGGGACCCGGCCGTCAGCCGCACCCGGGGTCGAAGCGGTAAGGGACCCCCTGGGCCGTTCGATCTAGTCGTGATCGACGGCCCCGGGTCGTCTCCTACCTCCGACCGGGCTATCGGGGGAGGAAACCCTAGGGCTCGCAGGGACGGCGCGGGGGCTCACCTAGGGACCTTCCCCGGTGGCGAGGAGGCGACGGGGCGGCGCGGTGGAAGACGGCGAGCTCAACGAGGGTCAGGACGGTCAAAAAGGAAGCAAGGCTGCAGATCTGCGCGACGGCCATGGCGAGCTTCTCATCGGGCTTGCAGGGATCTCGGCTCCGGCGTCCCTGGACCAAGAGAAGGGTAGGGTTAGGTAGCTCTGGATCAGTAGGGTGCTTGCAAGCAGAAAGAGGGGACAGAGAGGTTCCAGATCGATGGCATTTCGCCCTCCTTCCCTGCAGATCGAAAGTGAGGTTTTCTCTCCTCCTCCTCTGCTGCAGGCCATGGGGTGGCTCCTGGGGCTCTAGAAGGGTAAGGTAGAGGTGTGGGAACCGAATGGGAGTGGAGAGGGGGTCTGAGGTGGCCTGAGGGCTTATAAATCCGAGAGAGTAGGGTTAGGTCGGTTTGGACATGTGGGGCTCATAGGGGGCCTCTGGTTGGGCAACAAGGGTGGTGGAGAGGATAAGAGAGAGTCCAGAGGGGGTACCTTGCTCTGGAAGGGTCGTTGCTGCAAGGTTTAGACAAGTCAAGGCAAGATTTGAATATGCATGCATGTTTCTTTCCAACAACTACCTCCAAGCACTAGAGGACAAGGATGGGAGGGGGATGCTACAGTACATGTCGACCAGAGGGTGGTGGGTCTGCAGGGGTGGTTAGGGTAAGGGTTGGCTAATTTGAAAAAGATTTGGAATGGTTTTGATGATGGAAATTGATCTATAGGCAGAACATTGCATAGGGTTCAGAACACCAATATTTGAACAAGCTAGGTTGCTCCAAATTGAGAATGGTTTGTGGGGTTAAAAGTACTGGTTTAGGTGCACAACAAAATGTAGTCCATGGCCAAGGGTGCAGGAGGGGTTGCTTAACACAAACTGCCAAAGTATCAACTTTTTAACAGTGCCAAAACAGATTCCTGTGGTGCTCACAAACCTTGCTTGAATTAGTGGTTAGATGGCTTGCAAAAGCTAGGGAAAAGGTAGGGTTAGTTAGTAGAGGTCATGTAGATGAGATTGGTACAAAAGTTTGGGCAAAAAAAAAGAATTGTAGATACTAATGGTGAGGTTCCAAAGTCAGAACCTTTTAACAGAAAATGTCTTGGCAGAAAACTCAGATTTTGCCAGATTTTGCTGTTATTGGCTAGACCTCAAAACAGCCTTGAACAAGCAAGCTAGGGGAAACCATTTTGATAAAACCTTGCTGGCACTAGGAGTAGAAGTCTTGAGGATCACGAACATGCCCTAATCTTGCTGAAACAACAATGGGATGTGGTTAAAAAGAATTGCAAAAAGTGCAATCTGATAACATTGCCACTTCTTGCTGTTTGACTAGGGTTAAAGACCTGTCCAAAGGAAATGCTAGATGGCCTCAGAAGATTAGGTGGAAATGTAAGAAAAGGAAGTTCAGATGGCAAGGTTTAGGGATAGGAAGGTGCATGAAATAACAAGGTACCATTCATATGCATTTGATTAAGCAAGAAAGATGAAATAGAGAAATAGTTATTCTTGATGGAGGAAAGTGATATTTTGCAAGAATAACATTTTCAAATGCTAGTGAGGAGGAAATGAATTTATGGAGAGATTTTATGATGAATGCTGACAAAATACTAAGAGGATCAGGAAAAACTAGGGGGTGAAATCAGTTTTGACTAGGGTTCAAAACCTAGTCACATAAATAGGTGACATGCTTCAAAATGCACATGCAAGTGCATAGATAGTTAGAGTAGATCAAAAGGAAGGGGAATGGGTCAAGGAATGGTCTCTGAACAATTTATTTCGAATTCTAGAAGGGTGAACAAAAGTGCATATGATAATTGTCAAATGGTCAGTGATTTGATTAGGGTCAGAAACAGGATTAGAGCAAGTATCAGATGACCTCAAATGACCAGGTGGCAATGGAAAGAATTGAAGATCACATGCCAAATATGGGTTCTAGGAAGGTACATTGCCATGGATAGAATAGATGAGCTTAGTATAGGTGTTGGAAAATTGAATCTGTTAACATACACTAAGATAGTCTACACACTAGGTGTTTGATAAAATGGCTGCCAAAAGATATTTTGAGAAGACTGAGAGGAGCCTTCTAAGATGGGGTGTAGATGATTCTAGTAACACCATGGGTGCTTTCCTTAGGCTAGTTTTGAGTAGTTTTAAGATCCCTCAAAATGGTGCTCCTAATGTCTCATGATAAGACTAAGACATTAGAGTTAGGAATTCAGGGCTGAGATGAAAATAACAAGATAGGTTTGATTTGAAAGATAGAGTGGAAAATATTTACATGGGACAAAATATAAATTGAGGAGATTTAAAAAGGTTAGGCCACAGGCCTATATGAGGAGTATATGTACACACAAGCAACTCATGAAAGCCAAACAGTCACACAAAGTCAACTCACCACACAAGGTCAATCATTTGCAGCTAATCTAGCATTATCAGAATCAATGATTGAACCAGTGCTCAGTGATCATGCCATGGTCAAGTAGAGAAGAGTTTCAAATAAAGGAGTAAGGTTTTGGTACATAGTTTTAGAAACAAATGGAGACATAAACATCTCCTTTGTAAAGTCTTCTCAAAGGTGTTTGGAAACCTTTTATAAATATCAACACAATAAAAGTTTGTAAAATAGTGGGACCACTCTACCTCGTAGGTCCAGATAATTTTGTAAATACTTAGTTTTGATAAAAGCTTTGTCTCAAAAATAAATCTTGGCTCTTGTCTTGGTCAAATAGGATAATTTATAAAAGGAGAGGTTGCCAAGATAATGGTTTTGGGAAAATAGCTAGAAGCACAAATAAAGGCATGACCACAAGGGCACAAGGATTGTATTGGTTCATGATAGTGTTCAACAAGCAACTCAAATAGACATCATTAACATAACAACAAAGACAAACAAACAAGAAATAGTATTTCCAGAGGTTTGCACAAAAAGTTTTTGTTGGCCCTCATTTTGTATTACCAAAATTAGCTTAAACAGGGTACAAAAAGTGGGGTGTTACACTCTTCTATTTTCATTTTATTATTTTCTCCATTCATTTCCTGGGTCAGTTCGGGGCAGAGCGAGGAGACCTGGGTCAGTCTGGGGCAGAGCGAGGAGGCGGAGACTCCGTCGTCTCTCCAGCGGAGCTTGCGGCCGGTCCTGGCCGGAGTCGACGGCGGATCCAGCTAACCCCCCGCGTCGAGCCCTTTCTCCCCTGGTCTGTGGTGGTGAGCGGAGAGACCGATGAGTACTTCGAAGGACGGACTGGGGGTCTCCATGGCGCAGATCCCTCCGGAGAGACCTCCGCGCCGCGCAGGCGGGCGGAGCATGCGCCGTCGGCCGTCCGGGTATATCAGCTTTTGATTTTCCCCTTTGTATACAGCATGTGTTTTTACCTAGTTCTATGGCCTGTTTATTTCCCCGTCGGTGGTAGGTCCTGTGTAGTAGATCTGATTCGTGGGGTGTAAGTGCGCACACGACGATTATACTTGAATTGGCCGCGACTAGTCCAGCTAGAGTAGATTAATTTTTCGAATTGTTTCTGGCTTGGAGAGCAATGTTTTATCATCCAAGTTTTTCAGACTGATAATTCAGTAGACAGTAGCTATACCTTATTCCCGTTATATTTCCCTTAATTTCCGTAGGTCCTGAGTTTTTTTGATGTGTAGTGTGAGGTACTGTGCGACTTGGTCCCCTATGAGTTTTGATGTCTGAATTTTTTAGTCTCAGACTGTTACAGTGGTTCAGAACAAGTATTCTTAGGTTTACCGTGGATTTGTGATTCTCCACTCCGATGTAACAGGGTTTTCATTGCGTGTTAATTATGATGCAGAGTCTGCTTATTTTTAGGTTTTAGATAAATTATCGAAATGGGCTGTAAGTGTCCTTTGTGACTTTTCTAGAGTGGTTTTTGTGATGTTAATATTTAGCCAAAAAGCAAGCTATTACAATAGATTAGGGAGGACAAATGGTTACATACAGTTAGTCTCACATCCATGCTGTCTGCAATCACATTCACTGGTTTTTACCTATATACTGACCAGGCAAATGTTTGTCTTATTATTTTTATTTTTCATCTGGATTTCTGTGTAACTTATCGATGGAAAGGTTTCTTCCGTAAACCTTTTTTCATCTGTATATATCTGTGTTCCCTTTTTATGTTAACAACATTAGTTTTTCTTTATTTGCACTTTAACTTGAATTTTTCTTGTTTTCTATGCAGCTCTCATACAATGGAGAAGTCTTGTTCATTGTTGGGCAAGAAACAACGTGTATATCCATATTTTGGCGATGTGTCTGATGGGGGGTCAACTGATGCTCATATTTTTGATCAAAACAGCTCCTCTAGCCCTGAAGTAGCGGTTTGTGTTTTTTTTCTCTGTTTTGTTCAAAAAACTTATATTATCATGTTGATATTTCTGATGTATCTATCTATTTTTTTCCTTTTTTCTTGCGGGGTGTGATGCTTGTTTTTATATTTTCTTTTTATCAGGGTATTGGTAATCTAAGAAGGAAGAGACATTTGGATGATGCTTTGTTTGAGTTTTTTAGTAAAGATGTACCACTCTTATATGATTTGCAGCGTGTTCTTTTTCTGTTTTGATTTTTGGACGTGTCTTTATTTCTTATATTGTTTTTGAAGGCTATCAAAAGTTTGAAGAGGGACTTCTCAAAACTATGCAGGGAGTCCAATATACCGTCACAAGTAGATTTTGTTGGCACATGATTTTCTGTTCTATTTATTTTTATGTCCTTGGGGTTTTTATGTCATTTTCGCAATTTATTTCCAGAATAAAAGGTTCAAAGTCTCTGGACACGAGAAGCATGGTTTCCATTCATATTCAACGAAATACTTCTTTTCTGTGTTGGATCGGCTTACTGTTGCACAGAGATCTATTATTGAGAAGTTTGGCTTTGGCTATCTACTTTCTCTTGCTAAGACATATATTCCATCCTCTTTTATTCGTTGGCTTGCTTGGTGTGTTGACGCTGATTCTTCTCAAATCATTGTCGATGACAAGATTATGAACCTTTCCAAAGATTCATTTCATCATGTTCTCGGGCTGCCAAATACTGGTGTTGAGTTGGATGACAATAGTGAGGCTGGAAGGGAGTTCATTATGTCATTGTTTCATCTATCTGAGATTCCCCACATTACCTTTTTTGGCAACAAATTAAACTCAGAGGAAATCCTAACTGACCAGGAGGTCTTTGTATGTTTTATGCAAGTAACATTACGCTGTTTTCTATGTCCATCTTGCAATGATCAGTTGGACACAAAGTATATTGCTCAGCTTGGTAACCCCGATAGAGCTAGCAGCTTTGATCTTTGCCAGATTGTTTACAAATATTTCATTGCTGGAATTACCAAGATGATCAATTTCACAAAATCGAAAGGAAGGAGTCCTAAGGCATTGGAGTTCTGCTCATATGCAGTTGCAGTAAGATGCCATTCTTTTTTGGCTGTCACGCGTCCTCATTATATGTTTCATTATTTTTTTCATTTTATCAAATAATTGTGTCCTTATGTTGTTATCCTTTTTACCTTTTTGAAATTGTTCCAGGTTTACTATCTGGATTGTCTTGATTTTGGTATTCATATTGCCGGTACTGGAGTTCCTAGGACAGCTTCATGGTGTGGTGATATGATCAAAGTATATTCTGATCTAGATCGCAAGAGCAAAAGAAGTTATGGTAAGAGGCAGATGAGGAAAGATCTCCCGGAATGCTACTTAAATGTATGCCATTTTTCCACTTCTTTTCCTTAATTCTTTCTCACACAGACATCCCATGATCATCTTTTTTTGTATAGTCGTCTAATTTTAAGACATGCAGGGGCCCAACTCCACCAATACAAAAGGCTTGAATCAGGGCATTCATTTCAAGTTTGTGTCTGAAAAGGTGAAGGAAACCATGCATGAGAAATTTGGCATAATTTTGTCTGGCCAGGTTTGTTATGTCTTTTCCCTCTTGGCACCCCTTTCCAGACCCATTGCCACCAATTCAAATGAATTTTTTGCTGTTGTTCTTTCACTTCTTTCTCCACACTGCAGACGATAGATGGCATTGTTGACATTGTGCAGTCATACAATTCTTCACACTCTGACACCCCAGAAATGCTAGTACATGACATCCTTAATTTTTTGGCAAATGCACGTCCTTGGTACATGAGTTTCATTTCTACAGAGAACAACACGAGGCATTTTGGTATTTTCTTGTTTCCAAAATTATTTTCCTCCCTTATATTTTCCTGCCTTTTTCATCTCCACCTAGTGCTTATCATTGTTTTTACGTTTTTTCTTTTTCTCCATGTGGATACATACACAGATACACCAGTCGGTATCGCAAATAAGCATGTGGATAAAAATTCACCCATGACAGGCAATCCTTCATTTTATCTCCCATCTGTTTGTTTCATTAGTACATATAAACTCTTTTTTGTTTCCCTTCACTTTGTGTTGATTTTTACTAATTTTCTTATTCTTTTTGGTAGCAGCACCAGTAATGCCTCCTTTAGCCAAATTCAAGTCAAGGTTGACTCTTCAATTGCCTGAAAATTGCGCAACAAGTCTTTGTCAAGCTGATCTTATATCTCCTGTTGGCCGCATAAATCTGTCTCCGACTTCTGGTGGAAAAGTAAGACAAATGTGCATAATATATTTTTGTGTTTTTCTCATAGTTTATGGAGTTACATACTCATTTGTGTTGTTTTGTATTTTTCACCTCCCATTTTTTGTCTTATGTTTTTGTCTGTCCTCTTTTCGTATTGAAGGAAAATAGAAAGGTAAATGGTAATTCTACAATGCCAAACTTGCTTTTCAATAAATCAGATGGAATTCCACAAGCCCCTACACCTGGTGGCGACTCAACAACGAAACACGTACTGGTATGTATATCTGACTAAAGTATTTAGAGAATACTTCAGTTTGTGACTTTGTATAGTTTTTAGGGGGTACATATCATGTGTGTGTTTGATTTTTTATGCAGCCATTCTCTCTTGTTTTCAGGCAGCTGGCAACACAGTGGGTACCTATGCAAAGGCGCATGCGATTGAGAAGAAATACGATGGTTCTATAGAAGCTCCCATCCCCGTTCGTGATAGGACTCCAAAAGCTTTAATGGTGTCTTTTTATCACATCCCCGTTATTTTTCTGTCTCTCTTTTTTATTTTTCCATTTTAGCCTTTGTTTTGATTATATATCCAGAATAATTCTTTTTTCTTCTCTCTTTTTATTTATGTTTATTTCACAGGGACACTGGTGGAAAAAAGGCCTTCAATCCCGGTTTGTAAAGCCCATTAATCCCGGTTTCCGCAACCGGGACTAACCATGCGGGACTAAAGGCTCCAGCCTTTAGTCCCGGTTGCTTACGAGCCGGGACCAATGGTCCTCCACGTGGCCCGGGGCATGTGCAGCGGCTGGAGGACCTTTGGTCCCGGTTCGTAACAGGGACCGGGACTAAAGGTCCATTCGGAATAAAATTGTATTTTCTGTTTCGGAATTTTTGTATTATCTTTATTTCTCTATTATCTAATCTTCTCTATTCTCATATCTCATATCAAATTAGATACTTATAGCTCTCACTCTATATCTCAAATCAATTGCAAGTACTTGTGGTCCTCACTTCCCGGTCGGTCACCCATCCTCACACTGCTCCACCCTTAGCACGCTTAACTTCTCCATTCCTTCCCTACTAGCTTCCAAGACTGCGCTCGCGACTTGTTGATAGTTGTATGCTACCAATTCTATTAACCTATACACTTTGGTAATATATAATATTACTTTTTAAAATTCCAAATAAATTCAAAAAATAAGAAACAATGATTACGAATAATAAGCACCAATGAATTTCAAATAATCTTTATATATAATTTAATTATTAATTTTTAGATGATTAAAATATTCAAAAAAGCCAAAATACTTGAAAAATCACAAATTCGAAAATTAATAGACTTTGTTAACCGAAACAAAGGGAGTACATTTTTCCAAACATACTCATCCAATATGGCTCAAATGAAGTACATTTTCCAATTGCTCATCCAACATTTTTCCATACATAATCATCCACCTAATTATTAAGGTTAAGACGATCAACATTGCTATTGTAGCCCTTTAGCTTCCAGAATCTCCTAGCTATCTCAAAGCCTAGGCGAGCGTCTAAAGCGGCATATTTTAGTTGGTTCATGCTCAATGGAACTTTTTCCCAACCAAAAATTAGTTCATCTTCTTCATCATCTTTTTCTTCTTCTTCTTCTTCTTCTTCTTCTTCTCCCTTCTTCTTGTACTTCTTCTCCTTCTTCTTCTTGTCCTTCTTCTTCTTGTTGTCCCTCTTCTTCTTCTCAAGATGTGTCCCAATAGTAGCATTGGCCAAATCATAGAGACTCGGCGTTGGCTTGCTAGTGGGGTTTGGAACAACTTGTTGAAGATCATACGCGGACGGAATGACAATTCCGTATGGCCTTAGCTTGCGTAGATCGTTGTCGATAGCCGCACCACAAAACTTGATGGTGGTGTCCTTCAAGAAGTCCTTGAGTAGTTGCGGCACGCCATTGGCCTTGCAAATTTGAAAGACCAATATCTCGGACTCCACCGAGAGTTGAAGGACGGCGGCACGTTGAGGGTGCGCGTGAGTGGTGAACTCACAGTCCAAGCCCACGCACTTGACCGGTGCGTCGTCGAGGAACCGGCGCTTGACCATGCGGATCCACTTCTCCACCCTCGAAACACGAAGGGTCTCTGTGATGGTGAAGTTCATCTCTTCGATGACCACGTAGTTGATTCGAGACCGGGGCCAATGTTGCTCCTCCATTGTCGCCGAGGGAGAGCTCGCGGGCGCCGGCGGTATGGTGATGTGTGGGAGTGGTTTTGGGGAAGAAGAGGCTAGATGTTTTGGGGAAGAAGATGATCAAATGTGAGTGATTTATATAGTGAAAGAGGAAGAAGATGAGAGGGCACGCCGGCGTGTGAATGCAGGCGAGTTTCAAGGCCGCCGGCGCCGGTTCCCGATCAGCGCGTCGTAATGTCGATCGGTATCGAAGCGTCGTCGATCGATAACTGGCGCGAAGTGGGCGGTTCGTTTGAACGGGTGATTGGTCCCGGCTCGTGGCACGAACCGGGACTAAAGGTAACCTTTAGTCCTGGTTTGTGCCACGAGCCGGGACTAAAGGGCCATGGGGCATTAGTCCCGGCTGTTAGATCAAACCGGGACTGAAGGTCCCTTTTGAACCGGGACTAATGCCCCCTGGCCCACATTTTCGAATGAACCGGGGCTGATGGACCCTTTAGCCGCGGATCGAATTTGGTCCGAGACAAATGGGACGAATGGAAGCCCGTTTTTCCACTAGTGGAGAGCTAGCAAGGCAGTGCAAAATGTTGCAACGGGACCCCCGCTTCCCCATTCATTGTCTGGGAACAAACAAGATCCCATCACTGTTGGTGACACAACACCAAAAGCTTTCATGGTGCGTTATTTCTTTCTTCCTTTTTATATTTTTTTCTCTTTTGATTTTTCAGTTCCCCTTTTCTATTTCATTTCCTCACTCTTTTCCATTTTTGTTTTTTCTGAAAGGCTGTGGTGTCACCAGAGGTAACTATCACTGGTACAACAAGTTTCGAAGATCGACAAAAGAAGCTTGCCCAGCATGTCGATGAAGTGTACAACCAAACTATGCATCCAACAAGCAGCAATGTTATAAAACAGAGGGAAACTTCAAGAGGCAGCCTACAGGAACCAGCTTATCTTGTCAAGTTATTAGATGATGACATTGTCATGGATAATAGCAATCAGAACATTGGGAAAAGAGCAACAGTCAATAGTTTTATCTGTCTTCAGCCAAAGAACAAGTTGTTGTTCCCGTTAGCAAGGAATGCACGTTTTCCTGTGTCAGACGATGATATCATGCACTACTGTGCAATTGTTGACCTGGCATACACCGAAGGAATCCAGAAGTAAGTGTCTTATCCGTTGTTGTATATCTTTCTTGCGCCTTTTCATTTTTGGATTCATTTTTACTCTTTCCTTTATGTTTTTCATTTTCTTATGCAAACATAGGAACTATGCCCTCACATACTATGGGGTACATTGCAACTTTGTCTCACTTGGCCAGACGCTGATGCGTGATGGTCATGTCGACAACTTTCTCATTCCTTGTTTCTGCCGAAAACTTTTCGAAGATACTCATCCCTCTAAATCTGGAAGACACTACTTTTTCCCTTACATCGGGGTATGTACACACGAAGAACTAACTTCACACACCTCTTTGCTCATTGTTATTCTTTTTTTTGCTGAAATTAGATTCTTATTTGTTTTGAAATAGGAAAGCATACTTGAGTTGTCCAATTCGCAGCATGAGAGTATAGTGCGTACCTTATTTCTAGGCGCTGCTTCAGCAAGCAAAGGGAAGAGATTGGACCTCTCTGACAGAGTATGTTACTTCTTTTATTTTATGTACAGTGCCACTTAATAGATCTTTCTATTTCAGCCATTCATTCATATATATGCATCAACTGTGTGTGTTTCTTTTTATGCGCAGCTCTTTTTTCCTATATGCCACCAGGAGCACTGGTTTAATTTTGTTGTGGATTTCAAGTGGAAGCTATTCATCTTCATTGACTCATTCTATAGCCCAAAATCTGATTATCAACTTGCAGTCCAAGGCCCACTGGTATGTAAAGATGAAACCAACCTTTTTCATCTCCATAGTACAGTAGACATCTTCTTTTCAGTTTAGTTAAGTTTTTTTATTAATTCTTGTCATTAACTCTTATCAGATGAGAAACTTTGAAATTCTATGGAAGAATATTTTCCAAAATGATGAAACTAACTTCAAGCAGTTCCGAGTGATGTACCCTAGAACTCCACGACAGGGGAACGCGTTAGTGAATTTTTTTCAGAACCTTGTTGGTTTTGTTTTTCGCTTTCTATCCATCTTAAACATGCACACCAACACTAGCAAGCAATTTTTTTTACATCATTATTTTTTTACTTATCAACCAGTCACAATTGCGGCATCATCACTATGAAAGCTATGGAGTTATTTGATCCCGCAAAGGACATGTGCAGAGCATTCAGCGACGATGATGTTGGACACATCCGCATTCAATATGCAAATCATCTTTTCTTCCACAACGGGAACAAAGTTGATCCTAGCATAGTAACAAATTATTTTGTTAAGGTAGCAACGCACTCTAGTTTCTTTGCCTAATTTTATTTTTAATGTATTTATCCCATGATATTTTTCCCTTTTCTCCATTTTGCAAGGACGATTTCATGCGCGAGCTACATGGATGATGATTTTATCCCGTCCTGCCTATTTTGTGAAGACTTATCATTTGATGCTTAGACTACAAGCGATATACCATATATTAGTCACTTGCATATTTTACATAATAACTCGTTGTTGTGTATGATAAGACATTTCATCTCATGAGAACTCTGATTCAGTTATCTGATTACTGTTTATATTTTGGTCCTATCATCAGTTGTCAGTCTCGGTCTTCATTTACAAGTTCATTGTCATCATTCTCTTTTTCTTCATCTTAGTTATCATTTTATTCATTCTTTTATCATTTTCTTTCTTATTCATTTCATTATTTTATCTTTGTCATTATTTCTCTTATTCTTCAGTTTTGCTCTTAGTCTTCAGTCATTATTAGCTCAGTTTTTCTCCGTTTCTTTCTCTGTCTCTGTCTAATAATTCTCAATATATTTCATTCTTTTTTTTAGTATTTTATCTCAGTCCTCCTTTGTCCTACTTTTCTCATTGTTTTAATTATTCAGTCCTTAATTTTCTCATTTTTATATTCTTCATATTTCTTAGTTCTGACTTCTCTCTTTGCTCAGCAATTCCTTATTTGTTTCATATATGTCTCATTTTTCATTCTTAGTCTCTCAGTTTATCTTTCCTTCAATGATCGTTGTTACTCATTGTCATTTTTAGTCTCTTAATTCTTCTTATCAGTTATCTTCTCTCAGTCCTTCTTCATTGTCATTCTTTCATTCTCATTTGCGCAGTCTTTCATTTGATTATTATTTTCTCAATCTTATTTTCTCATTTTATCTCCGTGTTTCATTCTTATTTTTTCAGTATCGTTTTTCATTTTATCAGTCTCATTTTCTCAGTCTTATCTTGTTTGCTCAGTCTTTATCTCTCAGTCTCATTTTCTCATTCTTTGTTTCTCACATCAGTTATCAGTCTTTACATTCAGTTCCACTTTAGTGTTTCATTACTACTTTCTTCAGTCATTTCACTCTGTCAAATAGTTCAGTCTTTGTTCTTCAGTACAAATATATTGTTCAGGCTTTAATTTTCTCAGTCTCATTATCTCAGTCTTCCTTTTCTCGGTCGTCTTTGTCTCTCAGTTTTTATTTTATCAGTCTCATTTTTTCGATTTTATTTTCTTAGTCTCATTTTCTCAATGTTATTTTGTCAGTCTTCTTTTCTTGGTCCTCTTTGTTTCTCAGTTTTTATCCGCTGTATCATTTTCTTATTTGTTTAGTTTTCATTCTTCTCTGTGTAGCTCAGTCTCAGTCCTTAGTATCTCAGTCCTTACTATCTCATTTTTTATTTTGCTCATATTTATACTCTGCCTTAATTTGTTTAGTTTTCAATCTTATTAGCTCAGTTTTTCTCCGTTTCTTTCTCTGTCTCAGTCTAATAATTCTCAATATTAATATTTTTGCAGTTTCTCTGTCTTTTCAGTTTTCCTCTTATTCTTCATTACTTTCAGCCAATTAATTCCTCTGTATTTCTTTCTTCATTCTTCAGTGTTATTCTTTCTTAAGTGTTCCCTTTCATGTATTCAGTTCAGTTTTAAGCTCATTCTATTTCAGTGTGTATTTGATGTCTCGGTCGTTTCTTCAATTTTAATCTCATTCTTTTTTAAGGGGGTTTTCTGCTAGGGGTTTTTGCGTGGGTAACTCCGCCTATGCCATCTCTTAATGCATAGCCGGTTCCAAGCCCGGATAAAGGAGGAGGAAGCATGCTTTTTTCTATGTCCTCTCTTTTTTCATGTAAGTAGGTGCTCGAGACAAGCATCTGGATAGTGAAAGGAGTCAAGCCATTTTCAATTTTATTGCTTACTTCCAACACACGTGCTACATATTTTCTCATTGTCTCCACACAACATAAATTGCATGTGTTTATGCAAGCATAAATTATTACTTCTTCTGCATTCATGTAGCACATCATCTGAAGGTTACATATTGTCAGTAACACCACATGGTGTATAAATTACATCACTTCATTTGGTATTTTTTTCGCCCAGACTATATCACCTAATGCAAGTAACATGATATCTCTACTTGTGCACACCATCAGTTAGCATCTTCTCCCGTTTTTCCTTCTGTTTTGTTAGCGCTGAAGTTGCTGGTGTCTTCATTAGAATGTTTTGTGGCGACCTTTCATTTTCTCTGACCTTGCACTTCGGCGCTTGCACCTGCCATAAAAAATAAACGAAGATTTGTCATTTTTTGTATTTTCTTGTTTAGTAAATAAAAACACATTTTGTTTTATATCAGTCAGCACTCTGTATTTTCCTTACCTTGGTGTTTTTTATTTCTGTCTCTTTTCCTTTTTGGCAGGTTGAATACCTTGTCTAGCTGATCACAATTCTTCTTTGTGTGTTTACATGAATCACAGTGACTGCACCTATAGAACTTGTGTTGTTTTATTCGCTCTTTTATAGTCAGTAACCTTGGTCGACCTTTTGTGTCAGCTACATCTGGGTTGAGCAAATGGATTCCAGATTCTGTAGGATCCAAGTTGACAATTGTCCTTCCAGAACTATGCTGTCCCACCACGGATGCTTGTTCATCATCATTGTCCATTTTTGCCATTTCTGCTTCTAGCCTAGGTATTTCTTGCAGGAGATATTGGTATTTCCTTTTGTTCTTAGAACCATTTGAAGCTGTGTGTCCGAGCATTCTTGAAAGGACATTAAACCGCAGAACTGTGTTGTCCTCATTTGGAGGGGGGACAAGATGATTGAAGGGTTTTTTATCCCTTTTGCACCACCTGTCAATAATATACTTTTTAGGTATCTTTTCAACCTCTAGTAGCAGCATGACCTTCAGTATATGGGAACAGAGGAATCCATCTTTCTCAAATTTGCAGCATATGCATGTGTAGTCTTGTGTGGTTTGATCAACCTGAACAAGATATCTTCTTGTCCTGTGCTCTTTTATTGGGTAATTCCTTGCTTGAAACACCCAGTATTTTTTACCTCTGTCCTCTTCACTTAACTGTAGTCTTGTGACATCATTTAGGATTTTTTGAAATTTCCTGAAGATGGAAATGTTGTAAAGCTCGTGTGCCTGCCTTTCAATATAGTACTTAGTCAGGAACTTATTCTCTCCAACTTTCTTGTTGATGGCATTGTGATCGCTCTCGTCTTCATTTGCATGGATGGTATCCATTATCCTCTGGTATTCACGTATGAAGCTTATCATACTGAATTTTGCTCCCACTCCTTTTTTAAACAATGCGTTGGTGCCCTCGCTCCTAGCAGTTGTCTGGATAAAGGGGGAAAACTTATTTTTGAAGTAAACTGGGACCCATTTCTCCCTTGTCTTCCACAGGTCAGCAAATATTTTCACATTCCCCACATTGTATGTATTTATCATTTCATGCCACAGTGTTTCAAATTCATGTACTGTCAATGAATTGTCTATTATGTCTTGTAGTTCTTCATATAGCCCCTCATTTGCTTGAAACACTAGCCCTCCCTTGTCATCAATCTTTTTTTTAACATGAAACAAGCAATTCTTGTGTGTAGCATGCGGAAAGATATCTGGTATTGCAGACCCCATACCCTTGTCCTGATCAGTTATTATTGTCTTTGGTTGCTTACCACCCATTGCATCCAGGAACTGAGTGAACACCCATCTGAATGCTTCAGCTGATTCATTTTTCATGAACGCACAACCAAACAAGTATGTTCTTCCATGTGGCGAAATGCCAACGAATGGTGCGAAAGGTAGGTTGTACCTATTCGTTAAGAATGTTGTGTCAAAGCTAACGCAGTATCCGCAGATGTCATAGTACAGTCTTGCCCTAGCATCTGACCAAAAGAGACTTCTTACTTTGTTGCCTGGACCCAAGTCAATTGACTGATAGAAACCTGGTTTCTCATTCTTCTTAGTCTTAAACCACTCAAGTACCTCCGTCATATCATTATTTTTGTCCTCTCTGTTTATACTTGTGCTATAGTTGCTAACTTTCCTTTTGTTGTACGGTAGCTGTGCCATGCCACCTCTTATGAATGCTAAAACTGCAACCATATCTCTTGTGGGCATGTTGCATAATTTCATAGTCCTAATCATCTCCTTCTCACCATCAGACATGTAGATGTGGGACCTGTAGAATCTGCTTTGCGGGCATAGTTCATGGTTGTGCAAAAGATCAAGTCCTGTAATTCGTCACAAACCATTCTTCTCACTGGCCACCATTTCAACTTTGCAATTTGTTTTTGCTATCACTGTGCTTTGTCGTTGTGCTACAAGTTGCTCCTTTTCCGACTCAGTGTTTTTGCCGTATTTGTTGCACTTCATTGTGAACCTGATCACCTCATTCTTCCTTTTTTTTGCTTGCAGTACGGTAAGATGAAACACAAGCGACCGAAAATCCAACTATGTAAGCATACAGGTTGAAGAATCTCTGAACCTCTTCTCTAGTCTCAAATTCCATACCAACTTCAGGTTTCAAATCGCTATTTTCCTCATTCTCTGCATTTTCTTTTGCATCAGCAGACAAGTTTTCATTTGAGAGGAAATTGGCTATGTCTTCTTCACTAATTTCCTTTTCATGTTCTGCAGAGGAATTATTGTGGATGTCTTCCTCAATTTCGACGTTCCTGGTTGTTTCTCCATGGTAAGCCTCTGAATCTGTTTTAGCTTCTGAAGAGTGTGTAGCAGTAGGTTCTCTCCCTTGATGGATCTTGTCCATGCCATCACTGTCGAAAACCTACATTTTGTGTAGTTATCTATGAGCTTTTCTTTTTTTTAACCTCATGTGTGCGTCAGTAGTAAGTTTTTGCATAAAAAATCACCTGTTCCAGCTGAATGTTGTCAAAGATGTTTACACCCCAAGGATTATCATCATCATTTTCAACAAATGAAGTGGCAGAGTCTCCAACGGTGTCCTGTTGTTTCTGTACGCCATAAGAGTAGGAAAATGTTAGTTTTTAGGGAACCATGTCAATAGCATACATTTTATTATCTTTTTCAGTTAGTCTTTTTCTGCACCTTTACTAGATGAGGCTGAACATCAATTGAGTTGGTTATGTTTTCGTCTTCATTTCCACCGGCCATAGTCAATGATGATGAATCAACACGTGCCATTCTAGTAGAAGAACGTTGAGTCCCGACCTGATGTGTTTTACAGTCATATACACAATCTTTGAATTAGTATCCAACTCTGCAAACTCTATGCACATATTTGATACATAAAACTGTATGTGAATGTTTGTTACCTGATCATTGCATGGTGCATGGGCGACACGGTCTGTTATAGTACCGAGAAGCAAGCTAGTGTAAGAGAAACCTTCCTATGTTTGAATGTGACAAAATATATGTGAATTTTTTTAGAGTAGTTAGTGACAAAAGAAGCAGAACCATAGCACAGTTTTTATGAAATCAGCCACAATGATGTTTATTACTCCAAGTTTTTTACATACCTGAGTGAAGAAATCATCATGATCATCTAGTGTTCCTTCAAATATCTGAGAGGGGACTCCTTGATCAATCTGAATTTTATATTTTTTGTTCTGTCAGTTAGTCATGCCTTCTATTCATTGCCAGAACTAAAGGTTTGTAATGATTCTGGCAAGGTAGAGATGACATACCTGGGAGCAGAGGTATCCAGATGCATGGTTTGGTTCATGCCCAACTGCTTTCTTCAGATTGAGCTGTTTGGCCTCATTCTCCTCCATGGATTTGGGGGCAAGGGGAAGAAGACATGCCTGGGAGTAGAGGGCTTCAGATCCAAAGGTTTGTCCATGACCATCAACTTGCTTGAGATTGATCTTGTTCTCATTCCCCTCCATCAAGTTGAGTTTTGGTTCCTTTTTCAGTTGGATTAGTGGTGTAATTTCTGTGTACCAGCCGCCTGCTTCCTGGAAGCTCTCCTTTTTTGCGTGAGGAAGAAGAAGAAGCCACCGTGGGGGGTAAAGAAATCGTGAGGACACGGATGTGTCCTCGGTGGAGGGACATGGCCTATTTTAGTAATGGGCCATGAAAACCTAGGCCCAAGTTTGTCTACTTGGGTAATGAGTTAGCCCAGTCTTTTTTTTTTGAATTTTCATTCCTGTTTTGTAAGATACATGCGGCAAGTCATTAGTGGGCTTGGAAGAAACCAGAACGAACCAGGACAGACAAAAAAACCAGACTGAAAACCAGACAACTTGTCAGAAATTACACAATGAGTAATTGACTCATTTAAGAACTGTACGGAAGAAAATCTGACTTATGGCGAATTGCAAAAACAGCTAGCTGATGGTTAGACACTCCCATTATATAGGACGACCAGTGTCACAAAATGCCAAACGGGGGTGAAAAGTGAAATTCGCTATAAACTTTATTATTGTGTACCTTGATTATTTTTATGTATGATAGTTAGATGTTCATATCTAAGGTCGGGTACATATCGACAATAGGTATACTACTACTCCCTCCGTTCGGAAATATAACATATTTTAGTTTTGTGAAGTGAATGTATCTAGATATTTTTTAATGTATAGGTTCACTCGAATCTATAAACTAAAAGATGTCTAGATACGTTAGCTTCACAAAGCTAAAACATCTTATATTTCTAAACGGAGGGAGTAGTACTCTAGTAGTAGTATCATGCGCAACATCGAGTGTTGGCATCATGTGGTATTTTCGGCACCAGAACAAGCTTATCCTTCCGACGCATAGTCACTCCGAACACTTCGGTCATATGAATGTCCTCCTCCTGCGTCCCGTGTGGGAGCTCCCAGTCAAAGCAGTAGACGAGGTTGGCGAGCATCACCTCCACGGTGGCGATCCCGAAGCTCATCCCGGGGCAGATCCTCCGACCGGCTCCGAACGGCAGGAACTGGAAATCCTTCCCCTTGAAGTCGACGGCTGTGGTGTCATCCCCGTCCACGACGAACCTCTCCGGCCAGAACTCGTGTGCCTTCTCCCCCCACGACCCTTCATCTCTGCCGAGAGCCCATGCGTTGACGATGACGCGCGTTCCGGCCGAAATGGCGTAGCCGTTCACGTCGTCGCACTCGGCCATGGAGAGGCGCGGGAGGAGGAGCGGCGCAGGCGGGTGCAGCCGGAGCGTCTCCTTCACCACGGCCTTGAGGTAGGCCATGCCGCTGAGATAGTCCTCCTTGACGTCTTGCTGTGCCTGGGGTGTTTTGCTCCTGACCTCGGCCTGGAGTTTGGCCATGAGGCGTGGCTTACGTATGAGCTCCGCCATGGCGAATTCGAGGACGATGTATGAAGTGTCCGTGCCCGCCGCAAACATGTCCTGGTCGAATCGAAATTAGTAAGCAGCCGAAATAATTTTGATTAAGACGACTTATTCGTACGTATTACTATTTTACAATCAGAAAATCAGAGAAGTATTTTCTAATTAGGTTACCATCAAGATGGCCCTGACGTTGTCTCTAGTGAGATTATACTCGTCTTGAAGGGAGAGGATGACATCTATCAAGTCACGGTCCACTTGATCTTGTTGTTCTTGCGACGTTGAGTTGGTTGCGTGGTCGTCTATGATCTTGTCGAGCATGTCGTCCCACCTCTTCTTTAGCCTACTCGCCCCTGCAAGCACCACCCGCCGGAGCAGACCGACCTTGGCCAAGCTGGGGAAGCAGTCCTCCAGGTTGAAACCCGCGAGCGCGGCGGCCTGCCCTGCGATGAGCTCCCGGAAGAGCTCGTTCCGGCCGCCCTCCCGGAAGAACTTCCCGGAAACTGCACGGCACACGACGTCGTTGGTGTAGGCGGCGAGCAGTTCCGACATGTCGACGGTGGCGCGTTGGGCGGCGGCCGCCCGGACCTTGGCAACCACGAGGCGTACCTCTTCCTCGCGGGCGCCCTGTAACGCGCGCACTTTGGTGGCGCTGAGCATGTGCGTGGTGACGAGCTTCCTCGCCTGCCGCCAGTACTCGCCGTAGGGGGCGAGGCCGATGTCGGAGGGGCCGCTGAGGTAGACGTCGGTCACGGTGGTCGAGGGGCGGGAGGCGAAGACCTGGTCCTGCGTGCGGAGGACTGCCTCGGCGGCGCGCGGAGAGGAGACGACGACGTTGGGAACCTCGCCGAGGTGGAGGAGCATGAGGCCGTCAGGGCCGGCGTGCTTCCTGGAGAGCCTAGCGAGGGAGATGTGCGGGTCGCGGCCGATCAGGTGCAGGTGGCCTATGATGGGGAGCTTTGGAGGGGAGGGAGGAAGACGGCGGCGATCGCCGTCGTGCTGCTTGGATTTGCTCGCTGATCGTCTTGACAAGTAGTAGTGGCCTAGTAGGAAGAAGCAGAGTACGAGAGAGAGCAATGCTTCTTGAGAGAACATGAGTTTATCCATGTCCAACTGAGTCATCCTAACATATGAGTGCGGTTACGGAAGAATGGTTGAGGGGGGTTAGTATGTGCAGGCTTTTATAGCTGAGGTTGCAATGTAATTTCGTGGGAACATGAATGCTTGATGCTTACCACGAACTTCCATATGTTTTGTTTCCATTCGCTATAAAATTTGTGTATAACTCGTTCTTTCAGAAATTTCCAAACAAATATCATATCATTTTAAAGCTCAGAAAATTTCAACGCAGGTAGGTATCTTTACCATTTTGGATTGGTGATGGCTCATCCACACCATTTCCGTAAAAAACAAAGGGTGAAATTATATATATCCACATATACCAGGGTCCTTGCTGACGATGATACTTGTGGGCAACCTCGACAATGGAATATATTTTTTTTGCATGAAAACTTCAGGGCTTTTTATTCAACAGCACCACCCGCACAATCAGCAAAAATACTGCTTGTGAGGAAACTAGGAGGAGTACCCATCCAACAACTCGTCGTCTCCAAAGTGCAAGCAAACTTAGCACAGAGGTGAGCCGGAGTATTGGTTGTTCTTATTACATGTTCTATAACAAAAAAAAGAAAACGATGAAGCTAGCCCTTCAATTTCTGCCAGAATTGGCGCAACTACTGAGCGAGAAACCGCGCGCGAGTCCCAGAGGTTCACGACCTCCAAGCAGTCCACTTCTATTACCTCGCGAAAAACCTTGAAGCTTTGCAAAAATGTCCCCATGTCGAAGAGAGAGCGCTTCGGCTGTCATCGGATTAGTTACTCCTGGATAAGGCTTGCACCAAGCTCCAATGAAGCCAGATTGGTCTCTCGCGATCCCACCTGCTCCGCCCTTCAGCTCTTCACTCGAAATACCAGCATCGGTATTGATCTTGACCCAGCCAACCTCAGGAAGCCTCCACCCATGTCCTGGCAGAATCTTGGCATGTTGAACAGGAATATCAAGCAAAACCAAAGACTCCCGCACCGACTTCAAGAAAATAGCAGGATCAAGGCTCCCCTTATCATGTACCAGATTGTTTCTCGATGTCCAAATCACCCACATAACAGTAACAATCTTGGCATGATTAGTCTCGGCAAACATAGGGTCACAGAGAATATCTCTAGACCATGTAATCGGATGCAGCTCAGGGATCTTCAGATGTAACCAATCTATGGCTTCAACCCAAAACTTCTATGCGTGAGAACACCTCATCAAAGCATGCATCATATCTTCATTGGCTGCCAGGCAAACTTTACACCTAGTCAGCGCTGCAATATGTCTATACTGGAGCGAGCTTTCCACTGGTAGGATCCCCTGCAGAACTCGCCACCAAAATACACGAACTTTAGGAACTACTTTTAATTTCCATAATCGAGTACACACTGTTTTTCAGAATCCGAAGTACCTGTAACCGTCCCTTCTGCTAGAGTCATAAACTCGTTATGCATCATGAGAGTACGGTACGCTGATTTCACCGTGTAGACCCCCGTCAGTTCTCGACAATGGAATATAAATCCACATGTACACACGTATGGTTATAATAAATAACAAGTGCCTAAATAAAAATCCTAGAAAATGTGCATCAATGGAAAATAGAATTAAGATGTGGAGGCACCCTCGACCGGCCGTGTGCCCTAGCCCTTTGTCGGCTCCTGCCTTGGGACGTATCTCTCATGCTCCATCCTCCGTGGCTGCGGTGTTGGGCTGTTGGCCCCAACAACACAGCCAACTGAATTGTTAGCCTTTGATAACTATATTTGTGATTTATACACAGAAATGGGAGAAAAAAGAGAAACTGAGCAGCCTTAGTTGTGGGTCTGTGGCTACATTAATTGTTTGGTTACAATGCTTCTCAACTCTCAAGTAGATCGATGTCAATATTTTAAGACAATATGCTGATTCAATCAAGTGACAATATATCCACATGTATATATGGTCCTAGACTGGATCGCGTTCTGTACTAGATCTAGGGTCCTTTCTGCACTTTTGCAGGGCAAGCTTGTAATTTTATCTCTTTAAGAGATCTCTTTATAAAAGTGTAACCGACAGGTTTTGGTAATAAAGCAGCTTCGGGGTCTTTAAGACAACTACGTCCCAGTCTGAGAGGAGATAGACACGCATAGAGTTATCTTAGACCGTTAGACGTACGTAGAGCTGAATGCATGCGGCCATGCGGTTTGGAGTGTTCTGCATGCTGTTCTGCATGCTGTTGAATGTTAGCTGGATCGCATGTAATCACAAATGGAAGTAAACAAAGACTGCAGAATACTAGGACGTACGTACATACATATATGAACCACATTAAACCACGTCGCGCAATGGACAAACGAAGCCACGAAAAGCTTCTACGCCTCTGCTTATATCCACTGGCTGCATCTGGCCAACAATCCATGCATCATTATATCCTCATCCAACCTCGGCGGCGCACGCTGATCACGTTGAGAAATCCGATCCGTTTCCTTGTTCGTGCAGACCAGGACATGTGCGTGCGTGTAGACCTTGCACCTTTCATACGTACGTTTTCAAGTAGTCAAATGTGCGCGAACTGATCCGTTTCCGTGTGATTTGTGTGGTACAGCCTACAAATTTAGTCTTCTCATTTTACTTGTAGTATTTTTTGAGAGGATCAGAAGCAATTACTCTCATCCACAACATCCCAAATAGCTCAGGATTAGATAGGTTAATTTTGAGATATTCTCACAAATTTCTTCCATACTAAGAGCATGTCCAACAGACCCCTAAAAGGCCCAACCCCGTAAAATAACTGCCGATATACGGGGTAGAGCTCTACCCGGCCGTCTAGCAGACCCCGTAAATCAGCCCCGCGTATCGAATTTTTGCAGTTTTGGCTACGGGGCGGCTCTTCGCCCCCTACTTGTGCAGGGTGGGAAGGGGAATAGAGGGCGAAACCTGCATTCTCCCCTCCACTATGCGCGAAGGGTTTCACGGAAACCCAACCGCCGCCGCCGCCCGATCTCCTCCGCCCCGCCCTTCCCGGCAACGACGCGGTCGGATCTCGCTGCCATGGATCCCCCGCAAGCCCCGCCGACCGCCGGCGGTGCACCACCTTCGCCCGCGGTGGGTAATGTCCCCGTCGGAGGTCCGCCAAATGCCGGCGACGTGTTGGCCATGATCTTCGCCGCCATCCCGTTGAAGAGGAAGAGGATCCCGAAGCAACACTTCGACGCCCCTGCGGCGGCCGCAGCTCCGCCGGCTGTGACTCCGCCGGCTGTGACTACTGCAGCTGACAAGAAGGGCAGGGTGAAGACGAAGGCGGTCAGGCCGAGGGGCGCCCCGCCGAGCAGGGTGAAGACGAAGGCGGTCAGCCGCATCGGCCTCGCGCCTCCACCGCCCTCCAAGGCCATGGCCCCTTCTCCCTCCGTTCCGTCCGCGCCGACGCCCGCGCCGCCGCCACCCTTCATGGACGTAGACAAGGTGTTCGATGTTGAGTCCACAACATCGTATATGGACATGCTCAACGATTCCTCGGTGGACTTGGCCGCCGGCATCGATGCGTTCGATGGGGAGGACAATGTCGATGATGAGGAGGAGGAGGGTGAGGGTGACAAAGGGGTCGATGACGAGGTGGTTGAGGTTGATCCAGCTTCCGCCGGTTCTTCCGGGTCGAAGCCACGCACCGCGAACTACACCGAGATTGAAGACACGACCTTGGTCCGTGCTTGGAGTAGGGTGGGCATGGATGCGTGCACCGGAGTGGACCAAGGCGGCAAGCGCTATTGGCAGCGCATCGAGGATCTCTACCACCAGCTGAAGCCTCACACCAAGAGCATGGCCGACAGATCCTACCGCTCCCTTGAAGGCCGGTGGAACATCATCAAACTAGCTTGTTCTCGTTGGAGTGCTGCCATGGACCAAGTGGCCGACAACCCCCCTAGTGGATGCGTGCCGGAGGACTATGTAAGTTTTCCAAGCTTGTTCTTGTTGCTATCCCAACTATGTGTTGATGATGTGCAAACATCACATTAATATTGTTGTTGTGCAGCCCAAGTATGCTCAACTGAGGTACAAAGACATGGCCGGCTCCAAGAACAAGGAATTTCAGTTCCAACATTGCTTTTCCTTGCTTCAACATCTTCCTAAGTGGAAGTTGAGGGACAATGAACCAAAGTGCAAGAAGGAAGCAATGCTCAGCATGGATGATGAAGGGGAGGACATGAGTACGAGAAACAAAGACAAGCCCGAGGGCTGCAAGAAAGCCAAGGAGAGGATGAAGGTAGAAGGCGAAGCAGCTAGCTTCAAGGAGAAGTTGGATCAACTCATGAAGTCCAAGGAGGCATTGACGATGAAGACATTGGAGACCAAGCTCCTCATCACCGAGAAGAAGAAGGAGGTGAAGCTCGCCATGGTGGAAGCAAGGCGGGAAGATGCCAAGGTGAAGGCCGAACTGGAATCGAGGATGATCGCACTCAAAGAAGCCAAGGCGATGAAGGAGCTCTTGGCCGAGGAGAGGGAGATCATGATGATGCGCACCGACAACATGGACGAGGATCAGCTGGCATGGTGGAAGGAGACCAAGACGGATATCATGGCGAGAAAGATGCTCGTGCGTCAAGCTCGTGCCGCAAGTGCTGTTGGTGCGTCGACTCCTCTAGGTGAGTCTCCGGCTGACGAGGGTTAACTCGACAAATGTCCTAGATGAAGGACTTAGGATCGGGGGAAGAGGGCGTCGGATGAACTCGAAGGTGAGGTTAGTCGAAATAAGTGCGTATCGAAAGTAAACTTGGGTGTTCAACCTGGCTTGCTTTCAATCTGCTCTACGCCGTCCCCTCCTGGCCCCTATATATAGGTGGCCAGGTCTCGAGGATCGGGTAGGGTCCGATACAGATTACAATATCGACATACGGTAAGAACTCGTATCTCGACTATCATTACAATTGGGCCTAGCTTAACGGGCCTAAGGGGTACTCAACTAACGGGCTCTATTAACTATACCCTTGTCAGTAGCCCCTGAGATTCTATCAGAATTGCAGATTCGGGTTGAATCTCTAATCTTTAAATCTTCGACTTGATTAACTCTTCCACTTCTTCATATCTTCAAATCTTCGACTTAGTCTTTCGACTTATTTTCATGATAATATTTCGCAAGGGGTTTTGATGAACAAGCCTGACAACTCTGACGGATCAAGAGGTCAGTTAACTGCCGGAACAGATACTTGCCACCTACTTCAAATTCAATCCCCTTGGATTTGAATTCGGGATACTGGTCAAACCCATTCTTTTGCCGCATTTAGGTCTTACAAAGAATGAATCCCAGTGATTCTCAGGGTACCCAGTGCGTCCACCAGGATTTTCTTCGCGTCATAGACACGGATACATACCAGCAGAGCGCATCCATGTGCGTATACCAGGCCACACAGGACGGATCCCGGGGTCTTACCTTCATGATAAATCACGGCATTCGAGTTTCGTTGCGATGACGCAACTCGAGAATCTCATGTCGTAGTCTCTTTTGACTGATAAAATCAAAGAATTTTGAATTTATATTAACTTCTTCCAAATGCCTCCCGATGGGAGTAATCGCTCTATATTTTATCGACTACGTAGTCAAAGTTTGCATGGTAGACTTCCTTCATCTTCATGATTGATTGTCTTATTTTCTATCGGGTGCGCGCTCAGCGCTCCCGATGGGAGTAGCCCCCGGGGCTATGGTTGGATACTTGTAGTCAATCATAGGCTCAAAATTCACTTCTTCCTTCTAGTTTCTCTTGTTTGTAAGCCCCTGAGCCCAAGGCGAGGTTTTTCATATCTTTCGATCACACTCTTCTTCTTTTTTCCCTTTGTTATTATCGTCTGCTATGTGCAGAATTTAACTCCTTTGTGAATATGTTTATGGACCTTGCTATCACGGGGGCCCGATAATATGTGCTTATAAATAAAGCATCTTTGGTAAGGGTAAAAACCCTAATCAGATTCCTTCTCTGCCGCATCGTCTCCTCTTTTCATCTAGGGTTTCTATTCTCCCCAATTTTCCACATGGCTGATGCAGATGGTTCTCGTCTGAACCTTGGCTAGCCGGTGGCGCCGCGGGGTCATGCCCGCCCTCGTGGAAGCAAGAACAAAACAACTCCGGCCGCTGCAGGATCGTCGTCGGCCGCTCCGGTGAAACGTCATCCCAGCCGCCCACCTGGTAGCAAGAATAAACCAAAGGCGACTGGCGCTGCCCCGGGTCCAAGCGCTCCTCCTCCTGCTGCTCCTTCTGCTTCTCCAAGAATATTCTCTTTCTTCTGCGTCGCCATGGCGCAGTGCCGCGAGATTTAGTGCTTGCCGCTGAATTTCACCAAGTTCATGGATGGGCGAGAACTGCGAGAAGCGGTTCTTCGCGAACAATCTGGTGGAGGAACTCCATACGAAGTGGAGGTTTGGTACGATGGCGACAGCGAGCAATACTTCAAGGGTGGCTGGTCGCAGTTTGCAGAAGAGCACGACCTCCACCAAGGCTTCTTCATGACTTTCGACTACCACATCGGCACGTCAAAGTTCGATGTGAAGATCTATGACGGCACCCAGTGCCAGAAGGAATATGAAGACGAAGTTCACTTTCATTAGGATCTGCTTTTATGTAATATCTTATTCTAGTGTCCTTGCTGCCGTACTATCTGTAATGAATACTCGTACTTTGCTTTGATGCTCTTAATAGTACCATGAGAACAAATCGTTGTTCTGAGGTATGCTTTATATATATCGGGTTCTTTGTGAACCAATTATTTTGAAGAATATCGGGTTGTCTGCACAACCTAGTAGTGTAAAAGATCTTCATATCGTGATAAAATTTTCTTTCGTATGACCCGAGGGTTGAAGCCCCCGAGCGGAGAAGTAGAAATAATTGTACAATTTTGTCGAGTTCAACCCAAGGAACCTGACCTATGGCCTCATGTTCTGGGTTCAGAAGGCTAACTCGAGTTTACTGATACCACTAGATTTATTCTACGCATAAAAACATCGTAGCTGCTCCGCATTCCACGGGTTGCTCTCGTCTTTTCCTGTCTTCTTGTCTTGTAGTCGATAAGCTCCTCCTGGTATCACTTCTGCGGCAATGTAAGGTCCCACCCAAGGGGACTCTAATTTGCCGTGGCTGTCTTGCCTGAGTCGCAAAACTAGATCTCCCACCACAAAGGATCGTGGACGAACTCGACTACTATGGTAGTTCCGCAGGCTCTGTTGATACTGCGTGGCTCTTTCTAATGCTTTATCTCTTGCTTCATCTAGTGCATCGACATCGTCTTGCAATGCTTCTGTTGATGTTGCTTCGTCGTATGCCGTCACTCTTGGAGCTTCGTGTGTAACTTCGACTGAAAGCACGGCTTCTGCGCCATGGACCAGGAAGAAAGGAGTTTCTTGAGTTGCTGCGTTAGGCGTGGTTCTTAAGCTCCAAAGAACGGAGGGCAATTCATCTATCTAAGCGCTCTTGGCTTTCTCGAGAGGTGCTAAGAGCCTCTTTTTTATCCCACTGCATATCAGGCCATTAGCTTTTTCGACTTGCCCATTTGTCTTCGGGTGTGCCACAGATGCAAATTTGAGCTTGATTCCTAATCCTTTGCAGTAACTCTTGAATTCCTTCGAAGTGTAGTTTGCCCCGTTGTGCGTGATGATGCTATATGGTACACCGAAACGGAACACTATTGACTTGATGAAGTTGATTGCTGCTGTCGAATCTTGAGTTGTTACCGGAGCCGCTTCCACCCACTTGGTAAATTTATCGACTGCCACTAGCATGTAAACATGTCCTCCTGGCCAAGATTTGTGCAACTTTCCCACCATGTCGAGGCCCCATTGTGCAAAGGACCAGGACAATGGTATTGGTTGTAGCTCTGCTGCTGGCGCATGCGGTCGAGATGCGAATCTTTGACATGCTTCACACTTCCGGACTATATCTTTCGCGTCTTCGATGGCTGTTAGCCAATAAAATCCTGCTCGGAACGCTTTTGCCGCTATTGCGCTGCTGCTAGCATGATGGCCGCACACTCCGTCGTGTATATCTTTTAGTATTACTTGTCCTTCCTGAGGCATTACACAACGCTGCAAAATGCCGGTAATACTCTTCTTGTATAATTTCCTCTGCAACACGACAAACGCTTTCGATCGTCGAGTTATCCTCTTGGCTTCCACTGCATCTTCTGGTAATTGTTTATTTACCATGTATGCGAGATATGGCTGCATCCATGTTTCTTCTATCATCATGACTTCCTCGGGTTCCGGCGTACCCCCCGAGCCTGCTGCAGTAGTCGAACTTTTGACACTTTTTATTGACCTTTCCACTATTTCCTCCGAGAATACTCCAGATGGTATGGGTAAACACTGTGACCCGATATTTGCTAAGTTGTCGGCTTCTTCATTGCTGTTTCTGCTGATGTGCGAGACTTCGCATCCATCGAATGTTCCTTCGAGATAGTGATATAAGTTCTTGTAGGCCATCATGTTGTCATTGATTGTGTCGCACCTATTCATAACTTGCTGGACAACAAGGTTCGAATCTCCAAATATTTTTAGGCGAGTTGCTCCACATGCTTTAGCCATCTTCATTCCATGCAACAAAGCCTCATATTTTGCTTCATTATTAGAAGCCTGCGAAAAACTCATCCTTAAAACATACTTCAATTTGTCGCCATGCGGCGATATCAAGACTACTCCTGCGCCTGCGCCTTGGACTCTCTTAGAACCATCAAAGTACATTGTCCAAACACTTGATAAGTCTGGCGGTCCCGTGCTCGGCAGCTCCAGCCACTCTGCTGTAAAATCTGGCAAGACTTGCGATTTGATCGCCTTCCTTTTTTCGTACGTGATGTCCATGGGAGATAACTCGATTCCCCACAAAGAGACACGTCCTGTTGCCGAAGGATTGTTCAATATGTTTGATAGTGGTGCTTCATTGACCACTATAATTGGGTGCACCGCAAAGTATTGTCGCAATTTTCGTGCTATTGTAAAAACACTATATGCAAGCTTTTGATAATGCGGGTACCTCTGTTTTGTCGGAGATAATACTTCACTGATGAAATATACCGGCCTCTGGACGCCATGGGCTTTGCCTTCTTCACTTCTTTCGACTACTAGTACTGTACTCACCACCTGATGGGTTGCAGCGATGTAAAGTAGTAGCGGCTCCTTTTCTTTTGGTGCGACCAGCACTGGCGGTGTGGAAAGCACTTTTTTCAACTGCGCAAAAGCTGCGTCTGCTTCTGCTGTCCATTCGAACTTATCATCTGACTTTTTCATAAGTGCATAGAACGGGAGCGCCTTTTTTCCCAATCAAGCAACAAAACGACTTAGTGCCGCGACGCGTCCTGCGAGCTTCTGTACGTCGTGTAGTTTTGTGGGTCTCCCCATTGTTAAAATTGCTTGTATCTTCTCCGGGTTCGCCTCTATTCCCCGTGCTGACACCAAGAACCCTAGTAGTTGCCCTACTGATACGCCGAAGAAACACTTTGTCGGGTTAAGCTTAAGTTTGTACCTGCTCGGGTTGTCGAAGGTTTCTGCCAAGTCGCTGATAAGGGATTCCTCCTCTCTTGTAGTGATGACTACATCGTCAATGTAGACTTGGATGTTGCGTCCTATTTGGCTTCCGAGGCAATTTTGCATCATCCGTTGATAAGTTGCTCCTGCATTTTTTAGGCCGAATGGCATTACTTGATAGCAAAACACCCCATATGGTGTGATAAAGGCTGTCTTTTCTTCGTCTTGTTTTTTCAACTTGATCTGGTTGTAACCAGAATATGCGTCCAAAAAGGAAAGCCTTGCGCATTTTGCTGTCGAATCAATTATCTGATCGATGTGGGGTAGAGGGAAGGGATCCTTTGGACAATGCTTATTGAGAGATGTGTAGTCGACACATACTCTTTGTACGTCTGTGTTTTTCTTGGGTACGATGACTGGATTGGATATCCAACTCGAAGTTTTTATTTCTCTGATAAATCCAGCTTTTTCTAGCCTATGCAATTCTGATGCTATCGCCTTCCTTTTGGGTTCATCAAATCTTCGCAATGGTTGCTTGACTGGATTTGCTTTAGGATCCACATTTAGTGCGTGCTCGACGAGTTCCCTGGGGACCCCTGGCATGTCTGAAGGACACCAGGCGAAGATTTCCCAGCGCTCACGGAGGAACTCAACGAGCGCGCTTTCCTATGCGGGATCCAGGTTTACCGCGATCGATGTCATCTTGTTTGGGTCCGTGGGGTGGACCTGAATTTTCTTCGAGTCCTGAGTTGTGTCGAAAGCCTGATCTGGCAGGGATCGTCCAACGTCGGGTAGCACATTATGATCAGTTTCTCCTTTTAGCCTCTCGTATTCTGCTGTCATGCCGCAGGTTTGCGCCATTCTATTGAATTCTCTGTCGCAAGTGTTGGCTATTTCGAAGCTCCCTTGCACTATGATCGTTCCTTTGGGTCCTGGGATTTTTAGCGTAAGATACGCGTAATGAGGTACTGCCATAAACTTTGCAAATGCTGGGCGCCCTAGGATTGCGTGGTACTGTGATGGCCAGTCCATAACTTCAAATTCTAGCTTCTCTCTGCAATAATTGCTGCTACTGCCGAAGCAGACGTCGAGTTCTATTCTTCCCAAAGGGTAATTTGCGGCTCCTGGTACTATTCCATGGAAGGAGCAATCTGTTGGCTTCAGACTCGACAATGAGATACACATTGCTTTTAGGGTTCTAGCATATATTAGGTTTATGCCACTCCCTGCATCCATGAATACTCTCCCAATTTCATACCCTCCTATTTGCGCTTTTAAAACCATTGGCGAGTGGCCCGGCCTAGGAACTTTTCTTGGGTGATCTGCTCTACTGAACTTAACTAGTTGATCTGACCACCGCAAATATTCTGTGGTGGCTGGTGGTGATGATATTGCTAGGTTTATTTGCCTGGATATGCTCTTTCGCTCTTTCTTCGACTTAGGCACCGGTTGAATCATTGCTGATATGTAAACTTTTGATTCTAGGTGCCTTGCTAGCCTTTGCACTTGGTATCCTTGACTTGTTAGCTTCTCTCGTTGCCATCCTCCTTGGCTTGAACCCATGGCGCTTTGTAGTCTCAGGAAAGTTCTACAATCCTTCATCTGATGATTTGAAACTCTTTTTCCATCGAGATATGCATAATGGATTCGACAAGGCCCGTATAGCATGTCTTCGGCCGAAGGGCCGGAGTATCTTGATTTTTCTGCTGCCTTTGTCTGAAACCTCCTGCCTTCGTCTTCTTCCTCTTCCCTTGCTCCGTAACCCGCAGCTACCTGGTTTCGCCTTCCTTGATTATCCCTGATGCGGTGTCGTCTCCTCTGTCTACTCGTTCTGTCGACTTCTGGTGATCGTCCTCTTTTGTTATTACTAGGAAAATGCCCGTGCGCTGCCACGGGTGTTAAATTTGTGTCAGCGACATTTTCTCAGAAACCCTTAGGTTAGATATTAGCAAGTAATATGCAGACTCCAAGACCATATATAAAACAGAACAAGCTGACCTGAGCAGCATATCACAATAATATTGCTCTTTTCTTGTTACCCTGTATAGAACTGAAATCCAATCGAAACTGAAACTGAAAGAGGAGCTGCAATAGAACTGGGGCCGTCCAATTCCTATAACAACGATGGATAATAACTGAATTTTTAAATAGAAAAGGTAGTTTGACATTGATATGAAAAAATTATAGATTTACATGATCTTCTACATAATGAAAAACTAATGTGCAGTACACTTCTTTCAAGATTCATTTCATACTCACATTATTGTGCTGGTGCATCTGCTCATCCTAATGACATAGGCAGCTGACCTGTTCCATGAAGAGACTCTTCCAAGAAACATGTAATAACATCAATCAAATGCAGGAGGTTTATTTGAATTATCTTTTCTGCAAGACTGTACTTGAAATACGCAATTAGTTACTTTGAGCACCAAAAAATAGGCAGTGACTAATTCTAATCCAAGGACCACTGAAAGGGTACTACAAATATCAGAGAAGGTACAAGAAGAAACTAAATTTTGCCTCGCAAAATGACCGAATTTGATTTTCACTCCCAAAACAACATCAAGATGGATGCTTCCCATGATTTACAAGCTAAATACGGTAATAACAAACTTTGCGTATGTGAAAATAAACTCCCAGAGGAGATTATTGTAGTGAGATATTGATGTGGAGCCAGAAAAAAGATATTAAGTGCTACTACACGAGGGGAGAAGCAACACACAATCACCACCCATTTAGCAGTAAATATGTACTATTCATTCTGAAATCTAAAGTAAAGGCCAATATAAAACCTGCATACTTCACGGGGAGAACTAATCCAAACAAAGTTGCTTATAGTCCTTTCCCATTCATTTTTGTATGTATTAAGAAACTTACAGAATGATAAGCATATGATGGTTTCCCTTGCAGGTCATAGTGATTTTCCATGATGGAGAATTCCATTGGACTCTTGTCGTCTATTTCAAAATAATTACCCAATGCAGCCTTGTATAGCTGCAAACCACCAAAAGAATATCTCTCTGAATAAGTAAGCAATTGACACGGTAAACTAAATGGCAATTTTTTACATCTGATTACTCATAAGAATAAGCAAAAATTTCCATAGTTTAAACAAAAAACATATTCCCAGTTTTCATACCTTGGAAAGTGTCAGTTAGTAGCCCAGTACCAGAAAGGTAGAAGGTGTAATACCTATTGGACTTCGGAACGCCAGCTCTTGTCCTGCAGTAATCTCAACTGTGGGAAAATGATCAATTTAGCAAGGAAATTCGCATTGCTTATACTTCTTAATACATAAGATCTCCTTGCACTGATAAAATATCCATATACATTCTCCTCTGATATTCTTTCTCCACTTCTTGTACAATAAGGTATCGTTCCATCTCCCTCTCTGTCTCTTCCCACCCTTCGCCTCCCTAGAACCACATAAATTTTAATGGCACAATTCAGCTTATGATACTGACATATACCAAAGCAAAAGCACAAAAGTAACATAACTTACAAAGATGAACTCAGCTCTCTCTGGTCCGTGGAGCAGCAACAAGGGTCTATCAACATGTCAAACTCTCGCAAGGAGGGGCGACGTCCAGTTGCTGCACTTGGCGGAATCCATCTACTACTCTAGCAGGCCGTAGAACACGAAGAAGAGGATTGATGATTCATTTTCCTTCTTCCATCTACACACTTGAGCATGCAACGATTGAACATTTGGATATGATGCACCCTTAATGAACTTACCAAGAAGGTGAACACTATTGGATAGTACTAATAAAATTAGGATTTACTAAAAGAATTTTTCCTAGCAAATACCAGCTACCAGCTATAAAAAAATACAAATAAGGTCAGTTAGGTGGTAGTACAGTCCAGCTATAAAATGAATTCATGTTATGTTAAAAAAATGCTTACCTCCTTTATGACTGATGCAGGAGGCTGTGCTACTCTCCATACTGACTTTACCAATGATAACGTTGATAGCCTCTGTGGCGCCCTCCTCGAAACTGATAAGAAATGAACGGCGACTGTGAAATTTTGCAAGTTTCTGTCTCTCGTTCTCTATGCTGGTTGATATATGCTAACCATTTTCTCATTCCTGTATGTTGTAAAACAGTCGCCCAACCATTTGAGATGTGGTGTTATCATTCCAGGCAATTAGCTAATTACATATAGTAGGTCTTGTGATAGCAGGAAGGAAATGAATGCTAGCAAATGCCCATCTTAATTCTTCCAATCTCTTGATGTGTTAGGGCTAGCTAAATGAAGGAACTTTCCACCTGATGTGATACAACAGCAGTCCTTCACCATTTAGCATGTGGATCACATTAATACTGATCGCAGAACAACTGGGTCATGTATCATAATCCAATGGTAGAAAATTTTGCTAATGAAGAACATAACTCTTTCAATTAGCAATAAGGTTGGTTATCTAATACAAACTAACCTGGCTTGAGAGCATCGGCATACTTGCTTGGATGCAGATAGAGTGCTACACCTGAAGCACACCAAAAAATACACATATATCTTGTGCATAGCCAGAATTTGATTCCAAACAACTGAACCGTAAACTTCCTGATTATGGCAAAACTTGATACATCAGCTAGTTAGCAATTTGTCAAACACCTTGAGTGCATTACCTTAGAGGCTTACACCAAGAGATAGGAGCAGGCAGAGGAGTAGAGAACGATTGAACGGGGAGAGAAAAGGGCCAGGGCATCATATTGGAATGAGAGTACCATAGCTCGTGGTCGATCATGACTCATCGAACTTCATGTCTTCCAAGTGGGGAAGGAGCAGGGACGGCACAATTGCGGCAGCTCTGGTGCACGAGGAACTCACTCATATCCGCGTTTCCCCGCCGCTGCCGCCGTTACCTGCCACCGGTGGTGCCATCCTCCTAATTGCTTCCCTCCTCATATGAACTTGCTGCCCCACCCAAGTTCGTTGATCACCATTGACGCCCCGCGCCTCCGCAACTTGTCGTCCACTCAGCGACTCTCGGCGACCCAGGGCGTGCATGGTAGGCCCTGAGTAGAGCTGAGACGGCGGCAAGCTTGTCAGCCTCGACGAGCACAAGAGCGATGCCGGAGGGAGTGATGTTGAAGGCGACGGCGCGGGCGATGCCGTGGTTGGTGCCGGTGATGAAGGGCCAGGGCCATTAGCGACGGCGCATGATCTGTGGAATCGGCAAAGTAATTAGCGGAGATATTTGAGCAGATTAGCGTTGGGCCTTCGGCGGGCCCGTGTGTCATCGTTGCGTGATTAGTCCTAAGAGGACGGTTTGACGAAGCGAAATGACGTATCGGTGGCCTTGTTCTTCCTATTTGTTGTTGGCTTCTTCGATTAGTTCAGCCACTGTTGTTGGTCTTGTTCTTCCTATTTCTTCTACGAAATCTGAGCGACGAAGGTCGGTCGAAAAAGCGTCTATTGCTCGTTCGTCGGAAACGTCTTCTGCTGAGTTTTTGATTACACTCCATCATTGTATATAAGAACGTAGAGTTTCGTCTTTCCTTTGCACGCATGCTTTGACCTCCTCCAGTAACGCTGGACGCTTGTATGTCGAACGGAAATTTCTTGCAAATTGGCTTTCGAGTTCTCCTCAGCTTTCAATGGATTCATTGGGTAGGGTATTCAACCAGGGCCGTGTTGCGCCGGTGAGGTGTAGTTGTAAACTTTGCATTGCCGTTGCTTTTGTTCCCCCTAATATCTGTACTGCCTGCAAATAGTCCGACAACCATAAGGTAGGTTCTTGCGACCCGTCATATTTTTGCTGGTCGTGTGGTAAGTTGAATCCTTTAGGTACCCGCGTTTTGCGAACCCTTCGGGTAAAGCATAACGCGCCCATCTCTTTGTCGTCGTCTTCATAATTTTCTTCCTTCCAAGCGTGGCGCGATTTATTTACTTGAGCCTGCGCTATTATATTTCTCGCGTCTTCCTTCCTCTTTTGTCGCCTTTCTTCTTCTGATGACTCGCTATGCTCATTTTGTGTGGAATTGTATTTATATTTCTCCTTTTGCTTTTCCTTGTAGCTTGTCGACTTCGTCTCTGGTCCTTTTCCCCTGATCTTGTTCTCTACTATCCCGAGGCTTCGTATTGCGGCTTGGTGTATATCTTCTCGCGGATCTCCGGGTTCTGGCCTCGTGGTTAGTAAGTATGCCTGTCCTGCTTCTGGTATTTCTTGTACGAAGTCTTCTTCCTCCTCTTCTAGCTGTGGAGTAAGGCTCCTTGAGTACCTTTCCTCTCTGCTGCGCGTTGTTGTTTCTCTGTTGTGCTTTGGGTCTCCGCGCCTTTCTCTGCTATATTCTGAATCTTTGCTATAATCATCCCGATACTCTTCCTTCGACATATTGTCTTGGAAAAGCATGTCTCTTTCCTCCCTTAGTTTCTTCCTATGTTGATATAATGCATACTGATACCCCATCAGAACTTCTCTTCTCGATCCTTCGAGTACTTCTGTACCATGATTGATAGCTGACGTGATCATCCTCCTTTCTCCCGCTGAGACGTGAACTTTCTCCTTCTCTCTTTTGTTGTGTTCTTTTACTTTGTCGACTTGCCTGTCGACCCTTTTGCTTCCTTCATTGTTGTTTTCTTCTTCTGCCTCAGTGATAATGACGCATAGCTGGTGTACTTTTTTGGAGATGCCATTGCTCTCAGCGGTGAAGTCCCTTGCGCTGTTATGCGTTTTACACGCTCTTTCTTCTAAGTTGAATTTTTCTCGAATTCTGTCGCCTTCTGCGATTGGTGATTTTCCTAAGCTGACCGGCGAGTTTACCTCGCTGGAAGAGTCTTCTGATGATTCCAACATCACTTCTATTTCAGGCTTACTCGCCGACGGATCTGGTTTCATCGGATCCGAGAGGCGGGATGAACCCGATGGGCCGATGAGGATGCTCAAACTTCTGATTGTTAACTCCATCTCTTGATTTTCGTCGAGTTCTGCACTGCTGTTGGCTAAAAGCAAAAAAAAGCCGTCAAATTCATGATTCCAACGCCCAGAGTCCCCACGGTCGGCGCCAATTGATGAGGGTTAACTCGACAAATGTCCTAGATGAAGGACTTAGGATCGGGGGAAGAGGGCGTCGGATGAACTCGAAGGTGAGGTTAGTCGAAATAAGTGCGTATCGAAAGTAAACTTGGGTGTTCAACCTGGCTTGCTTTCAATCTGCTCTACGCCGTCCCCTCCTGGCCCCTATATATAGGTGGCCAGGTCTCGAGGATCGGGTAGGGTCCGATACAGATTACAATATCGACATACGGTAAGAACTCGTATCTCGACTATCATTATAATTGGGCCTAGCTTAACGGGCCTAAGGGGTACTCAACTAACAGGCTCTATTAACTATACCCTTGTCACCGGCGAGTGGTGGTGGTGCAGGCGATGGACTCGTTGATGGTTGATCGCATTGATGGTATTGGTGATGTAAAAACTATGAATTATGCATCACATGTTTTGGATGTGCTATGTTTGATCACAAGTAGTTGTCTGAAATTTCTGAAATTGTTGTCTAAAACCCTGTTTTGAGGGGTTGGAAACTCGTCCGAGCTAGCAGACCCCGTATTCCCACCCTGTAATTCTGTTTTACGGGGTGGGGATACGGGGTCTGCTAGCTCGGACGAGTTTTCGGCCGGTGGAAAGTGAATACAGGGCCCTCTACTCGCGTTTTAAGGGGCAAAAAAGTAGGGGGTCTGTTAGACATGCTCTAATACTACTAGTACATAGAAAGCACGTTGACAACTAAAATTGAAGAGTGCATCCTTTTTAAAGTCGTTAAATATATTACGAAATATGCGTCTAATTATGTGAAAGATAGCAAATGCTCCAAGTCCAGTAAAACATGCATGTACATATATGTGAAAGATAGGATTGTAATACTCCCTTCGTTTCATTGTTATAAGACCTTATAGATATTTGTGAAAATGCATATATTAGACATGTTTCAGTGTGTATGTTCATCTATTTTTATCGTTATCATATCAAATATCTAAAAAGATTTTATAATAATGAATGAAGGGAGTAGCAAAAAGCACACGTCATGAACTCCTGGAGAAAGCTAATTCAGATTATACACAACATAATTTTTTTGTGGATGACTCAACATCAGTTTGAGTTCTTATTGTTAAACCATGTATTTGACCTTATATGCCATAGTGTAGTACACTACGGTATATGGTCCTTTCTTCCTGTACAAGCCACGGTGGGGGCGGTTCCCACCTATATAAACACGTACCCGATAGCCCGGAGGGCACTCTCGTTTCCGCCAAACCCTAAACATCAATATGGTATCAGAGTCATCCTTCTCCCTGACCTAGCCGCCGCCCATGAAAATCCTAAAACATCTACAGCCGCCGCCGCCATAGCCGCCGCCGCCGCCACAACCAAGAGCCGCCGCGACCAAGAACGCCGCCGCCACAAAGATCCTAGCAAGAACCCTGCGCTGTCGCTACCAAGATAGCCGCTGCTACCACAAAACACCCACAATCAAAACCCTAGCAAAACCCTGCCGCCGCCACGAACAAGATCGCCGCCGCCACAAACAACCACAACCAAAAACCCTAGAAAAGAAAACCTTGTCGCCATCGCATCCTAGATCGCCGCCGCCACAAAAGAATCACAACCAAAAACACCAAAACCCTACCCACTCGTGCCATGGCATCCTCGTCCTCTTCGTCGTCAACGTCCCTGGTTGCCATGCTGGGCACACCTCCCTCGATGAAGCTGACGCAGGGGAATTTTCTCATGTGGAAGACTCTTGTCTTCCCTCCTCTCCGGTCAGCCCAGGTGTTCGATCTTCTTGACGGCACCGAAGTCATACCGGAGAAAACGCTGGAGATTGAAGATGCTGAGAAGAAGAAGTCCACGGTCCCGAATCCAGCCTACACGGCTTGGGTTTCACGGGATCAAACGGTGCTGGGGTGGGTTCTCCAAACCCTCTCACCGGAAGTCACTGCTCACGTCGTTGGCCTTGAGATGTCAGCAGCTGTGTGGGCCGTCATCATCAACATGTTCTCCTCGGCATCGAGGACAAGGATCAATCGCCTTCGAGGTTTTCTCAACAACACAAAGAAAAATTCATTAACTACTGATCAATTCTTTGCTAAGATGAAAGGGTATGCCTCCGAGCTTGCGGCTGCTGGCAAGCCGATTGAAGAAGACGAGATGATTGGCTACATCGTCAATGGACTCGACAAGACCTACACCTCCCTCGTGTCATCGATTGAGAACCCGGCTACCACAATAACACTTGATGATTTTTTGGCATGGTTTCTTCTCATGACATGCGCCAGGAGATGCTCAAGGATCCAAGCCAAGACGAGGTGTTCCACTCCTCGGCCAACCCTGCTCGTCGTGGCCCTGAAGACAACCGTCCTCGTGGTGGTGACCACAGTGATCGCGGTGATCGCTACAATGGAGATCGTGGCCTTCACTACGATGATCGCGGACCACGCTACGACCGTGGTCAGCGCTCTGATGATCGAGGCCCACGCTATGAAGGACGCCGCCGTGATGATGGCTGGCGTCGTGATGATGGAGCTCGCTACCGTGGGGATCGCCATGATGGGGGCACCCAAGGACACCGCCGTGATGATGGAAGGCGGCGTGATTATCGTTGTGATGACAGGCAGGGCCGTCGTCGCCAGGGACGAGTGCCTACTCCCTTTGTGGATGTGACCTGCCAGATATGCAAGAAGTATGGTCACCCTGCCAGTGACTGTTGGTGGCATTATCAAGATGACGAGTCTGATGATGATGGAGATCGAGAAGACAAGAATGCCAATGTGGTATCATATGGTGTTGACACCAATTGGTATGCTGATACAGGAGCCACACATCACATCACTAGTGAGCTGAATAAGCTTACTACTCATGACAAGTATCGTGGCCGTGACTGCGTCCACACTGCTGCAGGAACTGGTATGTCCATTAATCATGTTGGTCATTCAATATTATGCACCCCAGATAGTTCAATACAACTCAAAAATATTCTTCATGTTCCACATGCATCCAAAAGCCTTCTTTCTGTTCATAAACTCGCATGTGATAATGATGTCTTTCTCGAATTTCACCCAAAGTTCTTTTTGATAAAGGATCTGGAGACAAGGCGAATTCTGTTTGAAGGACCATGTCAAGATGGTCTCTATCCACTAGTGTCATCCTCTACTGGAACATCCAAGCAAGCCTTTCTCACAATAAAGCATTCGTCTTCGACGTGGCATCGCCGTTTAGGACATGCATCTTCATTTGTAGTTCAGCAGATTCTTAGGAAAAATAAACTCTCTTATTTGCCCGAAATAAATCCTTATGTTTGTGATTCTTGCCAACTTGCAAAGAGCCACCAACTACCCTATCCTGTCTCTACAAGTGTTTCCACTGTTCCTTTGGAGCAAGTGTTTTCTGATGTATGGGGTCCAGCACCCACTTCTGTTGGTAAGCATTCATATTATGTAAGCTTCATTGATGATTTTAGTAAATTTACCTGGATTTATTTCCTCAAGAAGCATTCTGATGTTTATCAGGTCTTTCTTAATTTTCAAGCTCTTGTTGAACGCAAGTTTAATAAGAAAATCATCACCATGCAAACTGACTGGGGAAGTGAATATGAAAAACTCCATGGTTTCTTTCAAAAGGCTGGCATTACACATCATGTGTCGTGCCCTCATGCTCATCAAGAAAATGGGTCTGCTGAACGCAAACATCGTCACATAGTTGAAGTTGGTCTTTCCTTGCTAGCTAATGCATCTATGCCTCTAAAATTTTGGGATGAAGCTTTTCTCACTGACGAGGGTTAACTCGACAAATGTCCTAGATGAATGACTTAGGATCGGGGAGATAGGGTGTCGGATGAACTCAAAGCTAGAATCAGTCAAACAATGTGTGTATCGAAAGTAAACGTGGGTGTAAACCTGGATTGCATTCAATATGTCCCTCACCGTCCTCTCCTGGCCCCTATATATAGGTGGCCAGGTCTCAAGGATCGAGAGGGATCCGATACAGATTACAATATCGACATACGACATGAACTCGTATTTCAACTAGCGTTATAATTGGGCCTAGCTTAACGGGCCTCAGGGGTTCCCAACTGACGGGCCCTACTATCTATAGCCTTGTCAGTAGCCCCCGAGATTCTACCAGAATTGCAGATTCGGGTTGAATCTCAGATCTTCAAATCTTCGACTTGATCAACATTTGACTTCTTCATATCTTCAAATCTTCGACTTGGTCTTTCGACTTATCTCTTTACTATAATGTCTCGCAAGGGGTTTTAATGAACAAGCCTGACAACTCTGACGGATCAAGAGGCCAGTTAACTGTCGGAACAGATACTTGTCACCTACTTCAATTTCAATCCCCTTGGACTTGAATTTAGGAAACCGGTCAAACCCATTCTTTTGCCGCATTTAGGACTTACAAAGAATAAATCCCAGTGGTTCTCAGGGTACCCAGTGCGTCCACCAGGATTTTCTTCACGTCGTAGACACGGATAAATACCAGCAGAGCGCATCCAAGTGCGTATACCAGGCCACACAGGACGGATCCCGGGGTCTTACCTTCGTGATATGTTTCAACCACGGCATTCAAGTTTTGTCGCGATGACGCAACTCGAGAATCATATATCGCAGCCTTGTTTGACTGTTTCAATACACAAAATATTCAGGTTATTCAACCTTTTGATAAAAATTCCCTCCCGATGGGAGTAATGATGCTTCCCAAATCTTCTTTCGTCTTGTTTGCTCCATTATTCATAAAAAACATCGTCGGGTGCGCGCCCAGCGCTCCCGATGGGAGTAGCCCCCGAGGCTATAGTCGAAAAATCTTATTTCGAGTATAGGCTCAAAGAATGAGTTTTTCTTCATTGATCTCTCTGTATCTCGTACGTCAATTTTTCGTCGACTTCCTTGGTCATCATCAATACTCAGATATTTCACATCAGACTTTTTTTTTGAATGTTCTCCCTACTAGTGTCCACCACTGTCATAGTCTTTATTTCCCGTTACTTGAATCCTCGTGACGTCATTAATATAATTAATCTGTTCATAATTTTGACTTAACGCTGACCGTTATCCGTGGGTAGCGCGGTAATTTTGCAATTTCTCTGCCCGTTAGTGGGCTGCCGTTTACGCTCCTTGCGCCACGACTCAGCCCACGTTCCTTCATCAAGAAGCTATATAAGGGGGAGAGTGGGGAATTTTACTATTTACCATCTCCTTGCTTCTGCCGCCGCCACCATTGCTGCAGACCTTGCGCCCCTCTAAGCTCCTGCATAGCCCCCGTGCGCAACCCGTAGATGCGCGTTAAGACTCTTGCGCAGAAGAACAAGATGGGCAAGAGCAACATTGCTAATTCATCGACCAGCTGGGTTCCTTCTGATTTTGAGCATAAGTATCTGGACAAGGCCCAGGCTGACGGTCTCGTCTCTACCGACGATCAGGTCATATTTTCTAGCACTGAGCGCATCCCCAAGCCCCCGAGCGGTTTCCGGGTGATGTTTCTTGCCTTTCTCTTACGCGGTCTCTCTCTCCCTGCCCACGAGTTCCTTCGTGGGCTTCTCTTCATGTACGGTGTACAACTTCACCAGCTCACACCAAACTCAATTCTTCACATTGCTTGTTTTATTACCCTTCTTTTATCTTATCATTGTTTTACTTATAACTCTCGACTTGTTTTCCTTTCAGGACCACAAATCCCTCGTTTCTCGCCCTCCTCTTTCTATCGACTTGGACAGAGTACTTTACCTTTTGCTTCTTTTTCAGTGATGATGAGGACCCAAAGAAATTTGTTGCTCCTGCCCCTGTTACCGATGCTCCTGTTGTTGATGAACCACCTTCACAAGAGGCAGCTGTGGTGCCTAAATCACCAGAGGCTGCTGCCAAGAAGGCTGGTTCTCGCGCTTCCGAACGCCTGAAAAAAGCGTCCGTTGCGAGTACTTCTTTCGATGTTCCACGGCCAGTTATTCCCACTGACGATGTAAGTACTATATATTTCTATTGTTTATTAGCTTTGAGCTACTCTTCTCATGCCCTGCCTTGGACAAACTTTGCTGAAAAAGTTCGTCTCCTTGGGCAATGAATGTGTCGAATTTTTGAAAGCGGCGAGGTCTTCTCATGGTAAGTTTTTTGCTATCCTGCGTCTTTTATGTACCTACCTTTGTGCTTCTATGACTCTTTTATTGAGTTTTCTTTCCTCTTCTTGTGCTGCAGATGATTTGGCGGCAGCTAATGCTCGCATTTCATCTTTGGAAGCTGAACTCGAAGCTTCCAGAAAAGCTTTTGATGCCGCCACTGCTGCAAAAACCACTGCCGAGAAGTCCAATAAGTCAGCATTAGCTAGGGTAAAGAAAGCAGAGAAGGCCCTTGCTGATGCTAATAAGGAGCGTATCCAGCGGGATCAGGCTGTGACTGAACGCCTAAATAAAATTTCGGCTCTTGCTAGAGGTAAATACCATGCTTTGCCCTTCTTTGTTGAGTTGAGAGAATTTTTATACTTGCTGATTTGTGCTTTTTTCTGTCTTTGCCTCCTTGGCTGTTTGTAGAACATACTAGGGTGTCTTCGGAATCTTTGCAGCCGGACGATGATCCTCTGATGGCCGCAGTGAACTTGCTGGAGTCGAATTGGATATCTATCCAAGAGATATTTGAGCTGGTTAACCACGTGCTGACGCGGATCTTCGTCGGGTTGTGGCCTAAGCAGAAAGCGGACATGCCAGCTGATGATCTGAAGAAGCTTGCCAAGGTTTTCGACACCCCCGAAGATCTCATCCTGCTGATGAAGAGCCGCTCCGTGAAGCAAGGTGCGGAAGGGGCCATCGCGCTTACCTATGCGCATGGCGAGGAGGTCAACTGGGAGAAGGTGAGCTCTTCCCGCGGTCGACCTCTTTCGGAGCTACGGAGTTTCTTCAAGAAGGCGGAGAAGTACGCGCCAGGCACCGTGTCTATTGTTTCTCCTTCAGCGGCTTCGACGACCTCTTCTACGCCAGTTTCTTCGACTCCGATGACAAGTGCGTCGATGCCTCCTCCCAACACTGGGGCTACTTCTTCCACGCCTACTGCTGCTGCGGACCCTGAGGCTGAGGTGGCGTAGACTTAGTCTTCCTTTGTAATCTTTGTTTATTCTGATGTAGTGAACTTTAGTCATATTTTGCCCGAGAACTAGTCATAGGACTTGTGCTCTTTGTAAATATTCTTCCTTTGTGAAATGTCGTGCTTAATTTAGTTTCTGAGATGTTATCCTTTTCTTTCTTTTGGCTTCCAGCCTATGCATGCTGGTGGGTCGTCGGGTCACGATCGGGCTTCATCTCCCGCCAATATTTTCGATTCCGGAGCTTCTTCGCCTCCTCATCCTTCTTGTCGATGTGCTGAGTATTTATTGAGAATTTTGGACCTTGAAGGCCATTTATCATTGATGAAGCGCCAGGCACAGATGGCTATGGACAAAGCCAGCAAATCTTGCGGCTTTATGACACAGATATCCATACTCGAGGATAAGGTGTCGGGTCTGACGGCCAAAATTGTGCATCTTGAAGAATGCGACTCCTTTCTTGTTGGTATTGTTGAATCTGTCTGTGAGATGTTGCGATGTAAGGTTCCTTGCAACCTTCCTCTTTTTCCCTTTTACTCCATTATTGGCGGATAATGACTTCCCATTATCGCAGGCACTTGCTTGGACTTTGTTGGTGAGACGTGTCGGGTTTCTAAACAAATTGCGGCTCTCGAGAATCATCAGAGGGACTCAAAAGTTTGTGGTCTGATCCCCGGCGCCGTCATGCTATTGTGCTTCTTCAAGATCATGCTCAGCACATTGGAGAAGCTATTGATGGTTGTCAAAGATCTTTGACTACCATGTATTCTGTCAGGCTCCCTCGCAATCCTCTTCCTGGAAGCTTTCCGCAGCTACTCGACGTTTTTAGGTCTAGTCAGCGAATTCATCGACTGATAGAGCTCAACTTAGTGGCTAGCGCCAATTTTGCTCTTGGTTGGACACGTAAGTGGTATCCAAGACTTAATTATAGTTCCATGTCACTAAGTATGCCTCCAGGGGGAGCTAGGTTGCGAGTCCATATGGATGCTACCCTTCAACCAACAAGGAGGCTCATAGCTAGGTTACTTCGAGAGGATGCCGTGTTTATCCGCGAGCATCATTACTTAGATCCTTTGGGCATAGATGATTCTGATCAGCCACTGCTGCGAAGTTTGTATGCTTTTGTGTGTATAATGTGAGAGTTTTTGTTTCTGGATCCTTTTATCAGAAGCTTTGTTTTGTTCTCAAGGCGTTTTACTTGTTCTGTTTTTAGTGCATTTACCACAATTTTATTTAAAGACATGTAAACTCAAATAGGAGGAACTTTGTCTTTATTTATACTTATAATGCAAGATACATGGGGTGTCCCAAGAGATCCGGCCAATGACCTGTGTTCTGGATCTAGAGGGCATTGCCCTGGATTAGCTCGTGGCTTTTACAGCCTTATTTTTCTACTCTACTTTTTGTTCTTCTTGTCGCCTATGTCGCATGAGTCTTCTCTTCTTCTCTTGTAGGTTTCTCTTGTTCTGACAGATGTACCCGCGGTTTCTTCACTTCTGGCTCTGCTGGGTGTCCTTCGAGTTGCTGTGTGACTCCTGTAGTCGCACTTTTTGCTTTGTAGTTGGGTTCTCCATAGCTTGCCATCATGCCGAAGTTTTGGGCCATCTTGTGAAATTCCTTGTCGCATAAATCTGATAGCTTGAAGCTTCCTTTGACTGTGATAATTCCATTGGGTCCTGGCATTTTTAGTACCAGGTATGTGTAGTGAGGTATTGCCATGAATCGCAAAAACGCGGGGTCGCTCAAGGATCGCGTGATATTGTGATGGCTAGTCCATGACTTCGAAGTCGAGTTTCTCTCTTCTGTAGTTTTGTTGATTTCCGAAGCAAACATTGAGTGTTATTCGACCAAGTGGATAATTAGCACTTCCTGGGACTATTCCGTGAAAGGAACAATCAGTTGGTTTCAGGAACTCTAATGAGATATGCATTGCCCGTAGGGTTTTTGCATATATAAGATTTATGCCACTTCCGGCATCCATGAACACTCTGTCGACATCGTATGTCCCAATTTGGGCTTTGAGTACCAAAGGCGCGTTTCCTGGCCGAGGTACTATTATTGGGTGATCATCTATGCTGAATTCTATGGGTTGCTCTGACCAGTGTAGATATTCCGTTGTTGCTGGAGGCGAGGTTACTGCTAGGTTAACTTGGCGAGTTATGCTTTTTTCCTCTTTGTTCGACTTTGGCACAGGCTGTATCATTGTTGTGATGTGCCCTTTGGATGGAACATATCCTCCGTCGTCGTCGCGTCCCTGGTTCGGCTGATCTTGACCCTGAGGAACTCCATTGTTTCCTTGTTGATTTGCAGGTGCGTTGCTTGTGTTTCCTTCGTATCCCTGCCGTTTTGCTTCGGCTTGCTTGTTTAGTGCTGCTTCCTATAGTTTCAAGAACGTTGTGCAATCTTTCATCACATGTCTACATACTCGTTTCCCATCAACAAACGCGGAGTGTATATGACATGGTCCGTTTAGCATATCTTCTGGCGATGGGTTGTACTCTCTTGATTCTTTTGTCTGAAACTTTTTGTAGTCTTCTTTTCCGTAGCTACGATATCCCGAGCTTTTACGGTCGTTCCCTTGGTAGATATTATCCTTGTACCCTGCGGCTACTTGGCTGTGAGAGCCATAGTTATCGTAATTGCGGGATCTCCTCCTTTGGCCTCCATATCTGTTTCCTCTATCATCCTCTGGCGATCGTGTCCGTTTGTTGTTGCACGCATCTTCTCCATCTACAAATCTGTTTGTTATATCCATTAAATCTGATACCATTTTTGGCTTGATTCTGCCCATCTCTTCGACTAGGTCTCCTCGCATAAACCCAACTATGAATGCATCTATTGCTCTTTCGTCTAAAACTTTGACTTCCGAATTTTTGATGATACTCCATCTTTGGATATACACCCTTAATGTCTCACCACGTTGCTACACGCAGGCTTTGACTTCTTCTATGGATGCTGGCCGCTTGTATGTCAACTTGAAGTTACTCGTAAATTGCTTTGTGAGCTCCTCCCAGCTTCCAATTGTTTCTTTTCCTAATTTGCTCAACCATGACCTTGCTGCGCCGGTGAGGTGTAATTGCAAACTTTGCATTGCTATTTCCCTGGTTTCTCCCAGTAATTTTACTTCTTATAGATAATCTGAGAGCCATGACTGTGGCTCCTGAGATCCATCATATTTTTGTTGATCATGGGGTAGTTTGAAACCTTTGGGTACTGGTGTGATGCGAACCCTATGGGTAAAGCATGGCGCCTCCATCTCCTTTTCGTCGTCTTTGTAGTCATATGCTTTGTTGGGAGTTCTGGATCGTCGGGTTCCTTTATGCTTTGGACTGTTGTGTCGCCTTGGTGATGGCGTTCGAGATCGTCGACTTCCGCTTCTGTGCCGAGGGCTGTTGTGACGGTGTGGTGATCTTGGTTTGTGAATTCCTTTGTTGCGGTATGCCTCCTCCTCTTTTGCTGATAACTTGTTGCCTACCATCTTTAATCCCTGCAGTGCTGCCCGATGCATATGTTCCCTTGGATCTTCTGGACTTGGTCGCGTTGTGTGCAGGTATGCTTGAGCTGCCACTAGCGCTGCTTCGGGTGTCTTTGGTATAATGTTCCCTTGCTCGTCGACTGATAAGAAAGACGAGTCGAGGTTTTTGGAGAGACTTTGCCTATCTGAGTATTCAAGGTTCTCGTACCTTGATCCGTGTCAACGATGTCTTTTACCGTTTGTGTATGATGTGTCGCTACATGCTCTGCGAGCAGTGTCGCTTGCTGCAATGGCTGAGTCTTTTCTCTTCTGTATTTCAATTCTTTCTTTTGCTAGTAGCTTTGACTGCTGTCTTAGGGCGTAGTGGTACCCCAAAAGCATATTTTTGCTAGCATTATTTGGTATTGGCATGCAGTGCTCCACAGCTGTTTTGATTGTCCTCCATTCATCGACTAATAGTCGAACTTTTTCCCAGTTTGCCAGGGAGTTTGCAGTTTCTCCTTCTGCCAGGTGGTTTGCCCCCCCTGTTTATGTTTGCTGGGTTGAGCACTCGATTGTTGTTTTCGTCAAGCTCTTCTGAGTTGTCCTCTGTAATAGCGAGTACTTGGTACCGATTATCGAACTTACTATCGAAGCTTGAGAAGATTGAACTTTCATCCTCATGAAGCTCTAACCCTGTCTTCCAGGTGTATGTTGATTTATCTGAAGTATCATCATGGCAGATCATCAGATCTTCGAGTTGTACCTCTAAGTCGAAGTTTTCCATGGTTTCGTCACCTTCTGCGGATTTTCTTTCTTCTGTTTCTATTTCTGTAAAGCTGATCGGCGAATTTACTTCGCTGGAAGAGCCCTCTGATAATTCTTCCGTTGTTTTTGTCTTGGACTTGCTTGCTGACGGACCCGGTTTCACCGGATCTGAAAGGCGAATCGAACCTAATGATCCGACGCAAAAGTTTAGACTTCCAAACGTCAGATCCATATCCTGATCCATGCTTTCGAATACTTGCGTGAAACTTAACTGGTGAGGTTGAAAATCGACGGTTCCGAAGGGTATCTGGATTTCGTCGACTTCTGGACTGCTATTGGCTAAAAGCGAAAAAGCCGTCGAATCATGATTCCAACGCCCAGAGTCCCCACGGTCGGCGCCAATTGACGAGGGTTAACTCGACAAATGTCCTAGATGAAGGACTTAGGATCGGGGAGATAGGGCGTCGGATGAACTCGGAGGTAGAATCAGTCAAACAAGGTGTGTATCGAAAGTAAACGTGGGTGTAAACCTGGATTGCTTTTAATCTGTCCCTCACCGTCCTCTCCTGGCCCCTATATATAGGTGGCTAGGTCTCAAGGATCGGGAGGGATCCGATACAGATTACAATATCGACATACGACATGAACTCGTATTTCAACTAGCGTTATAATTGGGCCTAGCTTAACGGGCCTCAGGGGTTCCCAACTGACAGGCCCTACTATCTATACCCTTGTCACTCACTGCCACCTTTCTCATAAATTTGCTTCCTAGCAAGGTCATTGGCTTTGACACTCCTGTTGAACATCTCCTTGGTACAAAACCCAACTATGATTCTCTTCGCATTTTTGGCTTTGCTTGCTGGCCAAATCTTTGTCCTTACAACACTAGAAAGCTAGCTTCTCGTTCAAAAAGATGTGTGTTTCTTGGTTATAGTCCATGTCATAAAGGTGTGAAATGTCTTGATATCTCTAATGGGAGAGTTTATGTCTCTAGGGATGTTGTCTTCGATGAGCATGTCTTCCCTTTTGCTCAGCTTCATCCTAATGCTGGCTCTAGACTTCATGAAGAAATCTTGCTTTTACCACACTCTCCACCAACAACTACTGGGGATGCTAATATTGATGATTACATGCCATTACCAATTGTGCCTGTTGTTGTTCCTCCTGTTGCAGATACTACGGTCTCTCCTAAAAATATTGCTGAAGAAATCTCCATACAAAATGATGAAGAAAACCACTCCGAAAATGGTGTAGAAGAAGACATTCAGGGCGCTAAAAACGAGGAAGATCCGGCTGACAGCGCCGCCTCTGCCTTCACCGATCCCGAGGAGGATCCGCCTAGGGAGTCGCCCGCTCCCGCGCTCTCTCCCACGCCATCGCGCGTGGCCGCCACACGCCCGCCACCGGTTGTGGCTGGGAGACGCGCCACGTCGCCCTCAGGGTCCTAGCCCGGGACCGCCTCGCCACCTCGTGCACCGAGTCCGCCCTCCATGGCCGACAGCGTGCTCGACAGCGGCCACATGTCGCCCCATGACGGGGGAGAACCTGATCTTGGATCGAGCGCTGGATCTGGTGCGTCTGCTCCTAGATCCTCTGCGCCGATGCGCCGTGCAGCTCGCCGTGCACCACAATCAGCTCATCGTGCACCACACCCACCTCTTCAAGTTAGAACTCGGCTCATGAAAGGTATTCGAAAACCTCGTGTTTATAATGATGGTACTGTTCGCTATGGTATGCTTGCTGCTTCAGGAGAACCTGGTAGTCTTGCTGATGCTCTTCAGAATGACAACTGGCGCAAAGCAATGGAGGAGGAGTATGATGCTTTGCTCAAAAATAAAACCTAGCATCTTGTTCCTCCTAATATGAGTAAGAATATCATTGATTGCAAATGGGTATATCGTGTCAAAAAGAATGTTGATGGTACAATTGATAGATATAAAGCAAGGCTAGTTGCAAAGGGATACAAACAGAGGTATGGCATTGACTATGAAGATACATTCAGTCCTGTTGTTAAAGCAGCCACTATTAGAACTGTTCTAGCAATTGCAGTATCTCGTGGTTGGGTTTTGAGGCAGCTAGATGTCAAGAACGCGTTTCTTCATGGTGTTCTGGAGGAGGAGGTTTATATGAGACAACCACCAGGATTTGAAGATCAAAATGCTCCTAATTATATTTGCAAATTGGACAAAGCATTATATGGGTTAAAACAGGCTCCTCGAGCTTTGTTTTCTCGTCTCAGTAGCAAATTGCATGCTCTTGGTTTTATACCTTTCAGGACTGATACATCTTTATTTCTCTATCACAAGTCAGGTATCACACTTTATGTCTTGATTTATGTTGATGACATCATTGTGACAAGTTCCTCAGACAAGGCCATTGCTGCTTTACTCAAAGATCTTAATGATGATTTTGCTATTAAAGATTTGGGAGATTTACACTTCTTCCTTGGGCTTGAGGTAAAGAAAACTGAAAATGGACTACTCCTCACTCAGGAGAAATATGCAAGAGATTTGTTGGAAAAGGTTGGCATGGACAATTGTAAACCTGCACCGACCCCTATGTCATCTAGAGAAAAACTTTCTTTACATGATGGTACTCCTCTTAGTTCGGATGATAATACTCACTACAGGAGTATTGTTGGAGCTCTTCAGTACTTAACTTTAACAAGGCCAGACTTATGTTTTTCTGTTAACAAGGTTTGTCAATATCTTCGTGCTCCTACAACAACTCACTAGACAGCAGTAAAGTGCATTCTGAGATATATCAAGGATACTTTAGGAGTTGGTCTCTCTTTTCAACGTTCTTTATCTACTTTGCTTAGTGCTTTTTCAGATGCAGGCTGGGCTGGATGCCCTGATGACAGACGCTCCACTGGAGGATTTGCAATCTTTATTGGACCTAATCTTGTATCTTGGAGTGCTAGAAAACAAGCCATAGTGTACGCTCAAGCACTGAAGCAGAATATAAAGCATTAGCAAATGCCACGGCTGAATTGATTTGGGTTGAAGCCCTTCTAGGTGAACTCGGTGTGAGACTGCAGCAGCCACCCTGTCTTTGATGTGATAATTTGGGAGCTACTTATTTATCTGCTAATCCCATTTTTCATGCACGTATGAAGCATATTGAAATTGATTATCACTTTGTTAGAGAGCGTGTAGCTGGTAAAAGCCTAGAGATTAGATTCATCCCTAGCAAAGATCAGATAGCTGATGGTTTTACTAAAGCCCTTCCTGTAGAAAGATTAGATGAGTTTAAACGTAATCTAAACCTTTTAGAAGGTTCAGATTAAGGGAGGGTGTTAAACCATGTATTTGACCGTATACGTCATAGTGTAGTATACTATGGTATACGGTCCTTTCTTCCTGTACAAGCCACGGTGGGGACGGTTCCCACCTATATAAACACGTACCCGAGAGCCCAGAGGGCACTCTCGTTTCCGCCAAACCCTAAACATCAATACTTATGACCACATTTTAGAGAAATGTAAAGATTAGTTTGTCTATCGAGTTTTACTCGATTGGAATTTTCTAACACTTACGAACATACAAATAAATAAAGAAATTGGCAGAGAACAGACGTTTGGAGCTCAAAATTTAAACCTCCAAAAATTCGAATTCAAATACTTCAAAAAAATGAAAAATTACCATGACATAGACAATTTCATATTCTATCAATGTGTATTTTTTCAAAACAATATATGTTATATTTTTGGCTCAGCAAAAATGACAAATTAAGATTTTGTCTCTGGTGAACAGTGATGAATAGTATACATAAAACGTAATTTTGTCTCCTTCTGTGATTTTGTTATTTTTACTGAGTCTAAAATATAATGTATTACATTCTGAAAATTTACACAATAATGGAGTATAACATTCCACACATCTAGATATTTTTTTCAGAATTTTTTAAAACGTTGATTCAAAAAAATTAAAATTCAAAAAAGAAAAAACAATCAAGCTCACCGGAGCCCTGAGCTCCATTTGGAGTTTTCCGAAATTGACAGCCATAATTTTTCCGTTGACTGTGAAGTTCCCATAAATTTGGAAGTGTTTTAGTTATTGCACATTTCTTACATAGTTTTATATGCATAATCGTTAGTTCTAAAATGACTTTGGTGGCGTAACAGACATATGAGATGGTCAGCGGCAGCATTTTATTTATTGGATAGTGCTCCACATCAGTCACCACAAAAGATCCATCATTCTCAGAACCCCCTAGACGAACGTACAAGCTTCTAGAAAAGTCAGTGGTACAGTCATGCACAGCAGACTTTACAGCGCGTGGTGGAGGCGAATCCCATGCATGTCAGCCGTTGGATTGTCAGCTTTGATGATTGACGAACGGTAGATGCAATCCTGGTATGACATATCAACGGCTGAGAATGGCTCTGGTTTGTTTTGGCGGGGATCCTGAGAAAGAAGTGGTAAATCCAAATTCAAAACTGCCACACTAGTCAGCTTCACGTGCAAAGTTAATTTCCACTCAAAATAGTATTATACAGAGACTCAAATTTGGGATAATTATGTCCTAATGAAATATGGACACATCTTTCTCATGCAGAAAATGTAGATTGATGCCATGTGTGTGCGCTAGGAGCCTAGGATATATACTGCCTGAATTTTGCACGTCTTTTTTTTTCAAGCTAGTACATGCGAAAGCTCTTATCTTCCTCGTTAGATTTCTCCTTCTGTCTATACCACCAATAGTGCACATACCGAGGTACATCCGCCGACACACAACAACTCTTCTCTCCCTTTCCCCGTTCCTCCTGAGAACGCGCAGAGGGAAGACACCCGTCTCCCCACCGTCCACCGCCGGCATCCAGCCCGTGGGTTCCCCCCTCCTCCGCCTGCTGCTCCGGCGGCGGGAGGGGTGGGGAACCCCGGTGCTTTGGTGCCGGTTTGTAGATAGGTTTAGGGTAGGTTCTTCTGGCGTCGGCGCTTTGGTGGCTGCGGCGACGGCGCAGAGAATAATTTCTCCCCGACTCCAGCTCCACCTCGTCGGTATTCATGGTGATGACGGCGAGGGGTACGTGGGAGGCGTCTTCCTCCTCTCCTTCGGGGTGGGGGAGCTAGGATTCCCTGGATCTGTCAGCACAGCGGCGATGGTGGCAGATCCCGTGGGTATTTTGGTCCGCCGGTTTCGTCCGTGTCTCAGCGGCATCTCCTCCGATGCCGGTGGACAACCGGGTGGAGTTGTACAGGAGTTGCTCGGCCGGCTGATGTCGTCCTCTCGGGTGGCAAAGGCGGCCTTCTCGGAAGGGCAGGTGCTTCGGAGCTCGGCTGGCGGTTGCAGGCAGGCGGGTCTGTTCTTCTTCTTCGACCATGTCGAACGGAGTCAACGGATTCGAGATTCGGCGTGCACGGGCAAGGTCCCGGCCGACAAGCCCCAAGGTCTCGGTCTCGCTTTTCGGGGCGAGCCGTTTAATCGGCTCACAACGCAGCTTATTCTGCTATGGTGCTTGACGGATCTGGGTGAGATGGCTGCGCGTCTTCTTTTCGTCCGGCGAGGCTTCAGCGTCGACGGCAGGCAGAGGCGCGCGTCGGCTAGGTGGTGTGCAGGGACCTCCAGGATCCTTTTTGTATTTGTACTTTGTTGGGGTCTTTTCTGCATTTGTTTCAGACACCTGTATCTTCTAGAGATCTCGTGGGTCTGCTACATGTATTGTAATCTGTCTCTTATATGAATGACACGTAGCAACTTTCTCAAAAAAAAAAAAAAAAAAAATAGTGCACATACCGGTACTGTATGCATGGCCTGTGGAGGCAGTACCAGCGAGGTGCTCCCCTCAGGCCCTCACGCAGAGATGCGGTTCACTTTACATGCTCCAACTTGTCTGGCTCCAGCTGCCCATTGTTTATTTCATTATTAGACAAAAGTGCTACTCCATCAAGTAAAGTAACCGATACAGAGCGACTGCTAGTGGCGGCACATGGATCGTGAGTTTGTTTCTGGTTCAGGTCGATTGCCACGGGTGTAGTGGTGTGAGCGACCGTGTCGCTGATCGAAGGAAGCGTTAGTAACTCGTGGATGTTTCTGGAATGCTGTAGAGATAGATTGGTGCTACTGTAGCTGCGAATCCTACTGTCCTAGGCCGTCCGATGGTATCGAATCAACGGTAGAAAATGCATTTTTATGCTTCCATTTAAACTTTCAAAACTGGTACACTATATAGGAGTATAGATAATTGCACCCTTATAAATTCCAGAACTTCAAATTTAACCAAGTTGAGTTTGTAGAAAGGCCAATTTGACCAAGTGGGACCTCATTGGTACGATCTTAGGAATCTCATCTACCGGCTAAATATGTTTCTCTTTTTTTAGAGAAAAAAATTATGTTTCTCTTTTGAGAAAACTCGAAAGTTCTGGGTCTTGATGCATTGATAAGAAATAAAATGTACTAGATTATGATGGCACGCGTTGCTGCGCCCTTCCATTTTAGCAATATTTCAAAGTTTTATTTCTATGTGAGACTATATCATGTATTATATTTCATGGATATGTAGCACAGTTAAAAATTTCAACTATAAATTATTATGAATAATTCTTTGCTGAATAGTATTTGGTTTCTAGTCTCCTAGAGAGATGCAATTAGTATGATGTGGATTAATTTTGAAGTAAGTAGCAATGATTCATATACGAAGATGGTTCGTCTATCTTGCAGCATATATCATGTAAAAAATCGGCTTCTAGGCATGACCTTGTTCAAAATAATAACAGTGTAAATGTAGAAAGCAAAGCATGAGTACCGGTGTCAAAAGGACAAAATGATAGGGGAATTGAAATAGGCAAACGATAGGCGATTGTCAAGGTTCATCAAAGGACTAAACGGAAGATATTTGTGAAACAACGCCTTAATGCGAGTTTGTTGCAAACATATACTCCCTCCATTTCAAAATATAAGATGTTTTAGATTTGTGAAGCAAATGTATCTAGACATGTTTTAGTGTGTACATTCGAGTGAACCTATGCATTAAAAGATGTCTAAATATATTTGCTTTACAAAACTAAAACATCTTATATTTTGAAATGGAGGGAGTAGATGGAAAAGTAGGTTGACTGACATAGTATACACGATAGCAAGGGCATTAATGGTGGTTAGTGAATCAGGCAAAACTCTATACAAGTTGTTCAATTTCCTATACAGCAAGAAGGCTCTCCACAATAAGAATCAAGGAAATAAATCTTACTGATACTTGAAGTTCTATAGATAACCAACTGAAGTTGAAGAGATCTTCTGAAGTTGGGATGCTCCTGCAAAGATGACTCTCTCACACGGAAAAACCTATCATCCCCAACTGCCCAGGCTACCAAGAATCAGATCAGACCACTCGAAAAAAAAAACTAAAAAAGGAATCAGATCAGAAACTGTGTTGCTCACTTCAAATAGCCTGTACAAGAAACAACAAAGAAGGACACTTCGAGTCGCATCTCAGAAAATTTGCTGTTCTCTCCCATAGCCTGTACACAAACAGCAAACATGAACACTTCTGGTCTTTCAGTGGTACCATTTCGATAGACTTTAATTTAGCCAATACTTTCAGTTTTAAACAGAAGGGATTAATGACCTTACACAGATTGTTGCCTGGTCCTGTGGACATGGCTGTTAAACATTGTATATATGTTATATTGTATTGTATTAGGACTCCTCCTTGTACCCAAACCGACTTGACATCGTATGTGATGCGTCGGTGTTGTAAACTCCTGTGATCGCTAATATAAACCGAGCCCACGACCCTAGTTAGGATATCGCCCCATATTATTTTCTTGATATGGTATCATGGTATCATCGTATGTGATGCGTCGGTGTTGTAAACTCATGCGAGAATTTTTTTTGATCTGGCTAACTCAAGTGCTCCCTGACATCTGTGGTGCTCAACTCTATGGGTACCTGGATGGATCTACTCCAGCACCAGAGAAGGAGCTCAAGGCGACGGACAAGGATGGGAAAGAAATTACCATCGCAAACCCTGAATATGCACGCTGGATCGTTGCAGATCAATGCGTGCTTGGCTACATGGTTCGGAATATGTCCAGGGAAATTCTCACCCAGATTGTGGGGAAAACAACTGCTGCTGAGGTGTGGACTGCTGTTATGGAGATGTTTTCTTCGCAGTCCAAGTCCCGAATTGTGCAACTTCGTTCGGCGCTAAACAAAGCTCAGAACGGAGACAAGTCTGCCTCCATCTACTTCAATCATATCAAGAATCTTGCTGATGAGATGGATTCTGCAGGCAAGCCACTCGATGAAGATGATGTTATCTCCTACATCCTTGCAGGCCTTCATGATGAGGCCTATAATGGATTTGTTGCTGCTATTACCGCCTTGATTAAGGCGGACAAAAAGGTTAGTCTGAGTGATTTATTTTCTCAGCTAACGTCCTATGAAGCTCGACTTGAGGAGCAGAATTCAGTTGGTGAATCCTCCATCAATGTTGCCTTGCGTGGACGCAACAGTGGTGGCTACCGTGATGATGGAAGGAGTGGTGGGCGTGACCAGCGCAGAAACTACTCCAATCAGCGAGGATATGAGCAGCAGCGTGATTACCGCAACTATGATCAGTGTGGCAATGATCAACGTGGGTATCAGCCACATGGAAATGGAGGGGGCAATGGTGGTCGCCCTCAAGGATACCGTCAGCAATATGGCGGTGATAGACCCCGCGTCACATGTCAACTTTGTGGCAAGGATGGGCACTCTGCAGCGAATTGTTGGCAGAGGTTCAAGAAAAATTATCGTGGCCTAGTAAAATCTGCTGGTGTAGCTGAGCGTGGATCATATGGTGTGGACACAAACTGGTATACTGACTCTGGAGCTACTGATCATATCACTGGTGAACTAGAGAAGCTGCACGTGCGGGATCGCTACAATGGCAATGAACAGATTCACATAGCTAGTGGTGCAGGTATGGATATACATCATGTTGGTCATTCTATTTTTCATACCCCTAATCATGATTTGCACCTTAATAACATCCTGCATGTTCCTAATGCCACAAAGAGTCTTCTCTGCACTAGTCGACTTGCACGTGATAATCATGCTTTTGTTGAGTATTGGCATAATTCTTTCTTTATTAAGGATCAAGACACGAGGGAGGTTCTGCTCCAAGGTAGATGTGTGGATGGGCCGTATCCAAAACCGCCCTCTTCTACTACTTCTGTTGGCCGTCAAGCTCATGGTGTCGTCAAGTCTTCGTCATCCCTGTGGCATAGGCGTCTAGGTCATCCAGCTTCAGCTATAGTTCATCAAGTTCTTCGTAAAAATAATATTCTGTTTAGTGAGTCCAATAAAGAGTCAGTGTGTGATGCTTGTCAAATGGCCAAGATTCATCAACTTCCGTATCCAAAGTCTACTAGTGTGTCCACTTCCCCTCTTGAACTTGTATTTTCAGATGTTTGGGGCCCTGCTTCTGAATATTTTGGTCGATACAACTATTATGTCAGCTTTATTAATGATTATAGCAAGTTCACTTGGATATATCTTCTGAAGAAAAATCTGAATTTTTCAGAAATTTCGTTATTTTCAGAATCATTGTTGAGCGACTCTTTGATAAGAAAATTATTGCCATGCAATCTGACTGGGGAGGAGAGTATCAAAAACTTAATTCATTCTTTCAGAAAATTGGCATCTCTCATCTTGTGTCTTGTCCTCACGCTCACCAGCAGAATGGACCTGCTGAACATAAACATAGACACATCGTTGAAGTTGGCTTGTCTCTTCTTGCATATGCTTCCATGCCTCTTAAATACTGGGATGAAGCATTTTATACTATTGTTCATCTTATTAATCGTCTTCCTAGTCGAGTTATCAATTCTCAAACTCCATGGAACGCCTTTTTGGGAGTACAGGCAATTACTCTCTTTTGAGAATCTTTGGTTGTGCATGTTGGCCCAATCTTCGTCCATATAATAATCATAAGTTGTAATTTCATTCAAAGCAGTGTGTCTTTGTTGGGTATAGCAGTAGCCACAAAGGGTACAAATGTCTTGATATATATCTAGTGGTCGTCTGTATATCTCACGTGATGTTGTGTTTGATGAGACAGTGTTTCCGTTTGCCTCCCTTCATGATAATGTTGGTGCACGTTTACGTGTTGCGATCAATCTTCTTCCACTAAACTTGCAACCTATTACTTTGCATAATCATGAGGGGCATGAATTACAAAATGATCCTAACGCGCTAATCCTGCTAATCCCACTCTGGCTAAGTCTGTTGTGTAGGAATCAGACTTAAATTATGAAGGCAGTAGTGATTTTGCTGAATTTTCAGGTGATGGCACGTCTACCGGAGATGATATGGCGCAATCATTGCACCATACTGTGATAGCAGTGCTAGCCGCCCAGTTGGGAACCCTAAGAGGAAGGTATGATGAGCACAGCGGCAAGTTTCCCTCAGTACGAAATCAAGGTTTAATCGAACCAGTAGGAGAAAGAAACCACTTCCGAAGGTTGATGCTAGCTGGCTTGGCGACGCTCCAGACAATTTGTTTATGGAACCTATCTAGGCGAAGCTCTGCACCAGCGGCAACATGGAACCTGCACACAACACAACCAAAGTACTTTGCCCCAACCAGCAGTGAGGTTGTCAATCTCACCGGTTTGTTGTAAACAAAGGATTAAACGTATCGTGCGGTAAAAGATAGTTGTTTGCAAGAAAGTAAATAATGCTTGTACATAGTAAACGGTAATATGAATATAAAAGAATGGACCAGGCTCCATAGTTCACTAGAGGTGTCTCTCCATAAAGATAAATAGCATGCTGGGTAAACAAATTACAATTGGGCAATTGACAGAATAAAGAATACAAGTAATGCATGTATATGTTATGAGGATCACTATGAGATTTACTTGGGCATTACAACATAATACATAGACCGTAATCCAACTGCATCTATAACTAATAATCCACTCGCCGGATATCATCCGAACAACCATTGGGTATTAAGTTGCAAGCAACAGATTATCGCCTTAAGCAAAGTGTGTAAAGTAAATAATACAAATGTCCTTGAACACAAGATTGTTGTTTTCTCCCTAGTAGCAACAGCACATCTACAACTTTAGAGGTTGTTGTCACTCCCCCAAGTTACCAGAGGCATGAACCCACTATCAAGCATAAATACTCCCTCTTGGAGTTCCTACCATCTAATCGGCCAAGATATCTACTAGCAACGGAGAGCATGCAAGATCATAAACAACATAGAGATGATAAATCAATAAATCAACTTGACATAGTACTCAATATTCATCGGATCCCAACAAACACAACATGTAGAATTATATAACGATGATCTTGATCATGATAGGCAGCTCACAAGATCTAAACATGAAGCACATGGAGGAGAAGACATCCATCTAGCTACTGCTATGGACCCGTAGTCCAATGTAGACTACTCACACATCACTCCTGAGGCCGGCATGGTGATAAAGAAGGCCTCCGGTGGTGATTCCCCTCTCCGATAGGGTGATGGGAAGAGCTTCTGGACCCTCCCGATCTCGCGTTGACAACGGCGGCGGCTTGTAGTATGTTTTCTGGAAAAGAGTTCGGGGCCTTACGGTTTTCTCGTTGAGGAGAATATATAGGCAGAAGGGCGATGTCAGGGGGTGCACCAGGCGGTCACACCCCCTGGTGGCACGGCCAGGGGGTCCGCGCCACCATATGGTGTGGCCGGCCTCTGGTCCGCCTCCTGCTCTCCTTTGGACTCCGTCTTCATGTCAGGTAATTAGGGACTTCGGCTTTTGTTTCGTCCAATTCCGAGAATATTTCCTATGTAACTTTTCTGAAACACAAAAACAACAGAAAACAGGGAACTGGCACTATGGCATCTTGTTAATAGGTTAGTTCCAGAAAATCTATAAAAACGCCACGAAGTGTAAACAAAACACAAAGCAAATGGTGCATAAACAAGCATGGAGCATCAAAAATTATAGATACGTTTGAGATGTATCAGACCGCTGACGCATCGTCCTCGGGATTGGTAGCAAGATCCCTCTTGGGATCAGAGGCGCGATCCACCTCGAGAGTAGGTCGACCGGGTGGAGTGTTTTCTCGCCCTGACGCGGCGTCGGGTGGTTTGCTGCGCGCACCGTCTGCGGGGCCGCATGCTGCAGGCGTGTCTCATGCGCTGTTCCCTGTGTCGGGATCCTCTGCGGCGAAATCTTCTGTTACTTCCTCTGCCACAGGATCTTGTGCGGCCAGCGAATCTCCAGTCAGCTCTCCGGGATCGTCTGTGGCATCTGTTCCAATTGCCTATGATGTTCCTCCTCCAGTGCGGCCGCATACATGTTCTCAAGATGGCATTGTTAAGCCGAAGATTGTTACTGATGGTCGAGTTCGTTATGATCGGATTCGCTTTGCCAATTTCATGACTACTGGTGAGCCTTCCTCTCTTTCTGAATCTCTTATGGATTCCAAGTGGAAATCGGCTATGGATGAGGAGTACTCTGCGTTGATGAAAAACAACACCTGGCATTTGGTTCCTGCTGGTCATGGTACCAATATTATTGATTGTAAGTGGGTGTACAAGATAAAGCGTAAGGCTGATGGCTCTATTGATTGTTATAAAGCTCGACTAGTTGCTAAAGGTTTCAAGCAACGTTATGGTATTGACTACGAAAACACTTTCAGTCTTGTGGTTAAGGCAGCAACTATTCATTTGGTGTTGTCTCTTGCTGTATCTAATGGGTGGCATCTCCGTCAACTAGATGTGAAGAACGTGTTCTTACATGGTGTTCTGGAAGAAGAGGTCTATATGAGGCAAGCTCCTAGTTATGAGGAGTCCTCAAAGTTGGGACATGTTTGCAAGTTGGATAAAGCCTTGTATGGTCTTAAACAAGCTCCTAGGGCTTGGTATTCTCGTCTGAATATTAAGCTTTAGTCTCTCGGTTTTGTTGCCTCCAAGGGTGATACTTCTCTGTTCTTCTACAACAAAGTGGGAGTGCATATATTTATGCTCATTTATGTTGATGATATTGTTGTAGTCAGTTCGGCAGAGAAGGCTATGGATATGCTACTTCATGATCTTGGTATGGATTTTGCGCTGAAAGATTTGGGTCAGTTGCATTACTTCATTGGTATCAAAGTAAAGAAAGTACGTGATGGTATTCTTCTTTCACAGGAGAGTTATGCACATGAGTTACTTGAACAGGTGAATATGACGACATGCAAATCTGTGGATACTCCTTTGTCAGTGTCTGAAAAACTGTCATTGACTGATGGTGAACCTTTGAGTAGTGATGATTCTACTCGTTACAGAAGTATAGTTGGAGCTTTGTAGTATATTACCCTAACAAGACCAGATATCTCGTTTTCTGTGAATAAGGTGTGTCAATTCTTGCACTCTCCTACTACAGTTCATTGGACAGCTGTCAAAAGAATTTTGAAATATCTGCGTGGTACTGTGTCAGATGGTTTGCGGTTTAGCAAATCTGATTCCACGTTGGTTAGCGCGTTTTCTGATGCAGACTGGGCAGGTTGTCCAGATGATAGAAGATCCACTTGTGGTTTTGCTGTATATCTTGGATCTAACTGATTTCATGGAGTGCGAGGAAACGGGCTACAGTTTCCCGGTCTAGTACAGAGGCTGAGTATAAGTCTTTGGCTAATGCAACAGCTGAAGTCATGTGGATACAGACTTTACTCAATGAGATGGGGGTATCGCAGTCCAAAGCAACGGTTCTTTGGTATGATAATATTGGAGCAACATATCTCTCTGCTAACCTTGTGTTCCATGCTAGGACTAAGCACATTGAAGTAGATTATCATTTTGTTCGGGAGAGAGTTGCTCAAAAATTGCTGGACAATCGGTTTATATCTTCAGGAGATCAATGGTTTTACCAAGTCACTTGCTGCGAGACAATTAGAAGTGTTTTGTCGCAATCTTAACTTAGATAAGTTATGATTGAGGGAGAGTGTTAAACATTGTATATATGCTGTAGTGTATTGTATTAGGACTCCTCCTTGTACCCTGAACCGACTTGACATCGTATGTGATGCGTCGGTGTTGTAAACTCCTATGATCGCTAATATAAACTGAGCCCGCGACCCTAGTTAGGGTATCACCCCATATTATTTTCTTGATAATGGCCACATGGGGCATCGAGGCTTCAGTGAGAGGGTGGACACCTCATAGCAAGAGTGTTGCTTCGCCATGCCCAGGATTTCGCAGCTCCACTCCATGACTACACCGCATAGAGGGCGAACAGAATGGACTGGACCGAACTGCAGCAACACTAGTCAATCCTCGCCTAGGTTACCTCGCTTGCGGAACTGGTCACCTCCGCTTCCTGCAATTAGAAATCCTTTAGACCATGGAGAAGGAGACGAAGGGAAAATTAAGGCGGGCCTGCAACTGATCTCCAGATTAGTCGGCAAGTGAATGGAGCACATCCACTACCATTAATGGCTTGTAGTACTCATCGTCGCTTTGTCGGCTAAGGCGGTGGACTCCAATCGCCTCGCTCGCTCGCGTCCCTTCGCCTCTTTTCTTTGTTTCGCCTTTTTGCTTTCTTTTGAAAAGATCGACGTGCTTGGCCGGGAAATCCTAACTCCCGCTCTTAGCGGGAGGGATATCCGCCCCGCTCACGTCCCTCCGCCAGCTGGGCCGGCCCAGGTAAGGTGTTTTCTGTTTTTTCTTTGTTTCCTTTCTTTCTGTTTTTTCACAATTTTCTTTTTATTCTTTATGTGAAATCTAAACATTTTTCAAATTTCAAATATGTTTTAAAATCGTTTAGTTTTTTGGAGTCTGTTTAAATTTCAGTTTGTTCTAAATTTGAAATTTGTTCTAAATTCGAGTTTTTTTCCAAATTCGAAATTTGTTCCTAATTCAAATTTTGTTCCAAATTCAAATTTTGTTCCATATTCAAAATTTGTTCCAAATTCGAAATTTGTTTCAAAGTTGAGATTTGTTCCAAATTCGAAATTTGTTCCAAATTCAAAATTTATTCTAATTAAAATTTATTCCAATTTCATATTCAAAATATATTTATGCACATCTATAATTTGTTTAAACAGAAAAAAGACCTACCTATTGGGCCGAATTCGGTTGGCCCATTCGAAGACCTGGGAGCGATTCGCTCCCGCAAGGGGCGGGGTATAGCAGGGGGGTGCTATATCCTGCTCCTTGCGGGAGCGAATCGCTCCCGCCTGGGAGCGTTTCTTTAATGGGCCACTTACGCGGGCCCAATACAGGTATACTCTCTCTTTTTCCTTTTTCGTTTTTAGTTATTTATTAAATTTGCATATTTTCCAGATTTGAAACATTTTTTTAAAAATAGAACAATTTCGAATTTGAACAGTTTTTAAAAAAGAATAATTTCAAAATTGGAACAAATTTCGAAAGTTGGAATTTTTTTCGAAAATAAAACAAATTTCGAATTGGAACAAATTTCGGAATTGGAACAAATTTCGAAATTGGAACAAATTTCGAAAATGAACAAATTTCAAAATTGGAACAAATTTCGAAATTGGAACAAATTTAAAAAATAGAACAACTTTCGAATTGGAACAAATTTCGAAATTGGAACTCATTTTAAAATTGGAACAAAATTCGAAAATGGAAAAAAATATGAATTGGAACAAATTTCAAATTTGAATAATTTCAAATAAAACAATTTCCCAATTGGAACAAATTTCGGAACTGGAACAAATTTCGAAATTGGAACAAATTTCGAAAATGAACAAATTTCAAAATTGGAACAAATTTCGAAATTGGAATTTTTTTAAAAAATAGAACAACTTTCGAATTGGAACAAATTTCGAAATTGGAACACATTTTAAAATTGGAACAAAATTCGAAAATGGAACAAATTTCAAATTTGAATAATTTCGAATTAAACAATTTCCAAAATTGAATAAAATTCTGAAACTGATTTTTGTTTACTTTGAACAAATTTCAAAACTAAAAAAATCAAAAACAGATAAAGTTGAAATTTAAAATTGTCTAGATTCAGAAAAAAGAAAAAAAAAACATTGAGAAAAATAGAAAAAGAAAAGAAAAGAAAAAACAAAAAAAACCTTACCTGGGCCGGCCCACTGAGCGGAGCGCTGCGTGCGGGACGGAGATCGCTCCCGCAGCGAGCGGGAGTTAGGATTTCCGGTATAGCAGCTCCCTGCTTGGCCGGTGGACTTACTACAGACATGAGCCAGCCTCGAGTGCATGGGCTTTAATAGGCGCTCATTGGCCCAATTAATCACAGCAGCCCAATTTGATACCCAGAGTAGCTGATCTAGGGGCATTCAGCCCACTGCGGAAACGAGAGAGATCCAACGCCCAAAAAACGACAAAGGTTGATCGGACGGTTTAGAAACGTTAATTCATGAGATAGCTCCCTCTTATCCCAGTTATAATGTCCCTAATGAGCACAAGCAGAGACGTTAGATTATATGGCTGAAAGGGTCAGTAAATCTACCACTATTACATGGATGTAGCCCATTTACATCCATGCGTACATACCATTTTCCTAGTGAAACTTATAACTCTACCAAAGGGCCATGCCTGGACCCGGAAGTTATAGAGCTCCATGAAAAGATTTTCCGGGATGTAATGGACCCCTATTCCCGCACGAATTGGGATGAAGCGTCACTCTGCCCGCGTCCGCCCTCAGCTAGGCCCGTCTGCTTCTTCCCCAGATTTTTCTTTTTCTATTTTTCATTTTTCCTTTGAAAAAATTAGAGATTTGAAAAAAATTCTAGTTTATAAACAAAAAAAGTTGTTCAGATTGAAAAGCATTCAGATTTCAAAAAATTCAAATTTCAAAATTGTTCCAAATTGAAAATTATTCAAATTTAAATAATTTCAAATTTTCAAAATGTTTAGATTTAAAAAATCTTCAAATTAGAAAATGTTGAAATTTTAAAGTGCTCAAATCTTTTAAAAGTTCAAGAATTGAAAAGAGTTTAGGTTTCAAAAACAGTTTGAATGAACTAACCGAAAAAACCAGAAACCTAGAGGGAAACAAAACACCACAAGAAAACCAAAGAAACTGAAGAAAACTGCATCCCCCTCCCTAATGGGACGACCCAAACCTGTCCCACACTATGCAATGTGACAGATACCGCCGGAAGTGAGCGGAGAATAGGAGTTGCCGATGTAATGCGTCTAACATTTCTGAGCCCAAATGTCGGTGCATCCTATTTACCGCCCATGGTGGGACGATTTCCACTCTGCTCGCATGGGTGACCACGTAGGGCCGTACCATTAGTGTGATGTTCAACCGGTTTTCATCCATTATTTTCGTTTTCTCTGTTTCTTTGGCTTTTCATAGTTTTACTAGGTATTCGGTTTCGTTGTTCCTCGCTTAGGGTTTTTTGGGTTTTCATTATTTATAGATTCAAAGTAAAATAAGTTTAGTTTTGAAAATTGTTTGTCTCATTTTTAAATCTGTAGATTTTAAAACATTTCGATTATAAAAGTTCAAATTTAAAAAATGTTCAGTTTAAACAAGTTAAGTACTAAAAAAGGTTCACGTGATTTGAATCTTTTTTCCTGTATTTTTAGTATTTTTTGGATTTTAAAAATGTTCAGATTAGAAAAGGTAGTTATACAATAAGTTAAATTTTTCAAAGATAATTCACGTGATTTTAAAAATATTGTAATTTAAAAATATTTAGATTAAAAATATTAAGATGTTTAAAAATAAGAATCTATTATTAGGCCGCATTGAGAGCGGCCCATGAAGAATAGGTGTAGGCTGGATGGAATCCTCCCTGCTTTGAGCGACAAATAGGAGCTCCCCTAAATTGTCCACAATTGTTATTGTTGGTGTTTGTTAGATGGCCGGGCCAACTGAAACTATTTGTTGGTCACTCCACCAATTTTTTGACTGCGCTACACAAAAAAAATCACTGCCTCAAACAGAGATGATAACCAAGTAAAAACTAATGAAAACAGAGATAACAAAACATAATTTTAGAACTTGTTCAGTGGTGGATGAAGGATCATGGAACTGAAAGTATTCGAATAATAGTTTTCCCCATGAATAACATATAATCAGATAATCTATGCTTAATGATTTTGTGATCTACATATGTACCTTTCTTTAAGAAATTTCCATATTTATGTAGACTTTGAATACCCATAAATTATAGTTTGGACTCTATCTTGTTTCATTGGCAATGGTCTCGATGCCTCAGTTCAGCTGCATGACATCAATCTTCACAAGTACTTGATTGTAGTGAGATTGATATGCACTATTGTTAACATAACGAATTAATACATGCATATAAGGATAAAGGTTGTCTAGAACTTTATTTTCCTTTTTTTATGTAGACTTTGATATACTGCTTTAGTCCTTTTGGAACACGGGAACTATTTTTTTGTGAGTAAATTGTATTTTTTACTCCCTAATTTTACCTTTTTAACAATAATTACTCTCATTTAGCAAATTTCCATCTTAATTACCTATTTAGCAAAAGTTTTGTCGAATCTCACCTCCTTTAAAATTCTGTGAGCATTTTGACATGTGCGTCCCGGCTATCAGGAACCCGTGGCGGCCACGTAGGCGGTTTTAGTTCTCACGGTTTTCTGGTTGCCAGTTTCTAGTCTATTTTTTAACGTCCTATCTGGCCTTACACAATTTCTACTTATATAGGCTACGCTACCTCAAAGTGAATAACTAATTATCTAGCGGAAATGCACTTTTGATCCCATATGTGTATATGCTCCCTTTTTCTAGAAAATGCATTTTAAAATGATAAAAAAAATTAGAAAAAATTATGCATGTATATCTCCACATTCTACTTTGCTCATGCAAAGTTTCGTGAAAAATGATATTTTTCGTGGCCTCTCCTAAAAATACAAAATGCGCTTTGTGAAAAGGCTTTATAAAAATTTGTCATATTTACACAGACAAAAGGCACTTTGTGAAAAGTCGTTTTTTCTTAAAACGACTTCGTGGACACATAGAACATGAAGGTACCCAAAACATTTTTGTTTGAATTTTTTGATATTTTCAAATATGTCAAAAATACATTTCAAGTAAAATGTGCACATGCACCCGAGAGCAAAAAAAGTCATGTCCATTACCTAGCTGCATTACAAAGCAGAGTACAACTTAGTTTGTTGCCTCACAAAAAGAATGTTCACTGCCAGGTTGCTTCTACAGCTTCGAGCGGGATGGTTAGGACGAAGGTGTCATCGAAGTCGGAGGCAAAGGAGGCGGCGCTGACAATGGTGCTCAACAAGTTGAGTGAGAAGAAGCTTGCCTTGCTTCTTGTGCAGCTTATCTTTACAGCTCTGACGCTGAAAAATAGACCAGCAAGAAAGAACCAGCAATTGAAAACCGTGAGAACAAAAACCTTCTACGTGGCCACCACGTGTTCCTGACAGCCGGGACCAACTGGTCAAATTGCTCACAGAATTTTAAAGGAGGTAATATTTAGCAAAACTTTTACTAAATAGAGTAATTATTAAGAAAAAAAATCTAAATGAGATAATTATTTTTTAAAAAGTGAAACTAGGGGTAAAAAGTGGAATTTACTCTTTTATGAAAAGTGCCTCATTTAACAATAATTATCTCATTTTATGGTAAAAAGTGGAATTTACCTAATAGGCCAGATCAAATGTGCCTCAGCATTAACCGGAAAATTCAGTATTCAACTGTTAGCTTAGCAGAGGTTCATCGAAGATAAACACCAATGATCAAGATTAATTAAGTACAGTGTGCGTTTCCTAGAGAAAGAAACAGGGCACAAAATTTGCTAGCAGCATATGGGCTAATACCAAATTGAAAAGGAAAATCAGCTAGAAATACGATACCAGGCTCCGCTCTGGCCGACCGCTGCAAGAGCAAGAACAGAGCTTCCTCCGCCTCGTCCGGGCGTCGTCGGCAGCTTCCGCTGCATTCTTTTCTGCCGGCCAGTGCTGGAGCCTCCGCAGTTGTGATGTATTAAGACGCGCCGTTTTCTATTATCTAAAATTACACCCCTCTTTTCTCTAGTATCAAATTTCTTTTTATCTAATATGTGTGTGTACTGCTCCATTTGCCACATTATTCATTATAAACCAAGGTTACATCATCTAACAGGAATTGTAAAACAAAACAATCCAGACAGAAGGAGAGCACCAGGCTGTTCTTGCTAGTTCTGCCTCCATTGGTACACGTTCAAAACAAGTTTTGATGAAATCACACGCTATGTGGCAACAATCATCAAAAACCGCAGCTGCAATGTCATGGGCTGATAGCTCCATTCTTCATGGTATCCACAACTTCCATACATTTCTCTGAATTGATAAGATCTAATTGTAACTGATCAGCTATTCGCGTACAAACAAACCGTCACCACACGCGTATGCTTCAGTCATGCATTGCCAACTTGTTATCTGATGCATGCATGTGTACTGGGACCGCAACAAACGGCTGGCTCCAGAGAGATTAATATTACCAGCACATTTGTTCATTTTAGTAGTAACAAAGAAAAATGCTCTGCTATCAAACATTCGAAAAAAATAGAACCATACGGATATACCAGAAATAAAGATTCATCAGTCGAAGTCCTCCACATTATATAGGATACACAAACTTTTTTAGACCATACACTACTGGAAACACTTAATGAAAATACAACTTCCTTGATAATACTACTGGAAACACTTGATGAAAATACACAAGTCCTTTTCAGCATTTTTAGACCATACACAAACTATTTTAGACCATACACTACTGGAAACACTTACTGAAAATACAAGTTCCTTCATAACGACGAGACCAACTTCTTGTCTTCAACAAGACGGGACCAAGCAACACTGATCTCTAGCTCAGCATCGCCAAGGTGACATACATTCTTAGTTATATACTCCCTCCGTCCACATTTGTAAGTCGCGGAAGCGTTTTCCGACAGCAACCAAAAAACAGGAAAAGTACATGTTTGCCCTCGGGATTGTCAGTTCGAAAATTCAAAATAGATTACATCGGGATCGTCTTCTTCCTCGCCCCCTTCTTCCAGCCCTGCACGCGACGCTTCTTCCCCTAGCGCGCAGCCCAGATCCTCCCCAAGGGCGTCGCACCTCGCCCAGGGCCTGGGCGGCCCGTGCTCCTTCCTAGCCCAGGCCCGTGCTAGTTCCTTGCCCAAAGCACCAGATCAGGGCGGTGCTCCATCCGCCCAGGACCCGTGCTCCTCCCTCGCCCAACAGCAGAAGATCAAGGTCCTCCTCGCCCAGGCCTGGTGCCCCTCCCTCGCCCAACAGCAGCAGATCAAGGTACACTCCAGGCGCTCACCAGCAATTAGGGGAGAAACTCCACCTCCAGGCAGTCGCTGGCAACCTAGCTAGGGAGCACCTCTAGGAGCTCACTTAGCACCTCCAGGCACTCTTCAGCAACCAGGGGAGCAGCTCCACCTCCAGGCGCTCGCAGGCAACCAGGGGAGCAGATCCACCTCCAGGAGGTCGCCTAGCACCTCCAGGCGCTCTCCGGCAACCAGGAGATCACCTCTGAATCGAGCCAACTCCAGGCAGTCGCCCAACACCTCGTCAGCTTCTCCTTGTCGGCTCCTCCTCGGCTCCCCAACAACAGCTGATTGGCAGTCCCTGACAGAGAATAGCAGCAGTATCAGTACCTCAATAGATAGTAGCAGTACCTCAACATATAATAGCAGTGCCTTGATAGATATGATCAGCACCTGGACAGATATGATCAGTACCTAGACAAATAGTTGACTGATATCATCAGCAGTACCTCAGATAGAAGCAACAACTATGGTGCTCCCGGACTTGAATTTTAGTCCTCCTGAAGAAGGCAATGTACCTCCGGAAGACGGCGAAGGTACACTCCATGTGTTCCTTGTGTTATAGTGATTTCTCAAGAATTCATCTCCTGGAAAGAAGTTTGGCATAAAGTGTTACTCACTGATGCACTAGTGACAGCAATGCGTTCTATCTTACTGTTGATCAAGCAAGTAAAACAATCTGTATATATGCATGCACACACACACACTAGTATTAATCAGTAATTTTATCAACCAGCACACACACTTGAGAATTTTATCAACCAGCACACACACTTGTAGCAACAGTACAGAAACAAGGAGTAATAACCTGTGATAATTTGAAAATTCAGTAGACTTAATAATGCAAGTTTAAACATTTGAACAGCAAGTTTCACTCATTTGTTGTATTGCCACTGTAGGTTCTCATGAAATACTGAGGCAAAGACAGTGGCTAAAAGATGAGGAGAGATATGCCGTTTACAAGTCATTAGAAACACTCCATATGAGTAGAGGTGGCAAGTTTAAAAGGCATGATAAGAAGGACGTGGCAACAATCTTTGGAGCACAAGTTCGAGTTATTCAAAGAATATGGGAGACTGCAATGAAGCAAAAAGAACTTGGGCAGGACGTAGATGTGTCAAACAAAAGAAAAGGGAAATGTGGCAGAAAACCTATGGACGATATACTATCCCTCATCCCCACCATTCCCCTAAATAGGAGGTCAACGGTGCGCTCACTTGCTAGGGCACTAGGTATAAGCAAAAGTACACTATACAAAAAGTTCAAGGTGGGCAAAATTAGAAGGCACTCGAGCAGCTTGAAGCCAGCATTGACCGAGGCAAACATGAGAGATAGGCTTGAATTTTGCATATCCATGCTCAATGAGACTACACTAGGAGATGAGACAGGCCCTAGTTTCACAAATATGCACAACATTGTGCACATTGATGAGAAGTGGTTTAACATGAGCAAGTTGAGAAGGCACTACTACCTGCTGCCCGAGGAGCAAGATCCTAACAGAACTGTTCAAAACAAAAACTCTATTGGAAAAGTGATGTTCCTCACGGCCGTCGCAAGGCCAAGGTACGATGCAGCTGGCAAAGTCACCTTTCCAGGTAAACTTGGGGTCTGGCCATTTGTTAAAGTTACTCCAGCAGCTAAGAAAAGCAAGAATAGAGAAAAGGGGACACTGGAGACCAAGAATATCATTGTGAACAGGGATGTAATGCGAGAGTATATTACACAGAAGGTAGTGCCAGCTATACACGCCTTGTGGCCTGCAGATCATGATGGACAACCAATTTTTATACAGCAAGATAATGCTAGGACACATATTCTACCGGACGACCTAGAGTTCGCTGAAGCTGTTGCTGCAACAGGCCTAGACATCAGAATCAGGAATCAACCAGCTAATTCTCCAGATATGAACGCCCTTGACCTGGGGTTCTTTAGTGGGTTACAGTCACTAACCGATTGTAGAGCTCCAAAAACTCTTAAGGATCTAATCGATGGAGTGCAAGAAGAATTTGATACATATGACAGTGCAAACCTGAACAAAGTCTTCATTACACTTCAGACTTGCATGCTCAAAGTGATAAAAATTGGTGGAGGAAATGGATACAGAATTCCTCACATGGGAAAAGACAAACTGCAAAAGCAAAAACGACTACCATCGCTGATTTCAGTACCTCCAGCAGTTTATGCAAAGGCCCTAGAGATGCTTGGACTAGGTGTCCATTGAGATGAAGTTTGTTGCTACACCATACTCTAGGACAAGAAGTACATTGTGTTTGTAATGTGTGTTTGTACTCCATGGTTATCTTGTTGGATGAAACTACACTCTACAATGGCCACCAGGATCAGCCTATGTTTGCTGGAGTATATATTTACTGTTGAATATTTTGTATGCTTATATTTTACTGGAGTACTAGAGTATGTCCTATTTACTGCAGTGCATGTCCTAATTACTAGAGTATTATGGCAAGCACGAATAAAACATCAGGAATCCTTTTCTGTCATTGGTAAATGGCAGTATATGCAGACATACCGTATTCAGAAACACAAAAAAGGCAACAATTGGCCAGTAATGCCAAGCAAAACCTCACAACAATATAAGCCTCATAATTAAGTGACCAGCATCCGTTAATCGATTACCATCTGGGAGCAGTAGCAGGAATGAATACTTGTATGTGGTAGGAAATTAAATCCTGGTCCTTTTGAGCAATTGCTTCTAGTTATGCATATAAAGTTTTAATAAGAGCTCACGCTAAACAATAGGACAAGTTTACCTAAAACTAACCGAGACCCAGGCTTCCTGCATCACTGAATTTTGGCAGGAGGACAGCAAAAGAATACGAATGAATTTTGGCAGGGTTGATTGTAGTCTAGTTCGTAGAACTAGAGTGCATAAACATGGCTCCAAAAGATGCTTTTCCCCCTCCGCCTAATCAAACATTTTTTCTCCTGTGCATCTCCTTGACCTGATAACCACGCTCCCCGACCCAGCAACCATTTGAAGATGCAGATTGAGTGGTGAATCGTACCTAGACTAGAGATTGATACCTGGCTGGTGTTGTAGTTGATGAAGACGTTGTCCGACAGAGTAGACTTTGCATCTTGTGGAAGCCGATTATGTAGTCGTGGTTGACGGAGAGCAGAGCAGGCACACCTCTGCGTGGAGGCGCTCGACCATGGCGGGGCGCGAAGGCGCACCCAGTTCCATGCTCCACATCGATCTATTCCTCCTGGTCTGCCAGGGCGCGCAGGCGCACATGAAGTAGTAGCTCGGGGAAGACGGCCGTCCCGCTGTCTTGTAGTCCTCGCCGGCCGCCACCAAGATTCGAGCTCGGTTTGACTTTGGCTCGACAGATCCGGCACTGCCGCAGAAGATTCGGCAGTGCCGTTGCAGATCCGGCAGCCGGAGGGAGAAAAATCTCAACTTGAACTCCAGAAGAAAGAGGGCAACGCGAGCGACGGAGGCAAAAGCGACAACGCTCGCGAGACAGAGTACGCGCGCGAGGGATAGGAAGGCGGCGATGTGCGCGAGGGAAAGGGATAGGGAGGCGACGGCGGCGGCACCGACGCCGGGAACGGAGAGGGCGTTGCGGTGCTAGCGAAGCGTGTGAGGGAGAGGGGCAAGCGGCGAATGCGAGCGAGAGGAGGGGAAAGCGAGCGGAAGCCTTTCCGACCGGGGGTAAATTTGGAAATCCCAGATATGTCGCTAGTGTTCCCGAACATGACCGCGATTTCTTTCCGCGACTTACAAAAGTGGACGGAGGGAGTAACACTTTTGGGCCTCGATGTATGCTACTGCCTGACCAGCCATTGCCCCAGACCGCGATCTGGCTTCTATGACGACTTCAAGCTTTCCCCGTAATTTTACAGAGACGACGTGCCTTGATAGATTAAGGTAACCCTTCGAACAAGTAGTCATTTCTCCATCTTGAAGCACGACTTGCCGAAACGAGGGGTCAGCAGTAATGTGCTCAGAATCAGGCAACCTGACTTCCCTCCGCGGCAGAGTGGAGCAGACAACTCGGCCACCATACTCAAAAGGACTTGGTTTCCCTTCAGGAACACGGACACGGATACCTACGATGGTTGCCTGGACTGAGTCTCCAAGATGCTCTGCGCTCAACACCAATGTGCAATAGTCTCCTTGGATAGGGATACATAGAGTGTTGCGTAACCCAATATAAGTAAGGCTGCTGTGATACCAAAAATGGCTCATCAACACACTATCTTCAGACTTTGTTGCGCCCTTCACCTTCAGCTGGATTTCCACATCAGGATGATCCTCAATCACAAATGCACGAGACGGACCAGTCAAGCGCAAAAAAGGATCCTGCATTTGCCGTTGATTATTCAGTTTTGCTGTGCTATTTCTCCTTTTTGTCTATTGTTTAGTGCTTGATATGTGCAATTCCTAATCAGGAAACAGAAAATAGAAAAAAAAATACTATACTGACCTGCGGTGTGAGTACTTGGCAGTTATTCCTCTGACGGGAGAATAAAATGTTGCGATTGCGATCCACCGTGTCTCTTGCAGCAACTACGCCGTACACTCGCAGTGGCCAGCTCAAGCCAGAATCATCTTCGATTTTTGCGACTTTGATGGAGTATATCTGCAGACTGCTGCCGACCAAAGCACCACGTGGCTCATGTCCCGGTGTACTGTGTGTGAAGTGCATCGGACTCAATGATGCTGCAGCCATCAATCAAAAAGGAAGACTGTTTAGAGAATTCATTTGGCTAGTACAAGAGTAATAAAGTAAATGCCTTCCCTTGTTAAAGAATTAACGAATGATACCAAATGCAGTAGGAATCAATGAGCAGATAAGTAGTCTGAGCAAATGTTTACTCACTCGTCTCTGTGAAGGTACCACAAGATATGGACCAATTGTATACCCAGCTCTGGCGGCACATTTCAAAGTACTCCTCCTCAGTTTGAGTCTTATCGCTATCAGAGTCTTCCTCTTCCCCTCCCATCTCACTGGCTTCCTCTATAGACACCTCGTTCTTCCCCTTCGCTGCCTCCATGGGTGGCTCTATCTCATCCAATTTTACTTTGGTGATGCTGTCCTTGGACAGCTCGGAGAACAACTGGGATTTCCCCTTGTAACTAAGATGCCCCATCTGATCCAACTGGGTGCAGAGCTGGTCCAACCCATTGAAGATTGCATTCAATCCGTATGGCTTTTGGCCCAGAATCTCCGTGCCATTGTGTACTTTCTCCATCATCCGCAGCAAACTTGTCATGTCACGGTACACGGAATCCATGTGGATCTTTACCTCGCTAATGCTATAATCGCTAATCCTGAGCTTCGGAAAGGCTTTCAGCTTCACTGCATTCTGCGAGATAATATCGAGCAAGGAGTAGATCTTCTTGGCAGACTGAGTCTCCAATAATTTTGTCTTCATCCAGTTATGCCTGAACTCCTGACCATCATCGACACATTCCCCCCTCGAGATAAAACACCGCTTGTCTGGAATAAGCAGTGACCAAGCAACAGTAACCTCCACCTCATAGGGGCCAAGAAGAAATATGCCCTGACTTGATTTGCATTCCTGGGCTGGGAAGAAGACGTGACCAGAGAATTTGGATGAACGGATGATAACTCTCAGCTCTCCATTTAAATCCACAGAAACAGCATGCCTCGAAAGATCAAGGTAACCATCATGGGAAGCGCAATCCGCCAGTTGATGTTGAAGTACAACCTCTTCTTCTTTTACTTGAGGTTTAACAACGGGCCCCTTGGCAACGCAAGTAACTTTACCGCCATGTTTAAAAGGCCATGCCCTCTTCCTCCAGTTAATAACACGGACAGACACTACAGTTGCCTGGACCGTGTTCTCTAACTTGGCACACCTTAACATGATTTTGCAGTAGTCATTACTCAACAGAGTAGTCGTACGGCCGCTGTAGACAAAGGTCTGATGCATCAGCACCCTATCTTCTGATGCATTTCTTCTTCTGCCCTTTACTTTCAGTTGGATTTCGAAGTCAACAGGTTCTGTAGCAACAATCGAACGAGACGGGCCAGTCAACTGCAAACACGGATCCTGCATTGATTGTTGTCCCCAACAATTATAAGAAACGAAACAACAAAGATGCAAGCAAGCAAAAGTAAGTTAAGAAAAACTGCGTGCGCGCAGGAGGAGAAAAGAAAACCTTACCTTTGGAGTGAGTATTTGGCAGCTATACCTTTCACGATGGAAGAGAACGTTGCGGTTGCGATCCACGGTGTCTCGGGCGGCAACCGTGCCGTACACAGACAGTGGCCAATTCAACCCGAGAGCTTCCTCCTTTATCTCTTGGACGCTGACAGAGAAGATCTGCAGGGTGGTGGTGACGGAAGCACCCGGCCGTGTAGTGTGCGTGAAGTGCATCGGACTCAATGACGCTGAATGAAGAGAAAAGAAGAAGATTTAGATGAGTAAATAAGTAAATCCACTCTGACCTCAGCAGCAGCCGCAGCCGCAGTATGAAGCGAAGGGAAGAAAAGCAAGCTAATTAAGGGACTACTCACTCATACGATCGTCTTCACAGGGTCTGCTGAACAATCTGAACAACCTGGACATGACGGGCCGCTGTATATGCCACCGAACTGGTTAGTCGGCATCTTATCCAATTCTGGTGCTGCCTTCTCAACGCCGCCGCAGCTGGCGCTTTCCTCCCCAATCCCATTGGCTTGCTCAATCTCCTCCAATTCTGCATTCTCAATGCCGCAAGCGACGCCTTCCTCTCCCATCTCATTGGTGCCGGAGGTGGAAATCCACTCCCACCAATGGCTCCCCTCGGCCTTGACTTCCTCTCCGACCTCATCGGAAATCCACTCCCACCAATGGCTTCCCTCTGCCGTCTCCATCGGTCTGGCTTCCTCCTCCTCCTAATATTTTGTCGAGTCTGATTCTATTCTAGTCTCCAGTTTTATTCTTGCGAGGTTGTCCTGCGTCTCCGTGAACAGCTCGGAGAATCTTGGATCCCAATCCAAGACGGGAGGGGAGACCATGATTCCGGGAAGCCACTTGAACTTGTTGGAAATCGAATCGAAGAAGGACTCGAAGAAGATAGGGAATCATCACCTTGGTGTCCGTCGTTGATGGCTCGACCCTCTCCTCCCCTGATCCTTCAGGCATGCCATCACCTCGGTCCTAGTCTCGATCCTCGTCAATTCCGCCGCCCCTTTCTCGAAAATAGCCCCGATGGCAAGAAGTGCCTTTGTGATCTCATCTATAATCCACGGATCATGCGGAGGACAGCATTGCGTAATGGAGCTCTGACGCAGCACTGTCAGTCGCCGACTTGATGTCCAACAAAGACCTTCTGCACCCTCGTCTCCCCCGCCGCCGTCTCCATCTCTCCGCCGCTGTTTTCTTCTCTTTCAAGATGGATAGATTTCGATCGGTGAAGTGGGGAAATGTGTCTTGCTAGGGTTTCTTCGACTCATGTCCAAGCAACAACTACTCAATATCTACTTTGACAAACAAGGAGCAATTTTGCTTTTTTGCCATTCTTTACTTTGACACTCTACAATTTGGAACATGATTTTTTTTTTCTACCGGGTCCATATGCATCCTTTATTTGAAATGTATTTTTGACATATTTGAAAATATCAAAATAATTCATACAAAAATGTTTTGGGTACACTTCATGTTCTACGTGTCCACAAAGTTCGTTTTAAAAAAATTGACTTTTTATTAGTCAATGTAAAAATGGAAAAATTTAGTACGGAGTACTAAAATAAGCCTTTTCCCGACGCGCTTTGTCTTTTTTGTAGAGGCCACGAAAGATGCCTATTTTTCACAAAACTTTGCATGAGCAAAGTAGAATGTGGAGATATACATGCATATATTTTTTCCTAAATTTTTAGACATTTTAAAATGTATTTCAAGATAAAGGGAGCATATTCACATGGGATCAAAAGTGCATTTCCATACAATTTGCCCTCATTTAATTTGACCTCTATTATTTGCCACTCATTACTTTGTACCTATATTATTTGCCCTTTTCGTTTATTTCTTTTAATTTAAGGATTTATGAAAAATCATCATGACCCAAGTACCCCTGGGTGAATACGGGATAGAATCAGAACTATGGAGTGGAATAATCTGGTATAAAAATTACATACAGAAAATGCATAGCATCAACAAGTGTCGGTAAATGATGGAAGTTAAGTAATGCATAGCTTTACATCTGGTGAAATTATTCCATCAAGATATTTTCTCTTTAATTCTTTAAATTGGAAAAGGAATCTTAATTTCCCATCATGATCTAGATCACGGCCAATCATGTCAGCTCCTTTAATCTTCAATATCTCCAAGACCTGGGCATTTTCAGCAGCGTGCACTAGAAATTCAAGTTGTGCTGTTGTTCCCGAAAATCCTGTGATATGAAGGTTCTTCAGATAGTAATGCGGACACTGTGGAAGGATCTTGATAGGATTCGAGACCCGATGTCTGAAACCAAAAACACTAAACTGCAAAAGTTTGAGAGGAAATATGATGAGAGGCATAATTAACTAGCCAATACACTTACAGCAAAGAGAAATCCAGTGGGATACTTACATGCAGCTCTAACTTTTCAACGTAAGGAGCAGCCCTCAGAAAAGAGGCCAAAGAAAGAATATTGCCAGCATCTTTTTCATCTAGAATCACCCACAAATCTAAATATTTCAACTGGGAAAACTTGTGTGGGGATTCCATCAACTGGGGCATCTGAAAAGTAGATAATAAATGGTCATGGCGAGAGAGAACTCCCACAAAACAACTTGCATACTAATGTGTGGTGTGGTACAACAACAAACCTTAAGTGGAAAATGAGCCTGCAATTTCAGATCTTGAACACTTGAAAGCACTTTGGGAAGTACAGTCAAAGCATGCTCAAGAGGTAGAGACGGATAGAAATCAAGATATGCGTGTTCCAGTTCTGGAGCAGGCCCAAGGTCAACTGGATACAGACGCCCATGGAAGATGAATGTTTCGAGTTTCACCACATTGAGTGCTAGCTTGGTTATCTTGCAGTGCACAATACGCAGGTATAATAGCTTTGACAACGGACGAGCTACTGTCAGCTCATCATCCAAATGACATCTAACCATACTGAACCACTCAAGATTATTGCAATTTGACAGCATATCTTGAAGATCCTTCCGAGTGACACGTAACATGTGCAAATCAAGTGTTCTCAGATTTGGGAAACTGCTGAACTGATGGGGCAGTTCAAATGACGCAAAGCTAAGTTGCAGATGACGAAGCCGATGTAGGGTTGCGTCGTCTAAAAGCTCAACAGGAAATCTGTACTGATCACTACGTAATTTGTCTGGCGCTAAATCAAGGGCAAGACTTTTCGTCCGTGATGATACAGCGAAATCAACCCAAGTGTTGACATGATCCACAAGACTGATGTCGAATCAAAATCTGATCACCAGCTCCTCAACAACCATGCGCTGATGCTGCCGCATGACTGCGTTGACATTGCCGATGAATTTCCGAGTGTACTCCTGTCCCCCAAACACGCTGGTGCCGCACACGGTACCATCAAAGTTCAGTTTGGAGCAGCCCCTCCACACGTGCTTCCATTTGCTTGACAGGATACCAGTTCTCACTGCGTCCTTTATAGGTAACTTTGACAGAACCACAGACAGAAGATCCTCAGAAAGGTCTGCCAGATGAACCTTTGCTCTCTTTTTCTTAATTGCCGGTCCATGGTAGCAACGCCTAGGCCTTTTTCTTGGGCGTGTTAGATGGCTGTCCATTTTGATTCTGCAGAAAAATGATGTCAGGTTAAGTATGAATATATCGGACACATGAACCTGGAAGGCCGGAGCACATGTAATAAACTTGACAACAGAGTGTTATCGTAGTCAAGACTATTTCTAGTTTCTACTACCCCTGAATCCCTAATGACCGGATAAGAACAGTCGGTCCATAAAGTGGTCATTTTTGTTCACCGATACATAAACCAGCTAAAGTTCTAGCAAAGCCATGAAACAGAAGGCCTGCCTATGATTTTGGGGATAATCAGAAAATGTGTGAGTGTGTTTGTGATCTGTGGAGGCGAGATGGGGAAGGGGGTTGATCCAGATGGCGCGGAGTGTGCAGCAGCAGACCCAAAATTTGGGGAAGGTTCAGTGGATGATAAAAAGCGTACCGATGGTCAAGGTTGCAGGCGGGTTGAGACAGCAGCGACTCGACGGCAGAACGGTAACTGCGATGGCCGATGGGCGGCGGCGCGTGTGACAGGCGGAGCGGTTTGGGAGTTGGGGTTGAGGCGTAGATGGTGGCGGTGAAGCTGACGGTCGCTGCTCAAGGTAACGGCGGGAGATACTTGAGAACCTCGTTGTGTCCGATGCAGATCGGAGGTCGGACAGAACAGGAAACGGGAGACGAATCCGAAGAGAAAAGAAGGGAAGGTGGAAGAGGAAGAAGGAAGCCGTGGAGGAGGGAGCGCTTATAGAATGCCCGAAGCAGGAACGATTGCGCTCCGCCCACACGCATCGCCCGAATAGGCCGGCCCATTAATCTTCTGTTCGTCACGTAAAAGCTCCTGTTCGTTAAGGCTTCAAATTTTTTTCGTTTCCTGGTTTTCAGAGATTTTTCTCTAAAAAAAAAGGTTTTCAGAGATTCCAAGAAGTTTTGAATTTAAAATATGTACCTTTGTAAAACTCGAACAAATTTTTAAAACTAAAATTTACAAATTTGAACAAGGTTAAACTCTGAACAATTTTCAAATTCAAACAATTTAAAATTTGAACAATTTCCAAATTTGAACAGTTTTTAAATCTGGACAATTTTCAAAACTTGAATTTTTAGATTGGAAATTTTTAAATTTTGAAAAATGAAATAAAAAGTACAATTGAAAATACAAAAAAAATCTAGTAAAAAGCCAAAAAAAAATCAAAAGAATCCACATTTGATGTTGTGCTCAGTTTTGATTAGTAGAATAAGACAGCCTGCTAACATATCTTTACTATTAAATGGGAATCTGTGACGGCAGTAGGTTCTAAAACATGTTTGACATGCATCATTGAGAGCATCCTAGCCATCCGATCTAAATCACACCATCCGATTTATGATACAAAAAGCACCTCCATCCCGCCCACTGATTAAGGAGACAATGAAATCAATCAAATTAATGTACTTCAAGAAGCTATGACAAGTGGAAAAAAATCTCCATCCCGCCCACCAATTAATATTTTCTTTCCTTTCTTCATCCCGCACACTAATCACGCCACCATCATGCACACTAATCATGCCACCATCACGCCACCGGGTAGTAGCTCCACGCCACCATCTCGCCACCAGGAAGCAGCTCACGCCACCATCTCACCACTGCTCGATGCCTTCGTTCAGGTTTAGTGGCCGCCCTGGTTGTCATCGCTTCCCTGTCCCTCCTCCCATGCCCCATGAAACCCTAGCACAGGTCCTGCCGCGGTCAGCCTGACCACGGCCGACGGTCGCAGCTGCCGCAACCTCCGCGCCCAGGCCCAAGAACGGGCCCACGCAGCCGCCACCGCCCGCACGCCTCAGCACGCGGCGGAGGCTCGCCGAGGACCGCCGCATCGTTCCGCGGTTCCACTACCAAGCACCGTCGCCTCGCCTGCCCCTCCATGGCGCGCAACCCGCTTGATGCCGCCACTCTGCGCGAAGATGCTCCGCTTGGGTCCGCCCTCACCCCTCCGCGCCCTCCTGGTCTAGCCCCGCTCCTTCACGCTGCTCCCTGCCTGCAGCCGTCGCGCTCGCCCTCTGTGGGCAGCCGCCAGATTCACGTCCCCATGGCCCTCACATCGCATGGCTTCTGGCGAATAGGGGAAGGCGGTGCCGCCGCCCAATCTCCAGCACCAGACCTCCCCTCCTGCACGTCTCCACCGAACTCCCTCCCGGGTCCTGGCCTCTTCCACAGAGCCACCTGCCTTTCTCCCCTCCGCCCCTCTGTTTCTCGTCCTGTGTTTGACCCGCCGGAAAAAACCTCAATGTCGCACCATGGACGAGAGGACCAGATTCAAGCCTATTTTCTCGCTTCCTTGCTTGCCCTTGTGGTAGTGAAGGATCAAGGAGCTGCGTGTCTAGCACATGCAGGCTCGAGGTATCTCGGTTCTCCATTGTATCCTCAAGTTTAGCAACGAGTTGTAATCCTGCAAACTAATCATTCAATTTGCTTCAAAAAGGAAATAAATTGTACCAGTACATGTCTGATGGGAAGCAGTGCAAGCATTGATCATGCAAGAAGTCTAGATGCTTGAATCTGTAAGTCGTCTATGTTCTATCCATTATTTGTTTATTGTATCACCATCAGACAGCAGTATACATTTTCAAACACTACACTTTATTCAGTTATAATAGCTTTACATGGTCGTACTAAATAGGTGCTGATTAAATATTGCCTAAGATATAATACTGCTAAACCTTGGTTTCAAACTTTCAATTGAGCTGGCCCTCTACAATTTTCTGCATTGTTATTCTGCTTAATACCTGTTTGCTAGATTGTTTCATGCCAATTCTTTGCACATCAATTAAGTGCATGTATTTTACTTCTACTGTAGCTAGCACCTATCTTGGATGGTCCCCGGTGGTTTATAAGTTTCATTTGAGTTGTACCTCCAAATTATAGTATAACTTCTATGTGTTGAATCAGATCATGTTTGGATGCTCACGTGATAAACTTTTGTAGCAGAAATGACAACATGAAGCACACTCTGATGGATGCAATGTTACTAACTAATGTTGACGCTCACAAATGATGGTTCTGTTAGTAATCAGGCACGTAATTAATTTTAATTTAATTGCAAAATCTCTTTTTTGTGTGTTTTCATTGAAAACCTTAATTGCAGTCTTTGTCATCTAATTATAATTAGATTATTGTACGTAGTAAAATAAAGATGGACCAGAATAAAAACAGCACCAGTAAGACACTTATGAAGTGTTTCAACCATGTCCATTTTAATGTATGCTACATTATTGTACATGAGTCCTGGTAATTATGGTTTATGGTTTATGATGACGACCAGGATCTGTATGTATTTTTAATGAAGAAGATAAAAAGGAATAGATTGTTACGTTATATATGGGCTATGTTCTCTATATTTAATTGATATAGTTTTTTATTTTATGTTAGAGCTGTGTCATATCATTCTGCAAGAATTGAGCTGTGCATAGCTGCATCATCCGATAATTCAAGACTCGTAGATGATTCTTGTCATGTAATGTCATTGTTGATCTACGACTTAATCTTGAATTCATTGGATAGAGTGTGTAGTAAAACTTACATGACTTTGACTTTTGATGTACAAACACATTGCTAATTAGTTTGGTGGAATAAAACAATATATTATCACTATATTACCTTATGTCATATGAAAACTATGTCATGATTATTTATTTGTTGTTAGAGGTATCCATGTTCCGGAGATATGATTTTCAGATTTTATGGCCGCCAGACATGATCATGCCTTGGAACTGAAGAAATCAGAGTAGTAGAATTGTGTAGTGTAAAATATAGAAAGTTGCTAAAGCATAAAGAAAGTCTACAGTTTTACAATATTTGAAAGTTCTGTCGTTTAGACAAATGAATCCTATCGCCAAACTAGAATGGCTTGTTAGTGACTTCTCTTCATAACAAATGAAGGATAACGACTAAAATAAGCCTCCGCCCAATGCCTATATATAAGTGCGTCTTTTTAATATGTGGTAATGTTGCTAATATGATATTGTTAATTGTCAAATGAGTGACATGCATCTTGTGTTTACATGTGCAATGACAAAAAAAATATAGAGACCATAGCAACGCACGGGCATTCAACTAGTTACATATATATAGGAGAATAGGGTACACGTTCCTGTTTTCAGGAAGATATTTTAAATCGAACCATGATGATGTACCTTTTGCTGCAGACTTATGGAGATTTATCTGAAAAAAAAGGTTTGAACAACCACCATTCTGCAATTAAAATGCTCTCATACTTTTCAAGAAGGTTAAATCGTGAACCGCTGCTGAAATATTTGAGTTCATTCGAGAAGTTCAGCTAAACAATGTCAGTTGAATATTGAAGCATTGTCTTATGGAGATGACAAATATGCAAGTAAATTAGTTACAAATTTTGAGACAAATATGCACCACCACCTATTTCTTATATTCAGCCAGTGTATGTAAAATATTGAATTTTAACTGAGTTTTTGTACACATATTTTCTCAAACATTTTGATATCTATTTCATAGAATGGACAGCAAAAATACACACCTTTATCAAACCATTATATGTCCGTCTATGTAAATTTGATTTTCTCAATTTTAAAAAATATGCATTTCTAAAAAAATTACTAGCATTTTATCGCCAAAATGAACGGGTGCAGCAACACGCGCCATCATGGTCTATTGAGGCACTATATTGGAGCAGCCACCCTTGGTGAAACAGATTACGGATGCCTTCATCATTTTCAAAGAAAAGAATAATTGCGTCATGTTATCCTCCAATTAGCAGTTCAATTTGAACTGATAGAGATTGATATACATTGCTAACACCAAACAATGGGAAATATATATATGATCTTCGCAAACTTGGGATTAACCATACACCTTCATAAAAGCAAACACACCCAATAAAATAATAATTAATTCGGTTTTTCTATAAGAAAATATACACAAATTTATCCCCTAAAAAAAAGACAATTGTGACAAGCGGATAATGTATGACAGAAATGAGCTAATTATGTGGTCAATCATGGCTGCTTCATATAACTGTGCTAACCAAGAATCTGACTCAACCATCTGTACTATAAAAAATATACAATATCTTTCCAAATCGGGCCATTTCGGCACTTGGAGTTGGATATAAGGGCCAGATGGTGACTGGCAGCTCATTCCTTTTAAAGAGCGCCTTAAAACTTCTCTCCTTTTAAATTTGGGTAGTTTTAAAGCAGAAGAATGAAATAACTAAGACAAGGGCAGTACAGTTATGTATATTGATGCCATTTCCTGTTTTCTGAGGGAAAGTGGCATTTACTTGACGATCCTATATTTACCACTACTGTAGGCTTCCTCCATTGGCAGAAGTGAGACATTGTATCAAAGAAATCAACTTCGGTACATAGCCTGTCGAGGAGGTACATAGCCCGCCGAGGAGGAACGTTAGAACTTGATCTAGCAACATTGCTCGCTTTACCTCTGCACCAGTTGGATCATCTGACTCCCTGGTCCTTAGTCACGCCTTTTACTGAAGGATCGTTCACCCTGTTAGATCAGCACATCAATGAAACTGTGAACTGAACAGCAAGAATGTTGGATAATGCAAGACAAAACCATTTTGAGGTACGAAAGAAAGATCAAGTATTGGTAACATCATGCCATAAATAGAAAATCAGCATGAATGGAATCTCATATGTCATAAAACTTTATCACCAGTGTTACTCTCTATAACGTCATATTCTCCTTTTTTTCTCTGCAATGTACGGAGTACAGTTGCAGAACAAAAGCAACATGGAAGCGGTCGGTGTATTCTACAATGTAGTGAGTATTATGGTGAGCTATGTATTGGTAGCTAAGGTCAACGAGCAGTAATAACTTGAATTTTAGAATACAGAGAGAACATAATGGAAGGAAGTTCATCGGGATCATAGACTTGGTCTTAACTCTGCTCATCATAATGGTGCTGAGAGCATGGGGTTATGCAAACAACTAATACTGAAATATGTGGGGATCAAAAGATTTAGTCTTGACTCTATTTATCATGATGGTACATATTAGAATGTTGATATTGTGAGAACTTTCAAAGTAAATTAAGCAGTATAAAACTGTAGCAATATTTATACCTGGGAGAAGATGAACTGCCATGGATTACAGCAAAAACATTGGAGTAGGACTTTGTGAGGTAGGCAAAGTTTGGTATCGGCGGCAATGCAGGCACACGCTCCCCTTTCCTCAGTAGCTCCTCAAGGTTGAGCCTTTGCAGGGTGAGCACAGACTTGTTGTCCCTCCAAACAAAGGCCAGCCGGCCATCCCGGAGAACGAACAATGACCCGGGCTTCGAGCCAGGGTACCTGAACCCATAACCGTTGGCAATGCCCTCCCCGGCGAAACTTGTCTCAATGTCCACAGTGCGAGAATCATCGTCTTCTGTCATCCATGGAAATGCCTCCGTGGATGGTTCACCCACCCGCACGACAAACATGGACGACCCATTCGGATGCACAACATAGTGCGTGCCCTCCAACACCTTGGTTGCGATCAGCAGAAGCCTCCCCTCGCTGTCTTCCTCGTATGAGAGGAGGAGGAAGAAGAGGGCCTTGCCTGGTTTGCAATCCTCCTCCGGCCTCCCCGGCGGCCATCCAAATGTGCCTCCCCACAGCCCGGCGTACTCCCGGCCGGGCATGGGTGTCTGCGTCGTCAGCTTGTAGAGCGCGAACCGGTTGTCGTGCATGCTCGGCCATGCGCGATAGGTCGACAGCCGCATCCGCGCGCCCCGGAGGCTCAGCCCGACGCTCTCGCCGGCGCGCAGGAACTCGTCCAGTTGCAGATGCTTGCTGTCGGCGTACTCTGACCTCGAATTGGCTGATGCAGAGCGTGTCACCATCTGGCGCAGCCCGTTCTTGACGTAGCAGGCCATCGCAGAGAGGCTCCTCCGCAGCCGCACCTTCTCGCCGGCAGCTTCGATCGCAGGCAGTGGCCGCATCTTCTTGGCCCCCAGCAGCAGCGCCTCGAGCTCCGGCCTGCCCACCATGCCCCCGCCGGACTCGGTGTGCAGCCGCAGCATCGCATCCCGACGCGCGGCGAGCACGGGGAGGTCCTCGTCGGAGCGCGCGAAGAGCGGCGCCGCGGTGAGGTCCGGCGGGAGCGTGAGGCGGCAGGCGGCCACGAGGGCGTCGAGCAGCCGTCGGCGGCTGCCGAAGGACAGGCGTGGGAACTGCGAGGTAGGCGAGGAGGAGACGGGGGCATGGTGCGCCTCGAGGAGGAGCGTGTTGGCGTGGGGGTTGAGGGGGGCGAGGAGGCCGGGGAAGAGGGAGCCTGGATGATGGCCATGGAGGAAGAGGAGCGCGGGGCGGCCGTGGGCGTCGGCGAGGATCTCGAAGACGGGGGCCCAGAGGAGGCGCGGGGAGAGCTCCTGCGGGATGGCGCGGACGGCGACGAGGGAGAGGAAGCCTGGGAAGGCGGCGACGAGGTTGCCGAGCTCGGGGTTCTGGTGCGCCCAGAGGCCGCGGAGCGGGGAGACGGAGTGGAGGAAGCGGCAGACGGCCAGGGAGGAATCGCACGCGGCGGCGCGCCAGGCGAGGAGGTGGGACAGGGAGAGGGAGGAGGGGAGCAGGCGGCGGCACTGCGCGAGCCACGGCTTGTCGGCGGCGGCGAGGGCGGCGTGGAGGCGGCGAGAGGCGGCGGAGAGCGCGAGGAGGTCGCCGGGGCGGAGGTGGGCGGAGATCAGGGCGAGGACGTCGTCCGGCACCGAGAGGATCAGCTCGGCGCCGTCGTGGACGACGGCGGCCATCGGGATCGGGCGGTTTCTTGCGTGCGGTGCTGGTCGGTTGTGTGGACTGTGGCGTGTGCTTCCTCTTTTTGCGTCTGATAAAAAGCGTTTCTTTTTCTAAGGAGGACCATCCAGCTAGAAAGAAGACTAGTGGCGAGCGCTCAGTTGGCCGTCACTCGCATGGGATTTTCTCCATGCGAGTGACTATCTCTTTTTTGGCATTTCGCTCTCGTAGTATCGGTATGCAACTTCCTAGACCATCTCGTGCTTATCGGCCTACTACTTTTCACCCATTTTTGTGGAAAAAAAGTAGAGCTGGAAGTGGCGTCACGGCAATCGACTGAATGTGGTCGTCCTCATCCAGGTCAACTATTCCCCTATATTTCGAGTGATCAAGTCCTGCCGGTCCTACCATAAGTGACGTCTCCAGCCTGCGAAACTGAGAGTGTGAGACCAAGTCAACTATTAGTCACATTTGATTTCTGTTTCCTGCATTTACTCTTCAATAAATAATATCCATTTCTGTAAGATGAAATAATATTTACTATGAGATCGTGATGAAGTCACAAGTCTGTACATGCAAGAAACTTTATCTCACCGTAATAGTTCTTTTTCCGTACTTCTAATTGTGGAAAATATTGTTTCCCTAATTCTGTGTTGTATTGATGTGATCCGGGTTGGGGTATATATAGGAGTACAAGGGCGGCGCGGATTCTCTGACTTGCTACAGGCTAATCAGAGGCAGCCTTGCCTTGCATCGATGCCGTCCGTTTAGAATCCCCTGGCCCCTGCTTACGTTCCCCTCTCTCAACGCACACAACAGGTCCAGCCCATGTAAACCCAAGTAAACAAGCCCACTTTAAAACAAAGGAGGGAAAATCACGCGGGTGGATAGCACGAGGACGGGATTTTGGCGGGGAAACAGTTCGCTCGCTTCTCTCCTTGATCTGACTCTGGCGATCACGCGTGTCAACAGCGCCAGGACGGGATTTTGGCGGGGAAACAGATCACACTTCTCTCTTTGATCCGTTCTGGAGTTGGCAATCAAGGTGCGATCATCGGCGACAGGCGCTGGTATTTCAGCACGAGAGGTTAGACCATCTTCTGCTTCCTTCGCCTAGGATGTTCTCCTCTCTGTAGCCAACGAAATTTGAAGAAAAATGTTATTAGCATAGGCAGATGTTGGTATGCTCTAGATCATGTGCAGTAGAATTTGAAGATGCACAATTGCTTTAGGTCAGATCCACAACAGCAAATTCAAATCTGAACAAACAAAGCTTTTCAAGATGAATTGTTCCCATTAAAAATGCAGATTTTGGATAAGTAAGCCAGTTGCTACTCAAGTATGTAATGATTGATCCCATTGACAGAAAGACATAGAAATAAAGCAAAGGAAAGATGAATTTATTGTAGGCCTGGGAAATGTAAACCTTTGCTGATCGTAAGAAAACTGTTTTCATCCACGATCCGTTCACATGATGGTAGAAAAATACAGTAGGACTAGTGAGAAATCTCACTGCCATAAATTCAAAAATACATGGCAGTGATATTTGAGACCTTATACAGCACAAACACAGTTACACAGATGAATAAATTGCTCATATTAATCGCCACACAATTTGAACAGTCTACTATTTTCTTATAAGCCATGATTCCTGCCGTATCAAACATATATTAACTTGCTTTATTCATGATTCCAGTATGAAATAGGTATTTAACTAATTTTTATTGATGATTCCTGCAGAATTTCAGAAGTTAATGGCACAACCCAACAAGTAAGTTAGGCTTGCACTGGAATTATTTTGCGTCGTTTGCATCAATGTGATTCCTATTTGCTTACCTACAGCACATTTATTTTGGTGTAGGGAGAATGTGATTCCTATTTGCTTACCTAAAGTTGGTCAGAAATTTAGAAACTTGGATGATGCTTGGTTATTTTGGGTGAACTACGGAGGTCATGCAGGTTTTGAGGTTAGAAAAAGGTCTAGCTGGACTAGTAAAATGGATGGGAAGGTAACTTCATGTAGATATGTGTGTGCGAAGGAAGGTCGTCGAGCACAAGACAAAAGGGATCATCTCACGAAGAACCCTCGTGCTGAAACAAGAACAGGTTGTGATGTTCATATGTGTCTTTCATTAGATCGAGTGGTAGGACATTATGAAGTGGTGGATGTAGTGCTTGATCACAATCATGGTGTTTACTTGCCAGAAACCTTCCATCTGATGTTATCACAAAGAAAGATTTCAGATTTGCAAGCTTTTGAAATTGAGGCTGCTGATGACTCCGGAATTAGGCCAAAAGCTGCACATGAGTTGGCTAGTCGCACTGTTGGAGGACGAATGAATCTCAGCTACACTTGTCGTGATCAGAAGAATCACTTGCAAAGCAGGCGTCAAAGGGAATTGGCATATGGTCAGGCGGGAAGCATGTTGAAGTATTTTCAAGACAAGATAAGTGAGAACCCTTCTTTCCAATATGCTCCGCAATTGGATTGTGAAGAACAAATAACTAACATATTCTGGGCTGATGCTAAGATGTGCGTTGATTATGCATACTTTGGGGATGTTGTCACCTTCGACACTACTTTTGGCACAAACAAAGAGTACAGGCCATTTGGTGTTTTTATTGGATTCAATCAGTTTAGAGAGACTGTTATTTTTGGCGCTGCTCTTTTGTTTGATGAAACACGTGCCTCTTTCAAATGGCTATTTGAGTCTTTTCTAGCTGCACATGGTGGAAAGCAACCTAGAACAATATTTACTGATCAAGACACAGCAATGGGAAAGGTTGTTGAGGACGTATTCACAGAAGCATGGCATGGTCTGTGTACCTATCACATAATGCAAAATGCCGTGAAGCATTTGTGCAATAGTAAAGATGAGAAATCAAACTCCCCCGAAAATGAGGAAGATGAAGAACCTCACATTCTCTTGGATTTTAGTGCATGTATGTATAACATTGAGGACAAGGCAGCCTTTGAAGAAGCATTTGGCCTCATGAGAAATAAGGTGGAGGAGAAGAAGGCATCATGGCTCGATAGTATCTATAAGGTAAAGGAAAAATGGGCTGAATGTTACATGAGGGATGTTTTCTCATTGGGAATGAGAAGCACACAATTAAGTGAGAGTTTCAATAGTGACTTGAAAAAACATCTCAAATCAGATTTTGACATCATTCGGTTCTTAAAACATTTTGAAAGGGCAGTGCAAGGAAAAAGAGACAAGGAACTAGATGCAGAATTTGAAGCTAGGAAAAAGCTACCAAGAATAAGGATGAAGACACCTATGTTGTTGCAAACAAGTAAACTTTACACACCCATAATATTTGAAGCATTCCAGGGTGAATATGAAAGATCCATGGCTGCATGTACTATAGCATTGGATGCGGAAAATACCTATGTTGTTGCAGTTCTGAGAGCAGATGGTGATTTAAGTTCTGAACTGGAGCGCATAGTTGTCGGTAATCCTTTGGAGCAAACGGCTTCTTGTAGTTGTTTTCAGTTCAAAAGGACCGGCTGTGGACATTCTTTGAAAGTTCTTGACCTGATGAATATCAAGTTATTGCCGAATCACTATCTTCTAAAGCGATGGACAAGGGAAGCAAGACATGGAACTATAAAAGACATCAAAGGAAGAAATATCATTGAAAATCCAAAATTGGATGCAATGCTGCGCTACAAGTTCCTTTCTCACAAATTTCATGATTTTGCATATAAAGCCGCAAGCGATCCAGAATGTAGCATGTTGGTAGACAATGCATTGGACTGCATTGCTAAGCAAGTAGAGGGCAAAATGAGTGCATCTACAAGTATTTTGGGTGATTCATCTAATGCCCAACCTAATGTTCAACAAGATGATGCTTTGCTTAGTTCTGCACGCCTAAAGAAAAAGGATGTCCAACCAAAAAGTTCAAAGAGACATAGAAGTTGGCTCGACAAGACACGCAAGTTCAAAAAGAAAGCGCCAAAAAAATCTAAAGTATGTTGTTGAAAACCCTTGCAAAGTAATGTTCTTATCCATTACCTCATTTTTAATAACATGGTTGTTTTCTTGCAGAAACAAGAGAACGGCAGTGGAGACACTCAAGTATTGTTGCTGAAAATCATTGTAAAATAGTGTTCTTATACATTACTACATGATTAACAATATGGTTTGTATCTATGTGCAGCAACAAGAGAATGGTCCTGGAGACACTCAAGTACCAACCGAAAATGCAAATAGTGACAGCAATGCATTCACTAGCTACACAGACTTGCTAATGGTACTTTAAATATTGTTCAATCAACTTCTATAAACTAGTCTTGTATATCCATGTTTCAAATTTTGCTCTTTCTTTGCAGGGTTCTAGTGAAATTGATGATATGTATGTTCAAGGTCTTCTTTAGGTTCCTATTTTAGGGCCTGCAAACAAGTTGAGGAAATCGAACAGCAAACGGAGCTTGCTGAAATTCTTTTTTTTAAGATCAAGAGGGAGCTTTATTCATGTAAAAAGATAAGGCCAGCAAAATGTTCTTCTATTACATGAATGGTAGAAACGGGGAGCTAGATAACCAGATTCCTTGATTTTGAGTCATATTAACATGCTTTGCAAGCTCACGACCTGCACTGGTCTGCTCCCTTCTAATTTTAGTGATTCACTACTAACATGCTTTGCAAGCTCGTGAGTTTGATTTTGATTTCCACGTGTCTTGGTTATTCACTACTAACATGTTGTGGCTGCAAGATCGTGTATTTTGATGTCGATTCATCGACTCGAGTACTGGCTTTTGATGGAATTTATTTTGGATATTTCAGGCACAACCCCAAGCTAACATAATCAAATCCAGAACAGGCCGCATCCTAGTAGAGTATAATTGGATCTTGTAGATGCACAAAATAATCTTAAATCGCATTAAACATATGTAAATGAAGAAAGGGGAAAAGGGATGGGCCGTCTTCATACCACGATGTGAGGTCCAAGTGGTGCCCTTCACGAATTCTCGGCGTCCGAGCGGCCGGTTCTTGAGCTCATCTGCGGCGCCGGCGGGGACCAATTTCACCTCGCGACCACGGAGGGCGCCTTGACGATGGGGGTGAGGTCGACGGCGACGGAGGCGTGGAGGCGGGCGGCGTAGGCGCAGACGAGCTCTTCCAGGCACGCGCGCGTGGGCGACGTCGATGGCGACAGAGGCGTGGAGGCGGGCGGCGTAGGCGCAGACGAGCTCTACCAGGCGCGCGCGCGGGCGAGGTCAACGACGACAGAGACGTGGATGCGGGCGGCCTAGGCGCAGACGAACTCTGCCAGGCGCGCGCGCGTGAAGCCGAGCTTCACGAGGTAGGAAAGGACGGAGCTCCACCGGCCTCCATAGTACAGCTTCCATGGGAGCAGAGCACGACAGTGGGAGTGGATAGGGGAAGCAGAGTGAGAAGAAAAAACTAGAAACAGCCCCGCGTCGCTTCCTTCCTCTGTCCTAAACTGGGTTGTGTTGCTATATGGGCTGGGCCTGGCTGGCTTATATGCGTTGAGAGAGGGGCTAGTAAGCTCGAGCCAATCGATTTGGAACGAACGGCATCGCATCCACGCAAGGCTGCCTCTAACTTGCCTGTAGCAGGTTAGAGAATCCTCGCCGGTACAAGGGGTAGGTAGAGACTTCGAGTACAAGGCAAGATACCTAGAGTCCTAATCTAACCTAACCCGTACATGTAGTCTAACATTCCCCCTCAGTCATAGCGGGAATGAAGCGGACGATTGCGACTGGATATGAAGTCATGTGTTTCCATCTGTTGTCTTCTCCTCCTTGTCATCATCAACTGCGTCTCTGATGGGTCGGCACCTCTGGTGCCTTCCTGGTCTCTCCTCTCTTCCCTCCCGCAGTCACAGCGAGAGTGGCGTGGACGCAAGTGATGACGCGGACGCTGTGGACTGGAGTTCTTGAGTTGCTGTAGATGGTTTTCTTGATGTTGATGTCGAGGTAGCTGATGACCCACAAGTATAGGGGATCGCAACAGTCTTTGAGGGAAGTATTACCCAAATTTATTGATTCGACACAAGGGGAGCCAAAGAATATATGCAAGCCTTAACAGATGAGTTGTCAATTCAGCTGCACCTAGAAACAGTCTTGCTCGCAGTGGTTTATCAGTAGCAATAGTTTTATAGCAGTGACAGTAGTGAAACAATAACAGCAGTAGTAAAATAGCAGCGGTAATAGTAACGGTAGTAAACAGTAGGAATAAATACTGTAGGCATAGGGATGGATTATGGGCGTTGCATGGATAAGATAATTCATGAAATCAATGAGACATGGGCATTGCAGATAAATAATGATAAAGCATCCTAGTACAAACAATCATAGGCATGTGTTCCGTATATAGTCGTACGTGCTCACAAGGAGAAACTTGCACGACATCTTTTGTCCTACCAGCCTGTTGCAGCAGGGCCTCAAGGGAAACTACTAGTAATTAAGGTACTCCTTTTAATAGAGTACCGGAGCAAAGAATTAGCACTCGGTGAACACATGTGATCCTCACATCATAGCCATCCCCTCCGGTTATCCCAATTTCTGTCACTTTGGGGCCTCGGGTTCCGGACAACAATATGTGTATACAACTTGTAGGTAAGACCATAAACAACAAGTATCATCATAGAAATAATAACATGTTCAGATCTGAAATCATGGCACTCGGGCCCAAAGTGACAAGCATTAAGCACAACAAGTTGCAACAATGTCATAGGCACTAAATAAAGATACTAGGCACTATGCCCTATCAATCTCATATCAAATTACATGAACAATCTCATCCAATCCCTACCATCCCCTCACCTACAGCGAGGGAATTACTCACACATGGATGGGGGACTCATGGATGGTCGATGGAGGAGCGTCGGTGATGATGGTAATGAAGATCTCCTCCGAATCCCCGTCCCGGTAGGGTGCCAGAACGGAGTTTCTGGTTCCGAATCGCGGTTTCTGATGGCGGCGGCGTAGCGGAAGTCTATCTGGGAAAAACGCCGTCTCCCTGATATTATGTCGTCAGGGGGTATATGTACGCGAGAGGGGAGGTCGAGAGGGGTTCTGGGGCCCCCTCACGTAGGGGTGGCACGGCCAGGGCTGGGCCGCGCCACCTGTGCGTGACAGCCCCTCGAGCCCCTTCTCCCTCCTGTCTTCTGGCTCCGTGGGTCTTCTGGTGAAATAGGATTTCTCATGATTTTTCTCGAATTTTTACTGGAAGTTGGATTTCTGCACAAAAACGAGACACCAGAGCAATTCTGCTGAAAACAGCGTCAGTCCGTGTTAGTTGTATTCAAAACACACAAATTAGAGGAGAAACAATAGCAAAAGTGTTTGGGAAAGTAGATACGTTTTGGACGTATCAACTCCCCCCAAGCTTAGCTATTTGCTTGTCCTCAAGCAATTCAGTTAACAACTGAGAGCGATAAAAGAAACTTTCACGAACACATTTGCTCATATGATGTATATATACTAACTATGTGATCAAGTACTCAGGCAATTCATAATAAGAAATATGCAACTAATGTCACCTCATAGTCAAGCAAGCTATGAAAGAGTGCCAATGCACTAATAACAAGTAACATGTGCATGAGAAGCTACAAGATTGTAATATGCATAAATGATATGAAAGAGTGGTATCCCGCTTGCCTTTATTTGTAGAGCAAAACATAAATGTTGAGGCACCTCTGAAGTCCACGGGAAGACTAGAAGTAGAAATATCAAAGATACAAGCATCAAAGTTATACTACAATTAACCGTGTTCTGGGACAAGCACATTACACTAAGAATAACAGCTATGCTCTCAAGAAGTGCTTAAAAATTAAAAGATGAAGACTCAACATAAAAGTAAACGAATGGCCCTTCGCAGAGGGAAGCAGTGATTTAACATGTGCTAGAGCTTTTCATTTGTAAAACAGAGATAAAAGTTTCTTTTGAGAGGTGGTTGTTCTATGTCAACGACTAGCAATGGGGACTTACTATCTTCCATAATAAACAAGTGAGAGCGGTTCCGAGTTCTTTGAAATTTGGCACATTGGTGCTCTTTTATAAAGCTTTGGCACTCCTCCCCACCTTTTTCCTTTCTCAAACCATGGCTAACCGATTCGATCGGGTGCCCACCAACTTTCTCATTCCTTTGGAGGAGTGCATTTTTTCTTTCTTTTAGAATTAAGATTATAATGGTCTAACCAGCTCTCATGCAAAATTAATGACGAGCAGATGAAGCTGCCTAGTCGAGGGGTACTTAATTTAATATGGAAGATAGCAATTCCGACCACTACGTCCCCATGAGCTAAAAACAGTGGCACAAAATGAGAAGTAGTTGAAAGTTTTGAAAGGTAGCACATGAAAATTTACTTGGAATGGCTTACAAATACCATGCATAGGAATTTATAGTGGACTCTTTTGAAGACTTGGTTTTGGTAGTTGGATGCACGAGTAGAGCTCATACTCAGTACAAATGAAGGCTAGCAAAAGACTGGGAAGCGACAATCGAGAGAGCAATAACTGTCATAATCATGCTTGCGACAAAACAAAATTAATATAGGCATAAAAATGATACAAGAACTCTGAGGCAATTTAGATCATCGAGGCTTAATTGACTTTTTGTTTAGTCATATGCATGCTTGAGCATGTGCCAAGTCGATTCAAATGAAGCTTTCAGAGGTGGATACCACAATATCATACCATACTATGAATAAAACAATGCATGCAAGCGTCTACATGACATGCTACAGGCTAATAGTAAATTGAAACTAATCATATGAAATCAAGAACTACAAAGCATCCATTAGATGACATATACCTTACATGAACTGACTAAGCATGTCCACATAGATGAGTATATGTACAAAAATGAAAACAAATAGAGTTCATACCAGCCTTTTACCACATCTCGGATTGTCATATATCGTCATTATTGCTCTTCACTTGTGTGGCTTGAATAATATAAAGTGAATACCAAGCTCCAATGGAGTAACAGGAGACTGAACTCTGCAACAAACTTTACAAAACCGAAGAAGAACAACAAATATTTTTGGTGTTTTCAATTTTTGAAACAAAAGCAGAAGGAAATAGCAAACAAAGTAAAATATTTTTGGATTTTTCGAATAGCGAACAGAAATAGCAAGTAAAGCAAACCAAAGGTAGAAAACTAAAGAACCAAATAGAGAGAAACAACGGAAATATTTTTGGTCTTTTTGTGTTTTGGAAAAATGGAAATAAGAACGAGAACAATAAAGAAAGCGAAACATGAATATACAAAGGACCGACAAAATATGATATGTAGATGAGTGAATCGTCGGTGTACCTCCCCCCAAGCTTAGGCTTTTGGCCTAAGTGGAGATCAATTTCGACTTTGATAACTGCCCTAGGCTGGTGGGTCATCATAGGTGTAATCGTACCCGGGCTCTCGTGAAGATGAAGCTGATGGCGCATAATCATAATAAGGTTGCTCATATGGGAAGTTCATAATGTTGGAGGGCTGCCCCGATTCTTCGGCGCCCTCCTCATCGTGTACAGGCGGCTGGTGCTCCTCCACGTACGCATCAAGCTCATCTTCCGTAAGCGACCATCCATTCCTGCGATCAAGGTTAAACAAAAGAGGTGCAGGCAAACAGACTGATCGTTCAGTCTTTACTACCCTCCAGGTAGTCTTCTTGAAAAAGGTTAGCTCAAATGTTAAATTAATCAAACTAGCAGGAGGAGAAATAAACTTATGTTGAACCATAGAATCAAGACCAAGTTTCTCCTCGGGGAACTGCAGATCTCGAAAATGAGGCACAACGCCATGCAAAGCTAACAGGCGTGAAGCTATAAGTCCTCCACAGATTCCCCCCTTCTCACGATTAATATCAAGACGAAAAGCTATTAAGGCGCCCAAATGGTAAGTTCTATCACGCCTCAAAGCAGCAGCAATAAAAGTTAGATCATGGAGAGACAATCTACTTGCAGATTTCCTAGCAAGAACACATTTGGTAATAAATAAGGCAAAATATCGAATGGATGGGAAATGAATATTTCGAGTTTTACCACCCTCTCCTGTAAAGCTTCTTCCTTGACAAATCTCTTCATAAAGTTCCAACAATGGCCTAGGCTGACCTCTTATCTTCTCGAGCGATCCCCACTGTGGTACTCTAATAGCTGTACAGAAAACATCAAGAGGCAAGTCCACAGATTTATTATAGATTTTGTAATGAACCATGGGGTTAGAAGTGGACCAACTAAATCTGAAATCCTGCACCACAGACATTGTTAATTTAACATATTGGGGAGGTTCACCCTCAACAAAATATTCTAATCCTGCATTAGAAAGTAAAGTTTGAAAATCCTGCAGGATTCCAGCAGCACTCAAGAATGCTGAACATGGATAGTGTGAGGGAAAAACCTTCTCTTCACGGTGAACTTTCATAACATCATGCACTTCTAGTTCATGTTGAGAGAGTTGATATGTATTCTCCTCCATTTCTGAATTTTTTGACAAACCTCATAAAAAGTGATTTTACAACAAGCAAGTGCAGAAACTACTATAGTGGGTTACTAGAGAGCTATCATGCATCAAAATAACCTTTCTAAGCAATAGAACAAGCATGCATACTCATTTATACTGTCACCTACAATGCTAAAATACTCAAGAAATACTTTACCAAAAGAAATTCTACTTGGACAAGTGGAGGAGTCACATACCGGAGAGCAAATGATCCAAATTTCAGCAGAAATGTTGGGCTGAGCAAGGAGATCGAAAAATCGAGGTGAAGAACAGCAAGAACTCGAGCTTGAGCAAATGGGGCGGTGTTTTTCAGGAGAGAGAAAGAGCAGGGGAAGAAGAGATGAGTGAGGGGCCAGGTGGGGCCCTCTCACACCTGGGTGGCGCGGCCAGGGCTGGGCCGCGCCACCTGTGTGTGAGGTGGCGTGGCTGCCCCACCTGGTGCCTCCCAGGTGTCTCTCTGCCCCATTTTTGACATAAAAATTTATAAAGAATTTTCTGGAATTTTTCGAGAAACTTTATTTTCGAGGATTTTTCAGAAATTGGCATATTGATAAAACTCAGAAAAACGAGGATGAAAAGATTTCAAGCAAATCAAAACTAAGCAATCAGCAGCTCTGAGATACTCTTAATCATACAACTAAACTGAAGGAATAACATTTTGGTGAAAGTAAATACAAGTAAGGTGGAGTAGATGCGGTGAAAATGAAGTTTCCTTCATATAAAATCACTTTGTTAACAAGGTTGATCAAGTCTTGTTACCAAACTAACTTTATATGAGGCAAAACTTTGCACTTCACTTAATGCTTATGTTACCTCAACTTTGATAGGTATAGCCCCAACCATAACAATTTGATATTCTTCCTTGGGCTTTCGCTCTGAATAAATAATTTGACCAACTTTGATGGTCTCAACACGCTTGATTGAACTTAGAGCATTCTTCCTATCAATCTTCTTGGGAAAATAAACCGTATATTCTTTGTCATTAACATTAAAAGTAACCTTTCCTTGATTGCAATTAATAACAGCTCCTGCAGTGTTTAGAAAAGGTCTCCCAAGAATAATAGACATATTATCATCTTCGGGCATTTCCAACACAACAAAATCAGTTAATATTAAACAACTGTTAGCAACTTGAACAGGAACATTTTCGCATATACCAATAGGAATAGTAGTGGACTTATCAGCCATCTGCAAAGATATATCAGTTGATACCAATTTTTCTAAATCAAGTCTCTTATAAAGAGAAAAAGGCATTACACTAACTCCAGCTCCCAAATCACATAAAGCAGTTCTAACATAGTTATTTTTAATGGAGCAAGGAATAGTAGGTATACCTGGATCTCCAAGCTTCTCTGGAACTTTACCATCAAAAGAATAGTTAGCAAGTAAAGTGGAAATTTCCTCACTAGGAATTTTCCTTTTGTTAGTGACAATATCTTTCATGTACTTTGCATAAGGAGGCATTCTAATAGCATCAGTCAAAGGAATTTGCAAGAATAAAGGTCTCATCCATTCACAAAACCTGTTGTAGTGTTCTTCTTCCTTGGACTTGTGTTTCTTACTAGGAAAAGGCATTGGTTTCTGTACCCAAGGTTCCCTCTCTTTACCATGCTTGTTGGCAATGAAGTCTTCTTTAGTGTACTTTGCATTCTTGTCACTCTTTTCCGGTTCCTCTTCAACTTCTTCTTTATCAGAAGTATCTCCTGGTTCAGTTTCAGCATTAGAAATAGAAACACTGTTAGGATTTTTACCTGCATCAGAGGATTCTGCGGTTGTTTCATGCTTCTTCTTCTTCTTCTTGGGAGGAATATCATCACTTGAAGTGCGTTGAGAATCTTGCTCAACCCTCTTAGGATGTCCTTCGGGATATAATGGGTCTTGAGTAGCAGCACCACTTCTTGTGCGTATTTCACATGCTTGCTTCTCTCTTGCAGCATTAACTAGCAAGTCTTTTTAAACCTTGGTAAGCTGATCAATTTGTGTTTGAACCATTTGGAAATGTTTAGCAAGTATCTTCACATCATTGGTGGTTCTCTCCACAATATCCTGCAACTTGTTAATAGCTCTAGAATTTTCCAACAAATGGTTATGCACCATTCTATTAAAATTTTCTTGCTTAACAATAAAATTATCGAACTCATCTAAGCATTGATCAGGAGGTTTAGTATAAGGAATATCTCTTTCATCAAAGCGTTGGAGAGAGTGTACCTCAATGGTAGATGAGTGAGGGATTGGCTTACATAATTCTTCTATAGGAGGTAAATTCTTCACATCTTCGGCCTTAATACCCTTCTCCTTAAGAGATTTCTTAGCTTCCTTCATAACTTCATCATTTAATTTAATCATCCCTCTCTTCTTCGGTGTAGGCTCTGTAGATGGCGCAGGAGTTGGTGCTGGTGTTGGCTCAACTAAAGTCCAATCATCATGATTCCGGCTTATTTTAGCCATTAATTCTTCAGCTTCAGCCGGAGTTCTTTCCCTGAAAACACAACCAGCACAACTATCCAAATATGACTTAGATTCATCCGTTAGTCCATTATAAAATATGTCAAGGAGTTCATTTTTAGGCAATGGTTCTTTAGGCAAAGCTCTAATTAAAGAACAAAACCTTGTCCAAGATTCAGGCAATATCTCTCCTTTTCCCTGTTCAAAATCAAAGATTTTCTGCACAGCAGCATGTTGAGCACTAGCGGGAAAATATTTCTGAAAGAAAGCATTAACCAAAGCAATAGGACTAGTAAGAGATCCAGGAGATAAGCTATTAAACCAAGTTTTAGCAGCATCTTTCAACGAGAAAGGAAAAATCTTAGCAACAAAATAAGTGCGGAGCTTAATATCATCAGAAAACAAATTACTCAAAGTAGAAAGCTCATTCATGTGCTCCATAGCACTCTCATCTTTAGTACCACAAAAAGGAGTTTTCTCAACAATAGATATGTAAGATAAATCCAAAGAGAAATCATAATCCTTGTCTCTAATATTTATAGGAGAAGCAGCAAACTTAGGATCAGGAGACAAATTATATCTAACAGAATGTCTGGCAAGAAGTTCTTTAACATTACCTGCATTAGGAGCAGCACGTGCTTCTGCAATAAAATCATCATTAAGCTCAATGTAAGCATCATCATCATAATCATCACTAGAACATTCCCTAGACTCAGGTGAACTAACAGGTGTAACAGTGGTGTTTCCCAACTTAGTTCTTGCAATAGTAGCATCTAAAAAGGAACCTAGTGAACCTCTCTCATCAAGCACAGTAGAAGCATCATCTAAATTATCAGTGGCATTTTCAATCTCAGCAGAAGTAGTAGTAGTAGCGTGTGGGTGTGGTGGTGTAAGCAACTTACTCATAACAGATGGCGAATCAAGAGCAACAGAGGTGTTGAGAGTCGTACCTCTTCTTGTAGTGGATGGCAATATAGGAACTTTTCCATCACGAGGTTTACCCATGATGAAAGGATTGCAGCGAACAATATGAATACCAAGTGAACTTACAAATAAAGCTATGCTCCCCGGCAACGGCACCAGAAAATAGTCTTGATGACCCACAAGTATAGGGGATCGCAACAGTCTTCGAGGGAAGTATTACCCAAATTTATTGATTCGACACAAGGGAGCCAAAGAATATATGCAAGCCTTAACAGATGAGTTGTCAATTCAGCTGCACCTAGAAACAGTCTTGCTCACAGCGGTTTATCAGTAGCAACAGTTTTATAGCAGTGACAGTAGTGAAACAGTAACAACAGTAGTAAAATAGCAGCGGTAATAGTAACGGTAGTAAACAGTAGGAACAAATACTATAGGCCTAGGGATGGATTACGGGCGTTGCATGGATAAGATAATTCATGAAATCAATGAGACATGGGCATTGCAGATAAATAATGATAAAGCATCCTAGTACAAACAATCATAGGCATGTGTTCCGTATATAGCCGTACGTGCTCACAAGGAGAAACTTGCACGACATCTTTTGTCCTACCAGCCTGTTGCAGCAGGGCCTCAAGGGAAACTACTGGTAATTAAGGTACTCCTTTTAATAGAGTACCGGAGCAAAGCATTAGCACTCGGTGAACACATATGATCCTCACATCATAGCCATCCCCTCTGGTTATCCCAATTTCTGTCACTTTGGGGCCTCGGGTTCCGGACAACAATATGTGTATACAACTTGTAGGTAAGACCATAAACAACAAGTATCATCATAGAAATAATAACATGTTCAGATCTGAAATCATGGCACTCGGGCCCAAAGTGACAAGCATTAAGCACAACAAGTTGCAACAATGTCATAGGCACTAAATAAAGATACTAGGCACTATGCCCTATCAATCTCATATCAAATTACATAAACAATCTCATCCAATCCCTACCATCCCCTCACCTACAGCGGGGGAATTACTCACACATGGATGGGGGAGTCATGGATGGTCGATGGAGGAGCGTCGGTGATGATGGTGATGAAGATCTCCTCCGAATCCCCGTCCCGGCAGGGTGCCAGAACGGAGTTTCTGGTTCCGAATCGCGGTTTCTGATGGCGGCGGCGCAGCGGAAGTCTATCTGGGAAAAACGCCGTCTCCCTGATATTATGTCGTCAGGGGGTACATGTACGCGAGAGGGGAGGTCGAGAGGGGTTCTGGGGCCCCCTCATGCAGGGTTGGCGCGGCCAGGGCTGGGCCGTGCCACCTGTGCGTGACAGCCCCTCGAGCCCCTTCTCCCTCCTGTCTTTTGGCTCCGTGGGTCTTCTGGTGAAATAGGATTTCTCATGTTTTTTCTCGAATTTTTACTGGAAGTTGGATTTCTGCACAAAAACGAGACACCAGAGCAATTCTGCTGAAAACAGCGTCAGTCCGTGTTAGTTGTATTCAAAACACACAAATTAGAGGAGAAACAATAGCAAAAGTGTTTGGGAAAGTAGATACGTTTTGGACGTATCAGTAGCCGATCATGATGTAGCCGTGGTCGAGGTTGTCGTGGTCGTTGTAGCCGTAGAGTCGGAAGCGCAAAAAATTGCGGGTTTTTTTGGCGGCGGCGGTGGAGTAGCTACGGCGGCGGCGGGTTTTAGTGCGGCGGCGGCAGGTGTTCTATGGCGGCAGTGGAGTTTTAGGCGGCGGTGGCAGGTATTCTGTGGCGGCGGCGACAGGTATTCTGCGGCGGTGGCGGGTTTTTAGGCGGCGGTGAGAACGGTTCTACGGCGGCGGGTCTTGTCGTAGGCAGCGGCGACAGCGATTCTGCGGCGGCGGCGGGTTTTATCAGCGGCAGCGGAAGACCACGTGGATGTAGACCTTGGCGATGATTTTTGTTGGCGATGTAGAACTCGATGAAGATCTTGCTCATAGCTTAATGTAATCATACAGCTTGACGTTTATGTTCGGGTCAATATAGTCCGGCTTAATATAGTAAATAGTGCAGATCTTGATATTGGTATGCGGCTCGGTGATGGCTGACGTGACATGAGCCCTCATGTGGTCGATGTCGTAGCTGCGGCGGGCGAGTCGATCTTGACGGAAGCACTAATCTTGCACTTGAAACATGCATGCGCATGTGCACCAGAGGTGCTCGTCGATCTGCGTCGGGCGGTGAGGAATTGCGGCGCTGCCGCGTGTTGATGTAGAGATGCTGTCGATTCTCCCCGCGCGTGGTGACGAGGCCGTCGAGCACCATTGTGTATATCAATTTGTACTGATTTCCACAAGTAAATGACACTGTGGGTTATAAAACTTGTCCTTTATGTGCATTTAAGTCACACATCTTACAAACTTGATTAACTGGTCACACAATTTATTAAACATGTGCATCCGAGGCCACAAATCAGTTAAATGCCCGTTTTTTTGTAAAAAAGCGTCACGCGCTATGCACCTGAGGTTATTTGGACTAAGGTTTTTTTTCTCGTCCGAGATTTTGGAAATATCTCCGAAAATAATTTTCTCAGCCACCTCCAAAAAATACTGATACCATTCAAACTAATTTAGTTGCATTTAAATTTGACGTCTGATGTTACTTCAATACGCTGCGTGTACTAGAAAGTTCGTGTCCTTACGTGTGGTCTGGTGGCAAGGTGTTGCGGGCTTGACTCCCAGTATTTTTTTTCCTGTTTTATTCTAAAAACGTGTAATTTTTCTATTATGTTGCCTTTGTGATTCAAACTCCAAACCTCTGATTTTCGGTGTTACGCTCGAGGGCTCGTAAACAATCCTGCTCAAATTTGAATATCAAATTTATTTGTTTTGGTAAGTTCACGAGATTTTCGAAATTAGAAGGATGAAATTGTACCGCATAATTTTTGGCTAGGGGTTAAAATGCAAAAAAGTCCAACTGACCTCACGTGCCCAGTGTGTAATGGGTTTTTACAAAAAAAAAACAGACATCGGACCGGTTTGTGACCTTGGGTGCACATGTTTTACAAGTTGTGTGACCGGTTAGTCGAGTTTGCAAGATGTATGACTTAAGTGCACATACATGACAAGTTGTATGACCAACAGTGTCATTTACCCAATTTCCACCGGATGATATAGGGTCGTGGTAGGGATTTATTTAGCTAATTTGGATCTGATCTAGGAAATTGGGGAATTCGAAGATTGGATCTAAAATCTAAAGAACCGATCCGATCATTAGATCGAGACCGGGTGCCGCGCCCCCGAGGAGAGATTTCCCCGGGGGCGGCGCGATGCGGAAGTGGTTTAGGAACCTAGGATCGGCGTCGTGAGACAAACCGCTCTGATACTACGTGGAAAATATTGTTTTCCTAATTCTGTATTGTATTGATTTAAACCGAGTGGGGATATATATAGGAGTACAAGGGGGTAGGTAGAGATTTGGAGTACAAGGCAAGATACCTAGAGTCCTAATCTAACCTAACCGGTACATGTAGTCTAACATTAATCACACAAGTTCTTTTGTTGGTATGTGCCGCTCTGCTATCATGTAATCATTGACTTAGCCGCCGCCCACGCTTCCGCACCGCATCGTCTCTGGGGAGGTTGATCTCCATGATCTCCGCCGGGGGCAGCGCCACCCATACTAGGGTTCATCCGCCGATCGGTTGATCGACCGCCCTAAAGTCTTTTTCTTTCGTCGGTCACTTGACCGGCGTTTTCTTTTTTCGTTTACCGATCTTAAATCAGATTGAGTGCTTCATGTTTAGATCTTGTGAGCTGCCTATCATGATCAAGATCATCGTTATGTAATTCTACATGTTGTGTTTGTTGGGATCCGATGAATATTGAGTACTATGTCAAGTTGATTTGTGATTTATCATCTCTATGTTGTTTATGATCTTGCATGCTCTCCGTTGCTAGTAGATATCTTGGCCGAGCAGATGCTAGTGACTCCAAGAGAGAGTATTTATGCTCGATAGTGGGTTCATGCCTCTAGTAATCTGGGGGAGTGATAATAACCTCTAAGGTTGTAGATGTGTTGTTGCTACTAGGGAGAAAACAACAATCTTGTGTTCAAGGATATTTGTATTGTTTACATTAAATGCTTTGCTTTAGGCGATAATCTGTTGCTTGCAACTTAATACCCAATGGTTGCTCGGATGACATCTGGCGGGTGGATTATTAGTCATAGATGCAGTTAGATTACGGTCTATGTATTATGTTGTAATGCCCAAGTGAATCTCATAGTGATCCTCATGACATGTGCATGCTTTCTTTATTCTATCAATTGCCCAATTGTAATTTGTTAACCCAACATGTTATTTATCTTATGGAGAGACACCTCTAGTGAACTGTGGAACCCGGTCCATTCTTTTACATTCATATTACCATTTACTATTTACTCGCATTATTTACTTTCTTGCAAAACTACTATATTTTACCACATGATACGTTTAATCCTTTGTTTACAGCAAACCGATGAGATTGACAACCTCACTGCAAGTTAGGGCAAAGTACTTTGGTTGTGTTGTGTGCAGGTTCCACGTTGCTGCTGGTGCAAAGCTACGCCCTAGATAAGACGCCATATATAAATTGTCTGGAGCTGTCGCCAAGCCAGCTAGCATCAACCTTCGGAAGTTGGTTCTTTCTCCTACTGATTCGATAAACCTTGGTTTCATACTGAGGGAAGACTTGCTGCTGTGCTCATCATACCTTCCTCTTGGGGTTCCTAACTGGGTGCCTAACACGCACTATCAAACCATTTTTCTGGCGTCGTTGCCGGGAGAAAGAGGATTTCTGCAAGGGGAGTCTCTCTCTTCCAATCTTTTTACTTTGTTATTGTTTTGCTTATTTTCTTTAATTTATTTTTGCTTACATCTTTTTATCGAAAATACAAAAATATTAGTTCCTTTATATTTGTTATTTTCACTTGTCTGCTTCTAGTCTTGCTAGAATGGGTACTCCCGAGAACACCAAGTTGTGTGATTTTACTAGCACCAACAACAATGATTTTATCTGCACTTCTATTGTGCCATCTGCTCCTGAGGCAATTTTTTATGAGATTAAACCTGCCTTGTTGAATCTTGTTATGGAAGAGCAATTTTCTGATGTTAGTACTGATAATGCTGCAGCTCATCTCAATAATTTTGTTGAGCTATGTGAGATGCAGAAGTATAAGGATGTAGATGGTGATATTATTAAGCTTAAGTTGTTTCCTTTCTCTTTCAGAGGAAGAGATAAGGATTGGTTGCTATCTTTGCCTAGAAATAGTATTGATTCTTGGGTTAAGTGTAAGGATGCTTTTATTGGAAAATATTATCCTCCTGCTAAGATTATATCTTTGAGAAGTTATATTATGAAGTTTAGATAGTTTGATAATGAACATGTTGCTCAAGCTTGGGAAAGAATGAAATCTATGATAAAGAATTATCCCACTCATGGACTGACTACTTGGATGATTATCCAAACCTTTTATGTAGGACTAAATTTTTCTTCAAGAAATCTCTTGGATTCAGCTGTTGGAGGTACTTTTATGTCCATCACCTTAGGCGCCACAATGAAGCTTCTTGATAATATGATGGTAAATTATTCTGAGTGGCACAACGAGAGAGCTCCACAAGGTAATAAGGTAAATTCTGTTGAAGAAACCTCTTCCTTGAGTGATAAGATTGATACTATTATGGCTATGCCTGTTAGAGCTCATGTTGATCCTAATAATGTTCCTTTGGCCTCTTTAGTTGCTCAAGAAGAGCACGTTGATGTGAACTTTATTAGAAATAATAATTTCAACAACAGCGCTTATAGGAACAATTTTGCTAGCAACAATTATAGGCCGTATCCTTCTACCAATGGTATGGTTATGGCAACTCTTATGGTAATTCCTCCAACAACACTAGGGGCGCTCCCTCTGATCTTGAAGTCATGCTCAAGGACTTCATTAGTAAACAAACTGCTTTTAATAAGTATGTTGAGGAAAAGTTGGGTAAAATTGATGTTCTTGCTTCTAAAGTTGATAGCCTTGCTCTTAATGTTGAACTTCTGAAACTAAATTTTTTGCCTCATGATGTGAAAGAAAGCAAGACTTTGAATGCCATCCAGGTTAGAATTGATGAAATGTTAGGATGTTAGCAGAATTGTATGCTAGGTGGGAAAGAGAAGATGAAATGGCTAGAAATATGAAGGTATATACTATTACCACCTCTAGTGATGTTGTTTCAAATGCTAGCAATCCTCTTACTTTGATTGGTGTAGAGAAAACTCCTACTCCTTGTGCGAAAAAGCCTAAAACTGCAAAAACTTTTTCTACTAAAAGTGCTAAAAAATTTCGAAGTACGGGAGACAATAGCTCTACTACCTTTAATGATTTTGATGTTGATGGTTGCAATATCTCTGAAGTAATTTTGTTCTTGCAAAAGCTTGCTTTAAGTCCTAATGCTAGTTCTATGAATGTGGCTTTTACAAAGCATATTACGGATGCTCTCACGCAAATTAGGGAGGAAAAGTTGAAACAAAAGGTTTCCATTCCCAAAAAGTTAGAAGATGGTTGGGAGCCCATCATTGATATGAATGTGAATGATTTTGATTGTCATGCTTTATGTGATCTTGGTGCAAGTATTTCTATTATGCCTAGAAAGATTTATGATATGCTTGGTTTAGCACCTCTTGGAAATTGTTATTTTGATGTTTCTCTTGCTGATGTTGCTAAGAAGAAACCTTTGGGAAGGATTAATGATGTTCTTATTATGGTTAACAATAACCTTGTTCCCGTTGATTTCCTTGTTTTGGATGTTGAATGCAATGCTTCTTGTCCTATTATTTTGGGAAGACCTTTTCTTTGAACTGTTGGTGCCATTATTGATATGAAGGAAGGCACCATTAAATATCTTTCCCACTGGATACTCGCGATGTGAAACAAGTTGGGAATCTTGTGGGATCATAGAGTTTTTATATGTGTTAGAGAAACGCCTGGGCCGCTAATCTAAGCCATGCATAATTCATGGTGGAAATTTACAGCATGCCTATAGTGGACATTCGATGATGCATCTCAAAATAAAAAACTATACCAATGGTAAATAAAAGAGATACCGAGGTGTTCATTGTTTGTTTGTCCTGTCATTTTAATGTGGCGTTGTTCCATGTCATCGGGCACGGAGGTACCCCATTGGCGGTTCTCAATGATACGCATATACTTACAATGACAAGAGCTTGCTTGGGACCCTAAGTCGAGTAGCATGTGGTTTGGGTATTCGTACTTCACGGGACACGAGGTTTTCAACTTATGAGTTGTCAAGCATATGCTCATAAACGTTCTTGCATTTACCTTAACCATTCAAGATTCCTATGATGGGGCAATGAGAGCTCAAAGCTAGTAAGTACCATAATTTTTGAAAGTTTATAAAACTTGCAATCACTGCTTCCCTCTGCGAAGGGACTTTCTTTTACTTTTATGTTGAGTCACCACCTTCTAACTTTATGCACCGTCTAAGAGAGCATAGTTGCCATTCTGAGTATAATGTGCATTGTCCCAAAGTTATCATTGATTGATTCATTATTTTGGTTTCACTTGTTCTTAAATTATTTGTATCTAGTCGCCCTCTTAAACTTGAAGGTGTCCTATGCATTTATGTTTTGCTATTCCATGAAGGACAAGCTGAAAACCATTTGTTATGTTTTCCATATGATTTGAACACACGTTTAACTTTCATTGTTTCATTATTCATGATCTTTCATTTATGTTCTTTTTCATGTTACAACATGGTTGCTAAGTTTCTTCTATCAAGATTATGTCTTTCATGCCCATGTTTTAAGTTCTTTGATCCCAGCACTCAATGCTTACTTAGATGATCAAGATTGTGATGGTGCATGTCACCTCAAAAATTATTATTTTGTTATCACTTACCTACTCGAGGACGAGTAGGAGTTAAGCTTGGGGATGCTTGATGCGTCTCAAACATATCTATAATTTTTGATGCTCCATGCTTGTTCTTTCACCATTTGCTTAGTGTTTTGTTACACTTCATGGCGTTTTTATGCATTTTCCGGAACTAACCTATTAACAAGATGCCACAGTGCCAGTTCTCTGTTTTCTGCTGTTTTTGCCTTTCAGAAAAGTTACACGGGAAATATTCTTGGAATTGGATGAAACAAAAGCCAAACCTCCTATTTTTACCGAAGCTTCGTGAAGACCGAAGATGAGACGGAGGGGAGCCAGAGGCTGGCCACACCACAGGGGGCGCGGCCCAGCCCCTGGCCGCGTGCTCCCACCCATGGTGAGCCCACCTGGTCCACCTCCTGACGATGCCCCTTCGCCTATAAAGACCCCTCTTCGGGAAAACCTAAGGGACAAATCGCTTTTCCCAGAAACATACTGCAAGCCGCCGCCGTCATCGAATCGAGATCGGGAGGATCCAGGAGCTCTTCCCGGCACCCTACCGGAGAGGGGAATCCCTGCCGGAGGCCTTCTACACCACCATGGTCGCCACCGGAATGATGTGTGAGTAGTCTACCTTGGACTACGGGTCCATAGCAGTAGCTAGATGGTTGTCTTCTCTACCATGTGCTTCATGTTTAGATCTTGTGAGCTGCCCTACATGATCAAGATCATCTTTATGTAATCATACATGTTGTGTTTGTTGGGATCAGATGAGTATTGGTACTATGTCAAGTTGATATGCTGAATTATATCTTATGTTATCTCTATGTTGTTTATGATCTTGCATGCTTTTCGTTGCTAGTAGCTATCTTGGCCGAGTAGATGCTAGTAACTCCAAGAGGGAGTATTTTTGCTCGATAGTTGGGTTCATGCCTCTATTTAATCTGGGGGAGTGATAGTTGAAAGAGCATTTCCCGCCTAATTGATTTTGGCGTTTGTTAACAATACATTATCTATTAATGTGGTGATTATTCTTTGCAGGATTTTATTATATTCTTGCACAAGATATTGGGTTTCCTATATTATAGTTGATCATAATCATTGCCCAAAGGAAATTCACGAGGAGATGGTTTTTATAAGCTCGGGAAGATGATTTATTTGAAGTTTGCCTACTTAGGCCGGCTTTAGCCGGACCCCAGGCCGGCTATAGCCGGACTGCCCAGACTTTGGGGCGAAAACCCCTCTGTCTCAACCCGGCTATTTGTTCGGCTATTTCTAGCCAGGGCCGGATTTTTCAGGCCGGCTATAGCCGGACTTAACTCCGGCTTTAGCCGGACTTTCCTAGCAGCCAACGGTCAGATTTTCGGGGGGGGGTATAAATACCCCCCTCCTTCTTCCCCAAAGAGCTGCTCATCCCAAGCTTGAAGAACACCATTTTGGAGCCACCAAATTCACAAGATCTCCTCCCTCAACCCACCAAAGCTCTTGATCTTTGGAGAATCGAAGGAGGAGGCCTTGATCTACATCCTCACCGAAGCGATTTACTTTCCCCTCTCATTTGCTTGAGGACCCTTGTGTCTTGGGTTCCCTTGTGTCCCAAGACCTTGATTTGTGTATTTGATATCTTGCTACTTGTTGTTTGACAGCATTGTGTTGTGCTTGGGAGCCTCCAATTCGATTGTGGATGCATGCGCCAAGATTGTAAAGGTTGGTTCCGCCTTGAGGAATCTCTTAGTGGAAAGTGAGCTAGGCCTTTGTGGCGGAAGCTTGCACCGGAGAATAGGGTGAGCCTTTGTGGCGTTGGTTAGGCCTTTGTGGCAACCACACCCCTCCAACGTAGACGTACTTCCCCTAAAAAGGAAGGAACTATGGGAATTACATCCGTGTCTCCGTGTCTCCGTGTGCTCCACTCTTGGTTACCTCTATCCTTTATTGCCTTTATATATTGTATCTTGATTAGCTTGCTTGTTGTCATATAGGTAAATTCACCTTAGTTGCATATCTAGAGAATTTACCTTTTGTGTCAAGCCTAAATTGAAAAAGAATTAAAATTTGAGTAGCACCTATTCACCCATCCCCTCCTCTAGGTGCCCTTACGATCCGTTCAATTGGTATCAGAGCCTCGGCTCTTTATTCGGGCTTAACCGCCTAAGAGTATGGACACCCCACCGAGTGAGGGCTCGGGTCAAGTTTCCATGGGTGATTTCAAAACCTTTGAATCATCTGTGGCTACTCAAATAAGCGAGTTGCGTGAAATGATAGCACAACTCATTCAAGCTAAAACTCCTAGTGCTCCTCCTCCGGAAAACCCCGCTACTCCACAAGTGGAGAATGTGGGGGTGGAAGAAGAGGATACCGACAAAGGCACCGATGCTAAGTCTTGTACTAAGGGCGACGGGAAAGGTGAATTCCCTCATTGGTATTCACCCGACCCACCGGTTCCTCATCCTCATATTAACCATAGAGGTGATCCACCTAAGCTTGATGCATTAAACTTTGGTCAATGGCAATATCAAATGATCTCTCATATGCGCAGTTCTTGCATTGAGCTTTGGAGGATTGTTGAAGAAGGATTCAAGGCTGTGGATCCCACCAACATGACAAGAAGAGAGACGGTCAATAGCCAACTCAATGCAACCGCTCTTCACATGATTCAAGTCGCCGTTGGGTCCAAGGACTTGCCTCACATCCAACACTTCTCCACTGCCAAAGAAGCTTGGCAAGGACTCTCCGATGTCTTTGTTGGCAATGAGAGCATGAAGAAAATAAGATATGTGGCCTTCTCAAATCAAGCGGAGGGATTCTTCATGATGGATGGTGAGGACCATCAAGAGATGTATAGAAGACTCAAGGCCATTGCTACCACCTTCAAGAACCTCGGTGCTCACCATATTGATGATGAGTGGATCAAGATGAAGTACATTCTTGCTCTTACCCCATATGAGCCCGCGGATGTGAAGAGTGTTCAAGGAAAGCACAACTTCAATGAGATGACCTCAAATCAAGTGATGCAAGAGATTCAAGCCTACAAGGTTGCCGCACAAAATGTGGAAGATGCCCGTGCTCGTTCCATGGGAATGCAAAGAAGCTCCAACCTTGCTTTGAAGGCAAGTGTGGTTGAGAAAGATGTTCCTCTTCAAGCAAGCATTGAAGCAAGACTCGAGATGTGTCCCGAGGATATGAGGCATGAGTACCATGAGCACATGGCTTTCTATGGAAAAACCTTTTTGGTTGATCCCCACAAGGCTAAAGAAGACAATCAAAGAAGAAGCAAGTCAAGTGGCTTTCAAAGAAGTGACAACAATGGTCAAAGGGTGAGGACATGCTACAATTTCAATGATAGATTCCACTTTGTTGCCGAGTGTCCTTACGAGAAGAGAGAAGATCATGGTGGGAAGCTCATTCTCAAGATCAAGACCAAGTCACCATCAAAGAAGCCATTTGTGAAGAAGGGTGCACCAAAGAAGAAGCAACCAAAGTTTGTGTTCTTGACTCAAGAAGAATACTCCGGGAGTGAGAGTGATGAAGAAGAAACCTCAACTAGTGAGATGACCGCAATTGCAACCACCTCCACCTCTTCCGTGTCACTCTTTGAATCCCCCAATGAGGACTCTCCAATCAAGAATGTCAAGTGCCTTATGGCCAAGTCTTCCGAGGTATCACCCACACCCTCTTCCTCCTTCCCTAAGACAAATGATGCTCCTTTGAATGATCTTGCTAGTCTTAGAGTAAAGGAAGAAATTATTGCTTTTGATGATTATGTGTCTAGTGTAAATGGTGAACACAAGTTACACTTTGAAAGTCTATTGAGTCAATATGGTAAGACTCTTGAAAAACTAGATGAACAAATGAGGCTTGAAAAAGAATATGCTCAAGATATTGCCTCACTAAAAGAGTCTCTTGAAGAAGAGCAAGAGGAACAAGCAACTCTCGAAGAGAAGCTTGATTCCATTGAGGAATCTAATAATGAAGTTGTTTCCAAACTCATTAAAGAGCGAGACCATGCTCATGCCAAAGTAAAAATGCTAAAAAAGAAAAAGGTTGAATTTGGTGTTGGTCATGATAAACTTGTTAAGGATTTAGAAGATCTTGACAAGGCTCACAAGGCCTTGAAAAGTGAACACTCTATTCTTACCAAGTCACATGAACAACTTAAAATTCAATTGACTAAGAATGATGTGCCTAGCTCTTCTACTTCTACTTGTGATCATGCAAATGTTATTAAAGAAAATGCTAGGTTGAAAGATGAGCTTGCCAAGTCCTCCATTCCCATAGGTGAGAAAAACTTGAATGACCTTTTGAGTAAGCAAAAGGCATTTGGTGATAAAACGGGGATTGGCTTTGTCTCAAAGAACAAGGAGAAGAAGAACAACAAGAAAAAGAAGGCCAAGCCCGCACAAGCAAAGAAGGATCCTATTGTGGGTGGCAAAGCCAGTCATGATGATCGTGCGGGAATTGCTAACCCTCACTATGTTTATTTCGTGATTATTATGGTGATGTTTATGCAAAATATGTTGGTTCAAATGATGGTTATGTTGCTTGGTCTATTTGGGTTCCAAAGACCCTTGTTGCTAACAAAAGAGGACCCATTGAGAAATGGGGACCTAAAACCAAGCAATGATCTCTTGTAGGACTATGCTTCCGGTGGATCAAAATGGGTGCTTGATAGTGGATGCACAAGTCATATGACCGGAAGCAAGAAGATCATGACGAAGATGAGGCCTAACGTCAACAATATAACTATCACTTATGGAGACATGTCACAATCCGAGGTATTGGGTCTTGGCAAGGTGGTGGTTGCACCGGATATTTCCCTTGTGGATGTCATGCTTGTTGAGACCCTTGGTTACAATTTACTTTCAGTTCGTGCACTTGGTAAGATGGGCTTTGCCGTCTTCATTGATAATGAAATTGTGGTACTCTTGTGGAGCAAGTCTCTAAAGGTCGCTTTCGTTGGGCACATTGAAAACAACTTGTATGTGGTGGACTTCTCGGGGAAAACCACTACAAGTGCAATGTGTTTATTTGGAAAGGCCGATGTGGGTTGGCTTTGGCATCGCCGACTAGCCCATGTTAATATGAGAACTTCGCAAAGTCTTCACAAGGGTGGCCACTGATACGTCTCCAACGTATCTATAATTTTTGATGCTCCATGCTTGTTTTTACACCATTTGCGTAATGTTTCGTTACACTTCGTGGCTCTTTTATGCATTTTCTGGAACTAACCTATTAACAAGTCGCCACAGTGTCAGTTCCCTGTTTTCTGCAGTTTTTGTGTTTCAGAAAAGCTACACAGGAAATATTCTCGGAATTGGACGAAACAAGTTCCTGAAGTCTTATTTTCCCCGGAAGCTTCCAGAGAACCGAAGAGGAGTCGGATGGGGGCCACGAGGGCCCCACACACCAGGGCGGCGTGGCCTAGCCCCTGGCCGCGCCCCCTATGTGTGAGGGCGCCTCGGTCCACCTCTAACGATGCCCCTTCGCCTATAAAGACCCCCCCCCCGACGGAAAAACCTAAGGACCCGATCAATTTTCCAGAACACATCGCGATCCGCCGCCGCCGTCGACCCAAAGATCGGGAGGGTCCAGAAGCTCTTCCCGGCACCCTGCCGGAGAGGGGAATCGCCACCGGAGGTCTTCTTCATCGCCATGCTTACCTCCAGAGCGATGAGTGAGTAGTCTACCTTGGACTATGGGTCCATAGCAGTAGCTAGATGGTTGTCCTCTCCACCATGTGCTTCATGTTTAGATCTCATGAGCTGCCCTACATGATTGAGATCACCGTTATGTAATTCTACATGTTTGGTTTGTTGGGATCCGATGAATATAGGTGTTATGATTGAGTTGCTATACTGAAATATATCTTATGTTATCTCTATGTTGTTTATGATCTTGCATGCTCTTCGTTGTTAGTAGCTATCTTGGCCGAGTAGTTGCTAGTGACTCCAAGAGGGGGTATTTATGCTTGATAGTGGGTTCATGCCTCTATTTAATCTGGGAGAGTGACAGAAACCTCTAAGGTTGTAGATATGCTGTTGCTACTAGGGAGAAAACAACATTCATATGCTCGAGGGCATATGCTTTGTTTACATTACACACTTTGCTTAATGCAATTATCTGTTGTTCGCAACTTAATACTCATGGGGTGTTCGGATGATATCCCCGTGAGTGGATTATTAGTCATAGATGCAGTTGGATGGCGGTCTATGTATTTTGTTGTAATGCCCAGAGTAAATCGCATAGTGATCTTCTTGACATATCACGTTTATCTTTATTCTATCAATTGCCCAACTGTAATTTGTTTACCCAGCATGTGTTATTTATCTTATGGAGAGACACCACTAGTGAACTATGGACCCCGGTCCTATTTCCATCATATTGCTATCACCTGTTTACTTTACTCGCACTGTTTACTTTACTCGCATACTATTATCACTTTCCACTCGATACGCTCATACCCTTTGTTTTAAGCAAACCGGTGAGATTGACAACCTCATCGCAAGTTGGGAACAAAGTATTTGGTTGTGTGTGTGCAGGTTCCATGTTGCTACTAGCTGAAGACGCGCTAACTCATTTTGATCGTGAAACGGCGCCCTTGTTGGAGGGTCACTAGGCTATCAAGCATCACCTTCAGTTGTTTGTCTGCTCTTCTCCTGATCGATTAAACCTTGGTTTCTTACTGAGGGAAAAGACTTGCCGCTGTGCTCATCATACTTTCCGCTTGGAATTTCCCAACTGCCTGGCCATAATAATCATCAACTACACGCCAGCCATCAAGCCCTTTTCTGGCGCCGTTGCCAGGGAAGAAGTGGAAGACCTCTGCAAGGGGAGTTTTTCGCACGCACATCCTTTACTTTGTTTTATTGTTTTGCTTTACTTTATTTTTACTTGCATCGTTTTATATCAAAAACCCAAAAAAATTAGAATCCTTTGTAGTTGTTTATTATGTCTAGTTCAGTTGCTACTACTATGTCGCCCGAGGATATGATTTTTACTTTTAAACAAAAGGATGAGGAAAATTTTAAAGAAGCTTGGTCTAGAATTTATGATTGGCATGGAAAAACTGAACCTAAAATGACCTTGAGTTTGCTTCTTAGTAGCTTTTACTTTGGACTTGCTCTTCGTTATAGATATGCTTTGGATGCTACTGCAGAAGGAGATTTCCTTCATTGTGATGGAGATCAAGCCTTCAATATTATAAAAAAGTTGATTACAATTTATAGCATGCCAACCTATTTTGATTCCTCCCTTGTGTGCATTTTTAATAGACTTGATACTCTTGAGACTCACACTGCTAGTTTGAATACTTGCTACAATACTTTGTGCCAACATTTTGATTATGTGCCAACAAATTCTGAACCTTCGAGTTAGTATCCTACGGTAAAAATCACCATTAGTGGTGAAACTTTTCATGCTTGTTGTGATATTATGTCTGAATTTTGTCTTATGCCAAAGGATGTTTATGAATCTTTGAGCCTTTGGAAGCTTTCTGAGGGGGGAGAAGGAATTTCTCTTACTAACAATGCCACTATATTTCCCATTGGAATAGCTGAAGGAGTTTTTACAAAAGTCCTAGGAAGAATGATATCTACTAATTATCTTGTTATTGAATGTGTAGGAAAAGGACAAATCACACTTGGAAGATCCATACTGAAGCTCCTGGGCGCCGTCATTGATGTGGGAAAAGGCAATATAAGATTTATCTTCCCAGCTTGCAATAGCCATGTCTTTCCTAGAGTCAAGAGCAAAGGTAAGAAAGGAAGACGTAAGGCACCCGCTGACCCTAGCATTCATCTCTTGATAATACTTGATTCGCAATTTTCTGCGCCTAGCTCAAAGGCGTTAAAGAAAAGCACTCTTGGGAGATAACCCAATGTTTTCTTTTCAGTACTTTTTCTTTTATTTGAGTCTTGGAATTCATTACTGCTGTAATGACCTCTCCTTATCATTTTTATTTCATTGTTGTGCCAAGAGAAGCCTCTAATTCGAGTGAGGTAAAGATTTGGGGATGTTGCTGTCCTGAAACTATTTTCGGTGCTGCACCGTAAAAATTCGTGAAACTTGTCTGTATATCTTTTGGACCTGAAATTTCTTGTGCATATGCCCCAGGTTATATCCAAACTTTCGTTAGTTGAACACTTTTTGATTTGAGCAACAGAAAACCCCTCAAAAATTCGACCTTTGTCAGCTGTTCTGTTTTGACAGATTTCTGCCACTATTCGTTTTTGCCGCTTTATCGCTTTCTTTTTTAGTTCTTTTGATCACGGAACTTTTGGGGAAGTTTCTACAGTAGTATATACTTTATATGTGGTGGTTTTGGGTTGAAACCTGAAGCAAAAAGAGGTTGCACTACAGGAAATCCGGTCTATTGCAACAATTTTTAATGCTACAACTACATTTTGTTGCAATAAAGCGCAATATTGCCACCATTTTCACATTTGTGGTAATAGGTTGCACATATTGCCACAGTTTAGTTTTGTTGTGATAAGTACATATTTTGTTGCAATATAGCCCGTATATTGCAACAATATGCATGGACGTTGCAATATGGCCACGATATTGCGACAACCAAATTTTGTTGCGTGAGTTAGTCAGTTTGTTGCGATAGAAACTAGGTCTCGCACCAAAGTAGACATTCGTGGTAATATTCAAACAAATATTGCAACAACTGTGTCATGTTGCGATAGGTACAAATATTGTTGCAAAAAATTGGCCACATATTGCAACAAAACACATATTGGTGGTAATAGCGCATATCTTTTGCCTCAATTTCACCGTGTTGCAAACTATTGTTTACTACGACAAGTTGTGTATCTATGGCAATATGTAGAGCATATTACTACAACCCACTACTGTTGCAATAAACAACAAGATATTGAAACGATATTCATAGTCAATGGCGTGCCTTCACATGGGACACCTGGGCCATGGCTTCTTGCAATTGAAATATTTTACTAGTCCCCAATACTACCATGGCCAGCAACCTACTGGCCCATGAACCTTGCCATCAGCCCATTAGCAGCGGGCAAGCAAATATGATTAAATATTTTAAAAAATTATTAAGATAGCATATAATAATGTTATGTGTGGGTACAGAAAAAATGACAGTCGTGTCTACCTCCGCGTTAAAAGACAACAAGTCCAAATTTCAGAAACGACTAGGTTGCAACGAAGTGTCTAGAGCAATACTAAACTTCTATTATCTATGCATCCGTTTAACCGACAAGATTTCAACACAAGCTAGCTAGAACAACACTATAACTCTATACTGTATGCGTTCTGCTTGGGTTGTACTATGGACGATTTCCCTAGACGGTTTATCTTCACACTTCAGCTAATCTTATAACAAGGCGGATTTTCTAGTCGGGTGGCTAGCTATGCACATAGTGCTTACTGTTAGATTTTGCACATTATCTTTGCAAATTAACATCCATTCCGTTACCGCCAGCCACCCCTATCCTTTTTCTGCGCCATGGTCATGAGCCGTGACTTGGTATCATGCCGGCGATCAAACTGGCAAGGGGGTAGTTACACTTGGTATCATAAGTCAGACGTCTCTCTGGGTGCCCTTCACTGTTTGGTGCTTCGATTTGCCCTTGATTTGAGTTTGTAATTCCGGGGTCGGGTCGCTGCTGCGTGAATTCAATCTCAATCATCTTCCTTGCGGCTACTGTAAATCCTCGCGTCGGTCGACTCAGTTAAGCGGCTCGGTTCCACGACGCCCTCCAAGGTTGCGCGGCCGTCTCCTTAGACCAAGTTCGTCCTCAACGCGATGGGAGAAGCTGTGGAGCAGACCTGTGCCACACTCGTCCATGCGGGCCCAGATGGATCACCAGGCGGCGGTGATTGCGGATGGATCCGCCAAGTACATATGGTGTTTTTTTACGTATGGCAGGACCTAGTCCCGCTCCAGGGCGGACTGGTTCTCCTTAATTTATTTTTTGAGAAAGTATAAAAAGCGCTGATTTAAACCCACCGTTCCAACGAGGCTTTTTAGGTTGTTCAGATTTTCAAGGCAAAAAAAAATTCATTAGAATAATAAAAAATTTGGTAGAGAGACACTGCATGCGTCATCAGTTCCTTCTTGGACTAGTTAAGATCTGCTCCGGGGCGTACTGCATTTTTTTTTTTGGAAAATTTATACACACTGATCTGCTGCACGTTTTGCTTTTTTCTGAAAAAACTTTAACGCGCAGATTCATTACTCCATTCTAATTCAGGCTCCATGGCAGTGATGACAGTGATGACGTAATTTCTGAATCTTCCATAGAGTTTATGCATGTTTAAAATTTAAACAGAGTTCAGATCGCAACAAGGACACAACTCCATCATCAATGTCTAAGGTAGCTATTGGGCAACGACGTTTATGGAGAGAGAAAATTAGGAGATAAACATAAGGGGAGTAATTAGCGGGAAAGTTGAGATTCATGCGCTATTTACTCTAATTAGGAGTAGTATTCCACTGTTAGGCAGCAAATTAAAAGGGAAAGAAAATTAATTAGGAGTAAATTAAGGGCAGTAATTTGCATGTTGAGATTTTCTAGCGCAAATTCCACTTCTCCTTCCAACTGCGGCTCTAGGCTCAGATCCGATGAGGAAATCCGACCAAAAAACATGAAGTAAAGAAAGCTAAGAACTTAGTAGAATTATTATATCCAAGAACCTGTAGATCTTAAAAACATTGTCAAAAAAGAAAACGAAGGGGTGGGAGGCCCGAGCCGTGCTTCCTATCCAAGCGTGGTCGTCATAACTGGGACCGGGGAGTCGTAGCAGCCCAACGCCACGAGGAACGGGCGCGACCAGCTGCAGGAGGAACTGCGCATGGCCGATGGCGGAAACGACGACGCGCGCGGTGGTGAGACGCGTGGTCTTTTGGATCTTCAATAGAACAAAAATCACAAGCGGATCTAAGAAAAAAGGCCAAGCAGGATGTAAAAAAGAAAAAAGTGCTCGTTTTTGTCGTCGAAAAAAACTGCAAAAAGAACGCCACCGAGCAGCTGGCTAAGGTGAGCCATCCACCGTGGGGTCGCCGCAGCCCCAACCGCACGCCATGCATTTGTGCCGGTGGCGGCGCTGCCGCGTTCCCAAGCCGGCGGATGGTATAGGGGTAGCTTGGAGCTCGACCATCTGCACATCCGGGGGATCGGGGCTGGTACGGGGTGGGGTGAGGTGAGCTCCCGATCTAGTGGTTTCCGTTGAAGAAGGAGAAAGGCGGAGTGGTGGTGGGGGACGGGTGAGGTGAGAGAAAGAGGCATTGGGGTGGATTTTTTTTAAAAAGGGGTTAATTAGATAGATCATCCACTACAATTTTTGGCTATTTGAGAAACGCCACTATAATTTTTAATTTTTGAAAAAACATCGCTGCAATTTTCTCTATATTTTATAGACGTTATTATGCCAACTTAAAGACACATAGTATAAGATAATATACACATGTATTTCCTTGTACATACGTATACACGCATTGGTGGACGCACATGGGGGCCGGGTGGGCCATGGGCCACCCCAAAATTTGAGAATTTTTTCCTACCCCTAATATTTTGGCTTTAGGTCGCGTGAGACGGCGAGAGAACGACACATCTTTCTTTCCCTGCTCTCGCTCTCTCTGTACGGCGACCGAATCGACGAGATGACCTGGCCGGGTCGACCCCCACCCTCCGCCCGTTCGTCGTCTGGCCTCCCCTGGCCCCTGCAGGACCCCCTCCGTCCTCCGTCGGCCGACCTTCCTCCTCTGGATCCGCCTCCGCCCTCTGGCCTCCTCTGCTCCCCCGGAAGTATTTGTTGATGGATTCGCTTGAAGTATTTGCTTCTTTGACAGAAAACGGTGGGCCCACCCTCCTGTATTAGCTTGGTCTAGTTAGGTGCGGGATCATGGCCTATTGTCAATTAAAAAAGAGATGCAAGGACTGATGTTGCATCCACCTGACACTCCAATTTGATCAATGATTCAATCAGCTGAGTATCACCAAAACAGAGTGTACATGCACATGCTCAAAACCTGCAGCTCTTCGGCATGTTTTTGCCGATTTACAGTTTAGTAAAGGCTTCCCACCATCCTCATCAACTCAAAGGACCGGCTTGTGTGGCTAGAGATAAACTTCTGGCAGCACCTCAAAACTTTATACATTTTTAACTGAGAATACAACAAGGATAAACCAACAATTTTCATACTAGAAGAGTATCCTTGCATAATTGTAGAAGTACTTTAGAGTGAGCGTTGGTTCTTTCTTGCATTGGGTTATATTGGATCGACGAACCGGTCGGTGAGAAGAAAGCGGTTGCTCCATAGGGTTTTTTTTGCATGTGCGTTTGCCATCGTGTTTTTCGTGTTCTTCGACATCTCCAGTCTCATGACCCTATCTTAACTATAAACATGAATCAACGATCACCCCGTTATGATTAGCTAGCTATATCAGTTAGATAGGGTTTGATAGGCAGAAAATGTTGGATATATGTGGTCGCATTTGATTTTTATTGGATGATGAACATGAAGATTCCCTATGTATATGTATGATAAACTACCTGTTAATCTAGGACAGAGATGATGATGAGAAAGATGAGCCTTGGCTCTATTCCCCCTATATGTGTGGAAACCACAAGACCTCCGTTGGAGGTGATATATATATGTTCTTGGTGTAGGTATTTCCATGCAAGAATCTAGTATGCCCTGATAGATATTCTTTCTCCCATCTAGTTATAGTACGCACAACGCCAATCTTTCCCTTGAGAGGTTTTACTTCGGTGTGGCTGTTGGGTCTTCCTTGGATTGGATTATACTGGATCATGGATCAGAGTCATCCTCTCACGTGTGTGTGTGTGTCCGTGTTTTCCATCGCGTTCTTTGTGTTCTTCGCCATCACCCATCTTATCAACGCATCTCAAGATCAAACCTTGAGATCGGAATCGAAGTACATCAAACATCTCATCACCACATATCTACTTATGTTTGAAGGCAATATTATAACCTAATATTTTAAAACTAGGGTGGCATGGTATTTCTGTTGATGAGTATAGCGCACACCACCTTCATTACCCTCGCCGGCTCGACAGTTGTTCTTGTGTGGACCGCATACTCTCCCCGACATCACAACTGACATGTACGATTGGCAAAGACGCGTACATCTATTTCGGTCAGTCTGCGAAATAAATTTTTACGAAGAAATTTTAGTAATAATATTTTATTTCCAAAAGCAGATATATTCCATATTATTTTCCAACTTATTTCATTATTATAAGCAATCACTTAATATAATTAATTTCCAAACAAATAATTAAGCGCGTACTCTACTTTGTGGACCGTAATTTTTTCCTTCCCGCTAACCTTCGATTTTTTTTATAACTTCCCACCAAATTTTGATCATGTATTGCGCCATAAATTTCTAACCTCCCGCAAAAATCTCCACATAAGTAGTACTCCCGATTATTTCTCTTCAGCAAATCGTCAGATCGGATCTGAGAGCTACCTCCTCCATCGCACGCCTTCTCCTCCGCACCGCTTTTGGTCCGTCCTCACGGCGTCACGACGGCGTCGTAGACACTGCAGAACACACCCCTTCCCCTCCGCACCGCTTTTGGTCCCCTTTCACCGCTCCCACGCGAGGCAAAGAGGGAAGCGCGCGCAGCCGCAGCTCCAGTGACTTATCCACACATCGCCGCCGGCTACCTCGTCCGCGACGAGCTCGCATCCATCGCCCCCAGGTGAGGATCTCCGTTTCCTGTTAGCTGCTAAGAACTGGTCAAGATCTGGGATTCGAATTTAGTTTTTGCAGTCTGCTAAAAACTGGCAAAGATCTCTATACAAGTTTGGAGATGCCCCATTTAGTATTTGCTGTCTTCTAAGAACTGACAAATTCATATAGGAGTAAATTACCTGTGATGGTGTTCCAACAGTACAACACCTAAATCTGTTGTTGCCTAGTACGTATGCACGTCTTGCTGTCAACTGAATTTGGATCAAGATTTAGTAGAAATAGAAACTCGGGAGTCCAATGGGAGCAATTAAATGGTGGCAGAACAAGTTATGATGACAATGATCCTGCATGTGTACTGTTCGTGTGGGTTAATTTTCCCTGGCCTGCCTGGAAGTGCATGTGGAGCTTAAATTATCTTAATTTTCCGCCACCGTTCTCTATATTTCATACTCCTGCAAACTTGGTAACTGCCATTGGCGTCTATCAGTCTGCTCTTGGTGCCACTGGTGTGATCTATGCTTATGCCCCTGATGTATATTGATTAGTATATGGTCATATCATTTATGTTGCAACACTCTTTAGCTAAGATAAATATTTTCATGTCTCAGTCCTTAGCAGCGTGCTTTTTGCTTATAGGTTTATCTAATGTGGAGTGTTGTGCCTAATTTCAGTCGACTACTCTTTCTCTCTGATGTGGGCTCAATGGGACTGGTCATATGGTTAGAGATGTACTTTTAAAGAGATAAACTGGTTCTGGGGCTTGATTTTGAGACTGATATAAAATGGTGCGGTTATTCTCATCTCAGATTTTATTTTCTTAAAATTGCATGGTTTAAAATTACGTGAAATGCAAAGGCATGTGGATACCAGTAGCTTAGCATATCTTTACTTTCTGAATAGAGTGCATTATCACTGAATTTTTGTTTGAATATGGTGCAGCTTATGGAGGCACTCAACACAAGCAAGGTGGTGGTATGATACCATATGGTCAGTCATCTGGTTGCTTATGTTCCCCATGACTCTTGCATTCTTCTAGGAATAAAACACACACATCACCTAGGATTTGAGAACAACATTACTGCTACTCATATGATTACTGCAATTTTGAGCCAGCTATGAGTTTAATTTATTTCCAGATTGTAGCATGTACCTAGCTGTTCGGTACTTATGTTTATTGCATGCAGTGTAGTTGCAACACAGTTAATATCTAGTGAAATCAGATAATGCTGTTAAACCTATTTTATCTCAGTGGGTTGCTGTTTGACCAAAGGGTTACAATTTGGTAGTGATTGTTAGTAGATTGTATTTGTGCACATTCCAATTAATAGCGTTTCTAATTTGCCAGTAGCACCCTTTGGAAAATGTTTCCCATTAGGAAATAGGCATCTTATGTTTTTTTCAACGGCATCATTTGCAAAAGGATAGTGGTCAACAAAGGAAGTCATCCTGGAGCTGCTTTTTCTATTATTTACACCTACTTAGCTGCGACAGTTAAATCTATTCTCTCAGTTGCTCATGTAAAATCACTGATACTGATCTCTAGAAACTATTTTATTATACTGACATGTGCCCATATTGCCTTCCATGCTCCTATTATGTTGGACTTATTACTTCAGCTAAACAGTTTCTTGATTTCTTAATTGCAGGAAACAAAAATTTAACAAGACAAGACTGGAATATACACGGCGGACACTTTAGTCTTTGCACTTAATTAGGATAGAACATTCAGTATGTTGAATGATTGCTAATTATATTTCAGTTTCATTTTATGGATATTTGTGATGAGAGCTATGATATTTTATGAATCTACATCATAATAGTGGTTTGAATAATATAATTGAATGCCTATATTCTTTTCGGTTGCAATAATCTGTATTGTTGCAATTGTTTCACGCCACAAATATTTTGGACGTTGTGATAACCATCTAGCGCCACCAAATATAGCTTTGTTGCAATAGTCCTTTCGCCATGAATATTTGTAACGTTGCAATAGGTTCGCGCCACAAACATGTTGTTTGTTGTGATAACCCCTTGACACCACGAAATTTGTCTTTGTTGCAATAGACCTTTTACCACGAACCGGTTGTATTGTTGCAATTTGCTTCTCACCACATAGATTATGGTCATTGTGATAACTATCTGTCACCACTAAAATGAGTATGTTGCAATAGTTTCTTGCCACGTTTGGAGAGTTGTTGCCATAAATTAATACCACGAATAGAGGGTTCGTGGCGAAAGAGGTATACCCACGAGAAAGTAGTGGTTGCTATAGGGTTCAGGTCTATTGCAACATTTGGTTATTGCAACGGAATGATATGCGCCACAAAACAAGTGTTGTTGGAATAGGTTATCGCCATAAATGTCTATCGCCACAAACGGCTAATCGTCACGATATTGGTGCCTGTTGCATTAAGCTAACCCCACGAACCAAATTGTGGCAACAAGCGCGTGTTGCCACAAGAAAAAGTGTGGCAATTTGTCACATCGTCGTTGCAATAACATGTTTTCTTGCCACATTTTGTTTTTTGTTGCAATAACCTATTACCATGCGTCCTTTTGCAACGCTTGGCAACGAAAGCCAAGTCGTGGTAATAGGTACCTACTGCCACGATTCGGCACTTATTGCCACGAATACTGTTGTTGCAATAGACCCAATTTCTTGTAGTGTTGATTATATGTTATGCTTACACTAATGTTGCTAATAGATTTGTGTTTAGTTTTGTATGAAGGAAGTTTTCAAGTGTAGGGATTGGAGAATGATGAGATGAGTTGAAGAATGGACAAAAGCTCAAACTTGGGGATGCCCATGCATCACCCCAAGAAATATCCAAGAAGTACAAGCGTCAAAGCTTGGGGATGCCCCCGAGGCACCCCTTCTTCATCGGCAAAAAATAGGTCACCTTTCAAGACACTATATTTTTATTGCTTCATGCACTATGTGTTTTTCTTGGAGCGTCAGTTGTTTTACTTTTTATTTTGTTGTTTTGTTTTGTTTGCTGCAATAAATGGTTGGACCCCAACAAATTTCTTTTGGAGAAGTTGCCTTGCTTTTTATTTGCCAAGAACGCTCTAGTTTTCATTCTTATCAAAAACCGAGTATTCTTCTTTTTCTGCTACTGCTTTTGGTTTTCGTTTTCGCCTTGATTTGTGTTCAGACCTTGTCATATCTTTTTATCAAGGTGTATTTTTGCCTCTGATCTTTATTGGTTTTCATCAAAAGAGGTGTCTTAAAATTTTTCAAATGGTGTTGGAAAAGAGAAAAAGCTTTATGCAAAAAAATGGTACAAGAAGGAGCTTGTGTAGACTGCGGCTTAGGCTTTTTCATGTCATGCTTGATGTATTTTTGATAGTATGCTTAGTGGTTTTGCTGTAGCATGACTTGTCTCAAATAACTGAGATTGCTTAATGAGCCTTTGAAAAAAATCATGCGTTGTTTTAATTATTTGGAAGCATTATTTTGGTTTTCTCCTTGATGCTTTATTTGGGTTGACTTGGCACATGCTCACACATGTTAGACTCTTACAAAGTCGCCAATAGCCTCTATGATCATTTATTTTTTGACTTTTGATGCCATCTTATGCTTCTTTTAATGTCGCTTTGTCGCTTTGCATGATTATGGCCATTATTGCTCTCTTAGTTGGTCGCTCCCAGTCTTTTGCTAGCCCCCGCCTTGTACTGAGTATGAGCTCTACTCGTGCATCCAACTCCTAAAAACCAAGTTTTCCAAAGTGTCCACCATACATACCTATTAGCAATTTGCTATTCCAAGTAAATTTGACTTGCTTTTATTTTCTCTTCAAATTAAACTCTTACCAGTGTTATGCGAAAATTGGTTAGTAAGGCTCTCACGAACCGGAAGGCACACTTTACTTTTTCTTGTTCTTAAAAATTTGACATTGTGGTCTTTTATGTTGAGTTGTTATGCTTGCAAGTTGTAAGTTGGATACTAGCCCAACCATGCTGTCATGGGGCAAGCTTTCAACATTGCACTTCTTATTTGAGTTGAAATCGTGATCTTTTGTTTATGGATGCCCGTGGTGTGAAATGAATTGGGAATCTTGCGGGGATCATGGAGTTTGTATATGTGTTAGGAAAACGCCTGTGCCACCAATCTAAGTCATGCATAATTCATGGTGGAAATTTGCAGCATACCCATAGTGGACATTCGACGATGCATCTCAAAATAAAAAGCTAAACAAATGGCAAATAAAAGAGATTTCGAGGTGTTCATTGTCTGCTTATCCTGTCATTTTGATGTGGGCTTGTTCCATCTCATCGGGCACGGAGGTACCCCGTTGGCGGTTCTCGATGATACATATATACTTACAATGACAAGAGCCTTGCTTGGGACTCTAAGTAAAGTAGCATGAGGTTTGGGTACTTGTATTCACGGGACACGAGGTTTTCGACTTATGATTTGTCAAGCATATGCATCATAATTGTTCTTGCATTAACTTTAACCATTCAAGATGCTTATGATGGGGGCAATGAGAGCTCAAAGCTGCTAAGTACCATAATTTTTGAAGGTTATAAAACTTGCAATCACTGCTTCCCTCCGCGAAGGGCCTTTCTTTTACTTTTATGTTGAGTCACCACCTTCTATCTTTATGCACCATTAAGAGAGCATAGTTGTCATTCTTAGTATAATGTGCATTGTCCCAAAGTTTTCATTGATTGATTCATATTGTTGGTTTCACTTGTTCTCAAATTATTTGTATCTAGTCGCCCTCTTAAACTTGAAGGTGTCCTATGCATTTATGTTTTGCTCTCCATGAAGGACAAGCTGAAAACCATTTGTATGTTTTTCCTTATGATTTGAACACACGTTTGACTTTCATTGTTTCATTTTCATGATCTTTTGTTTGTGTTCATTTTCATGTTTATAACATGGTTGCTAAGTTTTTATTGTCAAGATTATATCTTTCATGCCCATGTTTTAAGTTCTTTTGATCCCAGCTGAAAGATCATATCGAGCCCCATGTGTGGTTTTGGTAATTAATGACAATCCCTATGGACTAATGGTTGCATTGAGTTATATGTGTAGGACTTGTCCATAGACAATGCTTGAACCATTTGTTGGAGTCAAGGTTGTAAGAAGAAGATTATGTGTTGACCAAGGTTTTATTCAAGGAGTGATCCAAAGATTGGTCTTAAGAGAGTTGAGCTTATGTCAAGTGTGTCTTGAAGAATAAGATTGAGTGAGCTCTCATGTGTATCCTCAAGGCACCATCATTATGGAGAAAGAAGAATTGATTCGAGGATTGATCAAGTCAAAGCGCAAGTTCAAGATGAGCAACTAGAAGAGAACATATGCTTGAAGCTTGCCATCTATATTGTGATCATGGATATGTGAAGATATGCTTAAAGAGAGTCTCTTCCATAGTAGAGTATGGGGGAGCAATCCGCAAGACTTCACCAAGCAAGCTCAATCAAGAAAGGTGGTCCAACTTGAGAAGATCAAGATCGTCTTTATCCACCTCAAGTGGAATGCTCAAGGCAAAGGTATGATAGTGTTAGGGTTTCTTTCTTACCGGTCTCATGGTGTTATTTGTGAGACCGGGTTATAGGATCGGTAGCCGTACTATCAAGAGGGGCTCTCGAGTGAGTAACTTAATTGTATCGTTCGAAGAGAGCTCAAACCTTTGCATACTTGGCATCATCTTTCTTGGTTCTTATTTGGGTTTTATCCATGTGAGGTTCTAGAGCTTGTGGTTATTTCCATGACAAGCTCTAGGTCATCAAAAACGGATTTCGCATGAAGCTCTTATTGCGTTTTTGATGTTTGGAGGTTTTACCGGTTTGCCTTCAAAGAGAGGTCAAACCTTTCATCATTTGGTTTTATACTCCCTTGTTGGACTATGATGTTTCTATGGATGAAGTTGTAGAGCTCGTTGTGGTGATTCCAACGAGCCCAAGATCATCGAAAACGGAGTCTGGATGAAAAAGTTATCACCGTTTTCGTATTGCAATTTCTGCTCGGCGTCACCCAGATACGGGGCCGGAAATTCCGGCCAGGGGGGCGGATTATCCGCCGCCCCCCCCCTTGAAGATTTCGTTTCGTAATTTCTGCTAAGGACTTTGCTCGGCATCACCCAGATATGGGGCCGGATATTCCGGCCAGGGGGCCGGATTATCCGGCCATATTTTGGCCAGATAATCCGCCCCTCCAAGTCCTGCAACGGCCATATTACGTGGGGGGTATAAATACCCCTTCTTCCTCCTTGGGCTGAGCACGTTTTTCCCTTCTCTCTCCCTCCATTGTTTACCTTGGAAAGCTTGCACATCTCTCAATTCCTCCCATGATTCTTGCATATTTTTGAGGGAAAAGAGAGAGGAGATCTAGATCTATATTTCCACCAATCACTTTCTCCTCTTTGTGAGGGGAACCCATTGAATCTAGATCTTGGAGTTCTTTGTGGATTTCCTTTGTTCTTCCTCTCATATCTCTCCATAGCATTAGTTGCTTTGGTAGGATTTGAGTGAGAAGGATTTGAGCACCTTGTGTGCTCTTGCCATTGCATAAGTTGCATCGGTTTGAGTTCTCCCCGGAGATTCGAGTAAGTGAAAGTTTGTGAGCTTATTACTCTTGGGTTCTTGGAACCCTAGACGGCTTTGTGGCTTTGTGGTGCCTTTGTGGCTATTCTTGTGTAACAACTCAGAAATTGTAATCCACTTCTTATTAAATAAAGTACCAAATTTTGGACCCAGATAAAACTTCTTATCTATTATTTCATGCATACATGTATTTTCTATTGTTTATATTCTATGATTTCATGTGTGTTATTTTTGATTGTGCATTGGTTAGTTAATTCTAAGTGAACCAACAGAAGCATTAGAGAAGAACCACAAAGATCAAAAGAACCAGAAGCAAGAGAAATAAAGAAAGGAGAAGAAAAGTTTGATCTAGAAAAAGTTAACCACTACCCTACTTTGAGCCCTTGGATTAAGAAATCTGTAACCCACCTCCATGTTTGGCCAGTTAGTTGAGCTTCACCAAGTCACATACTACCTCAACCAACAAGTATCTACCCAAAATTCAAATCAGAGCTTGACTCAATCATCTGCTAAACTTTGAATTTGAATCATATGACAACCCCAAATTCAAAATAGCCCTGGAGCAAAACACCACCTCTTGACCTAACAAAAATTGTTTTAGAGTCCCTATCCAATATAATGACCAACCCAATTGGAAATTTTCAAAAATTCAAATTTTGATTTCATGCGGGCATTTCGTCGAACACGTTCTGGGCAGAAATCACACAAAATCGAAACAACTATTTGCAACAGTGGTTGGCAGCCCTAGCCCTAGTCCCTGACCTCCAAGCAGTGCCCTGGACTCTCCTTTGTCGATCCCTTGTCTCCCCTGCCCAAACCACGGCCATGAGACATGGAAGGCATGGAGGAAGAACACCCCGGACCCCTCCCAGGTCCCCCTCTGAACCAGACCGCCTCGACACCTCCCATCGCGCCAGGACACTCCTACAACACGCCGCAGCCCGCCGCCCACGCCAGAACCAAGCCTTGCCCCTCCCACGGTCGACACACATGGTGTACTGGCCGCCACTGGACATCGCCGGTGCTCCCTCTCCCGCCTATAAAAAGCCCCCTTTCTTCCCTGAAAAGAACCACACCATCCCCAGCACCTCCCTAGACAACGTCTCCCTCTCTCCCGTGCCCTACGTCGAGCTCGCCGACCTCGACCGCTCCGCAGAGCACCGCGCGTTCCCAGCAGTCCTGAGCTTCCCCCGGTGCTGTGCTTGCTGGAGGTGGCGGAGGAGAACCCCCGCAGCCGCCCTGCACCCTCGCCGCCGCTCCCCGTCGCCGCCGGTGAGCTCCCCGTGCGCCGCCCTCCTCCCAGACCTCTCTCCAGTTCCGTCCCCGTAGCGCCCAGGAAGAAGCCCCGATACCCCTTCGCCCTTTAAGTGAACTGGCAGGCGGGCCCCGCCTGTCAGCTAACCCTTTTTTTTTCAGCGCCGCCCGGGATCCCTAGCTGGGTTGGCCCGACTTAGTTTCCTGGCCCGTTCAAACTCAGTCCGTCCATTTTTTTTTATGGATGAACCCTTTTGTTATCTGTCAATTACTGCAAGTTTCAAATTCAAATTCCCGGAGATTCAGAGGTTCAAATTTAGCAAATAAGATGTCGTTGGAAAGCTTGTAAAATGCCCTACACTATAGAACTGGTTAGAATTCAATTTGAGCTAGGAATTTAAATAGATAAGAATAGTGTGACCATAGCCTTATTAATCCTAGAAAAATTCTAGAGATTTATTTAAACCTCCTAAAATCTTGAAACTTGAAATGTGACCCCACTAATCCACTTGTCTACTGTTTAGCTCAACCTTAATCAACTCAAACCTTGTTAGTGGTACCCATTTAGACCCTAACCCAAGCCTATCTTGTAGCATAAAATGATAGATTTCTAAAATACCCTAGATTTGTTTTTCCCCCAATACCAATCCACTTAGTTAAACCCTCCCCACTTGAACTAGCCCTATTAACCATAGTTACTCACCCATACTCCAAAAAGTACACAACACATGGCATATGGTAGAAAATCTTACTTGCACAACTCAATGCAAACTTGGAAGAAAAACTTGCAATCCAACTCCCTAAAATGCAACATGAATGCTATTGTTAGCAAACAAAGATGTGTGCTTGGTGTGTTGTTAGCATTATGGAGTGATTGTGTGCTTTGTGTTTATTCGTTATTAGACGCTAGTATTGCCGAGGAGGATATTGGAGGGGATTATTATCAAGAAGAAGAAGAATACCCCGGACACTTTGCCAACCAAGGCAAGCCATCTTTTGATTCATACTCCCAATGCCTAGTTTTAATATTGCATTCTACTTGTTTTAAGTAAATTGCATGATTGAATTGCTAGAGTAGAATGATAGGAGTGTATTGATGTCTTGTTTATCAAGAGCATCAAGCTGAGTTTATCCAACCCTATTTAGTAGTATCATCACTCAATGTAGTTGCTTAGTCGCTAATAAAAGTTGGTGCTATCTCTGGAGGAACCCCATTTGAAAAGCGGTGACTTGAACTTGAAACTTGAACTGGAGATGGCTCCTACGTAATGGTTTTATGAAAGAAATCAATCTTGACTAAGAACTATGAAATGTATTTCTCAATGACAACGAGTGATGTACTATGGGAGCCAACCATATCGTACGACCACATTACCCCTATATGGGAAGGGGCTTAGTCCGTAGTTTGTTTACCTTAGTATGGGAGGCCTTGTAACAAATCTTTATGGGAGGACACCGTGCGCGGTTACTTCTGAACCAGGTGGATTCCACTAACCCGGCACTCCGGGATGGCCAGAACTAGAGGCGCCGGAGCGGGGATTCCGTACCCCGGGCTCTAGGGAAGGATCCTATACTAGGGTGAGCAAGTGAAAGAGTTTGTTTGATTATCTGAACCCCGCATACTTGTGTATGACGATCCGTGGATTTCTCCCGGCAGATGTATCGAATCTTGTGGGTAAAGTGTACCCCTCTGCAGAGGTTTTCAAACTATTCGAATAGCCGAGTCCGCGGTTATGGACAGTTGGCAAGCTGTACTTGACTTTTGTCAGGACTAAAAGTGACAATGGTGAACATGGTGAATGAATTGACTTGACAATGATGTTGACACACTTGAAGTTCCTCTTTAGAATGAACTTAAAGAACTAAACTCCCTTTTCTACCAATGAATATTCTTGGGAAATAAAACTAGCTTTTGCAAATAAACTTAGTGCTTAGTCCACTATACCAACTTGCATACCTACTTTATCATTTCATTTATAAGATGGTTTGCGAGTGCATCCAATGTACTCATGGCTGTGTCCCTGGCTATCAACTTGGCCAGACTATGGGGAAGAATACCAGGAGGAAGGGTATGAAGAAGAGTACCAGAACTAAGCTCGTCTCCATGAGTCGCCATTGCCTGTAGGGTGAAGGCATGGACCCGAAGACGCTATTTCCGCTGCTATATTGTGTTGTAATATGAACTTGGTCTCTATGACCATTGTATTTGAATCATCGTATTGTAATGTCTATGGAACTGGTTACCAACTACGTTATGTATATCGCAACAATGGTTCTGGGATTGCGGTGGAATACATAACGGGCACTTCAAATTTGTATCAAATTTGAGGTCGTCACATCTTGGGAGCCTCCAATTAAGTTGTGGATGCGTGCCCCAAGCTTTGTGTAAAGGCCCGGTTCCGCCTTGAGGAACCCCTTAGTGGAAGAGTGATCTAGGCCTTTGTGGCGCAAGCTCACACCAGAGAATAGGGTGAGGCCTTTGTGGCGTTGGTTAGGCCTTTGTGGCGATACCACACCCCTCCAATGAGACGTACTCCCTTTCAAGGGAGGAACTCGGGAATACATCTTCGTCTCCGTGTGCCTCGGTTATTTCTATACCCGAGCTCTTCACTTATGCACTTTACATTGTGATAGCCTTCGTGCTTGAAGTCATATATCTTGCTATCACCTTGTTACTTGTATTGCTTAGCATAAGTTGTTGGTGCACATAGGTGAGCCTAGTTTATTTAGGTTTTATGTGCTTGACAAAATAAACCCTAGTTTAATTCCCCTTTTGTTCAAGCCATTCGTAAAATTTGATATCGCCTATTCACCCCCCCCTCTAGGCGACATTTGTGTCCTTTCAATTGGTATCAGAGCCCGATCTCTCATTTTAGGCTTCACCGCCTTGAGAGCAAAGATGTCGGCTAGGGGATTAGTGCACAATGACACTTTTATATTCGATGGCACAAATTATGATACTTGGAAAATTCACATGCTTAATTATTTCCGGGTCATGGACCCATCTATGGAGCGAATTGTAGATGTGGGTTTTTCTCCTCCAAAGGATACTCAAAATCTATCTTTAGAGGATGAGAAAAACTTGTATCTCAATGCTCAAGCTACTCATGTGATTGTTAATGCTTTGAGCGATGTAGTTACCTTCTCCATCACGCCTTTTCGGAGCGCTCATGATATATGGACAAAGCTTCAAGAAAAATATGGTGTGTCCAAGACTATTGAGGATGATTGTATTCCTTCCACTTCCGGCCGCAATGAACTTTTATCCACTTTACCAAAGTGTGGAAAGACACAAGGTAATGATATGGTGAGTGGTGATGAAACTTGCAATGGTGATAGTATGCTTACTTTTGATGATCCTTTATCTCTATCTCATTACAATGCTTCATCTTTGGACTTAAACACTTGTAGCCCCATAAATGTTTTACATGCTTGTGTTGATAGTCCTTGCATATCATGTGTAAATTTCTTAAATAAATCTCATGATGATATGCTTGCTTTTTCTTGTTGCCATGATACAAATGCTTCTATTTCCTCTAGTATTTGTGATGCTAACCATATAGAGGAAACCGAAGAGTCTTTGGGCCAAGACAAGGTCTTGAATGGAGCTTCAAGTATTTCTTCATCTTCTTCTTCTCACGGTTCCCACATATGCCTTATGGCTAGGTCTTCAAATCATAATGATGTTGAGGACAATGGTGAGGATGAGGAAAATGAAGAAGACTATATTGAGTATTTAAACAAGAAGGGTAAGGTGGTCTTTGATGCTTTGCATAACCATAAAAATGTTTTGCTCAACTTCTTTGAAATCATGAGTTGTGCTATTGAGAGCACGAAACTCATTGAGATGAAGGAAGAACAAATTGATAAAATGTTTTCTCTTGAGCGTGAGTATGCCAATGATATCCATGATTTAAAATATGCTCTAGATGAAGAGCAAGAGCTTCGGGTTTCTCTTGAGGAGAAGCTTGAATCCATTGAGGAGTCATGTAATGAAATTATTTCTAAACTCACTAAAGAACGTGACCTCGCTCTTGCCAAGTTGTCTTCTCCTATTCATAATGATAATGATGCATGTGCTACTAACTCTACTTCTTGTGAAGCATCTATTTTGAAGGAGAATGTTGAGCTAAGGGCTCAACTTGAATTGCTAACTAGAAAGTATGGGAAATTGGAAGAAATTCATGAAAAGCTATCTAGCTCTAATGAGGATCTTCTAGTGTCCCATGCTCGCCTAAAGTTAGCTCATGAGGCTATATCTACAAAGGTAACATCTTGTGAGCCTCATGTGGGCACTAGCACTATTTCCCAAAATGCAATATTGCCATGTGCTAGTACTAGTAATTCATCCACTCATACTATTTCTACATCTAGTGATGAATTACCCTCCTTGCCTTGTTGCTCTAACAATGTAGCCTCTACTTCCACTAGTACTTGTGTTGTCACTAACCATGTAGAGGAAATCAAAGAGCTCAAGGCCCAAGTTACTCCGTTGAAGAAAGACTTGGAAAAACGTCATGAAGGGAAGTCCACACTCAATAAGATCTTTAGTGTGCAAAAATCCCCCAATGACAAGAGTGGACTTGGATTTATCTCTAACAACAAGAAGAAGTCCAAAATATACAAGAAGAAGAAGGGCCAAGAACAAGTCAAGAATTTGGCCAAGATTGTTTGCTTCAAGTGCAAAATTGAAGGGCACCATGTTAGATCTTGCTCTTTGAAGAAGAAGCCTCTTAGTGAGAAGCAACAAGGGAAGCGGCCTCAAGTTCAAGCCCATGCTCAACCTCGAGTTGAAGAAAGGTCACTTCCCAAGAAAAATCAAGCTAATGCTCCCCTTGTGGAGAAATCAAGTGAGAAGAAGGTGAAGAAGAGAACTTGCTACATATGCCATGAGAAGGGTCACCTATCTTCTTCATGCACTAGTGGTAACTCATCTAACCCTATCATAATTGAAGATGTTTATTCACTTTGTAAGGATAAGGTTGGCAATGTGTTTGCCAAATTTGTTGGTACTCAAAGTGGTGTCAAGAAAAGAACCATTTGGGCTGCCAAACCTATTATTGCTAACTTCTTAGGACCCAACTTGGTTGGGGACCAACAAGCCATTACTTGAACAATAGGTGTTGTTGGAGGGCATTGGAGACTTGGCTATATCATGAAGAATTAAGGGATCTTCATCAATTATATTTTCTCAAGTCAAATCATTTGGATTATCTTATTTCTATCATATATCCAATGTTCCTCCTTGCGGTAACATGTATTCAACTTATCTACCTTGAAAGTTACTCGCCCCTTTGCATGTGTTGGGTTTTGTATCTTGCATGTGTTTGTATATATTGTGCTTCCTACTTGCTTCATTTTGAGTAATCAAGTATGTGCATGTTGGTTTGCACACCATGTACGGTTGTTCTTGTTGAGCCTTTTGCATCTTGTTTTATCTTACTTGGCTCTTGTGAGAGATTATTGGACCATCCCATTTTGGGAGAGTGATATGCTTTGCACCTCACAATCCTAAAAATGTGTGTACATGAGGAATACCACTTAGTGTTGATATTCAAAGATTATCTAGTTTCTATGTGGTATGTCATTCTCATGAGAAATTCAAATTCTATAATGTCCATTAATCATCTTGTTGGATTTTATTTGCCTCTTGTGAAAAATAAATGTTTTATCACATTATGGGGGAGTAATATGCTTTGTGCATACTACAAACCAATATAATGTGTATATTTGAGGTTGTGTCACATAGTGTTGATATTGTAAATTATCTTGCTTCTATGTGGCATGTTTTCTCAAACAAGTTCCAATTTGCCAAATTGTTTTATTCCTCTTGTCTTGGATCTTGTTTGTAAGATACTTTCTTGGTACGGTTTTCCTAAAATGTGGAATTCTACATCAAAGTTGGAAAACTATTTGCTTCAAGTTATCCTAATCATTGACTTGCATGGTTGTTTAACTATTTGAGTCTATCAAGAATATCTTCTTTAGCATGGTTTTTAATTCTTATCCTTCTCCATATGCTTCTTTGTTGTGAAGATGATCTTGGATTTATATGTAAACTACCGCCGGGAAATAAATCCAAATACCTCTTGTTCTTGGACAGTTGGTACTATATCATGTGGCACATGTATATTGATCATCTTTACATTGGCTATTGCTTTTAATTGCCTTATCTCTAGCCAAAAATGTATTTGTTTTAGCTCCCATTGTCTTCCATGACTTTTGTTATCCCATTTGATTTCGTTGAACTTGTTTTGTGTTATTTATATGTAGGTAGATGTGATGATCCCACTTGTGTGCATTTTGTATTCAAATGCAAAATCATAAATAATGCACTAATCTTGGGGGAGCTCTCCTATATTTGTTATAACACACTCTTTGTGCTTATTTCAATTGGTATTGGTTTTTTGTTGGAAGACAAATCTTTTCTTTTTGGTACTTAGTGTGCCATCATAAAAAGTGTGGAGAGTTTGGTTTGTTTATTTGAACCTTGCTCTCTTTGGGAGTTGGTGATCTCATTCCTTATTATTTATTTCTTACTCTTAAAATGAGATATGTCTTTGAGCATTTGTGTTTTAATTATGTTTTATGCTCATTGGCTTTTGCTTGGTTCACTAGTTGAACTTTGGAGTCAATCTTGTGTTGATTTGATTCTTTGATATAATTTGGACAACCTTTTGTAGCTTCACAATTTTGTGTGCTCGCTTGTCCTTCTTGGTGTTTTGTCCAAATCGTATCTCCTTTGGCTCTTGAAAGTCATGTGCATGCATATTTACTAAATGTATACTTTATGGCATGCTTTGCTTTCTTTGATCAAATATATAGGAGAAGCTCCATCAAATCCTAAATCGGCTAAGATGTGCATGAAATTCAATTTCATATATATATATGCACATATTTATGTGGAGTTTGTCCTATATGTTGTAGTTTCTAACTACTTTGGACCCAATGAGTTTGGGGACCATCTTGTACTTGAACTTTGTTTTAGGTACATGGAGATATATTGGTGCTTGTCTCAATAATAAGGATGAAGTGGTGACTAAATGATAATTTGAGGCAAGCTAGGATTATTGAAGAACTCCTATCTACTACATCCTACCATTATATCTCGGTAACAAGTATCTTCTTCATGCATACTTCTCTAGTATCCAACCTTGTGTAGGTTGTTTTATGGCATTGAAAATCTTTATTTGCAAATGTTGTGCTTTTTGCAAGGATTCTAATGAAACCTCTTTATTGCAAATGTGAGCAAGTTGAGATGAGGACATATTATTGGGAACATATAAAAATCATGCTCATGATTCTCCTATCCCATATATGTCAACTTAGGAATCTTTTTGCATATCAATTCCTCAATAAGCTCACATGTGCAATATTGATGAAATTGCAAATTTATTTGTTCCGTTTGGTATCCCTCGTTATGATATTTGTTGTTTTTATCAAAGCATCCCAACTATCTTCTTTCCCTTGTTGATATTTGTGATGTCTTTGACATGTTGGTGGTTGAAGTTCGTCAATATACAATAAGATAAATTGAGCCTTTGGCCATGCTTTAAAAGCAAAATCTCATTGGTATATTGCATGCCTTCATTTTGGATATCATGTTCTATTCTTAGTATCTATTTTGTGTGTACATGTTTCTTTGTGATAGTTATGTTTGTGATATTGTCTACTTAGAAACTTATACACATGAGAGATGATATCTCATTATTTGATATATTTTTTGAACCTTATGTGTTGGGATGGAATGCTAAGCAATATCATTCATTGAAGACTATGTGGATGCTCTATGCTTATCCTTGTGTTAGTCTTATAATATTCTTTGTCATTCCTATCACACATTCCTTTGGTTGAGCCTTTTAATATATTGTCCCTTGCTTGTTGCCCAACCATTTGTTTGATGCCAGTGTAAGCTTAATTTCTTCTCTATGATCTCTTGCAAATGGTTGCGTTTTAAATGTTATTGAGGGAGTGAGGATTCCATGTTATGCAAATTGTATTCAAATACAAACATTCCAATTTTTGCACGTACCTTGGGGAGCTTCCTCATTTCATTTAAAGCATCATTTTGCGGTTAGCATAGTATTTAATTTCACTTGGTATCATTTTGTTTTGAATAATATTGAGGGAGTGATGATTCCATATGTGTGCACCTTATACTTCAACTCAAATAGAATATTTTGTGCACACACCTTGGGGAGCTTCCTCATATTATTTAGAGCACCTTTTCGATCTTATCATAATATCTTTATTCAATTTGTTCTTTGGATTGTCTGATTGCTCTCTTCATTTGTTGAAGTTTATCCATCGTGTTATCTTTTTTTTTTTTGCAATCTTTGATCCTCAATATAGTTTCATTTCCTTCAAAAATTTGCCTTTATATATGTGCATGTGTTTTCACTCATTTATTTTGGATATGCACACCGTTTTGGAGGAACTCTCACTATATTGGCCTTCTAAGCTTTTTTCGCCCATTTTGGCAATGGATGCCAATGGGGGAGAAGTTTCGAGGGTTTAAAGGGAATTGGCTTTTATGCTTTGGTTTGTTCTTAAGCATTTGCCTTGCATGCTTTGCATGGTTGAGTATATAGTGGAAACTCCACCAACAACCTTGGTTGGCAATATATGCAATGAAATCAAGATCATTCACACGTGCATAGATTGTGGGGGAGTTTGCTCTATATATGGTGGTTTTACTAACATCACATACTTTTGTAGTATTTGATGTTAGTACAACCATTTTGGTTCTTTGAATTCATTATATAAACCCTCTCAAAGAGATTGTCATCAATTACCAAAATGGGGGAGATTGAAAGATCATATCGAGCCCCATGTGTGGTTTTGGTAATTAATGACAATCCCTATGGACTAATGGTTGCATTGAGTTATATGTGTAGGACTTGTCCATAGACAATGCTTGAACCATTTGTTGGAGTCAAGGTTGTAAGAAGAAGATTATGTGTTGACCAAGGTGTTATTCAAGGAGTGATCCAAAGATTGGTCTTAAGAGAGTTGAGCTTATGTCAAGTGTGTCTTGAAGAATAAGATTGAGTGAGCTCTCATGTGTATCCTCAAGACACCATCATTATGGAGAAAGAAGAATTGATTCGAGGATTGATCAAGTCAAAGCGCAAGTTCAAGATGAGCAACTAGAAGAGAACATATGCTTGAAGCTTGCCATCTATATTATGATCATGGATATGTGAAGATACGCTTAAAGAGAGTCTCTTCCATAGTAGAGTATGGGGGAGCAATCCGCAAGACTTCACCAAGCAAGCTCAATCAAGAAAGGTGGTCCAACTTGAGAAAATCAAGATCGTCTTTATCCACCTCAAGTGGAATGCTCAAGGCAAAGGTATGATAGTGTTAGGGTTTCTTTCTTACCGGTCTCATGGTGTTATTTGTGAGACCGGGTTATAGGATCGGTAGCCGTACTATCAAGAGGGGCTCTCGAGTGAGTAACTTAATTGTATCGTTCGAAGAGAGCTCAAACCTTTGCATACTTGGTATCATCTTTCTTGGTTCTTATTTGGGTTTTATCCATGTGAGGTTCTAGAGCTTGTGGTTATTTCCATGACAAGCTCTAGCTCATCAAAAACGGATTTCGCATGAAGCTCTTATTGCGTTTTTGATGTTTGGAGGTTTTACCGGTTTGCCTTCAAAGAGAGGTCAAACCTTTCATCATTTGGTTTTATACTCCCTTGTTGGACTATGATGTTTCTATGGATGAAGTTGTAGAGCTCGTTGTGGTGATTCCAACGAGCCCAAGATCATCGAAAACAGAGTCCGGATGAAAAAGTTATCACCGTTTTCGTATTGCAATTTCTGCTCGGCGTCACCCAGATACGGGGCCGGAAATTCCGGCCAGGGGGGCGGATTATCCGCCCCCCTGATACGTCTCAAACGTATCTATAATTTTTGATGCTCCATGCTTGTTTTTACACCATTTACCCGATGTTTTGTTACACTTCGTGGCACTTTTATGCATTTTCCGGAACTAACCTATTAACAAGTGCCACAGTGCCAGTTCCCTGTTTTCTGCTGTTTTTGTGTTTCAGAAGTGATACACAGGAAATATTCTCGGAATTGGACGAAACAAGTTCCAGAAGTCTTATTTTTCCCGGGAGCATCCAGACATCCGAAAGAGAGCCGGAGAGGGGCCAGGGCCTACCCTCACACTAGGGTGGCGCGGCCCAGGCCCTGGCCGCGCCACCCATGTGTGAGGAGCCCCTGGCTGCCCTCTCGCGACGCCCCTTCGCCTATAAGCAGCCTCGGGACGGAAAACCCTAGGGGAGTCGGCAATTTTCCAGAAAGAGTTCTGCAGTTCCGCCGCCGCCACCGACGAATTTCGAGGGACAGAAGTCTCTATTCCGGCACCCTGCCGGGATGGGGAAGTGCCCCCGGAGCCATCTCCATCGATCTCCATCGCCGTCTTCGCCGTCTCCATCGACCTCACCGCCATCTCCATCAACCTTGTTGTCTCCTATGATGAGGAGGGAGTAGTTCATCCCCGGGGCTAAGGGCTCTACCGGTAGCTATGTGGTTCACCTCTCTCTCCCATGATGTGATCTTTATGTGATCGTGAGCTTTGTATCATGTTGAACAAGTAGATGTTATTATTCAGATATTATGCTACTCCTATGCTTAATTATTATAGTGTACTCTAGTGATGTTGTTAAAGTAATCTATTCCTCCTGCCATGGTGTAACGGTGATAGTGCGTGCATCGTGGTGGTACTTGGTTTAGGCTATGATCGTGATCTCTTGTGGATTATGAGAGTAATTATTACTATGATAGTATTGAGTGATCTATTCCTCCTTTCATGGTGTAAAGTTGACAGTGTGTGCACCGTGTTAATACTTGGTCTAAGTTGCAATGATTTCTATCTTGAATTGTGATCTGATTTGGATGTCTCTATGAGTGGTGTTTGTCAAGTACTTGATGAACTTTAAGGGGTGCTTCTGTAGCCACTACACAATGATTAGTGTTATTCAATAGGAGAGTAATTCAGAGTACCATCGTGGAGAGAAGTTATTTATTTGTTCATTCATGTTATATTGTTGGGAGTGTGTCCACTAGTGAAAGTATGATCCCTAGGCCTTGTTTCCAAGCATTGCACACCGTTTACTTACTGTTTTGTTACATGTTTGCTCGCAGCGATATTTATTTCACATCACGTTTGCTACTTATAATCATCTATACCACTTGTATTTCACTATCTCTTCGCCGAACTAGTGCACCTATACATCTGACAAGTGTATTGGGTGTGTTGGGGACACAAGAGACTTTCTGTATCGTAATTGCAGGGTTGCTTGAGAGGGATAGCTTTGACCTCTAACCTCCCTGAGTTCGATATACCTTGGGTGATCCACTTAAGGGAAACTTGCTGCTGTTCTACAAACCTCTGCACTTGGAGGCCCAACAAGTGTCTACAAGAATAGAAGTGCGTAGACATCAAGCTCTTTTCTGGCGCCGTTGCCGGGGAGGTAAGGTAAAGGTACTCGCATCCTCCTGTGTGAGTGCTCGAAGTTATTTCCTTTAGATTCTGCAGTTACATCTTTTTGTTTCTTGTTTTTATTTTCACTAGTTAGGCTTAATGGAAAACAAAGAGTTCGCTAGTCTTTTTCCTGAGTTCAGATATGAAGTGTTTGAAGAGAAAATTGAAAAACCCTTTGGAGCTTAATTTGCATGCTAATAGTGTTGTTAGTATGAATGCTTTGAACACCGTTGTTGCTAATGCTATAGAAAAGTCTAAGCTTGGGGAAGCTGGTTTTGTTAAGCATGATATTTTTAGTCCCCCAGCTTTAGTGGAGAAAGTTTGTTCTGATAATATTTTATCTCCCATATGTGATGTTCCTTCTTATGATGATATGTTTGAAGAATATGCTTTGCGAAATAGCTGTTCTCTAGCTTGTGATGATACTAAACCTCTAGTTTATGATGGCTATGATGATGAGTATAATATTTTTAGTTCACCTACTATTGAGGATAAAATTAGTTATGATTACAATATGCCTCCTATTTATGATGATTATGGTGATGAGAATGATTATTTTGTTGAATCTGCTCCTACTACTATTGTTCCGGTGGTGAGTATTAATTCTTTTATGCATGTGGCTCATGATAGGGATGTTTTATGTGATAGTCATATTGTTAGTTCTATTCATGATGCTACTGAAAGTTATTATGAGAGAGGGAAACATGGTTTGATGGATCTCAACAATATTAAGTTTCCCCTCTTTATGTTGCAAATCTTGAAGTGGCACTTGTTTTATCTATGTATGCTTGCTACTATGTGCCTCGTTGATTTATTTTCTTACAAGATTCCTATGCATAGGAAGTGGTTCAGATATAAATGTGTTTCATCTGCTTTTTTTATGCTCTCTATTGCTTTAAGTTCCTATATGGCGCCTTTGCCTCAAGCTCTTATATGGCGCCCACATGAGCATCTTTGCAAATTACTGCGTCTAGCTCAAAGGCGTTAAAGAAAAGCACTCTTGGGAGATAACCCATTGTTTATTTTCAGTACTTTTTCTTTTATTTGAGTCTTGGAAGTCATTACTACTATAATGACCGCTCCTTATCCTTTTTATTTCGTTTTTGTGCCAAGAGAAGCCTCTAATTTGAGTGAGGTAAGATTTGGAGAAGTTGCTTGTTTTCATTTGCAAAGAACGCTCAGTTTTTCACTCTTATCGTTCATCGAGCGTTCTTCTTTTTCTGCTACTACTTTTGGTTTTTATTTTCGCCTTGATTTGCGTTAAGACCTTGTCATACCTTTTCATCAAGGTGTATTTTTGCCTCTGATCTTTATTGGGTTTCATCAAAAGAGGTGTCTTAAAAAATTTCAAATGGTGTTGGAAAAGAGAAAAAGCTTTACGCAAAAAAGTGGTACAAGAAGGAGCTTGTGTAGACTGCGGCTTAGGCTTTTTCATGTCATGCTTGATGTCTTTTTGATAGTATGCTTAGTGGTTTTGCTGTAGCATGACTTGTCTCAAATAACTGAGATTGCTTAATGAGCCTTTGAAAAAAATCATGCGTTGTTTTAATTATTTGGAAGCATTATTTTGGTTTTCTCCTTGATGCTTTATTTGGGTTGACTTGGCGCATGCTCACACATGTTAAACTCTTACAAAGTCGCCAATAGCCTTCATGATCATTTAGTTTTTGACTTTTGATGCCATCGTATGCTTCTTTTAATGTCGCTTTGTCGCTTTGCATGATTATGGCCATTACTGCTCTCTTAGTTGGTCGCTCCCAGTCTTTTGCTAGCCCTCACCTTGTACTGAGTATGAGCTCTACTCGTGCATCCAACTCCTAAAAGCCAAAGTTTTCCAAAGTGTCCACCATACATACCTACTAGCAATTTGCTATTCCAAGTAAATTTGACTTGCTTTTATTTTCTCTTCAAATTAAACTCTTACCAGTGTTATGCGAAATTCGGTCAGTAAAGCTCTCACGAACCGGAAGGCACACTTTACTTTTTCCTGTTCTTAAAAATTTGACATTGTGGTCTCTTATGTTGAGTTGTTATGCTTGCAAGTTGTAAGTTGGAGACTAGCCCAGCCATGCAGTCATGGGCAAGCTTTCAACATTGCACTTCTTATTTGAGTTGATATCGTGATCTTTTGTTTATGGATGCCCGTGGTGTGAAATGAATTGGGAATCTTGTGGGGATCATGGAGTTTGTATATGTGTTAGGGAAACGCCAGGCCGCCAATCTAAGCCATGCATAATTCATGGTGGAAATTTGCAGCATACCCATGGTGAACATTCGACGACGCATCTCATAATAAAAAGCTAAACAAAAGGCAAATAAAAGAGATGTCGAGGTGTTCATTGTCTGCTTGTCCTGTCATTTTGGTGTGGGCTTGTTCCATGTCATCGGGCACGGAGGTACCCCATTGGCGGTTCTCAATGATATGCATATACTTACAATGACAAGAGCCTTGCTTGGGACTCTAAGTAAAGTAGAATGAGGTTTGGGTACTCGTATTCACGGGACACGAGGCTTTCAACTTATGATTTGTCAAGCATATGCATCATAATTTTTCTCGCATTAACTTTAACCATTCAAGATGCTTATGATGGGGGCAATGAGAGCTCAAAGCCGGTAAGTACCATAATTTTTGAAGGTTATAAAACTTGCAATCACTGCTTCCCTCTGCGAAGGGCCTTTCTTTTACTTTTATGTTGAGTCACCACCTTCTTTCTTTATGCACCATTAAGAGAGCATAGTTGTCATTCTTAGTGTGATATGCATTGTCCCAAAGTTCATTGATTGATTCATGATCATGGTTTCACTTGTTCTTAAATTATTTGTATCTAGTCGCCCTCTTAAACTTGAAGGTGTCCTATGCATTTATGTTTTCTCTCTTTGAAGGACAAGCTGAAAACCATTTGTATGTTTTTCCTTATGATTTGAACACACGTTTGACTTTCATTGTTTCATTTTCATGATCTTTTGTTTGTGTTCATTTTCATGTTTACAACATGGTTGCTAAGTTTCTTATTGTCAAAGATTATATCTTTCATGCCCATGTTTTAAGTTCTTATGATCCCAGCTCACAATGCTTACATATATGATCAAGATTGTGATGGTGCATGTCACCTCAAAAATTATTTCTTTTGTTATCACTTACCTACTCGAGGACGAGCAGGAGTTAAGCTTGGGGATGCTTGATACGTCTCAAACGTATCTATAATTTTTGATGCTCCATGCTTGTTTTTACACCATTTACTCGATGTTTCGTTACACTTCGTGGCACTTTTATGCATTTTCCGGAACTAACCTATTAAAAAGTGCCACAGTGCCAGTTCCCTGTTTTCTGCTGTTTTTGTGTTTCAGAAGTGATACACAAGAAATATTCTCGTAATTGGACGAAACAAGTTCCAGAAGTCTTATTTTTCCCGGGAGCATCCAGACATCCGAAAGAGAGCCGGAGAGGGGCCAGGGCCTGCCCTCACACTAGGGTGGCGCGGCCCAGGCCCTAGCCGCGCCACCCATGTGTGAGGAGCCCCTGGCTGCCCTCTCGCGACGCCCCTTCGCCTATAAGAAGCCTCGGGATGGAAAACCCTAGGGGAGTCGGCAATTTTCCAGAAAGAGTTCCGCAGTTCCGCCGCCGCCACCAATGAATTTCGGGGGACAGAAGTCTCTGTTCCGGCACCCTGCCGAGACGGGGAAGTGCCCCCGGAGCCATCTCCATCGATCTCCATCGCCGTCTTCGCCATCTCCATCGACCTCACCGCCATCTCCATCAACCTTGTTGTCTCCTATGATGAGGAGGGAGTAGTTCATCCCCGGGGCTGAGGGCTCTACCGGTAGCTATGTGGTTCACCTCTCTCTCCCATGATGTGATCTTTATGTGATCGTGAGCTTTGTATCATGTTGAACAAGTAGATGTTATTATTCAGATATTATGCTACTCCTATGCTTAATTATTATAGTGTACTCTAGTGATGTTATTAAAGTAATCTATTCCTCCTGCCATGGTGTAACGGTGACAGTGCGTGCATCGTGGTGGTACTTGGTTTAGGCTATGATCGTGATCTCTTGTGGATTATGAGAGTAATTATTACTATGATAGTATTGAGTGATCTATTCCTCCTTTCATGGTGTAAAGTTGACAGTGTGTGCACCGTGTTAGTACTTGGTCTAAGTTGCAATGATTTCTATCTTGAATTGTGATCTGATTTGGATGTCTCTATGAGTGGTGTTTGTCAAGTACTTGATGAACTTTAAGGCGTGCTTCTGTAGCCACTACACAATGATTAGTGTTATTCAATAGGAGAGTAATTCAGAGTACCATCGTGGAGAGAAGTTATTTATTTGTTCATTCATGTTATATTGTTGGGAGTGTGTCCACTAGTGAAAGTATGATCCCTAGGCCTTGTTTCCAAGCATTGCACACCGTTTACTTACTGTTTTGTTACATGTTTGCTCGCAGCGATATTTATTTCACAACACGTTTGCTACTTATAATCATCTATACCACTTGTATTTCACTATCTCTTCGCCGAACTAGTGCACCTATACATCTGACAAGTGTATTGGGTGTGTTGGGGACACAAGAGACTTTCTGTATCATAATTGCAGGGTTGCTTGAGAGGGATAGCTTTGACCTCTAACCTCCCTGAGTTCGATATACCTTGGGTGATCCACTTAAGGGAAACTTGCTGCTGTTCTACAAACCTCTACACTTGGAGGCCCAACAAGTGTCTACAAGAATAGAAGTGCGTAGACATCACCCCCCCCCCTTGAAGATTTCGTTTCGGAATTTCTGCTAAGGACTTTGCTCGGCATCACCCAGATATGGGGCCGGATATTCCGGCCAGGGGGCCGGATTATCCGGCTGGCCGGATAATCCGGCCATATTTTGGCCGGATAATCCGCCCCTCCAAGTCCTGCAACGGCCATATTTCGTGGGGGGTATAAATACCCCTTCTTCCTCCTTGGGCTGAGCACGTTTTTCCCTTATCTCTCCCTCCATTGTTGACCTTGGAAAGCTTGCACATCTCTCAATTCCTCCCATGATTCTTGCATATTTTTGAGGGAAAAGAGAGAGGAGATCTAGATCTATATTTCCACCAATCACTTTCTCCTCTTTGTGAGGGGAACCCATTGAATCTAGATCTTGGAGTTCTTTGTGGATTTCCTTTGTTCTTCCTCTCATATCTCTCCATAGCATTAGTTGCTTTGGTAGGATTTGAGTGAGAAGGATTTGAGCACCTTGTGTGCTCTTGCCATTGCATAAGTTGCATCGGTTTGAGTTCTCCCCGGAGATTCGAGTAAGTGAAAGTTTGTGAGCTTATTACTCTTGGGTTCTTGGAACCCTAGACGGCTTTGTGGCTTTGTGGTGCCTTTGTGGCTATTCTTGGGAGCCTCCAATTAAGTTGTGGATGCGTGCCCCAAGCTTTGTGTAAAGGCCCGGTTCCGCCTTGAGGAACCCCTTAGTGGAAGAGTGAGCTAGGCCTTTGTGGCGCAAGCTCACACCGGAGAATAGGGTGAGGCCTTTGTGGCATTGGTTAGGCCTTTGTGGCGATACCACACCCCTCCAACGAGACGTACTCCCTTTCAAGGGAGGAACTCGGGAATACATCTTCGTCTCCGCGTGCCTCGGTTATTTCTATACCCGAGCTCTTCACTTATGCACTTTACATTGTGATAGCCTTCGTGCTTGAAGTCATATATCTTGCTATCACCTTGTTACTTGTATTGCTTAGCATAAGTTGTTGGTGCACATAGGTGAGCCTAGTTTATTTAGGTTTTATGTGCTTGACAAAATAAACCCTAGTTTAATTCCGCTTTTGTTCAAGCCATTCGTAAAATTTGATATCGCCTATTCACCCCCCCTCTAGGCGACATCTGTGTCCTTTCACCAGCTCACAAATGCTTACATATATGATCAAGATTGTGTAGGTGCATGTCACCTCAAAAATTATTCTTTTGTTATCACTTACCTACTCGAGGACGAGCATGAGTTAAGCTTGGGGATGCTGATACGTCTCCAACGTATCTATAATTTTTGATGCTCCATGCTTGTTTTTACACCATTTGCCTAATGTTTCGTTACACTTCGTGGCACTTTTATGCATTTTTCGGAACTAACCTATTAACAAGTCGCCATAGTGCCAGTTCCCTGTTTTCTGCTGTTTTTATGTTTCAGAAAAGCTACACAGGAAATATTCTCGGAATTGGACGAAACAAGTTCCTGAAGTCTTATTTTTCCTGGAAGCTTCCAGAGAACCGAAGAGGAGTCAGAGGGGGGCCACGAGGGCCCCACACACCAGGGCGGCACGGCCCAGCCCCTGGCCGCGCCCCCTATGTGTGCGGGCTCCTCGGTCCACCTCTGACGATGCCCCTTCGCCTATAAAGACCCCCCCCCGATGGAAAAAACCTAAGGACCCGATCAATTTTCCAGAACACATCGCGATCCACCGCCGCCATCGACCCGAAGATCGGGAGGGTCCAGAAGCTCTTCCCGGCACCCTACCGGAGAGGGGAATCACCACCGGAGGTCTTCTTCATCGCCATGCTTGCCTTCAGAGCGATGAGTGAGTAGTCTACCTTGGACTATGGGTCCATAGCAGTAGCTAGATGGTTGTCCTCTCCACCATGTGCTTCATGTTTAGATCTCATGAGCTGCCCTACATGATTGAGATCACCGTTATGTAATTCTACATGTTTGGTTTGTTGGGATCCGATGAATATAGGTGTTATGATTGAGTTGCTATACTAAAATATATCTTATGTTATCTCTATGTTGTTTATGATCTTGCATGCTCTCTGTTGTTAGTAGCTATCTTGGCCGAGTAGTTGCTAGTGACTCCAAGAGGGGGTATTTATGCTCGATAGTGGGTTCATGCCTCTATTTAATCTGGGGGAGTGACAGAAACCTCTAAGGTTGTAGATGTGCTGTTGCTACTAGGGAGAAAACAACATTCATATGCTCGAGGGCATATGCTTTGTTTACATTACACACTTTGCTTAATGCAATTATCTGTTGTTCGCAACTTAATACTCATGGGGTGTTTGGATGATATCCCCGTGAGTGGATTATTAGTCATAGATGCAGTTGGATGGTGGTCTATGTATTTTGTTGTAATGCCCAGAGTAAATCGCATAGTGATCTTCTTGACATATCATGTTTATCTTTATTCTATCAATTGCCCAACTGTAATTTGTTTACCCAGCATGTGTTATTTATCTTATGGAGAGACACCACTAGTGAACTATGGACCCCGGTCCTATTTCCATCATATTGCTATCACCTGTTTACTTTACTCGCACTGTTTACTTTACTCGCATACTATTATCACTTTCCACTCGATACGCTCATACCCTTTGTTTCAAGCAAACCAGTGAGATTGACAACCTCATCGCAAGTTGGGAACAAAGTATTTGGTTGTGTGTGTGCAGGTTCCACGTTGCTACTAGCTGAAGACGCGCTAACTCGTTTTGATCATGAAACGGCGCCCTTGTTGGAGCGTCACTAGGCTATCAAGCATCACCTTCAGTTGTTTGTCTGCTCTTCTCCTGATCGATTAAAACTTGGTTTCTTACTTAGGGAAAAGACTTGCCGCTGTGCTCATCATACTTTCCGCTTGGAGTTTCCCAACTGCCTGGCCATAATAATCATCAACTACACGCCAGCCATCAGCCACATACTCAGACTAAAAGAGAATGTTTCTTTTGCCAAAGATCATGTTTGCAGGGCTTGCGTTCTAGGAAAAATGCATGACTCTCCCCCATTCAAGCAAGACTATCATTTCTTCCAAGAGGATTTTGGAGCTCCTTCATGTGGATCTTTTTGGTCCTCCCTCTCATGCAAGTCTTGGTGGAAAGAAATATTGTTTGGTGATTGTTGATGACTATTCAAGATATACTTGGGTCTATTTCTTCAAGCACAAGAGTGAGACTTAACAAACCATCATCGACTTTGCCAAAGAAGTTGAACGTCAACATGGGCAAAATATATTGGCAATAAGAAGTGACAATGGCTCCGAATTCAAGAACTACACCTTAAATGGCTTTCTTAGTGATGAGGGGATTCGACATCAATATTCCGCTGCATACACCCCTCAACAAAATGGTGTAGCCAAGAGGAAGAACCGGACTCTTATGGATATGGCTAGGTCCATGTTGGCGGAGTTTAAGTCTCCATACAACTTTTGGGCCGAAGCTATCTCTACGGCTTGTCACTCTTCGAACCGGCTCTTCCTCCGCAAAGGCTTAAACATGACTCCATATGAAATTCTCACCGGAAGCAAGCCCAACATCTCCTACTACCGGGTTTTCGGTTGTAAGTGTTTCTTTCAAAGAAAAGGAGTTCGTTTAGGTAAATTTGATCCGAAAGCAATAGAAGGTATTTTTGTTGGTTATGGTGCCGAATCCCACACTTATAGAGTCTTCAACAAGTCCACCGGACGTGTTAAAGAATCTTGTAGTGTGGTATTCGAAGAAAATGATAGCTCCCAAGGGGGGCTAGATGTTGTTGCTTGTGATGTAGATGTTGAAATACCTCAAGATGCCATAAGAAGAATGGGCGTGGGATTTTTCCACCCCATTGAGGGACACCTTGTGGCGGACCGAGAAGGACTATGCTCTACTCAAGTGGAGCCCTCATCTACACAAGCTCAACAAGCCTCTCCCAAAGAAGCAACTAATGCACCAACCGAAGAATAAGACAAGGACCTTCATGAAGGAGAAGGGGCAACCGCCCCTAATTCTTTACAAGACCAAGATCAACCTACTCATGAAGAGAGTGATGATGTGCATAATGATGATCAAGGTCAAGTTGATGGTCAAGACAGGGACCAAAATGATCAAGATGATCAAGTGATTCCTCCAAGGTCAAATGAGGAGATCGAAGCCCGTCGCAAGAGGAGAGTTGAAAGGGACTTGGAACTTAAAGGTCATACCCTTGAGAGGGTTATTGGAGATTTAAGAAGCAAAGTGTCAACCCAGAGGCAATTGGCACAATTTAGCAATCATCATGCCTATATCTCCATGGTTGAACCCAAGAAAGTTTTTGAAGCACTTGAAGATCCGGATTGGTTGGATGCTATGCATGAAGAACTCAATAACTTCAAGCGCAATAATGTGTTGGTGTTAGTGGAGAAGACAAGAGAGTGCTGCAATCATAATTTTAAGTTGCAACAAATGGATGTTAAGAGTGCTTTTCTTAATGGTCCATTGAAATAGGAAGTGTATGTTAAGCAACCCCCGGGGTTTGAGGATCTCAACTTTCCTAACCATGTCTACAAACTCCATAAGGCACTCTATGGCCTTAAACAAGCCCCACGTGCGTGGTATGAGCACCTTAGGGAATTGTTGTTAGACCGTGGGTTTGAAGTTGGGCAAATCGATCCCACTCTTTTTACTAAGAGGGTCAATGGGGAGCTTTTCATATGCCAACTATATATTGATGATATTATCTTTGGCTCTACTAACAAAGCTTTCAATGATGAATTTTCGAAGCTTATGACCGATAGGTTCGAGATGTCTATGATGGGCGAAATGAAGTTCTTTTTTGGTTTTGAAATCAAGCAATTGAAAGAAGGGACTTTCATTAATCAAGCCAAATATGTCCAAGACATGCTCAAGAGGTTCAAGATGAAGGAACTAAATGAGGCCGCCACACCAATGCCCACTAAATGTCATCTTGAACTAGATCCCAATGGTAAAGATGTGGATCAAAAGGTATACCGTTCTATGATCGGTTCTTTGCTTTACCTTTGCGCATCTAGACCTGATATTGTGTTGAGTGTAGGTGTGTGTGCAAGGTATCAAGCCGCTCCTAAAGAAAGCCACCTTATGGCGGTTAAGAGAATCTTTCGATATTTGGTTCATACCCCAACTTATGGGCTTTGGTATCCCAAAGGCTCGGATTTCTCTCTTTGTGGTTTCACAGATTCGGATTGGGCCGGTGACAAGGATGATAGGAAATCAACCTCCGGAGCTTGCCAATTTCTTGGTAGGTCTTTGGTGTGTTGGTCTTCTAAGAAGCAAAATTGTATATCTCCCTCCACTGCCGAAGCCGAATACATTGCCGCCGCAAGTGGATGCACTCAATTGTTGTGGATGAGGCAAACTTTAAAGGAATATGGTGTCAATTGTGACAAAGTGCCTCTTTTATGTGACAATAAGAGTGCTATCAAGATAGCCTATAATCCGGTGCAATATTCAAGAATCAAGCATATTGAGATCCGGAATCATTTCATTAGAGATCATGTTGCCCGTGGTGATATTGAGCTTGCATATGTATGCACCAAGGATCAACTTGCCGATATATTCACGAAGCCCCTTGATGAAGCAAGATTTGGATATTTGAGGAATGAGCTAAATATCATTGATTCAAGGAGTGTGGCTTGAGCATCTTGCAAATATACCTATGTTTCAATACTTGTTTGGTTTAGGTGTGGGCATGGAAATAGGGGTGTGCGGTCCTAATCAATTGGGCTATCCCTCCCCCCATAATGCCAATAGTAACAAAATTGTTCTCTTACTATCATTTTTGTGATATATGAGCTTCAATGACGAGTATTGGTTATGGACCCAAGATACATCTTCGCGGTCCAATGCCATAACACTCATACATGGTGGCTTCGGCCACCGACCTCTTCTTTTCGAAGAGTTGATTCCTTGCAAATTCTATTTGAGTTTTATTGAGCTTTCTCGTCATTATCTCTATCCTTGAAATGGGAAGGCACTTGCATTGGATTTTCTGATGATTTCTTGTTCTTGCAATGTCAAGTGCCGAGAACCACTCCAGGCGTGTTTTCCATCCTAAGCCCTCTTATCTAAAGCCAAGCATCCCTCTCTTGCATGCCCAGAATTTTCTTAAATCGAATTCATCAGCTTTGTGCCATCTAGACCGGCATTAGCCAGTCTTCCACCGGAAATAGCCGAAGTACGGCTTTAGCCGGCCCATCCGGCTATAGCCGGTTTGGGGTTTCGAGGCCCACTCTTAGGGTTGTGGGGGTGAGGGTTTCCTCATTATCCCCCACGCCTTTCTTTCTCCACCTCGTGCCCCTCCCTTGGACCCGCCGCCGCCACCGTTCTTCGCTGCTCCGGCCACCGGAGCTCCCACTCCGGCCGGCCCTCCTCCTCCGGCGCCTCTCCCAATGGACCAGGGTACCCTCCCCTACTCTCTCCTCTCTCTCTCCCTAGGTTTTCTCTAGGGTTAGGGATAGAAGCTTTTGAGGGTATTTTTGTTTCATTGGGAGGTCTTGATTCGTTGGTCTTGCTGGGCATAGTGTAGATCAAAAGCTGTGAAGTAGTTTGGTGGCCTACCCGTGATATTTCGTGTTGTGTTCATCTGGTCCGGCTATAGCCGGTGTCAGGCCGGAAATAGCCGGTGTAGATCACCAATTTGCTTCATTTTTTCGTTCTGGGCTATTGCTTTTGTTCTTCTGGCATGCATGCTCATCCTATATGCTTTCTACCTATGTGATGTTCACAGGTGGCTCGCGTCCCAAGCGGACTCGCTATGTTGATCCATCCATTGGCCGCCGTCAAGAACAACAATATGCTCGTGTGGCCACTGCTGTCAAGAAGAAGAGATTGGAAGAAAGGAAGAAGAAATCTCTGTTAGCTAGCATTTCTTATCTCAAGAGGCTGTCCAAGCAAGAGTACCGTGAGTTCCGTGGGCAGAAGTTCTATGCCATGCCTAGAGACATCGACAATGGTTCCTTTTACCGGTCAGAGCATCAGAGGATCTATGAGCAGGTTTATGAGACCATGAGCACGAAGGTTTGCCCCATGAAGTTCACCAACATTGTGTCACTGTCCAAGGATGAGTACTTTGCCGATGCTCTTTGGGTCACCGAGAAGTTGGGTTTGCACAAGTTGATGGTCTTCAAGCAAGACTACAATCCTCGTTTGATTCAGCAGTTCTTTGCCACTTTGGAGTTTGACACTCGGGATGAGGTTGGCTTCACTTGGATGTCAGGTGAAGTGAGGAAGAGCTCGACCATCACTCGCTTCGGGTAGCTCTTGGGCTATAGGTTTGATGGTATTCATCGACCTAGAGGTGCCCGCTTGCATCTTGATACCACAGAGTACAACAAAAAGAAGATCTAGTGCCTCTATGGTCCCGGGGGCAAAGCAGGAGAGACTGCAAATCTCCTTCCCCTTTATGATATTCTGCTTTGGATGTTTCGTGCCAACATTGCTCCAAGTGGAGGCAACAATAACTCTATCAGAGGTGGGCTTGTGCATCTTCTCCACCATGCCCGTCTTGTCTTTGAGGCCGGAAGGGAGTGTGAAGGGATGGAGCTTGATGTGATGTACTTTATCTTCATGGAGACGAAGATTGCTATGCTTGACAGGAAGATCCCTCCTTATGCTCCGTACATCATGAGACTCATCATTGACAGGGGCATTGATGGAGAATTTGAGATTGAGGAAGATTTTCTTGATGATGAGTTGGAAGTCCACAAGCTCAACAAGCTCTACAAGAAGACCGCTCACTTGTTGCCTAGCACCTCAAGTGCTTTCCCTTCTTCAAGTGATGTGATGGGTGGCAACCGCTATGCTAGTGGTTGTAGGAGGAAGAATGCGGATCCACCAAGTGGTGTAATGGGGCAAGAAATGAAGAAGCTCAAGTGGTGGCAAAGGGCTTTATTTTGCATGAACAATGATGTGCGCCAATCTCAATACAAGGACTATGTGGACCGCAAGCACATTCACAAGAAGCAAAGGGATTTGGATGCTCGTTTGAGGATTGTGGAGAAGGGCAAAGGAGCTAGCACTCAAGAAAAGTCCCAAGAGCAAGACCCGTCCGAGGACACTTTCTCCTTTGGCGAGTGGAATGAGGGCTCATCTTTTGATTGGAAGGAGTTAGCCAAAGTCACCTCCAAGGGCAAGGAAGCCATTGATGAAGAAGATGAGGAAGAAGATGGAGATGACGATGAAGATGAAGAAGATGATGGCCATGGAGATGATGATGAGGTTGATGAGGACTTTGATGACTTTGAGGAGTGATCTTGTGTTGTTGTCTCCCTTTTTGGCGTCTTCATGCCAAGGGGGGAGAAGTCCTATTTGCATGTGTTTCCATTTGGATTTGAGTTGGTTTTCCATTTGGATTTGGTTGGGTCACAAGCTCTTATCGGTTGCTTGCTTGCTTGCGTCCCATTGATGAACTCAAGTTGGTTTATCTACTACTACTATGTGTTGAACTATGTGCTATTATTATGTGTGTAGTAGACTAGACTCTTTGATCCTACTTGCTATATATCTTGTCATATTATATATGCTTGTTGATTATGTGCTATTGAATTATCATATATCTTGTGCACATATGGATCACATTATAAAATCTAGGGGGAGTCCTTATTGTTGATGTGTCTTTGTATTCAAATACAAAATTCAAAATAAGGCACATAACAAGGGGGGGCTCCGTCTATATTTTATATCGTTTGAAACATGCAAAATTATGTATTGTCATCAAACACCAAAAAGGGGGAGATTGAAAGAGCATTTCCCGCCTAATTGATTTTGGCGTTTGTTAACAATACATTATCTATTAATGTGGTGATTATTCTTTGCAGGATTTTATTATATCCTTGCACAAGATATTGGGTTTCCTATATTATAGTTGATCATAATCATTGCCCAAAGGAAATTCACGAGGAGATGGTTTTTATAAGCTCGGGAAGATGATTTATTTGAAGTTTGGCTACTTAGGCCGGCTTTAGCTGGACCCCAGGCCGGCTATAGCCGGAATGCCCAGACTTTGGGGCAAAAACCCCTCTGTCTCAACCCGGCTATTTGTCCGGCTATTTCTGGCCAGGGCCGGATTTTTCAGGCCGGCTATAGCCGGACTTTCCTGATAGCCAACGGTCAGATTTTCGGGGGGGGGGGGGGGTATAAATACCCCCTCCTTCTTCCCCAAAGAGCTGCTCGTCCCAAGCTTGAAGAACACCATTTTGGAGCCACCAAATTCACAAGATCTCCTCCCTCAACCCACCAAAGCTCTTGATCTTTGGAGAATCAAAGGAGGAGGCCTTGATCTACATCCTCACCAAAGCGATTTACTTTCCCCTCTCATTTGCTTGAGGGCCCTTGTGTCTTGGGTTCCCTTGTGTCCCAAGACCTTGATTTGTGTATTTGATATCTTGCTACTTGTTGTTTGACAACATTGTGTTGTGCTTGGGAGCCTCCAATTCGATTGTGGATGTGTGCCCCAAGATTATAAAGGCCGGTTCCGCCTTGAGGAATCCCTTAGTGGAAAGTGAGCTAGGCCTTTGTGGCGGAAGCTTGCACCGGAGAATAGGGTGAGCCTTTGTGGCGTTGGTTAGGCCTTTGTGGCAACCACACCCCTCCAACATAGACGTACTTGCCCTAAAAAGGAAGGAACTACGGGAATTACATCCGTGTCTCCGTGTGCTCCACTCTCGGTTACCTCTATCCTTTATTGCCTTTATATATTGTATCTTGCTTAGCTTGCTTGTTGTCATATAGGTAAATTCACCTTAGTTGCATATCTAGAGAATTTACCTTTTGTGTCAAGCCTAAATTGAAAAAGAATTAAAATTTGAGTAGCACCTATTCACCCCCCCTCTAGGTGCCCTTACGATCCGTTCAACAGTTGCCTCTAAGGTTGTAGATGTGCTGTTGCCACTAGGGAGAAAACAACATTCTTGTGTCTAAGGATATTTGCTTTGTTTACATTACGCACTTTGCTTAATGCGGGTATCTGTTGTTCGCAACTTAATACTCAAGGGGTGTTCGGATGATATCCCCGCGAGTGGATTTTTAGTCATAGATGCAGTTGGATTACGGTCTATGTATTTTGTCGTAATGCCCAGAGTAAGCCTCATAGTGATCCTCGTGATGTATGTACGTTATCTTTACTCTATCAATTGCTCAACTGTAATTTGTTTACCCAGCATGTGCTTTTTATCTTATGGAGAGACACCACTAGTGAACCGTGGACCCCGGTCCAATTTCCTTTACATTGTTACACCGTTTTACCTTACTCGCACTGTCTACTTTACTTGCAAACTATTATCCTTTTTCCACTCGATACGCTCATACCTTTGTTTACAACAAACCGGTGAGATTGAAAACCTCATCGTAGTTGGGGACAAAGTATTTGTTTGTGTTGTGTGCAGGTTTTGCGTTGCTGCTAGGTGAAGACACACCAACAAGTTATCTGGCGCCATTGTCCGGGGTGTCACTAAGCTAGCAAGCATCACCTTCTTAAGTTTGGCTTTCTCCTACTAGATTGATTACCTTGGTTTCATAACTGAGGGAAGACTTGCTGCTGTGCTCATCATACCTTCTCTTGGGGTTCCCAACTGGTCGGTTATTTACATCAACAACACTGCACCATCAATGATCCCGATGAAGTCTAGCTCGATGGCAATAACGATGGCGATGATCTCCCCTCTCCGGGAAGGAATTTCCCCGACAGATTTCTACCTGCCGGAGAGCTTCTCTCTGTGTGTGTTTTCTGCCCCACAGATGTGGCGGAGTCTATCTCTGATCCCCCCTTGTCTTAGGTTTTCAGGGACGACAATATACGCGAGAGGGCACTGGCAGTAGTGGGCCAGGGTGTCCACACCACTGGGTGGCGCGGCCAGGGGCTAGCCCGCACCACCTGGTGGTGTGGGCCCCCGGCTGCTCCCCTCTCGCTCTCTCCTTCTGGCTACTTTCGTCTTCTCGTAAAATATGAATTTCTGGGTATTTTCCTGGAATTGCCGATCTTCAGAAATATGGTGTCTTGACGGTCCTTTTTCCAGCAGAATCCTGACTCCGACAGCAAGTCCTCCAATAATCATCAAACATGTAAAAGCAGAGGAAACAACATAAGTATCACCTCTAAATATGAAATATATCAATGAATAACAGTAAATTATGATATAAAATAGTGATGCAAAATGGACGTATCAAGTACCCATCCCCTTCACAGTGGATTTGTGCAAAGACCATTCGATTCCACGTGTGTCGTCCTTTTTCAAATCCAGGTTTATGGCCACCGGCGATGAGGAAAACCGGAAACCTCCCCTGTTCTCATCCCGCAATCCTGCAGCCGCCAGCCGCTGCTGCGTGATACGCGAGTGCTCTCTCATTACCATAGCCCATCCACATAAGCTATTAATTTATTGTAAACTCATATCTTAATTAATCAAATGAAGCAGAGGTTTTTCCCCTGTCTATAAAAAGTGTGTCTAGGGTGCACGGTCGTATGACACACAACCTTAAATCGGGTTTTCTGATCTTTTTTAGATGATTTTTGATTTTGATATTGTGCTTGAGAGATCCAGAAGGTGGCTGGTTTACTAAATATTTTGGAAAGTTTAGAAGAGGAGTCTCATTCGGATCAATGAAATTAGTAGGATGGAATCCCCGGGGGCTCGGGGATGACCTGGCAGTTGGTGACCTCATGGATCTCAAGAAGTAGGAAGATCGTGATGTGCTCTTTCTCTTGGAGATGAAGATTACAGAGAAGGAGCTCGACAGATTTGGGTGGATGTGATGACCCACAAGTACAGGGGATCGCAACAGTCTTCGAGGGAAGTAAAACCTAAATTTATTGATTCGACACAAGGGGAGCCAAAGAATATTTATAAGCCTTAACAGATGAGTTGTCAATTCAGCTGCACCTGGAAACAGACTTGCTCGCAGAGGTTTCTCAGTAGCAACAGTTTTATAATGGTGATAGTAGCAAAACAGTAACAGCAATAGTAAAATAAAAGCAGTAATAGTAGCAATAGTAAATAGTAGGATTAAAGACTGTAGGCATAGGGATAGATGTACGGGCGTTGCATGGATAAGATAATTTATGAAATCAGTGAGACATGGGCAATTGCAGATAAATAATGATAAAGCATCCTAGTACTAAATAATTATAGGCATGTGTTCCGTATATAGTCGTACCTGCTCGCAATGAGAAACTTGCATGACATCTTTTGTCGTACCAGCCTGTTGCAGCAGGGCCTCAAGGGAAACTACTGGTAATTAAGGTACTCCTTTTAATAAAGTATCAGAGCAAAGCATTAACACTCGGTGAACACATGTGATCCTCACATCATAGCCATCCCCTCCGGTTATCCCAATTTCTGTCACTTTGGGGCCTCGGGTTCCGGACAACGATATGTGTAAACAACTTGCAGGTAAGATCATAAACAACAAGTATCATCATAAAACAATAACAAGTTCAGATCTGAAATCATGGCGCTCGGGCCCAAAGTGACAAGCATTAAGCACAACAAGTTGCAACAATGTCATAAGTACTAATAGTAGATACTAGGCACTGATACGTTGCAAACGTATCTATAATTTTTGATGCTCCATGCTTGTTTTACATCAATTGTTATATGTTTTATCTATACTTTATGGCACTTTTATAATTTATTTGGACTAACCTACTAATAGTTGCAAAAGTGCACAATGTTCTTGTTTTACACTTTGATGTGTAAAAATTACCAAGAATACAAGTGAAAACCTTGTTGGAGTCAAATTGGGACTTTCCAGAAATCCGTGCCAGAACCTTTTTTGAAGATGGTCACGTTACGGGTCGAATACAGCGTCAAACAGAAAACTCTTCAATTACAAAGTTGTAGGGAATTTTATGGCGAACGTTCTGGACATAAAATTCACCTGATTCCGAGTCTGGACGATCGAGATAAGCCCGCTCCATTGCGGCCCAAGATGGGGAGACGGGAATCCGAGAGACTATATAAAGGGAGGAACCCTAGCTCGTGGGGGACACCTCCACCCACGAATTTGCAGCCACCAGAGCCACGTTTTAGCCTCCCCCATGGATCCCATCTCCATGGGGGAGGGCTCCCATGAAGCCATGAAGGAAGGGGGCTAAGGGGCGGCGCTCCCCCATGATGCCGGCGGCGGGGAAAGAGTCCCCCGTGCCGCCGCCCGCGCCCTTCGCTGCTCATCTCCGCCATCTTCACCGCTATCTCCATCACCAACTCCTCCTATTATGCAGTGGTTCATCCTCCCACACACCTCTATACCGTCCTATGTAAACATGGTGTTTGATGCTATAATATTTATCCTATGATCTATGTCATGTTTGCATAGTTTATTTGTTCTTAGATTGATTTGTTGAATGTCTTTGGTTCATTAGAGTTGTATGTTGATATGGTACTGTCCTTTGGTGTCCATTATATTTATGCGCACTTGGATTAAACATCTTAGGGTTAGTAGTATGTGCAAAAGGAAGGGGGTAGTTCTGCCGGAGTGACAGAAACCTGAGGACGCAAACCGGAACGATGCACGTATGGGAGTAAGAGGACCATTAACTTAAGGCTATGGTTGGGGAAACCTTAATGCATTGTTAGTATTTGCGGATGCTTGCTAACAATCCAATCATATATTACTTGTATTTCCAAGTAGTGAAGTGCTTGTATATTTAGCCTCTCCCACATAGAAAACTGCATCGAAGACAATGAACCCGATTTATTCACTAATTGAACTTAGACAAAGCCACCACTATTACCACCACTTTTTCACAATCATGGTACTCTTAGTTTATGGTTACTTAGTATATTTTATTGTTGCAGCACTAACAATTACTTTCTTATATTTATTATCTTGCAAAGCTATCTCTCATACCCGAATCGTTGCTCTAGTTTTATTTCCTAGATGATACAAACGTTTAGTGTGCGTAGAGTTGTATCAGTGGTTGATAGAACTTAAGAGAATATTTATCCTACCTTTAGCTCCTCGTTGGGTTCGACACTCTTACTTATCAAAAAGGCTACACACGATCCCCTATACTTCTGGGATATCAAGACCTTTTCTGGCGCCGTTGCCAAGGAGCAATAGCGTGTGGGTGAATATTCTTGTGTGCACTTGTTTGCTTTATCTCTAAGTAGTTGTTTACTTTCAGTTTTAAGTTGTTCTCTATCTTTGTATGGATAGGGAATGCAAATTACAAAAAAAAATTAGTTGTACTTGTTACCTAAAAACGTTTTCAAAAAGGAAAGTGATTGGAAAGATGAGTAATGGTTAAGTGGGGGTCGACCTTGAACACTTGTGTTCATGCCTATGAAACCAAAACAAATCTTCCCATAGAAGCTTTTCAGTTAAAAACTTGTATATATTGTATATATTGTACATATTACTTTGTACCATAAAAGTAAAGTGATAATTGTACTTCCTAGTTACTTGGAAGTTGATAGTTTTGCTTTGCTGTCCAAAAACCTATTTTTTGTGCTTCACCGTATAAAATGTTTAAAATCACCAGAACGTGATATTGACCTGAAATTTCTTGAGTGCAAAGTAATGCTTATTATATTTCTTTCATTAGACTAACTTTTTCTGATTTGAGTTACGTAGCTATCCCAAAAAATTCGATTTTCACCAACTGTTCTGTTTAGACAGATTTCTGTGCTTCACTATAAAAAATCGTGAAAAATCTCAGAATAGTGTTTTGATCTGAATTTTTTTTTGCATGAACCTGAGATTATGATCTGTCTTTCTTTAGTTTGGAGTTTTTCTATTTGAGCTACTTAACTATCTCGTTGAGTGTCATCTTTACAGAGTGTTCAGTTTTGACAGATTTTTTATTTTATTTTAATATTGTACTTGGTGTTATTAGTTTCATTAGTTTTTCGACGGACAACGGAAATCATGAATACCTTAGTATATACAGTGGCTAATGTCGAGTATAGATTATGAAACTTGTCAATGCTTGAAAATTAGTGGATTTTCTTTAATGACTACTAACCCTACTAATGAGTTTTGTGAAGTTTTATGTGGATGTAGCTTATAAGTTCTAATCAATATGGTGATATGAGATGAACAAGAAGACACGAGAGCTCAAGATTGGGGATGTTTAGGTGCATCCCAAGAATTTATTCAAGAAGATACAATCATCTAAGCTTGGGGATGCCCGAGTCATCCCCCTATTCATCAACTAACATGAGGTTGTCTCCTTCATACTCTATATTACCCATCCACATGATATGTATTGTGTTAACTTGTATTATAGTTGCTTTTATATGTCTTGGTTTTATCTTCTTTAGTTTTATTAGGCTCTTTATTTTGTTTTTATTGCTTCTTTACTTTCACTTATAAATTGAAAACAACAAAAATAGTTCCTTTTGTTTTGCTTCTTTGTTTGGTTCTCTATTTTGTGCCTAGCTCAAAGGCGTTAAAGAAAAGCACTCTTGGGAGATAACCCATTGTTTTATTTTTAGTACTTTTTCTTTTATTTGAGTCTTGGAAGTTATTAATACAGTAATAACCGCTCCTTATCCTTTTTATTCCGTTGTTGTGCCAATAGAAGCCTCTAATTCGAGTGAGGTAAGATTTGGGGATGTTGTTGTTCTGAAACAGATTTTCGTACTGTACTGTAAAAATTTGTAAAAAATCTCTGAAAATCTTTTGGACCTTCGATTTCTTGTGCTTATTCCTCAGGTTATATCCAAAATTTCGTTATTTGAACACTTTTTGATTTCAACAACAGAAAACCCCTTAAAAATTCGGCATTTGTCAGCTGTTCTGTTTTGACAAATTTCTGCCACTATTCGTTGTTGCCTCTCGAACGCTTTCTTTTTGAGTTCTTTCGATCACGGAACTTTTGGGGAAGTTGCTACAGTAGTATATGCTTTATATGTGGTGATTTTGAGTTTAAACTTGAAGCAAAAGAGGTTGATTCATTGTTATGCTTACACTAATGTTGTTAATAGAATTGTGTTGAGTTTTGTATGAAGTAAGTTTTCAAGTGTAGGGATTGGAGAATGATGAGATGAGTTGAAGAATGGAAAAAAGCTCAAGCTTGGGGATGCCCATGCAACCCCCAAGAAATATCCAAGAAGTACAAGCGTCAAAGCTTGGGGATGCCCCCGAGGCACCCCTTCTTCATCGGCAAAAATTAGGTCACCTTTCAAGACACTATATTTTTATTGCTTCATGCGCTATGCGTTTTTCTTGGAGCGTCAGTTGTTTTAGTTTTCAGTTTAGTTTAGTTTAGTTTGCTACAATAAATGGTTGGACCCCAACAAATTTCTTTTGAAGGAGATGTACTCGTTTTCATTTGCCAAGAACACTCAGTTTTTCACTCTTATCGTTCAACGAGTGTTCTTCTTTTTCTGCTACTGCGTTTAGTTTTCAGTTTTTGCCTTGATTTTTGTTCAGATCTTATATCTTTTTATCAAGGTGTATTTTTGCCTCTAGACTATATTGGTTTTCATCAAAAGAGTTGAGTTAAAAAAGTTTGAATGATGTTGGAAAAGAGAAAAAGATTTATGCAAAAAAGTGGTACAAAAAGGAGCTTGTTTAGACTGCGGCTTAGAATTTTGCATGTCATGCTTGATGTCTTTTTGATAGTATGCTTAGTGATTTTTGCTGTAGCATTACTTGTCTCAAATGACTGAGATTGCTTAATGAGCCTTTGAAAAAATCATGCGTTGTTTTTATTATTTGGAAGCATTATTTTGGTTTTCTCTTTGATGCTTTATTTGGGTTGACTTGGCGCATGCTCACACATGTTACACTCATACAAAGTCACCATAAGCCTCTATGATCATTTAGTTTTTGACTTTTGATGCCATTTTATGCTTCTTTTAATGTTGCTTTGTCGCTTTGCATGATTATGGCCGTTATTGCTCTCTTAGTTGGTCGCTCCCAGTCTTTTGCTAGCCCTCATTTTGTACTGAGTATGAGCGCTACTCGTGCATCCAACTCCTAAAAACCAAGTTATTTCAATGTGTCCACTATAAATTCCTATGCATGGTATTTGCAAGCCATTCCAAGTAAAATTTTCATTTGCTACCTTTCAAAAAAAACCTTCAAAATACTTCTCATTTTGTGACACTATTTTCAGCTCATGGGGACGTAGTGGTCGGATTTGCTATCTTCCATATTGTTTTATTCCAAAAAGAAAAAAAGAGAAAAAAAGGAAAGAAAAAAAGGCACTCCTCCATGGTATGTGAATGTTGGTGGGCACCCGATGGAATCGGTTAGCCATGGTTTGTGAAAGGAAAAAAGGTGGGGAGGAGTGCCAAGCTTTATAAAAGAGCACCAAAGTGCCAGTCACTCTCTCAAAAACTTGCTTCATTTTTGTATGGAAGATAGTAAGAACCCCATTGCCAGTCGTTGACAAAGACAACCACCTCTCAAAACCAAATTTTTATCTCTCTGTTTTACAAATGAAAAGCTCTAGCACATGTTTAATCACTGCTTCCCTCTGCGAAGGGTCTTTCTTTTACTTTTATGTTGAGTCAGCACCTTCTACCTTTATGCACCATCTAAGAGAGCATAGTTGTTATTCTGAGTATAATGTGTATTATCCCAAAGTTTTCATTGATTGACTCATGATCATGGTTTCACTTGTTCTTAAATTATTTGTATCTAGTCGCCCTCTTAAAACTTGAAGGTGTCCTATGCATTTATGTTTTGCTATTCCATGAGGGACAAGTTGAAAACCATTTGTTATGTTTTTCTATATGATTTGAACACATGTTTGACTTTTATTGTTTCATTATTCATGATCTTTCGTTTGTGTTTCTTTTCATGTTATAACATGGTTGCTAAGTTTTTATTGTCAAGATTATGTCTCTTATGCCCATGTTTTAAGTTCTTTGATCCCAGCACTCAATGCTTTACTTAGATGATCAAGATTGCGATGGTGAATGTCACCTCAAAAAAATTATTTCTTTTGTTATCACTTACCTACTCGAGGACGAGCAGGAGTTAAGCTTGGGGATGTTGATACGTTGCAAACGTATCTATAATTTTTGATGCTTCATGCTTGTTTTACACCAATTGCTATATGTTTTGTCTATACTTTTTGAAACTTTTATAATTTATTTGAACTAACCTACTAATAGTTGCAAAAGTGCACAATGTTCTTGTTTTACACTTTGATGTGTAGGAATTACCAAGAATACAAGTGGAAACCTTGTTGGAGTCAAATTGGGACTTTCCAGAAATCTGTGCCAGAACTTTTTTCGAAGATGGTCACGTTAAGGGTCGAAGACGGCGTCAAACAGAAAACTCTTCAATCACAAAGTTGTAGGGAATTTTACGGCGAACGTTCGGGACATAAAATTCACCTGATTCCGAGTCTAGACGACCGAGATAAGCCCACTCCATTGCGGCCCAAGATGGGGAGACGGGAATCCAAAAGACTATATAAAGGGAGGAACCCTAGCTCGTGGGGGACACCTCCACCCACGAATTTGCAGCCACCAGAGCCACGTTTTAGCCTCCCCCATGGATCCCATCTCCATGGGGGAGGGATCCCATGAAGTCATGAAGGAAGGGGGCTAAGGGGCGGCGCTCCCCCATGATGCCGGCGGCGGAGAAAGAGTCCCCTGCGCCGCCGCCCGCGCCGCTGCTGCCACGCCGCTGCCGCCCGCGCCCTTCGCTGCTCATCTCCGCCATCTTCACCGCTATCTCCATCACCAACTCGTCCTATTATGCAGTGGTTCATCCTCCCACACACCTCTGTACCGTCCTATGTAAACATGGTGTTTGATGCTATACTATTTATCCTATGATCTATGTCATGTTTGCATAGTTTATTTGTTCTTAGATTGATTTGTTGAATGTCGTTGGTTCATTAGAGTTGTATGTTGATATGGTACTGTCCTTTGGTGTCCATTATATTTATGCGCACTTGGATTAAACATCTTAGGGTTAGTAGTATATGCAAAAGGAAGGGGGTAGTTCTGCCGGAGTGACAGAAACCTGAGGACGCGAACCGGAACGATGCACGTATGGGAGTAAGAGGACCATTAACTTACGGCTATGGTTGGGGAAACCTTAATGCATTGTTAGTATTTGCGGATGCTTGCTAACAATCCAATCATATAGTACTTGTATTTCCAAGTAGTGAAGTGCTTGTATATTTAGCCTCTCCCACATAGAAAACTGCATCGAAGACAATGAACCCGATTTATTCACTAATTGAACTTAGACAAAGCCACCACTATTACCACCACTTTTCCACAATCATGGTACTCTTAGTTTATGGTTACTTAGTATATTTTATTATTGCAGCACTAACAATTACTTTCTTATATTTATTATCTTGCAAAGCTATCTCTCATACTCGAATCATTGCTCTAATTTTATTTCCTAGATGATACAAACGTTTAGTGTGCGTAGAGTTGTATCAGTGGTTGATAGAACTTGAGAGAATATTTATCCTACCTTTAGCTCCTCGTTGGGTTCGACACTCTTACTTATCGAAAAGGCTACACATGATCCCCTATACTTGTGGGATATCAGGCACTATGCCCTAACAATCTCATAGCAAATTACATGAATGATCTCATCCAATCCCTACCACCCCCTTTGCCTACAGCGGGAATTACTCACACATGGATGGGGGAGTCATGGATGGTTGATGGAGAGAGGTCGGTGATGATGGTGATGAAGATCTCCTCCAAATCCCCGTCCCGGCAGGGTGCCATAACGGAGTTTCTGGTTCTGAATCGCGGTTTCTGATGGCGGCGGCGCAGCAGAAGTCTATCTAGGAAAAACGCCAAACCCCCGCTCCATTCAGGTCAGAGGGTATATATAGGTGGAAGGAGGGGTCGAGGCGACGGCCGAGGTGGCCTCACCACAGGTGGGCGCGGCCAGGCCTGGGCCGCGCCCCCTGGTGGTGAGCCCAGCTCACTGCCTCTCTTCGTCTCCCCTTCTAGCTCCATGGGTCTTCTGGCAAAATAGGATTTTTGTGATATTTTCCAGGATTTTTCCTGAAAGTTGAATTTTTGCACAAAAACAAGACACCAGAGCAATTCTGCTGAAAACAGTGTCAGTCCGTGTTAGTTGTATTCAAAACACATAAATTAGAGGAGAAACAATAGCAAAAGTGTTCGGGAAAGTAGATACGTTTTGGACGTATCAGGATGCTTGACATCGAAGGAGATGATGGGGCAATCTAGAGGTGGACGCGGATGGGAGGAGTAGAGTATGGATATTTTGTAGAAAAGGCAGGTGGACGTAACCCTCAGATCGATATTGATGATAACATCGAAGGAGATGATGGAGTAATCTGGAGGTTAGCAGAGATCTATAGAGAGTACTCTCAAGCTAACAGAAAAATGAAACATGGAAGGTGATGTGCACACTAAAACAACAACACCAACAAGGAAGACCATGGCTTTGTCTAGGATACTTCAACTATATATATATATATATAGGACTCATCTTATATACTCCTGGGTGTACATACTCTCATATTCAATATATATATATATATATTGTCGAACGATGATAAGCAAGGGGGTGGCTCAACCCCAAGCTTACCTGGACATGTTCCGTGAAGCCCTTGATTTCCGTGAATTGGGTGATCTTGGTTACGAGGGAGACAAATTCACATTGAGTAATCATAGCCGCAAGCACATGAGCTGCATATGTGAACGACTTGATAGAGCTATGGCTTCAAGGGAATGGTGTGATCAATTCCCAAATTTCAGAGTGATGAAGGGTGCGCCCCAACACTCAAACCACAAACCCATTGTGAAAGAGCATAAAGCCCTATGTGTGGTTTTGGTAATTAATGACAATCCATATGGACTAATGGTTGCACTGAGTTATATTTGTAGGACTTGTCCATAGACAATGCTTGAACCATATGTTAGATTCAAGGTTGTAAAAAGGGGACAATGAAGAAGATTATGTGATGACCAAGGTGTTATTAAAGGAGTGATCCGAAGATTGATCTTAAGGGATTTGATCCTATGTCAAGTGTGTCTTGAAGAATAAGATCAAGTGAGCTCTCACGTATATCTTCAAGACACCATCATTATAGAGAAAGAAGAATTGATCAACTCAAAATGCAAGTTTAAGATAGGCATCTAGAAGATATCATATGCTTGAAGCTTGTTGTATATACTGTGATCATGGATAAGTAAAGATATGCTTATAGAGAGTCTTTCCCATAGTGGAGTATGGGGGAGGAATTCGCAAGACTTCACCAAGAAAGAACGATCAAGAGAGGTTGTTCCAACTTGAGGGAGACAAGACCGTCATCATCTAGCTCAAGTGAAATGCACAAGGCAAAGATATGTTCTTGATAGGTTTTCTTTCTTATCGGTCTCATGGTGTTAGTTGTGAGACCGGATTATAGGATCGGTATCCATACTATCAAGAGGAAATCTCGAGTGAGTAACTTAATTGTATCGTTCTGAGAGAGCTCAAACCTTTGCATACTTGGCATCATATTTCTTGGTTATTATTTGGGTTTTATCCATGTAAGGTTCTCGAGCTTGTAGTTATTTCCATGACAAGCTCTAGCACATCAAAATGGATTTCGCATGAAACACTTGCATTTTGGTGTTTGGAGGTTTTATCGGTTCATATTTGAAGAGAGGTCAAACCTTTCATCATTTGATTTTATCCTCCTTTGTTGGACAATGATTTTTATATGCATGGTGTTGTAGAGCTTGTTTTAGTGACTCAACGAGCCCAATATCATTGAAAACGGAGTTCGGATGCAAAAGTTATTGTCGTTTTCATATTGCCATTTTCTTCCAGGCCGGATAATTCGTGCAGGGTGGGGGCGGATTATTTGAACAATCTGGCCCTCAAATTTCCGATAAGGACTTTGGGGTGCGGGATCCAGTAAGGCGCGGATATTCCGCCCCCAAGGGCCAGATTTTCTGGGTCGGAACACTGTAACTGCTATTTTTATGGGATGGGTATAAATGCCCCTCCCCTTATTCTTCCTTGGTCAGCTCGTTTTTCCCTCTCTCCCCCTCCATTGTTGACCTTGGAAAGCTTTCCCCTCTCTCAATTCCTCCCATGATTCTTGCATCTCTTTGAGGGAAAAGTGAGAGGAGATCTAGATCTATATTTCCACCAATACATCTCTCCTCTAAGTGAGGGGAACATAGTAGATCTAGATCTTGGAGTTCTTTATGGATTTCCTTTGTTCTTCCTCTCATATCTCTCCATATAACTAGTTGTTTTAGTGGGATTTGTGTGAGAAGGATTTGAGCACTTTGTGTGCTCTTACCATTGTATCAGTTGCATCGGTTTGAGTTCTTTTTGGAGATTCGTGGAAGTGAAAGTAAGGAGCTTATTACTCTTAGGTTCTTAGAACCTAGACGGTTTTGTGGCTTTGTGGTGCCTTGGTGGCTATTCTTGGGAGCCTCCAATTAATTTGTGGATGTATGCCCTAAGCTTTGTGTAAAGGCCTAGTTTACACCTTGATAGAAATCCCTTAGTGGAAAAGTGAACTAGGCCTTTGTGGCGAAAGTTCACCGGAGAATAGGGTGAGCCCTTTGCGGTGTTGGTTAGGCCTTTGTGGTAACGACACCCATCCAACGAGACGTACCCCCTACAAGGCAGGAACTCAAAAATATATCATCGTCTCCGCATGCCTCGGTTATTCATATTCCCAAGCTCTTTGCGTATGCACTTTACATTGTGATAGCCTTCGTGCTTGAAGTCATATATCTTGCTATCACCTTGTTACTTATCTTGCTTAGCATAAGTTGTTGGTGCACATAGGTGATCCTAATTTATTTAGGTTTTGTGAGTTTGACAAAATAAATGCTAGTTTAATTCCACTTTTGTTCGATACATTCGTAAAATTTTATATTGCCTATTCACCCCCTCTAGGCAACATCTGTGTCCTTTCACCAATGCTATATTATCTCTTTTTTTGCGAAACCCAGTACATACACATACACTCACATATACGTACATACACTTATCCTTGTGAACACACACACATACACCATAAACACCTCCAAGAGACTGAGTCTGAGAGACTGATCCGACGGGTCTTGAGATTGACGCAAATGCCTTGCTATCGATGGAAGAATTGCCTCCTACTGAAATAATATTCTTCCTTTTTACGAGACACCAAAGCGTCAAATATGGGGTTTGATCCCTGGTGTCCTGGAGGTGCCACTGTCCTCCTAACAATTCAACCACAGGTTAGTTCTCCATACTATATTATCTCCTTGAAAACTGGTGGTGCTTGTCGGGCATCCAACTTACGTGACACTACCATGTATTCATTCAATTCTCCCAAATTATTTGTATTCGGGAGCTTTCTTAATAGTGCAATTCATTCATTGCAGATGTTAAGGTTAGTCTCAATAACATAAAGGAACACCTAGCTCCACCATGACGAATATCTTGTCAATGTTAGTGATCTAGATGTGCAAGTGATATGAGTCATTTTCTTTGTTGCATACCCCACAATAGTAATCTCTTGAAACGTCTAGAAGGGCAATCCATGGTCACCCATGGCCACAAAAAGCTAGCGGTTCGACTCTTGCTTGAGTTTGATAGGTGAAATATTTATTTAAAGATGTCTACAGGTATGTTATATTTATTTTCCTTTGTTTTATTCTCGCTTGGTGGTGTACTAGTTTGGTTTGCATGCCACTATTGGGTACTGTGGATGTCTCATCCCATAGAGGTCAGTGTATTGAAAACACAATGGATAGAGATCCGAATCAAATACAAAAGATCGAAAATGTTTGTCGTTCTTCTCCCATCCCAACCTGTATTCCTTTACTTTTAGATTGGCAAACTAATACCAACTTCAATTTTTTTGAGAACTTGCTTTTTCCTTCATTGAAATTACTAGTTAGCTTTTATGGGAAAGGTTCCCTACTAGGACCCAGTCAAATGGGCCAAAAACTTCCAAGGCCAAATGCCCATTTTAAATAAGTAATCTTGTGAATTATGCTACGGTGGAAGTAGCGAGATCTAGGTAACAAGCAATACTGATGCATGCAAAATTCATGCATGAACTTTGTAGTTTATTGATGCATATTCTAACATATTAAGATGTTATTAGTTACTATAATCATGGTTTGCATTGATTTATGAGGATTTTCCATCGATTCCCCTTATTTTGGTTATAACTCTACAAAACAGGAAAACCCTGTTTTGTGTATTTTGACGTTTCAGGGACATTTCAAACTCAATTTGACCTATAATTTTTTGAGCGTTAATATTTTATTACGAGAAACTTCTGGAGCACAAGAAGTCAACGAGGGGGCCACAAGGCCCAAAAGAGACCAGGTGGCATGGGCCCCTGGCCATGCCACGCCACCTAGGTCCGTTTGGCACTCGCACCTCCGATGTCGTCCATCTTCATCCCAGGATGCTCAGCTTGACCTAAAAACGACTATATAAAGACCCCCTGTGGCGTTCCCTCGAGGAGGCGACAGAGAAACATGAAACACAAAAATAGAGGCTAATCTAGCAAAGATTGGAGGAAGAAACGCTGCCGGAGTCTCCCCTGACCGCTTCTCCAACCTCCCCAATATCACCACCATGGCCACCATCATGAAGAGGGAGTAGTCCACCTTTGGAGTATGGGTTTGTGGCAGTAGCTTGTTCTATTTGTCTCTTATGCTTTGATATTTAGATGCCATATGAGCTGCCCAACATGATTATGGCACATATTATATAATTCCTATATGGTGGATCTTTAATTTATTAGATGATATAGATATGTTATTATGTTCTTGATGTATGAGTAGATGCATATTGTTACCCCGTTCTTTATTACTTGTTTTGATCAAACTTGTATGTAGGGATGGCAATGGGACCCCGTTCCCCGCAAACCCGTGGGGAATTCATCTATTAGGGGACAGGTATGGGGAACTTTGATCCCCGCTATCGTAAATGGGGATGAAAAGGTCTCCCCATCCCTGCTCCCCGCTATCCCCGCTATGTATTTGTATATACATTGAAATTAATATATTTTATATGCATTATGCTATAATATTGTGACTGCTATAGTATATTTCAATAATATTATATATATGCTACCACTTTTTTGTCATTTTACCACATACATATTTTTTTTGTTTATTATCATGTAAAAAAAATAAAAAATCATAAAATTATGAGAAGATCATTTGAATTTAGCTTCATAATGGGGAACCCAATCCCCGCCCCAAACTCGATGGGGATGGGGATGGGAAAAAAGTCTCTCCGATTGTTAAATGGAGATGGGGATGAGATGGCACTCCCCGGCGGGGAGCAGACCCGTTGCCACTGATGCTTGTATGCGAGAGCGCGCGAGGGGGATTGTGTGTATTAGATGGAGTAACTAGGTAGTAGTAGTGAATTGTGACAGAATTCAAGATCTGCTATGGTGTTTTACCAATCCACGGTTACCTCACTAGGGATTAATTTCTTAGTGACAGCTGAGAATTCCAAGCGGCATTCATAGACATTGTTCAATTGTAATATGTCCAAGCGGTAGCATATTTGATATTCAACATCATGTCAAAGTACCTAAGGCTTTAATACTAGTTTGCTTGAAGCTTATTCCTTTCTAGTGAAGTATAAGTAAGATGTGTTGCATCATCTTTATTTTAGGACGTGATGCCCATATGAATATTATCAAGTTAACATAATAAAAATCATGTCGATGTTTCGGTCATCTATCTTGCGCTTAATGCCACCACAACTATATGAGAGAGTAGACAAGTGAACCCATGAACCCCCCCCCCCCCCCCAATTTTAATTATAAGAAACACCTTTCCAATGCTTGCATGTGTCCTTTTAATTTTCATCTTTAATTAAAATTTGAAAATACAAAAACATATTTACTTTCTTGCAATCACATCAAAAACCAAAAAATATCTTTATCATATCATTTTAGTTGTATAATAGCTTTAATTTACTTTCACGCATCATATTTACTTTATTGCATTGTTATTTATTTTATTGCATCTGTTATTATTTTTACTTACATTCAACATCTTGTGCTTGACAACCACTCAGTGGAGTTGGGGACGCAAGACAAGGAGATTGTTTTGCAGGTTGCCTGACAAGAACGAAGAGAGATTTTTTGACTGTTCCCTGAGAGTTCGATATAAACCCCGGGTCACCCTTGTGGGGAAAATTCTTTTGCTACAACACTCTGCACTTGGAGTCCCAATGAAGTGGCACATTGCTTAGTGTCATCAAAGACCAAGACCAAGAGTGAATGCTAGAGCATATGCAAACACTATATTATTGTGATGGCAGCCCAGCCAACCGCATGGAGGAAGCATATGGGATTCCTAATAAAAGCATGCATATCCCTCTATTTAAACACTCAGAAGTCCTTGGCAGGAATGCTACATTATGCACTTGCCACACTGATATATTGATTAAGCAAGACTAGAGCTTGAACTCAGATACATGCTTAAGTGCTCGGAGTGAGGTACTTTCTCTCACATAATATCGCCCGCCTATTATACATCTGTGCTGGAGGAAATGGGATTTGAGACCATGATACCATCTAGCACATAGCCAGTTCACTGAGCTGTTAACAATGTTAAAATAATATTTGTTCCCACAAGAAAATGAATTAATAATCCAACACCTAGATCCCATTTGCACCCAAATTTAGCTTCTTTCTTTTGCAATCAGTTTCCCTACATCACCTGGTTCTCTAGACATGAGATAACTTCTTCAACCTTCTCAACAGGCTTTGCATTCCACCACACTTTAGATCTCGTGACCCGACGCATGGTGGGACCATGTCCAACAGAAGGGGCATCGTCCTGATGACTCCACTTGTCCTACTTGGTTAGCCATAATATGGGTCTCTGCCTTTTTTTTAGAGCAACGACATCTTTCATTAATAGAAAATCAAGTTACTTGAACAAACAAACATGGAAACTAAAAGACAAACCAGAAGAAAATAGTTATGCTGATAACTTTGCAAATAGAACCCTAACAGATAGAAAAATACAAAACCATCCCTGGGGTTTCCTGCACACGCCGAAGCAAGCGGCAAACTCCAAACTCAAGTGCCGCCTAGACGCACGTTGGAAGAAACGACAGCATCCACCATTGCCAGATCCAAAGAAGCACCATTGCCAGCGAGGCTTTGTGAGTCGATGAACAACCATTGCAAGCAGCGAGGCACATGTCGTTGTGGCATGTCGACCAAGGGACGTCCCTGTGCTGCCTTGGATCAAGATCCACTGTATCCCATAGACGAAGTCGAGAAATAACGACAAATCCACAACCTCCAGACTAACGTCCTTGCTCAAGAGCAACCACCTCGCACTGGACACAATGCCACAGTGAAAAGCGACGAACGCCAGCAACATGTCGAGAAACAGATCTCGCCAGATCTAACAACAAGAAGACCAAGCCGCCGATCTGAAAGATCGAGAAGCACACATTGACATCAACTCCGAGATACCGTTATGAAGGTTGCAACCGGTGTAGGAGTAGAGTTGAAGCAGATTTATTTGTCCGGGCGCTGCTTCCACCAGCCCAACGACGCACCACAACACACACGCCCTAACCCTAACTAAAGAACAGAGGAACGAGGTCCCCCGCCCTCCTTTTGCCGGAGTGGCAAGCGGAGGGAGAGGGGACAAGGTCCTGGTCGATGGATATCTAGAGGAGGGAGATGGTCGCCGCCTGTCTCTCGGAAGGAAGACGCGAAACTGTAACCCGAAGCGGGTCTGTGCTTTTGGGTACGCGTGGATAGCCAAAATCAATAATGCATTCCACAACTCTAATTTTACTCCGATATATGCTAATAGAATGTAAAAGATTTATTTGAACTATACCACATAGTTACTATCTCACTCTCTTAATATAAGACGCTTTGAATTTTAAAATTAAACCCTGGGAACGTCTTATATTTTGGGAATGGATGATATCCAAAACTTTGAGGAATCGGGGTAGGAGGAGAGGGTAAGCCTGTTTCGTCAAGGAGGAGAGGGTAAGAATAGATAGCCGTCGCAGACAGGAAAGCCCAAACAGTCCATCTCGATTTCCCGTTTTTCCTCTTCCAAACTCATCTCCCACTGCGTCCCGCTCCTCCTCTGTCCTCTCTTCTCCGCTTCCCCTCTTCCCCTCCCCTCTACAACGAGAGATCCCAACCCAAATCCTGCTCCGCAACCGCTCCCCGGAACCCTAGAAACTTGCCCCGTCGCCACCTTTGCTCCCTCCCATCCCCTCCGAGGCTTTTCTTCCCGTTCCAGTCTCCGGCTCGCTTCTTTGCCGGCCACATGCTGTAGCCGCCGTGCCGGAAGATGCGCTCCCAGGACGGCGCCGCCCGGACGCCGGCTCGGCCCAAGCGCCGTGCGCGGGGGGAAGTGCGCTCAGACGAGGCCGTCGTCACCTACAAGCGCCGCCGCACAGGCACCAGCGGCGCCAGCTCCGACCCCGGGGCGGTAAGCATCGACATCCCATCCCTAGCCCCGCGGCTCGCTCGTCTTCTTCCCCCCGCCCCCTTTTCGCTAATACAGTTGGAACACCTTGCTATCTCGCACTCTGGTGTCGCCAGTCGGCAAAGATTTGATTTTGACGCGCCTAGATTCGCACACTCTGTTCTTGAAGTGCTACGAATCTTGGTGGTGCCTAGCAATTCCGTACCCAATAGAGCAAAAGAATTCTCTGATAACTGAACTTTGCTCATTGTTCTTCCTTTGCTTGCTTTCTATGCAGCCTTGTGCCACCATGGTGGCGTGCAGCGGCGATTCTCGCCAAGATGGGCACCAGATGCTGGCCAGACATTGGATTACTTGGAGGGACACATTGGAGGGCTTCCTGCGATCCCCTGGTGTAAAGAAGGGTGGGGGGATTCAGAGCTGCATCCGCGATGCGCTCAGATACAATTGCTGTCCACCGGTGCAACAGGTCAGTGCTAATGCTCTTGTTCAGAATACATTTAACACAAGAATCAAGCAACCTTATGCACAATGTCATGACCTGATTTTTCTCTGACGGAAAGTTTCTCTGTGATTAGCAGTGTAACCTAGGTAAGGGCCGTCGAGCTTCAGAAGAGCATCCTGCTTCAGAGGCAGATGCCAAAGATCTTGGTTCCTCTGTGGCATTAAAAGATGCAACTGCGGCATCTTTGGATGCCAACACAGCAATGTGCAATAATGCTCTCCTTGACATTTTAGTCTCGGAGAAGTTTGCCTTGTTGTGTGATTTGCTAGTTAAAACTTTCCACGTGAATAAGGTTCATGAGGTCATTGACTTGGCGAAAATTGACGCCAACACGAGAAATGGAAACTATGCACAGAACCCGGAGCTGTTCAATGATGACATCCAGCAGGTAGCTGTTTCTCTGTCAATCATTTAAAAAAGTCTAGATATGCTCCTGATTATTTCTGTATTATATCGAACAAAGACACATAAACATCACTTTAATTTGGCAACCTGGAGTAGGCCCTTTATACACTGCAGTTCTGAAAATCGTCCCTCTATTCTTACCATGGTAGTATCTGTGAGCACACATAAACTGAAATAATTACTCATGGGGCTCAATGCTGGGTTCTGATCCAAGCGAGGAAGTTGAGTTCCCCCTTTTTTGATTATAAAGGGACAGATAACGAACAACGTTTGTAACATATGTGGGTAACTAATGGTTACATTTGGTGTAGCCTTGTAGGTGTTTGTACTTCGTACCACCTCCTGTACCTCTCAGAGACTTGTATTGCTGCTCTTCTTATTTTTTATGTTTTCGCCTCTTCATCTCTTCTCTACTTGCGATCATTATTCCACGAAACATCCCCTAAAGTTGCATGACATTCAGGCAGATAATACTTTAAATACTGTGTCTTCCTATTCATATGTATGCACGTATACTTGTGTATGATGTAGATATGGGAGAAGTTTGAACAAGTTGGCCGAGAGATGACAAGTCTTGCGAGCAATCTTCCAATGATTTCACGAGCTTCCTATCAGAAGCAAGTAAGTGTGTAATTTTTGCCAGATACATCTAGTGCCTGAAGCTATTTGCTGAGGCTTTAACTTGTTGCTATCATTCCTCTTTATGTGGGTGCTGGACATTACTTAAGCTACATTATTTGCAGGCTTCTGGAGTTTCTGAAGCAGAGGTTGCTGCTGAGCACAGGATAGAAGTGGTGTGTTTGGGGACAGTTTGCTGATCATACTTTTTTAGCTGTTACATTCAGTTAATAGTTTATACTAATTGCTTACTTCATTAGGAAACAAGTTTGGGTGGTGGTGTCCACAAATTTCCAAAGGATTCAAATACCACCATGCAGTTCTCCCCATGTGATTCTGGTCATTCTACAATACCAAAGCAAACTGCGAAATGCGGACTTGGTAGAATTTGCACTTGCAAGCAATGTGGTGCCAGTGCAGAAGAAGAAAAAAGCCTCATATGTGATGGATGTGATACCACGTACCACTTTGACTGCGTCAAGCGACTCCATCCTGCCATTAAACAGATCCCAGCGACCTGGCACTGTCCTGCTTGCAGCAATAAGGGAAAGGGGTTGGCTGCAGTCACAAAGAATAATAATGGTCACCATGACAGTTTGCATGGTGATTGCCCTCTGTGTGACAAGCTAGAGGTCGTCAAGAAAATAGAACCACCTGAAGTCGCTAGCACAACCGAGCTAGCCGAGGAAAGAGAGGGGAGCTCGTTGCCAAGTGTGGAAGAAGACAGCGAGCCAGACCTTTACACGACTGCCCTGGCAAAGCTGTGCAAGCACTGCGGCACGTGCGAAGACGACGACAAGCAGTTCATAGTATGCGGCCACCCTTACTGCCCCTACAAATTCTACCACATCCGGTGCCTCAGAACTAGCCAGATCGCGTTTGAGAAGCAGAAGAACCTGGAGTGCTGGTACTGCCCCTCCTGCCTCTGCCGTGGCTGCTTCAAGAACAAGGACGACGAGGAGATCGCCCTGTGCGACGGCTGCGATGATGCCTACCACATATACTGCATGACCCCTAAGCGCACCTGTGTCCCCAAGGGCCACTGGTACTGCCCGCAGTGCAGCGTGCGTAGGGCGAGGGAGGGACTGCAGAGGTACGAGAAGTCGGTCCTGAAGAAACATAAGAGCTTAGCTGAGCGTGCCAGCCAGTCAGACGCTTAGCTTTTCGAAGATTGGCCAAGAGTTAGAGAAGCAATAAGCAGAAGTTCTGCAAGATTTTTGCTTGGCCAAGGGTTTATATTAGTTTAAAAGGGGATGATTCTTTGGCCCTCTTTGGAGGGCCATATATTATACACTGGCTTGAATAGTTGAACCAGCCAGTCGGTTGTGCAGTTGACAATTTTACAGGGAGAAGTCTTGCCTGTTTATGTAGGCTGTATTGCCTGAAAACATTAGTTGATTTGTTGTTTTCCCACTGTGAGAGGGAACGCTAGTGTTTGCTGTTCCTTTGTAACTTTTGTAACAAACAAATGATGCCCTTGTCTATCTTATTGTTATTACTGTTGCATACTAGCAATCTTTGTTCCAGGTGTGGTCTGGAAGAGGTTGAATTTGACCTTCTTTTTCCTCTGCAATTTTGATAGAGCTGTCTCTCATCAGGCTCTCAGACAAAACCTGTCAGGTTCAGCTCTACTAATTCAGATCACAGGAATAACACCTCTCTTTGTAGCTTTCCAAAAATGCTCAATCTGTGCACTGCACGCTATAATTTGCTCACTAGTTCATTCCTGTTGAAAGTGAGATATGATTCAGTCAGTGCCCGTGCTCACTAGTAGTTCACTTTGGAGTTGGAGAACGAGTCCTTCCCCCCAACGCTATCCACCCTCCTAGCTGGGCACAGGAGGGAGGCGACCACGCGCCTTATTCAACCCGGCCTCATCACAGCCTCCCATCTAGGGCCCCTCTGCCTTCGCCTCTCTATCATGGATCCGCGCAGCCACAAGCCAGAGAAGGACGGCTTCTTCCAGGCACACGCCAACCCCAGGTCCTCCTGCCCACGCCACTTCTTCTTTCTTTACTCTCTTCACCTGAATCAGTTACCGCAGCTTCCGTCCTGACTCTTTGGTTCGGATTCCAGAACTTCTGGCTAGAAATTATTTCAATCAGAATCCGCTTCTTGCTCGAATTCGAATCTGGGGAGTTCTGGAGGGATATGGTTTTTTTTTCCTCGAATCCTTAATTGGGTGATGCAAACAAAACGCAGCTTCTGATTATCGAATTCGGTCGATATCTGCAGCGTTGGGAACGCGACGATTTGTCAGATGATTTGCTGGGCTTACCCCAAGTTCTTAGCTTTATTTATAAAGCGGGAGAAAAGCCTCTGTTTCGGCGCTTATATTATTCCAACAAGTTTATCCTTGTGGATATGATTTGTGGCTACTAAAACTAACATGCTTGAGTGAAACATTGTCCATTAACAAATTTATTTTGGGGGTCGACAGTAGAATTTATACGTCCTCAACGTACTGGTGTGATTGTATAGTAGAAAACAAACAATTTGTACTCGTACATCTGATCTGGTGTGTGCTGACAAGAGCTGTTCTTTACTTTGTTCACAGTCAAGGGACCGAATATGAAGCACAAGGTTCGGTTGCCAAGCGCAAAGTTCATAAGGCTGACCGTGAGAGAATGCGAAGAGAGAAACTGAATGAGCAGTTCCTAGAATTGGGAACCACACTTGGTATGTTTGCAGCTCCTTTCTCTTGCAGAGAACTTCATAACTGCTACTTGTACCAAGGCATTTTCTTGGCCTGGCTGCTTCTATTGGTTTTGATAGACCTCTTACTGAAGCAGATATCATGCCAGTTAAATAGTTTGCCAAGATTTTCCTATGTCCTGTACTCCAATATACATTTTAGGCTTCATTAATTATCTTTAGTCACCAAGAATGTCTACATTGTTGGCTGCTTGCTATGGATTTCTCTTTAAATTAATAAGATCGTTAGCTGATATATATTGGGTTGTTAACTTCCCCTACCATCTACCAACATAGGGCAGCTTGAAAAATATTTAGACAAAGAATTGGTTTAAAGTACTCACAATGGGAGCTTGATCATGCTATATTCAGAGAGAGCAAGGAAATCACCATCATGCCGATGTAGCTGGATGAACCAAAGACATTATTAACTGATAGTCAACTACTAACAGTGTGATAAGCATTTACAGATGCATGTGATAACATCAAGACATGAGTTGCGAAATCCATTCTCATGTCATATATAGGCATCCAGAGTCCCGTGAGTCCATCACGTGGACCATATCCACCGGTTCAGTTGCATGTTCTGTTTTTTTTGCGGTCACTATGAGCAAAGATGGGTGACAGACAACTCTTAGTCATGATAAACAGGGATTAACATCGGAAAAAAGCATGATGGATAAATTACCTTGGGGGCAGATCTGTATAGGAACGGGGAACACCCATATTTGCACATCAAAATAATGCCAAAAAGCCATCTCTCTTAGGGAAAAAGTCGTCCTCGACTCGATTTTGTCCTCATCTCCATGAAATGGTGAAAGGTGGACGTTGAAGGTATTGTTCACAAGTAATCGGATCTAGGGATGTTGATGATACGCTTGAGGAGTTTGAAGGGTTCGTCACCTCTTGGTTTGAGCTTCGTGTTTTGTTCTTGTGGGGCCTTTATTGCGTAGATGGATCTATACGAGGTCACCTTATTAAAAAATCTTTTTTTCTTGTTTTTTTTCAGCCTTGAAGCTTGACGTTGAACTTGTGACTCAATTGTAGCTCTTGTTTAGGCCCAGTTCTTTTGCTGGTTTAAAAAATAAGCCACCCTCTCCCCCAGCTTCTTCCATAAGCCGTCTGGATTGTTGGAGCTTCTGAACTAGTTACCCCAAACTAATTTAGAAGCCCCAAGTAATAAGCCACCCTCTCCTTCTTTTGTTGTGCGTGTGCGTGTGCGTGTGCGTGTGCGTGTGCGTGTGCGTGTGCGTGTGCGTGTGCGTGTGCGTGTGCGTGTGCGTGTGCGTGTGCGTGTGCGTGTGCGTGTGCGTGTGCGTGTGCGTGTGCGTGTGCGTGTGCGTGTGCGTGTGCGTGTGCGTGTGCGTGTGCGTGTGCGTGTGCGTGTGCGTGTGCGTGTGCGTGTGCGTGTGCGTGTGCGTGTGCGTGTGCGTGTGCGTGTGCGTGTGCGTGTGCGTGTGCGTGTGCGTGTGCGTGTGCGTGTGCGTGTGCGTGTGCGTGTGCGTGTGCGTGTGCGTGTGCGTGTGCGTGTGCGTGTGCGTGTGCGTGTGCGTGTGCGTGTGCGTGTGCGTGTGCGTGTGCGTGTGCGTGTGCGTGTGCGTGTGCGTGTGCGTGTGCGTGTGCGTGTGCGTGTGCGTGTGCGTGTGCGTGTGCGTGTGCGTGTGCGTGTGCGTGTGCGTGTGCGTGTGCGTGTGCGTGTGCGTGTGCGTGTGCGTGTGCGTGTGCGTGTGCGTGTGCGTGTGCGTGTGCGTGTGCGTGTGCGTGTGCGTGTGCGTGTGCGTGTGCGTGTGCGTGTGCGTGTGCGTGTGCGTGTGCGTGTGCGTGTGCGTGTGCGTGTGCGTGTGCGTGTGCGTGTGCGTGTGCGTGTGCGTGTGCGTGTGCGTGTGCGTGTGCGTGTGCGTGTGCGTGTGCGTGTGCGTGTGCGTGTGCGTGTGCGTGTGCGTGTGCGTGTGCGTGTGCGTGTGCGTGGCGTGTGCGTGTGCGTGTGCGTGTGCGTGTGCGTGTGCGTGTGCGTGTGCGTGTGCGTGTGCGTGTGCGTGTGCGTGTGCGTGTGCGTGTGCGTGTGCGTGTGCGTGTGCGTGTGCGTGTGCGTGTGCGTGTGCGTGTGCGTGTGCGTGTGCGTGTGCGTGTGCGTGTGCGTGTGCGTGTGCGTGTGCGTGTGCGTGTGCGTGTGCGTGTGCGTGTGCGTGTGCGTGTGCGTGTGCGTGTGCGTGTGCGTGTGCGTGTGCGTGTGCGTGTGCGTGTGCGTGTGCGTGTGCGTGTGCGTGTGCGTGTGCGTGTGCGTGTGCGTGTGCGTGTCTTTCTTCTAGCTTGCAGGAGCTGTAGACTTTGTGTTGTGTTTTGACATGATCTCATGTCTACTGCATGTTCAAATATGCAGATCCAGATCGGCCTAGGAACGATAAGTCTACTATTCTTGGTGATACAATCCAGATGCTTAAGGATTTGACTACTCAAGTAAACAAGCTTAAAGCTGAATACTCTTCTCTTTCTGAAGAAGAACGTGAGGTAGCCTCATGATGCTATTAATCAAAAAAAGCATATCAGCCACAGAAATGTTCAAGATCTCGTTTACATTTTTTTTTTCGGTTTTTGTAGTTGACCCAAGAAAAAAATGAGCTTCGAGATGAGAAAGCTTTTCTGAAGTCTGCTGTTGATGATTTGGACAACCAGTATCAGCAACGTATTCAAATGTTGTACCCATGGACTGCAATGGATCCTTCCGGTGTCATTGGGCCACGCCCATCATTTCCCTTCCCAGTCCCAGTTCCTATACAACCACAGCTTCAGGCATATCCCTTTTTTCGGAACCAAACTTTTGGAGCCATTGCGAATCCATGTACTGCATACATGGCAATGGCATACAGTCAACCTCGGCATCCTCCTAGTGATCAACAATCTAACCAGTTCAGTACTCCAGTTCAGCATTCAGCTAGTGGTAGATCTCACTCTCCTGCACAAGACTCAGGAAGCAAGTCATCTACGCTGCATCATGCAAGCTGTGGAGGGAGAAATGATGTTTTTGGTGATGTTGCAACCGATTTGGAACTAAAAATTCCTGGTTCCTCAGCTCCTTCACATTCAGAGCTTAGTAACAAGGTAAGTGCCAACCGTTACTCAGTTTCACCATAAATGACTAGTGAATTTGTTGTAGCAGTTTAAGTTATGGCTTTGTATACTTCTACATTTTGTTGTTCTTGGCCTATTTTGTGCAAATTCGATGAAATAGCAAATCCACAGAGTTTTCTAAAAGGGTACTTCTCATATCACAGGAATCCTCTTCTGAATTGAAAACGAAGAGGCAATGCATAAACCAAATTAATGGTAGCACTCATACTGAAGACAGCAGTTCAACAGTTCAGCAGTCATATGTCTCTAATAGTGCTGGGGATGGTTCAGTTGCTGATGACCAATGAGTGACAGAATCGTACATATACATTCTAGAGATGAAGTATATATGATATTTTTTTAGTCTGCTTGAGGCGTAGGGAAATTTGCTTACATTGCAAGCTTTATACATAGGAACAAGCAGGCTAGTTCCTATTAGAATGAAACAAACTGAAAGGCCAATACATTCATAGTATCACGGTTAGTATTCACGCACAGCTAATTTCTTCTGTGATATGTCAATGGATATCTGTAACTATATTGGTTAGCATATGAGTTGTGTCGGGGAGTTTAGGACCCTTGCTGAAACGACACAAATTTCTGTATATGGCAAGTCATAACATGCTTATGAAACTTACCCATGATTTCTCACCGCTAGGGATCGGATTTCGATCCCAGCGTTATATCGGACCATGGGCCACAGCGCACATTTTGTGGGGAGTTACCAAAACATAAAGCAATTAGAAGGCTGATTGCATGGGACTAGGAAGGTTGGCGCAGCGGCATAACCCGCCCTTGATGGTAATATTTTTGTATAAGTAGTTAGTGGCTGCTAATTGGTGAAACATTCTTTTCAATAGTTTGTGGAGCAGTCTATTTGAATTGAAAACAAAGAGGCAATGCATAAACCAAATTAATGATGGTACTCATACTGAAGACAGCAGCAGTTCAGCAGTTATATGTCTCTAGTGCTGGGAATGATTCAGTTGCTGATGAATGAGTGACAGAATTGTACATATACAGTGCTGATGACCAATCTCACCATCGCCAAAGCAGCAGCATACAGAGATGCTAGAGCAGTCCAGGTCAACTGGGAAATCGCCAGAGGATCGCAGGTTCTGTACAGGTCTCCACTGATATATGGCGCGTGGCGCACAACTGTACTCATCAGGTTCTTAGACAAAACCTGTCAAGTCAACCCTGTCATCAGCTCTACTAATTCAGATCATAGGAATAGCACCTGTCCTGTCTTTGTAACTTTCCAAAATGCTCAATCTATGCACTGCGCGCTGTAATTTCTCATGAGCTGAAACGAAATTGGTGCCAAAGGCATCTCTCGTTTTTTGTTAAAAATAATAATTTTATATCTCTATTTTCTTGGCACCAAGTTATGAAATATATGTTCAACGTAGTATACTGATAAATAATGACTGATGGGATATCCAGGGGAAAAATCCTACTCCTATAGAATTAGCAGATAGAATCCTACTCCTATAAAATTTAAAATTTATTATCACAATCTTTTTGCAATCGGCTGTAATTATCTCTCACGCCACGTGTTGAAGCCTAGTTGGGCCACGTACAAGGATGAGCTGGTAAAATTAACTTAGCAGCAACGCGTTATACCATGGCAAGCAGCAACGCGTCACACAAACCGAACTCTCAACCTTGGCCTGGGTACCCTCTCTCTTCATCTTCTTCTCGTCTTCCCCCTGTTGTCGACAGATCAAGACAGCCTTCAGTTGGCAGCTTTCTGGAAGAACCTTCTAGAACAACCTCGGGGGCCGGCCATCAAGAATAATGGATCTTCGAGAGAGGAGTTTTCCATAGATTAATCAATTACTGCCGGCCGGTTTCCGACTTCTTCCCTTCTTCATCTGGAGAGGCGTTTCTTGCGATGGAGGAGGGGAAGATGGGGAACGTGGCGACGGTTCGCGCGGTGCTGGCCATCCTCCAATGGTGGGGCTTCAACGTCACCGTCATCATCATGAACAAGTGGATCTTCCAGGTACTACCAACGCTTCTCCATCCGTACTTTTGTTTCTATTTTTCCTCATCCTCTTGGGGTGCATGAGTTGATCCAGGTGATAAGCAGTAGATTACCTGCTGATTTATCATGCTAGGAACGCAAAAAAAAAATCTTTGTGGGCGTAACTTTTTTGAATTAGTTCTCTTTGCAAAAAATAATTAGGTTTGAAGTTAGGGTTAAGATATTTGTGATGAGGAGGAAAAGTTTTTTAAGGACTGAAAAACTAGGGTCAAGAAAATGGATTGGTGATGGAGTCCTGTTGTTTTTCAGTATGATGGTAACTGAAAGAACCCAACTTGACGAACATCCAAGGTTCAGACTCTATTCAGAGCTAAACTAGAATTATTATGTCCTGATATGCTTGGTTGATAGCTACATGATATATGAGAATAACATATTTACATGCATGTTTCACCTTAAATGGCTTATGGATGAAATTTTCTTTGATTATGTTTCGTGGGGACCTTCTTCCATATTTGCAGTCAGTTTGTCAACGCATTCAAGTAGAACTCTGTATCTGGGACTAGAAATAGATCATAAATCACTACCTTGTACCTTCACATGTCTGAAAATGATACAGAATGGTAGAAACCCTGTTCCAGTCTCTTGAAATAATATACTTACTTTTTACTTTCAAATTTAGTAGGAATAATAGTTTATGCCACTATTATTGCAGTCGCCACAGCACAAAGCCATGACCTTGCTAATTTGATGGTGTAATTCGATGCAGAAACTGGAGTTCAAATTTCCTCTGACCGTGTCGTGTGTCCACTTCATATGCTCTTCCATCGGAGCTTATATCGCAATCAAAGTGCTTAAAATAAAACCGCTGATCGAGGTTGCCCCTGAGGATCGCTGGAAAAGGATATTCCCCATGTCATTTGTGTTCTGCATAAACATTGTGCTGGGAAATGTTAGCCTGCGGTATATCCCGGTCTCCTTCATGCAAACCATAAAATCTTTCACTCCTGCAACAACAGGTTATCTGATTTCTTGCTCTTCATTTGGCACACCTTTTTCACAACTGCTGTCGCATATTCTGATTCAATTAATTGTAAAACAGTTATTCTGCAGTGGTTGGTCTGGGGGAAATATTTTGAGTGGCGCATATGGGCTTCTTTGGTTCCAATAGTGGGCGGAATCCTCCTAACTTCAGTGACTGAGCTGAGCTTCAATATGGCTGGTTTTTGCGCTGCCATGGTTGGCTGCCTGGCCACATCTACAAAAACCATCTTGGCAGAGTCCCTGCTCCATGGATACAAATTTGACAGGTAAACAGTAACCTGGTTAGTTTACAAAAGAAAATATCTCATAATATATGTCTGAGTTTTATAACAGAGGAATGAAAGGAAATATTTGTTTTTTTTCATTTGATAATACTAATTGTTATCAGAGTTAATCATAGATAATGGAATAATGCTTCTGCTGTCATCATTATTATCTGCAATTTCTTCATATGTATCGTACTACCATGATCAAGTATGATACTGATCTTTTTCCTCTTGGTGAGCTGATTTACTGTTCTTTATCTTCTCCACAGCATCAACACAGTGTACTACATGGCACCCTTTGCTACCATGATACTGTCCATACCAGCGATTATACTTGAAGGAAGCGGCGTGATCAACTGGCTTTACACATATGATTCAACTGTCCCTGCACTGATCATCATAATCACCTCAGGAGTGCTCGCCTTCTGCCTCAACTTCTCCATCTTCTACGTTATCCATTCAACGACGGCGGTGACCTTCAATGTAGCCGGCAATCTCAAGGTGAGAGCGAGACCTCCTTCCACTTTATTCGTTTCCTTCAGCAACATTGAAAACTATGCAAAAAAGTTTCAAAATTGAAAACTGGTACTAATCGGTGTGTAGGTGGCTGCCGCGGTGCTGATCTCCTGGATGATCTTCCGGAACCCGATATCCGCCATGAACGCTGTAGGGTGCGGGATCACGCTGGTCGGCTGCACCTTCTACGGCTATGTCAGGCATCTGATCTCGCAGCAGGCCACCGCCCAGAGCCCGCGCACTCCGAGAAGCCGGTTGGAGATGCTCCCCCTAGTAGGAGAAAAGCAAGAGAAGATCTAACACCCCAGGAGTAAGGGAACACATATAGGCGCTCTTGACAACCATATGAATAATGAGAACATAATTTTTGGGCTTAGAGAGAGCAGAATTTTTCATAGGATACACGTTTTGGTGATAGTGACGATGCTGTACTTGGTCACACGGGTTTCTTTAGATGTTTTCTGTTAGTTGCAGGCTTGCTGCACCCGATATATTCTTCTTGGAATGCTGATCTGACAGTTTTTGTGTTGCTGCTGCTGAACAAATAGTTTCTTTTGCTAGTATGAATTAATGATTAAGGATGCTGCTTACGGTAGCATCCAATTATTGATGACCCGCATTGTTTGGGAGGAATAAGTTACATTCACCTCACAAAGGAAGCACTCGAGAAAGAGACGGTTTGGGAGGCGAAACCGCTGCCCCATACATCTGTTGGCAAAGCCGCAGCCCCTGCCTCCTTCGTAGGCCGCTCCAGCAACCGGAGGGGGTGGGAACCCCGGCGCACCGACTATGGCCCGTAGATAGGGTACACCTAGTTTTTCCTTGGGGCATTGCTTATGTAGAGGGGACAAAAATGATGTTATAATTTGCCATTGCTCTTTCCCCATCTTAGTGGTACGTGTCCCACCAGTGGCGTCTAGGGGAAGGTGGCTCGGTGGTTTTGCTGGTCTCTGGATCTGGTGAAATTTGTATTTGATGATTGGCATTCCGCACTCTTTCGAGTAGCATTTGTATTTGGTGTCTTGCGGGGCGGTGGGTGCCGGCAAGTGGCTCCACTCCTCTTCTTCGATTGCGTCAGGGAAGAACCCAGAGCCAACATGCCACTCATCGCTTGTGGCGGTACGGTTCATCGACTCGAAAAAGTATATAAAAAGGTCTTCTTTCACATCTAGATCTAGGTAAAGGCGGTGGTTCACCTCTTTCTGCTCCTCTATGGGGAAAGTCTTTTGGCGTTGTGCAAATTTGCTAGACACCTATGTTTATCTCATGTGGTGACCATGTATATATGTGCTTACTAAAAAAACCATATTGTTTGGGACAATCGTATCTAATCGAAGTTAGTGTACATACATTTTTTTTTGTTTAGACGAGTGTACATATATTGAAAGAGCGTATATGTACAAGCAAAATATATGGAAAGGGCAGCTAAATAGAGAAACAAAAGACAGATCTAGGTAAAGGCGGTGGTTCACCTCTTTCTGCTCCTCTATGGGGAAAGTCTTTTGGCGTTGTGCAAATTTGCTAGACACCTATGTTTATCTCATGTGGTGACCATGTATATATGTGCTTACTAAAAAAACCATATTGTTTGGGACAATCGTATCTAATCGAAGTTAGTGTACATACATTTTTTTTTGTTTAGACGAGTGTACATATATTGAAAGAGCGTATATGTACAAGCAAAATATATGGAAAGGGCAGCTAAATAGAGAAACAAAAGACAGAGAAAAAGAGGGTCACGCTCGGTGGGACTCGAACCCACAATCCTTTGATTAGAAGTCAAATGCCTTGTCCATTAGGCCACGAGCGCTTGGTGATGTGTACTTTCGATTTATTTTATTATACCTATCTTATATTTAGAAGCCTGGGCTGAGAATATAAGTTTTCCAGAAGAAATAGTGATGATTTACTGCTCGGGTGATTATTTTACATGATACAGTATGTGAAAACTATAAACTGTACCTTTTTTTGGGGGGGAAAACCTGTACTTATTTGTTCTGATATTCTTCCGCGTTTTTTTTTTGCGAATATCTTCCGCGTTCTTCGAGCGACATGATCCACACATATAGAGTACTCTAGTCCATGTCCATGTCTTTTTTCTAGCACTATCATTCACCTCAGATATATGGTCAAAGTTCAAACCGTTTCTGTTCGCTGACAGGTAGGCCATGCATGACCGTAGCAGAGAAAAGGAACCCTAGCCTAGCTAATCCCCGGAGTAAATGACGCAAAACCACCACATTTGGGGTGTATTTGATAACTTGCTACCACTTTTGAGCCAAGCGACACTTAACTACCAGTTTTGGGGCAGGTCTGCGACGGAGAGCACTGATTTTCCAATTTAGCAGTGTTAACCAACTTTCTGACTGCTTGGGCCCACCTGTTAGTCCTACATGGCACAATTTTGGATAAATTATATTATTTTCTCATTATTTTTGACTGTTCAGCCAATGTCTATATTTTTATTTTTTTCTGGCTCGCTAGTAGGTGGACCCCACCCGCCAGCCCTTTCTTCCCCAGCCGTCGTCGCCTGAAATCTGATCGCCGCCTCCTGAAATCCGACCGCCGCCACCTGAAATCCAACCTCGCAGTGGTGAGTGGCCCCAGCCCCAGACCTACATCAGAACCGTCTGCTGCTCACGACGCCGACCGGCTCGCGCGCAGGGGCGGGCGCTGTCCCCAGCCCCTAACCTGCATCAGAACCGCCGGCCGCCGGCGTTGCAGGCGCTCCTCGACCTCGATGCCAAGGAAGATGATGGCGGCCCAACCTGATGCAGGCGTTCCTTCTAGCCTCCCCGACCTCCGTTTGGTCGCATGGCGCTCCCGGCCTCGCCCCCGGCGGCGGCCGCACTGCGGGATCTCGCGAACCCCTCTGCGAAGGGGCCCTCCCCGTCTGATTTGAGGCCACCGGTGTCCGGCTTGGCGTGGCGTGGCGGCCAGTGGACGGAAGCAGCCACGGCGACCCAACCCCAGCCCCAGCGCCTAGCCTCCTCCCCCACGCTGGCCATGTCCGATGAGCTATGCCCTATGCACATGGTTCGTTGAAGAAGAAAGATCTGACAGGTGGGACCCACCTGCCAGCGAGTTAGAAAAAGAAAGAGGGAGATATATTGGTGGAACGTTCAGCAAAATAATGAGAAAAAATACAATTTGACCTAATATTTGCCACGTAGGACTGACATGTGGGCCCAAGTAGTCAGAAAGTTGGTTAACACAGCTAAATTGGAAAATTAGTGCTCTCCGTCGCAGACCTGCCCTAAAAGTGGTAGTTAAGTGTCGCTTGGCTCAAAAGTAGTAGCAGGTTGTCAAATACGCCCCAAATGTGGTGGTTTTGCGTCATTTACTCTAATCCCCGTCTCGCTCATCCCCAGGACTGGCCGCCGCCGCCCACGGCACGAGTGCACGAGAATGGCTGCTGTCGACGGGCAGCGGCGGCGGCCTCCACCGTATGGCCTCTCTCCTCTCATCTTCCGCTTTCTGTTTTCTATCTGGTCCAAATCTAATTGCTGCATTTATCATTTCGACGGGGATTGATTTGCTAAATTATTGGGGACAACCATTTGAAAAAAAAGGGAATAAAAGTAGGATAAAGTTGAAGTCTTTATTCAACCATTTCGACCCATAGCACGATCATGCATAGTAACATGTATGGTTCATTCTCTCCAAAGTTGAACACATTGGCTCGATCGATCGTTCTACTCATCGGCAGAGCTTGTTCCACTCCAGCTGTGAGGAGCAGCAGCATACCGCTAAGAGCATTTCCACCCCCCCCCCAAACGGCCGATTTCCCAGCCGTGCCCCCATCTGAAATTTAAAACTAGGCAAAATTTGACAAACTACATAGATTTCATTGAAATATAGATGCTTTTTACATAATACAACAAAATATAATAAATAAAACTAAAAGAGGACGTCTTCATCGGAGTCCTTGCCGGCGGCGTCGGCTCCCGATGCGCCCGATGGTGGTGGCGGTGGAGCGTTGGACAGCCCAGCGCCGTCATCGGACCGGCGGCGGGAAACCATCCCGCAGCGGTGACAGCTCTCCTCCGACACGCGCTCGCAACGACGGCGCTCGGCGTCCTTGAGGAAGGAGGTGAAGGTGTGGCGCTCCTCCTCTCGCCGGGCCGATGCATCGAAGGACAGAAGAGGATACTGATGCTCGCGCCGCTAGCGCTCCGCTGCCACCGTCGCGAGGCCTCCGTCCACGTCCGCCTGGGCGAGGCGTTGCTCAGCCGCCACCATCGCAGCCCTCGCTGCTTTGATGTTGCTGCGATGGGCGTCGGCGCGGGCGGCAGCATGCTCCTTCACCAGCCTAGCCCCTGTCGCCCTTCTCTCGGCGGCCATGAGCTCCTACGCTGACTGGTCGCGATGCTGCATCTCGAACAACATGAGGATCTCCCTCTGTTCCATGGAGGCCTTATCCGTCTCCGCGTCCGTCGGCAGCTAGGCGAGGAACTCCTCCTCGTCGGAGTACTCCTCCTCATTGCCCTGCGGTAGAGCTGGCTCCTACGGCGGCGGCGGTGGAGGTGGGGGCGGTGGTGGTGGCGCGCCGAAACCACCGCGAGGGAGCATGGCGTAGGTTGTGAAGAGACGGCGAGGCATTTCTACCGGAGGTTGGAGGATGTGAACATAGCGGCGAGGCGACGAGCAATTTATATGACAAGCGCTAGCCATCAGCTAGATATTTGTAAAAAATATCAACCGCCTTCAGAGCCATCCGATCTATTTAAGTAGGTGAATCTCGCGCGTCCGGTCAATGTAGCAAAAACGGTTCGCATTTAGCAATTTTCTTAGAAGTATGTAGCGAAAAATCATGTCACTGCTGCAAAAAATCCCGTCACTGCTGCAAAAAATCTCGTCACTGTAGCAAAGAAATACTGAATGTAACATTATTTAGTGTGTATGTAGCATTTTCTGCAATGCGTCTTCAGTTTGCCACATTACTTATGATTCTAGAAATTTTGTGATCGTGTCCTGGCAAGCCGCTAGCGAGGACTGGGGTGGCGCTACCGTGTCCCGGCAAGCCGCCATCGAGTGCTCTGGACTTGATCGCTTTTTGCAAGGTCCTTTTTAGGGTCCAGTGTGTAAAAGCCAGGGGCCATGTTGTTATTTCTTTCTTTCTGATGGGCCTCTTTGTAAATGTGTACCCACCGTTGAAATGAATCTCTGGGACCTTACCCGTTCAAAAAAAACAAGCAAAGCATCCTCAAACCTAGTACGGAAGTGGCTTTCATTGCGCGTCGTGGTGATCCCGAGCTGGCCCCACCGTGACCGACCGACGCCACGCGAGCTCAAGCGGCTCTCCAACCTCGACGACCAAGAGAGCCTCCGGTTCTACCGCTCCACCATCTTCTTCTATCGCGGTAGCCGGAAGCGGCAAAGCATCGTCGGAATGACTGGAGGTGCGCCGCGAGGCCTTTCGACAATGAGCGGAGCGATCTTGGCATGGCGCCACCTCTTAATATGACAATAAATTCACTCGTGAAGCCAACCTTGTCTCTGCGATGGCGCCATTTGCGCAGCCCGATCAGTTTAGTATTTTGGTATTTTCTATTTGTGTATACAATCTTAAAGCATATGGAGATCTAAAAGGGTCATACTTGTAATACAGATTTAATAGGGTTAAATCTTATTTAAAAAACAATTAAAGATCAAAGAGGTACGATTTAATCTTCACTGTTGATGTTATGGAGTTTGGAGGAGGGGGTTCTATAAAAGCAAACCCCATAAAAAATAGATAATTGGATGTGCCTATTGGTTCAAGATTTGGTGGACAAGTATAATGACAATCACAATCTTTTGGGGGTCTGTTCTCCATCCCTGTTCTGTTGTTGCACTGTGTCTTGTTATATCTTGTTCATGTAACAACTGTTTATCCGGACAATTCTCATTATTTTAGGATCTCGAACATGAACTCAAAAGGTTGTGCATTACAAATTTATTCTCAGAAACGAAGTACCATTTCTAAGAGCATCTCTAGTGGATGGTGTAAATTTGGACGTGTATATCTCCATATACACGTCCATATACACCTTACTAAATTATACACCTCCCAGTTTTTCAGTGGAACGTGTAAATTTGGACGTGTATATTCCAACGGCTATATTTTCAAACGGCTATATTTCCAACGGCTATATTTTCAAACGGCTATATTTTCAACGGCTATATTTCCAACGGCTATATTTCCATCGGCTATATTTCTGATCTATATAAACCACCCCTACCACTTCTCTTCTAGCACACTTCTAGCTATGACTTCTCTTCTCACCTAGATTTCTCTATAGTCTTTCACGCAACACAATGAACATGAGTTCTTCGTCATCTTCATCTGGCGACGATGAACTCATACTTGCAGCATTCGCCGAGCGCGAGGAGGAAGAGAGGAAGAACGCTCGACGCCATGGCGGTTCCAAGCATGGACGTCAGTCAATCGATCGAGGAAGAGATGCCAGATTTCTTGTTCTGTGGGCCGACTACTTCAAAGAAGTTCCTCGCTTTCCTGAATATTTGTTTCGACGAAGGTTCGTAATTAGTACACTTCTCTGCTTTGGTCCTTTTTTCATTTCCCCATCTCATTTAGTTTTTATGCACAGATTTAGGATGTCGCGTACTTTGTTCAACCGCATAGCTGATGGTATACTTGAGCATGACTATGATGGTTATTTTACGCAAAAAAGAAGTGCTTCTGGAGCTCTTGGGTTACATCCTCTGCAAAAGATGACCGCGGCAATGCGGATGCTAACATATGGAATAGCAGCTGATGGTGTTGATGAGTACATCCGGTCCGCTGAGGCTACTAATTTAGAGTCTTGCAAGAAATTTGTGATCAAAGTCTGTGAAGTTTTTGGGAAAAAGTACCTGAGATCTCCAAATGAAGAAGACATTGCTATGTTACTTACAATAGGGGAGGAAAGAGGATTTCCCGGTATATTAGGGAGCATAGATTGCATGCACTGGGGGTGGAAAAATTGCCCCCAAAAATGGCATAGCATGTTTAGAGGCCATGTGAACGAGCCCACTATGATCTTGGAAGCAGTTGCTTCACAAGATCTTTGGATTTGACATTCTTATTTTGGTTTACCAGGGTCTCTGAATGATATAAATGTTCTTCATGTTCTCCTGTTTTTACAAAGCTAGCCGAAGGCCAAACTCCTCCAGTGAATTATAGCATCAATGGCCATCAGTACACAATGGGGTATTACCTTACAGATGGTATCTATCCACGGTGGGCAACATTTGTAAAGAGCATACCAGCTCCAGCTAGCAGAAAGCATAAAACTTTTGCCAAGAAGCAAGAATCGGCTCGGAAAGATGTGAAACGAGCCTTTAGAGTTCTGCAATCCCGTTTTGCTATTGTTCGTGGACCTGCTAAAGGATGGAAACGTAAAGAAATCACTGATGTCATGGAAGCTTGTGTCATAATGCACAATATGATAGTTGAAGAGGAGCGACAAACTGGTCGGCAAAGCTGCACTTTTGAGGCAATGGGAGAAAGAGTCACAGTCTCTCGTACTCATGCGGAAGAACTGAGCTCTTTTATTCAGATGACTCACCGGATTATAAATTTCGATGAACATGATCAGCTTAAACTTGATCTAATTGACCATGTGTGGCAAAAGTTTGGAAACGAGTGATGTAATCCATTTCTTTTCATCTAGTTTTAATTTATGCAATGAGTGATGTAATCCATGTCCTCAATAAAATAGCAGAAAGCATCAAATTGTTCTTACAACAACTAGCAGAAAGGAGTAAATAGTTCTTACAACTACAACATTACTCTAGGCCGCGAGCAAGGATCTCCTTCTGCTTAGCTTGGTAGATCTGCTTTTGCACATCATTCATACCACTAGTGTCGATAAGCATGACCCTCTCATCTAATTCAAACTGTCTCCGTGCATCCTCCCTCTCGTTTCGTGAATCCTCCTTCTTTTTGAGTGCAATCTCCTCTTTTCGCAATTCAAATTGCTGTGCGTAGCGAGCATTTCTTGCCGCCTCTTTGATCTCATCCTTCTCTTGCTTTGCTGCCCACACAGTTTCTAATGACAGCTTGCAAGCAATGTCATCAGTTCTACCTCTCTTGTCCTTCTTCACACCATCAGGTCTTTTCTCATGTTCAAGAGCATCAGTGCGTATCGAGGTAGCATCAGTGCATACCGACGATGCATCAGCCAGATCATTGGTGGCTGTGCCCGGACTTGCATCAATGGTCTTCTTTTGTTTCTTAAGATAAGTTTCAAGTTCTCTTGTCTGCCACTTTGGATACTTCTAAAACTCTACATAACAATGCATCAATGTGAAAGGCTTCTTTTTTTTAAGATCCATTTCCTTGAACAAAATGTGTGCATCGTTTGTCTGGACATAGGAGTATATTGTTAAAATATGCACAACACATATAGAATATGCACAACACATATAGAATATTGCATAAAAGTGCCACAAAGTGTAACGAAACAGTAGGCAAATGGTGTAAAAACAAGCATGGAGCATCAAAAATTATAGATATGTTGGAGACGTATCAAGCATCCCCAAGCTTAGCTCCTGCTCGTCCTCGAGTAGGTAAGTGATAACAAAAGAATAATTTTTGAGGTGACATGCACCTACACAATCTTGATCATATATGTGAGCATTTGTGAGCTGGGATCATAAGAACTTAAAACATGGGCATGAAGATATAATCTTGACAATAAAGAACTTAGCAACCATGTTGTAAACATGAAAATGAACACAAACAAAAGATCATGAGAATGAAACAATGAAAGTCAAACGTGTGTTCAAATCATAAGGAAAAACATACAAATGGTTTTCAGCTTGTCCTTCATGGAGAGCAAAACATAAATGTATAGGACACCTTCAAGTTTAAGAGGGCGACTAGATACAAATAATTTGAGAACAAGTGAAACCAACAATATGAATCAATCAATGAAAACTTTGGGACAATGCACATTATACTAAGAATGACAACTTTGCTCTCTTATGGTGCATAAAGAAAGAAGGTGGTGACTCAACATGAAAGTAGAAGAAAGGCCCTTCGCAGAGGGAAGCAGTTGTTTCAAGTTTTATAGACCTTCAAAAATTATGTTACTTACCAGCTTTGAGCTCTCATTGCCCCCATCATAAGCATCTTGAATGGTTAAAGTTAATGCGAGAACAATTTATGATGCGTATGCTTGACAAATCATAAGTTGAAAACCTCATGTCCCGTGAATACGAGTACCCAAACCTCATGCTACTCAACTTAGAGTCCCAAGCAAGGCTCTTGTCATTGTAAGTATATATGTATCATAGAAAACCGCCAATGGGGTACCTCCGTGCCCGATGACATGGAACAAGCCCACATCAAAATGACAGGACAAGCAGACAATGAACACCTCGACATCTCTTTTATTTACCATTTGTATAGCTTTTTATTTTGAGATGCATCGTCGAATGTCCACCATGGGTATGCTGCAAATTTCCACCATGAATTATGCATGGCTTAGATTGGTGGCCCAGGCGTTTCCCTAACACATATACAAACTCCATGATCCCCACAAGATTCCCAACTCATTTCACACCGCGGGCATCCATAAACAAAAGATCACGATATCAACTCAAATAAGAAGTGCAATGTTGAAAGCTTGCCCCATGACGAAATGGTTGGGCTAGAATCCAACTTATAACTTGCAAGCATAACAACTCAACATAAGAGACCACAATGTCAAAATTTTAAGAACAGGAAAAAGTAAAGTGTGCCTTCCGGTTCGTGAGAGCTTTACTGACCAATTTTCGCATAACACTAGTAAGAGTTTAATTTGAAGAGAAGATAAAAGCAAGTCAAATTTACTGGGAATAGAAAATTGCTAGTAGGTATGTATGGTGGACACAATGGAAAACTTTGGCTTTTAGGAGTTGGATGCACGAGTAGAGCTCATACTCAGTACAAGGCGAGGGCTAGCAAAAGACTGGGAGCGACCAACTAAGAGAGCAATAATGGCCATAATCATGCAAAGCGACAAAGCGACATTAAAAGAAGCATAAGATGGCATCAAAAGTCAAAAATTAAATGATCATAGAGGCTATTGGCAACTTTGTAAGAGTCTAACATGTGTGAGCATGCGCCAAGTCAACCCAAATAAAGCATCAAGGAGAAAACCAAAATAATGCTTCCAAACAATTAAAACAACGCATGATTTTTTTCAAAGGCTCATTAAGCAATCTCAGTTATTTGAGACAAGTCATGCTACAGCAAAACCACTAAGCATACTATCAAAAAGACATCAAGCATGGCATGAAAAAGCCTAAGCCGCATTCTACACAAGCTCCTTCTTGTACCACTTTTTGCATAAAGCTTTTTCTCTTTTCCAACACCATTTGAAATTTTTAAAGACACCTCTTTTGATGAAAACCAATTAAGATCAGAGGCAAAATACACCTTGATGAAAAGATATGACAAGGTATGAACACAAATCAAGGCGAAAATGAAAACCAAAATCAGTAGCGGAAAAAGAAGAACACTCGTTGAAAGATAAGAGTGAAAAACTGAGTGTTCTTGGCAAATGAAAACGAGTACATCTCCTCCAAAGGAAATTTGTTGGGGTCCAACCATTTATTGCAGCAAACAAAACTAAACTAACTAAGAAAACTAAAACAACTGACGCTCCAAGAAAAACACATAGTGCATGAAGCAATAAAAATATAGTGTTTTGAAAGGTGACCTGATTTTTGCCGATGAAGAAGGGGTGCCTCGGGGGCATCCCCAAGCTTTGGCGCTTGTACTTCTTGGATATTTCTTGGGGTGATGCATGGGCATCCCCAAGCTTGAGCTTTTTTCCATTCTTCAACTCATCTCATCATTCTCCAATCCCTACACTTGAAAACTTCCTTCATACAAACCTAAACATAATTCTATTAGCAACATTAGTGTAATCATAGCATATAATCAACCTCTTTTTGCTTCAGGTTTCCACCCAAAACCACCACATATAAAGTATATACTACTGTAGCAACTTCCCAAAAAGTTTCATGATCAAAAGAACTCAAAAGAAAGCGATAAAGCGGCAAACACAAATATTGGCAGAAATCTATCAAAACAGAACAGCTGACAAAGGCCGAATTTTTGAGGGGTTTTTTGTTGCTCAAATCAAAAAGTGTTAAACTAACGAAAGTTTGGATATAACCTGGGGCATACGCACAAGAAATCATAGGTCCAAAAGATATACAGACAATTTATATGAATTTTTACGGTGCAACACCAAAAACAGTTTCAGGAGAGCAACATCCCCAAATCTTTACCTCACTCAAATTAGAGGCTTCTCTTGGCACAACAATGAAATAAAAAGGATAAGGAGCGGTCATTACAGTAGTAATGACTTCCAAGACTCAAATAAAAGAAAAAGTACTAGAAATAAAACATTGGGTTATCTCCCAAGAGTGCTTTTCTTTAACGCCTTTGAGCTAGGCGCAGAAAATTGCGAATCAAGTAACATCAAGTGATAAAGCATCAAGCTCATAATTTGCTCTAAGAATAGAGTAAAAAAGCAATTTCTTTATTTTCCTAGGGAAGTGTTCCATACCTTTTTTAGTGGGAATTGATATTTGATGGTGCCTTCTCTCATATCAATAATGGCACCTACAGTTCGAAGAAAGGGTCTTCCCAAAATAATAGGACATGAAGCATGGCATTCAACGTCCATAACAAGAAAATCAATGGGAACAAGGTTATTATTAACCACAATAAGAACATCATTAATTCTTCCCAAAGGTTTCTTCTTAGCAACATCAGCAATAGGAACATCATAATAACATTTTTCAAGCGGTGGTAAATCAAGCATGTCATAAATTTTTATAGGCATGATAGAAATACTAGCACCTAGATCACATAAAGCATGGCAATCAAAACCACTAACATGCATATCAATGATGGGTTCCCAACCATCTTCTAACTTCTTGGGAACAGAGGCTTTTTGCTACAACTTTTCATCCCTAATTTTCATGAGAGCATTGGTAATATGCTTAGTAAAAGCAATATTTAAGGAACTAGCATTGGGAGTCAAAGCAAGCTTTTGCAAGAACAAAAGAACTTCAGATATATTGCAGCCATCAACATCAAAATCATTAAAGGAAATAGAGCTATCATCTCCTACACTCCGAAAAATTTGAGCACTCTTTTGAGAAAAAGTTTTGGCAGTTTTAGGCTTTTTAACACAAGGAGTGGGATTTTTCTCTACACCAATCAAAGTGAGAGGATTGCTAGTATTAGGAACAACATCATTAGAGGTAGTAATAGTACAAACTTTCATATTCCTAGCAATCTCATCCTCTCTTTCCCATGTAGCATGCAATTCTGCTAACAATTTAAGATTTTCATCAATTCCAGCTTGAATAGTATTAGTAGTAGCAAAAGGATCAGGCTTAGCGGACATTCTATTAACTAAAGAGGATTGCACATTAGACAAAGATGAAATATCGGTTTCGGCTTTGGAAACCTTAGCTTGCAACTCAGGAATAGCCTTGTTTAAATTTTCAAGTTGATGACTAATAGTCCTCAACAGAGCTGATTGCTTCTCCATAGTCTTAGTAAACAACTTATTTTGCTTATATTGCATTTGCATAAAATTCTTGGTAGCCTTTCAAGTTCTAAAACCTCTCTTCACTAGGCATTTTAGGTCTACCAAGATAGCCATTTTCACCATTAGAGGGAAACGGCCTATAATTGTTACTAGCAAAATTGTTCCTATAAGCATTGTTGTTAAAATTATTATTTCTAATGAAGTTTACATCAACATGCTCTTCTTGAGCAACCAGAGAGGCTAAAGGAACATTATTAGGATCAACATGAGTCCTATCATTAGCAAGCATAGCCATAATAGTATCAATGTTATCACTCAAGGAAGAGGTTTCCTCAACAGAATTTACATTCTTACCTTGTGGAGCTCTCTCGGTGTGCCATTCGGAATAATTTACCATCATGTTGTCAAGTAGCTTTGTTGCAGCGCCCAAGGTAAGGGACATAAAAGTGCCTCCAGCAGCTGAATCAAGTAGGTTCCTCGAAGAAAAATTCAGTCCTGCATAAAAAGTTTGGACAATCATCCAAGTAGTCAGTCCATGAGTGGGGCAATTCTTTATCATAGATTTCATTCTTTCCCAAGCTTCAGCAACATGTTCATTATCAAACTGAGTAAACTTCATAATATTGCTACGCAAAGATATAATCTTAGCAGGAGGATAGTATCTACCAATAAAAGCATCCTTACACTTAGCCCATGAATCAATACTATTCTTAGTCAAAGACAGCAACCAATCCTTAGCTTTTCCTCTCAAGGAAAAAGGAAACAACTTGAGCTTAATAATGTCACTTTCTACATCCTTATATTTCTGCATCTCACATAGCTCAACAAAATTGTTGAGATGAGCTGCAGCATCTTTAGTACTAGCACCAGAAAATTGCTCTTGCATAACAAGGTTCAATAAAGCAGGCTCAATCTCATAAAAGTTTGCAGCAGGAGCAGGTGGTGCAATAGGAGTGCAGATAAAATCACTATTGTTCGTGCTAGTGAAGTCACACAACTTGGTGTTTTCAGGAGTAGCCATTTCAGCAAAACTAAAAGTAGATAAGTAAAACAACTACCAAGGATTCTAATTTTTTTGGGTTTTTGATATAAAACGATGCAGGTAAAATAAATAAAGTAAAGCAAAACAATAAAACAAAGTAAAGGATGTGTGTGCGAAAAACTCCCCTTGCAGAGGTCTTCACTCTTTCCTGGCAACGGCGCCAGAAAAGAGCTTGATTGCTGGTTGATGGCGCCAGAAAAGAGTTGGTGCCTAGTTGAATGTCCACCCCGTTGGGAACCCCAAGAGGAAGGTGTGATGAATATAGCAGCAAGATTTTCCCTCAGTTAAGAAACCAAGGTTTATCGTTCAGGAGAAGAGCAGACAATGCGACTGAAGGTGATGCAGACTGGCTTAATAACACTCCAACAAGGGCGCCATTTACGACACTTGTTGACTCGTCTTCGGCCAGTAGCAACGTGGAACATGCACACAACATAACCAAATACTTTGTTCCCAACTTGCGATGAGGTTGTCAATCTCATCGGTTTGCTTGAAACAAAGGTTATGAGCGTATCGAGTGGAAAACAGTAGAAGTATGCGAGTAAAGTAAACAGTGCGAGTAAAGTATACAGGTGATAGCAATATGATGGAAATAGGACCGGGGTCCACAGTTCACTAGTGGTGTCTCTCCATAATATAAATAACACATGCTGGGTAAACAAATTACAGTTGGGCAATTGATAGAATAAAGATAAACATGATATGTCAAGAAGATCACTATGCGATTTACTCTGGGCATTACAACAAATACATAGACCGCCATCCAACTGCATCTATGACTAATAATCCACTTGTGGCGAATCAATCCGAGAACTCCACAAGTATTAAGTTGCGAACAATAGATAATTGCATTAAGCAAAGTGTGTAATGTAAACAAAGCATATGCCCATGAGCATATGAATGTTGTTTTCTCCCTAGTAGCAACAGCACATCTACAACCTTAGAGGTTTCTATCACTCCCCCAGATTAAATAGAGGCATGAACCCACTATCGAGCATAAATACCCCCTCTTGGAGTCACTAGCAACTACTCGGCCAAGATAGCTACTAACAACGGAGAGCATGCAAGATCATAAACAACATAGAGATAACATAAGATATATTTCAGTATAGCAACTCAATCATAACACCAATATTCATCGGATCCCAACAAACCAAACATGTAGAATTACATAACGGTGATCTCAATCATGTAGGGCAGCTCATGATATCTAAACATGAAGCACATGGTGGAGAAGACAACCATCTAGCTACTGCTATGAATCCATAGTCCAAGGTAGACTACTCACTCATTGCTCCGGAGGCAAGCATGGCGATGAAGAAGACCTTCGGTGGCGATTCCCCTCTCCGGTAGGGTACCGAGAAGAGCTTCTGGACCCTCCCGATCTTCGGGTCGACGGCGACGGCGGATCGCGATGTGTTCTGGAAAAGTGATCGGGTACTTAGGTTTTTTCCGTCGGGGGGTCTTTATAGGCGAAGGGGCATCGTCAGGAGTGGACCGAGGTGGTCTCACACCTAGGGGGCGTGGCCAGGGGCCAGGCCACGCCGCCCTAGTGTGTGGCCCCCTCGTGGCCCCACTCCGTCTCCTCTTTGGATCCCTGGAAGCTTCCGGGAAAAATAAGACTTCAGGAACTTGTTTCATCCAATTCTGAGAATATTTCCTGTGTATCACTTCTGAAACACAAAAATAGCAGAAAGCAGGGAACTGGCACTGTGGCGACTTGTTAGTATGTTAGTTCCGGAAAATGCATAAAAGTGCCACGAAGTGTAACGAAACAGTAGGCAAATGGTGTAAAAACAAGCATGGAGCATCAAAAATTATAGATACGTTGGAGACGTATTACCTATTTAAAATCTGCTGAAGGCAACCACAAAATTTAGAGGTCTCTCTGTTAATCAATGTGTAACGGCAATTGATTGCATTAGCATTACACTCCGGCCATGATGATTCCTTGTGTGTGTTGTAGTACTCTGAAATTCTAGCCCAATAAGCATCTCGGTTTTGATCTGTCCCAACAATATCCAAACTTGTATTTGCCCATGCTGCTATGAGAACCTTGTCCTCATCACTAGACCAATTTTTTCCTTTGTTCGATTTTCCTTTCTCTGTTATTGTTGGTGCGTGATGCTGAGTTGATGGAGTTGGTTGCTCTCCAATTGGGCAATCTGGTTGTGTTTGTGTGTAACCAAAACCCACGGTGTCAAAGAAGTTTTCATCATTATCCATCTACAAACAATCAACAAATGCACACAGAAATTAAGCACATGGCATCTGTCAAACAATGTGCACCGAAATTATCCACAGATGCACACGGGAATTAAGCACAGATGTACACAGAAATTATGCACAATCTGCAAACAATCTGCAAAAAGGACTCGCTGCACACTCATCCTCCCGTGCGCCCCATCCCAGCACCGCCCCAATGTCAAAAAGGATGGCGGCGCGAGCGGTAGCAATAGAGGCGACATCGGCGGTCCTTTCCCCAATCTCCTTTTGTCGGAGGCTTTGAGCCGGTGGCGTCGGCAATTTTTCTTTGCTTCTGGGGGCGCCATTGTCGGAGGAAGAAGAAGCAGCTACGGGGATGGGCACGGCGGCGGCGGCGGCCTTTTCCCCATCCCAGCACCGTCGCCCCCCATCCTAGCACCACCACCCCCCCATCCCAGCACCGCCGCTCCCCATCCCAGCCCAGCACCGCCGCCCCCCATCCCATCCCAGCCCCGTCCGCCGCCCCCATCCTAGCACTGCCCTGTCCCTGCCCCGTCTCCAGGGCGAGCGCCGCCGCCGCCAATTCTCCTTGCAGAGCGTGCAACCGCTGCCCCTCTGCTCCCCCGCTCGAGCTCGCGACACGAAAAAAGAAGTGCTTACCTGTTGGGCGGCGGGCGGAGAGGAAGATTTCCGTCGACCGAGCTCCTCCGATGCTTGCTCCGGCTGGGCTGCGGGAGGACGATTTCCAGGGTGAGCTCCTCTGATCCATTCTCCAGGGCGAGCACGAGCGTGGCTGGGTCGTGTTTACTTCCACGCCTCGTACCGTCGTGGATTGGGCGTGGATATTTACACGCCCTTTTACATGAGCCATGATACGTCTCTAACGTATCTATAATTTTTGATGCTCCATGCTTGTTTTTACACCATTTGCTTAGTGTTTCATTACACTTTGTGGCACTTTTATGCATTTTCCAGAACTAACCTATTAACAAGTCGCCACAGTGCCAGTTTCCTGTTTTCTGCTATTTTTGTGTTTCAGAAAAGTTACACCGAAAATATTCTCGGAATTGGACGAAACCAAAGCCAGTCGCCCAGAATTTCACCGAAGCTTCCAGAGAACCGAAGAGGAGACGGAGTGGGGCCACGAGGGCCCCACACACCAGGGCGGCGTGGCCCAAGCCCTGGCCGCGCCTCCTATGTTTGAGACCGCCTCGGTCCACTTCTGACGATGCCCCTTCGCCTATAAAGACCCCCCGACGGGAAAAACCTGAAGACCCGATCACTTTTCTAGAACACATCGCGATCCGCTGCCGCCATCGACCCGAAGATCGGGAGGGTCCAGAAGCTCTTTCTGGCACCCTGCCGGAGAGGGGAATCGCCACCGGAGGTCTTTTTTATCGCCATGCTTGCCTCCAGAGCGATGAGTGAGTAGTCTACCTTGGACTATGGGTCCATATCAGTAGCTAGATGGTTGTCTTCTCCACCATGTGCTTCATGTTTAGATCTCATGAGCTGCCCTACATGATTGAGATCACCGTTATGTAATTCTACATGTTGTGTTTGTTAGGATCCGATGAATATTGGTGTTACGATTGAGTTGAAGTACTGAATTTTATCTTATGTTATCTCTATTTTGTTTATGATCTTGCATGCTTTCCGTTGTTAGTAGCTATCTTGGCCGAGTAGTTGCTAGTGACTCCAAGAGGGGGTATTTATGCTCGATAGTGGGTTCATGCCTCTATTTAATCTGGGGGAGTGACAGAAACCTCTAAGGTTGTAGATGCGCTGTTGCTACTAGGGGGAAAACAACATTCATATGCTCGAGGGCATATGCTTTGTTTACATTACACACTTTGCTTAATGCAATTATCTGTTGTTCGCAACTTAATACTTGTGGAGTTCTCGGATTGATTCGCCACAAGTGGATTATTAATCATAGATGCAGTTGGATGGCGGTCTATGTATTTTGTTGTAATGCCCAGAGTAAATCTCATAGTGATCCTCTCATCATATGCACGTTGTCTTTATTCTATCAATTGCCCAACTATAATTTGTTTACCCAGCATGTATTATTTTATCTTATGGAGAGACACCACTAGTGAACTGTGGACCCCGGTCCTATTTCCTTTATATTGCTATCACCTATTTACTTTACTCGCACTGTTTACTTTACTCGCATACTATTATCACTTTCCACTCGATACGCTCATACCCTTTGTTTCAAGAAAACCGGTGAGATTGATAACCTCATCGTAAGTTGGGAACAAAGTATTTGGTTGTGTTGTGTGCAGGTTCCATGTTGCTACTGGTTGAAGACGCGCTAACAAGAAATCGTTAACGGTGCCCTTGTTAGAGCATCACGCAGCTAGTGGGCATCACCTTCAGTTGTTTGGCTTTCTCCTACTGGATTGACTACCTTGGTTTCTTACTGAGGGAAAATCTTGCTGCTATATTCATCACACCTTGCTCTTGGGGTTTTCCAACTGGCCGGTAATTTACTCGGCTTCATCAAGCTATTTCTGGCGCCGTTGCCGGGGAGGAAGAAGACTTCTGCAAGGGGAGTTTTCGCACACACATCCTTTACTTTGTTTTAAGTTTTGCTTTACTTTATTTTTACTTGCATCGTTTTATCAAAAACCCAAAAAATTTAGAATCCTTTGTAGTTGTTTATTATGTCTAGTTCAGTTGCTACTACTATGTCGCCCGAGGATATGATTTTCACTTTCAAACAAAAAGAGGAGGAAAGTTTTAAAGAAGCTTGGTCTAGAATTTATGATTGGCATGGAAAAACTGAACCAAAAATGACTTTGAGTTTGCTTCTTAGTTGCTTTTACTTTGGACTTGCTCTTCGTTATAGATATGCTTTGGATGCTACTGCAGAAGGAGATTTCCTTCATTGTGATGGAGATCAAGCCTTCAATATTATAAAAAAGTTGATTACAATTTATAGCATGCCAACCTATTTTGATTCCTCTCTTGTGTGCATTTTTAATAGACTTAATACTCTTGAGACTCGCACCGCTAGTTTGAATACTTGCTACAATACTTTCCGCCAGCATTTTGGTTATGTGCCAGCAAATGCTGAACCTTCGAGTTGGTACCCTACGGTAAAAATCACCATTAATAGTGAAACTTTTCATGCTCGTTGTGATATTATGTCTGAATTTTGTCTCATGCCAAAGGATGTTTATGAATCTTTGAGTCTTTGGAAGCTTTCTGAGGGGGGAGAAGGAATTTCCCTTACTAATAATGCCACTATATTTCCTGTTGGAATAGCTGAAGGAGTTTTTACAAAAGTCCTAGGAAGAATGGTATCTACTGATTATCTTGTTATTGAATGTGTAGGAAAAGGATAAATCACACTTGGAAGATCCCTACTAAAGCTCCTGGGCGCCGTTATAGATGTGGGAAAAGGCAATATAAGATTTATCTCTCCACCTTGCAATACCCATGTCTTTCCTAGAGTCAAGAGTAAAGGTAAGAAAGGAAGACGTAAGGCACCCGCTGATCCTAGTGCTTCATCACTTGATATTACTTGATTCGCATTTTCTGCGCCTAGCTCAAAGGCGTTAAAGAAAAGCACTCTTGGGAGATAACCCAATATTTTTTACATTCAGTTCTTTTTCTGTTATTTGAGTCTTGGAAGTTATTACTACTGTAATGACCTCTCCTTATCCTTTTTATTTCGTTGTTGTGCCAAGAAAAGTCTCTAATTTGAGCGAGGTAAGATTTGGGGATGTTGCTGTCCTGAAACAGTTTTCGGTGCTGCACCGTAAAAATTCGTGAAAATTCTCTGTATATCTTTTGGACCTGCGATTTCTTGTGCATATGCCCCAGATTATATCCAAACTTTCATTAGTTTAACACTTTTTGATTTGAGTAACAGAAAACCCCTCAAAAATTCGACCTTTATCAGTTGTTCTGTTTTGACAGATTTCTGCCAATATTTGTGTTTGCCGCTTTATCGCTTTCTTTTTTAGTTCTTTTGATCACGGAACTTTTGGGGAAGTTGCTACAGTAGTATATGCTTAATATGTGGTGGTTTTAGGTTGAAACCTGAAGCAAAAGAGGTTGATTCTATGTTATGCTTACACTAATGTTGCTAATAGATTTGTGTTTAGTTTTGTATGAATGAAGTTTTCAAGTGTAGGGATCGGAGAATGATGAGATGAGTTGAAGAATGGACAAAAGCTCAAGCTTGGGGATGCCCATGCATCACCCCAAGAAATATCCAAGAAGTACAAGCGTCAAAGCTTGGGGATGCCCCCGAGGCACCCCTTCTTCATCGGCAAAAAATTAGGTCACCTTTTAAGACACTATATTTTTATTGCTTCATGCATTATGCGTTTTTCTTGGAGCGTCAGTTGTTTTTTGTTTTCAGTTTAGTTTAGTTTTGTTTGCTGCAATAAATGGTTGGACCCCAACAAATTTCTTTTGGAGAAGTTGCCTTGCTTTTCATTTGCCAAGAACACTCGTTGAACGATAGAGTGAAAAATGGACTTGATCGAGTGTTCTTCTTTTTCTAGAACTGCGTTTAGCTTTCGATTTTTGCCTTGATTTGTGTTCAGATCTTGTTATATCTTTTCATCAAGGTGTATTTTTTCCTCTGGTCTTTATTGGTTTTCATCAAAAGAGGTGTTTATAAAAAGTTTGAATGGTGTTGGAAAAGAGAAAAAGCTTTATGCAAAAAAGTGATACAACAAGGAGCTTGTGTAGACTGCGACTTAGACTTTTTCGTGTCGTACTTGATGTCTTTTTGATAACATGCTTAGTGGTTTTGTTGTAGCATGACTTGTCTCAAATAACTGAGATTGCTTAATGAGCCTTTGAAAAAATCATGCGTTGTTTTAATTGTTTGGAAGCATTATTTTGGTTTTCTCCTTGATGCTTTATTTGGGTTGACTTGGCGCATGCTCACATATGTTAGACTCTTACAAAATCGCCAATAGCCTCTATGATCATTTAGTTTTTGACTTTTGATGCCATCTTATGCTTCTTTTAATGTCGCTTTGTCGCTTTGCATGATTATGGCCGTTATTGCTCTCTTAGTTGGTCGCTCCGAGTCTTTTGCTAGCCCTCATTTTGTACTAAGTATGAACTCTACTCGTGCATCTAACTCCCAAAAACCAAGTTTGCCATTGTGTCCACTATAAATTCCTATGCATGGTATTTGCAAGCCATTCCAAGTAAATTTTCATGTGCTACCTTTCAAAAAAATCTTCAAAATACTTCTCATTTTGTGACACTGTTTTCAGCTCATGGGGATGTAGTGGTCGGATTTGCTATCTTTCATATTGTCTTATTCCAAAAAAAAGAGAAAAAGAAGAAAGAAAAAAGGCACTCCTCCATGGTATGTGAATGTTGGTGGGCACCCGATGGAATCGGTTAGCCATGGTTTGAGAAAGGAAAAAAGGTGGGGAGGAGTGCCAAGCTTTATAAAAGAGCACAAAAGTGCCAATCTCTCTCAAAAACTTGCTTCATTTTTGTATGGAAGATAGTAAGAACCCCATTGCCAGTCGTTGACAAAGACAACCACCTCTCAAAACCAATTTTTATCTCTCTGTTTTACAAATGAAAAGCTCTAGCATATGTTTAATCACTGCTTTCCTCCGCGAAGGGCCTTTCTTTTACTTTTATGTTGAGTCACCACCTTCTATCTTTATGCACCATTAAGAGAGCATAGTTGTCATTCTTAGTATAATGTGCATTGTCCCAAAGTTTTCATTGATTGATTCATATTGTTGGTTTCACTTGTTCTCAAATTATTTGTATCTAGTCGCCCTCTTAAACTTGAAGGTGTCCTATGCATTTATGTTTTGCTCTCCATGAAGGACAAGCTGAAAACCATTTGTATGTTTTTCCTTATAATTTGAACACACGTTTGACTCTCATTGTTTCATTTTCATGATCTTTTGTTTGTGTTCATTTTCATGTTATAACATGGTTGCTAAGTTTCTTCTATCAAGATCATATCTTTCATGCTCATGTTTTAAGTTCTTTTGATCCCAGCGCACAACGCTTACATAGATGATCAAGATTGTGTAGGTGCATGTCACCTCAAAAATTATTTCTTTTGTTATCACTTACCTACTCGAGGACGAGCAGGAGTTAAGCTTGGGGATGCTGATACGTCTCTAACGTATCTATCATTTTTGATGCTCCATGCTTGTTTTTACACCATTTGCTTAGTGTTTCGTTATACTTTGTGGCACTTTTATGCATTTTCCAGAACTAACCTATTAACAAGTCGCCATAGTGCCAGTTCCTTGTTTTCTGCTGTTTTTGTGTTTCAGAAAAGTTATACAGGAAATATTCTCGGAATTAGACGAAACCAAAGCCAGTCGCCCAGAATTTCACCAAAGCTTCCAGAGAACCGAAGAGGAGACGGAGTGGGGCCACAAGGGCCCCACACACCAGGGCGGCGTGGCCCAGGCCCTGGCCGCGCCCCCTATGTGTGAGACCGCCTCGGTCCACTTCTGACGATGCCCCTTCGCCTATAAAGACCCCTCCCACAGGAAAAACCTAAAGACCCGATCACTTTTTCAGAACACATCGCGATCCACCGCCACCGTCGACCCGAAGATCGGGAGGGTCCAGAAGCTCTTCCCGGCACCCTGCCGGAGAGGGGAATCGCTACCGGAGGTCTTCTTCATCGCCATGCTTGCCTCCGGAGCGATGAGTGAGTAGTCTACCTTGGACTATGGGTCCATAGCAGTAGCTAGATAGTTGTCTTCTCCACCATATGCTTCATATTGAGATCTCATGAGCTGCCCTACATGATTGAGATCACCGTTATGTAATTCTACATGTTGTGTTTGTTGGGATCCGATGAATATTGGTGTTATGATTGAGTTGAAGTACTGAATTTTATCTTATGTTATCTGTATATTGTTTATGATCTTGCATGCTCTCCGTTGTTAGTAGCTATCTTGGCCGAGTAGTTGCTAGTGACTCCAAGAGGGGGTATTTATACTCGACAGTGGGTTTATGCCTCTATTTAATCTGGGGGAGTGACAGAAACCTCTAAGGTTGTAGATGTGCTGTTGCTACTAGGGGAAAACAACATTCATATGCTCGAGGGTATATGCTTTGTTTACATTACACACTTTGCTTAATGCAATTATCTGTTGTTCGCAACTTAATACTTGTGGAGTTCTCGGATTGATTCGCCACAAGTGGATTATTAGTCATAGATGCAGTTGGATGGCGGTCTATGTATTTTGTTGTAATGCCCAGAGTAAATCTCATAGTGATCCTCTCATCATATGCACGTTGTCTTTATTCTATCAATTGCCCAACTATAATTTATTTATCCAACATGTATTATTTTATCTTATGGAGAGACACCGCTAGTGAACTATGGACCCCGGTCCTATTTTCTTTATATTGCTATCACATATTTACTTTACTCGCACTGTTTACTTTACTCGCATACTATTATCACTTTCCACTCGATACGCTCATACCCTTTGTTTCACGCAAACCGGTGAGATTGACAACCTCATCGTAAGTTGGGAACAAAGTATTTGGTTGTGTTGTGTGTAGGTTTCACGTTGCTACTGGTTGAAGACGCGCTAACAAGAAATCGTTAACGGCGCCCTTGTTAGAGCATCACGCAGCTAGTGGACATCACCTTCACTTGTTTGGCTTTCTCCTACTGGATTGACTACCTTGGTTTCTTACTGAGGGAAAAGCTTGCTGCTATATTCATCACACCTTACTCTTGGGGTTTTTCAACTGGCCGGTAATTTACTCGGCTTCATCAAGCCACTGGGAGCAATTTTTCGGTGTCCATCGTGTATATTTACTATACACCTTCATATAGAGGATCCACTAGAGATGCTCTAAGAAGAGTTGGTGCTATTATCATTAGAATTTCATTGCAAAGATTAAAGGACCATGTGATTTACCAGCTGGTTGGCACGTGGGGTTGTATACATATCTTCCAGCTCCAGCCCGGCAGGACCGGCCACAGGCGGGCCATGTGAAACTGCAGGGCGGGACCCGCCGCGCTCGCGCCTCGGTTCGTTGAGTTGTGCTGTACAACTACTGTGTTGTCGTTTGCCCCCGGGAGCCCGGCAAATATGACTCCACGCGATGCGATCGGCAGAATCACTTGCTTTGTGCTTGTGCAGTGATCCGTGTGCAAGCAGGTGAAGGGATGGCGAATTCAGATTTGCATGTGCGGAGATGGTGGTTTAAGAGAAGAAACAATGAAAGAATGCTTCTTCCTTTCTTTCAGCAAAGCCAAGGTTGGAGAAAAATAAAACGTGTTAAGCACTAAAAAAGTAAGGTTGTCTGTTCACCTAAAAAGTGCGCCGTTGCCGGGGATCCAACCCGGGTCAGGAATACTTACCACTACTATACTACAACGGATTTGCTAAGTAACAGACGTCCGAGAAATTCTTATTTCTCAGTCATGCTAAAAATACGCATCAGTTGCATTTTTTTCGTAAAAAAGTGCAATTGTACTTTTTTGTTAGCTTCAAACTACGATTGCACTTTTCTGAGTGACTAAGAAATAACAATTTCTTAGACAAACCCTACAACAGATTTACTCGATTTGCTAAATTTGCAAATACACTTATTATGACTGATGCATCCAGCTGTGAGAATAACGACCCAACAGAGGGAAGATCTACCAGACATGGTTCATCAAGGTTTCAAGGACAGCGATGAGGATGGTCTGGATGGATGGGGTTTAGATGAATTATATATCGACATGAAGAGAAGTGCGCGAATGGACATCTAAGTACGCGTCGTGAGGCCCATTTGACTTTCAAATATAAATGCAATTAAGAAGATCAAACCAGAGTAGACTTCACAATCAACAACTCGCCAACTTGTGACTTGTGAGTAGGCTGATGTATGTGATGGCTGACAGCTTGTATTGTGATCGATAACAGCTAACCTCGCTAGTTGAACTCTAAAATATGGGTATACATTTTCTGATTACGTGTTAACACTTAAGAAACATCCCTTGAATTAATCTGTGTAAAACCGTGACTTGAGCACCTCTAATTGTGGTTTTCATTTTTTAATTGAAAGATCTAGAGCAAATGATGGCTTACGAATATTAGGAGAGGAAAACCCATACAACAACTTGTACAAGTGAAAAAGAGAGAAAAGAGAAAGGACCATGGCAACAAACGAGGGTGGTCGACAATCATGCGATGCTCGGCGACAACCCTGCCACGAAGGACAATCACCACAATGTTTTCAAAGGCCGCCGCCCTGGCTTCCTCTGCCCTCGCCAATAACATAGAACTAAGCAACCACTAGTACTAGCTTCCACGGGTAGTCATGGACTCAACGGTGGTGTTAGGCATGCAAGTGGGTGGTCCGGCGGACCAGGCGGACAGCACCAGATTAAGTTGTCAGCTAGAAAACAAATTATTTTTAGCAAGTTATTAAGGTGTTAGAAAATAGGAGCAAAATTATTTGTCCGCCTGGGAGGTCTGGGCGGACGTCCGCCTGCATCCCTAGGCGGTGTGTTCAATAAGATAGCGATATAGACGCCAACACTATCCACTCCAATGGAGTTTGGTAGAGATATGGTGACATAAAGTGGTGTGTGGCGGTGTTCCACGATGGAGCCCCTAAGAAGGAATATAGATGCTTGATGGCACAATCATCGTAAGCACCAGCCCGGAGCCGGTGCGAGGCATTATCTCGGAACACCCTCACCCTGTCAAGGCCTATGTAGACTCTGGGCAATGGACACAGATAGATGCACAACATCAACCTGCAGATTTACGAGCAGTTTTCGAGAGAAGGCCTTATCCTAGCTATCCATTCGGTTGAGATCCGTGTTTTTAGGTTCCTTGCATGTTTCACTTAAAAAGAGAATTTACAGCTGTACTATGTGTATTTGCACGTATATGTACTCTTTGAACAAATACAGAAGAACTTTATAATAACATAGAAGAACTTTATCGATCTAAACAATAAAAAGTTTTAAAATAATTAAAAATATATTTAATATTAAACTTGTTTCGAAGAGTTCGATGTCAGTAAGTCAAATATGTAAACAAAATTTAATTTGGATATATCGTGTGGAAGTAGAGCTTCATTTTAGACTAGTCATTTATAGAAAGGAATCTAACGTCCCATGCGCATGCTGGGGTCCACGTACTTCAGTCCCCACAAGAAGCAAACGATAGAGATAAAGACTGCGCGGAAACATCTTGTAAATAGACACTCAGGCACAACATAAGCTCCACCGCCGACCACCAACCTCTGACCCGGAACTCAACAGCTACGGCACCTCATGCCATGGCGTACACAACATGCTAGCCCTTCTACCGAGCGGGGCATCCCAAAGAGCTGCTACAACTCCAAGCGCCACAGACGAGGGACGCAAGTCGGTGAGACTGTAGGGTCGTAGACGACCCGCAACTCGCCGCCGCCGGAGCAACCTAGGCAACCATCAGCGGAACCTCATAGCCAACGATGCTGCACATCACCAATGCAGGGAGGACGACCACTCCACCCCGTCAGTCATAGATAGGGCCCTCCCATGCCTAGCCTAGATCTACCCAACACGGCCAAGCACGAGGACCTGCCGCCGTATCCATGGCGCCCATCATGCCACAACCACCACCGTAGAAGAGACATAGAACGCTCCACTGGCTGATGCCGAGTCCAAGATCTAGACCTATCGACACACCTCAAGCTCTGGCCATAGCACTGCCCCCATATCCGCAGTGGAAGTCGACCTTGCCATGGATACTCGGGGCCGCCGGCCCGTGCCCATCTCCACCGCCAGCAGCACGCCGACTAGGGCGTCACGCCTACAGGAGGCCCCCGCGCGTGCAGGAGAATTACCTGCCGCCGCCAACAACCCTTGAGCATTTTCTGACATCGATGACATGCGGCAGTGAGGGTACAAAAGAGGCTTATCTGTGTTGCCTTTTCAGAGCATCTTCACCGGCACTTCCGATAGCATTCTCAATAGGGGTATTGAGACACCGACTATGTTTCAGGATCACACCCAATAGAATAGCAGTCGCTCACACGTCGTTCCCAACCCACAAGGACCAGATCGGGAGCGCAGGTACCTGCCGTGGGCCTGCTTGGCAGCGACATGGGGTGCTGGTCAACTTTTTTATGACCCGGGAGGCAGTTGGTCGCCATCTTCGATGCAGTAGTCGGTTCACCAGGCGGGCACATACCACGGTGCCACACGTCTTCCCCACACGGCGACACCATGGCTTCTACCCAGAGTTAATGCACGCCAGCCTACCTAGCTTTATAAGTCGGCACCCTCAACTAGGAGGAGGCGGCCCTGGCCGAGAACAATCTTCTCGTGCCGCCGAACTATCGCCTCACCCATGGTTAGAACATATTGGTCGTGGGGTACGTCGTCCCGCTGATCCTGGCACCCGGTGCGCCATTCAAGGAGTACATCGAGCACTGACATGCTGAACTCTACCGTCTAGGGAGTGGGAGGTCCCGAACTGGGCGGTGTAGAGCCTGCTCTGGCTGCCGCTCTTCCAGCCAGAGCGAGAGCTGGTGCACTTCTATGACCCCTACTCCGGCCACTAACGTCCTCGGCCGAAAGGCGAGGTGGTGTGGGAGCGATGTTGATGCCACCTTCACCGGCCACGAGTACCAGCTGGCTCCTTCCCTACGCCGGCCACCCACTAGTGGAAAACAGGGCTTCGGTCTTAGTTGGTGATGGACTTTAGTCTCAGTTGCGCACTCAGGACTGAAGCCCCCTCCCCCCTTAGTCCTAGTTGTGTTATGAATCGGGACTAAAGGCTCACCATGTGGCCGCTGCCAGGCGCGTCGGGCGTAGAACTTTTAGTCCCGGTTCGTAATACGAATCGGGACTAAAGAGTCGCTGCCACGGCAGCATTTTGGGCACTCCTTGTCCCGCGACAGAGAATTCATTTTGTATTTTTTCATTTCAAAAAAGTTTTCGTAGATTGTACGCTACCATATACTGTACACGTTCATGCATGTATATATATATATATATATATATATATATATATATATATATATGCAAAATAGCCAGCTATTCACATGGATAGCTGCGCATACACATCCTACCATCCATTTATGATATAGAGAGCATAAGTACCTTCTTGTTTAACGGAAGTAACCAGCACGCCGTTTTGATATTCCGTCCATGCGAGAGTATAGATGTTGTTTTCCACAACCAACAACTAGGCACTCAACAACATGGTTTACACACAAGTTGTAGTTGTATTGCAAAAACTAATTTATGGCAGCTTTGCATATGTGAACATGTTGTTACCATCTTACTTACAAACAACCTGCACTTGTGGTAGACAAATAAGCAACGGGCACATTTTTCCCGTTCTCAGAGTGATGGTCTTTGTCACTAGCTAGGATGCATGGCTTGCATGTCGCAATCATCACATCTATCCGGTTTCGCACACACCCAGACACGCATGTCACTAGCGGACTCAAAATAGTGATAATCATCACATCTGTCTAGTTGTAGGTGCCATCATGGATAGTTGTGACACCTCCAAGCCTAGCAAAGTTCAAAACCACGAGAACCAGGAAACCACATAGCTAAGAAAATAGTCCGCTCATCCGTTCGCCCACTGAAGTTGTAGTTTTTTGTTCAGGCTTTCTTTAGGGGTTGAAGCAAAGTGGATCCACAGGTTAGTATTCTCGTTATGCCGATGCACAATCCATTTGCTATCGTTTTTGCCGTTGACTTTTTTTATATGATGCGCTGAACTTGTTGTGCCTCTCTTTGCAGTGAGCATGAACATCGGCACCAGCTCATGGATTGGCCGTAGGGGTTGATCGAGGCCACAAGGACACGCATGACGATGGGGGCGTTAAGTGCTTCCCGTCCAGCACGAAGGCGTACGGCAGCTTTGAGTTACTGACCGAGCTTAATTCCATCGTCTCCATGCTCACAAAGGAGCAGAGAAGAATTACTCAATCATCCGGTTTTCGTTTCAGATGAAGTTGGAGATTTCTCCATCCAAATCAGCGATGACGAGGACATGGAACTTGCCGCCCGCGACTCCATCCGCACCCACGGCGAGCACGCGGCCCAAGTTGCAGCATACGAGGAGAACAAGAGACATAGCCAGGGTGTTGACGAGTGGCTTGATGCCGTCGTAGGCGTCGGCGACATCGGCGACCAAGCTGTCAACAAGGAACTATGCAGCGTGCTCACACCAGTTTCTGACAAGCAGGGGAAGGATGTCGTCATTGACATTTCCAACGAGGAAGAATGATGCTGGCATGATGGGTTCTGAACGCGGATGTTCATTTGAAACAATTTCATTTTTGAGTTCTAATCCGTAGTTACTTGTCACTCGGGCCAAGTTATCTCCAGCTGTAGTCTTCAAATCCATGTCGCCTTTACTTTTTCTACCTAAGTGTCCGTCGTAGAGCAGCAGTATAGCTGCAGACCAGATGATCACCAACCAGTAGTTTATTTGTAATGTTTGCATCCACATCTGCATCCGTTGCCAGAAAATTTTTATGAGCAGTGTACGTATGTCTTGTCTGAAACCACTATTCCCGTGTAACTTTCAGAAGTATACTTTCCATAGAATTCACTAAAAGCTAAAGGACAAGTTGTGTTTTACAACGTGCTTTCAAATAGAAAGGAACAAAATTGCAGGATTTCTTTGCATACTAGTATTTTTGAGCGGCCTAGTCTTCTGTGCTATCATGAGCCAGCCTACAGTTAACATGGCCCACAAACCGGTGGAAATATACACAACTCGAAATAAACTCCCTGTCTGTGCAAAGTTTTTTCCACTTCGGACGGCACGGTTGCCATTTTACGCTCAACAAGCAGGCGCAGCTAGGTAATCGATGGTTGCCTTAGTTTTGCCCACTTGAGATGATCGCTTCTATTTTGCAGAACAGGCATCTTCGCAACATCGATGGTTTTGGTGTGTGTGTGTGACCTACCCGAATTTTTTAATGGAGTTTGCATTTCTGGAGCACATCAGTTGATCACACTTCTGCAAGATGCTTCTGCCTAGCAAATAACAAGTTACAACCAAAACCATTTTGAATCCAATCATAGCAACTAGGAGAGCGAATATGGCACGCACACCCCGAATGTTGCAAAATAGGACGCACAAAAATGGTTCGCACACGTCGATTCATGTGTATATTTACTAGATGGCCGATGTACTAGAACGCATGCCAAGTTCCTTTTTGAGAAAAACAACTTCTTATTTTCTACCGTTGTGATATGTCTAGGACGTAGCACTTGCATGCACATGCACATAGTTCTTTTGTTTTCTACAGATATGATATGTTGCATACAAAGCTAACAAAAACCAAACATCAACTGTATAGATGAGTGTTTATCAACTGCGAAGATGTGGGTGTGTGGCAAAGTCAACAAAAACCAAACATCAACTACGTAGATGTGGGTCTATCAACTGCAAAGATGTGGGTGTGTGGCATTAATTGTAGTGGCCGTCATATGCCTTACCACCGTTAGCTCTAGCCAGATTCTGGAACACTTAATCTAGTATATAAAGTGCATGTGGTCTTTAGATCTAACGGATGTCCTGATATGCACAGCTATCCCCATAGGCATAAAATCCACGTCGATATATATATATATATATATATATATATATATATATATATATATATATATATATATATAAGATAACTTGTCTTACCAGCCCGTCTATACAAATATATACAATGTTATGAGTTACATGGACATTAAAATTACCGGAAAGGAACCAAAGATATGGAACACTCACGGGATCATAGCTAATATGAGCTCCCTGAAAAATCGACCAAGTGTTGGAATGAAACCTTTCCAACAAATACAGGTAGCGATGGGCGTGCGCGCAGGACCCTGAAAATCCTCCGGATGCATGCCGTCTCTTCCTTTCATACGGTGTTGGTCCCGACGTGCTTCCGGTGTATCTTTTATCTTCCCATACAAGCCCAAGAATCCTAGAAGGTTCACGTAAAGATTCTTCGTCACGTGTATCACGTCGATTGCAGTGCGGATATCTAGGAATTTCCAATAGGGTAGCTCCCAAAATATAGATTTCTTCTTTCACATGGGTGCGTGTCCGCTAGCGTCATTCAGAATAGGTTGTTTGTCAGGACCCTTTCCAAATATCATTTTTAAACCTTTGACCATACAAATACATCATCATCAGTATAGCATTTATGCTTGCCCCGGACTTCTGCCTCACCGTAGAAATGCTTGCCTTTTTCCTTAATTGATATTTGGGCGGAAGAAATCGATGATGCCCCAGATACATCACCTTCTTACTTTTATCCAAATATATACTTGCGATCTCACCTAAACAGTGTGTGCATGCATTGTATCCCTTGTTTGTCTGTCCTAAAAAGTTACTAAGAGCAGGACAATCATTGATGGTCACGAACAGCAATGCTCGTAGATCAAATTCCTCTTATTTATACTCATCCCACACACGTACACTTTCATTCTGTCACAGCTGTAGAAGTTCTTCAACTAATGGACTTAGGTACATATCAATTTCATTGTCGGGTTGCTTCGAGCCTTGGATGAGCACTGACATCATAATAAACTTTCTCTTCATGCACAATCAAGGAGGAAGGATATAGATACATAGAGTCACGGGTCAGGTGCTATGACTGCAGCTCTGCTCCCCAAAAGGATTCATGCCATCTGTACTTAGACTAAACCATAAGTTCCATACGTCGTTCGTAAAGTCCGAGAACTCTCTCTCAGTTTTGTCCACTGCGACCCATCAGCGGGGTGTCTCAACATCACGTCACTCTTACGGTCTTCTTTGTGCCACCGCAATAACTTGGCATGCTCTTTGTTTCTGAACAAACGTTTCAACTATGGTATTATAGGAGCATACCAAATTACCTTGGCAGGAACCCTCTTTTTGGGGCGCTCTATGACTGCAGCTCTGCTCCCCAAAAGGATTCATGCCATCTGTATTTAGACCAAACCATAAGTTCCATGCGTCATCCGTAAAGTCCGCGAACTCTCTCTCAATTTTTCTCCACTGCGACCCATCAGCGGGGTGTCAAAACATCACGTCACTCTTATAGTCTTCTTTGTGCCACTGCAACAATTGTTTCTGAACAAACGTTTCAACTATGGTATTATAGGAGCATACTATATCACCTTGGCGAGATGATCCTGGTGATGTTCACTAGAGGTATTTCTCTATAAAGATATAACATGCTGGGTAAATAAATTATAGTTGGGCAATTGACAAAATAAAGAATGCATAACAATGCATGTACAAGTCATGAAGATCACTATGAGATTCACTTGGGCATTACAATATAATACATAGACCATAATCCAACTGCATCTATGACTAATAATCCACCTATGGGATATTATCCGAACAACCCTTGGGTATTAAGTTGCAAGCAACAGATTATCGCCTTAAGCAAAGTATGTAATATAAACAATACAATTATCCTTGAATAAAAGATTGTTGTTTTCTCCCTAGTAGCAACAGCACATCTACAACCTTAGAAGTTATTGTCACTCTCCCAGATTACTAGAGGTATAAACCCACTATCGAGCATAAATACTCCCTCTTGGAGTCACAAGCATCTACTTGGCCAAAGTATCTACTAGAAACAAAGAGCATGCAAGATCACAAGTAACATAGACATGATAAATCAACAATCTACTTGACATAGTACTCAATATTCATCAGATCCCAATAAACACAACATGTGGAATTACATAAAGATGATCTTGATCATGATAGGCAGCTCACAAGATCTAAACATGAGGCATATGGAGGAGAAGACAACCATCTAGCTACTGCTATGGACCCATGGTCCAGGTGTAGACTACTCACGCATCACTCCGGAGGCTGGCATGGTGATGAAGAAGGCCTCCGATGATGATTCCCCTCTCCGGCAGGGTGTCGGGAAGAGCTTCTGGACCATCCCGATCTCGGGTCGACGACGGCGGCGGCTTGCGGTATGTTTCGTGGAAAAGTGTTCGGGCCCCTAGGGTTTTCTCGACGAAGGGAATTTATAAGCGGAAGGGTGATGTCAAAGGGTGGACCAAGGGCCCACACGACCTGGTGGCGCAGCCAGGGGGTGGCCCGTGCCACCCTATGGTGCGGCCTCCTCCTGGCTGATGTCCATCTCTCCTCTAGACTCCGTCTTCATGTTAGGTAAATAGGAACTTTGGCTTTCATTTCGTCCAATTCCGAGAATATTTCCTTTGTAAATTTGCTGAAACACAAAAACAGCAGAAAACAGGAACTGGCACTATGGCGTCTTGTTAATAGGTTAGTTCCAGAAAATACATAAAAATGCCACAAAGTGTAAACAAAACACAAAGCAATTGGTGTAAAACAAGCATGGAGCATCAAAAATTATAGATACGTTTGCAACGTATCAGCGGGCAACTCGTTATCCTTCGAAAGCATCTTCTTCACAATTTTCAGCAATTTTTCAAATCTCTTGTCAGATAAACCGGTCTCTGCCTTCCATTGCAGCAATTCCAGCGTGCTATTCAGCTTTTTTGGCCATCTTAACAATTTTGGTACAAATTCTTTTTCTGATCATCTAACATGCGCTTCAACTTCTCCCTCTCCTTTTCACTTTCGCAGTCTATATGTGCATCAACAATGACCTGACCAAGATCATCAGTGGACACATCTGATGGCCGTTCTTCACCTTCTTCTTCTTCATTGTCTTCCATTACAGTATTAGTGGTTTCAGGGTACACAGGATAGTTGTCATCATTCTCTTCTGTATCGTTGTCTTTCATCATAACCCCTCTTTCTCCATGCTTGGTCCAACAATTATAGCTGGATATGAAACCGAACCAGAGCAGGTAAATGTGAAGGGTCTTTGAGGAAGCGTAATCCTTCTCATTCCGACAAACACCGCATGGACAACACATAAAACTATTCCGCTTGTTTGCCTCAGCCACATCAAGAAAAGAATACATGATTTTAATAAACTCTCCAGAGCGTCGTTCAGCGTACATCCATGCCCGGCTCATCTGCATTATATAAGTACTCCCTCCGTTTCAAAATATAAGATGTTTTAGCTTTGTGAAGTAAATGTATCTAGACATCTTTTAGTATGTAGGTTCACTCGAATATACACACTAAAAGGTGTCTAGATCCATTTGCTTTATAAATCTAAAACATCTTATATTTTGAAACGGGGGGAGTATATATTAAACGCAAATCACAATGCTAAAATTAGTCTCGATCTAAATTATATGCACACAACAATACTTCTATTTCTATTTCCATTTCTATCTCTATTTCTATTTTTATTTCTTTTCTATTTCTATCTCTATTTCTATTTCTGTTTCTAACAAGGGTATAGATAATAGAGCCCGTTACTTGAGTACCCCTGAGGCCCGTTAAGCTAGGCCCAAGTGTAATCCTAGTCAAAATACGAGTTCATGTCGTATACCGATGTTGTAATATGTATCAGACCCCTCCTGTTCCTTGAGACCTGGCCACCTATATATAGGGCCAGGAGAGGACGGTGAGGGACAGATTGAAAGCAAGCCAAGTTCACAACCATGTTTACTTTCGATACACACCTTGTTTGACTGATTTTACCTTCGAGTTCATCCGACGCCTACTCCCCTGATCCTAAGTCCTTCATATTGGACATTTGTCGAGTTAATCCTCGTCAATTGGCGCCGACCGTGGGGAGCCAGGGCGTTGGAATCATGAATTCGATGGCTTTTTCGCTTTTAGCCAATAGCAAGTCAGAAGTCGACGAAAACCGGATACCCTTCGGAACCGTCGATTTTCAACCTCACCAGTCAAACTTCACGCCAATATTCGAGAGCATGGATTAAGATATGGACCTGATGATCGGAAGTTTAAACTTTCACATCGGATCTTCAGGTTCGATTCGCCTTTCAGATCCGGTTTCGCCGGATCCGTCGGCAAGCAAAGCCAAGACAGCTGCAATGTCAGAATCATCAATGGGCTCTTCCAGCGAGGTAAACTCGCCGGTCAGCTTCGCAGCAATAGAAATAGAAGAAGGAAAAATCATAGAAGTCGACAAAACCATGGAGAATTTCGACTTAGGAGTTCAACTCGAAGACCTCATGATCTGTCATGATGATACTTCAGACAAATCAACAAACACCTGGAAGACAGGATTAGAGCTTTATTAGGATGACAATTCAATCTTCTCAAGCTTCAACAGCAAGTTCGACAATCGGTACCAAGTACTCGCCATTGTAGGAGACAACTCAGAAGAACTCAACGAAAACAACAATCCAGTGCTCAACCCAGCAAATGTAAACAGAGGGGCAAATCACCTAGCAGAAGGAGAAATTGTAGATTCCCTTGCAAGCAGGGAGAAAGTTCGACTATCAGTTGAAGAGTGGAGGATAATCAAAACATCCGTGGAGCACGATATGCCAATACCAACAGAGGCAAGCAAGAATATGCTGTTAGGGTATCACTACGCCTTAAGACAACAGTCGAAGCAACTAGCAAAAGAGAGAATTGAAATACAGAAAAGAAGAGATTCAGCCATTGAAGCAAGCGTAGCTTATCACAGAGCACGCAGCGATGCATCATACACAAACAACAGAAGGCATCGTCGACATGGATCAAGGTTTGAAAACCTCGAGTACTCAGAAAGGCAAAGCCTCTCCAAGAACCTCGACTCGTCCTTCCTATCGGTCGACGAGCAAGGAAACATCATACCAAAGACACTAGAAGGAGCTCTTGTGGCAGCTCAAGCATATCTGCACACAACACGACCAAATCCAGGAGATCCAAGGGAACATATGCACCGGGCATCACTACAAGGATTGAATATGTAGGCAACAAACTGTCAGCAAAAGAAGAGGAGGCACACTGCAATAAAGGAACACATAAACCAAGGTCACCACGCAGTCACAGCAGTCCTCGACACAGAAGTGGTAGCCGATGATCCACAACACCATCACCAAGGCGACACAAAAGCTCGAAGCATGGAGGAACCCAAAGATCCAGGACTCCCACCAAAGCATATGACTACGAAGATGATGAAAAGGAGATTGCTTTACTCATAGGGTTCGCACCACGCTAGTACCCAAGGGTTTCAAACTATCCCATGATCAGCAAAAATACGATGGATCTCAGGAGCCACAGTCATGGCTCTCGGATTATTTACAAGCAGTAAAAATATTGGGAGGAACAAAGGAAACATCAATGCAAAGTTTGCAATTACACCTCACCGGCGCAGCAAGGTCATGGTTGAGCAAATTAGAAAAAGGAACAATTGGAAGCTAGGAGGAGCTCACAAAACAATTTACAAGCAACTTCAAGTCGACATCAAGCGGCCAGCATCGATAGAAGAAGTCAAAGCCTGCGTACATCAACGCAATGAAACGCTAAGGGCATATATCCAAAGATGGAGCATTATCAAAAATTTAGCAGTCGAATTCTCAGATGAAAGAGCCATAGACGCCTTCACGCTCGGGTTGCGACGAGGAGACCTAGTCGAGGAGATGAGCAGAATCAAGCCAAAGACAGTATCCGATTTAATGGATATAGCGAACAGATTTGCAGACGGTGAAGACGCGTGTAACAACAAACGAACACGGTCACCAGAGGATGACAGAGGAAACAGATACGATGGCCAAAAGAGGAGATCCCGCAATTACGACAACTACGGCTCCCACAGCCAAGTAGCCGCGGGGTACAAAGACAATAGTTATCAAGGAAACGACCACAGAAGCTCGGGATACCGCAACTATGGAAGAGAAGACTACGGGAGCAGCAAAAAATTTCAGACAAAAGAACCAGAGAGTACAACCCATCACCAGAAGATATGCTAAACGGACCATGCCACATACACTCCACGTTCGTTGATGGAAAACGAGTGTCCAGACACACAATGAAAGATTTCACGATGTTCTTAAAACTCCAGGAGGCAGCAATGAGCAAACAATCCGAAGCAAAGAGACAAGGATACGAAGGGAACACAAACAACGCGCCTACAAAAAGTCAACAAGCAAACAATGGAGCCTCTCAAGGTCAAGATCAGCCAAGTCAGGGACACGACAATGACGAAGGATATGTCCCATCCAAAGGTCACATCACAGCAATGATACAGCCAGTGCCAAAGTCGAATAAGGAGGAAAAAAGCATAACTCGCCAAGTTAACTTAGCAGTAACATCACCTCCAGCAACAACGGAATATCTACACTGGTCGGAACAACCCATAGAATTCAGCAGGGATGATCACCCCATAACAGTACCTCGGACGGGAAACGCGCCTCTGGTACTCAAAGCCCAAATTGGGACATACAACGTCGATAGAGTATTCATGGATGCAGGGAGCAGAATCAATCTTATATACGCAAAGACTCTACGGGCAATGCACATTTCATTAGAGTTCCTGAAACCAACTGACTGTTCCTTCCACGGAATCATCCCAGGGAGTGCTAACTATCCATTAAGTCGAATAGCACTCAACGTTTGCTTCAGGAATCGACAAAACTACAGAAGAGAGAAGCTCGACTTTGAAGTCATGGACTGGCCATCACAATATCACGCGATCCTCGGGCGACCCGCGTTTTTGCGATTCATGGCAGTGCCTCACTATACTTACCTGGTACTCAAAATACCAGGACCTAATGGAATTATCACAGTAAAAGGAAGCTTCGAACTCTCGGATCTATGCGACAAGGAATTACACAAGATGGCCCAAAATTTCGGCATGATGGCCAACTACGGAGAACCCAAAGACAAGACAAAAAGCATGACTATAGGAGTCGCACAACAACTCGAAGGGCATCCAGTAGAGCCAGAGGTGAAGAAACTGTGGGTACAACCGTCAAACCCAGGGGAAGCTACAGAAGAAGAAAGAAGAACATCGGCGACATAGGCAGCAAGTACGCAAAAAGCATAGTAGAAAAATAAGGCTATAAAAGCCACAAGCTATCCTAGGGCAATGCCCTCTAGATCCAGAACACGGATCATTGGCCGGATCTCTTGGACACCCCATGTATCCTACATTACAAGTATAAATAAAGATAAAGTTCCTCATATTCGAGTTTACGTGTCTTCAATATCTCAAACGAAATTGCGACAAACGCACTAAACACAAAAACGCCTTGAGAACAAAAAAAACTTCTGGCAAAAGAACCCAGAAATGGAAAATCTTGTGTTCTAAGCATTTATACAATACAAGCATTACAACATTGGCTGATCCGAATCATCTACTCCTAGGGGGTTTAAGTAATGGTGCTCGCGGAAAAACGCGACATCCTCTTGAAGCAATCTGGCTATGATCCTCCGTGCCGGTTGAAGCGTAGCATCCATATGGACTTGCAGCCTCGCGCCCCCTGGAGGAAAACTTAGCGACATGGAACTATAATTCATCCTTGGATGGCACTTGCGTATTCATCCAAGAGCGAAATTGGCACCGGCCACTAAATTGAGCTCGATAAGCCGATGAATTTGCTGGCTAGTTCTGAAAACATCGAGTAGCTACTTAAAGCTTCCCGGCAGAGGATTGCGGGGAAGCATAACGGAGTACATGGTAGTCAAAGATCTTTGACAACCAACCACAGCCTCCCCAATGTGCTGAGCACGATCCTGCAGGAGAACAACAGCACTACGGCGCCGCGGGTGAGCCCACTAAGAGGACGCATCTTTCGATACCTTCTCCAAAGCTGCGATTTGCTCAGCAACTCGACGGTTTTCATCAGTAGGATGTAAGCAAGTACCTGGAAGGCGCAAACTCATCAGAATACAAAAGGCAAAGGTAGCAGCAAGAAAATCGAGCAGGTATGCAGGAAACTTACACTTCAGCTGCTCACAAGCTGATTCGATAAAATCAACGAGGAAAGAGTCACACTCCTTCAGATGCATAACTTGGGCAACCAAACCCGACACTTTATCCTCAAGAACGGATACCTGCTTCATCAGGCCATAAGATTTACTGGCCTGGTCCATAGCAGTTTTCGCGTGATGTTTTATCAAAGACAAACGACCTTCGAGGTCCAAAATCCTCGACAAGTACTCAGTGATTTGGCAAGAAGAACGAGGAGCAGAAGGAATCGCAGTGTGAAGCGCATCGGCAGGAGGCGACCCACAACCATGACCCATCGATCCAGCAGTACACTCACGCTGGAAGGAAAAAAGACAAGAGGAAACAACTCAGAAACTCAATCAAGCACAACATCTCATAAAAGCAAAGTACTTACAAAGAGTACAAGTTCCCTGACTGATTTTCGGGCAAAATAAGAACGAGTTTCACTATATCAAAAGAGAAGAAGACTACAAGGGAAGACTAAATCTACGCCACCTCAGCATTAGGCTCTGTGGCGGAAGAAGGTGCGGAAGAGGCAGCACTAGCCTTGGCGGAGGCATCAACGCGCTTGTCGAAGGAGTCGAAGAGGCGGCGTGGAAGTCGAAGAAGCTGCCAAAGAAGTGATAATCGACATGATGCCTGGCACATACTTCTTCGCCTTCTCAAAGAAACCTCGCAGCTCCAAAAGAGGTCGACCACGAGAAGAGCTAACCTTCTCCCAATTAACCTCCTCGTCGTGCGAATAAGCAAGTGCAATGGCCCCTTTGGCGCCTTGCTTCACCGAGCGGCTTTTCATCGACAGAATAGGATCTTCGATGGTGTCGAAGGTCGCGGCAAGTTTCTTGAGGTCATCTGCTGGCATATCCGCCGTTATCTTTGGCCACAACCCAACAAATATCCGCGTTAGCACGCGGCGAGTTAGCTCAAGAATTTCCTGGATCGATATCCTGTTTAATTCCAGCAAATTCACCACAGCCATTAGGGAATCTTCATCATTCGGCTGCAAAGGCGACAAAGGTACTCCAGTGCACTATGGAAAAATACAAAAGACAGAGGTAAGAGATAATGAGGAAACATTAGCAAATAGAAAAATGAGCAAATAGCGCGGTACTTACCACCAGCAAGAGTCAAAATCTGATTGAGGCATTTGGTTATGGCCTGTTCCCTTTGAACACGCCCCTAATCAGCATCAGCAAGTGCCTTCTCAGCTTTCTTCGCCTTGGCTGCTGCTGACTTAGAAGACTTCTTAGCAGCGACCTTGGCGGCAGTGGCAACATCCCAAGCCTTCCTAGAGGCCTCATGTTCGGCTTCTAGGGACGCTATGCGAGCATTGGCTGTCGTCAAAGCATCTGCAGTACCAAGCAGGGGAAAGTAAGTCGAGTAAAAAAACCATGGAAAGACAAATGTGACAGGTAGAAGACACAACATAGAAAAGAGCATACCCTGAGAAGCCGGGCAGCCTTCAGGAACTCGACACACTCAGTACCCAAAGAGACAATTTTTTTCATCAAAGTCTGTCAAAAGGAAGACATGAGAAGAAAAGTTCAAGCAGTAAAAAGAGCAAGCCACAAGAAGCAATACTTACATCGTCAGCAGAACCCACCGGTCGATGGGTGTTAAGGGAAGTGCTAGCCACAGCCACCTTCTTCAGACGTTTGGAGGCACGAGAGTTACCCTTCTTAGCAGGGGCTTCTAGTGACTTCACCACCATAACAGCCTCTTGAGAAGGCAGTTCATTGGCAGTAGGAGTATCGATGAGGGAAGCAGTGGCAGCATCCCCTTTCGGGTTCTCATTGTCACTAAAAAACAAAGAGCAAACACTTTGCATAAGTCGAAAGAAAGAAAGCGAATAAAAGATAAGTATTCAAGTCAGCAAAGATTCACGAGTCCAAGAGGTCAAAAATTTCAACATCATCAGCGGGAGCAGAGGCCTCCCCGGCCACATTCTTGGGAGCGAAGGTACTCGAAAAAAGGAGCTCTTTGACGCGTTTCCTCTTTTTATCAAGACTAGGCTCTTCTGAATGTGCAGGAGGAGGCAACATAGTCGAGCTAGTTCCTTCCAGCGAATCTTCGGCATCATCTCCATCCTGGCTTTCCTCAGCCTCGGGGGCTTCAGACGCAGCAGAAATAGGATCAGCCTGAATATGTCCTCCCTCTGGGAGAGGAGGATGGGAAACAGAGGATTGGTGGCCCTACACAAGAGTAAGTCGCAAAGTTGTCAGGAAAGTGGTAGCAAAGTATGAGAAGGCGAATAAATGAGAACTTGGTGAATGAAAAAGAGCGCATACCGCAGGCAAGGGATGCTCGGAGTTGAAGAAATCAGCAGGTAACACTGGAATCTCGTCATCCTTTGTGAGAGTAGTCAGCGCTCTCACTCATTTGTCGAGATCCTTCTTCTCTATGTCCACCGCGGACACTCGAGAAGAATCCTCCAAGCCAGAATATGACCAAAGCTTGGAAACACGACGTTGAAGAGGCTGAATCCGCTGCTGCAAGAAGAACGCCATGAGCTGCGTACCCGACAGCGCACCTCCACTAGCACTTTTCAGACTTTGGATGCGAGCCAGCAGAGGCTTGATATCTTCCATCTCAGCTTCCGTGGGAGGAGAATCGCACGACGACAATTTCTTCAGCTCTTTATTGGCATCAAAAGGGGCAATGCCATACTGGTCAGAGGAAGAATTTTTCTGATCTTTGATGTAAAACCATTTCTTCCTCCAACCTTGCACCGAGGCAGCCATGTTAAACTCCAAATAATGTGCCTCAGCACGGACAAAAACAACAGCCCCGCCTAGCTCAGGTCTTTTCGACAAAGAAACACTAGGGCAAAGACGGAAGAGAAATTTCCAGCGGGTCCAATGAGGATCGATCCCCAGGAAAGACTCGCAAAGAGTAACAAAGCAAGCAATATGCAGAATAGAATTTGGCGTGAGCTGGTGAAGCTGCACGCCGTAAACAAAAAGAAGCCCACAAAGAAATTCGTGGGCAGGGAAGGAAAGATCGCGCAAGAGAAACGCGAGGAACATAACCCAATAGCTGCTCGGGGGCTTGGGGACGCGTTCGGTGCTAGGGAAGACGACTTGGTCACCGCCAGTGAGAAATCCATTCTCCTAGGCCTTGGTCAGATCGGTTTGCTCGAACTCCAACGACACCCAGCTGGTCGACGCATTGGTGATCTTCTTCTTCCCCATCTGGTTCTTGTGGGCAAGGCTTTTGACACGCATCTACAGAAGCTACGCCAAGGGGGCTGCAAAGGTGCTCGGAAGCGCAAAGAAGATGCAGCAATGGTGGCGGCGGAAGGACAATGAACTGGTAAACAGTAACGGCCCCACTATCCCCTTATAAAGCATCCTAGTGAAGGAACATGGGCTGCGACGTGGCGCAAGAAGCGGAAACGGTAGCCCACTAACGGGCAGGAAAAATTATGAAATTACCGCGCTGCCCACGGGGAACGGTCAGCGCCCAGTCAAATCACACACAAAGTGATTCTACTAATGATGTCATGAGTGTTCAAGTAACAGGGGAATAAAAGCATCATAGTACAAGGCGACAGATATGGATACTCATAGAAAACTCAGCAAAAAATTTAACATGCCATTCTGCTTATTGGTGCTGATCAAGGAACTCGACGAAATCTGTTATGTAAGATACAGAGGCATCAGGGAAGAAAACTCATATTTTGAGTCTATACCCGAAAATATTCGACTATAGCCTCGGGGGCTACTACCATCTGGGCGCTGATGACCCACAAGTATAGGGGATCGCAACAGTCTTCGAGGGAAGTATTACCCAAATTTATTGATTCGACACAAGGGGAGCCAAAGAATATATGTAAGCCTTAACAGATGAGTTGTCAATTCAACTGCACCTGGAAACAGTCTTGTTCGCAATGGTTTATCAGTAGCAACAGTTTTATAGTGGTGACAGTAGTGAAACAGTAACAGCAGTAGTAAAATAGCAGCGGTAATAGTAACAGTAGTAAACAGTAGGAATGAATACTGTAGGCATAGGGATGGATTACGGGCATTGCATGGATAAGATAATTCATGAAATCAATGAGACATGGGCATTGCAGATAAATAATGATAAAGCGTCCTAGTACAAACAATCCGTAAATAGTCGTACATGCTCACAAGGAGAAACTTGCACGACATCTTTTGTCCTACCAGCCTGTTGCAGCAGGGCCTCTAGGGAAACTACTGGTAATTAAGGTACTCCTTTTAATAAAGTACCGGAGCAAAGCATTAGCACTCGGTGAACACATGTGATCCTCACATCATAGCCATCCCCTCCGGTTATCCCAATTTCTGTCACTTTGGGGCCTCGGGTTCCGGACAACAATATGTGTATACAACTTGTAGGTAAGACCATAAACAACAAGTATCATCATAGAAATAATAGCATGTTCAGATCTGAAATCATGGCACTCGGGCCCAAAGTGACAAGCATTAAGCACAACAAGTTGCAACAATGTCATAGGCACTAAATAAAGATACTAGGCACTATGCCCTAACAATCTCATATCAAATTACATGAACAATCTCATCCAATCCCTACCATCCCCTCACCTACAGCGGGGGAATTACTCACACATGGATGGGGGAGTCATGGATGGTCGATGGAGTGACGTCGGTGATGATGGTGATGAAGATCTCCTCCAAATCCCCGTCCCGGCAGGGTGCCAGAACGGAGTTTCTGGTTCTGAATCACGGTTTCTGATGGCGGCGGCGCAGCGGAAGTCTATCTGGGAAAAACGCCGTCTCCCCAATATTATGTCGTCAGAGGGTATATGTAGGCGAGAGGGGAGGCCGAGAGGATGGCTGGGGCCTCCTCACGCCAGGGTGGCGCGGCCAGGGCTAGGCCGCGCCACCAGTGTGTGAGGGGACCTCAGGCCTCCTCTCCCTCCTATCTTCTGGCTCCGTGGGTCTTCTGGTGAAATAGGATTTTTCATGATTTTTCCCGAATTTTTACTGAAATTTGATTTCTGCACAAAAACGAGACACCAGAGCAATTCTGCTGAAAACAGCGTTAGTCCGTGTTAGTTGTATTCAAAACACACAAATTAGAGGAGAAACAGTAGCAAAAGTGTTCGGGAAAGTAGATACGTTTTGGACGTATCAACTCCCCCCAAGCTTAGCTATTTGCTTGTCCTCAAGCAATTCAGTTAACAACTGAGAGCGATAAAAAAAACTTTCACGAACACATTTGCTCATATGATGTATATATATTAACTATGTGATCAAGTACTCAGGCAATTCATAATAAGAGATATGCAACTAATGTCACCTCATAGTCAAGCAAGCTATGAAAGAGTGCCAATGCACTAATAATTAGTAACATGTACATAAGAAGCTAACAAGATTGTAATATACATAAATGATATGAAAGAGTGGTATCCCGCTTGCCTTTATTTGTGGAGCAAAACATAAATGCTGAGGCACCTCTGAAGTTCAAGAGAAGACTAGAAGTAGAAATATCAAAGATACAAGCATCAAAGTTATACCACAATTAACCGTGTTCTGGGACAAGCACATTACACTAAGAATAACAGCTATGCTCTCAAGAAGTGCTTAAAGTTAGAAGATGGTGACTCAACATAAAAGTAAACGAATGGCCCTTCGCAGAGGGAAGCAGGGATTTAACATGTGCTAGAGCTTTTCATTTGTAAAACAGAGATAAAAATTATTTTGAGAGGTGGTTATTCTATGTCAACGACTAGCAATGGGGACTTGCTATCTTCCATAATAAACAAGTGAGAGCGGTTCTGAGTTCTTTGAAATTTTGGCACATTGGTGCTCTTTTATAAAGCTTTGGCACTCCTTCCCACCTTTTTCCTTTCTCAAACCATGGCTAACCGATTCCATCGGGTGCCCACCAACTTTCACATTCCATGGAGGAGTGCCTTTTTTTTTCTTTCCTTTTAGAATTAGATTATAATAGTCCGACCAGCTCCCTTGCAAAATTAATGACGAGCAGATGAAGCTGCCTAGTCGAGGGGTACTTAATTTAATATGGAAGATAGCAATTCCGACCACTACGTCCCCATGAGCTAAAAACAGTGGCACAAAATGAGAAGTAGTTGAAAGTTTTGAAAGGTAGCACATGAAAATTTACTTGGAATGGCTTTCAAATACCATGCATAGGAATTTATAGTGGACTCTTTGGAAAACTTGGTTTTTGGGTAATTGGATGCACGAGTAGAGCTCATACTCAGTACAAGTGAAGGCTTGCAAAAGACCGGGAAGCGACAATCGAGAGAGCAATAACTATTATAATTATGCTTGCGACAAAACAAAATTAATATAGGCATAAAAATGATACAAAAACTCTGAGGCAATTTAGATCATCGAGGCTTAATTGACTTTTGTTTAGTCATATGCATGCTTGAGCATGTGCCAAGTCGATTCAAATGAAACTTTTCAGAGGTGGATACCACAATAACATACCATATTATTAATATAACAATGCATGCAAGCGTCTATATGACATGCTACAGACTATTAGTAAATTGAAACTGATCATAAGAAAGCAAGAACTACAAAGCATCCATTAGATAACATATACCTTACATGAACCGACTAAGCATGTCCACATGGATGAGTATATGTACAAAAATGAAAGCAAATAGAGTTCATACCAGTCTCTTACCACATCTCGGATTGTCATATGTCGTCATTATTGCTCTTCACTTTTGTGGCTTGAATAATATAAAGTGAATACCAAGCTCCAATGGAGTAACGGGAGACTGAACTCTGCAACAAACTTTACAAAACTGAAGAAGAACAACAAATATTTTTGGGGTTTTCGATTTTTGAAACAAAAGCAGAAGGAAATAGCAAACAAAGCAAAATATTTTTGTATTTTTCAAATAGCAAACCAAAAATAGCAAGTAAAGCAAACCAAAGGTATCAAACTTAAAAGAACCAAATAGAGAGAAACAACGGAAATATTTTTGGTCTTTTTGTGTTTTGGAAAAATAGAAATAAGAACGAGAACACTAGAGAAAGCGAAACATGGATATACAAAGGACCGACAAAATATGATATGTAGATGAGTGAATCGTCGGCGTGCCTCCCCCCAAGCTTAGGCTTTTGGCCTAAGTGGAGATCAATCCCAACTCGGCCAACTCGGCCATGAGGTGGTGCCTCCGTAGTGTGCCGAAGTAGCACCATCGTCCTGATATGAGCTAGAGGATGCCGGAGTGGTACGTGGTGAAGTGATAGGCCGGCTCCTCCTCTTCCTCCTGGACCACCGCACCGTGTTGGATGTTGAAACCAAGCAACCTAAGCTGATCGTCCAACTCCTCCTTCGTGCGCGACCATGGCCTCACGTGAATGCTGAACAAGTTAGGCTGAGGCAAGGGAACTTCCCTTTCCTCTCCATCAATAAATAACATCCTGTAAACTAATTTCCCTGCACAAGAGTTAGCAGTAGCAAAATGATGGAGTTTCATGGCAGCAAGATCAAGCCTCTGTGGAGCCAACAATACATCATTAGGAGCAATAGAAAGTCCTAGCTCAGCAACAATGCGCGCGGCAATAATACCTCCATAAATAGGTCCCCTAGCGGCTAGGCGACGAACAATAATAGCACCGAGGTTATACTTCTTACTAACATCAAGAGCGGTAGCTAGAAAAGCTAAATGATAGTTGGAGATATTGCTAGTGTTTTCTCTACCAAGTACACTAGTTGCAAGATAGTAGGTGAAATATCTAATAGCTGGGAGCTGAATGTTTCTTACCTTGCCACGCTGTGCGGTGCGGTCATCATCATTGGTCACCCCTCGGTAAAGCTCCAACAAATCAGCTGGGTGATTTTGTATCCTCTTGGCCATTCCAAACATGGGAATACCTAAAATAGAACAAAACCTCCCCAAAGATATGGTGATAGACTTATCATAAATCTTAAATGCAATGGAAGGATTGAAATGAGCGTTAATAAATTTAAAACTTTCAACGAAAGTCTTTGTAAGCATAGCATATTGGTTACTTTCATCTGTCATGTAATTAGTCAACCCAACCCTGTTAATAAGGAGCAAGAAATCATCAAGAATCCCTGCATCACTCAAAAAGTTAATACAAGGGAAGGTGGATGGATGTGCATCTCCATCGTCCCCTTCAAGGTTCGGTGACATGAGATCCTCATTATAAGACATCCTATATTGAGCAGTGGATCTTGAGGGCCTTGATGACATTGGTGCATCACTTTCAAACACTTCTCCATATGTGAAGTTGTCCATCTCCCTTCTCTGAATTTTTTTTTACAAACTCATAAAAAGTGATTTTAAGACAAGCAAGTGTAGGAAACTATTATAATGGGTTACTAGAGAGCTAACATGCATCAAAATAACAATTCTAAGCAATAGAACAAGCATGCATACTCATTTATACTGTCACCTACAAAGCTAAAATACTCAAGAAATACTCCACCAAAAGAAATTCTACTTGGACAAGCGGAGGAGTCACATACCGGAGAACAAATGCTCCAAATCTCAGCAGAAATGTTGGGCTGAGCAAGGAGATCGAAAAATCGAGGTGAAGAACAGCAAGAACTCGGGTTTGAGCTGAGTGTGTCGTTGTTTTCGGGAGAGAGAAAGAGCAGGGGAGGAAGAGATAAGTGAGGGGCCAGGTGGGGCCCTCTCACACCTAGGTGGCGCGGCCAGGGCCGCGCCACCTATGTGTGAGGTGGCGTGGCAGCCCCTCCTGGTGCCTCCCAGGTGTCTCTCTGCCCCATTTTTGACATAAAAATTTGTAAAGAAATTTCTAGAATTTTTCGAGAAACTTTATTTTTGAGGATTTTTTAGAAATTGGCATATCGATAAAAATTCAGAAAAACGAAGATGAAAAGATTTCAAGCAAATCAAAACCAAGCATGCAGCAGCTCTGAGATACTCTTAATCTTGCAACTAAACTGAAGGAATAAAAATTGATGAAAGTAAATACAAGTGAGGTGGAGTGGATGCGGTGAAAACGAAGTTTCGTTCATATAAAATCACTTTGTTAACAAGGTTGATCAAGTCTTATTCCCAAACTAACTTTATATGAGGCAAAACTTTGCATTTCACTAAACGCTTATGTTACCTCAACTTTGATAGGTATAGTCCCAACCATAACAATTTGATATTCTTCCTTGGGCTTTCGCTCTGAACAAATAATTTGACCAACTTTGATGGTCTCAACATGCTTGATTAAATTTAGAGCATTCTTCCTATCAATCTTCTTGGGAAAATAAACCGTGTACTCTTTGTCATTGACATTAAAAGTGACTTTTCCTTGATTGCAATTAATAACAGCACCTGCGATGTTTAGAAAAGGTCTCCCAAGAATAATAGACATATTATCATCTTCAGGCATTTCCAACACAACAAAGTCAGTTAAAATCAAACAGCTGTTAGCAACTTGAACAGGAACATTTTCACATATACCAATAGGAATAGTAGTAGACTTATCAGCCATCTGCAAAGATATATCAGTTGATACTAATTTTTCTAGATCAAGTCTCTTATAAAGAGAAAAAGGCATGACACTAACTCCAGCTCCCAAATCACATAAAACAGTTCTAACATAGTTATTTTTAATGGAGCAAGGAATAGTAGGTATACCTGGATCTCCAAGCTTCTCCGAAACTTTACCATCAAAAGAATAATTAGCAAGTAAGGTGGAAATTTCCTCATTAGGAATTTTCCTTTTGTTAGTGACAATATCTTTCATATATTTTGCATAAGGGGGCATTCTAATAGCATCAGTCAAAGGAATTTGCAAAAATAAAGGTCTCATCCATTCACAAAACCTGTTGTAGTGTTCTTCTTCCTTGGACTTGTGTTTCTTACCAGGAAAAGGCATTGGTTTCTGTACCCAAGGTTCTCTCTCTTTACCATGCTTGTTGGCAATGAAGTCTTCTTTGGTGTACTTTGCGTTTTTATCACTCTTTTCTGGTTCCTCTTCAACTTCTTCTTTATCGGAAGCATCTCCTGGTTCAGTTTCAGCATCAGAAATAGAAACACTATTAGGATCTTTACCTGCATCAGATGATTCTGTGGTTGTTTTATGCTTCTTCTTCTTCTCCTTAGAAGGAATATCATCACTTGAAGTACATTGAGAATCTTGCTCGACCCTCTTAGGATGTCCTTCAGGATATAATGGATCTTGAGTAGCAGCGCCACTTCTTGTGCGTATTTCACATGCTTGCTTCTCTCTTGCGGCATTAACTAGCAAGTCTTTTTGCACCTTGGTAAGCTGATCAATTTGCGTTTGAACCATTTAAAAATGTTTAACAAGTATCTTCACATCATTAGTGGTTCTCTCCACAATATCCTGCAACTTATTAATAGCTCTAGAATTTTCCAACAAATGATTATGCACCATTCTATTAAAATTCTCTTGCTTAACAATAAAATTATCAAATTCATCTAAGCATTGATCAGGAGGTTTAGTATAAGGAATATATTTTTCATCTTCGGCCTTAATACCTTTCTCCTTAACACCCTGTTTGGTTGCGCGGAATTGGCCTCTGAATTGGCTTTTCGGAATTGGGAACCCGAATTCCACCGTTTGGATGTCCTTTGTATTTGTTTGTAGAATTGGAAACCAATTCAGAGGACACCCCCACCCGCAGCCAACTTACCCCCCCCTCTCAATTCAGAGGTCTGGACCTCTGTATTCACGAATCGTTTCGCGAGAGGAGCCTCGCTCGCGCTCGTCTCCACGCGACGGCCGCGTCGCTCGACCTCGATCTGCCGGCGCCGCCACGCAGGTAAGCTCCGCCGCCCTCTCTCTGTCCCCTACCTTCTCTCTCTCCGGCGACCATCCGCCGCCCCTGGCCTCCCTTCTTCCCCACCTCCCCTTCTCCCTGGCTGCCCTCTCCGCGGCGGAACCCTAACCCTAGGGTTGAACGGCGGCGGCTGGTGGTTCCACGGCGACTAGAGGTGGCTGAGCGGAGGCATGTGGTGCAGCGTGGGCGTCCCCTCTCCTCTCTCTGTGCAGCGTGGGCGTCCCCTCTACTCTCTCTGTGTAGCGGCGGTTAGAGGTGGATGACTGGCTGTGTTAAAGTACTGATTTTTTTCCTCTTTGATTTTGCAGATATTTAGGAGAAGAAGAAGTGCTAAGTTTGGTTGAAGGTTTGAAATTCATTCTCTGTACTTTGGATATGAGATATGAACTTTGGCAATGTGTAATTTTGTTGTTTTTCATATGAATGCTTACATGTTAATTAGTTAATATGAACTTGGGCTGTTTTAAAATTTGCATGTGAATTGTAGCATCATCATGTCTCACCAAGAGATAGTTCATTACATTTCCGAAGAGAACAAAAGAAGAAAAAGAAAAAGGATATTGTTCACAAAGTTGTATTTCGAGGTGTCTATGGTTGCTTTAGCATATGCTAGTACTCAAAGGTCACCGAGGGACCTAGGTGCCTTCGATGACTTTGAGAAGAAGGTTGCATACAGAAAGTATGTGTTGGGTAGAACATTCAATGGGACGGAGACAAGATGCTATGATGAGCTGCGTTTAACCAAAAGAAATTTCCATAATTTGTGTGCTATGCTTCGTGAGAAGGGTGGTCTCAAAGATACAACCTATGTCACAGTAGAAGAAAATGTTGCTATGTTCTTACAAGTAGTTGGCCATGGAACTAAAATGAGGATGATTGGCTATGAGCGGTCTTTAGAGACAACCAGTAGGCACTTCGGGAATGTGTTAACTGCAATCTTATCTCTAACCGGCAATGGAACTAAAATGAGGATGCAGCTCCATACAGGCACAAGGAAGTGAAGAATTGGCAAGCTATCTCTACTATACATTCAAAAGACCATGCCACAGGTGCAGGTGCAAGGACAGGAGGTGAGTGTGCTCAGGTTGGATCCTCTTCCGATCCTCGGGTTGTGGAAGATGATGAAGAAACTCCTGAACTGCCTAAGAAGAAGAAGCAACGCACTGCTGATGCTATCTTGAGCATGGTGGGAGAGCTGAGATGCACGTTTCAGGAGGCATTGAACTCAACCGTCCCGGTACCACTACCACCACCGCCGCCACCACCACCAGCACCGAAGGTGACGCCACCATCTGAAATCTTGGCTGAACTTAATAAGATACCAGATTTGGTGGGTAATGAGCTGTTGATAGCTTATGGGAAGCTCACCGCCAACGAGCGCACGTTCGAATCACTCATGTCACTACCCATGGACATGAGGAAGCCATGGCTCATGACCTTGCCTTGATGTTTGCTACCATATTATCTACTTCCCTATTTATGGATTGTACCCTTGTTGAGCTATTTGTAAGACAAAATTACCACTTTGTGCTATTTATGAGACATAATTATCCACTTTGTGCTATTTTGTAAGACATAATTATCCACTTTGTGCTATTTGTGAGACATTTGTATCCACTTTGTGCTATTCGTGAGACATATTTGTATCCACTTTGTGCTATTTGTGAGACATATTTGTATCCACTTTGTGCTATTTGATTCATGTGTCTTATATTTTCTAGATTATTAACATATTATTATGTGAAAAATAATATTGATAAACATCTGAAATATACATGTATATTTTCATTAATATTACAACGATTATATTGTTCACAGTCATAACAAATCTCAATTCCACACATTGTGTGCAACCAAACAGGATTTGGTATTCCATTGAAACCTCAATTCCACAACTGAATACCACGCGCATCCAAACGACTAAGATGGTATTCCATTGAATTGGCTCATTTGGTTTTCCATTGCCAATTCAATTCGGAGTTCAATTCTTTGCAACCAAACAGGGCATAAGAGATTTCTTAGCTTCCTTCATAACTTCATCATTTAATTCAATTATCCCTCTCTTCTTCAACGTAGGCTCTGTAGATGGCGCAGGGGTTGGTGCTGGTGTTGGCTCAACTAAAGTCCAATCATCATGATTCTGGCTTATTTTAGCCATTAATTCTTCAGCATCAGCCGGAGTTCTTTCCCTGAAAACACAACCAGCACAACTATCCAAATATAACTTAGATTCATCTGTTAGTCCATTATAAAATATATCAAGGAGTTCGTTTTTAGGCAATGGTTCTTTAGGCAAAGCTCTAATTAAAGAACAAAACCTTGTCCAAGATTCAGGCAATATCTCTGCTTTTCCCTGTTCAAAATCAAAGATTTTCTGCACAGCGGCATGTTGAGCACTAGCAGGAAAATATTTCTGAAAGAAAGCATTAACCAAAGCAATAGGACTAGTAAGAGATCCAGGAGACAAGCTATTAAACCAAGTTTTAGCTGCATCTTTCAACGAGAAAGGAAAAATCTTAGCAACAAAGTAAGTGCGGAGCTTAATATCATCAGAAAACAAATTACTCAAAGTAGAAAGCTCATTCATGTGCCCCATAGCACTCTCATCTTTAGTACCACAAAAAAGAGTTTTCTCAATAATAGATATGTAAGATAAATCCAAAGAGAAATCATAATCCTTGTCTCTAATATTTATGGGAGAAGCAGCAAACTTAGGATCAGGAGACAAATTATATCTAACAGAACGTCTTGCAAGAAGTTCTCTAACATTACCAGCATTACGAGCAGCACGTGCTTCAGCAATAAAATCATCATTAAGCTCAATATAAGCATCATCATCATAATCATCACTAGGACATTCCCTAGACTCAGGTGAACTAACAGGTGTAACAGCGGTGTTTCCCAACTTAGCTCTAGCAATCGTAGCATCTAAAAAGGAACCTAGTGAACCACTCTCATCAAGCACAGTAGAAGCATCATCTAAATTATCAGTGGCATTTTCAATCTTAGCAGAAGTAGTAGCAGTAGAGTGTGGGTGTGGTAGTGTAAGCAACTTACTCATAACAGACGGTGAATCAAGAGCAGCAGAGGTGTTGAGAGTCGTAACTCTTCTTGTAGTGGATGGCAATATAGGAACTTTTCCATCACGAGGTTTACCCATGATGAAAAGGATTGCAGCGAACAATATGAATACCAAGTAAACTTACAAATAAAGCTATGCTCCCCGGCAACGGCGCCAGAAAATAGTCTTGATGACCCACAAGTATAGGGGATCGCAACAGTCTTCGAGGGAAGTATTACCTAAATTTATTGATTCGACACAAGGGGAGCCAAAGAATATATGTAGGCCTTAACAGATGAGTTGTCAATTCAGCTACACCTGGAAACAGTCTTGTTCGCAATGGTTTATCAGTAGCAACAGTTTTATAGTGGTGACAGTAGTGAAACAGTAACAACAGTAGTAAAATAGCAGCGGTAATAGTAACAGTAGGAACGAATACTGTAGGCATAGGGATGGATTACAGGCGTTGCATGGATAAGATAATTCATGAAATCAATGAGACATGGGCATTGCAGATAAATAATGATAAAGCATCCTAGTATAAACAATCATAGGCATGTGTTCCGTAAATAGTCGTACGTGCTCACAAGGAGAAACTTGCACGACATCTTTTGTCCTACCAGCCTGTTGCAGTAGGGCCTCTAGGGAAACTACTGGTAATTAAGGTACTCCTTTTAATAAAGTACCGAAGCAAAGCATTAGCACTCAGTGAACACATGTGATCCTCACATCATAGCCATCCCCTCCGGTTATCCCAATTTCTGTCACTTTGGGGCCTCGGGTTCCGGACAACAATATGTGTATACAACTTATAGGTAAGACCATAAACAACAAGTATCATCATAGAAATAATAGCATGTTCAGATCTGAAATCATGGCACTCGGGCCCAAAGTGACAAGCATTAAGCACAACAAGTTGCAACAATGTTATAGGCACTAAATAAAGATACTAGGCACTATGCCCTAACAATCTCATATCAAATTACATGAACAATCTCATCCAATCCGTACCATCCCCTCACCTACAGCGGGGGAATTACTCACACATGGATGGGGGAGTCATGGATGGTCGATGGAGTGACGTCGGTGATGATGGTGATGAAGATCTCCTCCAAATCCCCGTCCCGGCAGGGTGCCAGAACGGAGTTTCTGGTTCCGAATCGCGATTTCTGATGGCGGCGGCACAGCGGAAGTCTATCTAGGAAAAATGCCGTCTCCCCGATATTATGTCGTCAGAGGGTATATGTAGGCGAGAGGGGAGGCCGAGAGGATGGCTGGGGCCTCCTCACGCCAGGGTGGCGCGGCCAGGGCTGGGCCGCGCCACCAGTGTGTGAGGGGCCCTCAGGCCTCCTCTCCCTCCTATCTTCTGGCTCCGTGGGTCTTCTGGTGAACTAGGATTTTTCATGATTTTTCCCGAATTTTTACTGAAAGTTGATTTCTGCACAAAAACGAGACACCAGAGCAATTCTGCTGAAAACAACGTCAGTCCGTGTTAGTTGTATTCAAAACACACAAATTAGAGGAGAAATAATAGCAAAAGTGTTCGGGAAAGTAGATACGTTTTGGACGTATCAGGCGCGCACCCGACGATATTATCAACAAAGCTATTATCTGATGACTAAAGGAAGGACAATTTATTTGAGCCTATACTCGAAACACGTTTTCGACTATAGCCTCGGGGGCTACTCCCATCGGGAGCGCTGGCCGCGCACCCGATGAAATTTTTACCTGCATAAAGAGAGTAAAGAAGGCGAAAGAAGACTTGGATAGTGCAATTACTCGCATCGGGAGGGAATTTATATTAGTCAAGGTTGGACAACCCGAAGATTTTCAGAGCTGAATCAGTCAAACAAGGCTGCGACATATAATTCTCGAGTTGCGTCATCATGACAAAACTCGAATGCCATGATACGGGGCCGGATATTCCGGCCAGGGGCCGGATAATCCGCCCCCCCTGAAGATTTCAGAAAAAACGGCTAAGGACTTAGCTCGGCGTCACCCAGATATGGGGCCGGATATTCCGACCGGGGGCCGGATAATCCGCCCCCCCTTCGAAGATTTCGGAATTTCTGCGAAGGACCAAGCTCGGCGTCACCCAGTAACCGGGGCGGAAATTTGGCCCAAAGATTTCATTCCGGGCCGGATAATCTGGCTGGCCGGATAATTGATATGTCTCCGACATATCCATAATTTTTGATGCTCCATGCTTGTTTTTACACCATTTGCCTTGTGTTTTGTTACACTTCGTGGCGTTTTTATGCGATTTCCAGAACTAACCTATTGACAAGATGCCACAGTGCCAGTTCCCTATTTTCTGCTGTTTTTGTGTTTCAGAAGTGATACATAGGAAATATTCTTGCAATTGGACGAAACAAGTTCCTGAAGTCTTATTTTGCCCGGCAGCTTCCAGAGATCCGAAGAGGCGAAGGAGAGGGGCCACAGGCTAGCCTCACACTAGGCCGGCGCGGCCCAGGCCCTGGCCGCGCCGCCTAGGTGTGAGGAGGCCTGGGGCCACTCCTGACAACGCCCCTTCGCCTATATAAAGCCTCAGGACAGAAAACCCTAGGGGAGTCGGCGAAATTTCCAGACCAGTTCCGTAGCTCCGCTGCCGCCGTCGACAAATTTCGGGGGACAGAAGTCTCTGTTCCGGCACCCTGTCGGGATAGGAAAGTGCCCCCGGAGCCATCTCCATCGGTCTCCATCGCCGTCTCCGCCGTCTCCATCGACCTCACCGCCATCTCCATCAACCTTTCTGTCTCCTATGATGAGGAGGGAGTAGTTCATCCCCGGGGCTAAGGGCTCTACCGGTAGCTATGTGGTTCACCTCTCTCTCCCATGATGTGATCTTTATGTGATCGTGAGCTTTGTATCATGTTGAATAAGTAGATGTTACTCTTCTTCATTATGTGTACTCTAGTGTGTTATTAAAGTAATCTATTCCTCCTGCCATGGTGTAATGGTGATAGTGCGTCCATCATGGTGGTACTTGGTCTAGGTTACGATTGTGATCTCTTATGGATTATGAGAATAATTATCACTATGATAGTATTGAAGTGATCTATTCCTCCTTTCATGGTGTAATGTCGACAGTGTGTGCACCGTGTTAGTACTTGGTCTAAGTTGCAATAATATCTATCTTGAGTTGTGATTTGATTTGGATATCTCTATGAGTGGTGTTTGTCAAGTACTTGATGAACTTTGAGGAGTGCTTCGTAGCCCTACGCAATGATTAGTGTTATTCAATAGGAGAGTAATTCAGAGTACCATAGTGAAGAGAAGTTATTTATTTGTTCAATTATGTTATATTTGTTGGGAGTGTGTCCACTAGTGAAAGTATGATCCCTAGGCCTTGTTCCAAGCATTGCACACCGTTTACTTGCTGTTTTGTTACTTGTTTGCTTGCTGCCATTTTTATTCCAGATTGTATTTACTACTTGTAATCATCCATACCACTTGTATTTCACTATCTCTTCGCCGAACTAGTGCACCTATATATCTAACAAGTGTATTGGATGTGTTGGGGACACAAGAGACTTTCTGTATTGTAATTGCAGGGTTGTTTGAGAGGGATAGCTTTGACCTCTTCCTCCCTGAGTTTGATAAACCTTGGGTGATCCACTTAAGGGAAACTTGCTGCTGCTCTACAAACCTCTGTACTTGGAGGCCCAACACTGTCTACAAGAACAGAAGCGTGTGTAGACATCAAGCTCTTTTCTGGCGCCGTTGCCGGGGAGGTAAGGTAAAAGGTACTCGCATCCTCCTGTGTGAGTGCTTGAAGTTATTTCCTTTAGATTCTGCAATTATATCTTTTTGTTTCTTGTTTTTATTTTTCACTAGTTAGGCTTAATGGAAAATAAAGAGTTCTTTAGTCTTTTTCCTGAGTTTAGATTTGATGAGAAAATTGAAAATCCTTTGGAGCTTATTTTGCATAGCAATGTTATTAGTACGAATGCTTTGAATACCGTTAATGCTAATGCTATGGAAAAGTCTAAGCTTGGGGAAGCTGGTTTTGTTAAGTATGATATTTTTAGTTCCCCAGCTTTAGTGGAGAAAGTTTGCTCTGATAATATTTTATCTCCCATATGTGATGTTCCTTCTTATGATGATATGTTTGAAGAATATGCTTTGCGAAATAGCTGTTCTTTAGCTTGTGATGATACTAAACCTCTAGTTTATGATGGTTATGATGATGAGCATAATATTTTCAGTTCACCTACTATTGAGGATAAAATTAGTTATGATTACAATATGCCTCCTATTTATGATGATTATGGTGATGAGAATAATTTTTCTGTTGAATCTGCTACTACTACTATTGTTCATGTGGGGAGTATTAATTCTTTTATGCATGTGGCTCATGATAGGGATGCTTTATGTGATAGTTATATTGTTAGTTCTATTCATGATGCTACTGAAAGTTATTATGAGAGAGGGAAACATGGTTTGATAGATCTCAACAATATTAAGTTTCCCCTCTTTATGTTGCAATTCTTGAAGTTGTACTTGTTTTGCCTTCCTATGCTTTTTGCTTTGCGCTTTCTTGACTTGTCTCTTTACAAGACTATTTTTCATAGGAAGTGGTTTAGATTTAAATATGTTTCATATTTGCTTTTTGATGCTCTCTTTTGCTTCAAGTTCCTATATAGCGCCTTTGCTTCAAGCTCTTATATGGCGCCCACATGAGCATCTTTGCAAATTACTGCGCCTAGCTCAAAGGCGTTAAAGAAAAGCACTCTTGGGAGATAACCCATTATTTATTTTCAGTACTTTTTCTTTTATTTGAGTCTTGGAAGTTATTACTACTGTAATAACCACTCCTTATCCTTTTTATTTCTTTGTTGTGCCAAGAGAAGCCTCTAATTTGAGTGAGGTAAGATTTGGGGATGTTGCTGTCCTGAAACTGTTTTCGGTGCTGCACCGTAAAAATTTGTGAAAATTCTCTGTATATCTTTTGGACCTGAAATTTCTTGTACATATGCCCCAGGTTATATCCAAACTTTCATTAGTTGAACACTTTTTGATTTGAGTAACATAAAACCTCTCAAAAATTCGACCTTTATCAGCTGTTCTGTTTTGACAGATTTCTGCCACTATTCGTTTTTGCCGCTTTATCACTTTCTTTTTGAGTTCTTTTGATCACGGAACTTTTGGGGAAGTTGCTAAAGTAGTATATACTTAATAGGTGGTGGTTTTGGGTTGAAACCTGAAGCAAAAGAGGTTGATTCAATGCTATGCTTACACTAATGTTGCTAATAGAATTATGTTTAGTTTTGTATGAAGGAAGTTTTCAAGTGTAGGGATTGGAGAATGATGAGATGAGATGAAGAATAGACAAAAGCTCAAGCTTGGGGATGCCCATGCAACCCCCAAGAAATATCCAAGAAGTACAAGCGTCAAAGCTTGGGGATGCCCCCGAGGCACCCCTTCTTCATCGACAAAAATCAGGTCACCTTTCAAGACACTATATTTTTATTGCTTCATGCACTATGCGTTTTTCTTGGAGCGTCAGTTGTTTTTGTTTTTAGTTTTCTTTTGCTTTGTTTGCTGCAATAAATGGTTGATCACATCATGTTGGTTTGGAGGGAGACATACTTCACTTTTCATTTGCCAAGAACACTCCGTTTTTCACTCTTATCGCTTCAACGAGTGTTCTCTTTTTCTAGAACTGCATTTAGCTTTCAATTTTCGCCTTGATTTGTGTTCAGATCTTGTTATATCTTTTCATCAAGGTGTATTTTTGCCTCTGATCTTTATTGGTTTTCATCAAAAGAGGTGTTTATAAAAAGTTTGAATGGTGTTGGAAAAGAGAAAAAGCTTTATGCAAAAAAGTGGTACAAGAAGGAGCTTGTGTAGACTGCGGCTTAGGCTTTTGCATGTCGTGCTTGATGTATTTTTGATAGTATTCTTAGTGGTTTTGCTGTAGCATGACTTGTCTCAAATAACTGAGATTGCTTAATGAGCCTTTGAAAAAATCATGCGTTGTTTTAATTATTTGGAAGCATTATTTTGGTTTTCTCCTTGATGCTTTATTTGGGTTGACTTGGCACATGCTCACACATGTTAGACTCATACAAAGTCGCCAATAGCCTCTATGATCATTTAGTTTTTGACTTTTGATGCCATCTTATGCTTCTTTTAATGTTGCTTTGTCGCTTTGCATGATTATGGCCGTTATTGCTCTCTTAGTTGGTCGCTCCCGGTCTTTTGCTAGCCCTCATTTTGTACTGAGTACGAGCTCTACTCGTGCATCCAACTCCTAAAAACCAAGTTTGCCATTGTGTCCACTATAAATTCCTATGCATGGTATTTGTAAGCCATTCCAAAGTAAATTTTCATGTGCTACCTTTCAAAACTTTCAACTACTTCTCGTTTTGTGCCACTGTTTTTAGCTCATGGGGACGTAGTGGTCGGATTTGCTATCTTCCATATTGTCTTATTCCAAAAAGAAAAAGAAAGAAAAAAGGCACTCCTCCATGGTATGTGAATGTTGGTGGGCACCCGATGGAATCGGTTAGCCATGGTTTGAGAAAGGAAAAAAGGTGGGGAGGAGTGCCAAGCTTTATAAAAGAGCACAAAAGTGCCAATCTCTCTCTCAAAAACTTGCTTCATTTTTGTATGGAAGATAGTAAGAACCCCATTGCCAGTCGTTGACAAAAGCAACCACCTCTCAAAACCCAAGTTTTATCTCTCTGTTTTACAAATGAAAAGCTCTAGCACATGTTTAATCATTGCTTCCCTCTACGAAGGGCCTTTCTTTTACTTTTATGTTGAGTCTTCACATTCTATCTTTATGCACCATTAAGAGAGCATAGTTGTCATTCTTAGTATAATGTGCATTGTCCCAAAGTTTTCATTGATTGATTCATATTGTTGGTTTCACTTGTTCTTAAATTATTTGTATCTAGTCGCCCTCTTAAACTTGAAGGTGTCCTATGCATTTATGTTTTGCTCTCCATGAAGGACAAGCTGAAAACCATTTGTATGTTTTTCCCTATGATTTGAACACACGTTTGACTTTCATTGTTTCATTTTCATGATCTTTTGTTTGTGTTCATTTTCATGTTATAACATGGTTGCTAAGTTTCTTCTATCAAGACTATGTCTTTCATGCCCATGTTTTAAGTTCTTTTGATCCCAGTGCACAACGCTTACATACATGATCAAGATTATGTAGGTGCATGTCACCTCAAAAATTATTTCTTTTGTTATCACTTACCTACTCGAGGACGAGCAGGAGTTAAGCTTGGGGATGCTGATACGTCTCCGATGTATCCATAATTTTTGATGCTCCATGCTTGTTTTTACACCATTTGCCTTGTGTTTCGTTACACTTCGTGGCGTTTTTATGCGATTTCTGGAACTAACCTATTGACAAGATGCCACAGTGCCAGTTCCCTATTTTCTGCTGTTTTTGTGTTTCAGAAGTGATACACAGGAAATATTCTCGGAATTAGACGAAACAAGTTCCTGAAGTCTTATTTTGCCCGACAGCTTCCAGAGATCCGAAGAGGCGAAGGAGAGGGGCCACAGGCCAGCCTCACACTAGGCTGGCGCGGCCCAGGCCCTGGCCGCGCCGCCTAGGTGTGAAGAGGCCTGGGGGCACTCCTGACAACGCCCCTTCGCCTATATAAAGCCTCGGGACAAAAAACCCTAGGGGAGTCGGCGAAATTTCTAGAATAGTTCCGTAGCTCCGCCGCCGCCGTTGAGAAATTTCGGGGGATAGAAGTCTCTGTTCCAGCACCCTGCCGGGACAGGGAAGTGCCCCCGGAGCCATCTCCATCGGTCTCCATCGCCGTCTCCGCCATCTCTATCGACCTCACCGCCATCTCCATCAACCTTGCTATTTCCTATGATGAGGAGGGAGTAGTTCATCCCCGGGGCCGAGGGCTCTACCGGTAGCTATGTGGTTCACCTCTCTCTCCCATGATGTGATCTTTATATGATCGTGAGCTTTGTATCATGTTGAATAAGTAGATGTTACTCTTCTTCATTATGTGTACTCTAGTGTGTTATTAAAGTAATCTATTCCTCCTGCCATGGTGTAACGGTGACAGTGTGTGCATCATGGTGGTACTTGGTCTAGGCTACGATTGTGATCTCTTATGGATTATGAGAATAATTATCACTATGATAGTATTGAAGTGATCTATTCCTCCTTTCATGGTGTAATGTTGACAGTGTGTGCACCGTGTTAGTACTTGGTCTAAGTTGCAATAATATCTATCTTGAGTTGTGATTTGATTTGGATATCTCTATGAGTAGTGTTTGTCAAGTACTTGATGAACTTTGAGGAGTGCTTCGTAGCCCTACACAATGATTAGTGTTATTCAATAGGAGAGTAATTCAAAGTACCATAGTGAAGAGAAGTTATTTATTTGTTCAATTATGTTATATTTGTTGGGAGTGTGTCCACTAGTGAAAGTATGATCCCTAGGACTTGTTTCCAAGCATTGCACACCGTTTACTTGCTATTTTGTTACTTGTTTGCTTGCTGCCATTTTTATTCCAGATTGTATTTACTACTTGTAATCATCCATACCACTTGTATTTCACTATCTCTTCGCCGAACTAGTGCACCTATACATCTGACAAGTATATTGGGTGTGTTGGGGACACAAGAGACTTTCTGTATCGTAATTGCAGGGTTGTTTGAGAGGGATAGCTTTGACCTCTTCCTCCCTGAGTTCGATAAACCTTGGGTGATCCACTTAAGGGAAACTTGCTGCTGCTCTATAAACCTCTGCACTTGGAGGCCCAACACTGTCTACAAGAACATAAGCGTGTGTAGACATCAATAATCCGGCCATACTTTGGCCGGATAATCCGCCCCTCCAACTCAGCAACGGCTATATTTTGGGAGGGGCTATAAATACCCCTCCCCTTCTTCAACCTCAAGCTGCTCATCCTGCACAAGAAGAACACCCCATTTGGAGCCACCAAATTCACAAGATCTCCTCCCTCAACCCACCAAAGCTCTTGATCTTTGGAGAATCGAAGGAGAAGAGCGATGCTAAACGCCCTGAGGAATCAATCCTCCCAATCATCGATGTCGTCGGAGCCCTCAGCATAGTCATCTCCGCCATCATCATCATCACCTCCAGCATCTTCATCCTCCACGTCCTCCTCAGCCTCTGCATGAGTATCTCCTGTGGGAGCATCTGGAGCAGCAAAGAGATGCTTCTGCATATCAACCCAGTTGTAGCGATCGGTGTTCCAAGCTTCATAGGACGTAGCTGCGGTAAAGGTGGGATCGGCGGTCTGAGCACCACTGAGACGGTGAAGAATCAGCTGCTGAGTGTCCTGAATATTCTTCCTCTCAACATAGGCTTGATAGTTCTCACGGTGGATCTCAACCTTCATGCAAAGAACATTCCTCTCAAACCAACTGAGATTTCTCACCTCTCTAGACATAGCAGAAGCAGCAGCCCTCTGATCACGAGTAGAAGCACTCAACCTCGCATCAGCCATGAAGGTGCTAGGATATGCAGTGGATGAAGCAGGAGTCTTCTTCTTCTTGACATACATCTTCTTGACTAGGTGCTCCACACAATCTTCATGGATACCATAATCTCCAAGGGCATGCTTGATGAGGAGCATGATATAGGGAGCATAGGGCACTGTGTTCCTCTGAACGATAGCATCCTTGATCTCATAAAAGATGAAATCCATCACATCAAGAGTAAAGTCCTCATCCGGATCGGTCGAAGTAGCACACTCATGAGCAAGAGAGAGGAGGTCAACAAGTGAGGTGTGAATAGCATCATTGTTACCACCATTAGGAGCAATGTTCTCTCTGAAAATGCGGGCAAGCTGATCATAGAGTGGATGCATGCCATTGATAAAGCCCACAATGCCTGTGGAGTCATAGAGATCATATAGCTTATCCTTGTCAGGCTTTGTCCCCGGATTGTGAACATGGCGAACCACTGGAGTCTTCCCATTATAAGCATACCCCAAGAGAGAGGCAAACACAGAGAAGTCCGATGTACATTCATGCTCTCCAGACATCCACTTCATTGATTTCTGAGGATTGGGCAAGATCACAAGAGTGGCATAAAACTGCTTGATGAGGCCGGGATTATAGTTGCACTGAATGTTAGCCAACCCCATCAATCCCATCTTCTCAATCACAGAAACAGCTTCATCAAAATAGGTCTTGCTGCAGAGGTGATCAAGGTCAATAGGATGCATCGGTTGACATGGATTCTTGAGAGGCTCATAGACATCGATGATTGGGAGGATTGATTCCTCGGGGCGTGTAGCATCGCTCTTCTCTCTTTTTGGTGTCTTGATGCCAAAGGGGAGAAGTAGTTCTATTAGGAGTCTCACGGGATTTGCATGGGTGGGAACACAAGCTTGCGCGTTTATCATTCATTTGGCGCTTGTGTTTCTTTTTATTTTACTTGATTTAAGTTTGGAACAATTTATGTGGTTTATTTGCTACTATGGTGTGTATAAGACTATGTTTTATATGTGCTTTGTGGAACATTATGCTTGTTTAAATATGAATTTGTGAGCTCATGGTATATGTGTGAGATGGCTATGGAATTTGGTCCGGTTTCTCGTCATTATCATATTTGGAATTCCATATTGATTGAATTATCTATGAAGAGGTATGCTTCCTACAAACTCTTGTGGTTCTCCTTCGAACTTAATTGTGTAGATGCACACATTTAGGGGGAGCCTTATTACTTGCTCATATATTTGTTGTTTGAAATATTTGATCTCTCTTGCAAATCCTAGTGTTGTCATCTAACACCAAAAAGGGGGAGATTGAAAGTGCATACTTTGTATCCCTCATGTTTTGCGTGTTAGATAACAACATTAGGAATTTTAAGTGTGTGTTAAGTGGTGCAGGTTTTTCAGCTCAGAGATTTGGCTAAGTCTCTAGGGAGGGGTTTCCCTGGAATCAGGCCGGATAATCCGGCCAGGGGCCGGATAATCCGCCCCCCTGTGAGGCATCGGAAAAATGGCTAAGGACTTAGCTCGGCGTCACCCAGATATGGGGCCGGATATTTCGGCCAGGGGCCGGATAATCTGCCCCCCCCCCCCGAAGATTTTAGAAAAACGGCTAAGGACTTAGCTCGGCGTCACCCAGATACGGGGCCGGATATTCCGGCCGGGGGCTGGATAATCCGCCCCCCCTTTGAAGATTTCGGAATTTCTGCTAAGGACCAAGCTCGGCGTCACCCAGTAACCGGGGCAGAAATTTGGCCCGGAGATTTCATTCTGGGCCGGATAATCCGGCTGGCTGGATAATCCGGCCATACTTTCGCCGGATAATCCGCCCCTCCAACTCAGCAACGGCTACATTTTGGGAGGGACTATAAATACCCCTCCCCTTCTTCAACCTCAAGCTGCTTGTCCTGCACAAGAAGAACACCCCATTTGGAGCCACCAAATTCACAAGATCTCCTCCCTCAACCCACCAAAGCTCTTGATCTTTGGAGAATCGAAGGAGAAGGCCTTGATCTACATCCTCACCGAAGCGATTTACTTTCCCCTCTCATTTGCTTGAGGGCCCTTGTGTCTTGGGTTCCCTTGTGTCCCTTGACTTTGATTTGTGTGATTGATATCTTGATACTTGTTGATTGATTGCTTTGTGGTGCTTGGGAGCCTCCAATTCAGTTGTGGAGTTGTGCCCCAAGTTTGTAAAGGCCGGTTCCGCCTTGAGGAATCCCTTAGTGGAAAGTGAGCTAGGCCTTTGTGGCGGAAGCTTGCACCGGAGAATAGGGTGAGCCTTTGTGGCGTTGGTTAGGCCTTTGTGGCAACCACACCTCTCCAACGTAGACGTACTTCCCCTAAAAAGAAAGGAACTACGGGAATCACATCCGTGTCTCTGTGTGCTCCACTCTCGGTTACCTCTATCCTTTATTGCCTTTAAAGTTTGCCTCATCCACAACAATTGAGTGCATCCACTGGCGGCGGCAATGTATTCGGCTTCGGCGGTGGAGAGAGATATACAATTTTGCTTCTTAGAAGACCAACACACCAAAGACCTACCAAGAAATTGGCAAGCTCTGGAGGTTGATTTCCTATCATCCTTGTCACCGGCCCAATCCGAATCTGTGAAACCACAAAAAGAGAAATCCGAGCCTTTGGGATACCAAAGCCCATAGGTTGGGGTATGAACCAAATATCGAAAGATCCTCTTAACCGCCATAAGGTGGCTTTCTTTAGGAGCGGCTTGATACCTTGCACACACACCTACACTCAACACAATATCGGGTCTAGATGCACAAAGGTAAAGCAACGAACCGATCATAGAACGGTATACCTTTTGATCCACGTTTTTACCATTGGGATCTAGTTCAAGATGACATTTAGTGGCCATTGGTGTGGCGGCCCCATTTAGTTCATTCATCTTGAACCTCTTGAGCATGTCTTGGACATATTTGGCTTGATTAATGAAAGTCCCTTCTTTCAATTGCTTGATTTCAAAACCAAGAAAGAACTTCATTTCGCTCATCATAGACATCTCGAACCTATCGGTCATAAGCTTTGAGAATTCATCATTAAAAGCTTTGTTAGTAGAGCCAAAAATAATATCATCAACATATAGTTGGCATACGAAAAGCTCCCCATTGACCCTCTTAGTAAAAAGAGTGGGATCGATTTGCCCAACTTCAAACCCATGGTCTAACAACAACTCCCTAAGGTGCTCGTACCACGCACGTGGGGCTTGCTTAAGGCCATAGAGTGCCTTATGGAGTTTGTAGACATGGTTAGGGAAGTTGAGATCCTCAAACCCCAGGGGTTGCTTAACATACACTTCCTCTTTCAATGGACCATTAAGAAAAGCACTCTTAACATCCATTTGTTGCAACTTAAAATTATGATGAGTGGCATATGCAAGAAGGATACGGATGGACTCAAGGCGAGCCACGTGAGCATAAGTCTCTCCAAATTCAATCCCTTCAACTTGAGAGAAACCTTAAGCAACCAATCTTGCCTTGTTCCTCACAACAATTCCATGCTCGTCTTGCTTGTTCTTAAATATCCACTTTGTGCCAATCACATTGCGGCACTCCTTTGGCTTCTCCACTAACACCCATACATTATTGCGCTTGAAGATATTGAGTTCTTCATGCATATCATCCAACCAATCCGGATCTTCAAGAGCTTCAAATACTTTCTTGGGTTCAACCATGGAGATATAGGCATGATGATTGCTAAATTGTGCCAATTGCCTCCGGGTTGACACTTTGCTTCTCAAATCTCCAATAACCCTCTCAAGGGTATGACCTTTAAGCTCCAAGTCCCTTTCAACTCTTCTCTTGCGACGGGCTTCGATCTCCTCATTTGACCTTGGAGGAATCACTTGATCATCTTGATCATTTTGGTCTCCGTCTTGACCATCAACTTGACCTTGATCATCATTATGCACATCATCACTCTCTTTATGAGTAGGTTGATCTTGGTCTTGTGAAGAATTAGGGGCGGTTGAGATAACCGGAGAGGATGGTGGTGCCCCTTCTTCTTCATGAAGGTCCTTGTCTTGTTCTTCGGTTGGTGCATTAGTTGCTTCTTTGGGAGAGGCTTGTTGAGCTTGTGTAGATGAGGGCTCCACTTGAGTAGAGCATAGTCCTTCTCGGTCCGCCACAAGGTGTCCCTCAATGGGGCGGAAAAATCCCACGCCCATTCTTCTTATGGAATCTTGAGGTATTTCATCATCTACATCACAAGCAACAACATCTCGCCCCCCTTGGGAGCCATCATTTTCTTCGAATACCACACTACAAGATTCTTCAACACGTCCGGTGGACTTGTTGAAGACTCTATAAGTGTGGGATTCGGCACCATAACCAACAAAAATACCTTCTATAGCTTTCAGATCAAATTTACCTAAACGAACTCCTTTTCTTTGAAAGAAACACTTACACCCAAAAACCCGATAGTAGGAGATGTTGGGCTTGCTTCCGGTGAGTATTTCATATGGAGTCTTGTTTAAGCCTTTGTGGAGGAAGAGCCGGTTTGAAGAGTGACAAGCTGTAGAGATAGCTTCGGCTCAAGAGATGTATAGAAGACTCAAGGCAATTGCTACCACCTTCAAGAACCTTGGTGCTCACCATATTGATGATGAGTGGATCAAGATGAAGTACATTCTTGCTCTCACCCCATATGAGCCCGCGGATGTGAAGAGTGTTCAAGGAAAGCACAACTTCAATGAGATGACCTCCAATCAAGTGATGCAAGAGATTCAAGCCTACAAGGTTGCCGCACAAAATGCGGAAGATGCTCGTGCTCGTGCCATAGGAATGCAAAGAAGCTCCAATCTTGCATTAAAAGCAAGTGTGGTTGAGAAAGAGGTTCCTCTTCAAGCAAGTATTGAAGCAAGACTAGAAATGTGTCCCGAGGATATGAGACATGAGTACAATGAGCACATGGCCTTCTATGGAAAAACCTTTTGGGTTGATCCCCACAAGGCTAAAGAAGACAATCAAAGAAGAAGCAAGTCAAGTGGCTATCAAAGGAATGACAACAATGGTCAAAGGGTGAGGACATACTACAATTGCAATGATAGATTCTACTTTGTTGCCGAGTGTCCTTATGAGAAGAGAGAAGATCATGGTGGAAAGCTTATCCTCAAAACTAAGACCAAGTCACCATCAAAGAAGCCATTTGTGAAGAAGGGTGGACCAAAGAAGAAGCAACCTAAGTTTGTGGTCTAGACTCAAGAAGAATACTTCGGGAGTGAGAGTGATGAAGAAGAAACCTCGACAAGTGAGATGGCCGCAATTACAACCACCTCCACCTCTTCCGCTTCACTCTTTGAATCCCCCAATGAGGACTCTCTCATCAAGAACGTCAAGTGCCTTATGGCCAAGTCTTCCGAGGTATCACCTACACCCTCTTCCTCCTCCTCTAAGACAAATGATGCTCCTTTGAATAATCTTGCTAGTCTTAGAGTAAAGGAAGAGATTATTGCTTTTGATGATTATGTGTCTAGTATAAATGGTGTACACAAGTTACACTTTGAAAGTCTATTGAGTCAATATGGTAAGACTCTTGAAAAACTAGATGAACAAATGAGGCTTGAAAAATAATATGCTCAAGATATTGCCTCACTAAAAGACTCTCTTGAAGAAGAGCAAGAGGAACGAGCAACTCTCGAAGAGAAGCTCGATTCCATTGAGGAATCTAATAATGAAGTTGTTTCCAAACTCATTAAAGAGTGAGACCATGCTTATGCCAAAGTAAAAATGCTTAAAAAGGAAAAGATTGAATTTGGTGTTGGTCATGATATACTTGTTAAGGATTTAGAAGATCTTGACAAGGCTCACAAGGCCTTGAAAAGTGAACACTCTATTCTTACCAAGTCACATGAACAACTTCAAATTCAATTGACTAAGAATGATGTGCCTAGTTCTTCTACTTCTACTTGTGATCATGCAAATGTTATTGAAGAAAATGCTAGGTTGAAAGATGAGCTAGCCAAGTCCACTATTCCCATAGGTGAGAAAAATTTGAATGACCTTTTGAGTAAGAAAAAGGCATTTAATGATAAAACGGGGATTGGCTATATCTCAAAGAAGAAGAAGAAGAACAATAAAAAAAAGAAGGCCAAGCCCGCACAAGCAAAGAAGGATCCTATTGTGGGTGGCAAAGCCACTCATGATGATCATGCGGGAATTGCTAACCCTCACTATGTTTTATTTCGTGATTATTATGGTGATGTTTATGCAAAATATGTTGGTCCAAATGATGGTTATGTTGCTTGGTCTATTTGGGTTCCAAAGACCCTTGTTACTAACAAAAGAGGACCCATTGAGAAATGGGGACCTAAAACCAAGCAATGATCTCTTGTAGGACTATGCTTCCGGTGGATCAAAATGGGTGCTTGATAGTGGATGCACAAGTCTAACATCAACAATATAACCATCACATATGGAGACATGTCACAATCCGAGGTATTGGGTCTTGGCAAGGTGGTGGTCGCACCGGATATTTCCCTTGTGGACGTCATGCTTGTTGAGACCCTTGGTTACAATCAAGACCTTTTTTTAGTGTCTTGATGCCAAAGGGGGAGAAGTAGTTCTATTAGGAGTCTCACGGGATTTGCATGGGTGGGAACACAAGCTTGCGTGTTTATCATTTATTTGGCGCTTGTGTTTCTTCTTATTTTACTTGATTTAAGTTTGGAACAATTTGTGTGGTTTATTTGCTACTATGGTGTGCATGAGACTATATTTATATGTGCTTTGTGGAACATTATGCTTGTTCAAATATGAATTTGTGAGCTCACGGTATATGTGTGAGATGGCTATGGAATTTGGTCCGGTTTCTCATCATTATCATATTTGGAATTCCATATTGATTGAATTATCTATGAAGAGGTATGCTTCCTACAAACTCTTGTGGTTCTCCTTCAAACTTAATTGTGTAGATGCACACATTTAGGGGGAGCCTTATTACTTGCTCATATATTTGTTGTTTGAAATATTTGATCTCGCTTGCAAATCCTAGTGTTGTCATCTAACACTAAAAAGGGGGAGATAGAAAGTGCATACTTTGTATCCCTCATGTTTTGCGTGTTAGATAACAACATTAGGAATTTTAAGTGTGTGCTAAGTGGTGCAGGTTTTTTAGCTCAGAGATTTGGCTATGTCTCTAGGGAGGGGTTTCCCTGGAATCAGGCCGGATAATTCGGCCAGGGGCCGGATAATCCGCCCCTCCTGCGAGGCATCGGAAAAACGGCTAAGGACTTAGCTCGGCGTCACCCAGATACGGGGCTGGATATTCCGGCCAGGGGCCGGATAATCTGCCCCCCCCCCCAGAAGATTTCAGAAAAACGGCTAAGGACTTAGCTCGGCGTCACCCAGATACGGAGCCGGATATTTCGGCCGGGGGCCAGATAATACGCCCCCCCTTCGAAGATTTCGGAATTTCTGCTAAGGACCAAGCTCGGCGTCACCCAGTAACCGGGGCGGAAATTTGGCCCGGAGATTTCATTCCGGGCCGGATAATCCGGCTGGCCGGATAATCCGGCCATACTTTCGCCGGATATTCCGCCCCTCCAACTCAGCAACGGCTACATTTTGGGAGGGGCTATAAATACCCCTCCCCTTTTTCAACCTCAAGCTGCTCGTCCTGCACAAGAAGAACACCCCATTTGGAGCCACCAAATTCACAAGATCTCCTCCCTCAACCCACCAAAGCTCTTGATCTTTGGAGAATTAAAGGAGAAGGCCTTAATCTACATCCTCACCGAAGCGATTTACTTTCCCCTCTCATTTGCTTGAGGGCCCTTGTGTCTTGGGTTCCCTTGTGTCCCTTGACTTTGATTTGTGTGATTGATATCTTGATACTTGTTGATTGATTGCTTTGTGGTGCTTGGGAGCCTCCAATTCAGTTGTGGAGTTGTGTCCCAAGTTTGTAAAGGCTGGTTCCGCCTTGAGGAATCCCTTAGTGGAAAGTGAGCTAGGCCTTTGTGGCGGAAGCTTGCACCGGAGAATAGGGTGAGCCTTTGTGGCGTTGGTTAGGCCTTTGTGGCAACCACACCTCTCCAACGTAGACGTACTTCTCCTAAAAAGGAAGGAACTACGGGAATCACATCCGTGTTTCCGTGTGCTCCACTCTCGGTTACCTCTATCCTTTATTGCCTTTACGTATTGTATCTTGCTTAGCTTGCTAGTTGTCATATAGGTAAATTCACCTTAGTTGCATATCTAGAGAATTTACCTTTTGTGTCAAGCCTAAATTGAAAAAGAATTAAAATTTGAGTAGCACCTATTCACCCCCCTCTAGGTGCCCATACGATCCGTTCAACTGGGTACCCTGAGAACCACTGGGACTCGTTCTTTGTAAGTTCTATATATGGCAAAAGAATGGGTTTGACCAGTTTCCCGGATTCAAGTCCAAGGGGATTGGATTTGAAGTAGGTGATAAGTATCTGCTCCGACAGTTAACTGGCCTCTTGATCCGTCAGAGTTGTCAGGCTTGTTCATCAAAACCCCTTGCGAGATAATATAATAAAAGATGTTTATTTTTGAATACAGGAAGAAGAAGAAGTCGAAAGATTGATCAAGTCGAAGATATGAAGATTTAAGATTCAACCCGAATCTATAATTCTGGTAGAATCTCGGGGGCTACTGATAAGGGTATAGATAATAGAGCCCATTACTTGAGTACCCCTGAGGCCCATTAAGCTAGGCCCAAGTGTAATCCTAGTCGAAATACGAGTTCATGTCGTATACCGATGTTGTAATATGTATCGGACCCCTCCAGTTCCTTGAGACCTGGACACCTATATATAGGGGCCAGGAGAGGACGGTGAGGGACAGATTGAAAGCAAGCCAAGTTCACAACCACGTTTACTTTCGATACACACCTTGTTTGACTGATTTTACCTTCGAGTTCATCCGACGCCCTATTCCCCCGATCCTAAGTCCTTCATATTGGACATTTGTCGAGTTAACCCTCGTCAGTTTCTATCTCTATTTCTATCTCTATCTCTATTTCTATCTCTATCTCTATCTCATTTCTATCTCTATCTTTATTTTTATTTTCTATTTCTATTTCTATCTCTATCTCTACCTCTATCTCCATCTACTTCTACACATAATTAAATAAATATCCGAATAATTGCTCCTAAATTAAATCCAAAAATCCTCCTACTTCTAAAGCATTAAATGAGCTAAATTAGCAATTAAAGATGAAAGCTTTAAGTTGCTAACCTTTTAGAACACTTGGATAGAAGTGGGGCCACCAAATTTTGACAAAAAGTGGAGGCAAATATGGATGAACTCGAGCTTGTTGCATGAAGAACACTTGGAGAGTTGAAAGGGGAATGGCTGACTCGGGAAAGGAGAAACAAATTTTATATAAGAAACTTATTAGTTCTGGTTGATCCTGGCAATGACCGGATTTGACTTCGGACCCTTTAGTCCCCGTTGATGTTACGAACCGGAACTAAAAGTTGCAAACGAACAGAGACTAAAGATTTGACATCCCTACGACTAAAAAAGTCATGGGGCCAGGGACATTAGTCCCGATTAATAAGACAACTGAAACTGATACTTCCAAATATTAGAACGGTTTTCTACCGGTGACCACCACGAGCGCCCCTCTTCCCAACGCGTTCGGGCTCGACCTCACGCAACAGCTCCTCATCCTCCCATCTGGTATTTAAATTTTTTAATTGATGTAGAATCGTGACATGGGAACCTCTACTCGTGGTTGAGCTGGCAGAGGTTTAATATAATACAGTACGCAGTGATTGATCTCAAAGGCAAAAAAAGAGAGTTGCCTGAGCTGTAGCGGAGTCCCTTCTCTTTGACAAGCTAGCCCTCACGAACTCAATCCCCATTTCCTCACCAAATCGATCTCAATTCGTGCGGTAAGCCGCCGCCCAGCTCTGGCCCGCTGGTGCTCGTCCCCGCCACCACCGCTCTTCCGCCTCTGCTCGCTACTCCTCCAGCTCTCCACAGTGCTCAGGTTGGCAAAAATAAGCCCCCCGGCCGGGACCTGAGTCGAGCGCTCTCCGATTCGGCGCGCGGCTGCTCTCGAGGGTAAGTGCCCGCCTCTCGATCCGGTCACCTCTCCTCTTATGCTGCATTACTGATACAAATCGTTAATCTCTAGCAGCAAAGCAGCTCCGTGCTCGCGACCATGTCGGCTGTTCTGGACGCGTTCGCGACCAAGCTAGTTGGCATCCTGGCGGGTATGGCGAAAGACGAATTGGAGATGCTCCTGGGCGTGCCTGGCGAGATCACTAAGCTCGAGGTCAATCTCGGCGACCTCAGCCGCATCTTGGCCGAAGCCGACAGGAGGAGTATTAGAGATTCTGCTGTGGAGGGGTGGGCGAGGGAGCTCAAGGATGTCATGTATGATGCCGATAACATCCTTGACCTGTGCAAGATCATGGAGGGGGGAGAAGACCCATCGATGCCTCCAAAATCTTCTCCTGGGTGCTGGAGCATTCCGTTGATATCATGCTTCCGCAACCCGGTCGCTGCGCACGAGATTGGGAAAAAGATTCAGGAGCTCAACCAACGGTTGCTGGACATTGAGTTGAGGAGCTCCCGTTTCGGATTCATATCCCAAGCAATCAGCAACTCGTCAAGCCCTTTTCTTATTAGAAATGTTCGTGAGACAGCATCATGTTGTGATGTGGTAGTTGGAGAGAAAATTAAGGAAGATGCGGTGAAGCTTCTTGATATACTAGTCAGGAAGGAGGGAGTTCGTGCAGGGTCAAGCAGTGACAACATTGCTGTTGTTGCTATCACTGGCGCGGCTGGGATAGGCAAAACCACCCTTGCTAAGATGGTATTCAATGACAAGGTGGTGATGGAAAGTTTTGATGAGCGCATCTGGTTGAGCGTCGGTACGGAGGTAAACGAAATTGACTTCCTGCAGACTGTTGTAGCATCTTGCCGTGAGAGCCCTGATTGCTCCAGGGCCATGCTCAAGGTCGCTTCAAAGCAGGCACTGAAGCAGAAGAAATTCCTGCTAGTCTTGGATAATGTGTGGAGTGATGAGGTCTGGAACAAGCTACTAATAAGCACATTTTACGGTGGTGCTTCTGGGAGCCAAGTGTTGGTGACCACCAGAAATGAAATAGTTGCTCGTAGGATGAAAGCGCATTACCTTCATCGAGTTGACAAGCTAGCAGGAGAGGACAGCTGGTCCTTACTACAGAGTTATGTAAGTGATTCTAACCTGCCAGCCAAATTTCAATTCAGAATTTGCTTGCAAGAACATCTTTTTTTCATTTTACCAATAGATACAGAAAAAAATAGAAATCTGTAAAATGGTTATTTATATGTTTTCCCTCCCAAAATACAATATGTTTTTATCTCCAATACTATTAACAATTCTAAAATTCTTCAAAAAAGTGCATCTAACTAGGAGCGTTTAGGCCAATATAATTTACGTAGATAACTTAAAAATGTATCTATATGCAAACAAAAGCAAATTTACTAAAATGCCGGCTCTGCCTAGAAGAAGTATAAGTATATATAATTATTTATGATCAACAGGGCGTTCCAAGATCATAGGCTTATTCAAAATTTCCTCTTACTTTTTTGCCCTAAAAAGTATCCCATAATTTGTCCTCTATTACTCACTCTTTTTTTTCCTTCTGTGTATCTCTGATTAGAGCCGTTTGCATCTTGAAAAGAGTTGCATAACCCCTCACTACATTGCAGAATATCCCCTCCTTCTCACTGCATTCCTAGGCACAGATGGAAGTACCTTCTCTACCTCTCACTGACTTCCTATGACTGTAGTGAGTTCTCTACCTTTTTCAATCCTTTATCCACCCAGCACTCCCCACCCATCTCGCCCTCACCTAGACATCCCATTATCTCTCCATCGCTACCTCTCTGTTCCCCTCTCCTCCATAGCGCCATCTCTCGGTCTATCGTTACAAGAGGATGAGCAGCGCACCCTGTTCTCGCTGCCATTGATAGCTTGGAACCTGACACTCCTCTGGTCAGCCTATGCACACTCTAGACTGACCAGCCGCCGTTGGAGCCAAATTTGGTGATCTGTTGTCGATAAAGGAAGCTTTCGTTGAAGCCAAAACAATTACATCAAGGTGGTACTCCCGAACTGAGATCACTTCTGGCCTCTGCATAACTAAAGATGCACATAGCCTAACACACGCATACATAAAAAGTACCACACCTGAACAAAATGGAAATGCTAAGAGCCACCAATTCGCAGACTAGATCTTGGCATCACGAAGAGATGTTGACACACCATGCCACAGACTGCACAAGAACTTGAACTACAACTCCCAAGAGAAGCACCCAAGAAGTCCTACTTGACTTGTATACTAGTGGGCCGTGGTAGCATATGCGTAAATAAACCATTGATATATTAGGTGAAAACACAAAAGTCAGGTTATTTCCAGCCTCATCATCATTTTCTTTTTTTAGTTTACTTCACTGATTTTGTTTTAAGGGAAATCATTTGGTATATAGTAAAGAAAGCATATACAAAACTTATTAGTATGTATGGATGAGCAGAAGAGCCTATGCTACAATGCCTTAAGTACAAAATTCTAGTTTGTTTTCTTCCTTGCGCTATCTAATGGTGTAGTTTTCCAACAGGCGGGTCTTTGGGATAACAAATCTGAATCTGAGATTGATATATTAAAGGATAATGGCATGGATATTTTAGAAACATGTGATGGTTTGCCACTTGCAATCAAGGTGGTTGGTGAATGCTTGCGCGGTCGTACAACAAGAGGTGAATGGAGGGGTGTTTATAATAACCTTGCATGGTCAATGGCTGCTTCCAAGGAGATTAGCGATGCAATATATGCGAGCTATGTAGAATTACCAAGCCATTTGAAGCAATGCCTTTTATACTGTTCACTTTTCCCTAAAGATGAATTAATCCAAAAGGGAGTTATAGTGCGTTTGTGGATTGCAGAAGGTTTAATACAAATCACAAGTTCAGTGTCACTAGAAGAATTGGGATATCAATACTACGAAGAGTTAGTTTCAAGGAACCTTTTAGAGCCAGATTATAATTCTTATGAGATATCAGCATGCACCATGAATAATGTTGTCCGCTCCTTTTGTCGGTCTGTATCAAAATATGATGGGTTGTTGCTTCAGGAGGGACATGTTCAATGTATCACTCCTTCTGCTGTGAAGTTGCGTCACCTATCCATATCGAAGACTTCTGTAATGTGGGGTGATTTGGAAGAACATGTCTCGCTGAGAACGTTGATGGTGTTCAGAAGCATCACCATTGAGTCAAAATATCTCTGTAGCAACTTTATTTGCCTACGAGTACTGATTCTGAAAAGCGCAAATTTTGTCGAGCTGTCAGAAGCCATATGTAAAATCAAACATTTAAGATACTTGGGACTTGTAGATACACGCATATCTACTATCCCTCAAGGTATAGAGGCTCTAAAGTTTCTACAGTTCATTGAACTTACAAGGAATACAAAACTTTCTGAAATTTCAAATAGCATATTGAAGCTACAAAAGCTAAGGTTCATCAGTTTTAGTGGCACCAAGTTAACATCAATTCCCTTTGGATTCAGAAAGCTAGAAGGTTTGGTCGAGATATTGGGGTTTCCAACCCTTTTGGATGACAGCACAGATGTCTGGTGCAGCTTGGAAGAACTGGGGCCTCTGTCCAGACTCAGAATCCTTGATATAGAAAGTTTGGAGAAGGCATCTTCTGGTTCTATGGCTGCTAGAGCAAAGCTTAGTAGTAAACTGCACCTAACAAAGTTAGGCTTGGCATTTACCAGCAGGTTTGCACACGATGGGGTGTTGGAAGTGGATATCAGCAGTGAGGAGCAGGAGCAAGTCGAGGAGATATTGGGTAATCTATGTCCTCCAACATGCATAGAGCTACTTACCATCGATGGTTACTTTGGACACCGGCTTCCCCAGTGGATGAGGACGATGACAATTTTTGAGAGTTTAAGGTGGTTGCATCTGTCGGAGTATGCCTGCTGCGAGTTGCCTAATGGATTGGACCAGCTTCTGTTTCTCGATTATTTTTGGGTTGACAATGCCCCATTCATTGATCGTATCGGTCATGATCTTGTCCTCCACTCCTTAGGCGGTGATGGTATCGGCATGGACAAGACACCGGCAAGTGCAGAAACAGAGACTGTGGACAGGAGACAGCAACATCAGTTTTCTCATGGTGCTGCTGTTGCATTTTCCAAGCTCAAGACACTGCGTTTGCAGAGAATGTTGAGATGGAGGGTGTGGGAATGGGGGCAGCAAGCCCGAGCTATGCCTGCTTTGGAGGAACTTTCGATTGACAATTGTAAACTTACTCATCTCCCTTGTGGACTTGCACGTCATGCAGGTGCACTAAGGAAGTTGGACATAAGAAATGTCCCGCACTTGGTCTGCATAGAGAATTTCCCTTCACTCAGTGAGCTTATGTTAGTTGAGAACCCATCACTTGAGAGAATCAACAACAACTCGAGTTTGCGTCATATTTACATTCATGACTGCCCAGCTCTGATGGTATTGGAGGATCTGCCAGCACTGCAAAGCATAGAGTGGAGGAGTCGGAATCTTGAAGCACTGCCAGAATACTTAAGAGTAGCAAAGTTAAATAAGCTGATTGTGCATTGCTGCATAAGCTTGCTCAAACTGATATCCTTGCAAGATGCCAAGTCTGACTCAGAGTGGAGAAAGATCCAGCACGTTCAGCATGTAAAGGCATATGGGTACATATCAGAGGAAGAGAATCGTCACATCTTCTACACAAAAGAGCCATACTCCTTCAAAACTAACATAGGTGAGACATGGCTTAGATTTGCTTGATTTTCCTCGTTTTCATTCTTCCTGTACACTATTTCTTAAAGTGTTCGTGTGTCATTTTTGAGCGTCTAATGTATACTACGCGTTTGTGTAGATGCGAGGGGTGAGTCCAAACATGAAGATGAGGAGGTGGAGTAATAGAGAAGCAATCTCACGTAATCACATGAAGTAGAAGGCGAGAAAGCAACCAAAACCATAGGTGTAACATCGAATTCTCCCAGGGAGCGCCTATACAGCGCTCTTAGCGTTGCTTTTCCAGTCGACGCCTGAAGGCATTCCCGGGTGGGCCAGCCCAATTCGCTCGGGCTTCCTTTTTTTCCTTCGGATTCTTTTTTCTGTAGATTTTAAAATATTTGGTGAAGTAAAAAAATGTTCAGTTTCAAAAATATGTTCAAATTCGAATCTGTTTATATTCGAAATCTGTTCAAATTAGAAATTTGTTCAAATTTGGAAATTTGTTTAAATTCGAAAATCTGTATTAATTTGAAATCTGTTCAATTTTAAATCCGTTCAAATTCAAATTTGTTCAACTTGAAAATTGTTCAAAATTGAAAATCTGTTTAGTTTGAAATCTGTTCAAAATCAAATTTGTTCAACTTGAAATTTGTTCAAAAAAATCGAAAATCTGTGCTAATTTGAAAACAGTAACAAAAAAACCAGAATAGCCAGAGTAAACCAACCCTGAAGCTTCTAGAACCTTCACAAAATCGGTGCAAACAAATACCTGTGATTTTCTATTAGGCTGGCCCGCTTCAAAACACTAGTGATACAGGGGTAGGCGTCGACTCGTTTTTTGACGCAAAGAGCGATAACTAGGGATTACCATTTTCTCTCACGGGATGCACTATAAGGTACTTAGGTACTCCCTGCGAAACACTAGTATTACTCTACAAGTTCACTAAAAATCAGTGCAGGCCCAACAAAGGAACATGTCGGCGATTTCTCTTGTTTCTTCGACTATTCCTCTCTTTGGCCCATTGGATCGCCAAGCAGAACAACGGCAACACAGCGCAGTAAAGGGGCGACTACCCTGCCGACTTCCGTATAGTCTACTAGTTCACTGCCCTACTTCAGTGGTGGAGCCAGGATTTTCATATTGGGTATTTGAAGTTAAAAATATTTCAATACACCATCAATACACCATTATAATATACGTAGGTTCACAATAACAAGAATGACACTAAAAATAAAGTATAACTACTTAACGTACACTCTTAATTGGGGAAACTCAAAAACAGAAATTGATCACTCGTGGTCACGGTGACGCTGCTGCTACGATGCCACTTCTAAAGTGCCACTTCTACAGACCCGCCGTCGACCGTCGTAATTCTTTCCGAGGAGGCGACGACATCGAACTCGAAGGACAGAGCTGGGAGGGCGTTGCGCCGGCACGGCCTTGCGTCAGTCTACTCCACTACTGTGTCTCTGTTGCGAACGGGGCAGGGGTAGGGAAGGGCCAGCGACACCATGGGAATCGAATACTCTGGCGTACCGCGTACGGGAGCGACGTGGAGTCGTGATCGCCGGCGAGGGGATTGGCAGCGGCGCATGAGGACAACCGTTCACGATCAGATCGACTCCTCCTTTTTTTTACGTGTTGTTGGGAACGAGGTTAGCTGAACGGCTGAACCGGCGGCAGCCCAGTGAAAGCCCAAAACAGTACCTAGGCCTACATTAGTGTTACGAATAATTTCCAACCGTTTAGGTAGTTACTATGTGCCCAAAGATATTGTACGGACATTACTGTCCATACATACGCTTCCTCCTTGTACATACACCTATTTGTTCCAAACAGGCACTTATTTATGTAACCGACTTCTTCTAGAGACACCTCTTCATGTAATAGACGCCTCTAAGAGACACCAATCCTTATATAAATAGGGCTTTGCCCACAAGCAATGAGAACACAAGTTTTAGATCATTCTTTCCTATCTCGTTTCACTCTAACACGTTATCAGCACGCTCTGCCGAGAGCGAACTCCAGCGATAGCCGGAATAGGAAGAACTATGAGACTGCGGATAAACAAGGTTAAGAGATAAAAAAAACAGGCAATTTTCTAAAGAAAAGATTGCCTGAGACATCTGTGGCTGAATCTTCGCCCAGTTCATGAGGAAATCAAGAACAATGAAGTACGGAGGCTTACATGTATTGCTAATTGGTAAGATCGATAGAGTATTGAAGACCAGCAAAGGTAATCACTAAAGTGGTCTTCTTCGATTTGAGATGTTCTTACCAACTTGATGACCGCGGCGGTGGACGGCGCGGCATCACCTTCTCGCGGCGGCGCCCGCCGACGCGTGCACCCAAGGCCTGCACGCCCGCGACAGCGGCCTCCTCTACAGGAGCGATGGCGGCGGGACACTTGGACGCGGCCTCTCGGCGCAACTCCGCGCGGCGAGGCTTGATGACGCGCTTGGTCTTCACGATCGGCGGCCACTAATACCCGTCGGAGCCCATAGCGGCCGACGCGCTACTGACCCGATGCGGCGGGCGCCCGTGCCCGCGGCTTCCCGGCGTGGTGCTGCTCCCCGTGGCGCGCTTGGTCTTAACGACTAGCGGCTGGGCGACTACGCCGCCCGAATCCGTCCTCGGTCGTGGGGGCTAACCGCCGACGGGGACCTCCCGTCACCGACGTCTCTCCTCGGCTGCCGGCCCGGGCAGCGGTCAGACACCGGAGCGGTGCCCGGCTCCAGGCGACGACGACCCCAGCAAGAGCGGCTGCAAGCGCAGCACGACCGTCCAAGCCGCGGCATGGCGGCTGTTCCTGACGGCTGGGTCTCCGTGTGGAGGCGGGGCCCAGTGCGCCCGGCGGCCCTTAGCCCGGCGGTGGCCAGACACCCATCGCGGAAGCCGGCCCGACGCGGCGCCTGCGTCCGCGCTCGCCCGCCTGGCCGAGTCGAGCGACCACAACTGCGGCCGTCTCCAACGGAGGTCAACCCCAGCCAGGCCAGCGCCCAGCGCGCGTGGCGGCCTTCGGCATCGGGCAGCAGCACGACCACGCGACGGACGGCGCTCTTCCCGACGGCTCCCTTCGGTCCTCTAGCCGTCTAGCGCGGCAGCCGGCTTGCAGTGTGTAAACCTGGCAATGGTTCTAAAACTGCACCGTACCTAAACTGAAGCCGCACGCCTGTCAACCAAACCTGAACTAAAACCATTCAATAAATATTTCAGCCCAACCAAAACTAAACTAGTTAATTTTTCCACCAAAACCAAACTAAACCTATTACACATCTATGGGTTAGAACCAGTTACTAGAATTGGTTGAAAACCATTCGCTTGGTGGGTCAACGCATACAGCCAGGCATGCATGGGCTATACGTGTTAGCTTCGATCGATGCTTATCCAAGTACCAGCTGGATACGGCCACGCGACTTGCGAACGCCTTTGCGGCCGGCAGCATGCATTAAATTCTCGGGACTGACAACCTGCTAAATCAATCCAAACCTGTTTAGACCTAACTGTTCGCTTCATAAAATCAAACCACACCAGATTATTTTCGCATCCAACCCATCAGGAACTAAACCGAACAGGCCCACATGAGAAAACCGATCCAGTGTACCCGGTTAATCAAAAACCAATCTCAGATTTAGCAGTGTGAGGGGCGGACGAACCCACAGTCATCGATTGGTAACCGCCTAGGAAAAGGTCTCTGAATTACTTGAATCTGCAAAGCAGTCCATAAACAGATGTAGTATTCTTGGAAAAAAATCACGAATGGGTCTATCTGATGGTACTATTGATTTAGTGCTGCATCTTATATGATTTTTAATATTATTTCTGTTGAGTACAAAGTATTCTAGAATAAATATTGTGATGTAAATTATTTTCATGTTTTCGACATGTTGAGATTAATTACATTCATTTTTTTTGCAATTGAGATTTTCAATTTCTTGCAAATAAAAATCAAGTGTGATATAGTATATATATCCATGTTTGCTACATATTGAGATTAATTAAATCCACAATTTGCAATTGAGATTTTTCAAATTTTCTTGCAAATAAAAATTGATTCATCTTAATTGAGCCTTTTTGTTTTAATACGAGCAAGAATCGAATATGCAAAATTCTAAGTGACTTCTTCAAGTTGATGTTTGGGATGGAGGGTAGTGCACGGATCTGTTATCTCCGCTACCATGATTACTTAAAAAGTGATCTCCCATACATTTTTATTAAGTCATGACATAAGGTATTAGAAACATGAGTATCTATTGATTTCATCAGACTATATGCTCTAGTTCTGAGAGATGGACACTAAAATTTCTTTTTTGGGAGTATCTACAATATGTCATGCTTAACAATTTGAAGTTCACACTAATGGTTTTAAGCCCACTTCTTGAAATTACTATTAATTTTGCATTGTTCATTTACAACATAACCATGATGGTAGTGGATGTACAACCCAGGCACCCAAGTTCAAATCTCCACGGATGCAAATTTGGGTTATTATTATTATTTAAAAAAAAGTCGCTGTGGGGGTCTCCCCCACTGCTTTCCTTTCAAAAAAAAAACCATGATGGTTTTTAATTTACCATGCGTAAATTTATAATCTCTAGTTTACCCATGTTGGTAACCGATGGCTGAAAAAGAGAGTTTGATTCACTCGACCTCAATGGCCACAACTATCCTACCTGGGCCAAGGACATCAAGATCGCTCTTGCGTCCCGTGGATTAGTGCGTGCAATCCAGAATCTGGAGGACTCCCTCCCTGCTAGAGTCACGCTGCTGAGAGATTAGATTAGCAAAAATATTCTGCCTTATACATCATAAGGAACCATATTCACCCAGATCTTAAGTCTGGGTATTTGGAGGAGGAATCCCCACTTACTTTGTTTTAGGCCCTCAAAACGAGGTATGAATAGCATTAGGCAATTGGCTTGCCTGAAGAACTACATGATTCGACCCCTCTTCGACTTTAGGACTTTAAGTCCATTGGAGAGTACAATCATGAGGTTCATAAGATAAGTTCCAAACTGCGCTTTTGTGGGAAGGAGCCTACTGATGCGGAGAAGATGGAAAAACTTTGTCTACTATGCTCCCATCTGAAAGGCTCCTCCAGCAGCAATACCGTGCTCGCGACTACCAAGTCTATTCCGACCTCATTCATATCCTACTTCAGGCTGAAAAGCACGATGAGCTACTCGCTAAGAATGGCTCGCAACACCCAGTTGGTTCCCAACCTCTCCCTGAAGTTCATATGAATGTCGTGAATGGACATAATTTTGATGGTGCTTCCAAAGGCAACTCATCGAAGTTCAATGGTAAGCAAAAGCGCAAGCGGAACAAGAAGCCTAGAAACTTGGACTGTGGGTACAGTACCACAAAGCCCAAGTTTTAAAAAACTAAGATTTGTGATAGGTGTGGGTGCTACACGCATCCTACTAACAAGTGCAAGACCCCGAAGCATCTGGCCATTCTCTACCAGCAATCCCAAGGATACAAAGGACCTCAAGGGAAAAGGTTTGAAGCCAACTTCAACCTTCATCCGGATGGCACCGATGGAGCTGGTTGCTCGCAAGACGTTCCTTCGGGACCTAGCAGCACTACAACCCTCCAGACATCATAGGACCCTTTTGGCACGGAGAACATGATGGTTGAGTACGCCTCAACGGACGTGTTTGGAGACTTCGACTAGCTAGTCCCACTATCTCCTTAGTGATCGCTTTATGTATCTATGTACATGTGTAATGTTGTATTAGAACATGTTATCATTTATATTGTATCAACACTTTGATATAATAAGATTGTATGAGTTCTATATATCTGAGAAAGATTTTTCAATCCTGGAAATCCTTTAACTCAATATATAGATTTCTACGGAAGCAATCCGATGGATGAGGAACAAGTATTAGAAAAAAGTACCCTCTCCATCGTTTGGATTGTACTACACGTTCATCCAACCTGTAGCACATGTTGCATATAAAGCGATTCCATTGGTCACAACTTGCTCAAGTTCAAATTCCCTCACTAGAATGTGTGTGCACCTCGTGCGCCACTACTGGGAAGCCAATTTTGAGGCCTTCGCACCTCAAAATACAAGATGAACCACTTCAGTTTCTTGAACTCATTCAGGGAGATATTTGTGTTCTTCCAACTATTGTGTGGACCATTATGGTATTTTTATGGTATTCATTGACGCATCTACATGATGGTCACGTATGTGCCTTATGTCCACATGAAACCATGCATTTACCACGATAATGAGGGAAGTAATAAAGTTACAGGCCCATTATCTTGAAAGTCAAATTTTATCAATTCGCATGGACAAGGTTGCAGAATTCTCCTCATGTGGCTTCATTGACTTGCATGGCCCTGGGGATTGATGTTCAACACTCTGTCACATACGTCCATACTCAAAATGGTTTGGTTGGATCCATAATTAAGAGTATCAAACTCATTTCAAGACCTTTTTTGATAATTTGCGATTACCAACTTCACGTTGGAGTCATGCAGCTTTACACACTGCTCACCTGCATATCGCAGTCTCCTCCTCTGCAACTGATACGTGGAAATCCTCCGAGCATTTCCTATCTGCGTAAGTTTGGAAGCGTTTCACGTGTACCGATCTCACCACCATAGCATATAACATTGGGCCCACAGACTGAGGATCTATGTGGGGTACAGATCTCTGTCGATCAACACGTACCTTTAACCCCTCATTGGGGATTCATTCATAGCCCAGTATGCTAATTGCTTATAAAGGATGGATTATTTTTGGGCATTAGGGGGAGATTCATGTACCACAAATAATGCCAGGAAACCAATAGGGACACCACGTCCACCTTATATCCACGTATTCAAGAATTTGGACTACGTCCTGAATTCACATATTTGCAACACATTGCAAATAACCTGCCATATTCATTTACTGATCTCAAAGGTGTTATAAAATCCTTTAGTCTGGCTAGAAATGCGCCCGAAAGACTGGAGGTACCAATAAAAACCACTCAGCTCCAGTACCCAAGAAGAGGGGAGTAGTATGGCCTCTAGCCAGGATCTAGCTTCTTGCAAGGAACAAAGGAAGTCGGGGAGAAATCCTCTAAATCAGTAAATGCAAGTCAACCTAGCATTGACAAACACCTTATGGGTAGTATACACCCAGTGGAAGGGAAACCTCCACAACCCTAGCTTCAGCTTGCACACACTCGCTGGGACATCGGAACACCTAGACTCTCGCGTATTGGGAAATCACGAAGAGTCATCATGGGTGCATGAGATTTCTTCCAACAATATCGATTCTGGAGAATCATATAACCAAAGCCTACAATTGTCGACAAACATTTCTATTGTATGATTGCAAACATCCTGCAAGTGATTCAGATCCAAAGACCATGGCCATGGCAGAGTGTACACCACTCGCTCGGACTGAAACAAACAAAGGATGCAATCCAAGAAGAATTATAGCCTCGCTCTTACAAATAAATTCTCTATACATGGGATTCAGTATGTTCTCTTCCGAAAATGGAATGAGATCAACAAGGTGGTGAGAAAGCAAGGCTTGTAGCATAAGGTCGGATTTTTGCAGAGATCCGAGACCTACTCTCTAGAAAGGATTGGAATCCTTAAAACTTTCCGATAATTATATCATTGGCGGTGCAAAATCGTCTATCTATGCAGTTGATAGATGTAGTGACTACATTTCATGTGGATCACTATATTTGGACATGTATGTTCCCGGTGGAATCTCTATCTGAATCGAAATGTAAATGCAACATGCATTATGTAAAATCAATAAGTCATTACATGGCTTATTGTTGTCGGTATATTTTGGTACAACCTACGTAGTGAGTTCCTTATACACAAGGATTAATCCTACAATGATGATTACCCATGTGTGTTTGTCATACACAAGGATTAATCCTGCAATGACAAAGCACATGATCATTTAAAAGACAGAATTTGAGATGAAGGATTAGGTTAAACCCAAACAATGTTTGATACTACAAGTTAGGCTACTTCTCTCAAGTATTATGGTACACCAAGTTTCCTATATTATAAATATTGGAGAAACGGAAAATGGACAAGTCATATCCGTCTCCCATGCTTGTTGTTCAATCTCTAGACGTAAAGAAAGATTCACTCAAACCATGGGATGATGTAGAAGGGATGTTGGGACTTGAAGTTCGATATCACCATGCCATTGGACCCACCAACACAATTGGTTGGGAATCAATAATATCTTTCGATATCTCCAAGGCACCACACATTACTTAACCTATTCTTGTAAATTCAGAGAAATCTGAATTCCAATATCATCAGAATACACTGATGTTGGCTACTTGAATGATCCTCACAATGTGTACCTACATGGTAGAAGTGTCACTCCATTGATGTCTTCGAACAGACTTTGGTGACTACACCTACAAATCATTCTGGAATTCAAAGCCGCGTTACACGTGGAGCTTTACGGAATGATAAACCACATACATGAGTCATGTGGTATTGGTTCTCTAGAATCATCAACCATTATCTACACAGGTAATGTTGCTTGTGTTGCATAGATGCAAACAGGATACATCGAGAGCAATGCCATTAAGCATATTGCCTCTAAATTGTTTTATCTCCATGAACTCCAGAAGAGTCGGTGAATAAACATCTTGCGAGTCAATTCATGCGATAAAATCGCTGATCTATTCACGAAGTCTCTAACAACTTTAACATTCCAGAAATATTTTCATGGAATTGGTATTCAACGGCTTCAGGATTTGTAAGAATCAGGGGGAGTATCTCCCTGGACTACTCTTGTTCAAAGCATCATATTACACTCTTTTTTCCTTAATGAGTTTACTATCCAGGTTCTCATCAAGGTTTTTGATGAGGTAATATCAACATAAGATCATATGTCATACTTTATGTTTTCTCCACCGGGGTTTTTGGGAAAGTATACATGACATATATATTGCTCTCTAAACTCTATGAGGTTTTTCCTTGACAAGGTTTTTCTCATATGGAGTTAACAGTGAGGCAATAACAATGATATGTTGTATCATTTTCTCCTTATTTTCCCACTGGGTTTGAAGATGTTTTAACATCATATCCAACCATTATATGTTGCACCATTTTCTCCTTATTTTTCCCACCAGATTTAAAGGAGTTTTAGCAACATATCATACACACAACTCTCCTCATATTTTTCCCACTGGATTTTTGGAGGAGTTACTAGAGACAATATATGCTTGTGATCAAGACAAAGGTTCTCAAGATTATACAAGGGATTCAAGATCGTACAAGGAATACAAGTAGTATCTTTGTGCAAGGGGGAGTGTTATGAATAGTTTCCAACCGTTTAGGTAGTTACTATGTGCCCAAAGATGTTGTACGGACATGAATGTCCGTACAGACGCTTCCTCCTTGTACATGCACATGTTTGTTTCGAACAGGCACCTATTCATGTAACCGACTTCTCCTAGAGACACCTCTTCATGTAATAGACGCCTCCAAGAGGCACCAATCCTTGTATAAATAGGGCTTTGCCCACAAGCAATGAGAACACAAGTTTCAGATCATTCTTTACTATCTCGTTTCACTCTAACAATTAGGAAGGCTGAACGCGGGATGAGTCTGCAGCTCGAGTTTTCACGATTCTTCGACTCTAATATGTAGAAAAGGACCCTAACCTCTCTATGTATGTATAGAGTAGCATATATAATGAATTTTTTTTACAAATATTATTGGGTATGTGTCGCATACCCTTGAATTAGGCTAGCTCCGCCCCTGCCCTACTTAGTGTACATCCTCTTTGCAGATTGACCTATGGATTCCAACCAGCTGACGGGGAGTGTGGACTTTTGTAGCTCGAGCTACACATAGCTTGTTTTTTTCAAAATTCAAAATTACCATTTCAAAGTTTCAAAAAATTTGTGTAAAAAATTCTAGATGTAGGCAATGTTGTGTTCTATCAACAAGGAAAGTTTCAATTCCAAATAATATTCGAGGTTCTATAGAAATGACAACATATTTTGAGGTTTTGAAAGTTTGCACTGTTCATTACTATATATGTCAGATTTTGTTATTTTTGCACAGACCCATTATAAGGTATTTTGATTTGAAAATTTTCATGTTTGTAGAAGGCAACATTCTCAATATTTAGATTTAATTTCAGTTTTTTTTTTGAAACTTTAAAATGTTGTTTTGCATTTTTTTAAAAAAAATAAGCTATATGTAGCTCAAGCTACATTTATAGTTTCTGGCTGACGGACTCCTATAAGCTTATAATCTTTCAGATTGATTCGACAGTTATGTGACATGCTTTTATGATCTATGTAGTGTCACAATCTTTTTGAACTATGGTGGATTCCAATTTCAGTGATGTACTTCGTGACTCAGGTGTCAAATACCAGATGAGCAAGATTAATCGACTACTAGATGGACCTAGCACGCTTTGTCGTGCTGTCTATGTTACTATCGCTTTTGGGTGGTCTGCATGTTACTGGCTTTATAAGGGTTCTTTGTTGGGTTTTAGTAGGCGACATGTTAGCTGTATCGCAACTTCACCAGCATGTTGTATAAAAAAGGAAAATCAGAAAGAACTAAAAATACAGCTTTCGACTTCCCACAATCATGGCTTTAAAGCTAACGCAACAACAAAAATAGTTACCATTGTATTGCTCACACATAGGGTTAAGACTCCAAAACCTTGTTGGTAGAATCTAATAAAGTAAAGTAGTAGAAGAGAAAGAAGTGACTTACAATCTAAATATGTTAAGCAGTAGAAAAGGTTCCAAAAATAGATACCATACCATTGCTTATACACAATATTAAGCTTCCAAAACTTTGATATTCCAAAAATAATAGCATCACTCACACTTTACAACCCTTTAAATATATGTCGCGACAATTTATTTTATATACGCATATATTCATCGTTAACTACATTGATTGTCTAATGAATAAAATGTAACTCATAAGATCAGTTGCAATGTATATGTTGTAACCTCATCCCGTAACACAATAATTTATATTTATCACTGGATCAAAGATTTAATGCTAAAATAATAAAAATATTCATATTTTTCTCTAGTTTAAATTTGCACAAGTTTCTTGCCCACTCTCAAGTAAAATTAGTTTAGCATAAAATATAAGTCAAGAGGGAGATACCGGATTTTTATAAAATTTATATTATTTTGACTGTGAAGTGAAGTCTTGGATCAAACTTTTTAGGATATTATTTAGGTTCAGGATGAGAACTGAAGAAGTATTACCATAAATTTTTATCCAATTCTTTAAATCAAATAGTGATATGCCGCTCCTTCTAAGAAAATCAAACCAAAAGATACCAATTTGATCAACAGGCCAAAGCCAAAAAATTTAGCATGTGGGGCCATTGATAGTGACCCTATGGACCCGCCACACCTCCTAAAAAGCTCAAAGCTAGGGAGCTTAGAGCTCTTAGAGGATAGCCTTATGGCTTGGTGCCGGTATGCATTACGAACTAAATTAATCACGTACTATTCTTGAGCTGAACATGTATGCATGGTCTATCAAGATTTTAGTGATGTTTTTTTTACTCAGGAGGAAGATTTTGTCTCTGTCTAGGGAGTGGAGTTGGATGGGCATGGCTTGCTTCTGCGAATTTTTGACGCATCAGACCACCTGCGCCAGTGTAATGTCAAAAAGGACCAGCTGTAAAAATATTTGTCAAAAAGGACCCCCTAAGGGTGGCGGCACGTCTGGCCAGGCGACATGTGGCACATGCCGCCTGGGCCAACGACGGCAAGGGGGTGCCGCCATCCCCAAAGCCGGCATGTTTGCTGGAAGGTGACGCCATCGACGGCTGTTAGAGGAGGCGGGCCATGCCGCCTGGGCCGGTGCTGGCAGGCTGAGGTGGCATATGCCGCCACCCTCAAAACCGGCACCCTGGCAGACACCGAATCCCACCCTAAACGGCGCTGATTCCCACGCTGACTGGGGTGTTTTTTAGGCGGGAAAGCGGCCGAATTTGCTGTGTTGATTGTTTACATGTGATATGCAATCTGTGCTGTTTTTATCTGTCTATTCGATGCTTTGATGCACTGTTTTGTAGAGTAAATAGACTCCAATTATCACAAAACAAGATGCGATGTTCGCTAGCCAGCTCTCCTTTTAAAGGCTGCAGCATCGCGCATGTAGCAGGCCCTGCTCATTCACTCAGCTCTCTCTCTCGCTCCGTTCACTCAGCTCTCTCTCTCTCTCACACACTCATTCAATCAGCACTCTCTCGTACTCCATCACCAGCTCTCTCCTCTCTAATGAGCTGAGTTGTGTTAGTGTTTAGCCTAAGTAGATGGTATTTGGGAGCTAAAATTGGAAAGGAAGATTCACAGATGAAGAAGTAGAGTTGCTTGTCATATGAAGGTAACATATGTCAAATGATTACTTATATTATTGCATGGTAGTTCTAGATTTAGGCATGTATCATATTATTAGCATGGAGAGTGATAATTATGATATTATAGTTGCATGTTTTCCTACTTGGTAATGAAGCATGGATTATTTGTACATGCATTCTAACGAAACCAATGATTTTATGTGGTAGGTGGATTGTAGTATGAATACGATATCGCTGTTAGTACATGCAAATTGTGTGCCGCCTAATTCCAAGTGAAACAATAGTCATTGAAGAAAAGGTATAAACCTCATGTTATATATTTTTTTGGTCCTGTAGTATAAGTGTGATTTGTGAATAATTTGTTTGCATATATATTTTAGGTGAAATTTGCTACGAACGTGAGTTAATTATTGGTTATTGGAAATATTCGGTCGCATAAAAAGTTGCGGACCGAATAATTAATTATTGGTTATTGAAAATATTCGGTCGCGTTCTTGAAGTTGAGGTATAAAATTTATCTCTTAAAAAGTGTTAAGTATTTATTTTGTTGTAGTGTATCTCATGTAGTTATGTTGATAGAACAGTAAAGTGAAGTAAGTTTATTCCGTTAGTGATTGCATGCATGAAAGAATAATTAATTGTATGCAAATTTTTCGGTCGCATACTTGAAGTTTACGTAGGTCTAAAATTTATCTCTTAAAAAGTGTGAAGTATTTTTTTTGTTTTATAGTGTATCCCATTTAGTTACGTTGGTAGAAAAGTAAAGTAAAATAAGTTTATTCCGTTAGTGATTGCATGCATGGAAGAATAATTAATTATATGCAAAATATAAATTACGTCAGCTGATTTAGTAGAATATTTATATCTGTACATAAATATAAAATGTAGCTTCCGTGTTACTAATGTCCATTTTAAATTTGTGGGGTAGGTACGATGAAAAATTTATTAGTGTTTTATGGGGATGTGGTACGTGACAGAATTTCTGGGCTAGATGTGTCTCGGTGCGAGTCTATAAATGTTGTAGTGAGAGACATGGAGAACCTAGATTTTGCGGAAGTGAGAAAATGCATCTGGGTGCAGTTTGGTCCTAATTAATCATGTTAATTAATTGTGTCCTAATTAATCGCATTACTTATTAATTATGTTAATTGTGTACCACAGCTCGATGAATTACGGCAAATCGCTTATGATGCGCAAAGAGCTGTGCAACAGCAGAATTTAAATACACAGAAAGGGAAGAACATATTCAGACGTATTTTCGATACTGCCGCAAGCGGACTTCAGCGTTTAGGCTGCACCCGTCTTGATGATATTATTGCGCATCATCGCGAAATGCCTGAAGCACCTTCGTCTAGATCGAGTCTTGCGCGACCCAGTGAGCCGCGACTGAGTACCATACCAATGACGCATCCCCGACAAGACTCATCACTACTACAATGTTCACATTCGCGCCTAGGATCTTAAAGACGTGCTGCTAGACAGGTACTATGGAACAACCTCTTTTTTCACATGTCACATCCCCGACAAGACTCATGACTACTAAAACATTAAATTTCATAGACAGTAACAACATCTTTTTTCAATGATTTTGCTAGGAGCCAATTACTATGCCAACTGTTACCCCATCTGGAGAAATGGACTCGTACACGGAACTCGGTTATTCTCAGAGGGACAACACCATACAGGTATGTTAACTCATATTATGTCATTTCTTGTATGCACTAGTAGATCTTCTGCATTACTTATTATTTCCTGACGTGTGCAGGAAAATATTTGGCCTCTATGGGATTCAATGGCTTCTGATGTTGGCCATAATATGCCACAAGCACATGGGACGTGGGATCAAGGCGAGAGTTCACATCGGTTCAATACCACACAAGTATATGCATATATCTGAACTAATTACACCTTCTCAACCTCATTAACGCGGCAATTTTCTAATATTTTCTATAACCCATAGGAAACTATTGATCCGATGTGGGACGATATGGGAGCTGGTATTGGATACACCATGGCTCCACCACATGGATTTAAGCATATGCTGCGACAGGATAACACCAATTTTTTTTCATCTGTCTCAGACTTCTTTTTGTACGATCCAGCTAGCACATCTAGGAGCTTAATCCCTCCTCCCTCAGGATCTCAGCACGTGCTTCATACTCCTCCGCCACCACCTGACACACAACCAGAAGAGGACGAGCGGCAGTATGGCCGAGGCCACCGTGAACCTCATCCCCCACGTGAACGTCTATCGCCTTCAGGACATCGGCACAGGCAGCCCAGACCTCGCCGACAAGGCTAACACAATTTGTGTACGCCTATATATATCTATGTTACTATTTTTAGCTATGTAATAGACACATTTCTACGTTCGTTTCTATGAGACAAATAAATTTGCTTTCAATCACTTATTGCGATAATATGGCCTACCATACATTTGCTTGCAAAAAAAATACAACATAAACTACAAGTAAGATACACATGTCAGTAGGCTTCAAATTAAGATACATTACAATATTTCACTAATCGAATAAACGCTTGCCCGATGATGCTGCGTTAGATTTGGCTTTCATTCACTAGTAGAAAACGGGCCTTAGGCCTGGACCCTTTAGTCCCGGCCTCCATCTGGGCCGGGACTAAAGGCCCGGCCACGTCGCCCCAAATTCGCCAGCCGCCCGGGAGGCTTTGGTCCCGGCCCGTTACGAGCCTTTAGTCCCGGTTTGAGACACAAACCGGGACTAAAGGGCTATGCGCTGGGCGGCCCGCATGTGCGCCCCCTTTAGTCCCGGTTTGTGTCTCAAACCGGGACTAAAGTACTCTGCCTATATATATGGCCCCTGCAGCCCCTCTCTCCCCTCTTGCATTTTTTTGGATGAAAGTGTGTGAGTGTGTGCTAGCTCTCCTTTTTGCTTGGATGCACTAGAGGTGTTTGTTGAAATGTTTGTTAGAGCGATGCCGCTTCAGTTCACCGAACACAACTACGATATGAGGTGCCCGAGCCACGCTTAAGCCTCTTCCTCTTTATTTCCACTTATTCTAAAAGGTTAGCAACTATATTTCCTCGTTTAGACCGTGCGGTACTAATTTTTAGGATCGTGATTGTGTTTGATATACTGTTGCATGACGCAGATGAGCCATCCATGGATGTACGGTGATCGACGCACCGCCGCTTACAGAGAAGGCGTGCATTCTTTTCGAGATGCGGCCGATGCGAACAAGCATGGTGGTGGCTATATGTTTTGTCCATGTGTTGAATGTCGGAATGAGAAGGACTACACTTCCTCAAGAGTCATTCAGAGCCACCTGCTTCGGTCCGGTTTTATGTCGGGCTATAATGTTTGGACCAAGCACGGAGAAAGAGGGGTTATGATGGAAGACGACGATGAAGAAGAAGAGAACGATGATGACAACTACCGATCTATGTTCCCTGAGTATGCTGATACCGCAATGGAAGACAATGAAGAAGAAGATCAGGGTGCAGAACGGGAACCAGATGAGCCCGCTGATGATCTTGGCCGGGTCATTTCTGAAGCACGGCGAGGCTGCGACACAGAAAAGGAGAGGTTGCAGTTCGAGCAGATGTTACAGGACCACAACAAATTGTTGTACCCAACTTGTGAAGATGGCCAGAAGAAGCTGGGTAGCACACTGGAATTGCTGAAGTGGAAGGCAGAGACCGGTGTGACTGACTCGTCATTCGAAAAGTTGCTGGTACTGATGAAGAAGATGCTTCCAAGAAAGAACGAATTGCCCGCCAGCACGTACGAAGCAAAGAAGCTTGTCTGCCCTCTAGGATTAGACGTGCAGAAGATACATGCATGCCCTAATGACTGCATCCTCTACCGCGGTGAGAAGTATGAGAATATGGATAAATGCCCGGTATGCACTGCATTGCGGTATAAGATCAGAAAAGATGACCCTGGTGAGATTGAGGGCGAGCCACCCAGGAAGAGGGTTCCTGCCAAGGTGATGTGGTATGCTCCTATAATACCACGGTTGAAACGTCTGTTCAGAAATAAAGATCATGCGAAGTTGTTGCGATGGCACATGGAAGATCGTATGAAAGACGATAAGTTGAGGCACCCCGCCGATGGTCGGCAGTGGAGAAAAATCGAGAGAGAGTTCCCGAGATTTGCAGGTGACGCAAGGAACTTATGGTTTGGTCTGAGTACAGATGGCATGAATCCTTTTGGGGAGCAGAGTTGCAGTCACAGCACCTGGCCCGTTACTCTATGTATCTACAACCTTCCTCCTTGGTTGTGCATGAAGCGGAAGTTCATTATGATGCCAGTGCTTATCCAAGGTCCAAAGCAACCCGGCAACGACATTGATGTGTACCTAAGGCCATTAGTTGATGAACTTTTACAGCTGTGGGCCGAACCAGGTGTACATGTGTGGGACGAGCACAAACAAGAGGAATTTGACCTTCGAGCGTTGCTTTTCGTAACCATCAATGATTGGCCTGCTCTTAGTAACATTTCAGGACAGTCAAACAAGGGATACAATGCATGCACGCACTGTTTAGATCAGACAGAAAGTATATATCTGGACAAGTGTAGGAAGAATGTGTACCCGTACAATCGTCGTTTTCTTCCGCCCAAGCATCCCTTAAAGAAAAAAGGCAAGCATTTCAATGGCAAGGCAGAACCCCGGGGGAAGCCTGTCATCCGTACTGGTGCTGAAGTATTTGATATGGTCAAAGATTTAAAAGTAATCTTTGGAAAGGGTCCTGGCAGCCAACCTGTTCCTAACGGCCCTGATAAGCTCGTACCCATGTGGAAGAAGAAATCTATATTTTGGGAGCTACCCTATTGGGAAGTCCATGAGGTCCGCTCCGCAATCGACGTGATGCACCTGACGAAGAATCTCTGCGTGAATATTCTAGGCTTCTTGGGCTTGTATGGGAAGTCAAAAGATACACCGGAAGCACGGGAGGACCAGGAACGTCATAAAGGAAGAGATGGCATGCATCCAGGGCAGTTTCAAGGGCGTGCCAGCTACGCTCTTACTAAGGAAGAGAAGGAAATCTTCTTTGAAGTCCTTTTCAGTATCAAGGTCCCGACTGGCTTCTCGTCGAATATAAAGGGAATCGTAAATATGAAAGACAAAAAATTCCAAAACCTAAAGTCTCATGACTGCCACGTGCTTATGACGCAATTGCTTCCGGTTGCATTGAGGGGAATTCTACCGGAAAATGTTCGCCTGGCAATTGTGAAGGTATGTGCATTCCTCAATGCAATTTCTCAGAAGGTAATCGATCGAGAAAGTCTATCAGGGTTACAGATTGATGTGGTCCAATGTCTGGTCAGCTTTGAGTTGTTGTTCCCGCCATCCTTCTTCAATATAATGACACACCTCCTAGTTCACCTAGTCGAAGAGATTAGAATTCTCGGTCCTGTATTTCTACACAATATGTTCCCCTTCGAGAGGTTCATGGGAGTCTTAAAGAAATATGTTCGTAACCGTGCTAGGCCAGAAGGATGCATCTCCAAGGGCTATGGAACAGAGGAGGTCATTGAGTTTTGTGTGGACTTTCTTCCTGACCTTAAGCCGATTGGTGTTCCTGAATCTCGGTATGAGGGTAGGCTGACAGGAAAAGGCACACTAGGAAGGAAAGCAAAAGTATGTATGGACGGGCATTCTTTCTCTCAAGCACACTACACAGTTCTACACAATTCCACCGTGGTGGCTCCGTATATCGTGAGACACAAGAATATTGTACGCTCCGAAAACCCGGGGAAGACTGACTCTTGGATTAAAGGGGAACACGAGAAGACTTTCGGCAGTTGGTTGCAGACACATCTCATGAATGATGACACCGTTGGAGATCAGCTGTACTGTTTGGCCAGGCCACCATCTTCTACTATATGTACTTTCCAAGGGTACGAGATAAATGGGAATACATTTTACACGGTTGCCCAAGATAAAAAGAGCACCAACCAAAACAGTGGTGTCCGCTTTGATGCAACAGACGAGAATGGGCACTGTTTGGAAACATATTACGGGTACATAGAGGAGATATGGGAACTTGACTATGGACCTACTTTTAAGATCCCTTTGTTTCGGTGCAAATGGGTGAAGCTGACAGGAGGCGGGGTAGTTGTAGACCAAAAGTACGGTATGACAACAGTGGATCTCAACAATCTTGCGTACATGGATGAACCATTCGTCCTAGCCAACGATGTCGCTCAGGTTTTCTATGTGAAGGACATGTCTACAAAAACGAGAAAAAGAAATCAGCAAAAGAAGACATCGTCCGATGAGCCAAAGCGCCACATAGTTCTTTCAGGGAAAAGAAACATCGTGGGAGTAGATGACAAGACAGACATGTCAGTAGATTATAATAAGTTTCATGAAATTCCGCCCTTCAAAGTGAAAACTGACCCAAGCATCCTACTGAATGATGAAGATTCTCCATGGCTACGACCCAGAAGAAAATAGAAATAATAGATAAGAATGTTGGTGCAATAATGTAATAATGTATTAAACCTTGTATGTAATGCATGATGAAGATTCTCCATGGCTACGACAGACACGGTTACACCGCTCTTTAGGAAAAAAGCCTTCGTAAACAAATTTTGTAGAAGAAAAAAACCTCCTAGCACAAAGCTTGAATTTTGGTGCAACTATGCCATCCACCAAAATTAGAAATGTTCATGTAGTTCATCTAGCACAACACATTTCATCTTAGACTACCTCTTTCGTTAGAGTGTGACTGAAACATTTTACTCCAAGTACTGTAGGTAAATTGCCAAAGAAACAAACAGAGCTATCACAAGCACCACGAATAGAACATTTCATACCGAACGCCACAACACTGGATCCTAGACTTCTAGATTTAACTCAGGCCGCCACCGTGCATAAATCTTATCTCCCGTTCTACATATAACTTGTTCCGTTCTGACTTGTACTCTATTATGCAGAATGAAGATTCTGGAATGTAAAAGTAGGAACATCCACAATATTGGGTTTATTGACCCAGATAAAATACATATAGCGACGCTAACTGATAACCCCAAGGAGACGGAGGAAAACCTTCTAAGGTTTCTAACAGATCAAAATTTCTGTGACCACATATTGTTTCCATACAACTTCAGGTGAGGGTCTTACTGTGTTGTGTCCATTCACTTATAAGTGTAATTGATAAGTTACTGATATATATATATATATATATATACATGTGCAGCTACCACTGGATTCTGTTGGACATTCAAATTGATAAGGGAAGAGTTGATGCCTTCGACCCATTATCGAGACCCTTGGAACAGTTCCAAAGCCTGCAGGACATGCTCCAAGGGTAATTTCAATCATTCTTGCGCTCTATCGATCTCTTTCGATGATTTTCTGATATATCAATTAATGAAAAACTTAGCAAATCATTTTCCTTGTCGGGCAGGGTTTGGAAGCGGTTCAAGTGCGTGACTCCCGGTATCCGGCATGAGAAGCTGACCTTTAGAGCGGCTCAGGTAAGTAGTAGTATGATATACTTCTATTTTCAATACATTTGTAATGCTAGATTATTATTTTGATTATATATATTCTATTCTCGTAAAGTGCGACCAGCAGCCACGGGGGACGCATCTATGTGGATACTATGTTTGCGAGACCATTCGCACGTTTACCTCTGAGCACAAGGATTACAGATACGATGTAAGCAATAAACATTCACACCTCTATTTTTACTCGTCATTCTTTGTTATCATGATTGATATTCATATTCATCTCCTCTTCTTATATAGTACACGGCCATGCGGGAGAAGTACCTACCAGAGCAACGTGCGATTGCTGTTGCAGAGGAGCTAGCGGCCTTTCTGAGGATAGAAGCTATAGACGACAAAGGACGATTTAGTGTAGCTAGGGGCCATTACTGATGTTGGTCCATGTAATCGAATAGACGGGCTCTTGTCCCGATAATTCTGATCTCCATATAATTGTATATATATGCTCGCTTGTAAGATAAGTTAATCTTATATATATGCATAAACTAATTCCCGAACACCAAGGCACCAAACGGGGCATCACGTTAATCCCCCACGTAAAACCCTAAAACCCCTAAACCCTAAAACCCTAAAGCAAAAAACAAAAATCTGCAGATGCCCTTTAGTCCCGGTCTGTGTTACAAACCGGGACTAAAGGTCCTGGCCCTGATTCGCTCCGAGGTGCCCACGTGGACACCCTCCAGTCCCGGCTGGTAAGCGGGCCGGGACTAAAGGTTCAACCTTTAGTCCCGCGGCTGGGGTCCCGGTTTACAAACCGGGACTAAAGCCCCTTACGGGCCGGGACTGGAGGCCCCGTCCCCACTAGTGATTGCTTTAAATCTAGCAGCCGATCGAGGCGTGAAGTCATCACAACTATCCTCATCGGAGGCTACCATAGTCTTGGCCTTGGAACGTGATGTACTCTTCGCCTTCGACGTTGATGTCCTCTTGGCCTTCGACGACGCAGCACTCTTACCCTTGGGTTTGATAGGCGCATGCATGAAGTCATCGTCATCATACTCATCATATGCTGCCTCTGCTAGAGCGTTAGCATATGTATTCGGGCAGTATAACCCACCCCGCACTGGACCAAATATCTTATTCATCCAGGCAAAGTGCTTGATTCTTCTATTGATAAACTCCGCGTCATCAGGATAGTGCTGCATGTGACAAATAGAAAACCAGATAATGTCAGTAGGACTACAAATAAATCTTATGGAATGTAAAGTGCGCAAAATATTAAATATTACCTGCATGTGCAATGCGTATGTTTTTGGCAGCATCGTGATTTCAGTTGAATCAGTATTGATCCAAGTGCGAAAACCAAGACCAGCCTCAATATTTTTGAGCTCAATCACTCTATTCCACCTTGCTTGCTGCCTTAATAGTTCTTGGCGTACCTTTAGTATGCTCCTCTGTGGGAGTTGCATCCTCGGTAACCATACACCAATCTCAGCTACGTGGCTATCTTCAGTGATTACCTCCTGAAAGACATACCTCTAATCTCATAAAATGTTCCGGTACGACTCAGGATACAGTGGGTCATCTCTGGGTGGAAATCGCGGTTAGAGGGATCAAAGAAAGGAAGAACATCCGACATGGTTAGATGCTATACTGATGCAACAAACCCACGGGTGAGAGGGGGGTTTTATAGCCTAGCAAAACCTGCAAATGGCGGAAACATATGGCGGGAACATATAGCGGGAAAAAAGAGCTGGAAAATATGGCGGGAAAATATGGCGCGAACAAATGATGCGAAAAAATGGCGGGAAAAATGCGCGGGAAAATTTGTACCAGCTTTATATTAAAATACATCGGTCTTGCAGGCAATAAAACATAACATGATAGGTGATGAATAAAAACAACATTTTAAAGTAAGATACATCTGGATGCAGAAATAAAAATACAACAGAAATTAAGATACAAACTGGTACAATAAACAACAACGCATTTTAGTCCTGAGTCCAGCGTGGCCATTTTCCGGTAGTATCACCACGCTTTTCTGCTGCTTCTGCCTGAGCAGCCCTTTCCTTCTTTCTCTCCCTCTCCGCCTCACGAATCTGCTTGCGTCGCTCTTCCTCCGCCACCCTATGGCATTTACCTTCTGCGATTCTCTGGCGCTTCTCCTCATTGTAAGCTTCTTGCGCCGCTTTCCTCTGTCCAGCCTCCTCCTCTTGTTGCTCCTCCTCCTGGAAGTGTTCCCAAGCCCTACGCTACCTTTCTTCAATCTGACGCAATGCCCAAGCCGACTGCTCCGTGTCGATCCAATGATACCATTGGCAGAGCGGCGACGGCGACTGCAACAAAAATAATCTTACTAATACATCTAAATATAACACGAGCTAATATGTCATCTCATGAAACTTAAATCTTACCGGAGCGCGGTAAAATAGCAATGAAGACTCCGGAGGATCATGTGCATGATTGGCACACATGAAAAATTTCATGCCCATCCTGTCCGAAAAATCCGTCGACTCCTTAACCTTCGCTATGTCGCCGCACCAGCATCGTGCGGCTTCCATTCCCTCCGGTAAACTAGCGTACTTCATTTTCTTCGGCCTTAGGCCCTAGTCGGAGCAAGGCAAACTCATAGCAACTAAATTGAATGACACAACAAAGATAGCAGTGCAGATGGCTGGTCGAATGAATCACGAATACCTGGCTTATATAGACTGCGATTAGTGCCATCAGTGGACTAGTTACTACTATGACACAGCGAGCGAATCTTATCTTCCCGCTCAAAAGTGCACAACAAATTAATTAAAGCATGAATTTTTCGATCTGTACCGCGGGCTGTCGGGTGTCAGGTGCCAGGATACCCCCAAAGCTTCCAATTTGCAATAGTCTCGTGTGGGAGTCACTCCAATTTGCAATAGTCTCGCATGGGAATCAGAGCCGGGGCAGGTAGCAGGGTGCCGCCAACGCCGATGGTGGCACGCTGCCACGCAATCATGCCGGCATCCCCCTAGGCAGCAGGGCCCGCAGAGCTAACGACTATGGATGACAAGCGACATGCCGGCGTTGGCAGTGGCGACAGGTGGTTGCCGGCATTGGTCCAGGCGGCACGTTAAACGTGTCGCTTGCGCACTCCTGCCGCCACCGAAGGGTGGTCTTTTTTGACAAATTTTTTCAAGAGTGGTCCTTTTTAACAATCCATTGGTGCAGCTGGTCTCTTTTGTCAAAAATTTTGCTTCCGCAGGCCACGGATGAAGGATCGTGTCCTCCGAATCTTGGTGGATTCAAGCTCTCGGTCGTGTACCTAGATACAATTCGAAGGGTTCTGCTTCGGTGATTTGGAAGGGAATGAATTATGGTGATGATGGTATCCTTCAAATCTTGGTGGATTCAAGCCCTCGGTCGTGTACGTAGACCCAATTTCTGCACCCAGTTTATTGTCAAATCTAGGAATTTTTTTTCAATAGAGAGCGCTTTATTAGTTAAAAGATTAGGTCTTCTATTTTCGTGCCCTCGGGTCCTTAGTTGTGCTCAGTTTTCCCCAGCCGCTTAGTTTTTTCTCAGTTTTGCCCAAGCCCTTGTCTGAAAGCCTCACAAGGAGCTCGGACGGGAGGAATCCCATTTAGTTGACCGTTGGTTGGTGCTGGCAAGTGGGGCTGCTGTTGGTGCCTCACAGTGGACACGTCTCCACTTATCCAGATCAACGTGGGACCCAAAACTTGTCCATGTTAGCGCGCCGGACCCATAGCTTACCCAGGTGACCGTTGCAAAATGGGAGCCCGAGCCAGCCCCGCGCCCGTGCCCGTGCCATTGCTTCTCCTTTCTTTCCCCGCGCCCCATTGTTCTTCTTCTCCGCCAGCGGCAGCCCTTCTCCGGCAGGCGGGTGATGTCTAGTTTCTCTTCGACCTCCCGTTCTTCATGGCCGTAGTATGGACCCGTGCCTTTGACAAGATGCCCCGACTGCCCATGCCAGAAGCCTCTGAAGCGGTCGATCTGTAAGACGGACAACAACAACAACAACCGTGGACGTGAGTTCCTTTCATGCGAGAGATTGCCATATAGAGAGGGGGATAAGGTTAGATCTCGCTCCAATTGCTCTATTTTCTCTCGATTTTCTTGTTATTCCCTCGAATTTGGGATTTAGGGTTCATGTTGTTGTTTTTAGATCCTGAAGAAATGCAGGTATTTTGAGTGGATCGATATGTATGTTTAGAGGCTTAAATTGCAGGAATCAATTGGCGCTATCGAGGAGCGCAATTTGGGAGGGGGGACTTGCTGTAGAGAATGCGGCGGAGAGAGGAGCCATTCCGATTATGCCTAATGCTCCCAATGCAGAACTGGTGGAAGTGAAGGGAGAACTGAAGAAAATGAACAAGCAGTTAAGGCAGCTGACGAGTTGAAGAAGCAAGCTAATCTGATGGCTGGTTGTTTTTTTTGGTTGTATAATTGCGATCGGATTCTTATCATTGCTCATCAGGCGCTAGAAGTTGTTACACGGGATCCCTTGTTACAAATCCATTATTCAGTTACTTGTACTTGTAGTTGTTTTCAAAGTTAGTGTGTGCATTCACCGAAATTACCAAAAAAATAAGTGTTAGGGAATATAGGAATGCTAAAGATAGTTGATAATTGTTAGAGGGGTGACAAATAATGCATTCACCGAAATCCCACAAATATATATGTCTCATGTTTATACCAAAATTATACCACTTTTGGGACATTTGAAATAACCAAAACTATATCCCAAACTATATTCCCTAAAAGAAAAGGAATGCTAAAGAAAGTTGATAATTGTTAGAGGGGTGATAAATAATCCATTCACCAAAATCCCCCAAATATGCCAAATATGTATGTCTCATGTTTCTACCAAAATTATACCACTTTTGGGCCGTTTCAAATTACCAAAACTATAGTCTCTAAAAGAAAAGGAATGCTAAAGATAGTTGATAATTGTTAGAGGGCTGATAAATAATCCATTCACCGAAATCCTCCAAATAAGCCAAATATGTATGTCTCATGTTTCTACCAAAATTATACTACTTTTGGGCCGTTTCAAATTACCAAAACTATATTCCCTAAAAGAAAAGGAATACTAAAGATTGTTGATAATTGTTAGAGGGGTGATAAATAATCCATTCACCGAAATCCCTCAAATATGTATGCCTCATGTTTATACCAAAATTATACCACTTTTGGGCCGTTTCAAATTACCAAAACTATATCCCAAACTATATTCCCTAAAAGAAAAGGAATGCTAAAGAGAGTTGATAATTGTTAGAGGGGTGACGAGGGAATGCCCTTCGGGTACTCGCAGATTAGTATACTGGGTCCGGCCCATGATGGAGATGGATCAAAACAAGGACTCGAAGATGACTTGGAGTAGAAGAAGGAAGGCTCTAATCTGTATTCGACTAGGATCCTTGTAAAATCTTAGCCCGGTTGCATATATAAAACCAGGCAGGGGCGCCCCTAGAGGGACAACTTAGAACACAATCTCATAGACATCGAATATCATAGACAAGCAATATCTCGACTAGACAAGATAGATTAGATACAATATTCCGCCTACGGCGGCTCCATGTAAACACCATTGTGATTATCTACTAGATTGCTAGCAGGACGTAGCGATCCTCCACCGTGGGGACGTGAACCTGGGTACATCGTGTGCCAATCTCGATCCCGGAATCTCTAGTCGTTGCTCTTCCCCCGATCCTAAGTCCTTCATCTAGGACATTTGTCGAGTTAACCCCTCGTCAATTGGCGCCGACCGTGGGGATCGCGGCGACTGGATTTTGTTATCCGGGCGGGATCCTTCAAATTTTTTCATCGACAAGATCAGCAAGTTTTTCATCGACAAGATCAGCAAATTTTTCATCGACAAGATCAACAAATTTTGCGGCTGCCGATAGCAGCAGTAATCAGGTCACAATTAGCTGAATCATCAAGTGTTTCGGCTCATCATCTGCAAGTCTTCTGCGAGAAGCATCGATTTCGTCAGGGCCAAGTCGACAAGCGTACGCGTTGCCGGCGGAATTATACCTCGCGCGATGCGTGACAAGAAAAGGAAAAAAAAATTCTCAGGAAGATCGGAAACTTTCGACATCAAGGTCAAGATCGCCGCTACAAGCGTCATCGATAAATCTCGCCGCGCCCGAAAAGGATCGCAGCAGTGGTGCTCGGCTGTTCTTCTTTCCAAAGTTATGATGCCAGGTCAAGTTCTAAGGAAGAAGCTCAGATTGGATCAAACCGAGGACGCGTCGAAACCAGCTCGTACACGCGGCAGCAGGCTACGGCAGAGACTACGCGACAGCAAGCCAAAAAGCGCTGGATTCATGATGATCAGAAGCTCGCTAGCATATCAATTGATCGGCAAGGTCAACAAAATATAAAGAGCAGCTGCTCAGCTCAGTAATTCGTGAGATGAAACTATTCGTATACATCAGCAGCCATCTGCATGGCTCTACGTCAAGGTGTGAAGCAGCTACTTGATCAAATCGGAAGAAAAGAAAAAGAGAAAACAAGCTCAGTTTGACCACGCAACGTCCAAGACAAGGAAAAGAAAAATCTATCAAGATGCCAGGTTTGAACGTGTGAAGATTAATTAAAGAAGACATCAAACAAATCAGCGGTACTGCAATGGTGAATTACAAGAGCAGCTCGGACAACTTGAAGAAAAAATATTTCGACTACTTCGTCTTCAACATCGTCGACTACATCTGCGTCAACGGCGGCTTTCCACGCTCGGGGGCTCGACGCCGCACACTCGCGCAAACTATTGGCAACGCTCGGGGCTCGGCATCAACTCGCCCCTGATTGCAGAAACTCACGCTCAAGACCTGCGATTTTGTCGACATCGGCAACGCGACAATCCCAACAGCGCTCGGGGGCTCGACAACAACTTCGCCTCCGATCGTGATTGTGATTCTACGACAACAACTCGACTACGTCATCGTCGACTATGCTGCGCCGACCACGCTGCATCCGATAAAAGCTAAGTTCTCCTCTTCCAAGAATCGATTATCATTTACTTTTGCCGCACCCGACACTCGGGGGCTCCGCCATGAACAATCATCTTGCATATCATTGACTTCAAAAAAAAAAATTGTGAAAGCCCTAGTAGCTAGCTGGCGTTCCTTGTCGAATACTTGTCAATTTAGTTTACAGTCGCATGAAGCTCGACTAACGGTTGGCAAGGCCAAAATCTTGGGCGTCAGGCTAACGAAAAGGCTTAGCAAGTATCTTGAAATTCAAATGCGGCACACGCATCGATTTACGCATGACCTGGGTAGCTGATCGAGCCATGAAGTGCATCAGGCTAACGAAAGGGTATTACGTACGAGCAACAAAATTGCACAAAAAACATCGAGTTTTTATTTTACATACTACATCATCGTCATTACAATATGCAAACGCAATATTTCTTCGAGAGACAAAGTATTTCACAATTATTAATATTTTCTGCAGGGGTCGATAAAATCGTCAAGTCCTTCAACAAGAATCAAAATTCTTCGAGTAGTACAACTTGAGTCTATGCCCGGCTACAACTACCCGAACATAGACTCGGGGGCTACTCCCATCGGAAGCGCTAGTCGCGCACCCGATAGAAAGATAATTTCGAGAAATTTGACGAGAAGAGATGAAGATGAAGAAAACTGGAGCCTATGATCGACTACAAGTATCCGACCATAGCCTCGGGGGCTACTCCCATCGGGAGCGCTGGTCGCGCACCCGATGAAGATTTACTTTGAGAAGATCATCAATGAAGAGCGAGGAAGAAAATTTCGAGTCCATTGTCGGTGGCAAGCACCAGAAAATAAACTCGACATTTCACTCCCATCAGAAGAGCAGATTCAAGAACCCAAAGATTTCAGGAGGTCGAAGAATTGAAGTCAAAAATTGAAGAAGTCAAAGATTGAAGAAATCGAAGTTTTCAAGAAGTCGAAGTTTGAAGAAGTCGAAGATTTGAAGTTTTGAGACTCAACCCGAGTATGCAACTCGAATTGAGTCTCGGGGGCTACTGACGAGGGAATGCCCTTCGGGTACTCACAGATTAGTATACTGGGTCCGGCCCATGATGGAGATGGATCAGAACAAGGACTCGAAGATGACTTGGAGTAGAAGAAGGAAGGCTCTAATATGTATTCGACTAGGATCCTTGTAAAACCTTAGCCCGGTTGCATATATAAAGCCAGGCAGGGGCGCCCCTAGAGGGACAACTTAGAACACAATCTCATAGACATCGAATATCATAGACAAGCAATATCTCGACTAGACAAGATAGATTAGATATAGATTAGATATAATATTCCGTCTACGGCGGCTCCATGTAAACACCATTGTGATTATCTACTAGATTGCTAGCAGGATGTAGCGATCCTCCACCGCGGGGACGTGAACCTGGGTACATCGTGTGCCAATCTCGATCCCGGAATCTCTAGTCGTTGCTCTTCCCCCGATCCTAAGTCCTTCATCTAGGACATTTGTCGAGTTAACCCCTCGTCAAGGGGTGACAAATAATGCATTCACCGAAATCCGCAAATATGTATGTCTCTTGTTTACACCAAAATTATACCACTTTTTAGTTTAACATTTTTAGATCGTGGAAAATAATGCATAAATAGAGGGAATATAGTTACGAGGCAAACTCGTTATTGCACATAAATAGAGGGGTGGCATTGTCCACCGACAGAGAGAGAGGGGTGGCCACGAAGAGAGAGAGAGAGAGGGGTGGCCACGAAGAGATGGAGAGGGGTATACTGCCCGTTAGATCAGTGGATCAACGGTTGGTGGTGTCGATCCGTGTGACAATGGCTCAACCAATCAGGATAAGTTTGGGCTTCTGTGAGCATTTGTGACAGTACTTGAGGGCAAAACTGAGTAGTACTAAGAAACCAATGGCGCGTAAATAGTAAATAGACTAAGGGATTCAAACAAAAGAATTACATAATGAAAAATGCGTGTTTTGTATAATATAATTCATATTGGGCTACATCAAATTATTTGCAATTCAAATATACATGAGTGTGACAATTATGGCCTCATTTAGATAAACTATGTTTTGGGGAAGATGTTTTTGCAAAGGGGTTTGAGTGGAAAACCATGCATCTTCATAGCTACTAGTGATTTTGAGAAGTGGCAATTTATGGTAAAACTTGATTTATCTATGTTTGTTAAGGTTTCCTAGGTGGCAGGTTGCGTAGGAAGACTCCATGAGTAGGTGCCACTATGTTTTTATTTTTTTTTGGATTTTTTGCGCATGAAATGACTCAATTAGCTATGTTAATCTCATTTGTTGACTCTCTGTTGACCAGCTACTTGAGGGTAAAACTGAGTATATTGCACTTGCCAGTCTAAGTACTCGAGGGGAAAACTGAGTACAGATAAAATTTCTGTATAAGGCCAGAGGTTATAACTGAGTACTGATACGTCTCAAACGTATCTATAATTTTTTATGCTCCATGCTTGTTTTTACACATTTGCCTATTGTTTCGTTACACTTAGTGGCACTTTTATACATTTTCCGGAACTAACCTATTAACGAAGTGCCACAGTGCCAGTTTCCTGTTTTCTGCTGTTTTTGTGTTTCAGAAGTGATACACAGGAAATATTCTCGGAATTGGACGAAACAAGTTCCTGAAGTCATATTTTACCCGGAAGCTTCCAGACATCAGAAGAAGTGTCGGAGGGGGGCCACCAGGGCCCCACACAAGGGGGCGGCGCGGCCTGGCCCCTGGCCGCGCCACCCCTGTGTGAGGGTGCCTGGTCCCTCTCCTGACATCGCCCCTTCGCCTATAAGTACCCCCCGACGAGAAAAACCTAAGGGCCCGATCAGTTTTCCAGAATACATCGCGATCCGCCGCCGCCGTCGACCCGAAGATCGGGAGGGTCCAGAAGCTCTTCCCGGCACCCTGCCGGAGATGGGAATCGCCACCGGAGGTCTTCTTCATCGCCATGCTTGCCTCCGGAGCGATGAGTGAGTAGTCTACCTTGGACTATGGGTCCATAGCAGTAGCTAGCTGGTTGTCTTCTCCACCATGTGCTTCATGTTTAGATCTCATGAGCTGCCTTACATGATTGAGATCACCGTTATGTAATTCTATGATGTTGGTTTGTTAGGATCCGATGAATATTGGTGTTTATGATTAAGTTGCTGTACTGAATTATATCTTTTGTTATCTCTATGTTGTTTATGATCTTGCATGCTCTCCGTTGTTAGTAGCTATCTTGGCCGAGTAGTTGCTAGTGACTCCAAGAGGGGGTATTTATGCTCGATAGTGGGTTCATGTCTCTATTTCACCTGGGGGAGTGACAGAAACCTCTAAGGTGGTAGATGTGCTGTTGCTACTAGGGAGAAAACAACATTCATATGCTCAAGGGCATATGCTTTGTTTACATTACACACTTTGCTTAATGCAATTATCTGTTGTTCACAACTTAATACTTCTAGGGTGTTCGGATGATATCCCCGGGGGTGGATTATTAGTCATAGATGCAGTTGGATGGTGGTCTATGTATTTTGTTGTAATGCCCAGAGTGAATCTCATAGTGATCTTCTTGACATATCACGTTATCTTTATTCTATCAATTGCCCAACTGTAATTTGTTTACCCAGCATGTTATTTTATCTATGGAGAGACACCACTAGTGAACTGTGGACCCCGGTCCTATTTTAATCATATTGCAATCACCTGTTTACTTTTCCCGCACTGTTTACTTTACTCGCATATTACTACTGTTTTCCACTTGATACACTCATAACCTTTGTTTCAAGCAAACCGGTGAGATTGACAACCTCATCGCAAGTTGGGAACAAAGTATTTGTTTGTGTGTGTGCAGGTTCCACAAACACCTTCAGTCGTCACCGTCTCCCTTCTCCTGTTCGATATACCTTGGTTTCTTTACTGAGGGAAAACTTGCTGCTACACTCATCATACCTTCCTCTTGGGGTTCCCAACGGGCTGGTCATTCACCACGCACAAGGACTTACTGCTCCCACGTCAACTAAACGCCACAGCTCTTTTCTGGCGTCATCATCACACGAGTAGCAGCCTCTTTTCTGGCGCCGTTGCCGGGGAAGAGAGAAGACTTCTGCGAGGGGAGTTCTTCGCACACACATTCTTTACTTTGTTATTTGTTTTGCTTTACTTTATTTTATTTTACCTGCATTGCTTTTTATATCAAAAACCCAAAAAAAAAATTAGAATCCTTGGTAGCTGTTTTTACTTGCTTACTTACGTTTTGCTGAAATGGGTACTCCCGAAAACACCAAGTTGTGTGACTTTGCTAGCACGAACAATAGTGATTTTATCTGCACTCCTATTGCACCACCTGTTCCTGCTACCACCTTTTATGAGATCAAGCCTGCTTTATTAAACCTTGTTATGAAAGAGCAATTTTCTGGTGCTAGTACTGAAGATGCTGCAGCTCATCTCAATAATTTTGTTGAGCTATGTGAGATGCAGAAATATAAGGATGTTGATAGTGATATTATTAAGCTCAAGTTGTTTCCTTTTTCTTTGAGAGGAAAGGCTAAAGATTGGTTGCTGTCTTTGACTAAGAATAGTATTGATTCATGGGCTAAGTGTAAGGATGCTTTTATTGGTAGATACTATCCTCCTGCTAAGATTATAGCTTTGCGCAGCAATATTATGAAGTTTACTCAGTTTGATAATGAACATGTTGCTCAATCTTGGGAAAGAATGAAATCTATGGTAAAGAATTGCCCCACTCATGGACTGACTACTTGGATGATTATCCAAACTTTTTATGCAGGACTGAATTTTTCTTCAAGGAACCTACTTGATTCAGCCGTTGGAGGCACTTTTATGTCCCTTACCTGATTCAGCCGAGCTTGAGGTAATGCTCAAGGACTTCATCGGTAAGCAAACTGCTTTTAATAAGTCTGTTGAGGAAAAGTTAGGCAAAATTGATATTCTTGCTTCTAAGGTTGATAGCCTTGCTCATGATGTTGAACTTCTGAAATTAAAAGTGTTTCCTAATGATGTGAATGTGAGCAATGTTGTTGCTGCCGCTAATGCTACCCAAGTTAGAATTGATGAAAATATTAGATTGTTAGCGGAATTGCATGCCAGGTGGGAAAGAGAAGATGAGATGGCTAGAGAGATGAAGGTATGTACTATTACTACCTCTAATGATGTTGCTCCTACTGATAGCAACCCTCTTACTTTGATTGGTGTAGAGAAAACTCCCACTCCTTGTGTTAAAAAGCCCAAAACTGCCAAAACTTTTTCTCAAAAGAGTGCTGAAATTTTTCGGAGTGTGGGAGATGATAGCTCTATTTCTTTTAATGATTTTGATGTTGATGGCTGCAATATATCTGAAGTAATTTTGTTCTTGCAAAAGCTTGCTTTGACTCCCAATGCTAGTTCTTTAAATATTGCTTTTACTAAGCATATTACCAATGCTCTCATAAAGATTAGGGATGAAAAGTTGAAGCAAAAAACCTCTGTTCCCAAGAAGTTAGAAGATGGTTGGGAACCCATCATTGATATGCATGTTAATGGTTATGATTGCCATGCTTTATGTGATCTAGGTGCTAGTATTTCTATCATGCCTAGAAAGATTTATGACATGTTTGATTTACCACCACTTGAAAAGTGTTATTCTGATGTTCCTATTGCTGATGTTGCTAAGAAGAAACCTTTGGGAAGGATTAATGATGTTCTTATTGTGGTTAACAATAACCTTATTCCCGTTGATTTTCTTGTTATGGACGTTGAATGCCATGCTTCATGTCCTATTATTTTGGGAAGACCCTTTCTTCGAACTGTAGGTGCTATCATTGATATGAGGGAAGGCACTATCAAATATCAATTCCCATTAAAGAAAGGTATGGAACACTTCCCTAGGAAAAGAAAGAAATTACTTTTTGACTCTATTCTTAGAGCAAATTATGAGCTTGATGCATCATCTCTTGATATTACTTGATTCGCACTTTTCTGCGCCTAGCTCAAAGGCGTTAAAGAAAAGCACTCTTGGGAGATAACCCATTGTTTACTTTTCAGTACTTTTTCTTTTATTTGAGTCTTGGAAGTCATTACTACTGTAATGACCGCTCCTTATCTTGTTTATTTCGTTTTTGTGCCAAGAGAAGCCTCTAATTTGAGTGAGGTAAAGATTTGGGGTTATTGCTGTCCTGAAACTGTTTTCGGTGCTGCACCGTAAAAATTTGTGAAAATTCTCTGTATATCTTTTGGACCTGCGATTTCTTGTGCATATGCCCCAGGTTATATCCAAACTTTTATTAGTTGAACACTTTTTGATTTGAGCAACGGAAAATCCCTCAAAAATTCGTCCTTTGTCAGCTGTCCAGTTTTGACAGATTTCTGCCAATATTTGTTTTTGCCACTTTATCGCTTTCTTTTGAGTTCTTTTTTATCATGGAACTCTTGTGGAAGTTGCTACAGTAGTATATACTTTATATGTGGTGATTTTGGGTTGAAACCTGAAGCTAAAAGAGGTTGAATATATTTTATGCTTACACTAATGTTGCTAATAGAATTGTGTTTAGTTTTGTATGAAGGAAGTTTTCAAGTGTAGGGATTGGAGAATGATGAGATGAGTTGAAGAATGGACAAAAGCTCAAGCTTGGGGATGCCCATGCATCACCCCAAGAGATATCCAAGAAGTACAAGCGTCAAAGCTTGGGGATGCCCCCAAGGCACCCCTTCTTCATCGGCAAAAATCAGGTCACCTTTCAAAACACTATATTTTTATTGCTTCATGCACTATGTGTTTTTCTTGGAGCGTCAGTTGTTTTAGTTTTCTTAGTTTGTTTAGTTTGTTTGTTTGCTACAATAAATGGTTGGACCCCAACAAATTTCCTTTGGAAAAGTTGCTTGTTTTCATTTGCAAAGAACGCTCTAGTTTTCACTCTTATTAAAAATCGAGTGTTCTACTTTTTCTGCTACTGCTTTTGGTTTTCGTTTTCGCCTTGATTTGCATTCAGATCTTGTCATATCTTTTCATCAAGGCGTATTTTTGCCTCTGATCTTTATTGGTTTTCATCAAAAGAGGTGTTTATAAAAATTTCAAATGGTGTTGGAAAAGAGAAAAAGCTTTGTGCAAAATAGTGGTGCAAGAAGTAGCTTGTGTAGACTGCGGCTTAGGCTTTTTCATGTCATGCTTGATGTCTTTTTGATAGTATGCTTAGTGGTTTTGCTGTAGCATGACTTGTCTCAAATAACTGAGATTGCTTAATGAGCCTTTGAAAAAAATCATGCGTTGTTTTTATTGTATGGAAGCATTATTTTGGTTTTCTCCTTGATGCTTTATTTGGGTTGACTTGGCGCATGCTCACACATGTTAGACTCTTAAAAAGTCGCCAATAGCCTTCATGATCATTTAGTTTTTGACTTTTGATGCCATCGTATGCTTCTTTTAATGTCGCTTTGTCGCTTTGCATGATTATGGCCATTATTGCTCTCTTAGTTGGTCGCTCCCAGTCTTTTGCTAGCCCTCGCCTTGTACTGAGTATGAGCTCTACTCGTGCATCCAACTCCTAAAAGCAAAGTTTTCCAAAGTGTCCACCATACATACCTACTAGCAATTTGCTATTCCAAGTAAATTTGACTTGCTTTTATTTTCTCTTCAAATTAAACTCTTACCAGTGTTATGCGAAATTCGGTCAGTAAAGCTCTCACGAACCGGAAGGCACACTTTACTTTTTCCTGTTCTTAAAAATTTGACATTGTGGTCTTTTATGTTGAGTTGTTATGCTTGCAAGTTGTAAGTTGGATTCTAGCCCAGCCATGCTGTCATGGGGCAAGCTTTCAACATTGCACTTCTTTTTGAGTTGATATCGTGATCTTTTGTTTATGGATGCCCGCTGTGTGAAATGAAATGGGAATCTTGTGAGGATCATGGAGTTTTTATATGTGTTAGGGAAACGCCGGGCCGCCAATCTAAGCCATGCATAATTCATGGTGGAAATTTGTAGCATACCCATGGTGAACATTCGACGACGCATCTCATAATAAAAAGCTAAACAATATAGCAAATAAAAGAGATGTTGAGGTGTTCATTGTCTGCTTGTCCTGTCATTTTGGTGTGGGCTTGTTCCATGTCATCGGGCACGGAGGTACCCCATTGGCGGTTCTCAATGATATGCATATACTTACAATGACAAGAGCCTTGCTTGGGACTCTAAGTAAATTAGCATGGTTTGGGTACTCGTATTCACGGGACACGAGGTTTTCAACTTATGATTTGTCAAGCATATGCACCATAACTGTTCTCGCATTAACTTTAACCATTCAAGATGCTTATGATGGGGGCAATGAGAGCTCAAAGCCGGTAAGTACCATAATTTTTGAAGGTGATAAAACTTGCAATCACTGCTTCCCTCTGCGAAGGGCCTTTCTTTTACTTTTATGTTGAGTCGCCACCTTCTTTCTTTATGCACCATTAAGAGAGCATAGTTGTCATTCTTAGTGTGATATGCATTGTCCCAAAGTTCATTGATTGACTCATATTGTTGGTTTCACTTGTTCTTAAATTATTTATATCTAGTCGCCCTCTTATACTTTGAGGTGTCCTATGCATTTATGTTTTGCTCTCTTTGAAGGACAAGCTGAAAACCATTTGTATGTTTTTCCTTATGATTTGAACACACGTTTGACTTTCATTGTTTCATTATCATGATCTTTTGTTTGTGTTCATTTGCATGTTTACAACATGGTTGCTAAGTTTCTTATTGTCATGATTATATCTTCATGCCCATGTTTTAAGTTCTATTGATCTCAGCTCACCAATGCTTACATATATGATCAAGATTGTGTAGGTGCATGCCACCTCAAAAATTATTCTTTTGTTATCACTTACCTACTCGAGGACGAGCAGGAGTTAAGCTTGGGGATGCTTGATACGTCTCAAACGTATCTATAATTTTTGATGCTCCATGCTTGTTTTTACACCATTTGCCTATTGTTTCGTTACACTTAGTGTCACTTTTATACATTTTCCGGAACTAACCTATTAATGAAGTGCCACAGTGCCAGTTTCCTGTTTTCTGCTGTTTTTGTGTTTCAGAAGTGATACACAGGAAATATTCTCGGAATTGGACGAAACAAGTTCCTGAAGTCATATTTTACCCGGAAGCTTCCAGACATCAGAAGAAGTGTCGGAGGGGGGCCACCGGGGCCCCACACAAGGGGGCGGCGCGGCCTGGCCCCTGGCCGCACCACCCCTGTGTGAGGGTGCCTGGTCCCTCTCTTGACATCGCCCCTTCGCCTATAAGTACCCCCCGACGAGAAAAACCTAAGGGCCCGATCAGTTTTCCAGAATACATCGCGATCCGCCGCCGCCGTCGACCCGAAGATCGGGAGGGTCCAGAAGCTCTTCCCGGCACCCTGCCGGAGAGGGGAATCGCCACTGGAGGTCTTCTTCATCGCCATGCTTGCCTCCGGAGCGATGAGTGAGTAGTCTACCTTGGACTATGGGTCCATAGCAGTAGCTAGCTGGTTGTCTTCTCCTCCATGTGCTTCATGTTTAGATCTCATGAGCTGCCTTACATGATTGAGATCACCGTTATGTAATTCTATGATGTTGGTTTGTTGGGATCCGATGAATATTGGTGTTTATGATTAAGTTGCTGTACTGAATTATATCTTTTGTTATCTCTATGTTGTTTATGATGTTGCATGCTCTCCGTTGTTAGTAGCTATCTTGGCCGAGTAGTTGCTAGTGACTCCAAGAGGGGGTATTTATGCTCGATAGTGGGTTCATGTCTCTATTTCACCTGGGGGAGTGACAGAAACCTCTAAGGTGGTAGATGTGCTGTTGCTACTAGGGAGAAAACAACATTCATATGCTCAAGGGCATATGCTTTGTTTACATTACACACTTTGCTTAATGCAATTATCTGTTGTTCGCAACTTAATACTTCTAGGGTGTTCGGATGATATCCCCGGGGGTGGATTATTAGTCATAGATGCAGTTGGATGGTGGTCTATGTATTTTGTTGTAATGCCCAGAGTGAATCTCATAGTGATCTTCTTGACATATCACGTTATCTTTATTCTATCAATTGCCCAACTATAATTTGTTTACCCAGCATGTTATTTTATCTATGGAGAGACACCACTAGTGAACTGTGGACCCCGGTCCTATTTTAATCATATTGCAATCACCTGTTTACTTTTCCCGCACTGTTTACTTTACTCGCATATTACTACTGTTTTCCACTCGATACACTCATAACCTTTGTTTCAAGCAAACCGGTGAGATTGACAACCTCATCGCAAGTTGGGAACAAAGTATTTGTTTGTGTGTGTGCAGGTTCCACAAACACCTTCAGTCGTCACCGTATCCCTTCTCCTGTTCGATATACCTTGGCTTCTTTACTGAGGGAAAACTTGCTGCTACACTCATCATACCTTCCTCTTGGGGTTCCCAACGGGCTGGTCATTCACCACGCACAAGGACTTACTGCTCCCACGTCAACTAAACGCCACAGCTCTTTTCTGGCGTCATCATCACACGAGTAGCAAGTACACCAAACGTCCCAGGGTTAGCCTCGTGTCGCGGTGCACGCTGCAGCCGTGCATAGCGGACGCGTGTTGCGGTATACACCACCTTCATCTTTATAGAGCCCCTCTTTCTCTCCCTCGACGCTCGCCCACTCTCTCATTCTCACTGCAACCGCCTCTCCTGTCCCATCATCTTCTCCACAACCAAAGAAAAAACCCCGAAGAAAACCGCCGGCGATGGAGAAGAATGAGATGCCCATTGTCGGCGCTTCCGACGTAGCTGCCGGCGCATGAGCCGCCGGCACATCGGCCGCCGCCCCCGTCCAGGCCCCTGTCGCTGCTTCCGATGTAGCCGCCGACGCATCAGCCACCGGCGCATCGGCCGCCGCCCCCGTCCAGGCCCCCGTCGCTTGGGATCCGTACGAACCAGTGCCGGACGTCGCGCCGGAGAACCCCTACGACACCAGCATCGTCGACGACGAGCCAGAGGTAACCCTTTGTTCCCTTGTTCTTATCCCATTTCAATCCTTTTGTGTTAGATCTAGCGTTATTAGGGTTCGTCTGTTCCTAGTTCAATCCTTTTGTGTTAGATCTTGCGTTATTAGGGTTCGTCTGTTCCTAGTTCAATCCTTTTGTGTTAGATCTTGCGTTATTAGGGTTCGTCTGTTCCTAGTTCTAGATCTTGTGTTATTAGTGTTTGTGACTTGCTTTTGTTTAAGATTCAGTTAACTTATGTGAGTAATCAATCCCATCCGGTTAATTTGTGCCGATGATGATAAATATTTGGGCACAAATTGATTCAGGGTTTGGTCAGTGAACAATTGGTGTGTACAAATTTGTTGCGCATGATCTTTGGTTCACTGACTCAAATCTTGGATATAAGTGTGTCCAATGTAACTGAGGCTACCTCTTTTTTTTCGTGCCCATATTATCATGCATGATTTTTTGTTCACTCTCTGTTCCATCATCGTTGCAATTGACTCCGTGTTTTTTGCACAATCTTTGGTGCTACGTGACAGGTGCAGAGCAGCGACGTCGACAGCGACGACGAGTCCTTCCACACCAAGACTCGTCACGTCCTCAGGAGGCAGCAGTCCGGCCATTACGATGGCCACTTTGCTCGAGGCGTTTACAGGTGCCCCTTCTGCAACAGGAAGCTCCGCGCCACCGACTTCAACTGCCTGGTGAACCATGCTGAATCCATTGGCAGAGGCGGCGCTAGAGTTGGAACGACCGTGAACGTGCATGCGTTCATGGCCCAACACAAAGCACTTGGGATTCACCTGCGCAGCCTCCAAGTAGCTTAAATTCATGTAAAATGTAGCTTATGTTGGATCTATCGGTAGTACTGTTGGATCTGTCGTGAATATATCTATGCTATGTTGGCTGCTGTATGCAGCTTATCCTATATTTTCTTTGGATTTGTGCCCTAGATTTCCTACCTGATTGGGTAAAAACGAAGGCATAAAGAAATGAATGGCGTTAAAAAACAGAAGGAGAAGCTTCTATAGATTTGCTACCAATTTGGGCAATCAAGAATGAATGAGATCGAGCAAGAGAGATGAAAAAGGTGCATTGAAAACTGCTAATCTGGACGAAAGAGACAGAAACCACTCGTGCCCACGTCCCGGACCCACACGGCTCCACACGCTACGGCCCCACACGCTACGGCCCCCGCTCCGCTCGTATGACCAAACACGGTCTCGTCCTGTCCCACGCAGTCCCTTTCTACCAGCCCCACACGAGGCGGCCCCACACGATGCGGCCCCACTCGTCAGCACAGAACGGTCAACTGAACGGGATTCCTCCCGTCCAAGTTCCTTGTGAGGGTTTCAGACAAGGGCTTGGGGAAAACTGAGGAAAAACTAAGGAGCCGGGAAAAACTAAGTACAATTAAGGATCCGAGGGCACAAAAATAGAAGACCCTAAAAGATTCAAGCTTACATCCGACCTTTAACTAATTGAGATGCACACAACCATAATACAAAATTCAGTCAAGACAAAGAGAAAAAAGCGAAATAACATATCATAGTGAGCAATTGTAATATCACCTAAACAGGTCCAATGCGTAGACTATACGGTCACCTATCTTGAAAGAAAATCCATCACTGTAACCTTCAACCGTGTACATACCTTCATAAATAGTTCTTGATCCTCCACCCTCTGTAAAGATGAGTGCACGAGTGCAGAGAATGACTTCTAGTTCTATTACAAGCTGTAACAATAATCTCCACACTTTTGCTTCAGTGTACCCCCTAAATTTGTCAACGGTGGAGATTAACCCATACCCCTTCGTTAAGAGGGGCAAGATAGTCTAAATATATTTTGTTTAATAAGCACAATGTATTAGTACCCATTGAACACATGTATACATATTTTTCCAATCGTATCATAGGACTACGTCTTACCCATTCTCTCGCCGCCCTACATTTTCATGTATCCGTGCCGCCGCCGCTATCCTGTATGGCTGTATCCGCCGTCCGGGCTTGCCCATGCTGTCGTGGCTGCCATGGCTGTTGAATCGAGGCTAGAACACTTCGGTGATGTACTGTCTATTCACCAAAAGACTTGTGATATGAGATATAGAGGGAGGGAAACCAGAGAGAGATACCTGCGCCTGAGCTCGAAGAGCTCGAACCAGAGGCCATGGCGATGGGTGTGTGTATGGTGCCGATGGTGGCAGTAGTGCTTCCTGTCGCCCACACTAACCCTAGATCGGTAGGGGATGTCGGTGGGGGGTGGCTACACACGATCAACCTCGTGAGGCATGCAGGCCGCCCCCCACCCTTTATATAGTGCAGCGACAGGGGCCCACCGTTCACGAACGAACGGATGCCCCCGATCAAGGCGCGAGGCAAGGGGTCGGACAGGCCGTTGGGCTCGTACCGTTGGAGATCAATCTAACATTCTCCCCCTTGATCTCAACTTTACTTTTAACTTTATACTTTACTCTTTACTCGTTTCATCATGGATCAGTACATAGAGCATGTTTCATCGTTACAGCTCAATTGCCGATATAATCAGACAGCTACTATACACTTTTCTATTTTGAAACAAATTCTGTTACTTTTGGGCCTCTTATGATCCAGGAATCGTAGGCTTCCCATTAAACCCATGCCGGCTAAGTGTTCCTTGAACACATTGGGTGGTAAGCATTTCGTTAGCGGATCCGCAAGCATATCCTTTGTCCTTATATGCTCGAGTCTTATAGTTTGATCCTGGATTTTATCTTTCACAACATAATACTTTACTTCTATTGGTCTGGTAACTTTACTCGACTTGTTGTTGTGAGCATAAAATACTGCAGGCTAGTTGTCACAGTACATCTTTAATGGTTTGTCAATACAATCCACCCCTTTCAAGTCGGGTATAAATTTCTTTAGCCATAACACCTGATCGTGGCCTCAAAACATGCTATAAATTCGGCATACATCATGGATGATGCAACTATCGTCTGTTTGCAGCTTCTCCACGAAATAGCCCCTCCTGCGAGAGTGAACACATATCATGTTGTGTACTTTCTATCATCTTTGTCTCCCGCATAATCTGCATCTGAATACCCTTTTATCTCTAGGGAATCAGATCTTCTATAGGTTAGCATGAGGTCTTTTGTGCCTTGCACATAATGCACTACTTTCTTTACCATCTTCCAGTGCTCTATACCTGGATTTGCCTAGTATCTACCGAGTACCCCGGTGATAAAGCTAAGTCAGGGTGAGTGCACACTTGTGCATACTGTAAGCTTCCAACAATCGAAGCGTATGGTACTACTTTCATTTGATCGATCTCATATTGATTCTTGGGACATTGAAATTCCCCAAAACTGTCGCCCTTGACTATAGGAGCAGGTGTGGCATTACTTTTATGCATATTATACTTTATTAGAACCTTTTCTAAATATGCCTTCTGTGACAGTCCTAACACTCCATTCTTTCTATCTCGGTGAATTTCTATGCTCAAAACATATGAAGCTTCACCAAGATCTTTCGTATCAAAGTTTGAGGACAAAAACTTCTTTGTTTCTCGCAGAAGACTAACATCACTGCTAGCAAGCAGGATATCATCCACATACAAGATTAGGAAAATATATTTCCCACTTTTAAACTTTGCATAAATGCAGTTGTCCTTGATGTTTTCTTTAAATCCAAATCTTTTGATGGTATCATTAAACTTTAGATACCACTGTCTAGAGGCTTGCTTTAATCCATAAATGGATTTCTTTAGACGGTATCCCATGTGTTCCTTCCCCTCCATGAAAAAACCCTTGGGTTGTTTCATGTAAACATTTTCTTCTAAATCTTCATTTAGAAATGTCATCTTTACATCCATTTGATGCAACTCTAAATCAAAATGCACAACTAGTGCCATTATGATTCTAAAGGAATCCTTACATGAGACTGGAGAGAAAATGTCTCATTGTAATCTACCCCTTCTCTTTGTTTAAATCCTTTTGCCACTAGACGTGCTTTATACTTTTCTATATTCCCGTTAGAGTCATACTTTGTTTTGTAGACCCATTTACATCCTAATGTTTTGGCTCCTTTGGGAATTTCCTCTAAGTCCCAAACATCATTGGAACTCATCGACCTCATTTCATCTTCCATGGCCTCCAACCACTTCGATGAGTTGGGGCTCCCCATGGCTTCTTCAGATGAAGTGGGATCACCTTCCATATGAACTGTTTCTGTGTTATAAACTTTATAATCAGTAGAAATAGCTGATTTATTAACTCTTTTTGACCTTCTAAGGGCCTCATTTTCTAGCTCATTATGTACCTCAACTTCTGGTACATCTATTAAAGGTGTCTGCTGCAGGTCCCTTTCATGATCAACAAAGGGTTCAGTCGGCTCCTGACGGACAGGTTCAGAATCTTCACACCTTGTTTTCATGGGTGGAGTTACAACAGGTGCTTGCACCACAACCTAAGGGATTGTTGGTGCAGGCACAACAGGTAGCGAGAAAAATGGCTCCTGAATCATCGGATTAGGTGCATGCACCCTCTTCTCCTCAAGATCAATTTTCCGAGCTACCATGCTCTCCCTCATCAATTCGTCCTCCAAGAAGACTGCATGTCTCGTTTCTACAAACTTTGTGCATTTATCTGGATAGTAGAAACAATAACTTTTTGATCTGTCAAGATAGCCAATGAAGTGGCAAGTTACTATTTTGGGGTCTAACTTTGCAATATTTGGATTAAATACTTTTGCCTCAGCTGGGCTCCCCCAGACCCTCAAGTGGCGCAGGGAGGGAACTCTCCCTGTGCACAACTCGTACGGTGTTTTGGGCACCAACTTGCTTGGTACTTTGTTCAGAATGTGAATGGCAGTTTTAAGCGCCTCCATCCATAATCCCAATGGCAGGGTGGAATAACTCATCATACTGCGCACCATATCCATAAGAGTACGGTTGCGCCTTTCAGCTACTCCATTTTACTGAGGTTCGCCCGGCATAGAATACTGGGCGACTATTCCATTTTCCTGTAAGAACCTTGCAAAAGGTCCAGGTACTTGACCATATGGAGTGTGCCGACCGTAGTACTCCCCTCCACGGTCGGACCGGACTATTTTAATTCTTTTATCATGCTGATTTTCAACTTCTGTTTTGAATATTTTAAATTTATCCAATGCTTCAGACCTTTCTTTAATTGGATAAATATAACCATATCGGGAGTAATCATCTGTGAATGTTATGAACGAGTCATAACCATCCACACTTTTCACAGAAAACGGTCCACAAATATCAGTGTGAATGATTTCTAGTGTCGCTGTGCTTCGGTTTGCACCCTTTTTAATTTGCTTTACATACTTTCCTTTTATGCAATCTATGCATTGTTTTATATCGGAGAACTCTAACGGAGGAAGAATATCATTTTTAACGAGGTTTTTGATTCGTCCCCTCGAAATATGGCCTAATCGACACTGCCATAACTTCGATGAGTCATGAGTTTTTTTTCTTTTGTTTTGTTCTTTGTTCGACAAGGAAGTTTGTTCATTCACATTACACACAAAATACACTTTTGCACGTAGGGATAACAAATAAAGCTTGTTGTGAAGTAAAGCAGTACCCACATAAGCATCTTTAAACCATATGGCACACTTGCCGTGCGCAAAATAACACTCATAACTATCTTTATCCAAATGTGATACACTTATTAAGTTTCTGTGAAGCGAAGAAACAAATAAAACGTCTCTAAGCAAAATCATAAAGCCATCAGGTAACTCCAAGGAGATGTCGCCAACAGCTTCAACATCTGCTTGAACTCCATGTCTCCATTCGCGACTTCAATGCATCTTTCGCTTCTTTGCATAGTCCTTGTCGAATGGAATTCTTGTAAAGAATTTGCAACATGAACAGTTGCACCTGAGTCAATCCACCAAGTAGATTTTGAAAACTGTGAATACATGGATTCATTTACAAAAGAAACTGTATCTATACCTTTTTTTGCCATTATGGACTTGAGCCATTCTGGGCAATCTTTCTTGAAGTGCCCAGTCTTCTTGCAGTGGAGACACTGGTCTTTATCCACTGGGAGAGTGGGCTGATGATACTGTTGGGTACCTTTGCCATATGGCTTGGAGGGAGAACCTTGGTTGCTGTTCTGGTAGTTCATTTTCCTGTTGTCCTTGACATAGTTGATGGAACCACCATTTGAGGCTTTGAGCCTATCCTCTTCTTGCACACACAGGACAATCATCTTTTCTATGTCCCATTTATCAGGAGACATGTTGTAGTTGATAACAAAGTTATCAAACTCTTTAGGCAATGAAGCCAAGACAAGGTGAACAAGCAGAGCAGGCTTTAGCTCCAGATCAGCATCCATGGGCTTCAGTTCAGAAGCCATGTTGCTCATCCTCAGGATGTGCTCCCTGATTCCATGTGCACCTCCTATGTACTTTTCTGTGACCAGCTGTTTGAGCAGCTGGGTAGCATATACCTTTGAAGAGCCACTGGACTGGCTCTTTATCTTTTCCAGAAACTCCCCAACGGAAGTGCACTCTTCGATTGAGCCCGCAATGACGTTCTCAATCGTGTTCTTTATAAAGGCCATGCACTTTTTATTTGCATTGACCCACTTTTGGTTCTCTAGCACATATGCCAGCTTCACTAGAGCATAGTCCTTTATCTTTTTCTCCCATGCAGCATTATCATCCTTTGCATCTCTGACTGGCTCTATCGGCTTGACTGGCTGTGGACTGTCCACAAACTAGTTGACTTCAGCGCAGACAAAAGCCAGATCAACTTTCTTCCTCCACTGAGTGTAGTTGTCACCCCTGAGCGTCAGAACATCTTTGAGGCAACTCATCAAATTGTAACCTTCTGAAATTCACAAAGATGTGAGATAACAAAACAATTGCATGCATTAATCCAACGTTGGTATAAATCAACACATACAACTGTTTGTGCAATTAAAACTACATCACCGTTGGGCAAAAATAGAGATAAATGCACCTTTTAACATGTAATAAATAAATTATGATCATGCCATCAACAACATTGGTTATATAATAACAGAATCATAATAACCTTTTAAAATTGCTTTATCACATCTTTCAAAATTTAATTACCACTTTATTGCATTTAAGCAATTTCTTTTAACTATTTGCAGCGGAAACATGAATAAAATTCATAAACTTTAAACTTTTTAGAAATATTTCTGTCACTTTTGAAATCTCTAAACAAACTTTTCGTTGGAATAATTTGAATAGAAAAAACTATTTGAAATTTGCCCAAAAAAACTGAACAAAAATCATCAAAACTGTGCTCTGCATAAAACAATAACAGAAAAACTATTTTGGCCCGAAGCCTCCTGCGGTCCACAGCCTTCTTTGCGCATAGTGCCCTATGCGGCATATAAACGCCACCGCTCTCTCTTGCGGCCCAGCCCAAGACGGCCCATATCCCGCTTGCGCTCGCACCGCTCTGATTGACCGTCGGATGACGATCCGACGGCTCACCGTGTGGATCGGGTGGTATAAAACCCCCTCCACCGGTGAACCCTAACTCTAGCCCCATTTCCCCCCCCCCCCCCGACCTCAGTCTCTGTCACGCCCATGGCGGCTGCAGAGGACACCTTGCCGGCCGGTGCCCCGCCAGCGGCGGTGACGCGAGCCGCCGGCGACGCGCACCACGACGGCGCCTTCCCCTCTCTATTCCCCTTCTCTTTCCCTTCATCTTCTTTGTGCAGAGAAGAACCGGCGCACCGGCACCCTTCTCTGACTCTTTCACACACGCACTACGGCGGCGCCAGGAGAAGCCTGAGCACCCGCGGCCGGCGCCCCGCCGACGACGGCGACGCACGGCACCACGGTGAGGAGGCAGGCGGCTGGTTGGCGCGCCTCTGCCCCTGAAGGGAAACTTTCCTTTCGGCCGTGGCGGAGGCGTGCTCCTCCACTGCCCTGGTCCTTCTTCTCGGATGCCCCTACAGAGGTGCGCATCGAGATCGAGCGGGACGGCGCGGCCTGACGGTAGCGCACTTTGCCGGTGACACCGGTGAGTTTTCTTTTGGCTTTTATTTTTGGGGATTTGGTGCTGTGGTGATCTCGGGATGAACTAGGGTTTGCTCTTTTGAATTTTTCCTTTTCTACCCAAAAAAATCTAGCCTGTAAACATGCTCTGATACCAATGTTGAATCTAGGCTAGAACACTTCGGTGATGTAGTGTCTATTCACCAAAATACTTGTGATCTGAGAGATAGAGGGAGGGAAACCAGAGAGAGATACCTGCGCCTGAGCTCGAAGAGCTTGAACCAGAGGCCATGACGATGTGTGTGTGTGTGGTGGCGATGGTGGCAGTGGTGCTTCCCGTCACCCACGCTAACCCTAGATCGGTAGGGGATGTCGGTGGGGGCGGCTACGCACGATCAACCTCGTGAGGCGTGCAGGCCAGCCCCCCCCCCCCCCCACCCTTTATATAGCACAGCGACAGGGGGCACACTGTTCACGAACGAACGGACGCCCCTGATCAGGGCGCGAGGCAAGAGGACAGACGGACCGTTGGGCTCGTACCGTTGAAGATCAATCTAACAATGGCCACCCGCGTGCATCAGGCGCCCCACACCCACTCTACCAGACATCGCGTCGCTCCCAGACAACCAACCATGAGCTTGACGCACCAGGGTCTTGCCGACTACCCTGCCACCAGCAGCTTCCAAAGGAGTCGAGGAGTTTGTCCCTATCGCTTTTACCAATCGCTCGCTCCCGACCTGCCAGTAGGACTTAGGAGCCTCTACCAGGAACGCGTCTCCAACCATTGGGCTTTGGCAGCGTCGGTAGTAAGCGTCAGAAGGATGTATGGCGTACACGTTGGGGAGTCGTGCGGCTATGCAGAGCTCCAATGCCGTCCGAGAGAGCCAGAGAGGTGCAGCCGCGAAGGGGGTTGTCAGCGTCGAGGAGGGGCGCAGGTCGTCGGCTCCCGCATATATAGATGTGGACGGCGCTCTGCGCGCTGATCGTGGAGCAAACAATACTTACGTATATGTATGCATGCCTGCGCTGCGTTGTTTACGGGATTGGATTATTAGATGCTAATTGACAGTAAAAGACCCACTGAAGCAAGGCTCTAATCTCCATGTTTATCCGGGTTTCCTGCTATGAAGGTGCACATGTATTGTTTCTCTCTTCGGACAAGGATGGAGCTTTCCCATTCGCCGTACCTCCTGCTGAACGGTCCTCCGCTGAGCCCATGAGCAAACTGCGTGACGGACCTCCGCACGATGGAGTCCCAAACCATGGGAGCTGCGTGACGGACCTCGTGATGTAACAGCTTTTCCCGCTAGATTCATCATCAACACGCGGGCAGCTGCTGTCGTCCATGGTGTCCAACGTCCTGTGGGGAAAATCGTGCTTCAAGTCCACCCCCATATCGCTGGCTAGGCAGTCAAGCGCTGCCGGTGATAAAGGCCTCAATGCGCCGACTCCACGCTTGATCAGCAACTCCATGTCCTTCTTCCCGCACCGAGTCGTCCTCTCTTTGACGTGCACTGACTGGGCGCTGTGAGTTTGTTGCTGAGCCGGTGAAGTTCCAGCAGGTTCAACGCTCCGCGTCAGCTGGCGAATCACATAATCTGCTGGGGAATCACATAATCTGCCGCATGCCTTTGCTATTTTTTTTTTGAAATAATACCATGATATATGATATATTTATAGCAGCTAACAATACATAGTAGAGATACATAAGCTGTCTCCAACTATTATAAAAAGACGAGCTAATCTTTGAGGTCTTCAAACTCTTCTTCTTTCATAACACAATCTTGTATTTTTTCGAAGGTTGCCAAAAAATAATAACATTTATATCAAACCATAAACATACAAATACCAACTGAAGCCCTCCAATTTTTTTGATTTGAGCCGCAATGCCAAGACTACTTACACGCACAAAGCCATTAAAATAATCATGCAACATCGGCAAGAGTACCAACACCAGTATTCTCAGGAAGAAAAATCGAATAACCTTGTCGGCATCGCTGGAGAGCCCACCATTATCGAAGACGTAGCAGTCGGGACAAAAATTGCAAGGATAACCATCCTCGTGCCAATCAAAAGAAAGAGTCCAAAACCAATCTCTGAAAGACTGTACCTACAAAACTTGAATGTTATAGCACCACCATTGCAGTCGGGAAGAAGATCTCGTCGTCGAACGAAGAAGATCACTTATTATGAACGATAACATCTCCATTGATATAGATCAAAAGAAGATAGCTCTCAAACTCTAACCTAATCTTTGAGAAACACTATTTTTATTGAAAACTCCACCCATAGATAAAGTTCTCCACCGTTCCTGAAACCGGCGAGACCGGCCGGAGGAGGGGGGACCGATCTATGGGGGAGGCTGAGCTGAAGGCGACGGCTTGAGGAGAAAAAGAAGGGGAAAAAATATTCCAACAATAAATAGCCTGATATGCACAAAATACTCTTGATAGCGCGCATGCCTTTGCTATGTTTGCTGGCTACGTGTTCCACCCGTGAATGCTGCTGCTGTATGGCCAGGAAGATTGATATGGCCACCGGTGATTCACCTTCACCTTGGCACCGTATTATCCTCTGCTTCACCTGCCAAGTTGTCGGCATGGTCTTGTTCCCGAATGAGTGGAGTTTCAGAGGGAGCGTCTTGTGAAGAATGCGATAAGGCCTCAGCTAATGCATGTTGCTCACAATGATTCTGCTGGCTATTATACGTGGCACAACTGGTGTTTAAAACATGAGGTGGCTCGCGACAAACCTGCGACTGGAGTCGGGGCGTTCTTCGCAGCATTACGGCCTTACGGGCTTTGATTGCACTGTAACAACACAGTAAATCACGTATGGCGTTTTGCCACATGTCCAATTTATCCTTGGCAGCCTCAGGTATGTTGGTTTTCTGAATCCGTAAAAATCTCAACACCCTTTTGATACTTTCCATGATATGTTGTATGTATTTGCATTGCACTGCTTGCTCTCCGTTTGCTTTCATCCGAAGGACACATGAATGCAATTCTCGGCCGAAATCCATGAGCTCCGACCAGTGAGCGTCCTTGAGGGATGTGATCTTCTGAAACATGTCCTCCCTCCAATCCACTTCTCCCGCTGGGTGAGGGTTCCCGACTTGCTCGTTGTTCTGTCCTCCAGACTCTGCCTGGTCTGCATGATGCATGGCGACATTGGCCTGCTGCCCATTGGGTGTTTGCTGGTTCATCCTCGTCAAGTTGGGTTGTGGCTGCTGTGTAGAGTTATGCCGGGCCGGGCACAGAGCCCGAGTCTGATTTACTACTGTCGGATTACAAGGATTGTGCTGGACAACCGGTGCTGCTTGGGGGAGTTTTGCTGGCTGTGCTTCATTAACCCTGGTATTCATGCTTTGCTCTTGAGATGGCCTTACAGGAAGAGGAATCGCTGACGCTGTCTGCGGCATCGTGGCCCCTGAAGAATTAGCTGGAACTGCATCGACTTGCAGCATCTGCTGTTGTCCCATTTGCGCCTGCTGCTGCCGGAGGTGTGAAGCAGCCTGCACAACCAGTGGCCACTTCTTCTGAAGATACATCATCTTCTTGTGGATTGTCCTGAGGTAATCTTGCACGTTGTTGGACTCGCTGAATACCTTTCTCTCATATCGGGAAGCAGAGCCGTGGAGGTCGTCGACCTGTTGCCCATGGAGGATTTGGGACATTTTCTTCGTTCTGTACCAACCAACAAGAGACAGACGGAAACGAATTAGACGGGAATATCATATCACAGCAGAGATGATGGTGAAAATTCTTCACAAGAAAATACGCACCGCAATGTACGATTCCATCTATAGCCGTATCGTGAAACATTAGTTTTTTTTTGAGATGGTGAAACATTAGTTAATCATTGATCAAACGTACAATGCAGGAGATCAAGCGATTAATCAAAACTGTAATAATTTATTGGTGTTGCTAGACTGAAGCACATCAGTTTCACATAGACCGAATCAATCTCGCGGGAGATCAAGAAAAATCAAAAACCTAAACACCAAAAGTGAAAATCCTCCCACAAGAGGTTAACCCTAGGTTACAAACGCATCTTATCTCACCCAATTAATCCATCAATTGGCCGCATACAGAGTTTGATCTACTACGTACAAACTAGGGGTCAATTTATTGGGGGAAGCAGAGCAATGGGGACGGATGAGAAGTACGAGCCTACTTACATCTTCTCGACCACTCGGGCGCGGAAGTTAGGAGGTGCCGCCCCTATCCAGTGTTCGCCGGCGGCGGGCCGGGCGCCGTTCTCCATTGATCGGACGAAGGGGAGCGAGTTGCCGCCGGGTTCCTGATGCGCGCAGGCGATCAGGGACGAGTCGATCTGGGCGTGGAGTGCTAAACTGAACTGTGTTGGAATTTGGAAGCCGGAGTGCTATTGATCGCTGGACCGAGGCCGCCCAGGTAGGCCCAAGTGGCCAAGCCCATAAACTCATGCATCTTCTTAATTTATAGGATATATAATCCCTACAAATCTGCTAAACCGATTGTATCACTAACACAGTTAATGCTATGCTTCTGATTTTTTTTTGAGAGCAACCACATATTTCATTAATTGAAAATCAAGTTACAAAAGGTAACATATATGGACACTAACGGACGAACCGGGATAAAATGATTATCCTGAAAACTTTGCAGAAAAAACCGTAAGAGATCGAGAAATACAAATTGACCCCTAGAGTTTCCTGCAACCACCAAAGCCATCGGTCGCCGTCCAACTCCAACGCCGCCGAGACGCACGCTGGAAGAAACGCCGAGCCTCCACCATTGCCGGATCCAAGAAAGCACCATCGCCACCGAGGCTTTGTGAGTCGATGATCAGGCCTGCTGCACACAGCTAGGCACATGTAGCTGTGGCACGTCGACCGAGGGATGTCTCTGTGCTGTCTTGGACCAAGACCCACCGCCTCCCATCGACGAAGTCGGAGAAGAACGACAGATCCACCACCTCCGGACCAACATCCTCGCTCTAGAGAAACCATCTTGCCCCGATCGCCAGCGTAGACCGGCTACACACCGAGAAACAGATCTCGCCAGATCTGACGAACGGCGAGAAGACCAAGTTGCCGATCTGAAGGTACGAACAACACACGTTTCCATCACCTCTGAGGCGCCACCGTGAAGGTTGTCGCCGGTGTGGGAATAGAGGCGAGGCAGATTTATTCTTTCGAGCGCCGCTCCCACCACCGCAATGGCGCACCACAACAAATAAATCCTAACCCTAACAACTAGACGGAGGAACAAGGTCCCCCTCCCCCCGACTGTCGGAGAGGCAAGCGGAGGGAGAGGAGACCAGGGCTCCCGCCGGCTGAGATCGGGAGAGAGGGAGTTGGGAGCCGCCACCGCCTCTGTGAGAGAGACGGACGGATCAAATGTGGGTCACTCGATGTACGCTTAATGCTTAAGATATTGGGACCTTTTCTTGAGGATAGCCAAGCTGATCTCCTCGATGATTTTCAGCTATGACCTGATATCCATCGAGGAAGCTATTGGGAGTGCTTTCACCCATCGATTGCACCAATACAATGGCAACTGAGCAGGCCGGTGCACCGAGCCTGCCTCATGAGAGGAGCCGGTTGGAGATTCTAGATCTCTTGCTAACTGCAGGGATACATGCAATTTAACAGCCATTTCAGTTTCAGAGATGAGGTACTTTGGGTACTTTTTGATAAAAAGTGTATATTAATATAAAGAAGATACTAATTATGTCAAGCCTTTGCGACAACGCAGTGCCCTAGTGGCCATACGGATGCACACAACAAACTAAAAGGAAGAAGAATTACGAAAAAGTAAATTCCCGCTTTAGTGATCCATTCTTCGTAGCAGCGACACTACTAACACCACCAAGATAGCACCCGAAGTCCAGGTTCTCCAAAAGCGACGCCTTTAAGAAGGAAACAGTGCACACGCGCCATCGTCGCCCGATCATAGATCTGAGGTTTTCACCCTGGAGAAAGTCCTCTCTCAGAAAAATAATGCCTTCAACAAGGCCATTGCCAGGCACAACCACTTAAGGCCAGGCCTTGAATTTTCACCCTGTAAGGTAGAACTTTGAACTTCTCCTGTGTGTTGTCGCCCCCAACTTCCGATGCCTCTGCTCCGAGTCATGAATCACCAAGCCAATTCCACCTCGCCAAAAAGACCCGAACCACTAATGCTAGTCCTCAGATCTCGGCTTCCATGCCATTCTCCGCTAACTGACTTCACCACGGGACGAAAAATCGTGCCACATGGTGGTAACAACCAGCAGAGCTTCGCAACGCTCCCTCTGAAACCAAACGGTCAAATATAAAACAGAGGCACGCACGACCGAATCCCATCTGATCCAGCAATCTTCAGGCATGAAGCGCCCAATGAAGTTCACCGACAGAGCCATCCAGAATACCACACTTCAGCCAGATCGATGGGGATGAGTATCCGGAAGAGCTTCACCTTGCCGTGAAACGGGACCCTAGGACCACCACCATTATACGAGCACACCGGCAGGCCCCCACGCCGCCGGTCAGAACAGAAAAGTCGGAGGCTGCCACAACGCCGTCCTCCGCCAGCTGATTGTCCCGGCTCCAGACACCATGCAACATCGGCCACATCCAATCCCACACCAGCTAGGCCAGTAGTGAGGAGGACAACGGCAAAGCAGGGCCGGCCCATCACCGGCGGCGGCCGACCAAGGCACCACAGAGACATGGGGAGGCGGCGTAGAGATACCCAAGAAATGATCTAGGGTTTGCCCCGGCTCCGGCCCGACCCCAGCCCAACCTCCGCCACCAGACATGCCGGCGCACCACCAGGAGAGACCTCCACCACCACCCGGACATAGGGGCGCCGCCCTGGTCTTCGCGCGCCGACGAACGCCACCCCAGCAGCCCCGGCGGCCATCTCCAACGCCCTCCATCCCTAGAACGATTTTGGCGGCTGGTCCCGCCGCCACCATGGCGAGGGCCGGCAGCAGCGGCAGCGAGGGAAGCTGGCGGCGGGGAAGTTTCTGGTGGCGGCTAGGGTTGGTGCCCCCGGTGTCGCCTTGGGGTGCGACATGAGGGGGTAGGGGAAGAATAGATGGACTTCCGGTACTTTGGGTATAGAAGGACAATATTCGTAGGATCCTTCGGTGTTACTGCTACATTTGATTAGCCAGCTTTGCTTTGTTCAGTTTTCGTCACAACCAGTCCAATGCATATTTTGGTATGCGTTTTCTGTCTTGAGTATGGTATGGAATTCATTGCTTGTCAAATGCTCTGATGCTATAATTATTCCGACGATTGTGTTGTCTTGTAAATTCGTGTTAGCATCCAATGAATGCTCTCGCCTTTTCCATTTCCATGTAGTGACTGGATTGATCATGCTACTGTGTAGTTTTGCAGACATAAAAGGGAAATAACCCGGAATAGCCCATGATCAATTGAATCAAACAAACACCATCAATTCCATGTCAGGCCGGTGGCCTTCCTCTTTCTCTTGTACCCGTCTTAAAGTTCTTTCCTATACTATATCTTCTCGTGGGAGCATTTCTCTTTATTTTTATTTTTTTGAAATTCATTTCTCTTTATTTTTAACAGCGCAAACAAGTAAATATACAATTGCACACACATCGACGATTAAAAAACGTGCTCAGAAAAACATGGAGGAAAGAGAGAAAACTGTGGCAATTGAATTTGCGTTTCCCTTTTGGGCAACATAGAGCATATTCCTTGTTTGTCTCGAGAAAGAAACCAACCAGCCAAGCAACGTAGCCAGCAATTAGGCAGAGCTGATGAGCACGGAGATATGAGAGGAAGAAAGTAAACAGGGAAGATCCTGCAAAAAGTTGCGGTTTGTAAAAGCGAGGCAACTTTGCAGTTTCCTTGAATGTCTCTTCTTCCTTTCTCGCTTTACAACTTGGCGCGGTGAAAAAAGTGAGAAGATTTGAGGAGGAGGGGGCGCTTTGTTCAGGTCTAGGGCCCCAAACCTGCCTGCCCGCTCCAATTCAGCACAACAACAAGTGAAGTGTAGCAGCCAAGGACACTTAACTAGCTAGCTAGATGCTAGCTTGCTAGGGCTACCTGCTACTACTCGATCATGAATACAGTCCGTACCCAGCTCCAACATATATACACATCAGTTGCCATGCATCCAACCTCTTTTCAGCCTTTCCTTTTGCCTCAGATTCGACGCAAACATCATGGCGTGTACATGAGCATCGATCGATCGAGTCTCATTGCCATTCAAAATGTTAGCTAGCTTGTCTTCTTCCTCCCACTATCTACTCTCTAGGCCGTGCTAGCTAGGCTATATATGTATATATATGTTGTCTTTCTAATTCCCTTTCAGTTCGAGGGCTGAATTCTAAAAATTGATTTTCCGTTGTTATTTCTTCCAGAAAATTTATCCAATATATATACGGCCTCTCTGATTTGCAGGACTCTCAAAACACGGGAATGGGAAAACTAAAGGATTTGAGTGATATGTCCTCTTGAATCCTACAAGATTAGAGCATGTCTAACAGACCCCTTAAAAGGCCCAACCCCATAAAATAACTGCCGATATACGGGGTAGAGCTCTACCCGGCCGTCTAGCAGACCCCGTAAATCAGCCCCTCGAATCGAATTTTTGCAGTTTTGGCTACGGGGCGGCTCTTCGCCCCCACTTGTGCGGGGTGGGAAGGGGAATACAGGGCGAAACCTGCATTCTCCCCTCCACTGCGCGCGAAGGGTTTCACGGAAACCCAACCGCCGCCGCCGCCGCCCGATCTCCTCCGCCCCGCCCTTCCCGACAACGACGCGGCCGGATCTCGCTGCCATGGATCCCCCGCAAGCCCCGCCGACCGCCGGCGGTGCACCGCCTTCGACCGCGGTGGTTAATGTCCCCGTCGGAGGTCCGCCTACCACCGGCGACGTGGCCGCCATGATCTTCGCCGCCATCCCGTTGAAGAGGAAGAGGATCCCGAAGCAACACTTCGACGCCCCTGCGGCGGCCGCAGCTCCGCCGGCTGTGGCTCCGCCGGCTGTGATTGGTGCAGCTGACAAGAAGGGCCGGGTGAAGACAAAGGCGGTCCGGCCGAGGGGCGCCCCGCCGAGCAGGGTGAAGACGAAGGCGGTCAGCCGCATCGGCCTCGCGCCTCCACCGCCCTCCAAGGCCACGGCCCCTTCTCCCTCCGTTCCGTCCGCGCCGACGCCCGCGCCGCAGCCACCCTTCATGGACGTAGACAAGGTGTTCGATGTTGAGTCCACAACATCGTATATGGACATGCTCAACGATTAAACCAGCTTGTTCTCGTTGGAGTGCTGCCATGGACCAAGTGGCCGACAACCCCCCTAGTGGATGCGTGCCGGAGGACTATGTAAGTTTTCCAAGCTTGTTCTTGTTGCTATCCCAACTATGTGTTGATGATGTGCAAACATCACATTAATATTGTTGTTGTGCAGCCCAAGTATGCTCAACTGAGGTACAAAGACATGGCCGGCTCCAAGAACAAGGAATTTCAGTTCCAACATTGCTTTTCCTTGCTTCAACATCTTCCTAAGTGGAAGTTGAGGGACAATGAACCAAAGTGCAAGAAGGAAGCAATGCTCAGCATGGATGATGAAGGGGAGGACATGAGTACGAGAAACAAAGACAAGCCCGAGGGCTGCAAGAAAGCCAAGGAGAGGATGAAGGTAGAAGGCGAAGCAGCTAGCTTCAAGGAGAAGTTGGATCAACTCATGAAGTCCAAGGAGTCATTGACGATGAAGACATTGGAGACCAAGCTCCTCATCACCGAGAAGAAGAAGGAGGTGAAGCTCGCCATGGTGGAAGCAAGGCGGGAAGATGCCAAGGCGAAGGCCAAACTGGAATCGAGGATGATCGCACTCAAAGAAGCCAAGGCGATGAAGGAGCTCTTGGCCGAGGAGAGGAAGATCATGATGATGCGCACCGACGACATGGACGAGGATCAGCTGGCATGGTGGAAGGAGACCAAGGCGGATATCATGGCGAGGAAGATGCTCGCGCGTCAAGATCGTGCCGCAAGTGTTGTTGGTGCGTCGACTCCTCGAGGTGAGTCTCCGGCGAGTGGTGGTGGCGCTGGCGATGGACTCGTTGATGGTTGATCGCATTGATGGTATTGGTGATGTAAAACTATGAATTATGCATCACATATTTTGGATGTGCTATGTTTGTTCACAATCTAAAACCCTATTTTGAGGGGCCGAAAACTCGTCCGAGCTAGCAGACCCCGTATCCCCACTCCGTAAAACATAATATTCTGTTTTACGGGGTGGGGATACGGGGTCTGCTAGCTCGGACGAGTTTTCGGCCGGTGGAAAGTGAATACAGGGCCCTCTACTCGCGTTTTACGGGGCGTAAAAATAGGGGGTCTGTTAGACATGCTCTTAGAAAACTACATGAATTTTGGATCAATCCTGTGTTTGAACCACATGCGGGAAAAGCAAAGGAATTCTAACATGAGGTTGGAGTGGATGGAAATTTTCCTTCAAAATAGAAGGCAAATAAATCTTATAAAGGAATTCCAAAGGATTGTAATCCTTTGAATCGAACAACCAACCTAGAAATGTTTCCTGAGGGAAGAGATCCTTCACAAATCTTTTGAAATCCTTTGAATCAAAGGAGCCCTTTATATGTTCTTCTGGTCTTTATTGGCTATACTTGATAATGGTCTTGTTGAAGACATCATTTTTGAAACTTCGACTTTCGCCATGGTGAAAACTTAAAATTTTCAATTGGGCGACAATAACGCTTATGCATATGGGAGCCTCTTTTGTAGTCCAGTGTTGCCTCTCGTGCTAGTGAAGTGTTGCTGCTGCGAACGAGTGATCACCATGGCGGGGTCTTTTTTGTTTTGCTTTGCTGTTATATGCATTCTCGATGTCTTTGGATGTTTTGTTGGTGCAGAGGCTGGATGTAATTGATATCTTTGCGACCAAAACCATTTCATTTTCTGCCAAAACAGGCGGGAACAAATGGTCATTCATGATCGAGCTAGGACGCATCATTTGTTCGTCAAATCACACTCTCCATCGCCATCGATAATCCATCTCCTCAGCTCCCTCCAGACAGTCACGGTCGATGGATCGATCGACCACATGCATGCTTTCAGTCTGAATCAATTAGTGTGCATGCGTTGCTAGCTTGTAATTTCACCACATACGTACGCATCGATCGATCGATCGGTATATATCTTGATTGCTGCTCCCTGCTACCCATGATTACTTGTCCGCAAACCCAGGAGGGAAAGGGAAGTCCTGCCCTGTAGTAGACGATCGATGGATTATTACCATAATAATGCCGTCTGTCAGCCTTATGCATGGCTGCTGCTCTGCTGCACAAGAACAACTTTGATGCGTCTACTGTAGTAGACTGCTGCCGCTGTCCGAGCAAGCATGCATTTTTTCAAAGTGTTGGTCAAGTAGACGCCACTACTATTCCTATACGTGCAGCTACAGCGTACACCCAACATATAACCTAGCTAGCTACTTACTATTCCTACGTGCAGGTGCAGCCAACATAACCTAGCCAGCCAGCTGCACAAATGTGCTCAAACAAAAACTTTGATCGTGATCAGACCTAGAAGTATACTGTGCTACTGTGTGATTCTCTGTAGAAGTATCCCAACCAGCACACACAGACTGGTAGCCAAGATGTACTCCTAGCTAATAATGTTTGAATCCTTCCACTACAAGAACAAACTGCTACGCCGACGGCCAATACCTAAGCCGACGGCTTTTTATCGGGGCCGTCGGCATAGGCCCTGGCCTCGGGCGTGGCCGAAATTTGGCCGTCGGCTTAGATATGCCGTAGGTGTAGATTATTCAGGGGACCTAACCCGACGGCAAAGCCGTCGAGTCAGGTACTTTCATTTTTTGATTGCCTTTTCTGTTTTGCAAAAAATAAAAGAAAATGGTAAAAAATTCAAAAAAAAAATCCTTTGAGGTGTAGTTATGTTACATGATCTAGTTGTTAGAAAAATTAAGAAACTTGAATTTTGACATATTTTGCAAAAAACTTAAATTAGGAAAATTAAAAACCCGATTTTGGTACTCCGAAAATGGAAAATGCACTTTTTGCTTTAACGGTCAAAGTTTAGTGAAGAAATGACATGTTGCGGATCTGAAAATGATTTTTTGCAAAAAATTAGGAGCTCATCTTATTAGAGCTAAAGGGCAAACCCACCCCGGTTCCAGCGAAATCGGCATGAGTTTGTGTAAAATTCAAAAAATAACTCTGAAAGTTTGCGTGATGAAACAAGAGCTGATATATGTATCCCAGGTGGTCTATTATTTATGTGGTGTATTGTGCCCAGCTTTCCGTAAGCCGTTTTGGTAGCTGCCTCATAAAAAACCTCGATTTCGGCACTCCGAAAATGGAAAACACACTTTTCATGGGATGAAACGAAAATTAGCCTTCATGGAGTTCCTAGCCATCCCAAGGGCCACACGCATATCCGATATGGCCTTGTTTCAACAAACTATGCCATAATCAGGACCAAACCTAGCTCATTTGACCTAAAAGCCATGCAACCTTGAACTTGGTAGGTCATTTTTGTGAATGGACTTTCTGGTAAATTGCTTTTATCAAGGTTTGAATTTTATTCCCACATCTAGGTGATATAAAATGACGCCACGCGAAGGTATCACATTTTTATGATTTATTTTGAATTAGTTATGCCTGATTCTGGACCCGCATGAATATGACAACACACAAAACTCGCGCTCATGGCCAGGCGGTGCGCAGTCCCGCTTTAACGGACAAAGTTTAGTGAAGAAATGACATTTTGCGGATGAAAATGATTTTTGCAAAAAATTAGGAGCTCGTCTTATTAGAGCTAAAGGACAAACCCACCCCGGTTCCAGCGAAATCGACATGAGTTTGTGTAAAATTCAAAAAATAACTTTGAAAGTTTGCGCGTTGAAACAAGAGCTGATATATGTATCTCAGGTGGTCTATTATTTACGTAGGATGTTGTGCCCAGCTTTCCGTAAGCCGTTTTGGTAGCTGCCTCACAAAAAAAACCCATTTCGGCACTCCAAAAATCAAAAACACACTTTTTATGGGACGAAACGAAAATCGGCCTTCGTGGCGTTCCTTGCCATCCCAAGGGCCACACGCATGTCCGATATGGCCTTATTTCAACAAACTATGCCATGATCAGGACCAAACCTAGCTCATTTGACCTAAAAGCTATGCAACCTCGAACTTGGTAGGTCATTTTTGTGAAGGGACTTTCTGGTAAATTGCTTTTATCAAGGTTTGAATTTTTTCCCCACATCTAGGTGATATAAAACGACGCCACGCGAAGGTCTCACATTTTTGCGATTTTTTTGAATTAGTTATGCCTGATTCTGGACCCGCATGAACATGACGACGCACGAAACTCGCGCTCATGGCCAGGCGGTGTTGAGTCCCGCTTTAACGGGCAAAGTTTAGTGAAGAAATGACATATTGCGGATCTGAAAATGATTTTTGCAAAAAATTAGGAGCTCGTCTTATTAGAGCTAAAGGGCAAACCCACCCCGATTCCAACGAAATCGACATGAGTTTGTGTAAAATTCAAAAAATAACTCTGAAAATTTACGCAATGAAACAAGAGCTGATATATGTATCCCAGGTGGTCTATTATTTATGTGGGGTGTTGTGCCCAGCTTTTCGTAAGCCGTTTTGGTAGCTGCCTCACAAAAAAACCTGATTTTGGCACTCCGAAAATGGAAAACACACTTTTCATGGGACGAAACGAAAATTGGCCTTTGTGGCGTTCCTTGCCATCCCAAGGGCCACACACATGTCCGATATGGTCTCGTTTCGACAAACTATGCCATGATCAGGACCAAACCTAGCTTATTTGACCCAAAAGTCATGCAACCTCGAACTTGGTAGGTCATTTTTGTGAAGGGACTTTCTGGTAAATTGCTTTTATCAAGATTTGAATTTTTTTCCCACATCTAGGTGATATAAAATGACGCCACGCAAAGGTTTCACATTTTTGCGATTTTTTAATTAATTACGTCTCGTTCTAGATCCGTATGAAAACGACTATGCACGAAACTCCCAATCGCGGCCAGACGATGCGGAGTCCTGCTTTAAAGGTTAAAGTTTAGTAAAAAAATGATGTGTTGTGGATCCAAAAATAATTTTTTAATTTTTTTGAATTTATTGATTTTTTTATTGATTTTTTTGATATTTTTTGATTTTTTAAATGATTTAATTTTTAATTTTTTGAAAGTTTTTAATTTTTTTCCAAATGTTAACAAACACATATACACATACCCATACATACCTACACACATATATACATATACACATACATACTTACACACAGTTATATAGACTCACATGACTTAAGAGGATTGATATGCTACTAATATCAATAAGGACTTAGTAGTGTAGGTGTAGCTTATTCAAATAGAACTTAGGAGTTAAGCGTGCTGGGCTTGTAGCAATCTGAGGATGGGTGACCGAGCGGGAAGTTATTATTCTAGTGTCATTAGAGAGATAACAAAAAATTGAAAAAAAGAAAAAATCAAAGAAAATCAAAAAGTACAAAAAAAAAGTTTGATTTTTTTTCAAAAATTTGATTTTTTTTAAAAAACCCGAAAATGAGCTGACCCGACGGCATTTTTTGACCGTCGGGTTAGCCTACGCCGATGGTAAAAGCTGACTCGACGGCCTTTAGACCTGACCCGACGCCCGATTATGTCGACGGCACCTGACCCGACGGCATCAGGAAAAACCCGTCGAGTTAGGCTGACCCAACGGCATTTTTAGGCTAACCCGACGGCCTGTGGCCGTCGGCGTAGCTGTTTCTTCCTCCTGTAGTGCTCCTACAAAAAACAGAGAAAGTTTGTGTGTGCCCACATGCTAAATTAATGGCGGCGATCGTGTCTTTCACGGTGCCGCCAACCCACATGCTAATTTGGACTAGACATGCATACGTGCTATCACTGATAACCTCCTTATACATTTTAGAGCAAGCAATGGAGTTACATCTAGGACAAGGTTGCATACATGTATATGGGAAAAGCCAAACCACCCTAGGACCTAGGTAGAGTAACATGAATGCTTCCCCAAGCTAATCAAGAGCATATCCTACTTTTGTCACCCAAATTAATACTAGTACCAATATCAAATTGCATCACTCTCTACATTACCTATGAAATCATTTTCTTTTGGTTCATTGTAATGTTTCCAGAATGAAGTAGGAGTATATGATTCTCTAGATGCATGTCTCCTGTATATATGATTTATCATTTGTTGGTTTGTTTCTTGTGTTTAATTAATTTTGTGTTGCACTCAGGTGATGAACATGATGAATTCTATATACACTACACGTAGGCCGGGAAGGCCGGTGTCGCATGATTACTGGAGCAGAGCAGCAGATGAGCGTAGCAGAGAGGACAAGAAGAATATTCATGGGTCAGCCATGAGTGCCGTGGAGCCTACCGGTCAACCACGGACATCGCAGCAAGTATATACAATAATAACCTGCCAGTGTATCATGCAATGCATTGCATGGATGTCCTAACTCGATCCCATAGGCCATGGAGCGTTCAACGTACGGCGAAAGCCGATGGATCGTGCGTGGATCCTAGTTAACTACATTAGCTTTTTTGCTCTTGGTTAGGGCAAACAACATACATCCCCTTTGATTTCCCCAACCAAATCCACATCCCCCTCGCCTTCTCCCGAAACCACACGAGTGCCTACCTACGTACACGCTCCCTCCCCATTTCTAAATAGTTGGCACGTTTCACGAGTTGGACCGCACGTACCGATAAAGCTTATGTTTGAATGGAGTTGGACCAGTATACTATACAAGCATGAATTACCAAAGTGCATAATTAGAGAAAGAAATTTGGTCAAGAATGCTAAGTGTAAGGCTAAATGTTATAATTAGAGAAACTTCTGATATCACACCCACCATTATCGCTTCGTGGGAGACTTGGAATGATCGCAATGCTAGTGTCTTTATAAACAAACACGCACCGCCTTCGGTTCTTTTAGAAAGGAAAGATCAAATATGAGGCAAAACTTTGGGTGCTTTTAATTCTGGGAGATCAAAACCTCCAAGTAATGTTGCTTTTACTTTCTTGTAAATTTTCTTTTCAAAACAACAGATTGGAAGGTCATGTGTAGATTTTGTCCAGATTTTGATACTAACAAACGGTCAAAGTTGCAGGTTGTGTGGTTGTCCAAAACGCACTTTTCAAGGACTAGAGGAGAGTAGGCCCCAACATGTGCCCTAGAGAAACGGGGCTGTGAGCTGTTATAAGTAGGAGGATGAGAGGAGAGGAGGCATGGCACGGGCATATATTGGGCATGATTGCTGGGTTGGAGGCCCGGGCGAGAGGGAGGTGCCTCAAAAGGCGGCCACGCCATGGAAACGGGGGGTTTTGGTAGCGCGGACAGAGAGATTTGTACGGGTACAAGGAAACCCATCATTCCATAGTTCCATTCCAGCAAGCCAGCAACCAATGCCACCCAGTAATCCACGGGGAAGTACGTTCAGCAACAAAAAGCTTTTTCGACAAATCTCTCGGACTCACTGCCCAACTTTGAAACTCTGTCTTCCTCCTCCTCTGCTGCCTCACTCACCACTCTGCTCCTATCCATTGGTGCTGCATCTAGATGAAAGAAGAAGCTCTTCATACCTACACTACAGACACACACAAAAAATAGAAGGAAAAAAGGATGCAGATTTGGTTGCACAGAAATAATTAGTTGTGTGGGCTGCAACGCAATGGTCAATAATGTACTAGTATGTGTTAAGGTGACCACCTAACATGGGTTTCCAGAAAAACGATGAGAGAAGGCCAGACAGGGGTGGGGGGCAGCGTATGCTTCCTTGCTGGTGCTTGATTGTGCTCCCATCCCAGGCCGGCACACAGGCCCCTCACCCGGATTCAATGGCTTGCCTGCTGCAGAAAACGGAAAAAAGAAGGCCACTTCCTTCCTTCCTTGCCCTGCCTTCCAGCTGCCAGCTCGAGTAGTCCAGTGTAGCAGTGGTACGATTTCTGCAAGGCCACTCCCTGATTAGCACCAACAAGTAATTAATCGCCTGGGGCGAATGCCAACACGGTCCCCGCCCTTGAGAGTGTCACTCTGGACCAGTGGTGTACGTAGTACAGCTCAAGACAAGAATGGAGTGGAGTGAGATTCATGGCAAGACTGCCTGGCTGCTAGCCTCAGTGCATTTTCCCATGCATGCTATGCTATGCAAAGGGCATAGGCAATGGCATACATGAAGGAAGGTCTTGGCAATGGCGATGGCCTCTGCTGCCCAGTCCCCAATCATCCTTCCCCCTGACCGCCGGACACCCCATCATTGTTTCCTCACTGCACTCCCTTCTCCTCCTCTCTATATATAACCTCAGCCAGCCTCTGTTCCAGCTCAGCCTCCATCTCCTTCCTTCCCATGCACCACCACCAGTCCACCAGTCCACCACCACAACACTGTTTCTTCTCTCTGTTTCAGCGCACGCACACACAAAGGGCCGAAGCAGCAGCCATGAACGGCTTCTACTCGTCCATTGCCCACGGCCTGGACGCGCTCCACGGCACACTGGCCTCGTCGCCGGACGCCGCCTTCATGTCAGCGCCCTTCCTACAGCAGGCGGCCGGCCTGCTCCGCTCGCTGCACTCACAGCTTGTCCACCTCGTGCAGCGCCTCCACCTGCCGCCAGGTGAGAGCTGGCTCGACGAGTACATGGACGAGACCTCCCGCCTCTGGGAAGTCTGCCAGGTCGTCAAGGCCGGCGCCTCCGCCCTCGACACCTACTGCGCTTCAGCTGGACGCATCGACGCCGCGCTCGACGACTGGCTCTGCAACCCCAACCCACACAATGCACGCCAGGTACGTCCATGTCTTCGCCACACCATTGAAACGGTTGGTTCATCCGATAACGCACCACAGTGCTGACGTCCTGGCCGGATTCTATTGAGCAGGTGATGCGTGCCATCAACGCGCCACGGCGGCAGGCCGTGGGGCTGGAGCAGGAGAACCGGGCGCTCGCCGACACAAGGATCGACCCGGCGTCGCTGCTGCTTGACGATCGGTCACCCATGGAGTTCAAGCTCAACGCCTTCAACGGCTTCCGTGGCGTGCTCTACGCGCTGCGCAATGCCAGCTCCTTCCTCCTCATGCTCCTCGTCTCCGGGACCGTCTCCTGCCTCCCCGGCCTCGCCTGCTGCGCCAACCCATTCCGCACCTCGGGCGCCGGCTACGTCTCCTCCATGGGACGCCTGCGCCAGCGCGTCGCCGAGGAGATGGAAGCGGTAGCCAGTGAGCACTCCTGCTCCGGCATCATGATGTACGAGTTCCGGCAGGCCAGGGTCGGCATTGAGAGCATCAAGACAGAGTTCGACAGGGTCACCGCCACAGGGTACGGCGACCCTGGCGAGATGGCTGAGAGGGTGGAGATCATCAAAGGGTGGGTCGGGATGCTGAGGTCAGGAGCTGAGAGTGTTGTCAGTGAGCTAGACGACTTCTTCGATGAGATCGTAGAAGGCAGGAAGATGCTGTCTGACCTGTGCAGCCATCGCTGATCGAAGCTCAGTTCGGCAGCAGTTAGCTCAAACAAACAGGGCATGGTAGATAGTACAACAGGGCTAACAAATTTTTAAAATGTGGGTGTTTTGCTCTCTTGTGATGGGGGTAATCTAGCTACTCTCTCTAGCTACCATAGCAGCTAGTGTGTCTATACATATGCCCTGCACTGCAGTATCATCATCTTTGTATGCCTCCTAAGTAGAGCAACAATGTTAGTGGCAGGCAGTTCATGCTTTAGGCCTATCTATCGCCAGAATCAGAATCAGAACATATGTCTAGTAATTTTTAATACATTGATCTTAGGCGTACTTCTATGGATGATCTGATGATATAATAGTTGATGGTGAAAGGAAGAATCTGCATTGGAAAAAGGAAAACAACTCTTTGCCCTTTTCTCTAACTGGAAAAGTGCTGTGGAGATGTGGGCAGCTTGTTGGACAGAGACAAAAAGAGGGTAATAGGGTTGGTGTTAAAATGCATTCTTGTGCTTGTCATCTTTTGCAACTTCTCTTTGGTGGTAGGCTAATCACCTTCCTTATCATTGATCATTCCACTAGTTGCCGTCCCAACTAGCAGCGTAAAGGTTAATTATTTTACTCCATATATAGAGAGGACGAACTGGGCAAGGGACAGTACGCACCTTCGCCTGGCTTCGGACAGTTCTTGACACGATCCTCTATATGACTGTCCAACAGCAGTCATCGTTTTGGTTGTAGAATGATGAGATGGCCTTCAGGAATTGAAACATGATGATCACCCTGAACTTGAAGAGGCATCTGTTCAAGGGAGGAAAAAGGAGGGGATCCCACTGCCCACAGCAGCTGTGGTGCAAAATTGATTATATAGTACAGAAATGATGATAGGCAGCAGCATAATCCATGTTCCATACTTTGGAGTTCGGACTCTTCCTGTATTGAGAAACGTTAACCATGACTCAACCAAGATCGAATCACTTATACCAAAATGGCGACACCAAAAGCTTTTCGCTAAAGCAGGATCTGCAACCAAGAACCAAGATAACATAAGTGCAATGTCACATTTATATCTATCTTCAGATTTGATGAATTCACCATCAGCTTCTACACAAATGTTTTCTTTTATGTTCTCTAAAAAAACATGTCTTTTAAATATGAAATTATGAATTGAGAAAAATCTAATGCAACCTTCTTTCTGTTTAGCATTTCAGGTACTGAAAGAGTTTCATACTTCAGATAAGTTCAAAGCAGAGTTTCCAATGCAATGTAATTTTTTTCTTCGAGCAACCGGAAGGAATTCTGCCTTTTCAGTTAAGTAGAATAGAGTGACTCAGTTAATTAAAGGGAAACCGGGTCAAAAACTAACTGTGCACTTAAAAATCACATTGCCACCTACGATGTGTACTTACTATTTACACAAAATCAGCAGCTAATAGGAACATCATACAGACTAAGTGCAGTATTTGAAGATATGGTCGAGAAATAGAACAGTATAGCATAACACAAAACTGAAACATACATCAAATCTCAAGGTGTATGAGATAAAACTCAGTCCTATTATGCTCTTAATTCAGATTTCAAAATATGGTGAGCCAATCTCTTTATCAAAAAGTTACGGTGAGCCAAACTACAAATCAGTGGTGTTAGGATAAACATTATTACACATATTAGCACCTTGACCATACTCTTTTTCTAACCTACTGTGCTCCTCAATGACAGGACTTACATAGAACCCATGCAATCATGATGAGCCACTTTGCAATGATCTAAAAGTCCTACCTATGGTCATACACTCATACTCTTACTGCTAGTATATGCATGCTCTCCTGCAAAAGGGAAAAGGAGAAAAGGGATACATGCCAACCAAATTCGTGTGGATACCTCTTTGACAGAAGATGGAATGGCAAACTATTGTCTTTTGTTACTTTATTCTCTAGGCCTCTAGGGAAGGAAGTGTCATTAATTTCATTTTCGTATTTAAGGTTAACTAAGTGAAGTTCAGCCAAATGCAGATTGCAGCTGAGCCAAATTATAGCCAGTTCCAGCTTCCAAGTAGTGCACTAACTTCTGGGGCATTGTGCTATCATCTACTAAAATCAATACTGCATATAAATTGTGCAATAAGTAAAGTTTGCTCGAAGAAGGAATTTATACTTATTCTCAAGCTTTGCACATGCGATGACTGAAGAAGTCGTAACCCAATGCAATATTTTTTCAAGAAAATAAAATGTGTAGGCATGTCCTTTTCCAAGAAAACGCAAAAGACTTTGCGTTTCATTGCATTGAAAAGAAGAAATTCAGTTACAACACTTCCTCCTAATCATAAGACGATGAGCTATAAGTTTAGCAAGAATATATTGACCATCAGACATCAGCGTATGGAGTATGGACTATTATGACAGCCAGGGGAACAATCTAGAATTCTAGATAACCAAGGAATATCTGGAAAAATGGAAATAACAACTTTAACTTTTTTTGGGAGGGTGAGCTTTGTTGATTACGTGCCAGTTAAAAATGCCAGGGAAGAGTATCTTGAGACTGCAATTTCCAGAATTCATCATGGCTGCAAAGCCAGCTTCACGACCAAGGACACATATAATTTATAATTAATTAAAAAAACGACCAGTGACAAATTAATGCAAATATACGACTGAAAAGGGGAGTGTGGCAATTCTTGGCCATGACCAATGAGGCTAAATTCATAAACCATCTTTCACATACTGTATACTAGCTTCCGTTCCTCCAATGAAAAGATAAGAATGTACTTTTGGAATGCATCATCAACAAATCACTACGAAACCCCACAAACAAACCATTATAAAATAGTTCCTGATTAGATTATAGCTGCATAAACATGTGCAACCGATTACCATATGGTATTAAGTAATTAGTAAGCAAGTTACGCAAAGAAGCAAAACAGGAGGTTAATCTGAATTAACTCACCAAGGTCTCACATGTATCAATCACAGGGAAACCTTCTTGCCAAGGTTCAGTCTTCAGACCTATGAACACTTGAAGAGCACACGCTAGCTGTTACATATTAAGCCATCAGACACCAGTTATCAAACAAAGGAAAAATAACAGTATAAGCCCTAACATTATACTTCTCCTGAAATGACCCATTTAAGGAACACGATTATGTTCTGGAAAAGGAAGTGTACTACATTGGTATAGCCCCAATCAGCGCTTTCTGTACTGTCTAAAAGAACCCAACTAACAGGTCCATTTCAGGAGCAGTGGGCTGCTTTATAAAATCATACTCCCTCCGATCGGAAATAACTGTCGGCAATTTTGTACTAGCTTAGTACAAAGTTTATACTAAGTGTCCGACAGTTATTTCTGATCGGAGGGAGTAGTTTTTTTCCTTTGACAAAAAAAATCGCAGCACAGTTTAGCACATGAAACGACCACAAAAATTAGGTTCATCACCAGGCATTACTTCGTGATACAGAACAAATGAGAACTGGCCTCATCCCCAGAGAGCTACTTCCTGAAAACAAACAGCCAACAATTTATACTGTCTCATTGCTATCATAGGAGGGTTTGGGTATAAATCATATTACTGCGACATCCATAAATAGTACAGAGCAATAACTGTGCTACTTGATTTCACCCATTCTAAATGATACATGAACTGATTTATGAAAGAAAATTAGCAGCATGCATCATACCAGTAGATCTGCAAAATTATGTAGCAATAAATTGTGATTGGGGGCATACCTGTAAATAGATAATGTCCATCTAACAACCAAATGTGCACTGTAAAGTGTGCAGCAAGATCAGGAAGCATTTAACTGTTACCTTTGCTTTCCAGGTCAGCAACTATAGTGGAAAGCATTTAACGGGAAATAACTAATCAAATTGATCGAATCAGAACATGGAATGGAAGTCCACCCCAGACAGTTAGATGTGTCAAACATTACTAAGAACTAAGTAATCACGCAAAAATGCATCAGCCTCAGGTCTCAAAGTAATCATATCAACCATGTAAATTTCACTATAATAATTGTGAATTCACAATTTACATTTGTATAGGTACATGTACTACGTATCTCACTTGCCCCAGCAATCTGCCTAAAAGCTGCAAACTTCTGGAAAGGTCAATAGTGAGACCTTCATATGCACACCATTTTACAGAGCTAAAATTAGCCACCACCAACAAAAAATGGATAGGCTTCAAGGAACTATCAGAGAAGTCCTGAACAGAACTAGGTTCAAGCATCAGCCTCAATTGGACGCTGAAGCAGGTTACCATCAATATGCGCTTCTATCAACTTGTTATTGCTATGACCAAATGATTTGTGTGGCCCAGAAGAATTGTCAGGGCTCCAAGTATCTGGAACTGCAAGGAAGTACTTGCCCATGAACTTTCTAAACCTTTTCTTGTAATCCTTAGGAGAAATAACAGTTGGTAAAACATTCTTTGGTACCAAAGAAGTCTTCACCCATGTCTCCAGTTGCTTGTCCCAGGTATATTGCCTCAAATAATCAATGATGCCAAACACAAGTTCATTTTTTTGCTTGTTCACTCCCACGAGCAGAGAATAATCCATAACATTAACTGACTGCAAGTACAATAATTTTTTTAAGACATACATTCATACGAAATACAATTACCTGAGTTTGTAAGATATACATTATACATACAGTGAGAAAAGATGTGTCGTTCCAGATTGCACGCTGCAAGAGATGCTTTGTTCTTCCACCAATATAGATTGGAGATACACCCATGTCCTCAACAAAGTTTTGATCCAAGTAAACAGTATCAGCATCATCTGAGTTATTGACGTGTCGTGAAAAAGTAGAACCTTTAAGATCATAAATCCGAGAGATATCGTGCCCAAACATAAGATTTTCCATCACCATCAGATCCATCTTTATCTCTTTGCCATGCCTCATTTTCTTGACCTGAAACGGGCAAGCTTTATGAAAACCCAATAAACAGGAAGAAATAAGTCAAAATAAAACTCTGGTTGTCGAAGTAAACTACCTGATAGATTCCTAATATTTTAGCGAGGCAAGTTTGACTCCCAGTGTCCAAAGAATGGTAAGTATGCTTGAAGTAATCAGGGGCAAATTTTATGAATGACTCAAACTCTGTCTTCTTGATTTGCTTTATGACGAATCTGTCATCCAGTGTCTTTGCAAATAAGGCTTTACTCTTTCCACCTTGAGCATCCCAGCTCTTACAGCGGCTTAATGAAGTTATATATGCAATTTCGGATGGGCAGCACTTCTTCCGAAGAAGATGGAATTGATCAGCATATATACAAGTAACTGAATATTTGCCTCTGAGAGCTACTTTTCCGTTCACAGTGATATCTGGATGTACCAAGGACAATAAAGGCGAGGTGTCATAGCCAGAAAGGTCGCCAGATGAATATGAAGAAATAGAAGATGAAAAGCTTGCTTCAGAATCTAAAGACCCAATCGATGACCATGGTGATGAGATAAAAGAATTTTCAGATAGAAGGCTATAAGATTTCTCAATTGTTTTAGTATGCGCCCCCCTGGAATCCTCCGCCTCTTTCATGACTATGGTATCATGACGACGCTCCTCAGATATCGCAAGAGCGCAGGCTATTATACTAGATACCTCGTGCTCCAATACACACAAAATATTACCACCAGGGCCAACTGTGAACTGAGGAGAGTCTACTTCATGTTTTTCAAACAAGGGGGGGAGATGAGATGGAGAATAATGGTTGACAAGTACAAATTTGTCCAAACATCCAATTTGAATGTCCTTCCTGTAAGCCAGTTGAGACTCACAAAATGGACTCCAAATCCATCTTTCCCTATCCTCCCAATCATAACTTCTGGACTTCTGGAGAGTGCTTGAATGCTCCGGCTCCATGGGAATTGGATGCACCAGTACCCCATTTCCCTGGAGCTCTGTATCATCTGAAACTTCAAGAGAAGTTACTTTCCTGATTTGTGTCGTGCTGTCTACCTCTAGTTGACCAGGACCAATGATAGATACTCCATGTTCACTAGCTTCATTGTAAGCAAGCTTGCAGTTCCCAACTTCCTGACTATCATCAAGCAAGGGTGCTGCAGTCTCACCTGATTGATTATGATCAATGCCAAGTTTGCTACTTGTGTACTCAGTGATACCAGCTGCCTCGCCAGCTTTCATAGTATCATCACAGATCAATTTCCCAATTTTCTTGTCAGTCTCATAGCTTTCCCCATAAATCTTTTCAACGGTGTCTGTAGGATAATTGCCATTAGCACCATTTCCTTGTCTGGCAGGTTTACACTTAAAAAGATCATGGATCCGACAGTCCCATGCATAAAGTTCAAGTAAGATGTCCTGATAAGACCAATTTATATTAAGAAGTTCATGCACAGATGAAGATGATCTCCCATTTTGATTGATTGTCTTTACTAGTGAATCCTGCATGACAAAACAGATGACAACCAATAAATTATTAACTAAATGGAACAAATCCATTGACATTACAAATTCCTAGGCTAACAGAAATAAAGACATGGATGCCTACCTCAAAGTCAGCCTTATCCTTTCTTAACAACTCTTCAAGTTCAGAGAAGTTCTCTACAGGTAGAAATGTGCCGCACTTGGCTATTCCCACATCATGATACTGATTCTTCAAGTGCTGTAGTAAATTTTTTACCTCAGAGAAAAGCGTCATACCTCTTGCAAGAACCTTGAAAGATACAACATAAACATTAATACTATGCATGTACTGAACACAACTACCAAATGGTACTGGGAGAGAATAAGACATACATGTCTCCTCTCTTCTTCAAACCAACTCTGGCTGCTGGGGTTGTCAAAGTGGAGGGTGGGTTGTGGTTTGCACGTAGTGTAAATTTCAACTGATGAGTAACGGAACATTGCAACTTTGGAGCCCAACCTGAAGTCAGTAAGAAACAGAAAACCATCATGAATAAAATATACAAGGAATGGTTGAATGCACTTCAGAGGCAGCCAAAGAACGTGTCTACTTAAATTAAATTCATTTGGCGTAAGAAATAAATCTAGCATACCCAAAAAAACGCAGGCAGTCCCTGTTCACCAAATGCCCACATATGGATAACCTTCTGGCTGCAGAATGGCTTGAAAAACTGAGTTCCAAGAATTTCCCGAAGGACAGGTTGCGCGCTTCAGATGATATTAGCACTCTTGGAGTCGATTTAGATATTCCTTGTTCATGTTCACATCTCAAGCATCTGGTCCACATCCAGATTTTTCCTTCAGATTCGCCAGGTAAACTATGTTGGGATACCAGTTGCTTCGTTTGAACAGTCAAATTTCCATTTTGATGAGTATAAGAGTATATGTGAGCCTCACATGACGAACAGCTTGGTTTCTGCTACAAATGAACATTATGAGCCAAGTATCATAAGAGCCAAGTTAAGTTATGTACATAACACACTATAATATTCAATGTAAATAAGAAAAAATGTGGACAAAATGATAAGTGACGATTGGTATTACCTGATTCTGCAACATTTTTTGCAAGTATCGCCCTAAGGACACATCAAAGTTCCCATAGTATTTTATACGGGACAGGTGGCTCTGGTCACTTGTACTCTGCTTTGTGATGCATTGGTTAGACATCAAAATCAGTATACTGTGAGAATCAAGTGCATCATCAGCTTGATCTTTGTTATAAATGTTCTCTTTGCTACTGATAGTGGTGCTGTGATAATCCCCATCTTCTGCTACAACGGATGATTCCCCATGTTTCTCGTACACTTGAGTTCTTTCTTGTTTCAAGAGATCTTCTGTATCATCCAAATTTCCACAGGAAACTGCAGACTCTTCCACCTTTGACCCAGCATGAAATCCATTACCAAGACTTTCTTCCCCAGATTCAGCCGTGCCTTCTATTTGATTATCAGTTGTTTCTTGCATTGATGTGACAGGTAAATAAATGTTCTGATGACATAACTTATCAGTAAATTTTCTTAATGGTTCTGAGACTGGTGATGGTAGTCTTCCAGCAAGGAGTGGTGTTGAGCTATACTGGATACTTGCACCTTCTGCAGGTTCATTCAAAGAACTATTGGTGATTAAAACTGGAGCATCGACATTTGAACAACTGAGAGCTTGCTTTTCCCCATCAGCATAGATATTAGAAGTGGCATGGTATAATCTAAGTGCTGGAGAATCATCATGTGAAGGAGGGATAGCACCAGCCATAAGAGCAGTATCATCACCAATTGCTGATGGCCCTATCATAGCGGCAAAGTAATTTTCTTTTGAAGCATTTCTATCGTTTAAGAATACCCGCTGATCTTCAAAGAAAGATGTTTCAAGGATCAAGTGATATGCTGCAAAGACTGTGTAGTGCATGACTTGCTTGACTTTCTTCAGTTCTTCAGTATTTGCTCCCCGGAGCAATATCTGGATGAGAAAGAACCATTATGGCTCGGATCATTCAGCAATGCATGAAACACTAATATAGCTATCACTTTCTACCAACCTATTCAGTGGATTGTAATATGCATAGAATGGATTGCAATTGATTAAAACTCACTCATCAAAACAGATAAGAAGCTAAACACATGACGCTACTATAGAGCTCAGCAAACAAAATGTGTTTTTCTTGTAAAGCACCATAAGTTCACCTAGCTCCTACCAATTTTTATCTGCAATGTTTTTTCTTCCTCAAAATGTGTGTCATTTTCTTTTGAGATGAGAAGGGGTGTGTCAAGATGACACAACGTACAAAGCCAAAAACATGACAGGAAGGAAAATGCTATCCAACAAAAACCAGGAGACCTACGAAACAAAACAAAAGCAAGGGACTAGAAAACAAAGAAAACTAGCATGCAAAATGAAACGAAAACAAAAACACAGAACAAAGCATTTTATCTGCTATGTTTCCATGCTCTACCAAAATATAAGCAAGGGGCAGATCCTTTCTCATGTTTTGAAATAGTATGCCGACACCTTTGTTTTTCTCCCTCGCATACAGCCTCAATCACTTGAAATAAAAAACATGTGATTAAAATATTAAATAGTATATACATGCAAACTATTAAGAGCGAATAACTAGTCAACATAATAGACACGTCGACAATATGCTATAATAACTTTTGGTTATGGGTTCAACTTTCATACAAGGGGGTCTCTTGACTGGAAACTTTTAGGAGGAATAGACATAGGAAACACTAGCATTTATTTCCCTTTTGCTTTCAGAATAAAGAAATAATCCAACATAAATCTTAGGGAAAAAGAAAAATGAAAATGAAATAATGGTGTAAATGTCCCATACAGGTAATAATACTCTCTCCTTCTCAGTTTATAAGGCTTGCACGTGCATCTAGGTAGCCAATTTAACTTGCATAAAATAAATTATTTAATATAAAAATTATATCATTAAAAAATAGAAAACATCTAAAGTTTTTAGTGATATATTTTTATAATATTTACTATATACTAAGTTGGTCAAATTAACGACTTAGATATACGTGAAAGCCTTATGAACTGAGAAGGAGGGAGTAGTTAAGCAGACATACCGTGCAACCCAATGGTCTGGGAAAGCCTTCCAAGAACATTAACGTTTTAGATAGTCTCTTCCCTCCTTCACTGGCACTGTTATGCTCTTCAATGAATTTTTCAGTATGGAAGTAGTCACACTGCTTTAGCTTTGGGTTATCCAAAACTTCTGAAAATGATATTATGGGAGAACCCGTACAACGTGCAATTCTTTGCAACCGGCTGAGCTTCATATCAAGAATTAGTGTACAACCTTCTTTTAGTAAAAGTTCCTGTATGTCTCGTGAAACAGTTTTTTCGACCATGATAACATTAGGACTGCATATATCCATTACTTTACTGATAGTCCTCTCCAGATGGTCTTTTTCCTAGTTGTTAAAGGCAAATAAAAGGTCTTAATCATCTGCCCAATAAAACTGAACTGAAAATTACTGTCAAGATGCGTATATATGTAATGTCCAACCTGATCCATTGAATTGAACGACGACAAACCAGCACCAGAATGCCCAAGTACTCCTTTCAGTAGTAGCAACCTAGGATTGTGAAAATTGGTCGGCATGTGCTTATGAGCAGTGTTCTTTTTGAAGACTAGCCCCTTTATCACCTCACTGCAATCGGAGTTAGAAGGTGAATGATTATAATGTACCACCTAAATAGAAATAGCATCATCTTTGAAAACACATTTTAGCTAGCAGATGTTTCACCTTTGCCAGCGAGTACCAGATGCTACACATTTGACCTTAATGTAAGATCCAGGGTCCATTTCGTTTCCGATTTTTGCATCAGGTTTGATAAGAAGTGCAGCTTCCCATGACAAGGAGGTCACAATATCGAGCCAGCTCTCACTACTCTCTCCTTTTTCGAAGGAAATACCAGCAGAGGCCAGAAAGCGACTCACAAGTATCTTGAGCTGTCCATTCATGGCTTCCAGCATTGCGTTTTCTCGTTCGTCCCTAGGATTGGGACTGGCCTCATGTTCCTCACCAGCGGCTGGAAAGCTTGACTGGCCCCACTTTATTCCATCGCCATAATCATCATCGTCATCATAAGAAATGGTTCCAGTAACACTTTCAGTCTCATCTCCCTTGTCTGCTGCTTCAGGTGGTATCCAGATGCTATCATTTTCAAGGCCTGTGGGGTCTGTATTGTGGCTTTTGCCACTGATGCTCTCAGCCCCATCAGAATCATCACCAGACCTACTCGAGCGGTCATCAGCAGAAGCGGCAGATGCATCGTGGGTCACATCTTCGTGCTTGTGCAATGAAGCATCGGAGGAAGCCGTGGACAGGTTATTGCTGCTAGACTTAGCAAGATGCCTGCTCCCATTCTGTTCCAGATGATCGGCGGCATGCAGGCTGTGCTGGTTAAGATTGCCATCTAAAACCTCTGATGCAACCTCGCTGGCAGTACCAAAAGAAGATGGTTAGTTCAGAACAGAATTTCAATAGCATGAGTAGGCAGGCAACAAATATACCTACTTCCCTTGCCTCAAGGGCATTTCTCTACCAAACTAGGGTGGTCCAAATTAAATATCTACAGGCTTTGCTGACTGGACAAATGACCAAAATATCTTCCTTGAGCACTACCCAAACACAGAGGTCAGATTGGTGTGGACGAATTGACCAAGATTTCAGGCGTGCAGGACCAGAAACATAAGACTAAAGGGACTTCCATGTAGAACACAAGACAGCTAATGAATTAAAGGCTAAGCAAGCGCGGGTGTGACATGCATCTTCGAGACCCGGGGGAGAGTTCTCTTCCATTACTATCTAAAAAAAGGTTAAGCAAGGGCGATATTATTCTGCAGGGTTGGCCTTGCTCAGACAGAGCCCTAGGTTGACTGAATGTGAAGCAATCCAGAGCAATCGCACGAGCGAGTCCTGGGAACCGAACACTACCTTGTTGCATGGCGTGGGTTCATGTCCGGGCACATGGCCTGCGACGAGGGCGGGCTTCACATGCCCCCGCTCCTCCTCCTCCTTCCCTCACGCGGCGGCCTCAGATCTCTTCCGGCTTGGCTGTCGTCCTCACCTGACCAGTTCAGCAAAGCACGCCGTTAATTAAGAGAAGAAAAATACTCGGTCAATACAAAAACAACCAACCAACCGACAGGCTGAACAAAAATTAGACGCAATCCCAAGGCAACGGAGCCGAAGCATGAAATGCGTCCATGGATGATGGGTGCTTGCTCACCAGGCTGGAATCGAGCCGCGCCTGGTTCGGATCGCGCGAAATGCTTAATCGAATCGCGCGGTTGGAAACGGGGGAAACTGAAACTGAAATCCAAGTAGAATCGGTAGTAGTTAGGGAGTGGTTGAAATCGGAGCAAGCAAAGCGGGGCGATCAATCCGAAGTCCGGCCACAGCCAGGCTGTCCCTATGATCCAAAAGCAAAGAGCTACCGGAACAAGACCCCACAAAAAAGGGAAGAAAATTATTGGGGAAAATTTTCAACAACTTGGTCCAGGTCAGCAACGGCTGTAGTCAGACAGACGCCACGACAGACAGAACCATCCCAATCCCCAGTTTCGAAGTTTGAATCCCCGGTTCCTCTCGCAACAGCTGCTACGCGTGTTCTTCCGAGTTCGAACTGAATCCGAAAAATCCCCCAACAGCAGCAGCGGCAGAGAAATCACCAGAAATCGCAAAGAGGGGAGAAGGTGGGCGGGTCTCCGACTTACCGCGCGCGCGTGGGGTGGGGGGAGACGGAGCTCCGCGGCGGCGGATTCGCCGGACGGGATTGTGAATGGGCGAGGGCTGGCCTGGTAGCGTCGCGCGCACGCGGCGTGGGAGGAACGGAGAGGGAGTCACGAACGGCGGGCGAAGACGACGACGACGACACGGAGGGGAGAAGGAAAGCAGGAATGGGCGCACGAAACAAATACTTGTCCCCCACCTCGCGGTGGGGCCCGCACGCCAGCTGGAGTATTGTTTTTCGTACAGAAAATAATGATTGTACTACAGTATTCCGTTGTGGCGGGCAACGGAACGCAAACAGATGGCGCCGACACGGTTGGGTTGGTTTGGTCCTCGGTCACTAGCGGCCATGACCCAAGACGACTTCAGCAACACAACAAACCGCCTTCACACCCAACAATATTCACAACACTCGTTCCTTCAGATCAAACTACTTCTCATGTAGCTATGCTGTCATGGACATGGAATACTAGAATTCACCCAGGGTTCTCTTTTGTACAGATTTAAGTTTTCATTGTTTCAACTCAAGATACTACCACTCCCATCGGATTCGGATTTATTGGTCCTACGTCTATCCCTAGGCTGCTAATCTGACAAACAGAAAACAAAGTATATATCATAAAAGATATCACCGGAAACTTTATATTTTATTTTTTCTAATATTTCTTTTCCAAAAAAAAGGAGGTTAAACCCCCCAGTCTCTACATCAAAGAAATGCATATAGCCTTATTTATATTTTATTCAATCAAAGCTTGGAAAAAATACATCAAACAAACCAAAGCCACCATGCAACAACTATAACCCCGACATTTATAATGGTATATAACTTGTTATACACAATTTAAATTTTACGATTGAGAAGTGCAACAAAGGTATAATTTACGATTGAGGGAAAAGCAATCTTTGAGGTTATGGTATGAGTCTTTACTCGATCACGGCCATTAAGTTCTAACTCATCGGAATTAGGTTTTCACCAATTCAAGTGCTAGGCTCGACAGTAATTCTACTAGGGTTGTAGTTGCTCAACTTTGTGTTCAAACTAGGGCTGCACATTTTCAACTGCACTTATTCCTCAAGAGATTTCCAACAAATTGTTTTACGAGATTTGAGTGAGACTCAGCACATAATCAAGTTTTACATTCGGACTTAAAGATCTAACCCTCCTTAATAGTATAAATGTTCATATTGAATCGAACCTATAAAAAAGATTATATCTTCAACCTTGTATTAGCTTCTGAGTTCTGCAAGCACTCCAGACTCATTTCTTCAAGAAGCGTCTGCATCCTAATTCTTCAACCTTTACTTTCTTCAGTTATTTATGAGGGATCATCTTTAGTGTCGTTAAAGAAACTCCTGAGAATATGCTCATGTATATACTGGATAAACATATTAGACTCTTAATCGTATTATTGTCAATCATCCAAAACCCACATAGAAGAGCAGTAGATGCACTTTCAAGAAATAAATTATGAGGATGTAGCTCATACATGTGAGTTACTTTGGAGTTTGTAGGACATTTTTCTAGTCTTCGACGCAATACATAAGGTTAAGACCCTGATAGTGCGTGTTAAGCACCTAGTTGGGAAACCCAAGAGGAAGGTATGAGGAGCACAGCAGCAAGTTTTCCTCAGTTGTGAAACCAAGGTTTATCAAACCAATAGGAGAAAGCCAAACTTCAGAAGGTGATGCTTGCTAGCTTCGCGATACTCCGGACAATGGCGCCAGAAAATGCTGGTGCGTAGTTGACGTAGGAGCTTCTTCACCTAGCAGCAACGTGGAACCTGCACACAACACAAGTACACAACCAAGTACTTTGCCCCAACTTATGATGAGGTTGTCAATCTCGCTGGTTTGCTGTAAACAAAGGATTAAGCGTATCGAGTGGTAAAAGATAGTAGTTTGCGAGAAAGTAAACAGTGCGAGTAAAATAGTAAACGGTAATAGCAATGTAAAGGAAATTGGACCGGGGTCCACAGTTCACTAGTGGTGTCTCTCCATAAGATAAATAACAACATGCTGGGTAAACAAATTATAGTTGGGCAATTGATAGAATAAAGATAACGTACATATGTCATGAGGATCACTATGAGATTCACTCTGGGCATTACGACAAAATACATAGATCATAATCCAACTTCATCTATGACTAATAATCCACCCTCTGGATGTCATCCGAGCAACCATCGGGTATTAAGTTGCGAACAACGGATAACTGCATTAAGCAAAGTGCATAAAGTAAACAAAGCAAATGTTCTTGGACACAAGAATATTGTTTTCTCCCTAGTGGCAACAACAAATCTACAACCTTAGAGGTTTCTGTCACTCCCCCAGATTACTAGAGGCATGAACCCAACTATCGAGCATAAATACTCCCTCTTGGAGTCACTAGCATCTACTCGGCTAAGATATCTACTAGCAACGGAGAGCATGCAAGATCCTAAACGACATAGAGATAACATAAAGATAATAAGTCAGCACATCAACTTGACATAGTACCAATACTCATCGGATCCCAACAAACACAACATGTAGAATTACACAAAGATGATCTTGCATCATGTAGGGCAGCTCACAAGATCTAAACATGAAGCACATGGTGGAGGAGATGACCATCTAGCTACTGCTATGGATCCATAGTCTAAGGTAGACTACTCACACATTACTCCGGAGGCGACCATGGTGGTGGAGAAGGCCTCCGGTAGGGATTCCCCTCTCCGGCAGGGTGCCGGGAAGAGCTCCTAGATCCTCCCGATCTCGCGTCAACGATGGCGGCGGCTTGCAGTATGTTTCAAGGAAAAGTGATCCGTCCTTTAGGTTTTTCCCGTCGAGGGGAATATATAGGCGAAAGGGCAGCGTCAGGAGGTGGGCCAGCTGGCCTCACCCCCTGGTGGCACGGGCCAGGGGCAGGCCGCGCCACCCTAGGGTGAGCCTGGCCTGTGGCCCCCCATCCGTCTCATCTTGAACAACGATGTAAAGCATTGAGTGCTGGGATCAAAGTACTTAAAACATGGACATAAAAGACATAATCTTGACAATAAAACTTAGCAACCATGTTATAACATGAAAAGAAACACAAATGAAAGATCATGAACAATGAAACATTGAAAGTCAAGTGTGTGTTCAAATCATATGGAAAAAATATATCAAAGTGGTTTTCAGCTTGCCCTTCATGAAATAGCAAAACATAAATGCATAGGACACCTTCAAGTTTAAGAGGGCGACTAGATACAAATAATTTAAGAACAAGCGAAACCATAATCATGAATCAATCAATGATAAACTTTTGGACTATGCACATTAAACTCAGAATGACAACTATGCTCTCTTAGACGGTGCATAAAGGTAGAAGGTGGAGACTCAACATAACAGTAAAAGAAAGGCCATTCGCAGAGGGAAGGAGCGATTAAACATGTGTTAGAGCTTTTCATTTGTAAAACAGAGAGATCAAAATTGGTTTTGAGAGGTGGTTGTCTTTGTCAACGACTGGCAATAGGGTTCTTACTATCTTTCATACAAAAAGCAAGTTTTGAGAGAGAGAGATTGGCACTTTGGTGCTCTTTTATAAAGCTTGGCACTCCTCCCCACATTTTCCTTTCACAAACCATGACTAACCGATTCCATTGGGTGCCCACCAACATTCACATACCATGGAGGAGTGCCTTTTTTTCTTTTCTTTTTTCCTTTTTTTTATTTTTGGAATAAAACAATATAGAAGATAGCAAATCCGACCACTACGTCCCCATGAGCTGAAAACAGTGTCACAAAATGAGAAGTGTTTTGAAGGTTTTTTTGAAAGGTAGCAAATGAAAATTTACTTGGAATGGCTTGCAAATACCATGAATAGGAATTTATAGTGGACACATTGGAAACACTTAGTTTTTGGCAGTTAGATGCACGAGTAGAGCTCATACTTAGTACAAAATGAAGGCTAGCAAAAGACTGAGAGCGACCAACTAAGAGAGCAATAACGGTTATAATCATGCATAGCGATAAAACATCATTAAAGGAAGCATAAAATGGCATCACAAGTCAAAAACCAAATGATCATAGAGGCTTATGGCGACTTTGTAAGAGTCAAACATGTTGTAAGCATGCGCCAAGTCAACCCAAATAAAGCATCAAGGAGAAAACAAAATAAATGCTTCCATATAATAAAAACAACGCATGATTTTTTCAAAGGCTCATTAAGCAATCTCAGTCATTTGAGACAAGTCATGCTAGAGCAAAAACTACTAAGCATACTATCAAAACGACATCAAACATGGCATGCAAAAGTCTAAGCCGCAGTCTAAACAAGCTCCTTTTTGTACCACTTTTTGCATGAAACTTTTTCTCTTTTCCAACACCATTCAAACCTTTTTGAGACAAATCTTTTGATGAAAACCAACATAGACCAGTGGTCTAAATACACCTTGATGCAAAGATATAACAAGATCTGAACAAAAATCAAGGCGAAAAAACGAAAGCTAAACGCAGTTCTAGAAAAAGAGAATACTCGTTGAACGATAAGAGTGAAAAATAGTCTTCTTGGCAAATAAAAAACGAAGTACATCTCCTCCAAAAGAAATTTGTTGGGGTCCAACCATTTATTGCAGCAAACAAAACAAAAGAAAACTGAAAGCAAAAGTAAAGACGCTCCAAGAAAAACGCATAGAATATGAAGCAATAAAAATATACTGTGTTGAAAGGTGACCTGATTTTTGCCGATAAAGAAGGGGTGCCTCGGGGGCATCCCCAAGCTTTGATGCTTGTACCTCTTGGATATTTCTTGGGATGACATGAGCATCCCCAAGCTTGAGGTTTTGTCCATACTTCATCTCATCTCATCACTCTCCATTCCCTACACTTGAAAACTTCTTTCATACAAAAGTTTACACAATTCTATTAGCAACGTTAGCATAAACATAATAGTAAATCAACCCTTTGGTTCAGTTTCAAACTCAAAAACACCACATATAAAGCATATACTACTGTAGCAACTTCCTCAAAAGTTCCGTGATCAAAAGAACTCAAAACGAAAGCGACCGAGAGGCAAACACAAATAGTGGCAGAAATCTGTCAAAACAGAACAGCTGACAAAGGTCGATTTTTTCGAGGACCTTCTGTTGCTCAAATTGAAAAGTGCAAAACTAATAAAAGTTTGGATATAACCTGGAGCATATGCACAAGAAATTTCAGATCAAAAAGATCTTCTAAGAATTTTCACAAATTTTTACGGTGCAACGCAGAAATCTGTTTCAGGACAGCAACTTCCTCAAATCTTACCTCCCTCAAATTAGAGGTTCTTCTTGGCACAACAACGAAGTAAAAATGAAAAGGAGAGGTCATTATAGTAGTAATAACTTCCAAGACTCAAATAAAAGAAAAAGTACTGAAAATAAAACATTGGGTTATCTCCCAAGAGTGCTTTTCTTCAACGCCTTTGAGCTAGGCGCAGAAAGTGCAAATCCAGTAATATCAAGCGATGAAGCATCAAGTTCATAATTTGCTCTAAGAATAGAGTCAAAAAGTAATTTCTTCCTCCTTCTAGGGAAGTGTTTCATACCTTTTTTGAGTGGGAATTGATATTTGATGGTGCCTTCCTTCATATCAATGATGGCACCTACAGTTTGAAGAAAAGGTCTTCCCAAAATAATAAGACATGAAGCATTGCATTCAACATCCATAACAAGAAAATCAACAGGAACAAGGTTATTGTTAACCATAATAAGAACATCATTAATCCTTCCCAAAGGTTTCTTCTTAGCAACATCAGCAAGAGGAACATCAAAATAACACTTTTCAAGCGGTGGTAAACCAAGCATATCATAAATCTTTCTAGGCACAATAGAAATACTAGCACCTAGATCACATAAAACATGACAATTAAAACCATTAACATGCATATCAATGATGGGCTCCCAACCATCTTCTAACTTCTTGGAAATAGAAGCCTTTTGTTTCAAATTTTCTTTTCCTAATTTTCATGAGAGCATTTATAGCCATCAACATCAAAATCATTAAAAAAAATAGAGCTATCATCTCCCATACTCCAAAAAATTTCAGCACTTTTTGTAGAAAAGGTTTTTGCAGTTTTGGGCTTTTTCGCACAAGGAGTTGGAGATTTCTCTACACCAATCAAAGTAAGAGGATTGCTAGCATTTGGAGCAACATCATTAGAGGTAGTAATAGTACATACCTTCATCTTTCTAGCCATCTCATCTTCTCTTTCCCACCTGGCATGCAATTATGCTAACATCCTAACATTTTCATCAATTCTAACTTGGATAGCATTAGTAGCAGCAAAAGTATTGCTTTCCTTCACACCATTAGGCAACACTTTTAGTTTCAGAAGTTCAACATCAAGAGCAAGGCTATCAACTTTAGAAGCAAGAATATCAATTTTACCTAACTTTTCCTCAACAGACTTGTTAAAAGCAGTTTGCTTGCCGATGAAGTCCTTGAGCATGACTTCAAGCTCAGAAGGCGCGCCCCTAGTGTTGTTGGAGGAATTACCATAAGAGTTACCATAACCATTACCATTGGTAGAAGGATACGACATATAATTGTTGCAAGCAAAATTGTTACTATAAGCACTATTGTTGAAATTATTATTTCTAATAAAGTTTACATCAACATGCTCTTCTTGAGCAACCAAAGAGGCTAAAGGAACATTATTAGGATCAACATGAGCTCTATAATTAGAAAGCATAAGCATAATAGCATCAATCTTATCACTCAAGGAAGAGATTTCCTCAACAGAATTTACCTTCTTACCTTGTGGAGCTTTCTCGGTGTGCCACTCAGAATAATTTACCATCATGTTGTCAAGAAGCTTTGTTGTGGCGCCCAAGGTAAGGGACATAAAAGTGCCTCCAGCAGCTGAATCCAATAGATTTCTTGAAGAAAAATCTAGTCCTGCATAAAAGGTTTGGACAATCATCCAAGTAATCAGTCCATGAGTGGGACAATTCTTTATCATAGATTTCATTCTTTCCCAAGCTTGAGCAACATGTTCATTATCGAACTGTCTAAACTTCATAATATCACTACGCAAAGCTATAATCTTAGCAGGAGGATAGTATTTTCCAATAAAAGCATCCTTACACTTATCCCAAGAATCAATACTATTTCTAGGCAAAGATAGCAACCAATCCTTAGCTCTTTCTCTTAAAGAGAAAGGAAACAACTTAAGCTTAATAATATTACCATCTACATCCTTATACTTTTGTATCTCACATAGCTCAACAAAATTGTTGAGATGAGCTGCAGCATCATCAGAACTGGCACTAGAAAATTACTCTTTCATAACAAGATTCAATAAAGCAGGTTTGATCTCATAAAAATTTGCCTCAGGAGCAGGTGGCGCAATAAGAGTGCAGATAAAATCATTGTTTTTGGTGCTAGTAAAATCACACAACTTGGTGTTCTCAAGAGTACCCATTCTAGCAAAACTAAAAGCAAACAAGTAAAAGCAACTATAAAGGAACTAAATTTTTTTTTTTGTATTTTTGATAAAATGATGCAAGCAAAAATAAAGCAAAGCAATAACAAAGTAAACGGTTGAGCTTGAGAGACTTCCCTTGCAGAAATCTTCTTTCTCCCCGGCAACGGCGCCAGAAAAATTGCTTGGTAGTGCGTGTTAAGCACCTAGTTGGGAACCCCAATAGGAAGGTATGAGGAGCACAGCAGCAAGTTTCCCTCAGTTGTGAAACCAAGGTTTATCGAACCAGTAGGAAAAAGCCAAACTTCAGAAGGTGATGCTTGCTAGCTTCGCGATACTCCGGAGAATGGAGCCAAAAAATGCTGGTGCATAGTTGACATAGGAGCTTCTTCACCTAGCAGCAACGTGGAACCTACACACAACACAACCAAGTACTTTGCACTAAATTACGATGAGGTTGTCACTCTCACCGGTTTGCTGTAAACAAAGGATTAAGCGTATCGAGTGGCAAAAGTTCACAGTTCACTAGTGGTGTCTCTCCATAAGATAAAGTAATAACATGTTGCGTAAACAAATTACAGTTCACAGTATGCGAGAAAGATAAAGTTCACAGTATGCGAGAAAGTAAACGGTAATAGCAATGTAAAGGAAATTGGACCGGGGTCCACAGTTCACTAGTGGTGTCTCTCCATAAGATAAATAATAACATGCTGGGTAAACAAATTATAGTTGGGCAATTGATAGAATAAAGATAACGTACATATGTCATGAGGATCACTATGAGATTCACTCTGGACATTACGACAAAATACATAGACCGTAATCCAACTGCAACTATGACTAATAATCCACCCTCTGGATATCATCCGAGCAACCATCGGGTATTAAGTTGCGAACAACGGATAACTGTATTAAGCAAAGTGCGTAAAGTAAACAAAGCAAATGTCCTTGGACATAAGATTGTTATTTTCTCCCTAGTGGCAACATCACATCTACAATCTTAGAGGTTTTGTCACTCCCCCAGATTACTAGAGGCATAAACCCAACTATCGAGCATAAATACTCCCTCTTGGAGTCACTAGCATCTACTTGGCCAAGATATCTACTAGCAATGGAGAACATGCAAGATCATAAACGATATAGAGATAACATAAACATAATAATTCAGCACATCAACTTGACATAGTACCAATACTCATCAGATCCCAACAACCACAACATGTAGAATTACACAAAGATGATCTTGATTATGTAGGGCAGCTCACAAGATCTAAACATGAAGCACATGGTGGAGGAGACGACCATCTAGCTACTGCTATGGACCCGTAGTCCAAGGTAGACTACTCACACATCACTCCAGAGGCGGCCATGATGGTGGAGAAGGCCTCCGGCAGGGATTCCACTCTCCGGCAGGGTGCCGGGAAGAGCTCCTAGATCCTCCCGATCTCGCGTCGACGATGACGGCGGCTTGCAGTATGTTTCGAGGAAAAGCGATCCGTCCTTTAGGTTTTCCCTGTCGAGGGGAATATATCGGCAAAAGGGCAGCATCAGGAGGTGGGCCAGCTGGCCTCACCCCCTGGTGGCACGGGCCAGGGGCAGGTCGCGCCACCCTAGGGTGAGCCTGGCCTGTGGCCCCCCTCCATCTCATCTTCGGTCTTCGCGAAGCTTCGGTAAAAATAGCAGGTTTGGCTTTTGTTTTGTCCAATTCCGAGAATTTTTCGTGTGTAGCTTTTCTGAAACACAAAAACAGCAGAAAACAGGGAACTGGCACTATGGCATCTCGTTAATAGGTTAGTTCCGGAAAATGCATAAAAATACCACAAAGTGTAACAAAACACAAAGCAAATGGTGTATAAACAAGCATGTAGCATCAAAAATTATAGATACATTTGAGACGTATCAGACCCCTCTTAAGATAAAAAAAACTCCATATGCAAAAAATTCAGCAAAAAATGTCATTGGGTGAACAAATCATTAAACACAATAGGCCCTGGGACAGCTCATGCTCCTTAGGTGTTGTGTCTTAAGACATCGACCACATTAATTCTCTTCACTGTGATCTTGCACTACTTATCTAGAGGTGCATCCCATTGTGATTGAATGTTCAATTAAATCTTTCTAGTCTGCCCCCACTTCATTCTAATTTCTAGAGGCTTTTAGGAGAATGCCATGATAGTTTGTATAAAAAAGCGGTAAATGCAAAATGGGAGATGTCAACTCTGTTTTATTTTGGACTGACATGCATATTGCACAATACAACAATATCTGAAATCATTTTGTTATACAAAGTACTCATAGAACTGTCAATTCTTTGATCAATATGGAAGATTTAGAGGACCATTTTCATATTCCAATCTCTATTCGAGCATTCCATCAATATAAACAACTTCAACCTATAATGAGTTGTACTAACTGACAAGTGTGAAACCGCGTGGACATCTATCCACCGCGACAGGCGCGTTCGCCGCGTGAACAAATTTGTTAGGATGAGATCTATTGCTGATGTAATTCTTTTATTTTCAAATCTAAGATTAGAAGTGAGATTTTTCCCTCTTCTGTGTTCTAGCAATTCCTCTTCTATTCTAACACATGGATGATAATTTTGTTACTCTTTTTTGGAATTTAGAGTAAACAAATCCCCCTTGTTCTTCCTCGTGCTCACATCGTTCCTCACAACCATCGTTTACATTGCTCGAGCTACACCGATTCTCTCTTTTCGTCCTCAGATTGTTCGGGCACCATGCAAGCTTGAGATGGCATCTCCTAAACACGATGATAGACCACACCATCTGAGTGCCACAACCAAGGTAGCACTCTGAGTCTGACGGTCCAATTGCAGGGCTATTTGCTTTCGGAGTCACGTCTTGTTGGGAGCCTTCGGAATATGCAAATATATGGAGAAGCGCAACCTATGGCGGGGTAATGAGGACATGGTGGCACGCTGGAGGAGAAGAGGTGGAAATACCATCTATTGGCTGCAGTGAGTCGGCCAAAGGATAACGTGTTACGCGTTTGGCGAGTGTGGCATTTATGTAGCGGATGAGCTGATGGGCGGCTGAGCGGCGGGCAGAAGGATCTATCAAATCCATGAAATGTGTAGACTATTTAATTTTCTATTACATTACAATAATATTTGTCTTATTGAATACTAACATATTTGTTGAACTCTCTTTTGTGTGTTACCAAGTAGGTTTGATAGAGATTGTTGAGGGGACGACAATCACCAATTATGCATAAACTTTGAGTAATATTTTCAAAAAATTAGCATAAATTTATAGATATATTTAACTAATTAGTTATTTGGAGTAGGGGGGCCATGGCCCCCTTGTCCCTAGGGAAGCTCCACCACTGCAAAAAGAGGGCCTTAGTATTGTGTCTTCCTAGGGCCCACAAAATCCGTGGAGTGGCTCTGATAATGACTAGTACTCTACGAAAGAATCAACACATGAAACCTTCTTCAGTCGATAAACTTTCATATTCCAAGCTACAAATTTGTGTTATGTAATGAAGAAGTTACTGAAACTCAACAACATCTGCTTTGGGACTGCACATTTACTCAAACCTACTGGAACTTTATTCTATCAAATGAAGAAAGAGACATTTATTTCTATGATGAAGTGAGCCTGACAAGAAATCATCTCCAAGAGGAAATTCACATGAAGTAACTATTATGGGATGCTAAAACATCTAGAATGGGAAGAAATAAGAAGATTTAAAAAAAAATGAAAGCGCCTCCTTACATAGCTAGAGAAAGGCATATGAGAGAAGCCATTGCTATGATTATTCATAGAGCAAGGCAAGAGAAAACAACTTATTAAAAGATAGATACATCGAAATCTTTAAGTAGCTTGTCCACCTAGTAAATATCTTTCTTCCTTGTAATAAGATAGTCTTTTTTATTTATCGATAAAAATATACATTAGGGCTTTACCCTATTGTTTGCTATAGAAAAACATTTTTCCTATGACCCTCCTTTGACGACATTCCTACGATGGTGCTTCCTTGAGCAATGAGTCAGTCTTGATGTATGTTTGTCGCTAATGCGGTCCAAGCATTTTGCCGTTTTCACCGATTGAGGCCTTATCTTAAAATTCAGGCATACACTCTTCTGTACAAAAAAAAATGTGATCCAAATTAATAGGGTGAATCACCATATTTTTCTTACCGTAGCAAATTTCAGTTTACTCATATTTAAATGTATATTTAACAATAATCATTCGAGTTGAATGAATGACTTGCGATATAAAGGGCCCTGGCTAATTGTTTGTCTAGGCTACTCAACCCAACTAATCGTGTGCGTTGTGCTGTTGGACAACCATGTGATGAGAGTTAACAACACATATGCATCGTCGCTACCAATTCCCAATAATATCCTTCTACAAACCTTATCCTATTTTGGATAGGCTCTTGGACACCTAGGAAACCAATTCATTAGAATATAGAATATGTGAAGAAAACATGCACGAAAATAATCTTGCTGCACGTTTTCATGCGTGACAGGAAAATATATAGTCAATGAAAAGTTTTTTTTTTGTCTCATAGACTCGTTTGATGTTTTTTTTTTTGGATCCTCTGAAAATGGGGCACTATTAGCAAACTCCATATTTGGGTTGTCTGGTTCCACCCCATGGTCATCTAGTACCCTTTCATCTGTAGATTGTTCTGCCAACCATTGACTATATATTTTCCTCACAGGAAGATCGAAGAAATATACTCAACCTTTGAATGGACTGATCTTGTCAAAGTAGACGTGCCTAGTACGACGTTGGCGTCCTCCGTGTCTGGTCATTCAGCTCCGTGGCAAGCTAAGCTAAGCTAAGCTAGCTAGGCAATCAAGGAGGCATGCATGCACGAACTGCTAGTTGCTTGCTTGTAAGCAAAGCGAAATGATGATTAAATCCAATGATAGATAGCTTAACTGAACACTTGTTTTTTCCACAGTTTAATCCCCACAAGAAATTTACCCGGGATAATAAGGAAAAGTACATTTGAAGCATAAAATCAATTCGAACATCGAATTATCTAATATGTGGTCAAAGGAGGATGTACGCGTGGGCTGAACTTTTGGGCGTTGGAGCTATCTTCACGTTACCTACAAAAGATTCCTCCTTGCTCGAAAACTCTGTTTTCTCCTGTATTATTACTAGCTACTCCAAGTACTTGGCTAATGTCTCAAGGCCAGGGGAACATTGTCTGTTCCTTGGTAACTAAGAATGCTGTACGACAGAGAGATATTCTATTGCGCATGCGTAATGTTGCACGGCAATACCACATATATAATGGCAGATAATGATATATAAAGCGACACAACTAACTGTTGGATTAGATATAACCCAACTGATGACATGGGTTATCATGATAGTGTGCAATGGGCTCCAAAAGAGAGAAGGGAGAACACAAATTCAAGCGTGGCTCGTGCGCGAGGCACGACCGCATCGCCTCGGAGATTTGGTCGTCTCTGTGTCTCAAGTTTCATGGACATATAAGTACAACTATCGCTTGCAGAAGGAAAAGTGCCACCAAGTAATAGCTCGTTTCGTTGCATTTAGTACGCTGAAAGTAACATTACGAACGATTGTTAGAAAGTCTTTGTAAACGGACGTGTGAGTGTGATGATAAACTACTAAAACAGAGCAAGTCAACTTGGCTGAATATAACGCGCGTAACGACTGGTTCGATCATATAAAATAGTTAGCCGGCGGCAGCACCCCATGTATTGTCACTTGTCAGACGTCTCTTCCGCGTTGCCACAAAATCAAAGAATATTCCTATTTCCCACGTCATCCGATTTTTTACTATTTATTTTAGCAATGTTCGAAATTAAAACTCCAAAGGGCTGATATTCAACTATGGGAAGTTGCTCACGAAATCATAACAAAGAAAGTTCCCGGCCCACTCTATACTTTCGCTTCCACATTAGCTTAGGTGGCCTTGTGGGCCTTCCAGCTCCATTATTCTTGATATCTTACTGGGCCATGGCCTAAGCTCTACCATGCTATGAATCATTTCTAATTGATCTGGGAAAAAATCTAATTTCTAAAAAAATCAAAAAATAATTTCTGTTTTTTTGTATATAAAACTCAAGTTATTTTTTAGGGGAACCGCCTTTATTAAACTTAATTTGCTAGTTTCTGGCCTTTTGGGCCCTTTTCTACACGAGACACCACTTGTTACTCTGGACTTTAATTATTTAGAGTGACTCACTGGGCTTAGAATTTCAGATTTTGTACGTGGACTGGGGTCAGTTAAGATTTTGGACCGGGGTCAGGTACAAATATTTTGAGACCATCAGTTGCAATCGCTCCAAGTCGTTTTTTTTTTGACAGAATCGGTCCAAGTCGTTGGTGTCAGCTGACACCGGTGCTTGTACGGGAGCTCCGTCCCTGGGACCGACTCATATGCACAGGTCGTAAAAGTTACTAAATAAGTGTGTTCTTGCTAGTGCTACTTCCTCCGGTCAAAATTAATTGGCACAGTACAAGTTGCGCCATTTAATTTGTGCCAGAGACTCGGAGAGAGAACATTCTTATGACCGGACCGACACACATTTTCTCCGAACAAGTGAGAGTTACATTTGCACCTCAACTCCTCAAGGTGCCAGTTAATTTGTACTCATCCGTTTCAAATTAAAAGATATTCTAGCTTGTTCCGAAATTGTAAATATTAGACCCTACTTCAGTGTGTCTATTCTCTCATTTCAGTCCGTATCTGGTCCACACTAATATCGGAAAAAAAATTGAAACAGGGGAAATATTACTACCTCTGTTTCAAAATGCAATACGGTTTGGTAAATACTAGCCACAGACATAGTGACACACGCACCTCCAATCAATTAAATTTCGCGAAACATCCATGTCCAATTAGCCTCCACTCCAAGGCACGCAGCTCTCGTGACCTTGTGTCTCCGATGGCTGTCGCCGGCCACACGCCCCTCGGCGACGTACGACGAGATGAGCAGCGTGTGATTCTCGTCGCCCCGCCCATCCCGACGAAGATAAGGCGCCCACTCCCTCCCCTCCACGTAGCATCCACCCCCAGCCCCTTACATATTCCCGCCATCCTCACTCCTCCATCCCCTAGCTCAGCTATCCATCCTCCATAGCCACACACGCTAGCTAGCTCCTCTCTTCTCCGTCCCCGAGCAGCAGCAGTGAGCAATGGCCACCGCACTGAGCAGCCTCCGCGCGCCCTTCTCCCTGCGCGCCGCCGCCCCACCGGCGCCACGCGTGGCCCTCGCGCCGGCGAACCTCGCTCTCACCGCCGCCAAGCAGGTGCGGGGAGCCAGGCTCCGCGCGCAGGCCACCTACAAGGTGAAGCTGATCACGCCCGAGGGCGAGGTGGACCTCGAGGTCCCCGACGACGTCTACATCCTCGACCACGCCGAGGAGGAAGGCATCGACCTGCCCTACTCCTGCAGGGCCGGGTCGTGCTCGTCGTGCGCCGGCAAGGTGGTCTCCGGCACGCTGGACCAGTCCGACCAGAGCTTCCTCGACGACGAGCAGATGGAGGCCGGGTGGGTGCTCACCTGCCACGCCTACCCAACCTCCGACCTCGTCATCGAGACCCACAAGGAGGAAGAGCTCACCGCCTAAGCTGATTATGTATATATATCTCTCTTATCATGCGTACATGGACATCACCAGCAATTTGTTAGTGCTTGAATGAATTTGCTTAGTGATAACATGGTCGTCGAATTACGTGCCTTTTTGTACCGTAAGATATACTACTGTCAAATACTAGTATATGCATGTACGTAACTCAACGTACTGAAATGAATCTTGATGATTGAGGTGTCTCTCCAATATATCTTCTCTGTAATGAAGAGGCCGATTAATGTTGGTCTCCTGAAATAGTAATGCATACGCCCACAGTGATGATTATGTGTGGATTCTTTGAGAAATGCTACACTTACGGGATTCATCTTACGGAATTTGATTACGGAATGACGTGTTTGTTATGGGTTGGTGCAAATCAGCTAGGCATCCGTGATATCGGGGACTTGAAGGCTCAACCGTTCTCCACGTCTGCCCGTAAGTACGATTCTGTAAGAAACATCCCGTAGGTGTAGTGTTATTGGGATTCTTTCTTCTATCCAGATATGTTTACCACTTGTTTCGGTATGAGTTGCCCAAATATTCAATTCTCTACAAATTCGAAAAAAAAATCTCTATGTTTGCCTTTGTCAAGTGATTCAGGCTAGCTGGTTGCCCAAATATTTGATTCTCTATGTTCGCCTTGTCAAGTGATTCAGGCTAGCTGTTGTTCGTTAGATGGTCAGGAGAGGAGACATTTGTCTCAACTTCGGCTTTTCGTGAACTAGAGCATGTAATGCACCAAATAATCCACCCAAAATATAGAGTTCAGTCAAACATTATACAGCAACACTGCTTCTCATCTCTATGCTCCATTGGAACTATGATGCGTGCTTTGGAAGGGAGGAAGGACCATTATTTTTCATGTTATAACTTGGTTCACAAATCAATTCTTGGTTGCAAATCAAACGCACCTAACCAATTCATTCCATCAATTTATATTTTTCTCCAAAACCATGCATTATGGCTTTACATAGCATATTATTTGACTTATTCACTAATTTGACAAATAGAATACCCTATTTCTCTCTATAAAACATACTCATATACTATGGGCGTATGCTAGAGGTGCAACTCTCGCAGGCAAGCTAGATCCTAGTTTTGACTCCCCTTCCTACAAACCACTCAATCATCAAATTGAATATTTGAACTGGATTTGGAAAATCTATTTAAGCAAAAAAAAACATAAAGTTTCTCCTGGTTAATTCTCCATTTGATGAATATTTTGAAGCAAAAAATTACTATCCAAAGTTACCGTTTCGCTTTTAGAAATTACTAAAATGGAGGAAACCTTGCAACATCTATTATGTCAGGGTTGAAAATGGAACAAAACAGATGGAAGCATGCTTTATCATTTTCATTTCCGCGCCGGAATAAAAAACAAAATCAAAAACCCAAAAAATGTACGGAGGTGGCGGAGATGAATACAAAGCGGATACGACATGGACGAACCGAAAAAGGACATTTGTTGAAACACACTAGTGGAACAACCATCAACTCGCCACGGGCAAAGGAAATCACTGGCTAAGAGTACTATTCCGTACACATGCCTGGCTGGGTTATATTTCCAGAAAGTTACCGTACTTGTGTTTTAGGAATTTCCTTGCCATTTCCTCCCTCCTCCCGTTTTCTGTTTCAGTTTAGAATATTCCATCTGCGTTCCTTTTTCACAAAATATTGTTTCTGTTTTTTGCGCTTGGTTTACTTTTTATTCGCAAATGAATGGAAAGTTTGCATTCCATTTTCAACACTATGTTATTTCCATGCCCTTTTTACGCAGAAGTGTTGGATTTTATTTGTGCAAATAGAACGCATGGTCTCTCTATTCATGAAGCATTTCAAGACATCGAGGATAAGCTAACAATTTGTTAATGTGTTCTCGTAGTCATTATGGAATGATGTAGCACATGGATTGTGCAAACAACGAGATGTTTTAGAATGAAGCCCTAACTTTTTGAGAAGTGGCATCGAAACAACATCGACGGTTCATGGTTGACCATAGAGCTAAACTGAGATATGTTGCAACTTTATCCGAGTTGTTACAACCTTTAAATTTAACTTTTCTCCTTTAGTAATTTTACAAAAAAGACTGCAGCAGGATTTCCTACAATTTTCTGTCCTGGAGAAGAGGACGAAGAAGACACTACCATATGGCTTAAGTTAAGTTTGCCCTAATCATTAAATATGTCTCGCCGCAAGTGCACTCACAGGAGTCCTTAATTTTTCTGTTTACCACAATAACCTCGGCAAGTAAATATATATTCAGTAAATTCTTATATAATATCTATGGAAGAAATTTGTCTATTTTCATCAAGAAGAAATAGTAGAAATGGATGAATATATAACTATCACAGACAATTTAGGGAGGAGAGTACTTTGGCACTATGTACATGCAACACAACATAATGTGAGTTCAGCATCGCGAGTTTGAAATCCAAAATATGCCAACCATACAAACCAAATCAAACCAAACCATTGAGTCACCCACCCCATCGCATGGCCTCCACACGCCTTGTCGATGTCCAAGGTGGCATCTAGCTCCTGCCGGGTGGCACAGATCCGTTTCAGCCTCAGCGTGTGAACGTTGTCGCTCCAACCATGCCGTTGGCGTTCAGGATAAGCCGCGCCCGCGCCACCCACCACGCACGTCCCTTCTTATTCGAGCTTCACCTCACCTTCTCCCTCCCTCACACTCCAACACTATCCTCTCCTCCAGCTATCCATCCACCTCAAAGCCTAGCTCACAGTCACAGCTCCGCCGCAATGGCCACCGTGGTGAGCAGCCTCCGGGCGCCCTTCTCCTTCTGCCCTGCCGCCGCTTCGGCGCCTGCCGCCACCCGCGTCGCGCTGCCGCGCTCGTCGTCGTCGACGGCTGCCAGGGGCATGAGGCTCCGCGCGCAGGCGGCGACCTACAAGGTGAAGCTAATCACGCCGGAGGGGGAGGTGGACCTTGAGGTTCCCGAGGACGTGTACATCCTCGACCACGCCGAGGAGGAAGGCATCGACCTGCCGTACTCCTGCAGGGCCGGGTCATGCTCATCATGCGCCGGCAAGGTGGTCTCCGGCGAGGTGGACCAGTCCGACCAGAGCTTCCTCGACGACGAGCAGATGGAGGCCGGGTGGGTGCTCACCTGCGCCGCCTACCCCACGTCCGACCTCGTCATCGAGACCCACAAGGAGGATGAGCTCACCGCCTGATGAAATTGTCTTACGTATTTTAGCTGTATCGCTGTTGAGGGGAGATTGTTAGTGCTTGTTGTGGACGTGTGGTCGGATTTTGATTGTCAAATTTTGAGGATTCTTCATTTTCTAAAGCCAGGCAATAAAAAGAGATGAGATTGTACTACATTATGCACGTGGCTCCTGATTTAATTAGTTTTGCATTTTACGCAGAATGATGTGTGCTTTGTTTTGGTTACTTTTAACCGAGAGGGCCTCCGATTTGCAGTACTTCATCTGTAACCGAAATATAGCAGACAGCTACAGCACCAAACGATTCAAAAGAGCTTTAATTTAAAGTAGCTTTAAGAATACGTTTTCTGTTCCTTACCGTACCACCAAGTTCAATAGTGGGCAATCCCATGTGGCCATCTTCTCGATTTTTTTTTCGATAAAGAGTATATATTAATATCACGAAGATACGTACCAATTATACCCAGTCTCTGCAACAACGCAATACCCTAAAAACATTACAGACACACACAGCCCTAAAACAAAAAGAAGAAGAAAAAGGAAAAAATAAAATAAGATGCGGCTAACCAGCAAAAGGGAAAAAAAATTAAAAAAAATCAACTCCCCTATTTCTCCTTCTTCGAGTCAGGTCACGCCCGCGGGGAGCACCTAGCAACACCCGTATCTGTGTAGGCATGTTTCTGTAGGACCGTGGCCTATATTCCTGTGGCCACATTTGAGCTCAATCCATGACATGGATGAAGCGAGCGTGGGCAGTATCGGTCTAGTGGTACTGTCTCGACGTGCTTCATCCAAATTTGATCCAGCGGTGGGACCCACAAAATATAGTAGTATCCATATTTATTGTTTACAAATTTCTACTCTCACGATTTATTCGGTCTTATTTGGGATATTTTTGTCAGGTAAATCCATTTACCGAGATGAGTGAAACACGGTTATATCGTGTAATAACAAATACAATTGAGTGGGAGATGGAAATCTGGCTAGTTGATGACCTAATTTTATGAGAGAAATCGCGTTTGCAATGAGCTACTTAGGAGGCAATGTAGATATGCGGCAGCGTTAGCTCCTATTGGCTTTCTCGAGTTGAGAACACCTCTGGCACTTTTATTTGTGTCAAAAACTCACTTCATCCATATCCTCGTGAAATGTGGAATATTCGGAACTGTAGTGACTCACATTAACCCTAAATCACTTCAGTCATGAGAATGAGGCATACGTAGATCACACTGTGGCTACGGAAGCGTGTGCCATGCCATCTATGAAACCACTATGACTGGAGGATTCAAACAAGTTTTGGAACTCTTCCTATAAAAAATAGAGGATCCAAACAAGAAGCTAATTATTTTGTTGTGTCGGCACTTCTAATTCATCTACATGAGTCATTCCTTTTTTCGGTTATAATTAGATATTCAATTTTAAATGCCCTTTTATTGTAGTAGAAATTTGTTGCCAGCACTGTCAACTACAACCTCCGGTGACCCACTGTAGTATCTTGATGCTTTGCACATTAGTGAATAGGAAAGGCGCTTATTATGGAATCATTTACCTTCTTATTCGAAAGAATTGTAATCCTCAAGTTTGATGCATGATAACCAAGTGGGAATGCTTATGTTTTTTGGATGAGACTATTAATCATGGTATAATAATTGTGTTGAATAATTGGTGTTAAGAATCATATTTCATTTTTGGTACAGGTTAGCGCATTGAATTGATGAAATTTGTAGAGCCGTGAGATGTTTGTTAAGCTGTACTATAGTTAAACTACAAGACATTTGTATTCTTTAAGCTATCACGCACGCCAAAGTGCGTGGGGAACCGATTAAACCCATAAGCTACACCCATTAGTTCCTGAAATAGGTCTCGTTTCAGCTGGAGATGGCTTTTGGTTTAGTTTGGGCTGTTAGTAACAATGGTTGAGTTAGATTTGGTTTGCTAAATTTCTCACGTGGGTTCTCATTGAATAGAGTTCAGCAAAATAACAATTCCCAGGTTTATTAGGAGGTCCTATTAAGCTATATACCATTTGGTTGACATTATTCCAAATAAAGATCATTTTTATAAATTTATTCACATGTATTATTTTGTAAAAATATGTTAGAATACATATTGCATTGAGCAATTAAACACTTTTGATTAAATTTTATAATTATTAGCACACTTGTTACCGAGAAGCTTTATAACTTTTTCTAATCACTAACATAGTTATAGTATACCATAATTGTAGTTAAATTCTCTTATTTGCTCTATAATTTCATTATGTACACATTTGAATAGTCGTTGTCCTCGTTTACATAATTTTTGACATGATAGTTCTTTAACAAACAACTTCATGTGTCTTCATATCTTCTTTTACAAATGTGTGTTCTATTTCGATTATGCAATGATCAACGTATGTAGGCTTACAAAATTCTTTTTTTTTTTTGTAATATGTTTGATCATTGTGTACTAGTATGTTATTATAACGTGCACAATTAAATATTCTAATGTGTTTGCACTTTGTCGGGTGATATTTATAATAAGAAAAATAAGTAAGTTTGGCAATGAGAAATAGCTGTAGATGTTTAGATATATTTTCATAGTTATGCTAGTTTTATACGAAAAAGGTCCTCACTTGTCTCTCGCACTAGGCCCTCTGAAATGTGAGCAACAGGCCGGGCCTTCCTTTAGAGAGTTCGAGAGCGAGCTAGCATGGCATGCGCGCAGCCACGTCAAGGCGCGGCGTGTCCCCTGCGCGAAGCTTCACCGCGGCACCGCCGAACATATATAGTGCAGTGCGCCGCTGAGAAGACGAGGCATACCCGGATCCGATACAACGACCGCCCCCAACATACACATCAGTAGCTCAGCTCGCATCAACAAGCCATGGCGACGAGCAAGGAGGACATCAAGCACGGGACGGCGCAGGCGAGGCTGACCGAGGACGACATGGTCAGGACAGGCTACTTCAACGGCACCCCGCTCGAGGGCGGCAAGATCGCCGACTCCGACCCCGTCGATCTCTTCGCCGGCGCACGTCAGGTCGCCGACGATGGCTCCTCGCAGCAGCAGCAGCAGCAGCAGCAGAAGCGGCTGTCGCTGGGTGACGAGGAGGAGGAAGGGAAGAAGGGCGGGTCCGAGGAGCCGCGGGTGCAGGCGCGGCAGGGGATGGGAGGCGGTGGACGTCTGCTGGGGCGCCAGTAGAAAGCTAGCTACGCCGTCGTGCTTCCCCATCGTACCATGCAGGTAGAGCTATATATCTAGCTAGAAATAAAGTGGCCGCCGGTCGCCAGGCCGGCCGGCCAGTGTTGTATGCTGTACTCCCTTCGTCCTGTAGGTCAACTGTGCTAATTGATTTTGAGAAGGCATATGATAAGGTCAAATAGCTCTTTAAAGGTTTTCCCATCGAGTGGTGCGATTGGGTAACCAAATTTACTCAGGGGTAGCGTGAGAATCAAAGTGAACGATGAGGTCAGCCACTATTTTCAAACGCTCAAAGGGCTTCGACAGGGGATCCCCTCTCACCCATGCTCTTCAACATTATAGCTGACATGCTTGCCGTTATCATCAATAGAGCCAAAGAAGATGGTCAAGTTGGAGGATTAATACCTCACCTTGTAGAAGGAGGGGTATCAATATTTTAATATGCGGATAACACAATTCTCTTCATGGAACACGATATAGACAAAGCAGTAAATATGAAGCTTATTCTCTGCCTATTTGAACAACTCTCCGGCCTCAAGATAAACTTCCACAAAACGAACTTTTCTGTTTCGGAAAAGCGAAAAATCACCAGAACGATTACAAGGAAATTTTCGGATGCACAATAGGTGCACTTCCGTTCAAGTACCTTGGTATCCCTATCCATTTCAGAAAACTGCTCATCAAAGAATGGAAAGTTATCAAAGATAGATTCGAGAAGAAACTTGCCTCTTGGATAGGCAAAATCCTTTCTTATGGAGATAGGCTAATCCTCATAAACTCGGTTTTTCTCACTAGCCTGCCAATGTTCCTAGTATCCTTCTTTCAGATACCCGTAGGGGTAAGGAAGAGGTTAGACTTCTATCGCTCCCGCTTCTTTTAGCAATGCGACCAGAACAAAAAGAAATATAGGCTATCAAAATGGAATATGATATGCCGACCAAAAGACCAAGGCGGTCTGGGTATTGAAGTTCTGGACATCAAAAATAGTTGCCTCTTGAGCAAATGGCTGTTCAAGATTATTAACGAGGAAGGGATGTGGCAAGAGCTGATATGCAACAAGTACCTCAAAAACAAAAACTTAGCTGAGGTACAAGCCAAACCCACAGATTCCCCTTTTGGAAAGGGCTAATGAACCAGAAAGATACCTTTTTCAAATATGGTTCATTCCGTGTCGGTGACGGCGAAGGAACTCGCTTTTGGGAAGACACCTGGCTTGGCGATGCTCCATTAGCCTCCCAATTCCCTAATCTATATGCCATCGTGAACCATAAAAATGTCACTGTGGCGAACGCCATCACCGAGAACGGCTTGAACATCTCTTTTAGAAGAAATCTTGCTGGTGATAAATGGTTGTCTTGGCTCGACCTCGTGGAGAGGCTAATGGACATCCATCTCACCGATGAAAAAGACACCTTCATCTGGAAGCTGACGGAATCCGGCCAGTTCTCGGTCAGGTCTCTTTACGCTGAACATCTAAACGGGAATACAAAATTTCTTAGGAAATATTTGTGGAAAATTAAGGTACCACTAAAGATTAGAATCTGCATGTGGTTTCTAAATAGAAAAGAGATCCTAACTAAGGACAACCTGGCTAAAAGAAACTGGAATGGTTGCAAAAATGTGCATTTTGTGATGAGGAAGAGACCATAGAACACCTTCTCCTCAAATGCAAATTCGCCACCCTGATATGGAGAGTTGTTCACTTCACCTTCAATATGCCACCCCCTAGTAATATAAAGAACATGTTTGGAAACTGGCTGAACGGGATTGACAAATCTGTCAAGGCACAGATAAGAATTGGTGTATGTGCCTTGGTTTGGGCAATCTGGAATTGCCGAAATGATATTATATTTAACAATGCAAATTGCTCTCCCTTTATGGAGGTTATCAACAGAACTTCGCATTGGATCACCACTTGGGCGCTTCTTCTTCCAAAAGACCAGCAAGGGTATATGGATTCTGGATGCACACGACTGATGGCGGTCGTTTAGGCTATCTTCAGCCAGGGTGGTTGGCGGCATTCTAATAGAATTGAGAATGTTTATTAAAACTTTGTACTCCATTTTTAGATGGCTTGTAGCAGAGTCGTCGTTGACCGATGACTAGCTGTTATCTACCCTTTGGGTATATGTTACTTGTAAAACTTTTGAACCTCTTTAATAAAATGGCTGTGTGCATCGATTGATGCCGAGGCCGAGAACACCCCATTTCTAAAAATAAAGGTCAACTGTGCAAGAAGCAGCACACATCAACATCAGCCGCTCCTGTTGTCACAAGTTTCACCCAGAGGGGCACGATGTTGCAGAAAATAAATGAACTATATTGTTGCGTCCATCAGCCCGATGATCGTTTCCAACGTTTACACTAGTTTTCAACGATATACTTTCTCCGCCTCAAAATATAAGACGTTTAAGCTTTTCTCAACCAAAATATAAAATGTTTAAGCTTTTCTCGACCAGGTGAAAAACGATTAAATTACATCGCTACCTAAATGTACATGGCTACCTAGCGTCATCGCCGCAGTCTTCCACCACCAGCGTCCAGATCTGCCACATCAGAGCAACTCCTCCACATCAGAGCAATCTCCGTCCCATGCAGCACATCCACCCCTCTTGATTGTCTAGAGCCACAACAAGGAGGGGATAAGATTTTTGGAACCGAGGTGAACGCAAAGCTGGCCAATAAGAAGGTGCGCATGTTAAAATTGTGATGCCCATAGTTATCAATAACATCTTACTTGTTTGTATGATTTTAGTTTTTCAATAACATCTTAATTTTTTCTAAAGGAGCTCATAAATAGTTTCGTGGAGTACTACCACTGCCTCTAGGATATGTTGGTCGGGCATGAATGCGGTTTGTAAAGATCTAATCACTTTATGGGCCAAATCCATAATGCGATTAGTTGCAACCTTAGTAAAAACTTTAAAACCTACATTACGTAGGCCAATCAGTCGATATTGCTATATTTGAAAAACATTATTTTTTCGGTAATAGAGTAATTACCCTGAAGTTCAGTTTAAGCAATGGTAACTCTCTTGTTTGTAATTGTACAAACAGTGCCATAAGATCAATTTTATTGGCATCCCAAAATTTCTGATAAAACTCCGCCACGAACCCATCCGGCTCAAAAGCTTTATTAGTTCCATCTAAGAAATAGCCTCTAAGACCTTTTCCTCAGTAAAATTAGCCGCCGGAAGAATATTTTCCTCTGTGGATAGGTCCAGAATATCATCAACATGTTCTTCCACCAAAGAGAAACTATTGTTGTCTGGATCGCCGAATAGCTTTTTACAAAATTCAGATATATAGATCTTAAGATTTTCCTCTCCCACTATGGTTGCTTTGTCCTGTTCTAGTTGAAATATCTTCTTCTTTCTATGTTTTCCATTTGCTACAAGGTGAAAATATTTAGTGGTGTTTCCTCCCTCTTAAACATATTTAACTTTAGCCATTTGAGCCTACTTGGTTTCTTCATCACGCATAAGTTTATTAATGTGTTCATTTGCCTCTCTTAACCCTTATTTCTCAAAAGCATTAAGTGGACTTGTTTCGGCTTTGACATCCAAAACATCAATAATGGATAACAACCTTTCTTTTTATTTTTTATAATTTATAAGCAGAATGCTGGTATAAGGAGAGAACTGTACATTCTAGAACCAATTCTCGTACCAACTATCGCAGTTATACATGGAGTACACAAGAATGAAGATCGATCGCACAACACAACCAATAGTAGCAAAAAACATTGATCTACCTATTCCCCACGCTACATCATTAAACTAGAGTTGAAAATTTCACTATACAAGATACTCCCTCCGTTCGGAAATATAAAATGTTTTAGCTTTGTGAAGCGAATGTATCTAGACATCTTTTAGTGTATAGGTTCGCTCGAATCTATACACTAAAATATGTCTAGATACATTAGCTTCACAAACCTAAAACATCTTATATTTCTAAACGGAGGGAGTACATATGTAAGCAAACGGATCTAAGGTGCCCAAGCTAACAGATCTAAGCTAGGTTCAATGTTACTCATAGCGCTCTAAACACGGAAGACACCATGTCGGCAATTTGGAGGAAGAAGACTTTCCATGGCGGAGCTCAACCAGCCGGAGAAGATGGTGACGCTTACCTTCTCATGGTGAAGAAGCTTCGATGGAAGGAGAGCTCGAATGGAGAGAAATGGTGGCACGGGACTTGGTGGTGTTATGGGGAGAGCCGGGCGTGACGCACAACCCGGACAAACCACCTCTTGCCTGTGTGAATAACTTGAGGATAGTTTCTGTTGAAGTGTATAAGTGAATTGCCTAGCCCTTTCCATCAGTTTGGACTTTTGGTTGCGTTGGCTAGTGCATGAAGCTTAACATGGTATCAGAGCCCAGGGTCTCGAGTTCGAGTCCTGGTTTTCGCAATTTATTGTAAAATTGCTGTTGCCCCCCTTTGTGTCCACGTGTTGATTTTCTCTTCTCCTGTTTGTGTCCACGTGTTGATTTTCTCTTCTCCTGTCTGTGTCCACGTGTTGACTTTCTCTTCTCCCGTCACACGTGAGTGGGGGTGTTGAAGTGTATAAGTGAATTGCCTAGCCCTTTCCATCAGTTCAGACTTTTGGTTGCGTTGGCTAGTGCATGAAGCTTAACATGTTAGGAATAGACAAGTTGTATTCCCTGGGGGCCAAAGGCCACAACATATAGTTACATGTACAGGTGAGAATATGCAGGAAACCCCCTAACAGGTGGGGAAAATACACATATACAAATATACATCTAACACCCCCCCTCAAACTCATGGTGGATCCACAACACCGAGTTTGGAGAGTAAGAAGTCATGTTGCGCTCTAGTTTGTGCCTTTGTAAAGAAATCCGCCAACTGCAAATCTGAAGGCACATACTGAAGCGCAACAACCTGAGCCTGCACCTGAGCACGTGTATAAAAAGCATCAACACCAATATGCTTGGTAAGCTCATGTTTGACCGGATCACATGCAATACTGATAGCACCTGTACTGTCAGACAAAAGTGGAGTGGGTGTCGTAACAGAGACCCCAAAATCTGCAAGCAACCACCGTAACCATGTCACCTCAGCAATCAATAAGGCCATAGCTCGCAACTCAGCCTCTACACTCGAACGGGAAACTGCAATCTGTTTCTTCGTCTTCCAAGCAACAAGCGAACCACCAAGAAACACACAGTAAGCAGAAAGTGAACGACGATCCGTAGGATCACTCGCCCACGTAGCATCCGAGTAGCACTAGAGCTGGAGAGAGCTGGAACGAGGAAAGAAAAGGCGACGAGTGATCGTGCCACGAAGATAACAAAGAATACGGAGGAGATGACTATAGTGAACAGTGGTAGGAGCTGAGACAAACTGACTCAGAATATGAACAGGATAAGATATATCAGGACGAGTGACAGCAAGATAAACAAGACTCCCAACAAGATGGCGATAACGCGTCGGATCAGGAAGAGGATCACCATCAGTAGGACGAAGCTTGACATTAAGCTCCATAGGAGTCTCAACAGTGCGCTCATCCCCAAGAGCAGCACGAGCAAGAAGATCCTGAATATACTTTTCCCGAGAGATAGAAAAGCCAGCAGAAGTGCAGGAGACCTCGATCCCAAGAAAGTAGCGGAGAGGACCAAGATCAGTCATAAGAAACTGATCACGAAGACAAGCCTTAACAAAGGCAATATACTCAGGATCATCACCAGTAATGATCATATCATCAACATAGAGAAGGAGAAGAGTGCGTCCACGAGGAGAAGTGTGAACGAACAGCGCTGGATCATGAGCGCTGGGAGAGAAACCAGCAGCAGTCACCACAGAGGCAAAACGCTCAAACCAGGCACGAGGGGCCTGTTTCAGGCCATAAAGAGAGCGCCGAAGACGACAGACCATCCCATCAGGAACAGAATACCCGGGAGGAGGCTGCATGTAAACCTCCTCACTCAACTCGCCATTAAGAAAAGCGTTCTGAACATCAAGCTGAGACACAGACCAGTGGCAAACAGAAGCGACAGCAAGAAGGGTACGCATAGTGGTCATATGAGCCACAGGGGCAAAAGTCTCATCATAGTCACGGCCGTGCTCCTGCTGAAAGCCACGAGCCACAAGACGCGCTTTATAGCGCTCAAGAGATCCATCAGAGCGGGTCTTAATTTTATAGACCCACTTACACGTGATAGGACGAACACCGGGAGGGGGAGAGACAAGATCCCAGGTGCCAGTGCGCTCAAGCGCAGCAATCTCCTCAGTCATAGCAAGCTGCCATTCAGGATGACGCTCAGCATCCCGATAAGAAGTCAGCTCGGAGGCAACAGAAAGACCGTACTGACTAGGAGAGTAACGGTCTGGAGCACGACGTGGATGAGTCGCCGGAAGAGGAGAGGGAAGCTCGTCAGAAGAAGATGACTCATCGGAAGAAGAGGAAGAAGGAATAGCAGAGCAAGACTCTGAAACCGGAGAACAAGGAGAACTAGGGGAACTAGACGGAGTAGAGGATGGCACCGGGGTCGAAGAGGGCGCATCAGAACAAGGTCCAGGGGGAGGGACAATAGGGACAGAGGGGGTGCATCAAGAAATAGAAGAAAAGAGATATCATCCACCGGGTAGGTACCAGAGGTGGGGCGAGGATAGAAGGGACGTGTCTCATCAAACGTGACATCACGAGAGATGCGCATCCGACGACCAACAGGGTCCCAACAGCGATAGCCCTTATGCTCATCACTGTAGCCGAGAAAAACACACTCAATAGACTGAGCGGTCAGTTTGGTGCGTTCACGAGGAGGGAGAAGAACATAGCAAACGCAACCAAACAAACGAAGAGTCGAGTAGTCTGGAGAACCACCAGAGAGACGCTCGAGAGGGATGCCACCTTGGAGGGAAGCATAAGGCTGGATGTTAATGCGGTAAGTCGACGTAGCGACAGCCTCAGCCCATAAATGCGGCGGAAGAGAAGAAGCAATCATCATAGCACGGGTGGTCTCAAGAATATGACGATGCTTACGCTCGGCGACACCATTTTGAGCATGCGCACCGGGACAAGAAAACTGAGCAAGGGTGCCCTGCTCAGCAAGAACACCACGCATGTGCTGAGAGATATACTCACCAGCAGAATCAGTACGGAACACACGAATGGGTGAGGAATACTAAGTGCGGACCATGGCCGCAAAACGCTGATAAATAGAGAGCACCTCACTGCGAGAGCACATAAAAAACAACCAGGTGTACCGTGAAAAATCATCAATGAATAAAATATAGTAGCGATGGCCCCCTTTTGAACCAAAGGGAGCCGGACCCCAAACATCTGAATGAACTAAATCAAAAGGTCGCTGAGATACAAACACACTGGTAGGATAGGGAAGCTGAATCTGTTTGCCTAACCTACAACCCTGACAGTTCAAAGACACATCTCCTGAGACAGACCCCAGAAGACCACGACGGACTAATGACGATAAACGGGAGCCACAAAGGTGACCTAGCCGATGACGCCACTGCTGGAAAGAGCCAGTGACGGAAGCAGCGACCGCAGGAGAACTGGCCGATGAAGAGGCATCGGATGGAACACGAAGCCAGTCTAACTCCCAGAGCCCTGGAGACTCACGGCTGCGAGGGCCAGCTCCAACCAGGGCCTGTGTGCGGTGGTCCTGAACAGCACAAGAATCAGCGTCAAGAATGACGCGACAACCAGAATCAGTAAGCTGACTAGCAGAAAAAAAGATTCATCTTAAGGCTAGGAACATGAGAAACATCAGTAACATAGAAATAGGAAGTAGAGAGGGTGCCTCGACTGGAAACAGGAAGAGATGTACCATCAGCCGTGATAACACGGACAGGAGAAACGAGAGAACGAAGAGCAGAAAGAATAGAAGACACAGAAGTCATATGAAAGGAAGCTCCAGAATCCAGATACCACGGGGACATACCTGACTGTGCAGAAGGTGGTGGTCGCGCGGTGCCAGAAGAGGTAGACACAGGACCAGCAATGCCTGATGAGGAAGAGCCTATAGCAGCTAGCAGACCACGAATACCCCGAATAATATCATGCTCAGAGAGTGCAACTGCAGAAGATCCTGAAGAACCAGCCTGCTGACGAGTGTGAAACTGCTGACGTAAACTGGGATCCCTCCTCCAGTAGCTAGAGAAATCGTGGCCAGGCTTGCCACGGTAGGAGCAGGGAGGACGAGGATGGTGGTTCTGACCGCGAGGCTGCTGAGGCTGACTCTAGCCCTGGACCGGAGGAGTAGAGAGTATCGGTGGCACTGGAGACCGCAACGGAGCCGACGGCACAGGAGGACCATGAGCAACAAGTACAGAGGGAACCTCAAGAAGACCAGCACCACGAAGACAAGTCTCCTCAGCACGAAGCTCAGACAGCACCTCAGAGAGCGGGACATGACCACGAGCAAGTAGCTGGGCGCGACGAGGCTCGAACTCCTTGCGGAGCCGAGACAAGAACTCATATACACGCTGAAACTCCAGATCAGCGCGCACAGTCAGACAGCAGGGACAAGTGGCACACACAGCTGTACGAAGAGAATCAAGCTGGCACCAGATAGCAGCACTCTGAGTGTAGAACTCATCAATAGTAGAATCACCCTGCTGAAGAGCATGCTCCTGGCGAACCACAGACAGGTAAAGAGCATCCCCAGACGGCTGATAGTGCTGACGAAGAAAGGCCCACTGAGCAGCAACAGTAGGAAGACCCATGAACTCAGCAGCATACTGAGGCAGAACACTGGAAGTAAGAATAGCAGCAGCACGAGCATCCTCATCTATCCACTGAGTGTAGTGAGTCAGATCCAGCCGGTAGGTCGCAAGAGCGTCAGAATACTCCTGGACCTGCCGGTCATACTCAGCCAGAGCAGTATCATTAGCACTCTTGGCTGCATCCTTGGCCTCCTGAGTAGCATCGGGGGCAAGGGCAACGGGCGTCGGTGGAATAGGCGCCGTAGGAGCAGTGGGGCGCGGCGGACAGGGGACCTCGCCGGAAAGCACACCCCAAAGACGAAGACCGCGCATGTGGATACGCATAAAGGAAGCGAAATCAGGGTAATTCACGCCATCAAAGATCACCGGGCAGCGAGGAATCGCAAGGTAGCCCGACGACGACGACGAAGAAGAAGACATAGCTCTTTTTTTTGTGGGACGAAACGGAACGGAGGTCAACGCCCGATCGAAATCAAGATGCGGGGCGACGGTGGTGGGGACGGCTTTTGCCGGCGGCGACCAGAGCTCGGAGGAGAGGACCCCGCAGCGGCGGGCGTGGAGGCCGGCGGCCGGGGCGACGGGCTTGGAGGCCGACGGCCGGGGCGACGAAGGCGGCCGGGGCGGGCGGCGGCGGCGGGCAGGATGGGATCGAGGAGCGGCGGCGGCGGCCGGGCGCAGCGGCAGAGGGCCGGGGCAGGCGGCGGCGTTGAGACGGTGAAGAGGCGGCGCGGCGGCAGCCGGGACGGGCGGCGGCCGGAGCTCGCCGGCGGCGAGGAAGAGGCGGCGGCGGCGGCCGGGCGCGGCGGCAGAAGGCCAGGGCGGGCGGCGGCGGCGAGGAGAGGAGAGGAGCTAAACCTAATGCTCTGATACCATGTTAGGAATAGACAAGTTGTATTCCCTGGGGCCAAAGGCCACAACATATAGTTACATGTACATGTGAGAATATGCAGGAAACCCCCTAACAGGTGGGGAAAATACACATATACAAATATACATCTAACAAACCAATAGACGCAATGGAAATATAGACACACAATCACAATGCACAAGTGACACAAGGATTTACGTGGAAAACCTCCTCAAGGTGAGGAGGGAAAAACCACGGGTGTGGACCAACCGGTCCACGCAAGCTTCACTATGAGCAACCTTGGTACAGAGTATCTCTAGAACCTCTAGAGATTACAACACACTTCTCCTCGTTGCCCACCGGCAACAACAACAACAACCACAAGAGGTAAGATACAACAAAGACAGAGATATCACAGTTTCTGTCCTCTTCAGCAATCAGCGAACTACTCTCAAACCGCAGATCCAATCAGCACAAAACTTGGTAGACAAGTAGACATATGAGTTCCCAACATACTGACCAAAAATCAGCTCAATCGGACACCGTTTGCCTACCCAAACTGTTCGTCTCCCAAAACTGCTCTGTGCTGAAACTGCAGCAGTCCGACCTGACTAAACTGCTCTCAAATCTGAACCTCCACTGACCCAAATCTCAAACTGTGTAACCAGATCGAAGTACTCAAAGTAAGGAACGAGCTCACCAAGTTTGGAGCCAATCCAAGCACGTTTGAGCCTCCAAACACTAGCTTGAAGACATACCGGTCAGAACTCAGAAATCTGGGCAGATTCACCTCTTCTTCTTCTTCCCCTCTTCTCACTTGGTTGTGGTGTTCTAGTGTGTTCTCTCACCCTCTCACAGCAGCAGCCACATTCTTGGCTTGCTCTCTTGCTCTTAGTCACACACACAGCCACCAAAGTGGCTAGGGTTTTCTCCTTTATACCTCTCAAGGAGGCACCTCAGCCGTTGGATGCGAACCTCGATCAACGGTTGATACGTGTTGGACTACTTGGGCTAATGTTGGGCTGCCAACACACCTCCATGTGGAGGGACATGGCCCAACAAACTCCTCCTCTCGACATCATGGAGGATCTCACTGCCTACCGGCATTCATGCTGGCGAGCCGACGGCATACATCGAGCTTTGCTCTTGTCACCACCTTGGTCAACATATCAGCCCCATTGTCATCTGTGTGCACCTTCTCAAGTTGCAATTGTTTGGAACTCAACACATTTCGAATCCAATGGTAGCGTACCTCAATATGCTTTGACCTTGAATGAAAACTTGCATTCTTACTTAGGTGAATAGCACTTTGGTTGTCACAAAACAGCACATACTTGTCTTGCTTAAACCCAAGCTCACAAGCCAATCGTTTCAGCCACAATAGCTCTTTGTTCGCCTCTGTTACTGCGATGAACTCGGCCTCAGTTGTGTTCAAAGCCACACACTTCTGCAACCTGCTTTGCCATGACACTGCTCCCCCTGAATGGGTAACCAAATAACCCGAAGTAGACTTTCTGCCATCAATATCTCCTGCCAAGTCTGAATCTGAATATGCAATCAGCTTGGCCTTACTACCACCAAAACAGAGCTTCATATTGGTGCTGCCCCGGAGATACCTTAAGATCCACTTCACGGCTTCCCAATGTGGTCTTCCTGGATTAGACATAAATCTGCTCGCAGTACTAACCGCTTGAGCAATGTCTGGCCATGTGCATACCATAGCATACATCAAACTCCCAACCGCTGAGGCATAAGGAACATTCTGCATTTCCTTTTCCATCTTTTCAGTGGAGGGACATTGCTTCTTGCTCAACATAAAGTGAGCTTCTAGTGGACAACTGACTTCCTTTGCTTTGTCCATCTTGAACTTGCGAAGTACCTTCTCAATGTATTTCTCTTGAGACAAGTACAGCTTGTTGGATTTTCTGTCTCTCTCAATTCTCGTGCCGAGAATACACTTTGCTGGACCCAAGTCTTTCATGGCAAAACTTTTGCTCAACTCTTTCTTTAGTCTAGCAATCCTAGAGACATTCTTGCCAACAATCAAGATATCATCAACATAGAGCAACAGAATGATATAATCATCACCTGAGAACCTCTTAATAAATACACAATGGTCTGAGCTACATCGCTTGTAGCCTTGCTCCCCCATGACAGATTCAAACTTCATGTACCATTGTCTTGGTGCTTGTTTCAGGCCATAGAAACTTTTCTTCAGCTTGCACACATAGTCTTCTTTGCCTTTAACAAGAAACCCCTCAGGCTGCTCCATGTAGATTTCTTCCTCCAACTCTCCATGTAGGAAAGCTGTCTTCACATCCATTTGCTCAACCTCCAAGTTGAGACTTGCTGCCACGCCAAGGATCATTCTTATAGATGTCATCTTCACCACCGGAGAGAATATTTCACCAAAGTCAATACCCTTCCTTTGGCTGAATCCTTTCACAACTAGCCTGGCCTTATACCTTGGATGTGACGTGTGATCTTCTTGCTTGATTCTGTAGACCCACTTGTTCTTTAGAACTTTCTTGCCCTTAGGCAACTTCACCAGCTCATATGTATGATTCTTATGCAAGGAATCCATCTCTTCTTGCATAGCCTTATTCCACTCCTTCTTGTTCTCATCTTTCATTGCCTCTGAAAAGCACTGAGGTTCTGAACCATCAGACAATAACACCACATATTGGTCTGATGCATACCTAGTGTTAGGAACACGGTCTCTGTTGGACCGTCTGAGTGGAGCTGCTGGTGGACTATCTGGTACTGGTGCTTCTTGCTGATCATGATCATTTTCTTCAGCATCATCATACTCTTGCTGCTGGGGAGCATCTTCTTCTCCACCTGTACCACTATGTGCATCATCTTGCACATCTTCTGCATCATCATTTTCAGCTTCTTGTTGGGCTGAATCTACAGGTTCTGGGTCAGAATCAACTCTGTCTTGCTGCTGTCTTTGAGGAGGAACACCCACCGGAATTGACTCCGGAACTTTCTTCTTTGTCTTCACAATATCCTCAATTGTTTGGTCTTCAACAAACACAACATCACGGCTTCTCACAACTTTTCTTGCTATTGGATCAAACAACTTGTAGCCGAACGGATCACCTCCATAGCCAAGAAAAATGCACTGTCGTGTCTTTGAATCAAGCTTTGACCTCTCATCTTGAGGGATATGAACAAAGGCCTTACACCCGAAAACCTTCAGGTGATCATATGAGACTTCCTTGCCATAAAAGACCTTGTTGGGAACATCTCCTTGCAATGGATAACTTGGTGAGAGATTGATAAGATAAACTGCAGCCAACAAAGCTTCTCCCCAATAATGTTTCGGTAGCTTTGAACTTGACAGCAAGCATCTAACTCTCTCCACAATTGTCATGTTCATCCTCTCAGCAAGACCATTCAGCTGTGGTGTCTTCAGAGGAGTAAATTGGTGCCTAATTCCCTGCTCCTTGCAATAGGCATCAAATGGGCCAATATACTCTCCCCCATTATCAGTGCAAAGGCACTTGATCTTCTTCTCAGTTTCTCTCTCAACTGAGACTTGGAATTGCTTGAATACACTTAGTACTTGATCTTTGGTCTTCAATACATAGACCCAAACCTTTCTGGAAAAGTCATCAATAAATGTGACAAAGTACTTTGCTCCACCCATTGACCTTACCGACATTTTGCAAACATCGGAATCTACCAAGTCTAACACCTCGGGCTTCTTGTGAGGAGCTTGACTCTTGAATGCAACTCTATGTTGCTTCCCTGCTAGGCAATCTGAACACTTCTTGATGTGAACACCTTTCAACAGATTTTTCTTGACTAGCACTGTCATTCCCTTCTCACTCATGTGCCCAAGTCTCTTGTGCCATAAAGCACATGCGTCTTCTTTATGTAATGCATTGACACAAGCAGCAGAAAGTTTAGTATGAACATGATACAAAACTGAAACCATGTTACCTTTAGCAACAATCAGATTTCCTTTGGTGAGCTTATACTGTGCATTTCCAAATCTGCTCAAGTACCCATCTTTATCAAGCAACCCGACTGAGATAATGTTGAGCCGAAGGGCCTCAACATGCCTCACCGACTTGAGGACTAGTGTCGTACCATTTTCAGTCTCTAAGTGCACATCTCCTCTTCCAATGATTTGTGCTCTATCATTGTTCCCCATCTTCACAACACCAAAGTCACCGGCTGTGTAGTTGGTGAAGAGCTCTCTACGAGATGTAGCATGTATGGTAGCACCGCTGTCCGGAATCCAAGTCATATCATCACCATCTGCAAGGTTGATGGTATCATCAGAAACTACAGTGATCCTCTCCTCAACAGTAGGACCAAATCTGCCATCATGTTCTTCATACATAAGAGACATGATCTCCTCAACAACAGAAATACGACCTCCCTCACTGTCACTATCACTGTCGGCTTGTTTCTGAACATGCTTCTTCTTTTTCTTTTTGTCCTTCTTCCATTGTTCACAATGCCACTTGATGTGGCCCTTCTCATGGCAGTGGTGGCACACAAAATCAGCATACTTGCCCTTTGATTTGCTTCTACTTCTTTCTCCCTTTCCCGGACCTCTACTCTTGCTTCTCCCCCGTGACTGAGTCACCAACACTTCTGAGTGTTGTAAGAGTATTTTACCCTTAACCTTTATTTTGATTAACAATGACAAACGAGCTAGTGACGATCTAATGTGTCTTGCTAGCCTTATTTGCAGGTTTTAGTTTGTCATGTGTGATGGAAGGAGTTGTGTGACCCCCCGTTTATTTCGAAGAGACAGTAGTTCCTTTGTTAATTTATTTGCTGTTTTGAGTATAGGAACTCCGCACTATTAAGAGGGGTAATCTCGGTGAACTAAGTGGGAAGGTGGCCTATTTTATTTTTCATATCCTACCACCCATAATTGCCAAACACTTCGCCAAAAGTTCGCGGGAAGAAAGGATTTTTTTGAGACAATTTTTCCTGTGCTGGCATTAGTGGCCGGCGGCGCCGGGCTCTGCGCCGGCCGGTCCGGTACTGCCACCGGACCCTTACCGGAATCATGTTCTGGTAGGGTGTTCGGTTGGCGTCCAGCGTAAAAGCCGGCCGGTCTGGCGTGGGGGCCGGTGTGCCGGGCTCTGTACCGGCCCGCCCGGTACAGCCGCCGGTTCTTTACCGGTCGAGTGTTCTGGAGGGGTATTCGATTTTGGCCCGACGTAAAAGCCGGCCCACCCGGCATACTCCCCGGCGTACTCTCCCCTCCACCGATCTGCCCGGTGTAAATCCGGTTTCGCTGGGCTGTGCGCCGGCTGGTCTCGCTCAGCGGCCGGCGCCGCCGACTTTGCACCGGCTGGGCATAGGAACTCTGCTTCAAACTGCTCTTTCTCCCCCCGGACTATAAATACCCCTTCACCTACCTTGGAGAGGATAAGGTTGCCATTCAAATCATATCCTTGCCTTCTCTCTCTCCCCTCCATTAAAGAGCATTCAATTCTTGAAGGATCTCCCATTCTACCCACTCAAATCCAAATCCCTTTGGTAGAAAGATTGAGAAGACCCCGATCTACGATTCCACCAAGCCAAATTTCATTCCCCCTTGTGTTCATCGAGTATTGCTTGTTACTCTTGGGTTTGTGGGAAACCCTAGGCGGCTAGGGTCGCCCGGAGGCTTTCGGCTTGTGATTCGCCCTGTGGAAAGTTTGTGAGGGTTCGGAGACCACCTTAAGGTCTACCACAAGTGATTGGGCTCCTACTTCGTGGAGGAGGCTCAAGGAGAAGAAGGTGAGCCTTCGTGGCGCTTGAGTACCCTTCGTGGGAATTCACACCTCTCCAATGGTGACTAGCTCTCTCCCAAGAGAGTGAACATCGGGATACATCTTCGTCTCCGTGTGCCTCGGTGATTTCTATCCGAGCCCCTTTACTTGTGTTTTACCTTTGTGATAGCCTTCGTGCTTGAAGTACTTTGCATTGCATCATATAGGTTGCTCACTTAGTTGTTAGGCTAACACTTATATTCCGCAAAGCCTAAAACTAGTGAAAAGAGAATTAAAATTTGTAGAAACCTATTCACCTCCCCTCTAGGTTAGACCATCCACACTTTCAATTGGTATCAGAGCCAAGGGCTCTTTCTAAGGGCTTAACTGCCTTAAGATTAAGATGGTCTCACCTACGGATGAGGGTGAAGGCAAAGTCTTCACGGCCGTTGAGGTCCAAACGTTGCTTGATAAGCAACGCAACGAACTCAACGAACGTTTCGCCACGTTGGAAGCGAGATTCTCGGCTTTGGATGCTAACAGTGTCCTTCCCGAGGTTGTCGAGGTTGCTCCGAAGGAGAACCCAAACTCGGAAAAGGCAAAGGTGGATAATCCACCTAAGCCCGATGGACCCTCTTCTCATGCAAGGCCATATGAATATCCCCTCGAACGCGTGCCTATGCCTCACATGAATCCTTCTTTCGGTGCACCCCCCATGCTTGATGAATTTAACTATTCCTATTGGAAGTCTTGCATGCGTTCTCATCTCAGGTGCGTTTGTGTGGAGCTTTGGGGCGTTGTTGAGAATGGGTTCTCTCCCGTTGATGAGAAGCACATGACGCCCAAGGAGAGGATTGATTGTCAACTCAACTCCACCGCCCTTGACAAGATTTGTCAAAGCTTGAAGCGTGAAGTGTATGATCAAGTCTCAAGCATTGAGTCCGCCAAGGAACTTTGGGAGAAGCTCTCGGTCAAGTTTGATGGGACATCGGCAATGCAAAAGACCAAGTATGAAGCCGCCAAACGAGACATGAACTTGTTTTGCATGAATGATGGAGAATCGGTCTCAAGTGCCTACTCAAGACTCCAAGCTCTCAAGGAGAAGATCATTCTTCTTGGAGGAAACACCATTGATGATGCCACATGAATGATAGCTTTGTGAAGAACAAGTTCATTGAGATTGTGTCTTGCGAATACAAGGAGTTGGCCTTCAATGTCACCTTCTTGGAACCTTGTCGCAAGATGACCGCGGATGATCTTGTTGGATACTTTGTAGCTCATGATAACATGATTGACAAGGCAAATAGGACCAAGGAGATTGTCCGAGCCATGAACAAGAACCCATCACTTGCTTTGAAGGCCAATGTCACTCACTCTAAGGCACATGAAGCAAGCAAGGAAGAGAGTGTTGAAGAAGATCGTGAAGAAGAAGAAGAGATGACTTCAACAAGTGAGTTGGATACCGATCTAGCATTCTTCGCCAAGAAGTACGGAAAGCATTCCATGAAGAGAGGAAGCTTTGTTCCCAAGGAGAAGAGAAGATCTTGCTACAATTGTGATGAGCCGGGGCATTTCGCCGACACTTGCCCCTATGAGAAGAGACAAGACAAGCCAAAGTACATAAAGGGTGCCAAGCCAAAGTTGAAGCCTAATCCAATCAACTTGAGGAACAAGAGCAAGTTCAAGGACGTCAAGGCGCTTGTGGGTGTTGAATACACCTCTGATGTTGATGAAGAAGATAGTGATGAGGAGGACATTGTTGGAGTGGCCGGCTTGGCTCTTGCCAAGCCCGGGTCACTATTCAAGTACGACTACACCAAGGACTACGAGAGCTCCACCAAGAACACTCCTCATAAATGCCTTATGGCAAAGGAGGATAAGGTGACATCTTCTTCCCAACCCTCTTGTCCCATTAATGATGATATGGATGAGGAGACTATTCTTGCCACTCTTTACAAGACTATGTGTTCTCTTCGTGGTGATGCTCGTGATCATTTCGAATACTTGATGGACACTATTGCTCAACGCAATGAGTCTCTTGAGGAAGCGAGATCCCATGTTGAAGATGGGGAACGGATATTCAATCTCCTTGTTCAAGAGCTAACCGAGGAGAAGAACACTAGATTGCTTCTTTCTCATCAAATTGAAACATATCAACTTGATAAAATTAAGGACTTGGATACTATGGATAAAACCATGCTAATGGCACAAGAACTTGATGCTTCCAAAAAGGAACTTGAAGTTGCTCATGCTTCTCTTACTATGGATCTTGAGCACCTTGAAAGGGCTAACAAGCTAGTCAAGGATGAGCTCAATAGACTTAGCAAGAAATATGAGGAACTTCAAGCTCTTCATGATGAAGTTCAAGGTTCATCAAGTGTGCCTATAATTATTGAGAATGTTGCTTGTGCTACTAATCCTTTTCTAGATCAAGCAATCCTCATTGAGGAGAATGCTAAGTTAAGGCTCAACTTGAGAAAGAGCGTCTCTCATCTCAACAACTTGGGAAACCCCCTCATGAGGTCTTTGCTCAACAAAAGGAGAGGCCTCGTGGTCAAGGCCTTGGTTATATTCCTAGGAACAACAACAATAACTATGTTCCTCCACCCAAGAAGATCAACTGTGTGAAGGAAGGGAACAATGGGAATGGTAATGGTAAGAATGTGCCTATGGGAAGGAATGCCAATAGGGGCAATCCTAACCATAGCTTTGCCGGAAAGACCAACCCATCGTACGTGTTGTGTAAGGACACGGATGGGAATGTTGCTGCTAGATATGCTGGCCCTCGTGATGGTTATGCTTATAGATGGTACTCTATTTGGGTACCTAAATCTCTTGTTGCTAATGCTAGGGGTCCCATTTCACAATGGGCTCCTAAACCCAAGAATTGATTTTGTAGGGCTATTCCTCCGGTGGACCGAAATGGTTGTTTGATAGTGGGTGCACTAATCATATGACCGAAGGAAGAGAGGTGCTTGAGCAATTCGTTGAAGATGTTAACTCAACTCAATGCATCCTCTTTGGAGATAACTTAAAAGGAAAGGTATTGGGTCGAGGCAAGTTGGCAATCTCAAAGGACTTGTCTCTTGAGAATGTCATGCTTGTCGACACCCTTGGCTATAATCTTCTTTCAATACGTCATCTTGCAAGCATTGGTTATGATTGCTATTTTACCTATAATCATGTGAAAGTCTTTAGGAGCGATAATCTCAAGTTGGTTTGTGTTGGGCATGTTGAGGACAACCTTTACGTGTTTTATTTCTCGAAAGAGAACACTTCCTCCTCAACATGTCTCATAGCCAAGGTTGACGAGGGTTGGCTTTGGCATCGCCGGCTAGGCCACGTCAACATGAGAAATCTCAAACGACTCCTAAAGGGTGAACATGTTGTTGGACTAACCAATGTAACGTTTGAAAAAGATCATGTGTGTAGTGCATGTGTTGCCGGGAAGCAACTTGGGAAGAATCATCCGGCCAAGAGTGTGATCTCAACGACAAGGCCTTTGGAGCTCCTTCACTTGGATCTCTTCGGGCCATCCACCTACGACTCCCTTGGGGGTAGTAGATATGGTCTTGTCATCGTGGATGATTATTCAAGATATACATGGGTGTTCCTCCTTAAGTCTAAGGATGAGACCCACAAGTTCTTCACCAAGTTCGCCAAGCAAGCGGAACGTACATTTGAAGAAGTGATCAAGACCATAAGGACTGACAATGGGTCGGAATTCAGGAACTACGCCATGGATGACTTCATGGGTGAAGAGGGGATCAAGCATGAGTTTTCCGCTCCGTACACCCCTCAACAAAATGGCGTGGTGGAGAGGAAGAACCGGATGATCATTGAGATGGCAAGAACCATGTTGGATGAGTTCAAGTCTCCCCATAATTTTTGGGGAGAAGCCATTGCCACCGCGGTTCATGTCTCCAACCGTCTCTTCCTCCGCCCGGTGTACAACAAGACGCCTTATGAGCTCCTCACCGGGAACAAGCCCAATGTCTCCTACTTCCGCGTCTTCGGATGCAAGTGCTTCGTCAAGAACAAAAAGGAAAGACTTGGTAAATTCGAAACTAGAACAATCGAGGGTATTTTCATTGGCTATGCGGACGATTCCCACGCCTATAGATACTACAACATATCCTCCAGATGTGTTGAAGTATCTTGTGATGTGGTATTCGAGGAATTTAATGGCTCCCAAGTGGAGCAAGTTGTTCCAAGTGATGTAGGTTATGAAGAATCTTCACAAGTCATCAAGTCTATGGGAGTTGGTCACATATTGCCTAGTGAAGATCAAGTTCTTCCAAACCAAGACCTTCCCCATGAAGAAGATTCAAGGTCAACTCAAGTGGAGCCTAGCTCAACTCAAGTAGAACCTTCATCACCATCCCAAGTGGAACAAGATCCTCAAGAGGAGACGCAAGCCCAAGAACATCTACCAAGCCCTCAACCTCATGAGCAAGATCAAGGAGATGATCAAGATTTCCACTCCTCTCAAGATCAAGCTCAAGAAGATGGTCATGACCAAGACAAGCCACAAGAAGAATTTGTTGGTCATGATGGGTTGAAAAGGCGCATCAAGGCCGCCACCAAGGCTAGTGATCTTCAAGTCGACAAGATACTTGGTGATATCTCTAAGGGAGTTTCAACTCATAGACAACTTGCTTTGCTTGCCACCTTTTGTGGCCATCATGCTTTTGTGTCTAGTTTTGAACCTCAAAAGGTACATGAAGCCTTGGAAGATCCGGATTGGGTGAATGCCATGCAAGAAGAATTGGAGTGCTTCACCCGCAACAAGGTGTGGTCTCTCGTTGAGAGGCCCAAGGACCATAGGATCAATGTGATTGGCACCAAGTGGGTGTTCAAGAACAAGCAAGACGAGAATGGAGTCGTCACTCGTAACAAGGCAAGGTTAGTGGCGCAAGGGTTTGCCCAAATAGAAGGTATGGACTATGAGGACACCTTTGCGCCCGTTGCTCGCCTTGAAGCTATTCGTCTATTGCTTGCTTATGCTTCTTTCCATGATTTCAAGCTTTATCAAATGGATGTCAAAAGTGCTTTTCTAAATGGCCCCTTGAAAAAGGAGGCATATGTTGCTCAACCCCCGGGTTTTGAAAATCCCAATTTCCCGAATTGAGTGTACAAACTCCATAAGGCGCTCTACGGTCTCAAGCAAGCTCCACGTGCTTGGTACGAGCACCTTAGGGATTTTCTACTCACAGACGGTTTTGAAATTGGGAAGGTAGATTCCACCCTTTTCACCAAGCGGGTTAAAGGGGGTGGGTTGTTCATATGCCAAATCTATGTTGATGATATTATCTTTGGTGGGGCTAACGAAAAACATAACAAAGCTTTTGAGAAGTTGATGACACAGAGATTTGAGATGTCCATGATGGGGGAGTTGAAGTTCTTCCTAGGCTTTCAAGTAAGGCAACTTGAGCGAGGAACTTTCATCTCTCAAGAGAAGTACGTGAAGGACATGCTCGCACGATTCGAGATGACCAAGGCCAAGAGTGCAAGAACCCCCATGCCAACCAAGATGCAACTTGACCTTGGTGAAGGTGAGAAACTGGTGGATCAAAAGGTATATCGCTCCATGATTTGATCCCTTCTCTACCTTTGTGCTTCTAGGCCGGACATAATGCTAAGTGTTGGGTTGTGTGCTCATTTTCAATCCGCTCCTAATGAGTGCCACTTTGTGGCGGTCAAACGGATTTTAAGATACCTCGTTCATACTCCTACTCTCGGGCTTTGGTATCCAAAGGGGTCAACCTTTGATCTTGTGGGCTACTCGGATTCCGATTGGGCCGGTGACAAGGTTGACCGGAAGTCGACCTCCGGGGCTTGCCAATTTATTGGCCGGTTGTTGGTGAGTTGGTCATCCAAGAAACAAAACTCCATCTCCCTATCCACCGCCGAAGCCGAATACATTTCCGCGGCATCTTGTTGCACTCAAATGTTATGGATGAAGCAACCCTTGAAAGACTATGGTGTGTCTCTTGGTACGGTGCTTCTTCTATGCGACAATGAAAGTGCAATAAAGATCGCCAACAACCCCGTCCAACACTCCCGCACCAAACATATTGACATTCGCCACCACTTCCTACGTTACCATGTCGCAAGGGGTGATATTGCTCTCTCTCATGTGAGCACCAATCACCAATTGGCGGATATTTTCACGAAACCTTTGGATGAAGCACGGTTTGTTGAGTTAAGGAATGAACTTGATATTCTTGATCCTAAAAACTTGGATTGATTTTCTTGCTTATAATCTTTCATTTATCTTGTGTCAAGCTTAGAAACACCGCACACATAGGCCGAAGCCATTTTGTCATGTCTTGACATTATGCATACCTATGCGTGCTACATTAATAGACCCAATGTCATGACATGGACCCAAGCATCTATCTTTGCGGTGCCATGACATTTGCACTTAAACATAGGGGGAGTAATCCTCCGCAATTATCTTGCTTCCTATTTTGAATTTATGCATCCCTTGAGGTTTTTGATCATGTGTCTCTTGAGTTGTTTAGTTGGTTTGGTTCTGATTCATGATCATTTTGATTTTCATTGAATATCCTTCAAGTTTGTTTTTGCTTTTCTTGAGATCTATGTTTCCCTGCACAAGTCCTTGAAACCGGCGCATGATCTCTTCATTGTTTCGTGTCATCAAGGAGAGGGCTCAATCTGTTTTCCTGGGGATACCCGGCGCCGCCGGCCTGTGGACCGGCCAGCCCGGCGCTTGTACCGGGTCTGCACCAGAACCCTGGCCAGAACAGGATTCCGGTACAGGACCGGCGTGCACTGGCTGCCTCACCGGGTGGCCCGACACAGCGCTCGGCGAAACCGGCTTCCAACCGGCAGGCTGATGACCCACAAGTATAGGGGATCGCAACAGTCTTCGAGGGAAGTATTACCCAAATTTATTGATTCGACACAAGGGGAGCCAAAGAATATATGTAAGCCTTAACAGATGAGTTGTCAATTCAGCTGCACCTAGAAACAGTCTCGCTCGCAGTGGTTTATCAGTAGCAACAGTTTTATAGTGGTGATAGTAGTGAAACAGTAACAGCAGTAGTAAAATAGCAGCGGTAATAGTAACAGTTGTAAACAGTAGGAACAAATACTGTAGGCATAGGGATGGATTACGGGCGTTGCATGGATAAGATAATTCATGAAATCAATGAGACATGGGCATTGCAGATAAATAATGATAAAGGATCCTAGTACAAACAATCATAGGCATGTGTTCCGTATATAGTCGTACGTGCTCACAAGGAGAAACTTGCACGACATCTTTTGTCCTACCAGCCTGTTACAGCAGGGCCTCAAGGGAAACTACTGGTAATTAAGGTACTCCTTTTAATAGAGTATCGGAGCAAAGCATTAGCACTTGGTGAACACATGTGATCCTCACATCATAGCCATCCCCTCCGGTTATCCCAATTTCTGTCACTTTGGGGCCTCGGGTTCCGGACAACAATATGTGTATACAACTTGTAGGTAAGACCATAAACAACAAGTATCATCATAGAAATAATAACATGTTCAGATCTGAAATCATGGCACTCGGGCCCAAAGTGACAAGCATTAAGCACAACAAGTTGCAACAATGTCATAGGCACTAAATAAAGATACTAGGCACCATGCCCTAACAATCTCATATCAAATTACATGAACAATCTCATCCAATCCCTACCATCCCCTCACCTACAGCGGGGGAATTACTCACACATGGATGGGGGAATCATGGATGGTTGATGGAGGAGCGTCGGTGATGATGGTGATGAAGATCTCCTCCGAATCCCCGTCCCGGCAGGGTGCCAGAACGGAGTTTCTGGTTCCGAATCGCGGTTTTTGATGGCGGCGGCGCAGCGGAAGTCTATCTGGGAAAAACGCCGTCTCCCCGATAATAATATGTCAGAGGGTATATGTAGGCGAGAGGGGAGGCCGAGAGGACGGCTGGGTCCTCCTCACGCCAGGGTGGCGCGGCCAGGGCTGGGCCGCGCCACCAGTGTGTGAGGGCCCCTCGAGCCTTCTCTCCGTCCCGTCTTCTGGCTCCGTGGGTCTTCTGGTGAAATAGGATTTTTCATGATTTTTCCCGAATTTTTACTGGAAGTTGGATTTCTGCACAAAAACGAGACACCAGAGTAATTCTGCTGAAAACAGCGTCAGTCCGTGTTAGTTGCATTCAAAACACACAAATTAGAGGAGAAACAATAGCAAAAGTGTTCGAGAAAGTAGATACGTTTTGGACGTATCAACTCCCCCCAAGCTTAGCTATTTGCTTGTCCTCAAGCAATTCAGTTAACAACTGAGAGCGATAAAAGAAACTTTCATGAACACATTTGCTCATATGATGTATATATACTAACTATGTGATCAAGTACTCAGGCAATTCATAATAAGAAATATGCAACTAATGTCACCTCATAGTCAAGCAAGCTATGAAAGAGTGCCAATGCACTAATAACAAGTAACAAGTACATAAGAAGCTACAAGATTGTAATATGCATAAATGATATGAAAGAGTGGTATCCAGCTTGCCTTTATTTGTGGAGCAAAACATAAATGTTGAGGCACCTCTGAAGTTCAAGAGAAGACTAGAAGTAGAAATATCAAAGATACAAGTATCAAAGTTATACCACAATTAACCGTGTTCTAGGACAAGCACATTACACTAAGAATAACAGCTATGCTCTCAAGAACTGCTTAAAAGTTAGAAGATGGTGACTCAACATAAAAGTAAACGAATGGCCCTTCGCAGAGGGAAGCAGTGATTTAACATGTGCTAGAGCTTTTCATTTGTAAAACAGAGATAAAAATTTATTTTGAGAGGTGGTTGTTCTATGTCAACGACTAGCAATGGGGACTTGCTATCTTCCATAATAAACAAGTGAGAGCGGTTCCGAGTTCTTTGAAATTTTGGCACATTGGTGCTCTTTTATAAAACTTTGGCACTCCTCCCTACCTTTTTCCTTTCTCAAACCATGGCTAACCGATTCCATCGGGTGCCCACCAACTTTCACATTCCATTGGAGGAGTGCCTTTTTTTCTTTTCTTTTTAAATTAAGATTATAATGGTCTGACCAGCTCCCTTGCAAAATTAATGACGAGCAGATGAAGCTGCCTAGTCGAGGGGTACTCAATTTAATATGGAAGATAGCAATTCCGACCACTACGTCCCCATGAGCTAAAAACAGTGGCACAAAATGAGAAGTAGTTGAAAGTTTTGAAAGGTAGCACATGAAAATTTACTTGGAATGGCTTACAAATACCATGCATAGGAATTTATAGTGGACTCTTTGGAAGACTTGGTTTTTTGGTAATTGGATGCACGAGTAGAGCTCATACTCAGTACAAGTGAAGGCTAGCAAAAGACTGGGAAGCGACAATCGAGAGAGCAATAACTATCATAATCATGCTTGCGACAAAACAAAATTAATATAGGCATAAAAATGATACAAGAACTCTGAGGCAAAGTAAATCATCGAGGCTTAATTGACTTTTTGTTCAGTCATGTGCATGCTTGAACATGTGCCAAGTTGATTCAAATGAAGCTTTCAGAGGAGGATACCACAATAACATACCATATTATGAATAAAACAATGCATGCAAGCGTCTACATGACATGCTACAAACTATTAGTAAATTGAAACTGATCATAAGAAAGCAAGAACTACAAAGCATCCATTAGATAACATATACCTTACATGAACCGACTAAGCATGTCCACATGGATGAGTATATGTACAAAAATGAAAGCAAATAGAGTTCATACCAACCTCTTACCACATCTCGGATTGTCGTATGTCGTCATTATTGCTCTTCACTTGTGTGGCTTGAATAATATAAAGTGAATACCAAGCTCCAATGGAGTAACGGGAGACTGAACTCTGCAACAAACTTTACAAAACCGAAGAAGAACAACAAATATTTTTGTGTTTTCGATTTTTGAAACAAAAGCAGAAGGAAATAGCAAACAAAGCAAAATATTTTTGGGTTTTTCAAGTGGCAAACCGAAAATAGCAAGTAAAGCAAACCAAAGGTAGAAAACCAAAGAACCAAATAGAGAGAAATAACGGAAATATTTTTGGTCTTTTTGTGTTTTGGAAAGCAGAAGTAAGAACTAGAACAATAAAGAAGGTGAAACATGGATATACAAAGGTCCGACAAAATATAATATGTAGATGAGTGAATCGTCGGCGTACCTCCCCCCAAGCTTAGGCTTTTGGCCTAAGTGGAGATCAATTTCGATTCTGATAGCTGCCCCAGGCTGGTGGGTCATCATAGGTGTAATCGTACCCCGGCTCTCGGGAAGATGAAGCTGATGGCGCATAATCATAATAAGGTTGCTCATATGGGAAATTCGCAATGTTGGAGGGCTGGCCTGACTCCTCGGTGCACTCCTCATCATGCATAGGCGGCGGGTGCTCCTCTACATACGCATCAAGCTCATCTTCCGTAAGCGACCATCCATTCCTGCGATCAAGGTTAAACAAAAGAGGTGCAGGCAAACGGACTGATCGATCAGTCTTCACTACCCTCCAGGTAGTCTTCTTGAAAAAGGTTAGCTCAAATGTTAAATTAATCAAACTAGCAGGAGGAGAAATAAACTTATGATGAATCATAGAATTAAGATCAAGCTTCTCCTCGGGGAACTGCAAATCTAGAAAATGAGGCAAAACACCATGCAAAGCTAACAGGCGTGAAGCTATAAGTCCTCCACAGATTCCCCCTTTCTCACGATTAATATCAAGATGAAAAGTTATTAAGGCACCCAAATGGTAAGTCCTATCACGCCTCAAAGCAGCAGCAATAAAAGCTAGATCATGGAGAGATAATTTACTTGCAGACTTCCTAGCAAGAACACATTTGGTAATAAAGAAGGCAAAATATCGAATGGATGGGAAATGAATATTATGAGTTTTACCACCCTCTCCTGTGAAGCTCCTTCCTTGACAAATTTCCTCGTATAGTTCTAACAATGGCCTAGGCTATCCCCTTATCTTCTCGAGCGATCCCCACTGTGGTACTCTAATAGCTGTACAGAAAACATCAAGAGGCAAGTCCACAGATTTGTTATAAATTTTATAATGAACCGTGGGGTTAGAAGTGGACCAACTAAATCTGAAATCCTGCACCACAGACATTGTTAGTTTAACATATTGGGGAGGTTCACCCTCAACAAAGTATTCCAATCCTGCATTAGAGAGTAAGGTTTGAAAATCCTGCATAATTCCGGCAGCATTCATGAACTCTGAGCATGGATAATGTGAGGGGAAGACCTTCTCTTCACGGTGAACTAACAGGTGTAACAGTGGTGTTTCCCAACTTAGCTCTAGCAATAGTAGCATCTAAAAAGGAACCTAGTGAACCACTCTCATCAAGCACAGTAGAAGCATCATCTAAATTATCAGTGGCATTTTCAATCTCAGCAGAAGTAGTAGCAGTAGCGTGTGGGTGTGGTGGTGTAAGCAACTTACTCATAACAGATGGTGAATCAAGAGCAGCAGAGGTGTTGAGAGTCGTACCTCTTCTTGTAGTGGATGGCAATATAGGAACTTTTCCATCACGAGGTTTACCCATGATGAAAGGATTACAGCGAACAATATGAATACCAAGTGAACTTACAAATAAAGCTATGCTCCCCGGCAACGGCGCCAGAAAATAGTCTTGATGACCCACAAGTATAGGGGATTGCAATAGTCTTCGAGGGAAGTATTGCCCAAATTTATTGATTCGACACAAGGGGAGCCAAAGAATATATGTAAGCCTTAATAGATGAGTTGTCAATTCAGCTGCACCTGGAAACAGTCTCGCTCGCAGTGGTTTATCAGTAGCAACAGTTTTATAGTGGTGACAGTAGTGAAATAGTAACAGCAGTAGTAAAATAGCAGCGGTAATAGTAACAGTTGTAAACAGTAGGAACAAATACTGTAGGCATAGGGATGGATTACGGGCGTTGCATGGATAAGATAATTCATGAAATCAATGAGACATGGGCATTGCAGATAAATAATGATAAAGCATCCTAGTACAAACAATCATAGGCATGTGTTCCGTATATAGTCGTACATGCTCACAAGGAGAAACTTGCACGACATCTTTTGTCCTACCAGCCTGTTGCAGCAGGGCCTCAAGGGAAACTACTGGTAATTAAGATACTCCTTTTAATAGAGTACCGGAGCAAAGCATTAGCACTTGGTGAACACATGTGATCCTCACATCATAGCCATCCCCTCCGGTTATCCCAATTTCTGTCACTTTGGGGCCTCGGGTTCTGGACAACAATATGTGTATACAACTTGTAGGTAAGACCATAAACAACAAGTATCATCATAGAAATAATAACATGTTCAGATCTGAAATCATGGCACTCGGGCCCAAAGTGACAAGCATTAAGCACAACAAGTTGCAACAATGTCATAGGCACTAAATAAAGATACTAGGCACCATGCCCTAACAATCTCATATCAAATTACATGAACAATCTCATCCAATCCCTACCATCCCCTCAACTACAGCGGGGGAATTACTCACACATGGATGGGGGAATCATGGATGGTTGATGGAGGAGCGTCGGTGATGATGGTGATGAAAATCTCCTCCGAATCCCCGTCCCAGCAGGGTGCCAGAACGGAGTTTCTGGTTCCGAATCGCGGTTTTTGATGGCAGCGGCGCAACGGAAGTCTATCTAGGAAAAACGCCGTCTCCCCGATAATAATATGTCAGAGGGTATATGTAGGCGAGAGGGGAGGCCGAGAGGACGGCTGGGTCCTCCTCACGTCAGGGTGGCGCGGCCAGGGCTGGGCCGCGCCACCAGTGTGTGAGGGCCCCTTGAGCCTTCTCTCCGTCTCGTCTTCTGGCTCCGTGGGTCTTCTGGTGAAATAGGATTTTTCATGATTTTTCTCAAATTTTTACTGGAAGTTGGATTTCTGCACAAAAACGAGACACCAGAGTAATTCTGCTGAAAATAGCGTCAGTCCGTGTTAGTTGCATTCAAAACACACAAATTAGAGGAGAAACAATAGCAAAAGTGTTCGGGAAAGTAGATACGTTTTGGACGTATCACAGGCCAGCACACAGCCCGGCGCCGCCGGCTTTCCACCGGGTGTCCAGATCGAGTATAAAAAGGGGGAGTTCGGGTGGAACCCTAGCTAGTCCATTTTCTTCCCCCCAACTCCTCCCTCTCCTCCATGGCCGCCGCCCCCATGTGCTCCTCCTAATCCCCATAGATTCCTCCAATATCTTCACTCCAAACTCGGCTCATTGATAGATCGGGTCTCTCGGAAGTCTTCTACCGAAGGATTCATCGAATCTTGCTCGTTTCTTGGAGATCTTGGGAATCTACCCGCCAAGAGTTCTCCATAGAAGTTCCTCTCCGCCAAGTTAGGGCAAGAGGAGCAATGGCATCGGGTAATTTGTCTTTCTTCCTCTCAAATCCCCTCTTTCCCTTGTTCATTTTTGTGGATTTGAGATTTTGCCCTAGATCTCTTGCTATCGGAGGCCACACTTTGTTCTTTATGGTCTCCATGTCTATTATAACTAGTTGGTACACAAGTTAGCATGAGTAGCATAGTCGATATTCAGGAAAGAGTTTGAAATTTTTTGCATACACTCGATAGCCGGCGTAACCTGATCTGTACCGGGCCTGGAACCGGCCAGGCCGGCGCACAGCCCGGCGGTGACGGGCTCTCACCGGCTGCCCGACGTATAGCCCGGTTTCACCGGATGTGTACCGGCTGCCCGGTGTACAGCCCGGTTTCGTCGGACTCATACCGGCTGCCCGGTGCCAGAGCCGGTACAGGTCCGGTTACACCGGCCATCAAGTGTCTGTCCAATTTTTATTGTTTCCCTTTGTCTCCTTTGTTCACTTGTATGCTCTGCTAGTTCTCTCTTGGCCTCTTGTCTGATTTGTGCATTGGTTTCATTGTTTCTCTTTGAATTCGATGTGTTTTTACAGATGATGAGTATGAGGTTGGAGATGAGACTCTCGGCAAGAGGGTCCGTACTGAAAGGCCAGAAGGGGCTCGCTCAAGTAGGAGGACTGTTATTCCCAGGATGTCTGACAACCCGCCAGTGATCAAGAAGACATCTGCATCTAAGAAGAGACCTCCCAACCCTGAAGTGCCGGAGGAGATTCCTGATGACAGCTTTGCCACCATGCATGTTGAGAGGTGGAGGGAGTTTCGTCTCTGTGATCCTTATCGTTACAAGAAGAGAATCTATACCGGAGCTGACAAGAAGTTTTGGAGTGAAGGACAGAAGCAAATGTGGGATGATCATTATAGTGATAAGGCTCATTTCAAGAGAGGCTGGGTTGTGCACCAACATGCACTCCATATGACACACTACAACAACCATATCCAGGATGATCTTCACTTTGTTGATGAGTGTGTGAAGAAGCTATGTGTTCTGGATATTGCAGCTTTCAAGTATGACTACTATCCCGATGTTATCCGCCAGTTCCACTGCACAGTCTACTTTGATGAAGATCGCAACATGACTTGGATGACTGGCTCTGAGCAGTGCTATGGCACCTATGCTGATTTCTGTGAGGCTCTTGGTTATGATGCAGCAGATGAGTCTGGGTACAAAGTTCACTCTGAGGCAGCCAAGCCGGTGAGCGCCATCTCTTTCTGCTACCCTACTTCCGACCGTGTGGCTGAGCCTCCCGCTCTCTCTGGCATGTACTACTCGTTCAACGCGTTGGCCAAGTTTTTCCGTGAGAATCTGGTTTGCAAGAAGGGAGATGCCTCTGACATTCGTGGCCATCATATCAACCTTCTTTACTGGTGCAAGCCTGGCCGTCAGAGGAAGATTGATGTTTGTGATTTCATCTACTGTGAGCTGAAGAGGTCGGTGCTTTCCCGTATGACTCTGGGGTTTTACCCTTTTGTTCAGAAGTTCATTGACTCCTGGGTGAATGGCAAGTTTGCACATACCGGTGAGCATACCAAGCATGCCCTTTTCACTCTTGGGCTGAGTGAAGGTTGGTTGGAGCATCCTGATATTCGTCGTCCCTTGGCCCCTCTCTTTGGGTCTCCAGGGCCTTCTAGCTCTCGCCATTCACCTGCTCCTCGCAAGAAAAGTGGAGCTGCCAAGTTCTTCAAGAATCTTTGGGATATGTGCAAGAACACCAATGATGTGGCACATCAAGCTTTAGTGATGTCTCAGGACACAAGGATTCGCCAGAATGAGTTCTTTGCTTCCAAGAACTATCCTTTTCCTCCTCCAGGTCCGGAGTTGAACCCTGTGCCCGTGGTAAACTATGTGATGCCTCCGCTTGATGATGAGATGTTCCAAGGGTACCCAATGGCTTTCCCTAGTTCTCGTCCCTCACGGACTAGGACTTTTGCTGAAGATGAGATCCATGAAGATGAAGGTGAAGATGAAGGTGAAGATGAAGGCCATGAAGAAGAAGATGTTGAGGATGCCGAGTCTCCACCTCATCCATTTGCCTAGTTGCTTTCATTTGTCACTCTCTTGCTCCTTCCTTTTTGGTGTTCCGATGCCAAGGGGGAGAAGTGAGTAGAGTTCCTCTCTTAATGCACAAGCCATCGTTCTTTGATGTTTTACTCTTGGCTTGTGTTTGGTTGGTTTTTATGAACATTTGGAGTCTTTGTGTGGATTTTTAAGTGGTGAACTATGTGAAAGTCCCATACGTCTAGGCAAGTGTGCTTAAATTATTGTATGCGACTATGTTATCTATGCGTCCTATCTATCTTGTTTAATCTTATGCATGGATAGTTTAGCCAAGTTGATTCACTTGTTATACTATCTTATTGTTCCTATTTACATTAGAGAAGCTTCCCATACTCTACATATATGTTGTACATTGCATTCCAACGTAACTTAATCATGTGCAAATATTATGGGGGAGCCGCTCTAATGTATGGAGAAACTTGTGCTTACATGCTTATTACTTGTTATGAACTCTAGCTTGGTTTGTCATCGTTAACCAAAAAGGGGGAGATTGTAAGGGTATTTTACCCTTAATCTTTATTTTGATTAACAATGACAAACAAGCTAGTGACGATCTAATGTGTCTTGCTAGCCTTATTTGCAAGTTTTAGTTCGTCAAGCGTGATGGAAGGAGTTGTGTGACCCCCCGTTTGTTTCGAAGAGACGGTAGTTCCTTTGTTAATTTATTTACCGTTTTGAGTATAGGAACTCCGCACTATTAAGAGGGGTAATCTCGGCGAACTCAGTGGTAAGGTGGCCTATTTTCTTTTTCATATCCTACCACCCATAATTGCCAAACACTTCGCCAAAAGTTCGCAGGAAAAAAGGATTTTTTTTGGGACAGTTTTTCCTGTGCTGGCATTAGTGGCCAGCGGCGCCGGGCTCGGCGCCGGCCGGTCCGGTACTGCCAGCGGACCCTTACCGGAATCATGTTCTGGTAGGGTGTTCGGTTGGCGTCCGGCGTAAAAGCCGGCTGGTCCGGCGTGGGGGCCGGTGTGCCGGGCTCTGTACCGGCCCGCCCGGTACAGCCGCCGGTTCTTTACCGGTCGAGTGTTCTAGAGGGGTATTCGGTTTTGGCCCGGCGTAAAAGCCGGCCCACCCGGCATACTCCCCGGCGTACTCTCCCCTCTACCGATCTGCCCGGTGTAAATCCGGTGTCACCGGCCTGTGCGCCGGCCTGTCCGGTGCAGGTCCGGTTTCGCCGGGCTGTGCGCCGGCTTGTCCGGCTCAGCGGCCGCCGCCGCCGACTTTGCACTGGCTGGGCGCAGGAACTCTGCTTCAAACGGCTCTTTCTCCCCCCGGACTATAAATACCCCTTCACCTACCTTGGAGAGGATAAGGTTGCCATTCAAATCATATCCTTGCCTTCTCTCTCTCTCTCTCTCTCTCTCTCTCTCTCTCTCTCTCCTCCATTAAAGAGCATTCAATTCTTGAAAGATCTCCCATTCTACCCACTCAAATCCAAATCCCTTTGGTAGAAAGATTGAGGAGACCCCGATCTACTATTCCACCACGCCCAATTTCATTCCCCCTTGTGTTCATCGAGTATTGCTTGTTACTCTTGGGTTTGTGGGAAACCCTAGGCGGCTAGGGTCGCCCGGAGGCTTTCGGCTTGTGATTCGCCCCGTGGAAAGTTTGTGAGGGTTTGGAGACCACCTTAAGGTCTACCACAAGTGATTGGGCTCCTACTTCGTGGGGGAGGCTCAAGGAGAAGAAGGTGAGCCTTTGTGGCGCTTGAGTGTACCCTTCGTGGGAATTCACACCTCTCCAACGGTGACTAGCTCTCTCCCAAGAGAGTGAACATCGGGATACATCTTCGTCTCCGTGTGCCTCGGTGATTTCTTGTGGTGACCCAGCATACCACTGCATGTGTAGTATGCAAGTCGTTGACATAACACCAATGAAACGCCGTCTCACTAGTATTACATCGATCAGAGTGGTACAACAGAAACATCGCAGGTCCAAGGTAGGTGCATAGGATTACAATTTCATCATACAGAAGAGCTTCAGAACTTCCTCAACAGGTAGAGGTTTAGTCCCGGCGACTACAAACGAGAAAGAATACATTCAAGACTCGACTAGAGCTTCACTAATGCAGTTGGCTTGCTACAGGACTACCCTAGCTACTTAGGTTCTAGGATTAGGGAATTGAGTCCCTGCTATTCCTATTCTAGTTTTCCAGCAAGCTTGGCGTTGTCGTTGACTCCATTGATAGTCCTGACATTGATAGAAGGCTTCATCTTCGTCTTCAGTGTCTCGAGATTGTCTCCTTGTGTTGCCTCCGATCTAAGCAAGGGTTACGAGGGAGTGGGGTGAGTAACGAGCGTTACCCAGCAAGTTCATATAGGGAATAAGGTGTTTTATGCACTAGCTACAACCTTAGACTCAAGAGTCGTTCGGCAATGCAGGTTTCCGTAAACATTTCTTCAAGAGGTTGCTTTTATTTAGAAGAACTATGTCCATCAGTCTTCACAGGTTGATTAGAGCTTCGATGGGCTCCTTTCCTGCCGTGTTCGCAGCTCCTTCCCGAAGCAGGGAGTATCCAGATACTTTCTTACACTCTGCAGAGGTGGTCACTTGTACCCATAGGAGATCAACACTTTGCTGCACAACCGAGCCGCGAGCTCGTCCACACTTCCTTGGTATGGGGCCCAGCCGTTGATCCGAGCCAATCACTGTTCCTTCCCGCGACCGTGCATACCCACCCTTTTGCGGCTCCAACTTCGGTTCGCTACCCTCGCCGGTCTACACCTTCGGTAGTTGCCGACCTCGGCATACTTGCCTTTCCTAGACAATGAGTTAGCCCCACCGGTTTCCGGTTACACACTGTGGTAACACTAGCGCACACTCTACCCCCGTCTTTGCCGCAATCCATCATAGACCGCCAGAATCGTGAATTCATTAGGGGGAATCCACCCATCCCGAAGCTCTGCGCAGGGAGACGACTGCTCCGAAACGGCCGGTCCGTTGATATGCATAAGGGAAAAGATACAGCTGACTCTTCCGTCCTATTCCAGACCCTATGGTTGACCGTATTTTACGGCACAAGGATCACTGGCGACATTGGTTATTAGTCCTAGGTGAACATTCCCGGTACAGTGGGACCTCCACCATACTCTTACCATGGTCCCACTGCCCACCTTCCTAGGTCGACAACCACCATGGTTGCTAACCACTAGTCATTTTCATTCAAGAAAAGTAGAACCTTTGCTTTTTAATGCAATCATAATTATAATACCACCGGTATATTTGCAAGTACTTTGTTAAAGATAAACAAGAGATATGAGCAAGAGCGAACTTGCCTTTTTGACTGCAAGATTATGCAAGTCAAGGTCTTCGATACGATAGAAATCCCAATTCTGAAATAGCAATCATCATCCGGTAGGGATGATGTTAGAAATCTGCAGCATGATATGCATAAGATATGATATGCATCACTCTAAGCATAACCTAACCCTGATGATTTGTTATCATTGAATTATGGTGATTGATTTATGATGTGTTGCACTTTTAAATCACACCATAACATGGTTGTTAAGCATTTTAGGTTAGATCACTATCAGGTGATATTAACAGAATAAGATTCTAACAAGAGCTATTGTTTAGGGTGTTATAATCATTCCTTGCTACAAGAGAATGATGGTTAATGGTGAAAACATGAAGGTAACACTTTTAAGTTGCATCTTATAATTAGCAAGCACTTGGTTGATCATGGATATGCAAAGTCATGTAAAGTATACTCATAGCAAAATCTAAGTAGTTATAGGGTTGACAACAATCTTAATATAACTTAGGGTTTTAATTTATAACTAAAAGGAAATGGTTTGATACTTACTTTCAAAGTACCTCAAAAGAATAACCTTTGAAGAACATATTTTATAATGGACATTTAGTACACAACTACCTCTTAGTGATCATTTACTTTATAGGAGGTTGAAGTGAATAATAAAACACAAGTTCCTTTATTATTAGCTAGTAGTGTTTGAATCACAATTTTAAATGATTCCTAAATTGACTTTAGAATTCTCATGATTTAAAGTAACTCTTAATAAAACAATTTTCAATTACCAGATTATAATTGAAAATAGATTTTAATACAAGCCAATAGTTATTGAGGATTTTTCTTGATTTGTATTTAAAAATATTCAGGGAAATAGTTTTAGGCTTTTAAATACTAATAGTAAATTTTTAGGATTATAACAAAATATTAATTGGAATAACAATATAGAAGTAGTCAACTTTTTATTTGGTATTTGAAAACTTGGTTTGAATTATTATGGTTGGGTTTGAATTCAAAATTCAAATAGTACTTAAACAAGTTTTCAAATTTGGTTCTAAATTATTTCATACAAGTAAGTAATATTATAGTATAAACAGATAGATCTTAATTTTAGGATCATTTTGATATATCATTTGTATTTTTTAGACATAAAATGAATTAGATATGAATTTGTAAAGTTTCTGATATTTTCAGGAATTTCTATTTAACAGAGAATACTTTTCTAACCGAATCTGGATCTAGCCACTTAGGCTGACTTGTGGGCCAGGGGCCAGGTCATATGCCACGTTGGCAAAGACCAGTCAACAGTTGACTGGGAGCGGATCATCGCCGGCGATCGCCGGAGATGGTGATTCCAGCCCCCCTGGGATGCGTGTGTGGGTGAAATAGAACCAGTACGACACGCTGAGTTCGATAGTGCAAGCGCCGACTCGATTTGGTCGTCGGAGAAGCTCTGGCAGCGAGCTTCTGCGGCGGTGCTCGCTGGACTAACACGCAAATTCGCTATGGGCCATGAAAGAACGCAATAAGGAGGCCATGAGATTCGCCAGCTCACCCTGATGCTAATAGCATGCTCGACGATGACGATGGTGACCGGAGTTGAACGGAATCGGAAGAAATCCGGCGATCCTATGCGAAAGGGAACAACTTGCCCTCGGTGTCTGAGGACATCTTGATCCAATTCCTTCTAACAGGAGGCACCAATCATCGAGGCGGAGCTCCTGGACTACTCCACGGTCGCCGAGGTGGCTTCAATCGACGACGGGGATACATCACCGGAGCTAGGGTTTCGGGCAGTGAGAGAGAGAAGAGATTGGGAGGTGATGGCAGATTCCTAGGGTTTCCGGCGGCAGCGGACGTTATTTTATAGGCTTCAGAGGGCGGCGGCGCGGATCTTGACGCGGCCGAGCATCGGGAGGTCGACAGCGAGCAGCTTCCCTCGATCCAGAGGTTGAAGACGACGGCCCCCGTTGGTGGGTCCCGCCGATCAGATGCATACCGTTTCGGTAAGTGGCCTGGGCTGGCTACTGGGCCAAGTTGCTGGGCTGCGATCTGGCAAGCCTCTCCTTCTGTTTTTTTTTCTTGTTTAATTCTTGTTCTTTTCTATTTTGCTATTTTGAGTTTCCAATTTGATTTTCAATTCTGTTCTGCAGGGATTTTGAATCTAGGAATTCTTTTTGAAATAGAGTTGATATATTACTGGTCCCATACATTGTATCCTAGAGTTTATATGTGCACCAACACATGTAATAATTTGTATTTGATTGGTATTTGAATTCTAATTGGAAATTGATAATTTATTTTGTAGGTTTTATCTTAGGAACTTTACTGGGGCAATTATATGACAGCAATTCTATTTTAAACATTCAGCAAGAAGTACTTATATGTGCATGTGCACATGGAATTACCTATCTAGTACTAGGATTTTAATTAGGCTCTAAATAGGAATAGTTTGAAATATCACTACAAGAGTGTTCAAAGCATTTTGTTAAGGCTTGGGTGAGTTCCGTATTAACATGTAGGAATTTGCATCTTGGGTCAAATAGTTACTATTGAACATTCTATCAAAGGTTAGACTTACTATGCAGGTGTAAGTTCCTTCAACATGATTTTCTATTCACCCTAGTTCTTAATGTAGTGCTTTAGCAATTAATTCCACACATGCTCTTACAAGGATATGGTATCTAGTTAATTTGGCTGTATGCAAAGATGCATCTCAATAATGTGTAAGTGAGGTGTTAGAGTGTCTACTAATTTACCTTAGCATGCTAGGTTATCTAAGCATTCACACAATTAACTATTGGTGTGTTCACTAGTTAATGGTAGCTAAAGATAATGTTCTACCCTTTGTTATGCAAGTGTAGGTGTATGATTATTATGCATATGTTGATAGTAATTTCTTGGTACAGACATATGCATGATATGAATAGCTACTCTACATTTTCTGGGTTTGATTTGCTTCCTAGTAAATTTACTTGTTTGTTCTTTGTGCTCATGTGATCATTTAAATGTATATGATATGCCCCTGAATCATGTATATGTTTTTAGTAGATGATTTCAGAGCATAGGCATATATTTCTCTTGCCTATGGTGAGTGCTTCCCTATTCCCAATAACTACACTCCTCTCCTCTCCTACTAGATCAACCTGGTGGTCTTGTGAAGCTTGTTCTTCGGGAATTCTGATAAACCTGCGTCTTGTGGCATGCCTGCACCTCCTAGCTGCTTGAGCTAGTTCCTAATTGAACTAAGTAACCATTTGGGCTTGGTCTTGCTAGTTGGTTCTTGTGGTTGTGCTGGTGGTGGTGAATCCTGCCCTGTTGCTCAACTCATGAGCAAGGTGGATTGTGTGGTGGTGTTGTAGGTGTGATGGTGGTGTTTCTTGTGTGATGGTGGTGTTTCTTGGTCCTATAGAATGTATGAGATGGCCCAAATTCGTTGGTGCCCACATACCATGATTTTATGGTGTCAAAATGGATGCCATGGGGTTCCTTTTATAGTGTTTTGAAGTCCACCACAAGTTGACACCTCAAGTGGTGACTCTTGTTTTCATTTGGTGAGTAAGCTACTTGTTGTCAAGCTCTCATGCATGGGCATTACTTGGGGTTCAAGTAAAAGAAGATATTTTCATGTGGATAACTATGAACATTACTTGGGGTTCAAGTATAGGAAGATATTTTGAAATGCATTGCTTGGGGTTCAAGTAAAGGAAGATATTTTGAAGTGGATAACTATCCTAGGTGGCATGATGATTATCCTCTAATAATCTTTATTTTGGATAGCCAAGTGGCATTTGGCACTAAATAGACTTGTGGCTGAATAACTCATATTCTTATACATATTTGTAATTCATAAATGAATTGTTATCAATTGATGTGGTATTAATTGTTTGGAAGTTTAACTTCCAAAGTTCATATTTGAAATGATCCTGTTATTTTGAATTATGCACATTGTCATATCTTATTTGTTCCTATTATAAGTTGTGCTCAAAATATCCAAAGTTAGCAAAGGTCATGTTCAAATTTTAAGTGATTTGATTTGATTTCACCAAGGCATGATCATAAGGGTTTCAAAATGATCATAGTTATTTTTATTCAAATAGTTTGAACTATTTAAGGTAATGTAAATGAGTTCAGTTTTGTTATATCTCATATAGTTAATAAGTTATGATTTAAATAAGAATGTGTGGCTTTTATGCACTTTAGACCTTGTGGTTTACCAATTTTGGTAACAAGTTTAAAAGTGAATTATATAATACCTAGAAATACTGGATAAGTATTTAAGTGGTTAAACTCTATTGTAAACTCCTCTAATGAACTTGGTACTAGGTTAAACTCCACTACCACTGAGTTTCTAATCTATACCATAAGGTTCTATCTCAAGAGACAGGAATGATATTGGATTTGATATAGGCTTTCTCCTCTTGTCTTGGAGATGCATGGATTTAGATGTGAAAGATTATGATAATCAAGATATGAGAATAAAGTAGATTAAGAGTCAAGGTAAGACTTGTGTTGTCTTCCTTTAAGCTAGGAATGGCTTCAATGATTTAGGTTTAAGAAATACCATGTGATTATGGTAGAATTGGTTATAAGGTCCTAAAATGATGTGTTAACATATTAATCCTACCTCACATTCATCTCCTTTGATTGTTGTTATTATCTCTACCCAAAACAAGGTTGTTAACAAAGGTCATGTTGAAGTTTATCGCACTTCAGTCGATGAGCTACTTCAATTCCATCAACTCAAGAGAAGCTTCAATCACTTTGACAAGTTTTATTTAATAGCGCGAAAATTTCCCAGATTTTCTATGCATGAATGCAATGCACATTTCGGTGTTCTCTCTATTTCTAGCCTCACATCCTGGGATGTTACATTTCTATCCGAGCCCCTTTACTTGTGTTTTACCTTTGTGATAGCCTTCGTGCTTGAAGTACTTTGCATTGCATCATATAGGTTGCTCACTTAGTTGTTAGGCTAACACTTATATTCTGCAAAGCCTAAAACTAGTGAAAAGAGAATTAAAATTTGTAGAAACCTATTCACCCCCCCCCCCTCTAGGTTAGACCATCCACACTTTCAAGTGTGAAGAAGAACTGTCCTTATCAGCAATTTTTTTGGACTCTTCATTTAGTACCCTGGTCTTCACAAGGTTCCAAGTGACAACGCCATTAGGTGCTGAATTACAAACGGTGACCTTAAAGGTCTCCCAAGTATCCGGTAATGAGCCAAGTAGCAGCAGGGCTCTCACTTCATCTTCAAATGTGATTCCCATTGAAGATAGCTGATTTATAATGCCCTAAAACTCATTTACATGATCTGCAATTTGAGTTCCCTCCTTGTACCTCAAACGCATCAATTTCTTGATCAAGAACATCTTGTTGGTACCTTCTTTGCGAGCATACAACTCATCCAATTTCTGCCATAAGGTGTGTGCACGTGTCTCATCAATGATATGGTTCAAGACATTGTCATCGACCCATTGTCGAATGAATTCACAAGCTTGTAGATGAAGTACATCCCACTGATCTTGCTTCATGTCATCGGGCATCTCAGTGGTGAACACCGGCTTCCAGTATTCCTTTACATACAGGAAATCCTTCATCTTGCTCTTCCAAGCTTGATAATTTGTACCATTCAAAGATATCATTCTGTTGGTATTCACTTCCATCTATCACACAAGCAAACTGCACTCAACTGAAACCAAACCTTGCTGAAATTTGAGTACAAGCTGAACCTCAGCTCTGATACCACTTTGTTATGGGAGAGCCGGGCGTGACGCACAACCCGGACAAACCACCTCTTGCCTGTGTGAATAACTTGAGGATAGTTTCAACCAATAGATGCAGCGGAAATATAGACATAATCACAATGCACAAGGGACACAAGGATTTACGTGGAAAACCTCCTCAAGGTGAGGAGGGAAAAACCACGGGTGTGGACCAACCGGTCCACGCAAGCTTCACTATGAGCAACCTTGGTACAGAGTCTCTCTAGAACCTCTAGAGATTACAACACACTTCTCCTCGTTGCCCACCGGCAACAACAACAACAACCACAAGAGGTAAGATACAACAAAGACAGAGATATCACAGTTTCTGTCCTCTTCAGCAATCAGCGAACTGCTCTCAAACCGCAGATCCAATCAGCACAAAACTTGGTAGACAAGTAGACATATGAGTTCCCAACATACTGACCAAAAATCAGCTCAATCGGACACCGTTTGCCTACCCAAACTGTTCGTCTCCCTAAACTGCTCTGTGCTGAAACTGTAGCAGTCCGACCTGACTAAACTGCTCTCAAATCTGAACCTCCACTGACCCAAATCTTAAACTGTGTAACCAGATCGAAGTACTCAAAGTAAGGAACGAGCTCACCAAGTTTGGAGCCAATCCAAGCACGTTTGAGCCTCCAAACACCAGCTTGAAGACAGACCGGTTAGAACTCAGAAATCTGGGCAGATTCACCTCTTTTTCTTCTTCCCCTCTTCTCACTTGGTTGTGGTGTTCTAGTGTGTTCTCTCACCCTCTCACAGCAGCAGCCACGTTCTTGGCTTGCTCTCTTGCTCTTAGTCACACACACAGCCACCAAAGTGGCTAGGGTTTTCTCCTTTATACCTCTCAAGGAGGCACCTCAGCCGTTGGATGCGAACCTCGATCAACGGTTGATACGTGTTGGACTACTTGGGCTGATGTTGGGCTGCCAACACACCTCCATGTGTAGGGACATGGCCCAACAGGTGGTGAGGTAGAGCGGTGTAAATAGGCGATGTTAATTGGCGGGATGTGACCCAATTTGTCCCACCGTATTTTCGTGGGCGCACGCGAGCTCCCGCCATCCTTGTCTTGCACGAGCTCGACACAAAACTTCCCCAACGAGCGCAAAAAGAACATGGCTGGCTGAAAACTGCCAAATGTGTGCTGTTAGAAATAAGCCAACGGTGTGGTGAGCGTCGACGTCTGCGTGTTTGTGTTCGAGGATCTGTTGGAGCTGGCCGCGTCATCCGCGTAGTGGCGCTATGCGTGCGGCCCTAGGCGAGCGAATCGTGGACAAACGTGAGCGCGTGGGAGGCGTCGTGCGTGTGCGCTCTCCTGGGTATAAATCCCCCGTTTGAACAGCTCTTGTAATCCACTGGTATGAGCCAGCTAGTTTGAGAAAAGGTAATTTGGGTGTTGGTGCGCCTGTGGCGGCGTTCGTCGCCGGAGAAACTCGAGTGTCTTATGTCTTCTTCCACCTTGGTCTGTGCGAGAGAGAAAGAGCCATAAAGGGGCTGTCCGAGGGCAGCGCCAACATGTGCTACCTTAAGAAGCATGCGATGGAGGGAAAAGTTCTCTGTGGGCAAGCAAAAACCCGATTTCTGACACCTTGATGTGACAAATGACTCTTCCCATGCTCTGTCCACGGAAGAATGTGGTACAAAATGGAAGTCGAGAGAAGTTCCACTTTACCATCGTCAGAGCAGCGGTCTTAGAGCATCTCCACCTGCGCCCCCAAAACATCTCTCAAAATGCGGCAGGTGCAGAATTGGGGCTTGGGGGCAAAAAAACGGCCCGCACCAGTGGCCCCGAAATGGTGCCGGAACGAGAGCAAGCCCAATAATTGAGCCGGTGCTCCTGTGCCGGTCCCTGCGTGGCAGGATCCTATCGGGAGCGCCTGCACATCGCGGCAGCGCCAATCCGACGCCTGGACCCCCCTTGCCAGCGACACTACAGAGTTCCCACCGGTTTTCCCCATATCCCTCTAATTTTCCTACCTACCCTCCCAATTACCTGCCGCCCCCCGCCGGTTCACGCCCAGAGCACCCCCTCGAGCCGCCGCCTCGCCTCCCTCTCCCTGCCCGCCTCCGTCTCGCCGCCTCTCACCCTGCCCGCCACCACCCCCGGCCACGACTACATCATCAAAGAAGGCGATGACGGCGATGAAGAAGACGCGCATGGTGGTGCTAAATGTGAAGCCCCCGACCATGGCCAATGATACGTCTCAAACATATCTATAATTTTTGATGCTCCATGCTTATTTTCACACCATTTGCTTAGTGTTTCGTTACACTTTGTGGCATTTTTATGCATTTTCCGGAACTAACCTATTAACGAGATGCCACAGTGCCAGTTCCCTGTTTTCTGCTGTTTTTGTGTTTCAGAAAAGTTACACAGGAAATATTCGCAGAATTGGACGAAACAAAAGCCAAACATCCAGAAATTTACTAAAGCTTCCAGAGAACCGAAGAGGAGGAGGAAAGGAGCCAGGAGGCAGCCTCACCACCAGGGGGCGCGGCCTAGGGCCTGGCCGCGCCGCCCTATGGTGACGGCCTCCTGGTCCACTTCTGACGCTGCCCCTTTGCCTATAAAGACCCCCCGACGGGAAAAACCTAAACACCCGATCACTCTTCCAGAAACACATCACGATCCGCCGCCGTCGTCGACCCGAGGTCAGGAGGGTCCAGAAGCTCTTCCCGGCACCCTGCCAGAGAGGGGAATCGCCACCGGAGGTCTTCTTCATCGCTATGCTTGCCTCCGGCGCGATGAGTGAGTAGTCTACCTTGGACTATGGGTCCATAGCAGTAGCTAGTTGGTTGTCTTCTCCACCATGTGCTTCATGTTTAGATCTCGTGAGCTGCCTTACATGATCGAGATCACCGTTATGTAATTCTACATGTTGTGTTTGTTGGGATCTGATGAATATTGGTGTTATGATTGAGTTGATGTGCTGAATATCATCTTATGTTATCTCTATGTTGTTTATGATCTTGCACGCTCTCCGTTGTTAGTAGCTATCTTGGCCGAGTAGATACTAGTGACTCCAAGAGGGGGTATTTATGCTCGATAGTTGGGTTCATACCTCTATTTAATCTGGAGAAGTGACAAAAACCTCTAAGGTTGTAGATGTGTTGTTGCCACTAGGGAGAAAACAACATTTATATGTCCAAGGGCATATGCTTTGTTTACATTACACACTTTGCGTAATGCAGTTATCTGTTGTTCGCAACTTAATACTTGTGGAGTTCTCGGATTGATTCGCCACAAGTAGATTATTAGTCATAGATGCAGTTGGATGGCAGTCTATGTATCTTGTTGTAATGCCCAGAGTAAATCTCATAGTGATCCTCTCGACATATGCATGTTGTCTTTATTCTATCAATGCCCAACTGTAATTTGTTTACCCAGCATGTGTTATTTTATCTTATGGAGAGACACCACTAGTGAACTGTGGACCCCGGTCCTATTTCCATTATATTGCTATCACCTGTTTACTTTACTCGCATTGTTTACTTTACTCGCATACTACTATTGCTTTCCACTCGATACGCTCATACACTTTGTTTCAAGCAAACCGGTGAGATTGACAACCTCATCGTAAGTTGGGAACAGAGTATTTGGTTGTGTTGTGTGCAGGTTCCACGTTGCTACTAGTTGAAGACGCGCTAACAAGATATCGTTAACGGCGCCCTTGTTGGAGTGTCACTAGGCTAGCAAGCATCACCTTCTGAAGTTTGGCTTTTTCCTACTGGACGATTAAACCTTGGTTTCGTAACTGAGGGAAAACTTGCTGCTATATTCATCAAACCTTCTCTTGGGGTTTCCAACTGGCCGGTCATTTACTTCATCAACTACACGCCAACAAGTTCTCTGGCACTATTCAATACCGCACCACCAACAAGTTTTTTGGCGCCGTTGCCGGGGACTGAAGAAGAAGAAGCTCCTACATCAAATACACGTTCCCCCGTCAACTTGGCACCATCAAACGCAATCAAGTTTTCTGGCGCCGTTGCTGGGGAAAAAGAAGACTTCTACAAGGGGAGTTTCGCACGCACATCCTTTACTTTGTTTTAAGTTTTGCTTTTACTTTATTTTTACTTGCATCGTTTTATCAAAAATAAAAAAAATTAGTTTCCTTTATAGTTGTTTTTACTTGTCTGCTTTTAGTTTTGCTAGAATGGCTACTCATGAGAACACCAAGTTGTGTGATTTTACTAGCATGAATAATAGTGATTTTATCTGCACTCCTATTGCGCCACCTGCTCCTGCTGCTAATTTTTATTGAGATTAAGCCTGCTTTGTTGAACCTTGTTATGAAAGAGCAATTTTCTGGTGCTAGTACTGATGATGTTGCAGCTCATCTCAACAATTTTGTTGAGCTATGTGAGATGCAGAAATAGAAGGATGTAGAGAGTGATATTATTAAGCTTAAGTTATTTCCTTTTTCTTTGAGAGGAAAAGCTAAGGATTGGTTGTTGTCTTTGCCTAAAAATAGTATTGATTCATGGGCTAAGTGTAAGGATGCTTTTATTGGTAGATACTATCCTCCTGCTAAGATTATAGCTTTGCGTAGCAATATTATGAAGTTTAGCCAGTTTGATAATGAACATGTTGCTCAGGCTTGGGAAAGAATGAAATCTATGATAAAGAATTGCCCCACTCATGGACTGACTACTTGGATGATTATCCAAACTTTTTATGCAGGACTGAATTTTCTTCAAGGAACTTATTGGATTCAGCTGCTGGAGGCACTTTTATGTCCCTTACCTTGGGCGCCGCAACCAAGCTTCTCGACAATATGATGGTAAATTACTCTGAATGGCACACCACGAGAGCTCCACAAGGTAAGAAGGTAAATTCTGCTGAGGAAACCTCTTCCTTGAGTGATAAGATTGATGATATAATGCTTATGCTTTCTAATGATAGGACTCATGTTGATCCTAATAATGTTCCTTTGGCCTCTTTGGTTGCTCAAGAAGAGCATGTTGATGTAAACTTCATTAGAAATAATAATTTCAACAACAATGCTTATAGGAACAATTTTGCTAGTAACAATTATAGGCTGTATCCTTCTACCAATGGTAATGGTTATGGTAACTCTTATAGTAATTCCTCCAACAACACTAGGGCTGCGCCCTCCGAGCTTCAGGTAATGCTCAAGGATTTCATCGGTAAGCAAAACGCTTTTAACAAGTCTGTTGAGGAAAAGTTAGGCAAAATTGATATTCTTGCTTCTAAAGTTGATAGCCTTGCTCATGATGTTGAACTTCTGAAACTAAAATTGTTACCTAATTATGTGAAAGAGAATAATCCTTTTGCTACTGCTAATGCTATCCAAGTTAGAATTGATGAAAATGCTAGGATACTAGCAGAATTTCATGCCAGGTGGGAAAGAGAAGATGAGATGGCTAGGAAGATGAAGGTATGTACCATTACTACCTCTAATGATGTTGTTCCAAATGCTAGCAATCCTCTTACTTTGATTGGTGTAGAGAAAACTCCTACTCCTAGTGTTAAAAAGCCTAAAACAGCAAAAACTTTTTCTCAAAAGAGTGCTGAAATTTTTCGGAGTGTGGAAGATAATAGCTCTATTTCCTTTAATGATTTTGATGTTGATGGTTGAAATTTATCTGAAGTTATTTTGTTCTTGCAAAAGCTTGCTTTGACTCCTAATGCTAGTTCTTTAAATGTTGCTTTTACTAAGCATATTACCAATGCTCTTATGAAAATTAGGGATGAAAAATTGAAGCAAAAAGCCTCTATTCCCAAGAAGTTAGAAGATGGTTGGGAACCCATCATTGATATGCATGTTAATGGTTTTGATTGCCATGCTTTATGGGATCTAGGTGCTAGTATTTCTATCATGCCTAGAATAATTTATGACATGCTTGATTTGCCACCGCTTGAAAAGTGCTATTATGATGTTCCTATTGCTGATGTTGCTAAGAAGAAACCTTTGGGAAGGATTAATGATGTTCTTATTATGGTTAACAATAACCTTGTTCCCGTTGATTTTCTTGTCATGGATGTTGAATGCAATGCTTCATGTCCTATTATTTTGGGAAGACCTTTTCTTCGAACTGTAGGTGCCATTATTGATATGAGGGAAGGCACCATCAAATATCAATTCCCACTCAAGAAAGGTATGGAACACTTCCCTAAAAAGAGAAAGAAATTGCTTTTTGACTCTATTCTTAGAGCAAATTATGAGCACGATGCTTGATCACTTGATATTACTTGATTCGCACTTTCTGCGCCTAGCTCAAAGGCGTTAAAGAAAAGCACTCTTGGGAGATAACCCAATTTTTTACTTTCAGTTCTTTTTCTTTTATTTGAGTCTTGGAAGTTATTACTACTGTAATAACCTCTCCTTATCCTTTTTATTTCGTTTTTGTGCCAACAGAAGCCTTTAATTTGAGTCAGGTAAGATTTGAGGATGGTGCTGTCCTAAAACAGTTTTCGGTGTTGCACCGTAAAAATTCGTGAAAATTCTCAGTATATCTTTTGGACCTGTGATTTCTTGTGCATATGCCCCAGGTTATATCCAAACTTTCATTAGTTATACAATTTTTTATTTGAGCAACAGAAAACGCTCTAAAAATTCGACCTTTGTCAGCTGTTCTATTTTGACAGATTTCTGCCAATATTTGTTTTTGCCGCTCGATCGCTTTCTTTTGAGTTCTTTTGATCACGGAACTTTTGGGGAAGTTGATACAGTAGTATATGCTTTATATGTGGTGGTTTTGAGTTGAAAACTGAAGCAAAAAGGGTTGATTCATTGCTATGCTTACACTAATGTTGCTAATAGAATTGTGTTTAGTTTTGTATGAAGTAAGTTTTCAAGTGTAGGGATTGGAGAATGATGAGATGAGTTGAAGAATGGACAAAAGCTCAAGCTTGGGGATGCCCACGCACCCCAAGAAATATCCAAGAGGTACAACCGTTAAAGCTTGGGGATGCCCCCGAGGCACCCCTTCTTCATCGGCAAAAATCAGGTCACCTTTCAACACACTATATTTTTATTGCTTCATACATTATGCGTTTTTCTTGGAGCATCAGTTGTTTTTAGTTTTCAGTTTTGTTTAGTTTTGTTTGCTGCAATAAATGGTTGGACATCAACAAATTCCTTTTGGAGAAGATGCCTTGCTTTTCATTTGCCAAGAACACTCCGTTTTTCACTCTTATCGTTTCAACGAGTGTTCTCTCTTTCTGCTACTGCGTTTAGCTTTCATTTTTCGCCTTGATTTGTGTTCAGATCTTGTTATATCTTTTCATCAAGGTGTATTTTGACCTCTGGTCTATGTTGGTTTTCATCAAAAGAGTTATTTCAAAAAAGTTCGAATGGTGTTGGAAAAGAGAAAAAGCTTTATGCAAAAAAGTGGTAGAAAAAGGAGCTTGTGTAGACTACGGCCTAGGCTTTTGCATGTCGTGATTGATGTCGTTTTGATAGTATTCTTAGTAGTTTTGCTGTAGCATAACTTGTCTCAAATGACTGAGATTGCTTAATGAGCCTTTGAAAAAATCATGCGTTGTTTTTATTATTTGGAAGCATTATTTTGGTTTTCTCCTTTGATGCTTTATTTGGGTTGACTTGGCGCATGCTCACACATGTTAGACTCATACAAAGTCGCCATAAGCCTCTATGATCATTTAGTTTTTGACTTTTGATGCCATCTTATGCTTCTTTTAATGTCGCTTTGCATAATTATGGACGTTATTGCTCTCTTAGTTGGTCGCTCCCAGTCTTTTGCTAGCCCTCATTTTGTACTGAGTATGAGCTCTACTCGTGCATCCAACTCCTGAAAACCAAGTTGTTCCAATGTGTCCACCATACATACCTATTAGAAATTTGCTATTCCAAAGTACATTTGACTTGCTTTTATCTATCCTTCAAATTAAACTCTTTTGGTGTTATGCGAAAATTGGTCAGTAAAGATCTCACGAATGACGAACCTGATGACACACTTTACTTTTCTCGTTTTAAAATTTTGACATTGTGGCTCTCTTATGTTGAGTTGTTATGCTTGCAAGTTGTAAGTTGGAAATTAGCCCAGCCATGCCGTCATGGGGCAAGCTTTCAACATTGCACTATCTTTCATTTGAGTTGATATCGTGATCTTTTGTTTATGGATACTCGCGATGTGAAATGAATTGGGAATCTTGCGGGATCATGGAGTTTGTATACGTGTTAGAGAAACGCCTGGGCCGCTAATCTAAGCCATGCATAATTCATGGTGGAAATTTACACCAAGCCCATAGTGAACATATGACGACGCATCTCACAATAAAAAGCTATACCAATGGTAAATAAAAGAGATGCTGAGGTGTTCATTGTCTGTTTGTCCTGTCATTTTGATGTGGGCTTGTTCCATGTCATCGGGCACGGAGGTACCCCGTTGGCGGTTCTCGATGATACGTGTATACTTACAATGACAAGAGCTTGCTTGGGACTCTAAGTAAAGTAGCATGAGGTTTGAGTATTCGTACTTCACGGGACACGAGGTTTTCAACTTATGATTTGTCAAGCATATGCATCGTAAGTGTACTCACATTAACTTTAACCATTCAAGATGCCTATGATGGGGGCAATGAGAGCTCAAAGATAGTAAGTACCATAATTTTTGAAGGTTTATAAAACTTGCAATCACTGCTTCCCTCTACGAAGGGCCTTTCTTTTACTTTTATATTGAGTCACCACCTTCTATCTTTATGCACTGTCTAAGAGAGCATAGTTGTCATTTTGGGTATAATGTGCATTGTCCCAAAGTTTTCATTGATTGATTCATGATGTTGGTTTTACTTGTTCTTAAATTACTTGTATCTAGTCGCCCTCTTAAACTTGAAGGTGTCCTATGCATTTATGTTTTGCTCTCTCATGAAGGACAAGCTGAAAACCATTTGTATGTTTTTCCATATAATTTGAACACACGTTTGACTTTCATTGTTTCATTTTCATGACCTTTTATTTGTGTTCTTTTTCATGTAATAACATGGTTACTAAGTTTCTTCTATCAAGATTATATCTTTCATGCCCATGTTTTAAGTTCTTTTGATCCCAGCGCACAATGCTTACATAGATGATCAAGATTGTGTAGGTGCATGTCACCTCAAAAATTATTTCTTTTGTTATCACTTACCTACTCGAGGACGAGCAGGAGTTAAGCTTGGGGATGCTGATATGTCTCAAATGTATCTATAATTTTTGATGCTTCATGCTTGTTTTCACACCATTTGCTTAGTGTTTCGTTACACTTTGTGGCATTTTTATGCATTTTCTGGAACTAACCTATTAATGAGATGCCACAGTGTCAGTTCCCTGTTTTCTGCTGTTTTTGTTTTTAGAAAATTTACACAGGAAATATTCTCGGAATTGGACGAAACAAAAGCCAAACATCCAGAAATTTACCGAATCTTCTATAGAACCGAAGAGGAGATAGAAAGGAGCCAGGAGGCGGCCTCACCACCAGGGGGCGCGGCCTAGGGCCTGGCCGCACCGCCCTATGGTGAGGGCCCCCTGGTCCACTTCTGACGCTGCCCCATCGCCTATAAAGACCCCCCGATGGGAAAAACCTAAACACCCGATCACTTTTCCAGAAACACATCGCGATCCGCCACCGTCGTCGACCCGAGATCGGGATGGTCCAGAAGCTCTTCCCGGCACCCTGCCAGAGAGGGGAGTCGCCACTGGAGGTCTTCTTCATCGCCATGCTTGCCTCCGGCGCGATGAGTGAGTAGTCTACCTTGGACTATGGGTCCATAGCAGTAGCTAGTTGGTTGCCTTCTCCGCCATGTGCTTCATGTTTAGATCTCGTGAGCTGCCTTACATGATCGAGATCACCGTTATGTAATTCTACATGTTGTGTTTGTTGGGATCCGATGAATATTGGTGTTATGATTGAGTTGATGTGTTGAATATTATCTTATCTTATATCTATGTTGTTTATGATCTTTCATGCTCTCCGTTGTTAGTAGCTATCTTGGCCGAGTAGATACTAGTGACTCCAAGAGGGGGTATTTATGCTCGATAGTTGGGTTCATGCCTCTATTTAATCTGGGGGAGTGACAGAAACCTCTAAGGTTGTAGATATGTTGTTGCCACTAGGGAGAAAACAACATTCATATGTCCAAGGGCATATGCTTTGTTTACATTACACACTTTGCTTTAATGCAGTTATCTGTTGTTCGCAACTTAATACTTGTGGAGTTCTCGGATTGATTCGCCACAAGTGGATTATTAGTCATAGATGCAGTTGGATGGTGGTCTATGTATCTTGTTGTAATGCCCAGAGTAAATCTCATAGTGATCCCCTCGACATATGCACGTTATCTTTATTCTATCAATTGCCCAACTGTAATTTGTTTACCCAGCATGTGTTATTTTATCTTATGGAGAGACACCACTAGTGAACTGTGGACCCCGGTCCTATTTCCATTATATTGCTATCACCTGTTTACTTTACTCGCATTGTTTACTTAACTCGCATAGTACTATTGCTTTCCACTCGATACGCTCATACCCTTTGTTTCAAGCAAACCGGTGAGATTGACAACCTCATCATAAGTTGGGAACAAAGTATTTAGTTGTGTTGTGTGCAGGTTCCACGTTGCTACTAGTTGAAGACGCGCTAACAAGATATCGTTAACGGCGCCCTTGTTGGAGTGTCACTAGGCTAGCAAGCATCACCTTCTGGAGTTTGGCTTTTTCCTACTGGACAATTAAACCTTGGTTTCGTAACTAAGGGAAAACTTGCTGCTATATTCATCAAACCTTCTCTTGGGGTGTCCAACTGGCCGATCATTTACTTCATCAACTACACGCCAACAAGTTCTCTGGCACTATTCAATACCGCGCCACCAACAAGTTTTCTGGCGCCGTTGCCGGGGACTGAAGAAGAAGAAGCTCCTACATCAAATACATGTTCCCCCGTCAACTTGGCACCATCAAACGCAATCAGCCAACGAGGATTGGGCGAAGGAGCTGGCCTGGCGCGCCGTCATCACCGCGGATCGGAACAAGCGCCGCAACTTGTTTGTGGATTCCATGAACGCGGAGCTCTGTGATAGGTCCAATGCAAGGTGGAAGGAGATCAAAGAAACTCAAAGAGAGAAGTTTTCACTTGAGAGGGAGAGGGTCCAAGCTGCCAAGATAAAAGCCGAATCTACTTTGATCAAGGCCAAAAATGATGCAAAGAGCTTTGAGTTGACAAAGATGGTGGAGGAAGCCAAGATCTTGTCGATGCCATTGGAGGACATGGATCCATTGACCAAGACATGGTACATGATGATTCGTGATCGCATCACGAATGAGTTGATGAGTGCCCACGAGCTGGCGGTTATGCAGCCGGAGGTGCCTGATACGTCTCTAACGTATCCATAATTTTTGATGCTCCATGCTTGTTTTTACACCATTTGTTTAGTGTTTCGTTACACTCGTGGCATTTTTATGCATTTTCCGGAACTAACCTATTAACGAGATGCCATAGTGCCAGTTCCCTGTTTTCTGCTGTTTTTGTGTTTCAGAAAAGTTACACAGGAAATATTCTTGGAATTGGACGAAACCAAAGCCAGTCGTCCAGATATTTCACGGAGCTTCCAGAACACCGAAGAGGAGACGGAGCCGGACCAGAGGGTGGCCACACCACCAGGGGGCGCGGCCCACCCCTGGCCCGCACCGGCCTATGGAGTGGGCCCCTGGTCCACTTTTGACGACGCCCCTTTGCCTATAAAGACCCCCCGATGGGAAAAACCTAAATACCAGATCACTTTTCCAAAACACATCGCAATCCGCCGCCGCCGTCGACCCGAAGATCGGGAGGGTCCAGAAGCTCTTCCCGGCGCCCTGCCGGAGAGGGGAAATGCCACCGGAGGTCTTCTTCATCGCCATGCTTGCCTCCGTCGCGATGAGTGAGTAGTCTACCTTGGACTATGGGTCCATAGCAGTAGCTAGTTGGTTGTCTCATCCACCATGTGCTTCATGTTTAGATCTCGTGAGCTGCCTTACATGATCGAGATCACTGTTATGTAATTCTACATGTTGTGTTTGTTGGGATCCGATGAATATTGGTGTTATGATTGAGTTGATGTACTGAATTTTATCTTGTGTTATCTCTATGTTGTTTATGATCTTGCATGCTCTCCGTTGTTAGTAGCTATGTTGGCCGAGTAGTTGCTAGTGACTCCAAGAGGGGGTATTTATGCTCGATAGTGGGTTCATGCCTCTATTTAATCTGGGGGAGTGACAGAAAACTCTAAGGTTGTAGATGTGATGTTGCTACTAGGGGGAAAACAACATTCTTATGCTCGAGGGCATATGCTTTGTTTACATTACACACTTTGCTTAATGCAATTATCTGTTGTTCGCAACTTAATACTTGTGGAGTTCTCAGATTGATTCGCCACAAGTGGATTATTAGTCATAGATGCACTTGGATGGCGGTCTATGTATCTTATTGTAATGCCCAGAGTAAATCTCATAGTGATCCTCTCGACATATGCACGTTGTCTTTATTCTATCAATTGCCCAACTATAATTTGTTTATCCAGCATGTATTATTTTATCTTATGGAGAGACACCGCTAGTGAACTGTGGACCCCGGTCCTATTTCCTTTATATTGCTATCACCCGTTTACTTTACTCGCACTGTTTACTTTACTCGCATATTACTATTGTTTTCCACTCGATACGCTCATACACTTTGTTTCAAGCAAACCGGTGAGATTGACAACCTCATCGTAAGTTGGGAACAAAGTATTTGGTTGTGTTGTGTGCAGGTTCCACGTTGCTACTGGTTGAAGACGCGCTAACAAAAAAATCATTAACGGCGCCCTTGTTAGAGCATCACGCAGCTGGTGGGCATCACCTTCAGTCGTTTGGCTTTCTCCTACTGGATTGACTACCTTGGTTTCATAACTGAGGGAAAAACTTGCTGCTATATTCATCAAACCTTGCTCTTGGGGTTTTCCAACTGGTCGGTCATTTACTACACACAATCAAGCTTTCTCACATCATCATCACCGCGCCATCAACAAATTTTTCTGTCGCCGTTGCCAGGGAGGAAGAAGGTTTCTGCAAGGGGAGTTTCGCACGCACATCCTTTACTTTGTTTTAAGTTTTGCTTTACTTTATTTTTACTTGCATCATTTTATCAAAAACCCAAAAAAATAGAATCCTTTGTAGTTGTTTATTATGTCTAGTTCAGTTGCTACTACTTTGTCACCCGAGGATATGATTTTCACTTTCAAACAAAAAGAAGAGGAAAGTTTTAAAGAAGTTGGTCTAGAATTTATGATTGGCATGGAAAAACTGAACCGAAAATGACTTTGAGTTTGCTTCTTAGTTGCTTTTACTTTGGACTTGCTCTTCATTATAGATATGCTTTGGATGCTACTGCAGAAGGAGATTTCCTTCATTGTGATGGAGATCAAGCCTTCAATATTATAAAACAGTTGATTACAATTTATAGCATGCCAACCTATTTTGATTCCTCTCTTGTGTGCATTTTTAATAGACTTAATACTCTTGAGACTCGCACTGCTAGTTTGACTACTTGCTACAATACTTTGCGCCAGCATTTTGATTATGTGCCAGCAAATGCTGAACCTTCGAGTTGGTACCCTACGGTAAAAATCACCATTAATGGTGAAACTTTTCATGCTCGTTGTGATATTATGTCTGAATTTTGTCTCATGCCAAAGGATGTTTATGAATCTTTGAGTCTTTGGAAGCTTTCAGAGGGGGGAAAAGAAATTTCCCTTACTAATAATGCCACTATATTTCCCGTTGGAATAGCTGAAGAGGTCTTTACAAAAGTCCTAGGAAGAATGATATCTACTAATTATCTTGTTATTGAATGTGTAGGAAAAGGACAAATCACACTTGGAAGATCCCTACTGAAGCTCCTGGGCGCCGTTATAGATGTGGGAAAAGGCAATATAAGATTTATCTCTCCACCTTGCAATAGCCACGTCTTTCCTAGAGTCAAGAGCAAAGGTAAGCAAGGAAGACGTAAGGCACCTGCTGATCCTAGCACTTCATCGCTTGATATTACTTGATTCGCATTTTCTGCGCCTAGCTCAAAGGCGTTAAAGAAAAAGCACTCTTGGGAGATAACCCAATGTTTTTACTTTCAGTTCTTTTTCTTTTATTTGAGTCTTGGAAGTTATTACTACTGTAATGACCTCTCCTTATCCTTTTTATTTCGTTTTTGTGCCAAGAGAAGCCTCTAATTTGAGTGAGGTAAGATTTGGGGATGTTGCTGTCCTGAAACTGTTTTCGGTGTTGCACCGTAAAAATTCGTGAAACTTCTCTGTATATCTTTTGGACCTGCTATTTCTTGTGCATATGCCCCAGGTTATATCCAAACTTTCATTAGTTGAACACTTTTTGGTTTGAGCAACAGAAAACCCTCTAAAAATTCGACCTTTGTCAGTTGTTCTGTTTTGACAGATTTCTGCCAATATTTGTGTTTGCCGCTTTATCGCTTTCTTTTTGAGTTCTTTTGATCATGGAACTTTTGGGGAAGTTGCTACAGTAGTATATGCTTTATATGTGGTGGTTTTGAGTTGAAACCTGAAGCAAAAAAGGTTGATTCAATGTTATGCTTACACTAATGTTGCTAATAGATTTGTGTTTAGTTTTGTATGAAGGAAGTTTTCAAGTGTAGGGATTGGAGAATGATGAGATGAGTTGAAGAATGGACAAAAGCTCAAGCTTGGGGATGCCCATGTCACCCCAAGAAATATCCAAGAAGTACAAGCGTCAAAGCTTGGGGATGCCCCCGAGGCACCCCTTCTTCATCGGCAAAAATCAGGTCACCTTTCAAGACACTATATTTTTATTGCTTTATGCATTATGCGTTTTTCTTGGAGCGTTAGTTGTTTTTAGTTTTTAGTTTTGTTTAGTTTTGTTTGCTGCAATAAATGGTTGGACCCCAACAAATTCCTTTTGGAGAAGTTGCCTTGCTTTTCATTTGCCAAGAACACTCCGTTTTTCATTCTTATAATCTCAACGAGTGTTCTCTTTTTCTAGAACTGCGTTTAGCTTTCGATTTTCGCCTTGAATTGTGTTCAGATCTTGTTATATCTTTTCATCAAGGTGTATTTTTTGCCTCTGGTCCTTATTGGTTTTCATCAAAAGAGTTGGTTATAAAAAGTTTGAATGGTGTTGGAAAAGAGAAAAAGCTTTATGCAAAAAAAGTGGTACAAGAAGGAGCTTGTGTAGACTACGGCCTAGGCTTTTGCATGTCGTGCTTGATGTCTTTTTGATAGTATGCTTAGTGGTTTTGCTGTAGCATGACTTGTCTCAAATAACTGAGATTGCTTAATGAGCCTTTAAAAAAAATCATGCGTTGTTTTAATTATTTGGAAGCGTTATTTTGGTTTTCTCCTTTGATGCTTTATTTGGGTTGACTTGGCGCGTGCTCACACATGTTAGACTCATACAAAGTCGCCATTGCCTCTATGATCATTTAGTTTTTGACTTTTGATGCCATCTTATGCTTCTTTTAATGTTGCTTTGTCGCTATGCATGATTATGGCCATTATTGCTCTCTTAGTTGGTCGCTCCTAGTCTTTTGCTAGCCCTCATTTTGTACTGAGTATGAGTTCTACTCGTGCATCCAACTCCTAAAAACCAAGTTGTTCCAAAGTGTCCACCATACATACCTATTAGCAATTTGCTATTCCAAAGTACATTTGACTTGCTTTTATCTATCCTTCAAATTAAACTCTTTTTGGTGTTATGTGAAAATTGGTCAGTAAAGCTCTCACGAACCGGATGGCACACTTTACTTTTCTCGCTTTAAAATTTTGACATTGTGGTCTCTTATGTTGAGTTGTTATGCTTGCAATTTGTAAGTTGGGAATTAGCCCAGCCATGCCGTCATGGGGCAAGCTCTCAATATTGCACTATCTTTCATTTGAGTTGATATCGTGATCTTTTGTTTATCGATACTCGCGGTGTGAAATGAATTGGGAATCTTGCAGGATCATGGAGTTTGTATACGTGTTAGAGAAACACCTGGGCCGCTAATCTAAGCCATGCATAATTCATGGTGGAAATTTATAGCATGCCCATAGTGAACATTCGATGACGCATCTCGCAATAAAAAGCTATACCAATGGTAAATAAAAGAGATGCCGAGGTGTTCATTGTCTGTTTGTCCTGTCATTTTGATGTGGGCTTGTTCCATGTCATCGGGCACGGAGGTACCCCGTTGGCGGTTCTCGATGATACGCGTATACTTACAATGACAAGAGCTTGCTTGGGACTCTAAGTAAAGTAGCATGAGGTTTTGGTATTCATATTTCATGGGACACGAGGTTTTCAACTTATGATTTGTCAAGCATATGCAGCATAAGTGTTCTCGCATTAACTTTAACCATTCAAGATGCTTATGATGGGGGCAATGAGAGCTCAAAGCCGGTAAGTACCATAATTTTTGAAGGTTTATAAAACTTGCAATCACTGCTTCCCTCCGCGAAGGGCCTTTCTTTTACTTTTATGTTGAGTCACCACCTTCTATCTTTATGCACCATTAAGAGAGCATAGTTGTCATTCTGAGTATAATGTGCATTGTCCCAAAGTTTTCATTGATTGATTCATGATGTTGGTTTCACTTGTTCTTAAATTATTTGTATCTAGTCGCCCTCTTAAACTTGAAGGTGTCCTATGCATTTATGTTTTGCTACTCCATGAGGGACAAGCTGAAAACCATTTGTATGTTTTTCCTTATGATTTGAACACACGTTTGACTTTCATTGTTTCATTTTCATGATCTTTTGTTCGTGTTCATTTTCATGTTATAACATGGTTGCTAAGTTTCTTCTATCAAGACTATATCTTTCATGCCCATGTTTTAAGTTCTTTCGATCCCAGCGCACAACGCTTACATATTTGATCAAGATTGTGTAGGTGCATGTCACCTCAAAAATTATTTCTTTTGTTATCACTTACCTACTCGAGGACGAGCAGGAGTTAAGCTTGGGGATGCTGATACGTCTCCAACATATCCATAATTTTTTATGCTCCATGCTTGTTTTTACACCATTTGTTTAGTATTTCGTTACACTTCGTGGCATTTTTTATGCATTTTCCAGAACTAACCTATTAATGAGATGCCACAGTGCCAGTTCCCCATTTTCTGCTGTTTTTGTGTTTCAGAAAAGTTACACAGGAAATATTCTCGGAATTGGACAAAACCAAAGCCAGTCGTCCAGATATTTCACGTAGCTTCCAGAACACCGAAGAGGAGACGAAGCCGGACCAGAGGGTGGCCACACTACCAGGGGGCGCGACCCACCCCTGGCCCACGCCGGCCTGTGGTGTGGGCCCCCTGGTCCACTTCTGACGACGCCCCTTCACCTATAAAGACCCCCCGACGGGAAAAACCTAAATACCCGATCACTTTTCCAGAACAAATCGCGATCCGCCACCGCCGTCGACCCGAAGATCAGGAGGGTCCAGAAGCTCTTCCCGGCACCCTGCCGGAGAGGGGAATCACCACCGAAGGTCTTCTTCATCGCCATGCTTGCCTCCGGCGCGATGAGTGAGTAGTCTACCGTGTACTATGGGTCCGTAGCAGTAGCTAGTTGGTTGTCTTGTCCACCATGTGCTTCATGTTTGATCTCGTGAGCTGCCTTACATGATCGAGATCACCGTTATGTAATTCTACATGTTGTGTTTGTTGGGATCCGATGAATATTGGTGTTATGATTGAGTTGATGTACTGAATTTTATCTTATATTATCTCTACGTTGTTTATGATCTTGCATGCTCTCCGTTGTTAGTAGCTATCTTGGCCGAGTAGTTGCTAGTGACTCCAAGAGGGGGTATTTATGCTCGATAGTGGGTTCATGCCTCTATTTAATCTGGGGGAGTGACAGAAACCTCTAAGGTTGTAGATGTGCTGTTGCTACTAGGGGGAAAACAACATTCTTATGCTCGAGGGCATATGCTTTGTTTACATTACACACTTTGCTTAATGCAATTATCTGTTGTTCGCAACTTAATACTTGTGGAGTTATCGGATTGATTCGCCACAAGTGGATTATTAGTCATAGATGCAGTTGGATGGCGGTCTATGTATCTTGTTGTAATGCCCAGAGTAAATCTCATAGTGATCCTCTCGACATATGCATGTTGTCTTTATTCTATCAATTGCCCAACTGTAATTTGTTTACCCAGCATGTATTATTTTATCTTATGGAGAGACACCGCTAGTGAACTGTGGACCCCGGTCATATTTCCTTTATATTGCTATCACTCATTTACTTTACTCGCACTATTTACTTTACTCGCATATTACTATTGCTTTCCACTCGATACGCTCATACCCTTTGTTTCGAGCAAACCGGTGAGATTGACAACCTCATCGTAAGTTGGGAACAAAGTATTTGGTTGTGTTGTGTGTAGGTTCCACGTTGCTACTGGTTGAAGACGCGCTAACAAGAAATCGTTAACGGCGCCCTTGTTAGAGCATCACGCAGCTAGTGGGCATCACCTTCAGTCGTTTGGCTTTCTCCTACTGGATTGACTACCTTGGTTTCATAACTGAGGGAAAAACTTGCTGCTATATTCATCAAACCTTGCTCTTGGGGTTTTTCAATTGGCCGGTCATTTACTACACACAATCAAGCTTTCTCACATCATCATCACCGCGCCATCAGTGCCGCCGGTGGTGGAGGTGGAGGAGGTTGAGGAGGGGGTGGAGGAGGAGGTGGAGGAGGTGTCGTCATCACTTTGAGCACTTTATGAGCCTTCGATGCACTTTTTTGGTAGCCGTGTGTTCACGGTGATTTGGTTATCCAGAGCGGGACCAATGCATGAACTTATATTTTGCATATTTAATTTCGTATTTGAAACTTTAAATGCAATACATGTCAAATTGTGTATTTTTTATATGTTTGACAATTTTTTTGGGCTGGCGTTTTGGGGCCGCCGGTGTGGGAGCCCGGCTCCAATTTTTTGCGAGGTCCTGCCGGCTCACCCAAAACGGGCCGGCCGACGTCCCTGTCGGTTGCAAATTTGAGAGCGCCGATGGAGATACTTTTAGACGTATGTGGGAGTGTGAGAGCAATTCATGGGGTTGGATTGCTGTACTGACATGTTCTAATCTAACGTTGATAAGGGAAAGTGTTTTGGCTCTCGAGCTCTAGTGACCCTTTTATTTTATTTTATTTCCAAAATCATTTTTTCATTTAAAAAAAATGAAAATAAATATGTACATATTTAATGAAGTAACATGCAAGCATGCAAAATTTTATTGCAAAATTCTTTGTATTTTGAGATATACAAAAATAATAAAAATTGTAGATTTGAAAATACAGATACTCATAATCTAGACGTTGGTCATTTTTATGTAGCACAATTTTTTTTGCATATCTGTGGTATAAATAGTTGGCTATATGCAAATATTTTTTTCCATTTTAACTTGGAAATATAATTTTCGTCTTTAAAAAAAACTTCACTCTGATAATTAAGTGTGGTAGCCTTTATTTCGGCAAGGGCTGGCGAGGAGCAGCTGTTCAATGTGAGGTCAACATGTGCTGGGTCTGTGTTATATTTAATATTCGGTGGATCGGAGATTGAATGTGAGTGTGAAAGCACCAGACTAATATTCGGACCGAGATCCAGTGCCTTGGCACAAGTGAACAGTACGGTGCCTTGTCGGTTGGACCGTTAGATCAGAAATTGACAGACAAGATCAAACACTGTAGCATATATACTGTAGATTGTTCTGTAGCATGCACACTGTGGTCGATTCACTGTAGCGATTGTACTGTAGATGAGCCCTGTAGTAGTGGGCTGTTCAGGTTCATCTGAGCATCCATTATTGATCCAAGGCTAGAAACAAGGGTCAAGACACCATACTGTTCATCGGTGCCTTGTCTTCATCAAGGCACTGGATCTCAATCCTAGAAGCCCTCTGTGGCATCGATCAGACGACGGCAAGCGACCCGGCCCGGCTATAAAACACTACTATCCCCTCCTCCAAAGCTACTCCGCAATGGCCACCATGGTGAGCAGCCTCCGGGCGCCGTTCTCCCTCTGCCCCGCCGCCCATTCGACGCCTTCCGCAGCCCGCGTGGCGCTCCCGCGCTCGGCTTCGTCGACGGCCGCCAGCGCCAGGGGCATGATCAGGCTCCGCGCGCAGGCGACGTACAGGGTGAAGCTAGTTACGCCGGCGGGGGCAGAGGGAGAAGGCCGCCCGGGTAGGAAGGTGAACCTTGACGTCCCCGACGACATCTACATCCTCGACCACGCCGAGAGGTGCGGCATCGAGCTGCCGCACGCCTCAGCCTGCCGCGCCGGCTCCTGCTGCCAGTGCGTCGGCAGGATCATCTCCGGCACGGTGGACCAGTTCGACCAGAAGTTCCTCGAAGACGACATGGTGGAGGCAGGGTTCGTGCTCACCTGCGTCGCCTACCCCACGTCCGACCTCGTCGTCAAGACCCACCAGGTGGAGGAGCTCACCGAATTCGCCAACTCGTCGCCACCATATACGTTCGAGTCTCAGGAGGAGTTGGAGGAGCACACCCGCGAGCCGCCGCCGGCGCCGCCGCCCACGCCTTCGTGGACGTCAGGGTCGTCCGTGCGGACGTGCAAGGTGAAGCTAATTACGCCGGACGGGGAGGTGAACCTTGACGTCCCCGACGACGTCTACATCCTCGACCACGCCGAGGAGTTAGAGATCGAACTGCCATACTCCTGCCGCGCCGGCGCCTGCAGCTCCTGCGCCAGCAAGCTCCTCTCCGGCGAGGTGGACCAGTCCGACCAGACCTTCCTCAACGACGACCAGATGGAGGCCGGCTGTGTGCTCATCTGTCACGCCTACCCGCGGTCCGACGACCTCGTCATCAAAACCCACGTGGAGGAGGAGCTCACCGACAGCGGCTGGATATTGTAATCCAATTTCGGCGTGGCGTGCCCCGTACATGATGAACTGTATCACCGTTGTATGGGAGGTGTGGGTGGGAGCTAGTAGCACGTAAAAGTACAGTAATTGTTAGTGCTTGTTGTGGACGTGTGGTCGGATTCTGATTGCTTAATTTCGATTTTCGAGGATGTTCGCTTTCTCAAGCCAACTAATAAAAAGGACCCGACTAGACATCGCGCGTGCGATATTTCGTAGCATCCATCGCACAGCCGAAAAAGGGAAGGTACGGTCCCGTCAGGTGTGATCCCTCCACTGCACTGCTCGTCGTCCCCAAACTGCTTGTTCACCACCGCCGCTGCTCCTATCCACCGGGGATGAGAAGATGACAGGAAGGCGTCTAGACACTCACCTCGGTCCTCAGAGCCTACCGTTGAGGGGGCTGCACGGCCGAGACCTCCCTGGCAGCCGGCGGTCGGGGCATGATCTGTAGCCACTGGATGGTGCTGCTGTACCAGGGGCTCCTGTCGCCGCTGTTCTCCAATTGACCGAAAGAAGGAGCCCCGGCTTTCTCTGGACACCAGATCGAGACCCGACGGCCACAGATCGAGAGAGGACGGTGGAGGCGGCTGGGGAAAAGGCAGGCCCGATCCCCGCGTGTGGTGCAGCTGGATGGCTGGGGCTGAGTCACGGTGGAGCTAGACTGATAGCTGTCACGCGGTGGATTTGGCCGGCGGTGTGTGTGCAGTCAGGCGTGTCTCTGCATGTCGTGCTCCCGATTGACATGGGCCGTGGAGCAGAACCACGTTGCTAGCTAGCCTCTCTTTGCTAGCTTTTCTTGATGTAGTGCTGCTGCTACTTTGTTGTTTGATGCATATTTGCAATCTTGCATACCAAGAGTAATTGTCTGCCGTGGTCATATTGTAGCCTAAAATCACAAGTAGTTGCTCAACTGTTTCAATTTGTTGGTTAATTATAAGTAGTTGTTTAATTATGTCAGTAAATAATTAGTTGCTCAAATTGTTTTGGTTACACAAAAATATAAGTAGTTATCCCTACAAAAAAACATGTAAGTAGTTATAGTTGTAATTGTAGCCACAAGATTTTGAAGTTGCATACATATGTCATTAAGTTGCCTACGAATGTTGTGAATTATGTATCGTCATCCACATCGACTGTCGTCAACGCTTCACGGAAGTCTACCGTGGCCCATGGGAAAATCCAAAGAGGCTCTTGGAAACTCTGCTGTGGAATCCAGGGCTCACCAGGAAGGTGTACCAGAATCCTTTCGACGATGTGCTCCTCGGATGGGAGGACCAATCCGGTGGGGTGGCACACAATGGTGGAGGGTAAGCAAGTTCACAACTTGAGTAGAGGACCCCGTTGCAGTGGTAGGTGATACGTCTCAAACGTATCTATAATTTTTGATGCTCCATGCTTGTTTTTACACCATTTGCCTATTGTTTCGTTACAATTAGTGGCACTTTTATGCATTTTCCAGAACTAACCTATTAACGAGTTGCCACAGTGCCAGTTCCCTGTTTTCTGCTGTTTTTGTGTTTCAGAGTGATACACAGGAAATATTCTCGGAATTGGACGAAACCACATCCTGAAGTCTTAATTTTACCCGGAAGCTTCCAGAGATCCGAAGAGGAGTAGGAGGTGGGCCACAGGGGCCCCACACACACAGGTGGCGCGGCCAGGCCCCTGGCCGCGCCAGCCATGTGTGAGGAGGCCCTGGCCCTCCTCTGACATCGCCCCTTCGCCTATAAGAAGCCTCGGGACGGAAAACCCTAAAGGGGTCGGCAATTTTCCAGAAAGAGTTCCACAGTTCCGCCGCCATCGCCGACGAATTTCGGGGGACAGAAGTCTCTGTTCCGGCACCCTGCCGGGACGGGGAAGTGCCCCCGGAGCCATCTCCATCGGTCTCCATCGCCGTCTCCGCCGTCTCCATCGACCTCACCGCCATCTCCATCAACCTTGCTGTCTCCTATGATGAGGAGGGAGTAGTTGATCCCCGGGGCTAAGGGCTCTACCGGTAGCTATGTGGTTCACCTCTCTCTCCCATGATGTGATCTTTATGTGATCGTGAGCTTTGTATCATGTTGAACAAGTACATGTTATTATTCAGATATTTTGTGTACTCTAGTGATGTTATTAAAGTAATCTATTCCTCCTGCTATGGTGTAACGGTGACAGTGCGTGCATCATGGTGGTACTTGGTTTAGGCTATGATTGTGATCTCTTGTAGATTATGAGAATAATTATTGCTATGATAGTTTGAGTGATCTATTCCTCCTTTCATGGTGTAATGTTGACAGTGTGTGCACCGTGTTAGTACTTGGTCTAAGTTGCAATGATTTCTATCTTGAGTTGTGATCTGATTTGGATATCTCTATGAGTGGTGTTTGTCAAGTACTTGATGAACTTTAAGGGGTGCTTCTGTAGCCACTACACAATGATTAGTGTTATTCAATAGGAGAGTAATTCAGAGTGCCTTAGCAAAGAGAAGTTATTTGTTCAGTCATGTTATATTGTTGGGAGTGTGTCCACTAGTGAAAGTATGATCCCTAGGCCTTGTTTCCAAGCATTACACACCGTTTACTTGCTATTTTGTTACTTGTTTGCTTGCAGCGATATTTATTTCATATCACAGTTACTACTTATAATCATCACTACCGCTTGTATTTCACTATCTCTTCGCCGAACTAGTGCACCTATACATCTGACAAGTGTATTGGGTGTGTTGGGGACACAAGAGACTTTCTGTATCGTAATTGCAGGGTTGCTTGAGAGGGATAGCTTTGACCTCTAACCTCCCTGAGTTCGATAAACCTTGGGTGATCCACTTAAGGGAAACTTGCTGCTGTTCTACAAACCTCTGCACTTGGAGGCCCAACAAGTGTCTACAAGAATAGAAGTGCGTAGACATCAGTAGGCAGCTTTGCAATTAATTAAAAGCAAATTAACAACTTCGCAACATCAAAAAAAAACTTTACACATAGTACTAAGCAACTCACAAACAGCGGGAGACAACTTTATAACAACACTAGCCAACTTTAGTGTAGTGGTAGGCAACGGTAGGTAACTTCACCGTGGCGGTAGGTAATTTTAATGCATCAGTAGACAACTTTACTATAGTGGTAGGCAACTTCGCAACCAACTCTAGGCAAGAGCTGTAGAAATCTTTGAAATATGAGTTGTAGGCAACCTCACAACTACTTTAGGCAACTTTAGTACACTATAAGCAAATTCATAATAGTGGTAGGAAAATTCACCGTAAACAAATTCACTACAACGACATGCAATACGTAACTTCACAACATCTCGAGGCAACTTTGATGCAGTTGTAATAAAAATCATCAACTACACGATAGTGATGATAGTGATAGTAAACAACTTCAAAACATGACTAAGCAACTTATTATTGCCGGTAGGTGAGTTCATACCAGTAGTAAGCAACTTCACGATAAGGCTAAGCGATTTCTTATCAACAAAAACAAAAGACAAGTTATCAACATCAGCATGCAACTTTATTTTAACGGAAGCCAAGTTAATAACATCGGTAGGCAACTGCACACTATGGTAGGCTACTTATTATCTTGCATACATCGGTAGCAACTTTACAAGCAAAGGTAGAAAAATGGTTAAACCTGCGTTAAGCAACTTTGCAACAACGGTAAGCAATTTCGCAACATCGATAAGAAATTTCACAACATCACTTCGCAAAACTTCATAAAAAAGGTAGATGACTTCATAGCAAAAGATTGGCAACTAGCAACGATATAGAACTTGTAAAAATATTAAACAACTTCACAAAATAGCAGTACCAAACTTAGCTATGACGGTAGAAGTTTTAGAGACAATGAAATAACAGCTTAGAGATTTGAAAACAAGCATCTACGCAGTATATGTAGGCAAATTACATTTGTTTTTAGGCAAAAGTTCCATAAAATAATAGATGAAACAAGTCACAAAATCCCAAAATATGCTGGTTGATCACAATACGACATACAACTTGTAGCCTGTTCTGAAAAATCTTAGAAATGTAGGGTTCTTCAAACAAGATGACCAAAGAGATAAGGTCCTTTCACCTTTCCCTGTAACTGTGGTCTTATGGAGGACATGGCTGCTACCCCACGGGAGTTGGCAATCGGCCATCGACTTTACGCCCACCGCGCTTGGTCTCTCGAGTCAGCCGGTTCGGATCGCAGCATCATGCATGTGTCCGTCCACTGCCTCGCCCCAGCTGCCGCAGGGAGCGGCGCCGGTGAAGAACAGTCGTGTGGACGGGGAACAGTAGGACCCCACGGCAAGCTGCCGCCGCCGGATGCGGAATCCGATTGCACGTCTCCCAGCTGCCGATCCTGAATACCAAGCGTGCGGCGGGCAGATGCGGGCACGGGCGCAGTCGCGTCGGGTCTGGAGCATGCCGGCCACTGTTGCCTCAGGCTGGAACCTGAAGCTCATCGTCCACCATGCCGAGGACCATAGCCTCGTGGAGTGGGCCTCTCACTGCCTCGGGCGGCAATTCCCAGGGACGGTAGCCGCAGAAGGCGTCATTTTACGAGTTTGCTCGGAGCCATCTGTGGCGGCGGTGGGTCAGACTGACGCCGCTCGGAGCCAGAACTTCCTCCGCTGGAGCGGCAAACCCACAACAGGTGAGGAGGATTGTGAATTTGTACATTGTGCGGTCTAGGAGCGTGCGACGAGTGAGTTGTTTTATCGCAGCTGCGCCAGCAAGAATTTCCGACTAATAAAAGGAGATGATTGTACTCAGTATGCGAGAGGGCCTGCGATTTAGTGCTTTGTTGTGGACGTGTGGTCGGGTTTTCGTTGCTCCTTCTAGGATTGATTCTTTTGCCTCGTCTCAAGAAAAATGATATGGTAATTTTGGTAAAACTTGTAGGAAATTCTACTTGTTCCACAATATTAGATGTGTAGGATACATCGAAATTACTAAGTCGGCCAGATAAATATGTGGTGGATCCACATCTACTGCGAGTTGTTGGATTTCACGTAACAGTAAATTATATGCAAGTTATAAATTTTAAAACTTGCCATGGAGGTGAACTACTTTTTCTACTCGTTCTACCATATTAGATGTGTTGGATATTATATATTATTCCCTCATTCTCAGTTTATTAGGCCTGCATGTCTATCTAAGTCATCAATTTAATCTATATAATATAAATTACTCCTTCCGTCCAGGTGTATAGGGTTTACATGTATCCCTTGATCATCAATTTGACCAACGTAATACAAGCTATATATTGCAAAACATATATTATTAGAAACTTTAGATGTTCAACTTTCTAATGGTATAATTTGTATGTTATATAATTTATATTATATTTATTAAATTGATGACCCAGGGGTATGCGTAGGACCAATACACCTGGACAGAGATAGTATATAACTTAAAAATTATACAATTAAAAAGTATACAATCTGAAGGTTTTTTATGATATATTTTTTATAATATAATCTCATATTAAGTTGATCAAATTGACAACCTAGCATCGTGGGACTAATAAAGTAAGAAGAAGCTAGGGAGTAGACACATTGATTTATAACGGTGATAATTGAATGTGGTAGCTTTCATTTCGGTTGGCAGCAGCTACCACTAGTACTTATTTTCAATGTAAGGACGGGTCGGTGGGCATTGAATGACAGTGTGGTACTACGCCGTACCAAGGAGGTGAACTATACTCGTTTTCATACTCGTGTTCAGTATGAATGTGGACTTGTGGAGTACCGTCCACCGAGACTACAATGTCATGATGAAAATACATATGATATGCATGGACTTGTAGGAATTTCTACTCATTCTACAATATTAGCTGTGTTGGATACATATGCTAGATACATTGATTTCTTTTGTTGCAAACAAGTACCTTGTGACTAGAGCTAGAGAAAAATAGAATGGAGAGAGCACCCTAGCAACACAACACAGTTCTGATGAGACGTGTGCAGAATCTTCAACGAATCAATCAATGTGGTGGCCTTCTATCCATGTCAGTGTGTAGACAAAAAAAAGACTCTAGAAAAATAGAGGAAGGCGTGTGGTATAGAGCCGAGCGATAGACCCACGTGGGAACTCAGCTTGCTTTGCTGCCAGGGGTCGTATGTTGTGGCATCAATCAGACGGCAAGCGACCCGGCTGATCCGCGGGCGTAGCGCATGCATAAGTAGTTTCATCTACTCCTCCTCATACTCCGCCGCAATGGCCACGGTGGTGAGCAGCCTCCCGGCGGCGCCCTTCTCCCTGATCTGCTCGTCCGCCCCATCGGCGCCTGCCGCCACCCACGTGGTGCTGCCGCGCTCGGCTTCGTCGATGGCCGCCAGGGGCATGATGCTCTGCGCGCAGGCCTGGCCGACGTACAAGTACAGGCTGAAGCTAATCACGCCGGAGGGAGAGGCTGACCTTGAGGTCCCCGGGGACGTCTCCATCCTCGACCACGCCCTGGAGTTAGGCATCCAACTGCCATACTCCTGCCGCACCGGCAACTGCCCCGAATGCGCGTCGGCAAGGTGGTCTCCGGCACGGTGGACCAGTCCGACCAGAGCTTCCTCGACGACGACCAGATGGACAAAGGATTGGTGCTCACCTGCGCCGCCTACCCGCAGTCCGACCTCGTCATCGAGACCCACATGGTGGAGGAGCTCAGCCCTGATTAATAAGTTGTTCTATTTTGAGATTTTAGCTGTAATCCATTTTCGGCGTGCGTGTACATGCAGGGTGCACCAACTGTATCACTGTTGGGGGCAGCTACTAGTACTCACGGTGTGGAACTGTAGTCGGATTTTTTTTTAAACAGAGGCAAAAACTTTGACTCATTCGATTAATTAAAGAGTTTTACAAGAATTTAAAGATACAACATAAAAATCTACTCTTCTGGCATGATATTACCCTACTTCTTTGCTCCCACTAACACCCATATAAGTGTGCCTCACTTTTAATCTTATTAAGAATTACAAAGGAAAGAGAGCTCTAGTTGTGAAACACTCTAGCATTTCTCTCATTTCATATCTCCCAAATGGTAAGCAAGGTGAGAGACTTCAACGCCTTACGATAGAGGCTCGCGCATGTAAGCAAGGTGTAGTCGGATTTTGATTGCATGATTTTGAGGATTGTTTGTTTTCTCAAGCCAAGTGAAGTAATAAAAAATAATGAATTAGGGTTTGCTTGAGTATACGTCAGTTAAGTTAAGGATAGATTAGGTAGAAATTGGATTCGGTCGTTTTCTTGTCTTCTACTCTGAATCGGCTCCATTTCTATAAACTTACCAGAAAGGCTTAATTAACAAGAATACATTCACATATTACACCATTTCTCTTCGTTCTATGGTTACACATGGTATAGCAGCAGTAAGAGAACGTATAGCAGCAATATGTGTAATAAACCTTGGACGACAGCTAGTTGTACATTTCTTGCTCGGTGGCTGGCCAAGATCCCAACTCGTGAACAGGGAAAAATTGGACGGCCAAGTCACATGATCTCTGAACCAGGCTTGAAGACAAGAGTAACTGCAAGAATTAATAGAGCGCACAACTTAATCACTGCGTAGAACAGTAACTCCGAGGACAGCCTCTGAATTGAATGAATGGATCGATGGATCCATCTTGAGCTTGAGTTGTGGCACGGCATGTGATCGGGCTGAAAAGATGTAAATCAGAGCGGTCAGTTTTCAGAAGCTCATCAGTCCACATGTTAATAGAGAAAGACAAGTGAGTTGTGTCAAAATCTCAGCGCCTAGAGCATCTTTAGCCGCGTTCCTTAAAAATGTCTGGCAAGATATCTACGGTCGTGTTCCATAACGATCGATGCCACACATGTTGTACTTGGTTTTCGCTCGGTTTTCTTCTAATTATCTGTGTAATTCTATTTCTTCTTAATTAATAAAAATAAAAATTCTTTTACCTCGTCTCAAGATAAAATGATATGGTATTTTTGGTAAAACTTGTAGGAAATTCTACTGGTTCAACAATATTAGATGTGTAGGATACACCAAAACTACTAAGTCAGCCTAAGCTGACCCCGATAAACATGTAGGATATTCTGGTGTCTTCAAAATTTATAACTTGCATGTAGTTTATTGTTACGTGAACAACACACACACACAGAGAGACAGTCACCACGGCCAACAACAAAAGTCCTACGACCATGCCAAGTTTCACAGTTGGCCAGGAGTCTATCCCCCCATTTATCCTTCAATTCGTCATGCTCTCATGTACCACACTCTAGGTGCGTGTGGCAAAGTATCCCACATGCATTACAAAATTTTGGGAAAATTTCAATCTGTTTCTTGTAGAACTCCCTTATCCCTCCTCTAGAGATGGTAACATACCTGGACAAAGGTTTCCTTACATCTACTTTCACTCTCGCAGGGACCAAATTTCCAACTTCTTGTAGATCTGTTTCAACCTTAGACACCTTGCTACTTTGTTTTTTTTGTGACTATGAATTCTTATTGGTAGAAATTAGGAACCTTGTGAACCTGTAGCCAGACTGCAAGGTGGTTCATATCATGCGCTGGCAAAGAGAGACCATCCTAGAGCTCAATGACAACTACATTGCTTCCTAAACAACCATTGGCCCCTCCGTCAATGCCTTCAACGAGTCACCCAAAATATATTTTATGGTGAATAGATTCCCCTCCAAGGCCTCTAATTTTATTTCCTTCGCCGGACTCTAAATATTTATCATATGTTTTTCAAAGCTCTGGACATTAAAGGGATTCATCATGTAACATCCCAGCACGTAGGACAATTCCGGGGTAGATTAGAGGGCTTTTGTGCATAGCATCTGAAATTATGGGATTTTTCGCGCTTTTATCACTAAAACCTAAGAGGGATCGAATCTCTCTTCGAGGGGTAATGGTACACTCTCGAAGTGCGAAAGATTTCGATATGAACTCTTTTGATCTCTTGATTGTGAGGAAAGGGTAAATTGTAATCTACAAACCCTAATCAGAGAATTCAAATTCAAATTCAAATTTGAATTATAAGAATTGGAGCTTGAATTTAAATTGCACATTTAGAGCGGATAAATATTAAATAAGAGAGAAAACTGGAGCTTTATTGATATCACACACAAAATACAATGTCTTTACAATACTTGAAAAGAAAATAAAGAATAAATTAAAGAATTACAAAAGGGCTTAACTATAAATTACATAGAAATGAAAATACAACAAATCCTAGCAAACTACATCTTCTTTTCTTCTTCTTCTTCTTTCTTTCTTTTCTTCTTTTGATACCTGCAAGCAACACAAAAGAAGAACTCCAAAAATAACAGTAATACAAGTGGACTGTCAAAAATAAAGAGGCACTGTTGATAATCATCAATAGGGCAAGCTTATCACCAGCGAGTCACCATCCAAAAGATCAAGCCAGGGTGCAAGGCAGCCGGGCAGCCTAGCTAGCAAGCAAGCAGCTCACACACAGCGTGTCAGGGGTGTGTTGTCGACACCACAGCAAGGGGCAAGCCCTAGAAATAGGGCATAGCATCACAAATTTGCCGGCCAAGTTCATCAGACATAGGCACACGCACAGCACAACACCACACCACTACTTGATCATCACTGTGAGAGATCACAGCACCAAAACCATCTGCACCAATCTACCCTGCTCATGAGCTGAGCATCAGGGGAGATTCATCACAACCACACCACACCCAAAAGCCAAATCAGCAGCATGGTCACTTAAACAAGGCCAAGTCGAACCAGAAGCAAGCCAAGCACCAGGGAGGTGCAGGGCAGGCAAGGAGGAGCAGGCCAAGCACCAAGGAGGTGCAGGGCAAGCCACCTGGGGAGGAGAAGAACAAGTTCTAGGAGCACTTGATCAAGCTCAACAAAATCATCACCAACAATCTTAGCCAGCTACTTCCAGCAGCCAGCAAAGGATAAAGGTATGCATCAAAGGCTGCATAGCACAATCCAAATCATGGCAAGATCCAATGATCTTGCATAAGCAAGTTAAGCACCAAGCCAAAACCCCACACCACAAAACCCTTCAACCAGGTACATCACCTAGGTCCTAGGAGGATAGGGTGGTATATTTCCTTTAGAACTACAGAGAAATGCTTTGTATAAATCATCACAGGAAATTAATCGGAACTTGCAAGTCAATCAAACACCAAGAATCGGAGCGGGCGACGAGCCCAAACAAGGAGACATGACAATCAAGTAGATCAATGAACGAGGTGTAGAATCGATGCTAAAGTGATCGCCATTGACGTCAAATTACAGATCTGTTTTTCAAATGTGTATCTACATGTACACAAGATGATCGGTCACGATGGACCATCAGCGTTAATCTGTAACAAGAAACTCATATATCTATACAAGGCGAAACTTTTAAAATTACAACACTGCCTTGGCAAGGCATCGATCAATGATCTATCCATATGGCTGATGCGCGAAGCGGCTCGTATCCATATGGCTGCACGAGCCGCCTGACGCTGCGGCACATCCTGCCCAGTAAGAAGCCGCCGGCGAGCTGCTTGTCCTTGGAGTCGTCGTCGTCGTGGCACGCTCCCACCTGGTAGTGCACCACCCAATCCTTGCAGTCGACGTCCATGGCGAAGTTGTCCAGATGGCGGCGGAGCCTACGCGCGCGGCGCCCGCGCCCAAAGAGCAGCTTCACCATGAGGTTCTTGGCGTAGATCGTGGGATCGCTGGGGCAGGCCTTCACGGCCGCCTTGGCGACGGCTCGCGCGCGTTTGGCGGTCCCGTTCTTGACCTCGAAGTTGATGTACATGCACCAGAAGCCGACGCCGCCGCCGGTGTCCTCGCCCGCGTACAGGCGGCGCTCCCACTCCAGGTAGAGGTCCCGCGAGGCGGGGACGTTGCCGTCGTCAAGTTCCATGGCGATCCACGATCTGTAGATGGAGGCGTAGTCGACAACTCGAGTGCATGTGAGGGCGTCGCGCAGGAGGTCGCGCGCCTCCTCCGTGTTGCCGTCCGCCTTGTACATCTCCCGCGCCTGCTCGCACCACCGCAGAGCGTAGCCGCCGTCGGGGTCGGCGGAGTCCAGCATGTCGTATGCGCGGCGCCGGCGATCGACCACGGTGGCGCCTGCTCCCTCTCCCGTCATCGCCATGCCGACGCCGAGCCGATGGACTCGAGCAGACCTAGGGCGAAAGGGCGTATCAGAAGGAAACACGAGAGAAGCTGGGGGCGCGATATACTCGATCTGGATGTGGCGCTGTATCAAATTTGTGGAGGATCCCCATGTCCCGTCCCGTGCACTCGTGTCGTTCGTGTCGGACCCGGTTACGGGCTGAGTCCAAAACTGGAACAAAGTCGGCGTCTCTAGTTCCTATCGTAGGACCTTTTGTTTGGCGATCCTAGGACGTACCACCTGATTGGAGTAGCAACGAGACCGATCGAAACGAGTTTTCAAGATCCCGCGTGCATTACTATCAGCCAGCCACGGGCAATAACTCCTATACATACAATTTTTAATGCAACTCGACTCACAAGTTTACTTTCACTTTCTATACATATTCTAAAATAGAGCTCTTTTACACTGAATCTAGGTTCCGTCCGGTTCCGTTGAGTCGGATTTTCTGTGATCGTTGATCTTGCAGGCTCCAAGGGTCATCTGCTTGACACGTGGCTCATGCTCCACGGGGCCGCTCCTTTGCGCTGCTCTCCGCCGCTGTCGTTGTGGCCAGTACTGCCGCCGCGTCGCCGCCAATGCTTCGAGTGTCCACCCGATGTGATGTCGGCTCCATCCGCCGTTGTGAGAACGTGGCCGCAGGACCAGTCTTTGGCGGCGAAACTCTCGGCGCGGCCGAGGAAGATATCCTCGAGCGCTTGGACGTGACCAGATCGAAGGTGCCAATCCGATCGGACGAGGACGATGCCCTGTCAATGGCGTTGGAGAAGGACGACGCGTCGCAGTCGTCGCTGCTCCCTTCAGTCTTGTAGCACCAGTCCGTCGTCGAGGCCGCCAGGCCGGCCCCTGCGGAGGCCAGCTCCCGGGCGAGGCATCACTGGCGGCATCTTCGCCCGCACCTTGCGCGCGTCTCTAGCCCTCTTGGGAACGGCGGGGAGCTCTCCCAGGAGAACGACACCTGGGTTCGCAGCCATGAGGCGGCACCGCCGCGGCACGGCAGGCCGCTGAGCGTGAGAAGCTGCGAGTCGAGCAGCTGCGGGAGCTTCTCCCATTGTGCTGCGTCTCCTTGTTGGGGCGCTTCGCAATGATCTCCATGGTGGTTTTGTTACATTACCGCATACTATTGCGAAGCGTGCAGTGTCTCTGGCATGCGACTTGGGTTTAAGAGTGCACGCGGAGGCTGCAGTGAGCGAGGAAGGTGAGGCAATGGTGATCGTCTGAGTGTATGGGCTCGTTTCCCGTGAATGGTGCTCCAGGTACTTAAGGCAGACCATGCATGGACTTGGCTGCCACCGCCGGCTATCACCACCTTCCTCACTGACCAGGGCGCGGGAGAATGACCAGGACGGGCCTCGTCGGCCAGACGGACCACCCTCAACATAGTCGCCGCGCTCGGCTCCGCATCCCCGGTCCGTTACATTCTCCGTCTAAGCATTCCGACGCTCAACTGTTTCAAGAAAACATGGATCCATTTGCTCAAAAGCCGGAGGCTGCATCTGCTCGGAAAGCACCTGTGCAAACCTCCGCTGCAGTAGCAAGCAAGCGACGCCGCGGAGATTCCTGCCGGTGAAGCGCTCATTTATAAGTTGGACGAGAAGGGCGGTAACTTTTATTAAATAAAATAATTAATAATTTTGGTTCCGGTCCCATGTAATTTGGTTCCGGTCCTACACTTTTGGCAGCGTTAGGTTTCGTTCATTTGGTTTTGTCTGTTTTAATACCGTTAGATCGGGGTGAATGGATGGTTCTAAAAAATGTCAATCACTGTAAAACTTGTATCTAAAATATTGCCCATGCATGTATAGGAAAAGAAATATCGGAAATGCAATTCGACACATTTGTGCATATGAACCCATCGTTTGAAAACATAGTTCAAAATCAATGTTCAAAAAATCGGCTGATATGTCGATTAATCTCCCGATTAATATTGAATCGTTGGGTGAGCGATAAGGTTACAACTTAACGATCTGATTTATGTCCATCCTAGGACGATATACCAATCTGATAGCTGATATTTTGGCTGAAATATCCTGAATTCTGCCACTTATCACGATTTGGCAACCAAATTATATGTCCGAGAGATGCTTTTTTTTTGGCCAATAGTCTTGTAGAGGTGTATATTTGCTCGAATTTTATCATTTTGTTGATTCAAATGCAAGGAATCAAAGTAAAAAAAATGTCCAATACTCCAATGTTGTTTTTGCATAGCATATTTTTTGAACTTTTAGTTCCAAAACTTGGAATTTATGAAAAAAAAAACTAGACGATAAATGGTCGACCGATAAAACCAATTAATCGACCGATAAGCGATTAATCTTGAATCTCAGACCAACTGAGAAGCTAACGATAAATGATTTCTTGAACATTGTTCAAAATATAAAGAAGATAGAAAAAATCACACGTACATCCAGACATTCTATGTTAGCACATAAATTTTTGGGAAAAAGGGAACATTTTTTGTGTCTCCTCTAAAAAGACAAATTTAGCTGCTCCAATATGACTATTCATGAGACATTTTTTGACCTTTTACAAAGGGCACATAAAATAGTTTTTCCCCCAAAAAAATTGTGAGCAAACATATAATATCCAAATATACATGCGAATTTTTTTGATACTTAAATTTTGTTTTTTTGCATTTATTATAATATATTCATATGCACCTGAGAGCCAAAACATAAGCTCCAAAATATATGTAGTCCCTTCATTTTATAACTCTTTATAATTCTTGTCATGGTTTTCATTCATATAAAAAGGGTGCACGAGTGCTAGCTACCTCATGCGAGCGTCTCAAGAAAAAACTAAGGACTTTCACATTAAGAGACAAACACCCTAATACACGGTCTCAGGATTCTATCTACTCCGGTCACATTAAGAGTAAATGAGCTTGTATTTAATATTATTACTAGAAGGAGTAAGAAACTTGCAATGCCAAAAGGCTAATAAAGGTTGCTCTCGACAGGTAGAGTTGAAGTGATCAAGAGGACGTGGATTTTTGGCACATGGGTGCTATGCATCCCATAAACCTTAAAAATTCGTAGTAACTTTAAATATTAAAAAAATCAAAATCCTTCTGAAAACAAAAGATGATCAAGTATTGTACTCGTATAAAAATGTTTGGGCTCGAAATGATTTCCATAGTATCCTAGGCAAAAAAATGAGATAAATTTACAACGAATATAGCATGAGTAGGACATGATAATGGGAGCTTTTTATTTATTTTCTTTTTATCCAGGATACAATAATAGAGTAGTAATTTCCCCACAAAATATTTTTATACAAGTACAATACTTGATAATTTTTGATTGCCAAAAGTATTTGATTTTTTTGACCATTCTTAGGAATTACTGTTTTTTTAGATGTACATGGGTGAGCACCCATGTGTCTGGATATATTTTCCGTGATCAAGACCCCTACTTTGGCAGACCGATCGACACTAGGAAAAGCTCAGGTGCGAAATCCTTTGATCAAGCGATAGATCTCGCCTCGCATGCCAACTCCAACGGAAGTGTCATGTCTTAGGTTACTGCCTCGTGTTTGATAATAGTAATCCAATAATCACCAGATTTGTGTACCGATTAATTACAGATGAATTATTCCAATAACTTCAAGCGAAAAAAAGAGTACGAGAAACCAGACTCCACTCTAATAACAAAACCCATACATGTAACATAAACATGACCACAGTCCACAGGTCTTGCTTTCGAAAAAAAACATGACCACAGGTCAGAGACTCAATGGTAACACCGATGTATCCTTAAAAATAAAGTTAGAACAACAAAAGGTACGGAGTATATATTTCTCTGAAGTATTTATGATCAGAATATATGTCATCTTTCTTGATCAAGTTATTTATGACTGAAACTAATAGATCCCTATTAAGCTGTAATAATATACACTTATGGAATAAACAGTAGCACAAAACCGCACAAGCCTCAACCTATGTATGTCAAGACAATCATTGCATTTGCACACTCAGTATGGTCAGCGGAGTCATTTTCGTATTGAATACTCCAAGCAGATAGTTTGTCAGATTAATGGTCACTGATATCTCTTCTTCCAGGCAGCTCAGCTTTGCTCAATCACCATGTTGTTTGCTACTGAACCGTTCAGCTTAAACTATCTATTTTTGCGTGGAACAGATCTATCCGGTATCAGAGGTAAGAGCTATCAGCATCCTGGCAGTGAGTGAGTCGATAAGCTTGCATCAGAATCGGGGCAATGCTGAAGGTAGGCCCGGCGCAGTGATTGTGTCGATGCTGAAGCTGATAAACTTGTCCCTGAGTCGCCACCATGCTGCAGCTGGGTCTGTTGCGGTGACTGGGGCGCCATGTTAAAGAGGCTCGGCCCTGAATCTGTGTGATGCCTCAGGTAAGGGTACTGCTGCCCTGAAGAGCCAGAATAGTAGTTTGGAGATCTGTAGGCAGAACAGGGGATGAGGGGTGAACCTTCGCACGGTCCGGAAAATCCATAGCCAGAATGGGAGACATGTGGTGATGTATATCTGATGCTGATTGGTGGAGACAAATGCCTCCCTACCAGAGAGTCCGTGGATGCAAGGTGCGAACTGTGAGACCATGGTGATGACATGTTTGCAAGGTCTACATTGCTCCTACTTGTACTGATGGCAGGTGAGTTGGAATAAGACCTGCATGTGTTACGGGTGCAGGGGATACTAGAATTGGAAGGAGTGCGGGACATAGACTGCGATGACAGATGCCTGCTCATTGGCCTGGAGGGCGATGCTGCCACCATTGACCGGAAAGAAGACAACGCCGTCAATTCAGCAGGCAGGTGAATGGCTGAAGAAAGCAAAGGGGTCGACTCTGATGCAGGAAGATTTGACATTCCAGCATTTGCATCTCGCTTGCATACAGGGCAGAATGTTCTCCATGAGGTGAGCCAGAGGTCTACACAAGATGCATGGAACTCTGTAACATGACACAACTAAAATATTAGGGCGCTGGTTACAATAAACAAAGAAAGCTTCACATAACAGAGGGAAGCATTAGCAATGCAACACACATGATCCCATTCGATTGACTTTATATCTGAAGCTGGCAAAAGGAATATTTCGAGTTATGGTGATTATAATGAAAGCTTTTTATCAATGATGACACATTTCCTTGAGACTATTTTAGTAGTGATATAGCAAGTGCAATTGTGTTTGTGTTCGCTATCCTTATCAGCAATGGCTATTAGACACAGATTAATCCACATATAATGCACATGCATCGACCTCCCAAACCATCATTGTCATATACATTCTGGTGTATAAGTTTCCCATATTTTTAGAGCCAAACTTTGACGATGATTTTAACTAACAAAATATGGGTTATATGCTACAAAAACATATAATACTAGAAACTTACTTCAAATACAAATCCAACGGTATGCTATTTGTTTCATATAACTTATATTTGTCTTAGTTAAATTTAGGGTCAAATTTTGACTCAAAATACGAGGTGGACTTATACACCAGAATGGAGGAAGTAATGCTAATAATAAAATAGCTTTGATCTTTAAATGTGAGAAGAACATACTGTGACGGCAAGGAAGCACCCTTATCTTTTCACCAACATTATAGTCTTCCAAGCAAATGGCACATGTTGACGATGTACAGTTGTCTTCTTGGACTTTTGTAAAAATAAGACTTGGCATTGCCTTCACTAATTGACTGCTCATTCCATGAGATTCTCGTGCTGCAGGCATTCGAGCTCTGTCCCTTCTTATCTGGTGTCTTCTCACAAAAAAACAAGTGGCTAGGACAGCAGACATAGCAAGCAGTGCTGTGAAAGAAATTGCCAGAATTGACAAAGCTGAGTTCACACGCGTTGATATTATCCACAACTGAGCATCACTTTGACCTGAATATTTCATCAACACCTCTCCTGAGGCCTTAGAGATGAAGACAGCATATATGTCGATTCCAAATGAGCTTCCAGCCACTGTTAACACTTGTTAGTTAAACATTGTTGCAGACATGTGCGCTGAATACATGATACTGGAGGAGACAGTCAGCTAATAAGAAATAACACGTCAATTTTACGCCACATCACAGTTAATCATTGATTTATGCTCTGTATCGTGAGGCATAATCTACATAAGGTTGGTCATGCTTATACACATTAAATTTATGACACAGGATTAGAAATTTGCATACATCATTTGTATCCCTCTCACCTCTCTATTGTTTAAGTATCAAAACATCATAAATTATCAATATTTAAATCAATGGACCGTGCACTCTTTTTAGATGCAATATATCTGAGCAACGCGTACTAGAAATATATACACCAATAAAAATAAAAAATGTTGTCAATTGTCAAGACCAAAAGGAAGAGTCAAGGAACATTACTTGAAACAAGGACACCATGGTCTTTGTTGTCATAAACTATCGCAGCCTTAAATCCGGCATTCTGAGCATGTCTAACTTTATCATCAAATTGGCAGCCACCTCTTAAAATCAATGCAAATGGAGATATAGGACCTTCAACTGCTCTCTTTGTCAGAGGAGTGCATGCATCCAGAGGCTCCACGGTGTAAATTACACCATTTACACCTGAACCTTCAACTGCCGGAGCTGTAGAAGATTAAAATGCAAATAAATTATTCATAATACAGATAGACCGAATCAAGAAACAGTATCACATTATTAAACCTATGACTAACAAAAGCAGCGCTACAGTACAGAGCCACAACACAGGACAAGCAATTCATACTCAAAATTATCCAACTGAGCATAAAATCCCAATAGCAACTAAAGAAAGCAGCCACAAGTTGATAATTGATGGCAAGGATACTGGGTAAGGTATATATATCACTTACTAAAGGTTGCCTCGACATCGTTGAACGACAAGGTCGTGTTATTTGATATCAGCACAACATTGCAAGCTCCTGGCTTAGCCATGAGGCAAACAACTGCGCATAACAAGAGGGGAAATAATCTTTCTCTCGTTGAACAGTTCATCTTGTCTGAGCTCCCTTCCTTTGTAACAATTATCACGAAACACCAATGTTCCAATCAAGAACTCTAAAGCTGCAAGGCACGCCTTCTTGCTCCAAACAATGGATTGGCTGCAAAGCCTGCAATGGCATTCCTAAAAATTTAAGGCCAGAGTGTAGTGCGAAAAATATTTACAGTTGTAGACAGAATAGAGGAACCTCTAAAATCTAGACAGTGGAACAGGTCTATTCATGGGAAGGCCAAATTATGCGGGGAACAATAGAAACCTACTAGGATATCACCGATCCGGAGCTCTGAAATCACCACTCATAAAGGAGAACAGCAGTACGGCTACGAGATAGCACACCTATAGCTCGAATTCAACCGAGAAAACAAGTAATATCGGAACACACCTAGGCTCAATAATAATTGCTACTAGCAGAGAACAACAGTACAGCTACAAGATAGCACCTATCGCTCGAATTCACCAGAAAAAAAGGACTAATCTTGCAACAAATTCCACCAAAAAATCCCTAATTTCCCCGCGAACTTAAACCAGCAACCTTCGAATCTATCTTGGCAGGCCGAAAAACATCAACTAATCGACGAAAAGGACGGCGGATTTTTCACCTGGAGAAGGAGAAGACGAAGGAGGGGGGAGAACCGGCGGGGCTACTGGGTGCGTGGCTGGGAGACCTGGAGGCAGAGAAGCGGCGCGGTGATGGAGACGTCGGCTGCCATGACCATGAGAAGGGGGAAATCGGCCGTGGGATTACGCATAGGTGGCGAGATTGACGGCGAATTCAAGGGAGGGGAGACAGGTAGCAGAGAGAAAGAGAGAGGAGAAGTCGGGATTGGAAAGAAAAAATGGAGATTGCAGACCTTCAGATTCGGCTCGATCGCCTCTTGACCCGATTTTCTAGCGTAGATGTTTCTGCCCATCCATCTCTATCCCTGGATATTAACTACTTCTTGTTATTACCAACAAGGTCGTCAGCATCAGGATATTTATCCTCCTCCAAACAACAGAAATGTTCGTAGAGATCACACAACCGAATCAGGATATAATGTCTATGCTGAACACTGCCGTTGTTCCAAGAGCACACAACTTGTCACATCAAAAGAATATACATACAACCTGCAAGTAGCTGTAAAAAAACTCAGACGCATATAGTCAGAGCGCCGAGAAGTTTTTCCCCTCCTCTTCTGGTCACATCACATCTAGTGGTTTTTCTGCTGCTGCACGTCGGTTTCATGGTAGTAGTGTTGACCCTGATATTTCGATAGAGGTGTTCTCTGGAAGAAAAAGATTATGTTTGTAGAGGTAGCATTCGGCCCTGAATTGATCACTCTGGCATAATGAGCAAACAAAGCCAGCACTGCAACAAGCACGTTGATTAGTCTAGTGTTATCACCTCATCCAGATCATTCGTGTGAGCGGCGAGCTGATCGCAGGTGTACCTGGTGGTCTCTAGAGTCCAAACCGTCACTGAATCCCAATCCACTTTTGTTATTACACATGTAAGCACTGTCTTAATCCTTGTTTTACCTCTGGCTTTCTCGAAGGCCAGAGAAACTTTTTTTGTGTAGGCAAGGTGCCACACAAAAGAACAAAAAATGACCTACAGTTTTAAGAGTAACTTCAACAGCAACGCTAAAATATAAAATTAAAATATAAAATATGGCGATGTACATGTTATCTGCCGTTCGTTGTAACACGATGAGTGACCTCAAAGGCTGCATGCTACCGCGCGTATAAGAGCATCTCCAACAAACGCGCTATATAGGCCGCGCGTTATATAAACCGCCGATATGCAGCGCCGGATCGTGAAAACGTTCCTCCAGCAGGCGCTGCATACGGCGCGGCGCTGTAAATTTTTTTGGGCGCGGGCCGGTTTGTCCTATCCTGAGCACTAAACTTTGGGCTTCGGCTCCAGCGCGCGGCATCGGTCGAGGCGACTGCGAAAAAAACCCGCGCTGAAACTTCCCCCCGCGCCTCGCCGCCGAATCCTCGCCTCCGCGCGGCCGCCGGCGCAATTCCGGCGATGGACGCGTTCTCCGGCACCCCACTAACCCCTCCCTACTCCATTCCCCCTTCCGCCGCCGCCGCACCCTCCGTCGCGCCGCCGCCCAACGGGGCAAACCCTAGCGACGCCGGCAACCCGGCCGTCGCGGCGCGAGCCCTCTTTGTGCCGCCGCGTCCGACGCTGCACACTGGCGCCGCTGCCGCGCAGGTGCCCGCCGCGCAGGCTCCCGCCTCGCAGGCTCCCGGCAAGGCGCGGGCGCCGCCGAGGAGGAAGGTGCCGGCGTCGAAACGCCCGCCCACAGCCGCGGGCGCCGGTGGCCCGGCGACGAAAAGGGTGAAAACAAGTGCGCCGCGCCGCGCGCAGGCTCTGCCGCCGCCTCCACCAATGATCACCCCGCCGCCGGCACCTCCATCCGCCGACCCATCCGGCGCACATATGGTGTTCGACGAAGTGCCGGAGAGGTAAAAAACACGGATTTTTATCTAAATTTTAGTTTTGTTGCATACATCGTCGGAGAATCACAAATTTTATTGCAAAATGTAGAGTCGATGATGAGACTTTCATGGAGACAATGAATGTTGGATCTTCGTTTATGCATGAAGATATCAACATTGATACATATGAGGAGGAATATGAGGAGGATATCGATGAGGAAGGAGAAGGGTTGATTGAATCGCGCCCTACCGGTCGGTCGGCGAACTACACCATAGCGGAGGACAAGTTGCTTTGCAAGACATGGTTGACAATTGGAATGGATCCAACAACCGGTACCGATCAAAAAGGAGAAACCTATTGGATGAGGATGAAGGAGTACTTCGACGCCAATAACACGAGTGGGAGCGAGCGAACCATGCGTTCTCTTCGGTCTCGTTGGTCGGGCATCAACACCGATTGCCAAAAGTGGGCGGGCGTGCAAGCCAATGTTGATGTCATTAACCCAAGTGGCACAAATGAGATGGATAGGGTAAGCAATTCTACTAATCTATTCTCTTTTGCTTGAGATGCATACGGTTATTGTTCATATACCTTATCTATTCTCTTTTGCTTGCTTTGTAGAACTCTATGGCTCAAGACTTGTTTAGAGATGTGGGAAAGAAGAACCACAAAGGCAACAAGATTCTTGGCAAGCCATTCACCATGCATCATTGTTATGAAGTGCTAGGAAATGAAGAAAAATGGAAGACTCACGAGAAATTGGATGCGACAACCATGGCCGCCAATGCAACCGGTTGTGAAGCAACGATCATCGATGACGATTCAAGTGAGGAAGGCAAGAAGAGAAGCTCCAATCCTCACTCGGTGAACAATGCAAGGAAAAGTGTGCTTGGTAGGAAGGCCGCCAAGGATATGAAGGGAAAGAAGGCCGGAGATGACGACATTGCCATTGCTATGGAAAGGCTTGCAAATGCTAGGTTGCAAGCAAATGAAGATAGGAAGATTGCAAGAAACTTGGAGAAAGAGGCTATGGATGCCATGGAGGCTCGGAGAGCCGCTTTGGAGGAGAGGCTAGCCTCCAACGAAGAGAGGAAGTTAGCTTTGGAGGAGAAGAAGCAAGCCAATGAGGAGCACCTACGCCTAGTGGAGGAGGAGAGGAAGCTTTTCTTGATGGATACTTCCCACATGGATGAGAGACAAAAGGAGTACATCAACCTTGCTCGCGATGAAGTGTTGGCCAAGAAGAGATTGTTGCTACCACCATGAACACACCCACGGTCGGCATGTTTGGAGGAGGCATGTTTGGAGGAGGCATGGCCGGCATGCCCATGTTTGGAGGAGGCATGGCCGGTATGGGAGGCATGGCCGCCATAGGAGGCATGCCCTCCATGGCCGCCATGGGAGGCATGGCCGGCATGGGAGGCATGGCTGGCATGGGAGGCATGGCCGGCATGGGAGGCATGTCCGACATGGGAGGCTATGGAGGCATGGCTGGCTATGGAGGAGTCTTCGGAGGGACTATGGGAGCATCGGTGAGTGGTGTGTATGGAGCTATGGGAGCACCACCAGGAGGATTCGTGGCCTCTTTGGATTCTACCGTTCCTCCTTCAACCCAAGATGTCGATGAAGAAGAAGCAAAAGAAGGCGATGACTTGGAAAATGCGGAAGTGTGAGATTCTATCTTGCATTTCATATGCAAATTGTGTGTTGCACTTTGTGTCTATTTGAACCATATGTTGTGTGTTGTTGTTGAACTATGTCGTGTTGTGAGTTATTCTTGAACTATGTGATATGTGTGTTGCACTTTGTGTTTATTTAACTATGATAGATCATTTGTTTCATGATTTTTATGTGACTATTTGATCTTGTTGAATACATAGAAGTGTAGAATGTTGTTTTCCACCGGCGCGCGCGCTGTATTTTGGAGCACCCGGTGGAGGAGCATGTTTTGCGCTCGTGAACACGCTGTATTTTAGCGCATCCGGTGGTGGAAAATCCGGGTCAGCGCGCCACAAACGTTTACAGCGCGGGCGGGACGACATATAGCGCGCCACAAACGTTTACAGTGCGGGCGGGACGACATATAGCGCGCCGAAATTTTGTGCATCTGTTGGAGATGCTCTAAGAGCCAAAAACCAAGCAGGCGCTGCAAACTACAGCGCCGGCGCAAACATCATACACACACAATAGCCATTGAAAGAGGAAAAATCAGGAGCGGGTATTGTAAAAAATAAATATTGATGGCTCTTTTGTCCGAGGAAATGACCAAGCCAACATTGGAGTAGTTGCTCGTAATACTTCTGGAGAAGTCATGTTTTTGGCAGCTAGAAAGCCGACTACTGCAGCTCGGCGGAGGAGGCGGAACTAGAAGCAATCAAAGAAGGTTTGGTCTTGGCTGAGATTTGGGTTTCTAGGCCGGTGATCTGTGACATAGATTGTTCTGAAGCTGTCAAAACCATCAATCAACCTGGTAGGAACCTGTCATCTGGTTCGCTCGCCCGCCCCCCTCCCCCGTGTGAACGGATCGTATGGGCACCTAGAGGGGGGGTGAATAGGTGCTACTCAAATTTTAATTCTTTTTCAATTTAGGCTTGACACAAAAGGTAAATTCTCTAGATATGCAACTAAGGTGAATTTACCTATATGACAACTAGCAAGCTAAGCAAGATACAAGTAGTAAAGGCAATAAAGGATAGAGGTAACCGAGAGTGGAGCACACGGAGACACGGATGTAATTCCCGTAGTTCCTTCCTTTTTAGGGGAAGTGCGTCTACGTTGGAGGGGTGTGGTTGCCACAAAGGCCTAACCAACGCCACAAAGGCTCACCCTATTCTCCGGTGCAAGCTTCCGCCACAAAGGCCTAGCTCACTTTCCACTAAGGGATTCCTCAAGGCGGAATCGGCCTTTACAAAACTTGGGGCACAACTCCACAACTGAATTGGAGGCTCCCAAGCACCACAAAGAACTCAATCAACAAGTATCAAGATTTCAATCACACAAATCAAGGTCAAGGGACACAAGGGAACCCAAGACCAAAGGGCCCTCAAGCAAATGAGAGGGGAAATCAAATCGCTTTGGTGAGGATGTAGATCAAGGCCTTCTCCTTCGATTCTCCAAAGATCAAGAGCTTTGGTGGGTTGAGGGAGGAGATCTTGCGAATTTGGTGGCTCCAAATGGGTGTTCTTCTTGCACAGCTCGAGCAGCTTGAGGTGGAAGAAGGGGAGGGGTATTTATAGCCCCTCCCAAAATGTAGCCGTTACTGTCTTGGAGGGGCGGATTATCCGGCCAAAGTATGGCCGGATTATCCGGCTGGCCGGATTATCCGCCCCCCATATCTGGTTGACGCCGGCTCTGGTCCTTAGCAGAAATTCTGAAGCCGTCGAAGGGGGGCGGATTATCCGGCCCCCTGGCCGGAATATCCGGCCCCTATACTGGGTGACGCCGATGCCAGTCCTTAGCCGTTTTGGGGACGTCGAAGGGGGGGCGGATTATCCGGCCCCTGGCCGGATTATCCGGCCCCCTATACTGGGTGACGCCGACACCAGTCCTTAGCCGTTTTGTCCTCTCTCTCCGGAGGGGGCGGATTATCCGGCCCCTGGCCGGATTATCCGGCCTGGCAATTCTTGAGCTGTAAAAACCTGCACAACTTAGCACACACTTAAAATTCCTAATGTTGTTATCTAACACACAAAACCTGAGGGATACAAAGTTTGCACTTTCAATCTCCCCCTTTTTGGTGTTAGATGACAACACTAGGATTTGCAAGAGAGATCGAATATTTCAAACAACAAATATTTGAGCAAGATATAAAGCTCCCCCTAGATGTGTGCATCTACACAATTAAGTTTGTAGGCGGCATACCTTTTCATGGATAACTCAATCAATATGGAATTCTGAATATGATAATGATGAGAAACCGAACAATAATTCCATAGCCATCTCACCAATGAACCATGAGCTCAAAGAAACATAAGTGAACAACACATAATGATCCACATGGCACATATAGAACATATAACATAGTCTCATACACCACATAGTAGCAAATAAACCACACGAAGTTCAACCACACAAAGTTCCAAACTTAAGACAAGTAAAATAAGAAGAAACACAAGCGCCAAAGAATGATAAGCGCGCAAGCTTGTGTTTCCACCCATGCAAATCCCGTAAGACTCCTAATAGAACTACTTCTCCCCCTTTGGCATCAAGACACCAAAAAGGGAGAAGAGCGATGCTACACGTCCCGAGGAATCAATCCTCCCAATCACCGATGTCGTCGGAGTCCTCGGCATACTCAGCTCCGTCATCATCATCATCAACTCCAGCATCTTCATCCTCAGCCTCCAAGTCCTCTTCAGCCTCTGCATGAGCACCTCCTGCGGGAGCATCTGGAGCAGCAAAGAGATGCTTCTGCATCTCAACCCAATTGTAGCGGTCGGAGTTCCAAGCTTCATAGGACGTAGGAGCGGTAGGAGTGGGATCGGCGGTCTGAGCACCACTGAGACGGTGAAGGATCAGCTGCTGGGTGTCCTGAATGTTCTTCCTCTCAACATAGGCTTGGTAGTTCTCACGGTGGATCTCTACCTTCATGCACAAAACATTCCGCTCAAACCAACTGAGCTTCCTCACCACCCTGGACATAGCAGACGCAGCAGCCCTCTTATCACGTGTAGAAGCACTCGACCTCGCATCCGCCATGAATGTGCTAGGATAGGCAGCTGATGGAGCAGAAGACTGCTTCCTCTTGACATACATCTTCTTGACTTGGTGCTCCACACAGTCATCATGGATATCATAATCTCCAAGAGCATTCTTGATGAGGAGCATGATGTAGGGAGCATATGGCACAGTGTTCCTCTGAATGACAGCATCCTTAATCTCATAGAAGATAAAATCCATCACATCAAGAGTAAAGTCCTCAGCAGGGTCAGTCGAAGTAGCACACTCAGGAGCAAAAGCGAGGAGGTCAACAAGAGAGGTGCGAATGGCATCATTGTTACCACCACTAGGAGCAATGTTCTCTCTAAAAATGCGGACAAGCTGATCACAAAGGGGATGTAGGCCATTGATAAAGCCCACAACACCTGTGGAGTCGTAGAGGTCATAGAGCTTGTCCTTGTCAGGCTTGGTTCCCGGATTGTGAATACGGCGACCCACTGGAGTGTCTCCATTATACGCATACCCCAAGAGAGAGGCAAACGTGGAGAAGTCTGATGTGCACTCATGCTCGCCGGTCATCCACTTCATAGACTTCTGAGCATTGGGCAAGATCACAAGAGTAGCATAGAACTGCTTGATGAGACCGGGATTATAGTTGCACTGAATGCTAGCCAACCCCATCAACCCCATCTTCTCAACCACAGAGATAGCTTCAGCAAAATAGGTCTTGCTGCGAAGATGATCAAAATCAATAGGATGCATCGGGCGACAAGGATTCTTGAAAGGCTCATAGACATCACGGAAAATCCCCCACTGCTCTTCATTCCAGAAGCCACGGTCCTCAATACCTTCATCTCTTGCTGTGGCGTACCAATTGTTGCGCCGCACAAGAATGTACTCGGCCTCTGGCATGCTCTTGTAGTTAGCACGAGTCGCTTTGCCTTTGCGACGACGGGCTTGAGCTTTGGCAGCCTTCTCCTTCTCAGCTTTCCTAGCAGCCTCCCTCTGACGCTGACGGATAACAACCTCATCAACGAGGACTCCTTCATCATTCGGAATCAACCGGCGCTTGCGCTTCGGCATACCCGAACCACCTGTGAAAGAGAGATGCACGGAGAGCATGGGGATAAGCATATGCACACGAGTTACGGAAGGGATCAAAGAACCATGTAGTATGAACAAACAACCTTCACCAAAACATCAAATTGAGGGCAGCAACAAAAAAAATTGACAGTGAACACCCAGGCCGGATTATCCGGCCAGGGGGGGCGGATAATCCGGCCCCCTCGAAAATTTTTCTAAGTGTTGTTGCAGCCTACAATTCGATAGATCGGGGAGGAAGAGCCATACAACATGATTCATGTGTGTCAAAAACAACAACTAGAGGGCCAAAACACCAAGAATATGCAAGGGCAAAATCACATCCTAGGGATAGAACAATACCCGCATCCATTGCGAAAACGGCTTGGTGAAGGCCCTCCAAAGGTGGAGGAGGTCAAATCCCGGCGAAATCCGGCCAAGGGGATGGCCGGAACTCCGGCAATGGCGGTGGAGAGGCGGCGGCGACAGGAGAGAGCAGGGAGGGCTAGGGTTGGAACTGCCCGGAGGCAACCCAGCCCGCCCCCCCTTATATACTCGGCCGTCACTTAGGCCGGATTATCCGGCCCTGGGGGCGGATAATCCCCCCCCCCCCCCGGATATTCCGCCCAGGGGGGCGGATATTCCGGCCTGGGAGCCAGAAACAGACCAACTCGAAATTTTCAAAAACAGATGTTGTTTTGATGAAAAATTTGAACTCGTGTGCAAATATTAGATGTCTTGAGACAGGATGGCTTAGGTGAGAGAGCAAACAAGGAGTGGTTCTCGGCACTTGACATTGCAAGAGCAAATCAACAAAAATCCAATGCAAGTGCCTTCCCATATCAAATTAAGAAACAACACCAAAAAGAACACCAAGACCTCAAATAAGATATGCAAGGAATCAACTCTTCGCAAAGAAGAGGTCGGTGGCCGAAGCCACCATGTTTGAGTGTTATGGCATTGGACCGCGAAGATGTATCTTGGGTCCATAACCACTACTCGTCATTGAAGCTCATATATCACAAATGATATTAAGAGAATGATATTTTTACTATCGGCATTATGGGGGGAGGGATAGCCCAATTAATTAGGACCGCACTCCCCCTATCTCCATGCCCACACCTAAACCAAACAAGCATTGAAAAATAGGTGTATTTGCAAGATGTTCAAGCCACACTCCTTGAATCGATGATATTTAGCTCATTCCTCAAATATCCAAATCTTGCTTCATCAAGAGGCTTCGTGAAAATATCGGCAAGTTGATCCTTGGTGCTAACATAAGCAAGCTCAATATCACCACGGGCAACATGATCTCTAATGAAATGATTCCGGATCTCAATATGCTTGGTTCTTGAATATTGCACCGGATTATAGGCGATCTTGATAGCACTCTCATTGTCACATAAAAAAGGCACTTTGTCATAATTGACACCGTATTCCTTTGAAGTTTGCCTCATCCATAACATTTGAGTGCATCCACTTGCGGCGGCAATGTATTCGGCTTCGGCGGTGGAGAGTGATATACAATTTTGCTTCTTAGAAGACCAACACACCAAAGACCTACCAAGAAATTGGCAAGCTCCGGAGGTTGATTTCCTATCATCCTTGTCACTGGCCCAATCTGAATCCGTGAAGCCACAAAGAGAGAAATCCGAGCCTTTGGGATACCAAAGCCCATAAGTTGGGGTAAGAACCAAATATCGAAAGATCCTCTTAACCACCATAAGGTGGCTTTCTTTAGGAGCGGCTTGATACCTTGCACACACACCTACACTCAACACAATATCGGGTCTAGATGCACAAAGGTAAAGCAATGAACCGATCATAGAACAGTATACCTTTTGATCCACATTTTTACCATTGGGATCTAGATCAAGATGACATTTAGTGGCCATTGGTGTGGCGGCCCCATTTAGTTCCTTCATCTTGAATCTCTTGAGCATGTCTTGGACGTATTTGGCTTGATTAATGAAAGTCCCTTCTTTCAATTGCTTGATTTCAAAACCAAGAAAGAACTTCATTTCGCCCATCATAGACATCTCGAACCTATCGGTCATAAGCTTTGAGAATTCATCATTAAAAGCTTTGTTAGTAGAGCCAAAGATGATATCATCAACATATAGTTGGCATACGAAAAGCTCCCCATTGACCCTCTTAGTAAAAAGAGTGGGATCGATTTGCCCAACTTCAAACCCACGGTCTAACAACCACTCCCTAAGGTGCTCGTACCACGCACGTGGGGCTTGTTTAAGGCCATAGAGTGCCTTATGGAGTTTGTAGACATGGTTCGGGAAGTTGAGATCCTCAAACCCCGGGGGTTGCTTAACATACACTTCCTCTTTCAATGGACCATTAAGAAAGGCACTCTTAACATCCATTTGTTGCAACTTAAAATTATGATGAGTGGCATATGCAAGAAGGATACGGATGGACTCAAGGCGAGCCACGGGAGCATAAGTTTCTCCAAAGTCAATCCCTTCAACTTGAGAGAAACCTTGAGCAACCAATCTTGCCTTGTTCCTCACCACAATTCCATGCTCATCTTGCTTGTTCTTGAATATCCACTTTGTGCCAATTACATTGCGGCACTCCTTTGGCTTCTCCACTAACACCCATACATTATTGCGCTTGAAGTTATTGAGTTCTTCATGCATAGCATCCAACCAATCCGGATCTTCAAGAGCTTCAAATACTTTCTTGGGTTCAATCATGGAGATATAAGCATGATGAGTGCTAAATTATGCCAATTGACGCCGGGTTGACACTTTGCTTCTTAAATCTCCAATAACCCTCTCAAGGGTATGACCTTTAAGCTCCAAATCCCTTTCAACTCTTTTCTTGCGACGGGCTTCGATCTCCTCATTTGACCTTGGAGGAATCACTTGATCATTTTGGTCCCCGTCTTGACCATCAACTTGACCTTGATCATTATTGTCTTCATGCGTAGGTTGATCTTGGTCATGTGAAGAATTGGGGGCGGTTGAGTTAATCGGAGAGGATGGTGGTGCCCCTTCTTCTTCATGAAGGTCCTTGTCTTGTTCTTCGGTTGGTGCATTAGTTGCTTCCTTGGGAGAGGCTTGTTGAGCTTGTGAAGATGAAGGCTCCACTTGAGTAGAGCATAGTCCTTCTCGGTCCGCCACAAGGTGTCCCTCAATGGGGCGGAAAAATCCCACGCCCATTCTTCCTATGGCTTCTCGAGGTATTTCATCATCTACATCACAAGAAACAACATCTCGCCCCCCTTGGGAGCCGTCATTCTCTTCGAACACCACACTACAAGATTCTTCAACACGTCCAGTGGACTTGTTGAAGACTCTATAAGTGTGGGATTCGGCACCATAACCAACAAAAATACCTTCTATTGCTTTCGGATCAAATTTACCTAAACGAACTCCTTTTCTTTGAAAGAAACACTTACACCCGAAAACCCGGTAGTAGGAGATGTTGGGCTTGCTTCCGATGAGTATTTCATATGGAGTCTTGTTTAGGCCTTTGCGGAGGAAGAGCCGGTTTGAAGAGTGACAAGCCGTAGAGATAGCTTCGGCCCAAAAGTTGTATGGAGACTTAAACTCCGCCAACATGGACCTAGCCATATCCATAAGAGCCTCGGCTCTTAATTCGGGCTTAACCGCCTAAGAGTATGGATCCTCCACCTAAAGAGGGCTCGGGTCAAGTTTCCATGGATGAGTTCAAATCATTGGAATCATCCATGACTTCCATGACATCTCAAATAAGTGAGTTGCGTGAAATGATAGCGCAACTCATGCAAGCTAAAACTGCTAATGCTTCTCCACCTCCGGAAAAACCCGCTACTCCACAAGTGGAGAATGTGGGGATAGATGAGGAGGGTGCCGACAAAAATGGCGATGCTAAATCTTCCACCAAGGGCGACGGGAAAGGTGAATACCCACATTGGTATTCACCCGACCCGCCGGTTCCTCATCCTCATATTAACCATAGAGGAGATCCGCCTAAGCTTGATGCATTAAACTATGGTCAATGGCAATATCAAATGATCTCTCATATGCGCAGTTCTTGCATTGAGCTTTGGAGGATTGTTGAAGAAGGATTCAAGGCCGTGGATCCCACCAACATGACAAGAAGAGAGACGGTCAGTAGCCAACTCAATGCCACCGCTCTCCACATGATTCAAGTCGCTCTCCACCGCTCAATGCCACCGCTCTCCACCGCTCTGATACCAATTGAACGGATCGTATGGGCACCTAGAGGGGGGGTGAATAGGTGCTACTAAAATTTTAATTCTTTTTCAATTTAGGCTTGACACAAAAGGTAAATTCTCTAGATATGCAACTAAGGTGAATTTACCTATATGACAACTAGCAAGCTAAGCAAGATACAAGTAGTAAAGGCAACAAAGGATAGAGGTAACCGAGAGTGGAGCACACGGAGACACGGATGTAATTCCCGTAGTTCCTTCCTTTTTAGGGGAAGTACGTCTACGTTGGAGGGGTGTGGTTGCCACAAAGGCCTAACCAACGCCACAAAGGCTCACCCTATTCTCCGGTGCAAGCTTCCGCCACAAAGGCCTAGCTCACTTTCCACTAAGGGATTCCTCAAGGCGGAATCGGCCTTTACAAAACTTGGGGCACAACTCCACAACTGAATTGGAGGCTCCCAAGCACCACAAAGAACTCAATCAACAAGTATCAAGATTTCAATCACACAAATCAAGGTCAAGGGACACAAGGGAACCCAAGACCAAAGGGCCCTCAAGCAAATGAGAGGGGAAATCAAATCGCTTTGGTGAGGATGTAGATCAAGGACTTCTCCTTCGATTCTCCAAAGATCAAGAGCTTTAGTGGGTTGAGGGAGGAGATCTTGCGAATTTGGTGGCTCCAAATGGGTGTTCTTCTTGCACAGCTCGAGCAGCTTGAGGTGGAAGAAGGGGAGGGGTATTTATAGCCCCTCCCAAAATGTAGCCGTTGCTGTCTTGGAGGGGCGGATTATCCGGCCAAAGTATGGCCGGATTATCCGGCTGGCCGGATTATCCGGCCCCCTGGTCGGATTATCCGCCCCCCATATCTGGTTGACGCCGGCTCTGGTCCTTAGCAGAAATTCTGAAGCCGTCGAAGGGGGGCGGATTATCCGGCCCCCTGTCCGGAATATCCGGCCCCTATACTGGGTGACGCCGATGCCAGTCCTTAGCCGTTTTGGGGACGTCGAAGGGGGGAGGGGTGGATTATCCGGCCCCTGGCCGGATTATCCGGCCCCCTATACTGGGTGACGCCGACACCAGTCCTTAGCCGTTTTGGCCTCTCTCTCCGGAGGGGGCGGATTATCCAGTTGGTGGCTGGGCCAGTTTGGGCCTTGTGTGCTCCAGTTCCCGTGTCCGGTTAGCTACCGCGATGACGCACGGTAAGGCAGTTCCCTCCGGCATGGTTGTGGTGTTGCCGTCCATGTTCCCACAGTCCCATCTTTCTTCCTCTAGCTCTCGTGTTGGTGACCACAGTGAGACGACGAGGTTGATGCTAAGATCGTGGTGGCGCATGCTTTTGGGCGCGTGATGTCTACGCACGCTTCTATCCTTGTAGACAGTGTTGGGCCTTCAAGTGCAGAGGTTTGTAGAACAGCAGCAAGTTTCCCTTAAGTGGATCACCCAAGGTTTATCGAACTCGGGGAGGAGGAGGCCAAAGCTATCCCTCTCAAGCAACCCTGCAATTACGATGCAAGAAGTCTCTTGTGTCCCCAACACACCCAATACACTTGTCAGATGTATAGGTGCAATAGTTTGGCGAAGAGATAGTGAAATACAAGTAATATGGATGATTATAAGTAGTAAATGCAATCTGAAATAAATATCTCTGCGAGCAAACATGTAACAAAACTGAATATAAACGGTGTTTCAATGCTTAGAAACAAGGCCTAGGGATCATATTTTCACTAGTGGACACTCTCAACAAAGATAACATAATTGAACACATAAATAACTATCTTCACTATGTACTCTAAACTATTCTCCAATAGATAACGAATACTAATCATATGTAGGGCTACGAAGCACTCCTCAAAGTTCGCATTTCCCCAAACTAGATTGGCCCACACTATCACCTTGAGCACACTAGATGGTTCCAACAAACATCAACAATTCATAGAGACACTGACCAAAAAGACACACATAATGCACACACTGTCATCCTTGACATCATGGTACAAGGTGTCTCCGGAGATTATAACAATAAAGCACTGGAGTAGCATAATATATGAAGAATAGCATCTACCAATTCAACTAGATACAAACCTCATGATCACATATAGATCACATCATGGGAGAGAGAGATGAACCACATAGCTACCGGTAGAGCCCTCAGCCCCGGGGGAGAACTACTCCCTCCTCATCATAGGAGACAACAACGTTGATGGAGATGGCGGTGAAGTCGATGGAGACGGCAGTGGAGGCGATGGAGATGGCTCCGGGGGCACTTCCCCGTCCCGGCAGGGTGCCGGAATAGAGACTTCTGTCCCCTAAAATTGGTCTTCGATGGCGGCGGCGCTGTGGGACTTTTCTGGGAAAAACGCCGGACGATTTAGGGTTTTCGCGACAGAGGCTCTTTATAGGCGGAGGAGCGATGTCACAGGGCAGCCAGGGCCCACACACCATAGGGTGGCGCGCCCTAGGGGTCAGCCACGCCACCAGGTGGTGTGGTGGCCCCCTGGCCCCCCTCCGGCTCTTCTTTGGACTTCGTCTCATGTCAGGAAAAATAGGAGGTTCGGGCTTCATTTCGTCCAATTCCGAGAATATTTCCTGTGTAACTTTTCTGAAACACAAAAATAGCAGAAAACAAGGAACTGGCACTGTGGCATCTCATTAATAGATTAGCTCCAGAATACGCATAAAAACGCCGCGAAGTGTAAACAAAACACAAGGCAATTGGTGTAAAACAAGCATGAAGCATAAAAAATTATAGATACATTTGAGACGTATCAAGCATCCCCAAGCTTAACTCCTGCTCGTCCTTGAGTAGGTAAGTGATAACAAAACAATAATTTTTGAGGTGACATGCACCAACACAATCTTGATCAAATGATGTAAAGCATTGAGTGCTGAGATCAAAGTACTCTAAATATGGGCATAAAAGACATAATCTTGACAATAAAACTTAGCAACCATGTTATAACATGAAAAGTAACACAAATAAAAGATTATGAGTAATAATGCATTGAAAGTCAAGTGTGTGTTTTGAGCATATAGAAAAACATAGCAATGTGGTTTTCAGCTTGTCCTTCATGGAGTAGCAAAACATAAATGCATAGGACACCTTCAAGTTTAAGAGGGCGGCTAGATATAAATAATTTAAGAATAAGCGAAACCATAACCATGAATCAATCAATAATAAATTTTGAGACTATGCACATTAAACTCAGAATGACAACTATGCTCTTTTAGACGGTGCATAAAGGTAGAAGGTGGAGACTTAACATGAAAGTAAAAGAAAGGCCCTTCGTAGAGGGAAACAGTGATTGCAAGTTTTATAAACCTCCAAATATTATGATACTTACTAGCTTTGAGCTCTAATTGCCCCCATCATAGGCATCTTGAGTGGTTAAGATTAATGCGAATACAATTACGAAGCATATGCTTAACAAATCATAAGTTAAAAATCTCATATCCCGTGAAGTATGAATACTCAAACCTCATGCTACTCGACTTAGGTCCCAAGCAAGTTCTTGTCATTGTAAGCATACATGTATCATCGAGAACGCGAACGGGGTACCTCTTGCCCGATGACATGGAACAAGCCCACATTAAAATGACAAGACAAACAGACAATGAACACCTCGACATCTCTTTTATTTACCATGGGTATAGCTTTTTATTTTGAGATGCGTCGTCGAATGTCCACTATGGGCATGCTATAAATTTCTACCATGAATGATGCATGGCTTAGATTAGCCGCCCAGGTGTTTTTTCTAACACATATACAAACTCCATGAGCTCACAAGTTTCTAACTTATTTCACATCGCAGGTATCCATAAACAAAAGATCATGATATGAACTAAATGAGAGTAAGTGCAATGTTGAAAGCGTGCCCCATGACAGCATGGCTGAGCTAACTTATAACTTGCAAGCATAATATCAACATAAGAGAGCCACAATGGTCAAATTTATTAAGAGCAAGAAAGTAAATGTGCCGTCAGGTTCGTGAGAGCTTTACTGACTAATTTTCACATAACAAAAAAAGTTTAATTTGAAGGATAGATAAAAGCAAGACGAATATACTTGGAATAGCAAATTGCTAATAGGCAGATATGGTGGACACATTGGAAAACTTTGGTTTTTGGGAGTTGGATGCATGAGTATTATTCCCTCTCAGTACAAATGAAGGCTAGCAAAAGACTGGGGGCGACCAACTAAGATAGCAATAACGGCCATAATCATGCATAGCGACAAAACATTATTAACCAAAGCATAAAGTGGTATCACAAGTCAAAAATCAAATGATCATAGAGGCTTGAGGCGACTTGTTAAAGTCAAACATGGTGTAAGCATGCACCAAGTCAACCCAAATAAAGCATCAAAGGAGAAAATCACAATAATATGCTCCCATATAATAAAAAACAACGCATGATTCTTTCAAAGGCACATTAAGCAATCTCAGTCATTTGAGACAAGTCATGCTACAGCAAAAACTACTAATCATACAATCAAAATAACATCAAGCATGACATGCAAAAGTCTAAGCCACAGTCTAAACAAGCTCCCATTTGTACCACTATAGGCATGAAACTTTTTTCTCTTTTCCAACACTAATCAACCTTTTTTGAAACAACTATTAAAGATGAAAACCAAGATAGACCAGAGGTCTAAATACACCTTGATACAAAGAAATAATAAGATCTGAACAAAAATCAAGGCGAAAAACGAAAGCTAAATGCAGTACTAGAAAAAGAGAACACTTGTTGAACGAAAAGAGTGAATACTAGAGTGTTCTTGGCAATAAAAAAACGGAGTATGTCTCTCTCCAAAACAATCATGATGTGATCCAACCATTTATTGCAGCAAACAAACAAAATAAAAGAAAACTGAAAGCGAAAATAAAGACGCTCCAAGAAAAATACATAGTATACGAAGCAATAAAAATATAGTGTCTTGAAAGGTGACCTAATATTTGTCGATGAAGAAGGGGTACCTCGGGGGCATCCCCAAGCTTTGACGGTTGTGCTTCTTGGATGTTTTTTGGGGTGACATGGGCATCCCCAAGCTTGAGCTTTTGTCCATACTTCATCTCATCTCATCATTCTCCTTTCCCTACACTTGAAAACTTCCCTCATACAAAACTTCACACAATTCTTGTTAGCAACATTAGTTTACACAAGATGGTAGATCTACTTTTGATTCAGTTTCAACTCAAGTATAGCACATATTAACACATAAGATACTGTAGTAACTTCCTCAAAAAGTTCCATGATCAAAAGAACTCAAAAAAAAGATCAAGAGGCTAATGCAAATAATGGCAGAAATCTGTCAAAACAGAACATCTGGTAAAGATCATTTTTTCTGAGGATATTTTGTTGCTCAAATAGAAAAGTGCAAAACTAATGAAAGTTTGGCAATAACCTGGGGCATGTGCACAAGAAATCGCAGATCAAAAAGACGTTCTGAGAATTTTTTCAAATTTTTACGGTACAGCATAGAAATCTGTTTCAGGACAACAACTTCCCCAAATCTTACCTTCCTCCAATTAGAGGTTCTTCTTGGCACAAAAACAAAATAAAAATGATAAGGAGAGGTCATTACAGTATTATTAACTTCCAAGACTCAACAAAAAAAAGTACTGAAAAGAAAACATTGGGTTATCTTCCAAGAGTGCTTTTCTTTAACGCCTTTGAGCTAGGCGCAGTAATTCGAGAAGATGCTCACATAAGTACCGAAAAGAACTTGAAGCAAGAGAGAGCATCAGAAATAAAATACAAAACAAATTTAAATCTAAACCACTTCCTATGAAAAAGAGTGTAAAGAGACAAATCATGAAAGCACAAAGCAACAAGCATAGGAAGGCAAAATAAGTGCAACTTCAAGAATTCCAACAAAAAGAGGGGAAACATAATATTGTTGAGATCCATGAAACCATGTTTCCCTCTCTCATAATAACTTTTAGTAGCATCATGAATAGAATTAACAATATAACTATCACATAAAACATTCTTATCATGAGCCACATGCATAAAAGAATTAATACTCCCCACATGAATATAGTCATTCTTAGCAATCATAGTAGGAGCAAATTCAACAAAATAGCTATCTTCCGGAGTGCGTTCAGTTGTAAACACATCACCATTGGATGAAACATGGATAGCACTAATAGTACAACAATTATTAACCTCATAATTTTCATAATTGGTACCAAAAAGATTTTCAATATCAAAAGTAGTGTGATTTTCCCAATCATGATCACTTCTATAGGTAACAGGCATAGGAACATCATCGAGTTCAGACTCATCAAAAACTATAATAGGAGCAACATGCTTAGGGGAAGATACCATTTCCTCTCTCCTTTTACTCCTCTTCTTCTTCTCTTTAGGAGGGAGAAGCTTAAAAGGAAGCTTCTCCACATAACCTGGTTTGTTGACAGAAACGATAGAAGAAACTTTGGAGGATTCCTCCTTCTCATTAATAAGAACAAAACACATATTGTTCCTGTCATAGTTTGGCAAAGCATCGTCTTTTATAACATTTTGTATGTAAGTATTTGTGTGACAATTATCAAAACAATAAAGATGGAAACCTTGAAGGAAACTATCCATATCAAAAGCACTCATATCTACCAAAGAAGTTTTCCTCGATAACTCTTCACACCCCAAAAATAAAGTAAGCTCATCATGCTGATTGGGAGTGATCATGTCATCATAATACAAACTTGCAGTACTCATTGGATTAGAAAGGCTACTATCATAGCTTGAACATTGGAAATTGAAATGACCCACTTTATAGCAAAGTTCACAAATACAAGGATAGAGGGTACAAACATTTTCACCAAGCTCATTTAGAGCCTTGTCCTACATTCTAGTTTCTTCACTCCTGTGGTGGATACAATAATCTTCTTTGATGTGATTCTTTTCACAAGGTCTAAGCGCTCCACAAAAATTAACATGCTTATAAGAAATAGCACTTTCAGAAGTTTGAGCATGTTCATTGCAATCATCAATAACAATTTCACTTTCCATGCAAGTGTCTTTAAAAGGTTCATGATACACATCCCAATTTCCTTTAGGAACATTAATATGAGAAGCAAAGGCTCTATAGAAATCAACCATAATTTGAGAATCAAGGCCATATTTAGCACTAACCTCTTGAAAATCAGCAGTTTCAGCGAAAGACTTAATGCAATCATACTCATAGTTTATACATGATTCTTTACCTTTGTCACAATCCCAATCTTCGATATTGCTTTGAATTGTTTCAAGCAGATACCACCTGGCGTCAACCTCCTTGCTTCTGAAAGACCCCTCAAAACAGGCATCTAGATAGTCCTTGTAATATCTTGAAAGCATTGCACAAAAATTATTAATAACAATATTACGGGGAAGATCATGAATGGGACATTTGAGCATTAGTGACTTCAATCTTCCCCATGCTTGGGCAATGCTTTCTCCATCATGAGGATGGAAGTTATAAAAATAATTCCTATCTTTATGAATCTCACTAGAAAGATAGAATTTAAAATAAAAGAGAGGTACAATTTCCTCCCAGCCAATAGATCGGCCATCCTTCAGCGTCTTATACCATTCCGCAGCTCTGCCCTTTAGTGATAAAGAGAATAGCTTCCTCTTAACCTGACTTGTTGAAATACCTGCACACTTGAATAACTCGCATAATTCATGTATAAAGAGCAAATGATCACCAGGATGGATAGTTCCATCCCCTAAATAGCAGTTATTCTTAGCACGTTCAACAATTTTCAGAGGTATTTTAAAAGGATGAGGATCACAGACATCATTAGAATTATCACATATGGGAGATAAAATATTATCAGAGCGAATTTTCTCCACTAAAGCTGGGGAACTAAAAATATCATGCTTATCAAAACCAGCTTCCCCAAGCTTAGACTTTTCTATAGCATTGGCAATAACGGTGTTCAAAGAATTCATACAAATAACATTGCTATTAGCATGCGAATAAAGCTCCAAAGGTTTTTCAATTTTCTCTTCAAACACTTCAAGTCCTAACTCAGGAAAAATACTATAAAACTCTTTATTTTCCATTAAGCCTAACTAGTGAAAATAAAAACAAGAAACAAAAAGATATAATTGCAGAATCTAAAGGAAATAACTTCGAGCACCCACACAAGAGGATGTGAGTACCTTTTACCTTACCTCCCCGGCAACGGCGCCAGAAAAGAGCTTGATGTCTACGCACGCTTCTATCCTTGTAGATAGTGTTGGGCCTCCAAGTGCAGAGGTTTGTAGAACATCAGCAAGTTTCCCTTAAGTGGATCACCCAAGGTTTATCGAACTCAGGGAGGAGGAGGAGGTCAAAGCTATCCCTCTCAAGCAACCCTGCAATTACGATGCAAGAAGTCTCTTGTGTCCCCAACACACCCAATACACTTGTCAGATGTATAGGTGCATTAGTTCGGCGAAGAGATAGTGAAATACAAGTAATATGGATGATTATAAGTAGTAAATGCAATCTGAAATAAATATCACTGCGAGCAAACATGTAACAAAACTGAATGTAAACGGTGTTTCAATGCTTAGAAACAAGGCCTAGGGATCATACTTTCACTAGTGGACACTCTCAACAAAGATAACATAATTGAATACATAAATAACTATCTTCACTATGTTACTCTAAACTATTCTCCAATGGATAACGAACACTAATCATGTGTAGGGCTACGAAGCACTCCTCAAAGTTCGCATTTCCCCAAACAAGATTGCCCCACACTATCACCTTGAGCGCACTAGATGGTTCCAACAAACACTAACAATTCATAGAGACACTAACCAAAAAGACACACATAATGCGCACACTGTCATCCTTCACATCATGGTACAAGGTGTCTTCGGAGATTACAATAATAAAGCACTAGAGTAGCATAATATATGAAGAATAGCATCTACCAATTCAACTAGATACAAAGCTCATGATCACATATAGATCACATCATGAGAGAGAGAGAGAGAGAGATGAACCACATAGCTACCGGTAGAGCCCTCAGCCCCGGGGGAGAACTACTCCCTCCTCATCATAGGAGACAACAACGTTGATGGAGATGGCGGTGAAGTCGATGGAGACGGCGGTGGAGGCAATGGAGTCGATGGAGATGGCTCCGGGGGCACTTCCCTATCCCGGCAGGGTGCCGGAACAGAGACTTCTGTCCCCCGAAATTGGTCTTCAATGGCGGCGGCGCTGCGGAACTTTTTTGGGAAAAACACCGAACGATTTAGGGTTTTTGCGACGAAGGCTCTTTATAGGCAGAGGGGCAATGTCAGAGGGCAGCCAGGGCCCACACACAATAGGGTGGCGCGCCCTAGGGGTCACCCACGCCACCAGGTGGTGTGGTGGCCCCCTGGCCCCCCTCCGGCTCTGCTTTGGACTTCGTCTCGTGTTAGGAAAAATAGGAGGTTCGGGCTTCGTTTTGTTCAATTCTAAGAATATTTCCTGTGTAACTTTTCTGAAACACAAAAATAACAGAAAACAGGGAACTGGCACAGTGGCATCTCATTAATAGATTAGCTCCGGAAAACGCATAAAACGCCACGAAGTGTAAACAAAACACAAGGCAATTGGTGTAAAACAAGCATGGAGCATCAAAAATTATAGATACGTTTGAGATGTATTAGCGCGGAGCACTACGGATCGTTCGAGGTTGTGGTTTTTTGGGGGTCGGGAGAAATGTCGGCTTGTCCGACATCGACGCAGTGACGCTTGCAGGTGCCGCCATTCCTTATTGAAGGGCCTCGGGTGTACCCCTTTTCCACCCCCTTCGCGTACCAGGGAAACCCTTGGACTCGTCCGGGCAATAGCGGCGTCGTCGTCGTATTCCTTCTTCAAGATGTTGCTTGGTATGTGGCGCTTCAGAGTGCTAGGAGCATGGTGGGACTTCTCCGTTGGGCGCAGCGGTTGCAGGTCATCTTCGTTTAGTCGATCTGTTGGTGTCGACGTATGTTTCTCTTCTCTTTCTCTTGTTTTGTTTTTTGGGCTTGGTTGTGTTGCGGCCCCAGCAAGCACATTGTATTGTGTGGTTCCTATATTAATATAGTGGGGCGAAAGCCTGTTTCGTGAGGAACCTGCCATCTTTGTGCCACCTGATCCATGACATAAAAAAGAGGGCAAGCGGCCAGGTTATCTCCATTTCTTTTGTAAAGAGAGAGGGCAACAGTGTAGCCGATAGTTTGGATACTCAAGCTATAATTAACAATTTTGTAGGTTTCTGGTTGAATTTTGTTCCAGAACTTCTGGTCTGGGAAGATTGTAATGGTGCTGCTATGTAATAAAGATCAGTTGTTCTAAAAAATTAATCCGTATATTAACATATATTTATGTCAAAAAAATATGCAATCAACAAGATCAAATAAACCCAAATAAATCAAGAACAAATGACTCTACAAAATTCACATCTCAACAAAAATAGCATAGTTCAAATCCATGACATAGTTCAACACAACCAAAATAGCATAGTTCGGATCCACATAACCAAGTTCAACACAAATTTGGATCACACAGACACAAACACATCAATTGTCCATTTTATGCTTCTTTTCCATTAGAATCTTGGATGGTGGTTGTGGCATGAACCGTTGAATCTCCATAGGCATCATCACTTGAAGGAGGTATTGGAGAAACCATGGAGGCCGTGAATCCCCCCGATGGTGCTATCATGACACCCATAGCTCCATAGACACTAGGCGGTGCTCCCATGCCTCCAACTTCACCCATCGGCATACTCAAACCTCCATGGCCTCCTCCAAAGCCACCCAATCCCATCACTCCCATGCCTCCTCCAAAAACACTGAGTGGTGCTCTCATGCCTCCTCCTACGACACCCGGTGGTGCTCCCATGCCTCCATAGCCTCCAAAGCCACCCATGAATCCATAGCTGCCCAAAGGTCCATTCATCCCTCCCATGGCATTCATGCCTCCATAGCCACTCATCGGTGCATTCCCCTCCATTTTGCCCCTTTCAAGTAGTTTGCCAACATTCTTTTTTTGCCAACACTTCATCACGAACAAGGTTTATGTACTCCTTTTGCTTTTCATCCATGTTGGAAGTGTCCATGTAAAAGATCTTCCTCTCTTCTTCCACTAGGCGTTGATGCTCATCGTTGGCCACCTTATTCTCCTCCAATGCCAACCTCCTCTCCCCAGCGGCCGCCATCCTCTCCTTGAATACCATCCTTTGCGCCTCGGCCTCCAAGCTCCTTGACAACTTCCTATCCTTGTTTGTTTCTAACCTTGCGTTGGCCATCCTATCCATAGCTTTTGCTATGTAATCATCTCCGGTCAGCCTTCCTTCCCTTCATATCATTGGCGGCCTTCTTTCCAATCACATGTCTTCTTGTGTTGGCAACCGAATGAGGAGTGGAGCTTCTCTTCTTATCCTCATCACTTGATGGATCATCATCTACGATAGTTGCCTCGGCAGTTGAAGTCATGGCTATTGTTGGCATGTCCATCCCACCACAAGTCTTCAACTTTTCCTCATCTTTGTACAATCCTTGAGCAATGCTAAGCTATATTGTGAACAAAAGAGAAGAAATGAGTCATATAGAACAACAAACATATGCACATCAAACCGAAATACTAGTACACAATAGAACAACTTATCCTATCCAACATCATTTGTGCCAGTTGGGTTAAGTATGTCAACATAATTTTGCACACTTGCCCACTTTTGACAGTCGGTGTTGATGAGTGACCAAGGGGACCAAAGGGACGGTGCGCACATTTCCCCTAGTGTTGTTTGCATCAAAGTACTCCTTCATTCTCATCTAATAGGTGTCTCAAGTTTGGTCAGTGCCAACCGCCGAATCCATGCCAATATCCAACCAAGTATTGCAAAGCAACCTATCCTCCGCTATGGTATAGTCTACCGTCCTACCTCTTGGCGCTTCAATCAACCCCTCACCATCCTCATCCACTTCAAACTCCTCCTCTTGGCCATTTTCTTGATACACATATGCGTGTGAGAAAGAGGAGCCCACATTCATAGCGTCCATAAAAGTATCATCGTCAACACTACATTGCAATTGAATGAACACATGTCAAAATCCTCCTCTATATGCATCTATCTCAAAAATAAAAAAAAACATTTTTTACCTTGTGGTCATTTGGTTGAGCAGGTTCGCTGAACGCTGCTTCGGTCGATGGCGCCTACGCCGACGGCGGTTGAGGAGGTGGAGCGCTCACTGGCGCCTGGGGAGGAGGCGGATATTGGACGCGCCAAGCAGCGGTCGTCTTCACCGACTTCGGCTTCGGATTTTGGACACCCGATGCCGCAACCGAGCGCTTGGGGGTTGTGGCCCTACACTTCGGTGGCGCCAGGGAGGGGGGGGGGGAAGGGGGGCAACTGTGCGGCACTGGTGTGGGAGATCAGCCGCAGCAACACGAAGAGGACACGAGCGACGACGGAACTGCTCCTGGTGGCGGCGACGATGCTAGGGTTTGGCATGGGCGGTGGCGGAACTTCTCCACCGGCGGCGGTGGGTGGGGAGCGTGTACGGAGGGGTCGGTGACGTGCCCGAGACCCGGTGGCCGCATAGAGGGGGGAGTTGGCGATCAACGACGCGTGAGCGCGGGTTAAATTTCCTTACGATTGCTCTTCGCGCGCAAGTTTACCGTGGCTGGAGCGCGCAAAATAGACTTTGGCCTCGCATATCGATTGTTTTTTTTTGAAATACCACATATATTTATAGTAAATAGTATATGATAGAGCTGACTCCAATTATTACAAAATAAAGTCTAAAAGAAAACGAGCTAATATTCGAGGTCTTCAAACTCTTCTTCTTCCATGACATAATCTTGTATTTTTCTGAAAGTAGCCAATAAATAATGACACAAATATCATACCATATACCTGCAAATACCAATAGAGGTGCTCCCATATTTTTGATTTGAGCCGCAATCGCATATCGATTGTTTAGTAAGCATGGGCGCGGTATAAAACGGCTGTTAAAGATGCTCTAATTAGTTAACTCCTGGTGTCCAGAATTGCAACAAAACAGAAGCTACAGTTTTTTTTCCCGGCAGAATACGATTTTTAGAGGAACAAAAACTAATAAACGAACGAGAAAAAAGAACGAACGATGAAAGCAGCCTTTGGACCTGGCTCACTGAGACTCCACTGTCCTCTTATTTGGCCCGACGCGCACTTCATCTCCCGCCGCCGCCGACGCGGTCATCTTCCGCCGCCGCCGTACCTCCCTCCAAGCCGCGAGTTCCTTATCTCCACCACAAGCGACCTCTCGTCGTCGCGCCACGGGGAACGGCGTTTCTTGGCGTCGCCGGCGAGCGGTGGTGAGGAGGGGGAGGGAGAGGGAGATGGTGGCCGGCAGCGCATCGGCGGCGCCGTGGAGCGGACCTGCAATGGAGGGCGGGGAGGCGCGCGTTGGCACAGGACTTCGGGTAAGCTGGCAAGCGTGCTATCGCTGCAACTCGCTTAGTCCCACTCCAACATCGCCAGTTTAGATGCGATCCCATGGATTTATAAACGCTCTTGTCAGCGATTGTATCACCAAGTAGCATAGGAATAAGAAAACGTTGTAGAATTATAGGATAGGTGTGTCTAGGGAAGGTTACAGGTGCGCAGGTAGAGGAGGAGGGAGCTATGCGACGGGGGACGGTGAATATTTTTTGAAGTACTTGTGGAGTAAATTCCTGAATAACTTGCAACCAGAATCTATGTCTTGTTAGCAGTAACAACAGATGCTAGAGTTTGATTTTACACTCCTTTACAACTAATGGCAGTACAGTAACTAATGTCTTCTTAGCAGTAACTTTGATTTTACACTCTTTTACAGATATATGCTGTCATGAAATCAGAGCCAACGGGAGAAATCAATCCTGATTGTGCCAATCATATATCGTGCGCCCAGAATTCAGTGGCAAATAAATTCTGTCACAATTTGGAGTACTTGCAACTGAATGTACTTGAATCTTCTACTCCTCCTCCAGGTACAGCATATTTTCCTTCCATGTACCATGCAAATGAATTCCTGTGGAGTACAATTCATGTCTGAGAGCACCATAGTTCTGATGTGCTGATGCTCTATGTTCTTCAGGTCCTGTCGAGAAGCGCACAGCGCTGCCAGAGCGAGGGGCTGAACAAGCACGCCGACGTGGTGGCGGAGCTCTTCGGCTGCGTCTCCACTGAGCTCCGCGGTGGGTTTGCCCACGCCGTGGACACCTTCGTCGGCTTCTTCCACGCCGCCGACTGGAAGGTGCACCTCCTCCCCTTTGATTCGCTCGCATCCACCTGGGGCTGGTTCTACCTGGAAGTAGCAGGCGCATTGCAACCAGCGAATCTCAGTGTCCTCGAGCAAATCCAACCAAAGCTCTGATTTCATTGTCCCAGGCCTTGGCAAAACATGGAATTCATTGTAAAATTCAACTAACAATAATTGAGGAAGAATGATTTCATATTCAAATAATGATTCTTCCTCGATTGAATTCATTGTAAAATGTCCCTCCATGTCAAAGCCGATAATTATGGTACCTGCAAGGTATATATTCAGCGACACATTAACATTACAGTTATGACTGTCAAATGATAAATCATCTAGAAATGTGAGGAAACTGCAGGTGTAAATTAACTGAATTGACAGTGCAATAAATATCAGATTATCATCTGCAAAAGAAATGTGAGGAAACTACAGGTGTAAATTAACTGAATTGACAGTGCAATAAATATCAGATTATCATCTGCAAAAGAAATGTGAGGAAACTACAGGTGTAAATCATCTAGTTAGATATAATTCGGAAGCACTTCATTGCTTGATTCCATTGTCAAAAGTGTTCTGCAATTCTCCCATGTATAAACCAAAATATGCTTCCATTTCGATCCTCCACTGTATGAACCTTGTTTAAAGTAGTATTTGGTATTCTGTTCTACCTTTTGCATTACTGGAAGCTTAACCTGCACATCTGCTTGGTCTGATAGTATTAGTGATATAGCTCCGATGCTATGATATATGGTACTGCACTATATGGCATAATGTAAACTGAACTTTTTCAAGATAACCTGATATATTGTTCTGCAGTTTTATCTCCCACAGATATAGATTTATAGGCATCCTGAAAAGCAACATGCTGCAATGGTACAGTGCTAATCATCTTGGCTCCTTCGATAAGCCTGGAATAGTACTCCTAAACCACAAGTTACTGAGAATCTATCATTTTTTTGGCCAACCATGCACCAGAGACTTTAGATGTATATGTTGACATGAACTTGAGTAACTGAAATTACTCATTGTGCTATTTCAGGTTCTTGAAAAATGTTTAACTGGCAATGGTAAATCGATATACATCTTCAACTTCGTGGACACCAGGGACACGGCCGACAAGGATGGCGCCCCAGCAATGTCAAGAAGACTCTGTCTCCCATTTGGTTAGAGTTGCTTGACATTCAAACTCAATAAGTTTTGTTATTGATCGTGCTATTCTTGCTTTGGCCCTGATGATATTCTTGGACATTTTTTTCTGTCGGCCAGGTTTTAAAGGTGAACATCCTCTGGTAACGAAATCTGAAGCTACACCTGTAGGCAGCAAGCAGAAACTGGAAGCACAATAAAACAAATTAGATGTTCAGGCTACCCAGGCTGTTGGTAATGGTATTGGTGCAGGACAATTATCTCAGTTGCAGTCCCCCACCACCAGTACTCAAAAAAAAATCTCAGTTGCAGCCCCCCACCACCAGTACTCAATAAATAAATAAATCAGGAGTAAGATCTTTGAGTGGAAGTGTCTAAAACTAAAAGTGATGACAATTTGGATGTGGCTTGGTGCTCTTGCCGCAGGTAGTCTCTTTAATCATTTTATTTCACTGATGTATGCTCCTGGTATTCTACTCATACATTTGCTCATTTCACATTAACATAAGCTTAGAGCTAGCTTGAGGAACCTAACGCTAGTGATGTATATGCATGGCACTGATCTGTTGTTGCTGTGCTTCTTTGACTGTTTGTGTTCCATTGATCTCGGCAACAATAGTTTCTTTCTGTCTGTAGGCTTCACACCGTCTCTTATTAATCTCTTCCCTATTTTGTGAATACTGCTCTCTACCCCTCTGTCGCTTTAGTTCCTTTGGATCTGCATATATGACATATTTTAGCATGTGAACAATATCAGAAGGAATAAAGCTATTAGTTTGTTGTTTTTTTTGGCAAATAAGGCATCCACGTCCTGATGCAAATGAACCATGTTGAACTATTACAAGCATGAAAGTAACATTAATGTCAAATAGGGCATCACGTCCTGATGCAGATTGCTCATCTATGCTATTTATTCTATCGTAGCTACTTCTATTTACAATTACTTGCAATCCATTTGCATTTCGGGTTCATAACTGCAAATCTCGTGGTTTACCATGTACAGAAAGCTGTTGCTTCCCTGGGTGTGGGATCATAACGATTGATGAATCAAATGCAACCGCCAGGCCTATAGGCAGCTTTTGCTGACCCCTGATGGTAGTGGTGAATATATTTCCGGTGCTATTATGCTTGAAGAAACTCCTTACCCGTCAATCACAGATGGCAAGAGCAACACGTTTGTTGACTGCTTGAAGGACCAAAATATCATGCCTGGTATCAAGTTTGACAAGGTATGCATTCCATGATCTGACAATCCTAGATTCACCATGTTGTTGTAGTCAGCAAGATAGTTCCAGCATTCTGATGTTATGATCCCTTAATTAGTCTGATGTTGTTCTCATGTAGAAGAGAAGAGCATGCACCTGGCGTGGTCAGCGGGTGTCGCGGGCCATGCATCCATAGAAGAATAGAGCCTTAACGGGACGTCACTGAGAAGCTGGTCGATGTCGAGGTCATCAGCTGCAGGGCAAGCCGGCGTAGAGCTTTCATGGGGTGTTCGCCGGCTGCAGGGCGAGAGTGCGGGTCACGAAGTCGGCATCGACGACGTCGGCGGCTGCAGGGTGAGAAGGCGAGTCGTGGAGTCGGCGTCGAGGTTGTTGGTTGCAGGGCGAGACATCGGATCATGGACAGACTGGGCGGCGAGATGTTTTTTCCCTTTCTGGTCGCATCACATCTAGTGGTTTTCTTCTGCTGCACGTCAGTTTCATTGTAGTGTTGACCCTGTTATTTTGATAGAGATGTTCTCTGGAAGGAAAAAATTATGTTGGTAGAGGTAGCATTCGGCTCTGAATTGATCACTCTGTTGGCCTAATGAGCAGACAAAGCCAGCACTGCAACAAGCACTTAATTAGTCTAGTGTTATCATCTCATCTCGGAGCATTTGTGCGAGCGGCGTGCTGGTCTCTAGAGTCCATACCGTCATTGATCGCAATCCACTTCTCTTAATACTGTGTAAGCGCTGTCTGTCTTAATCCTTCTTTTACCTCTGGAAAAGAATTAAAATTGATTGTTTTAGTTCTTCATTATTGTGTGATGTAGTGGTGCTACGACCAAATGTATAGGCTCTTCCAAACCCTGCAAATACAAGTGTTGTGTGCTTCAGAGCAAGTATGTATTGACCTGTCTTGATGCATCATGGTTTGGACTCCTGGGTCAGGAGTACATACATGAGAAATCCAAATCCAGCCATTCTTTACTACTCCTGACTGACTCTGTCCTAAAGAAATGCTCTCTGGATGATGAACCGGGTAACCTACTCACTCGAAGGCCTGTATTATACAATTTCTTTCGATCAACTATATGAAGGATTCAAGCTGCATAGTGCTTGTATACACATAGTCAGAGCTCGTGACGCCTTCTTCCTAGTCACGACAGACTGGTTCAGTTACAGTGCACAGTGATGCTTAAATATGGATAACATAACAGTGCATCCCATCTCGTGATGTACTACTGTGTGTTACGAAACGACATTGGGTAATGCTATACCCCAAGTGTTTTACTTAGCTTGCTGGCAGCGCAGTAGAAGTATCAAATTGCAGAGCTAGCACTATCGACAGGAATAGATGAATAAACAAGGATCTACTCCTTGAGAAGGACACACTCTTGCAATACATCAAACAAGGAACTACTCCTTGAGAAGGACACACCCTTGCAATACATCAGGTGCATGGAGCGCAAAAGGGGAGAGCTTCTTCGGATAGCTTGGTCTGGAGAATGGAATGGACACCACAAGAGCTGCAACGGCAATTGCTGAAGACCCTTGCCCACGCTTTAGCTCCACCATCTCCACCCAGGCCTGGATCCAAGCGCAAGGCAACCTGACACTCAGCGGTAAAAACATCTTTGTTGAGCCTAGTTCCATTTGTCCTGTAATGTAGCTTTTATCTTTTAGGAGCTTCCGTTCTCTCGAGAACAGTTTGGACTGTCCAGTTTTTGATTTTCTCTGTTTTGACTTTGCTGAACCTTGTCACTCTGTTTTTCCAAGGAATTTGAACCGGAGGGAGACCCCTATTTTTCTAAAATCGATCTGCATACTGCTTGTATACATGGTCCGAGCTCGTCATGACTTCTTCCCAGTCATGCAATTTCCTACCGCCAAAAACCTGTTTGATGCCCAGGTGTATGCAGTTTTGGGCAGAATGGACAGACTGGTTCAGTTATAGTGCAGGATGATGGTTGAATATGGAAAACAGTGCATCCCATTTCGTGATGTATGGTACTGTGTGTTAGGAAACTACGTTGCCAATAGTGTACCCAAGTGTTTTACTTAGCTCTTGATGGCAGCGCACTAGAAGCCTCAAATTGCAGAGCTAGCACTGAAGACAGGACTAGGTGAATAAACAAGGATCCACTCCTTGAGAAATAATCTGAAAATGGCTAGTTATTACTAAATGGTCACCAGATAGTGAAAAGAAAATCTATTTGTTCATGGACAGTTCTGTCACTGGATTCCTAGCATGAGGAGGGCACTTGAACGGAAGCCATATATCCCTAGTCGATTGATCTCCGTCTGCAATGGTATGAAAAATACTCCAGACGACTGATAAGAGGAATTTGAACATATACATTGATCAGTGAAAGCTGAAAAGTAAGGAAGAGATCTTAGTGGCAAATATTGTATAAATCAGATTAAACACACTTACACAAACCAATTTCCTTGGACTAATGATCAATTGTGATCATAATCATCAGACATAATTTACATCAGAATCAAGATTCGCACTGGCAGTAGGTGAAAACATGCCAGTGCCCAGTGGTAGTACTCCTAGTCGGAATTAAACGAAACAAGCTTTCTCTATTTTGATCAGCTAAGTCAATAACTACAATCTGGATGAATGGCTTCTTCCACTTCGATCACAGAATTGCTGGGCTTGCTGCCTTCCTTCACTTGAGCGCCTCAATCTCACGTCCACGAGCCATCGCAACAATTCGATCTTGGGCATCTACTGCTGCCTGCCGTGCTTCGATGAGCTGCTGACGTGACATGAAGACATCCGTGAAGTCGATGAAGGGGTCGTTGAATTCGACCGTCGCCACCATCTGCTCCAGGTTCCGGCGGGCTTCCATCCTGCGCCGCTCGATCTCTACCGCCTTCTCAGCAGCTGGACGTTCCTTGGCCTGGCGAGCCCTTTCGATCAGCTCGCGGATGCTGGTGGAAGAAGACGGCTTCGGTACTTGCGCCGTGCTCTCGGCGGAAGGGTGAATCGGCGGCTGGACGGGCTGCTTCTTGGTCACGGTGGATTCGAGGCGCTTAGAGCTCTGCAGATCCTTGTCCCCGCTAGGAAAGGGGCGCTTCTTGCTCCAGATGCTTACGGTTGCCGGGAGATGGGGCTCGTCCACGCCGCGCACGCGCTTCGCCGGAGGATCCCCGCCTCGCATGGATCCAGCTGCAGGGCGCTTCGGGTTCTTGGTCTCGGCGGGATTCGCCATGCAGGAAGCGTTGATGCTGATCCGGCGTGTGCGAGCATAGAGGTCGGCGACGGCGGCGGTGCGGCGCGGTGGCTGAGACGGCGGGAGCACCGTGGTGCCACCCATGGTCGCTTGCAGCAATCGAAGTGCGAGAGCAAGAATTGGACTAGCGGGAGCTAGGAAGACGAGGCAGAGCGATTGGAGATTAGGGCAAGAACGATGAAATCGCCGGATCGGGAATTTGGAAACGGAGGGAGCAAGAAATATGCACGCGGGAGGGAGACGAAGCCGGACTGCGGGAGGTGATGGCGGCAACCGGCAAAGAAAGCTGGGTTTCGATCGGATCGGTGGGACCCATTTGTCGGTGAGACGCGTAGGCCCGGCCCAGTCCGGCCCATCGATGGATGTCGCTGACGTGTGGGCCCACTTTGGCAGAAGGAACGACCTTTGCGTCTCTTGCAGAGAAGAGCAGAGGAGAGGAGCGTTGGGAGGAGCCATGGCATCCTCCTCCTCGTCGGCGGCGGCGGCGGTGGGGCGCGCGGTGGAGGAGGTGCGGTCGGCGCTGAACGAGCACGCCGATGTGGTGGCGGAGCTCTTCGGCCGCGTCTCCACCGAGCTCCGCGGCGGGTTCGGCCCCGCCGTCGACACCTTCGTCGGCTTCTTCCACGCCGTCGACTGGAAGGTGCGCCTCTCCTTTTTCCCCCCTTTGATTCGCTAGCATCCGCCTCGGGGTTGTTCCACCGGGAAGTAGCAGGCGCGCTGCAACCGCCGGAAGTCACTGTCCTCGAGCAAATCCAACTGAAGCTGTGATTTCATTATCCCATTGCCTTGCTTGTAATAACTCTTTAGATTCAGCAACGGTTTGGCTGGAGTGGGGGATTTCGTATACTATATAGGACGAACAGTCTATATTTCGTCTCTGTGAAAGAACCCAGCAACACCTCGTTGTATCTGAAAGTAAAGTCCCAAATCTGAAATGTAAGGTGTTGCTTTCCCACACGGAGCTCAGTAGCTAGTACTGTACTTTTTTTTTTCTTTGCAAAGAGTAGCTACTAGCGTTGTTTGCTTGATGCGGCTGATGTGTGTACGAAGTACTTCAAAAATAACCCCATTAAATTCTTATTAGTTGCACTTAAACCCGAAAATGTTTTTTCTTAGCAGCTCAATAGGCCGAAAACTTTGTGGAAACCCTTGATAGTTCACTTTTCCCTGCTATCAAATTGCATCAATAAAAGAGTTAAAACTTAGTACTCCAGAGTGATAGGTCATGCCGATATTATGGTTACGGAGTTGGCTTTCTGCAACTATTTAGTTGAAGATGCAAAAGGAATCATAGGTTCCACTTCATGCCTACAATTTGCATGGAGCTTATATTAGATAAAATTGGTTCAAGTGGAATCTGTTCGTTACACACGAATTAATCATGAATTATTTTATTGAAGATAAGAAAAACATATAACTGAAGATAAAAAGGGAGTGGATAAGCAATTCATGTCCTACCAGTTTTGATGTTTCATTCCATCGGATAATAGGTTTGTAATTTTAAATAACAGTGGCTTATAATTGTATACTGCCACTAATCTGTCTTGTCTCAATCCATAAAATGTGCTGATCTATCAGTGTAAACAACTTGATTGGAGTTTAAAATAAAAGCTTATAGGTATGCGTCCTTACCTACGAGTCATAGTCATTGCGCCATTTGTAGTCGGTGAGGACAAATGATACAAGAAAACTACCATCACATGTAAGCACCCTGGGACTTGTGTAGTCAATGGAGCACACTCTTTATGCTTTGAGATCAAGAATAAGCTCTCTGATTTATAGTTTTACTGCAATTAGGAGGTAATCATTGAATTAGAAATTTGTGCTTTCGGTGCAAGTAAAAGTCACTGTACATTGTGAATGAATGTTTCATATGTACTTGAATGGGAAGAATTAACCTTCCAGTGCAAAAAAATTGTGTGTCTTCACATAATATTGTCCTGATCTGCATGCTAGCATGGAAATTGGACCCACTGATGGTCGTCGGTATAAGCAAATATCACTTAGTACTCTCATTGTCAGTTTGTTAAATAATCATACTACCTCCTTTTCAAGGAATAAGGCGCCCTCGTTTTGCGTGTTTTTTCTTTGACCAAGATTTACTCTAAATATATAAAGAATGTTTGTATAAAATTAGCATCATTAAAAAGTATGTTTCAATACAAATCCAACGATACTAATTTTACACAATATAATCAAGTTTATTTGCTCTATTTATTCGGTCAAAGTTTGCTTTGAAATGCGCGTGCGCCTTATTCCTTGAAACGGAGGTAGTATAACTTAGTACTCTCTATTATTGATGTTTCAAGTATATATCAGGGTTATGGAAGTGTTGATTTATTATCGGCAACAGCTTCATCCGTAACTGCTCTAGTCTTCTCCCCCATCTGATGCTATGCTCACAGATTGTAGGATCTAGCTAACTCACGATGGAATAGCTTGGTCCTGTGTATTTTGGCTACGGATTTTAGTTATATAATAGGTTTATTTTTCATATTGAAATGTGAATTGGGATGGAGCGAATCAAAATCAGTAAGCAATGAGTCCATAGCTATATTCACCCAATAAGGAGTTATGTTCACCCAATAAGGAATTTTTCTGAAACTGTTATCATGCCCTTAATAACAGCATGATATAGGTATTTTCGTTTGGTTGTATTTGTGTGTCTCGAGATTATGTGGAGGGTTATCTGCAGTTCTGGTTTCCTTCCACGACGTATGAACTGGAGCAGGGTTTCTTCAGACAACAGAATACTGTGAAGTTGAGTTTGGAATGTATTTAGCAGGACATTGTCCGAGGCCTTAATAACCTTGATGGTGGATACTACTCAAAGTAGCCGCTGTTTGAATGCACATCAAATGTCAAGGTTTGAATCCCAAATTAGGATGCATATTAGTTTTGGTCAAAGTCAATCTTTACAAAGTTGGACCAACTATATGTCAAAACATACTAATTTTTATAATACCAAATGCATATAATATGAAAATATATTTCATGACGAGTCTAATAATATTGAGATGATGTTGTAGATGTTCATATTATTTGCTAGACATTTGGTCAAAGTTCATAAAGTTTGACTTTGACCAAAACTAATATGCATCCTAATTTGGGAAGGAGGGAGTACCTGTTGGAAGAGACTGGAAACTAAAAATGGGTTTAGCTCACAAATTTGTGTTGATTGTAGGATGCAAGTAGAGCCAGTCTTGTATTAAGGAAATGTAATCAGTATCGACATTAACTTACCTGTATTGCTAAATTTTTTGGTGTAGTGGTGCACATATAGGTTATAGTGGTTGCCGGTTGCTATGTGATGTCACTTGGTGTTTAGCTGCCTAGTTTCTTTCATCACTTGAAGTTCAAGCTAGTAGTTAATAAACACTTGGCCATGCTCTTATATGAAACAACCTATGATTCATCTAGAACTCATTGGTCAGTTGCGTGTTTACTCCACACAGTTAAAAAAATGTGCGCCTAGGTGCTAGGCCATAGGAATGCCTAGTGCTTAATCGTGCAATTTGTGCGCCTAAGCATGCCTAGGCGTAGTTTGTCTGTGGTAGTCTTATTGTTGTTAACTTAAGAAAATAATATACTCCACTGTGTAAATTCTGTGTCATAACCGACAGTTAACTGAAACCTGAACTTACGACAGTTAACTGAAACTACTGAGCTACAGTTCACTAAAATTGAATCTGAAACTAAGCAGACACTTTTTGTATTTGTCAGTGATTATGTATTTGTAACTTGTGACCAGTGCTGTTTCTTTAGTCCATTATTTTCAAATTTGAGTAAATCGAAGCATTTGATCATGCTGATTCCTTGTGCTAAATATAAGTGGATACCGGTCTTCAGGTCTTGCATATTTTCAGAGTGCTTTATTTTTAGCATAACTATTATCTCCATGACAAGAGTAGATAAATAGGAGTACTCTGGTGTACTAGATGCAAAAATAACTTGCACATACTCCTGAATAACTTGCAACCAGAATCTGTGGAGTAAATTCCTGAATAACTTACAACAGCTGCTAGAGTTTAATTTTACACTCGTTTACAACTGATAGCAGTGCAGTAACTATTGTCTTGTTAGCAGTAACTTTGATTTACACTCTTTTACAGGTATATGGCTGTCATGAAATCAGAGCCAACACGAGAAATCAATCCTAATTGTGTAATCCTAATGGTGCTCCCAAAATTCAGTGGCAAATAAATTCAATGAAATTTTGAAGTACTTGCAACTGAATGTACCTGCATCTTCTCCCCTTCTCCTCCAGGTACAACATCTTTTCCTCCATGTACCATGCAAATAAATTCCGGTGGAGTGCAATTCATGTCAGGGAGCACCATAGTAGTGCTGATGATATATGTTCTGATGTGCATCTGTTGTGCTGCTTCTCTATTCTGATGTGCTGATGCTCTATGTTCTTCAGGTCCTGGCGAAAGCTGCACAGCCAGCGAGAAGCACACGGCGCTGCCGGAGCAGAGGTGGCGCGCGCTTGCAGTCGCGGAGGCTAGCGATGGGGAGCAGGGGAGGCGTGCTTCCTGGAGCAGAGGCTAGTATGGAGAGCAGCGGTGGCGTGCTTGCCAAAGCGGAGGCTAGCGATGGAGAGCAGCGGAGCCGTGCTTGCCAGAGCGGAGGCCAGCGATGGAGAGCAGCGGATGCCGTGCTTGCCAGAGCGGAGGCCAGCGATGGAGAGCAGCGGATGCGTGCTTGCTGGAGCAGAGGCTAGTGAAGGAGCCGACGTGGTGGGAAGTGGAGCTGCAGTTCCAGGCGGCCATGTGTGACCCCGAAGACGTGCCGGGGCAGACTGTTTTAGTTCTAAAAAATTGTCGTGTGATGTAGTGGTGCGCCGGTCAAATGGTTAGGCTCCTCGAAGCCGCAAATGCAAGTGTTGTGTGCTTCAGAGCAAGTATGTATTCGGTATTCAGCTGTCTTGATGCATCATGGTTTGGAATTTGAATTCTAGATATGAAGTCATGAACTCCTGATTGACTCGGTCCTAAAGAAATGTTCTCTAAATTATGGACCGAGTGGCCCACTCGAAGGCCTGTATCATACAGGCTCTTCCAATCAACTATATGAAGGAATTGAACAAGTTCACACTCCTGTGATATGAAATATTACTATTCCTCCAAGGATACATGTTTTTCTGTGGCTTTTTAGTAAACTTGGCTAAGCGTAGAACTGTTGCAGATATGACTTGCGTTTTCTGCTCGGAAGTAGAAACATCAAAACATCTTTTATGTTCTTGTTCTGTGGCATCTTTTGTTTGGAATGCAATCTCGGAGTGTGTGGGTATAAAAAGGTACTGATTACTTGTCTGTTGCTAGATTTTCGATTGCTCCAAAAAGCTATGGCCATGTTAATATGATTTCGGCTGCAACCCTGTGGTGTTTATGGACTTACCGAAATGAAATACGTTTCCAGGGACGTGTGTGGAAAAACATCAGGGATGTATGAGATGAGACAGATTGATCTCTATCATACATCGATGGGCAATATTGTACAACTGCCCTCAAGGACACACTCTTGCAATACAGCTGGTGGAGAATGGACACCATAGGAGCTGCAACGTCAATTGCTGAAGACAAACTGGTACTTGCCCACGCCTAGCTCCACCATCTCCACCCAGGCTAGCAGCACCGAAAAAAAAACATCTTTGTTGAGCCTAGTTCCATCTGTCCTGTAATGTAGCTTTCATCTTTTAGGAGCTTTCGTTCCCTGGAGAACAGTTTGGACTGTCCAGTTTTTGGTTTTCTCTGTTTTGACTTTGCTCAACCTTGTCACTCTGTTTTTTCCAAGGAATTTGAATCGGGGGGAGACCCCTATTGTTCTGAAATCGATCTGCACTCTGCTTGTATACATGGTCTGAGCTCGTCATGCCTTCTTCCCAGTCATGCAATTTCCTACCGCCACAAACGACCTGCTTGATGCCCAGGGTGTATGCAGTTTTGGGCAGAATGGACAGACTGATTCAGTTACAGTGCAGGATGATGGTTGAATATGGAAAACAGTGCATCCCAATTCGTGATGTATGGTACTGTGTGTTAGGAAACGACGCTGCCAATGGTTTACCCAAGTGTTTACTTAGCTTGATGGCAGCGCACTAGAAGCCTCAAATTGCAGAGCTAGCATTGAAGACAGGACTAGGTGAATAAACAAGGATCTACTCCTTGAAAAATAGTCTGAAAATGTTTAGTTATTACTAGTTGATGCCTGGTGGATATCACACTCGTGAGTTGTAATGGTCACCAGATAGTGAAAAGAAAATCGGTTCGTTCATGGACAGTTCTGTCACTGGATTCCTAGTCGATTGATCTCCGTCTGCAATGGTATGAAAAAATACTCCACATTATTGATAAGAGGAATTTGAATATGTACATTGATCAGTGAAAACTGAAAAGTAAGTTAGAGATCTTCGTGGCAAATATTGCATGAATCATATTAAACACGCTTACATCAAAACAATTTCCTTACACTAATTGGATCAATTGTGATCATAATCATCAGACATAATTTACATCAGGATCAAGATTCGCACTGGCAGTAGGTGAAAACATGCCAGTGCCCAGTGGTAGTACTCCTAGTCCTAGGCCTAGGACTAATCAAGCTTTCTCTACTTTGATCAGCTAAGTCAATAACTACAATCTGGATGAATGGCTTCTTCCACTTCGATCACAGAATTGCTGGGCTTGCTGCCTTCCTTCACTTGAGCGCCTCAATCTCACGTCCACGAACCATCGCAACAATTCGATCTTGGGCATCTACTGCTTCCTGCCGTGCTTCGATGAGCTGCTGACGTGACATGAAGACATCCGTGAAGTCGATGAAGGGGTCGTTGAATTCGACCGTCGCCACCATCTGCTCCAGGTTCCGGCGGGCTTCCATCCTGCACCGCTCGATCTCTACCGCCTTCTCAGCAGCTGGACGTTCCTTGGCCTGGCGAGCCCTTTCGATCAGCTCGCGGATGCTGGTGGAAGAAGACGGCTTCGGTACTTGCGCCGTGCTCTCGGCGGAAGGGTGAATCGGCAAGCGAACGGGCCGATTCTTGATCGCGGTGGACTCGAGGCGCGTCGAGCTCTTCAGATCTTTACCGCTGCTAGGACAGAGGCTCTTCTTGTTCCCGATGCTTACGGCGGCCGGGAGACGGGGCTCGTCCACGCCGCGCACGCGCTTCGCCGGAGGCTCCCCGCCTCGGATGGATCCAGCTGCAGGGCGCTTCGGGTTCTTGGTCTCGGCGGGATTCGCCATGCAGGAAGGATTGACGCTTATCCGGCGCGTCCGGGCATAGAGGTCGGCGACGGCGGCGGTACGGCGCGGTGGCTGAGACGGCGGGAGCACCGTGGTGCCACCCATCGTCGCTTGCAGCAATCGAAGCGCGAGAGCAAGAATTGGACGAACGGGAGCTAGGATGAAGACGAGGCAGAGCGATTGGGGATTAGGGCAAGAGCGATGAATTCGCCGGATCGGGAATTTGGAAACGGAGGGAGCAAGAAATATGGACGCGGGAGGGAGACGAAGCCGGACTGCGGGAGGCGATGGCGGCAACCGGCAAAGGAAGCCGGATTGCGGGAGGCGATGGTGGGGCCGTTCTGTCGGTGAGACGCGCTTGTATTTGGTTCGGCCCATTCAAGGGAGAAGCCCGGCCCAATTCTGTCTACCGTTGAATGTCACTGACGTGTGGGCCCAGTTTGGCAGAAGGAACGACCTTTGCGTCTCTTGCAGAAAAGAGAGAGGAGAGGAGCGTTGGGAGATCAGATCACGCGACGAGCCATGGCATCCTCCTCGGCGGCTGCGGCGGCGGTCGGGCGCGCGGTGGAGGAGGTGCGGACGGCGCTGAACGAGCACGCCGACGTGGTGGCGGAGCTCTTCGGCCGCGTCTCCACCGAGCTCCGCGGCGGCTTCGGCCCCGCCGTCGACACCTTCGTCGGTTTCTTCCACGCCGTCGACTGGAAGGTGCGCCTCCTTTTTTACCCCCTTCCCTTCCCCCTTTGATTCGCCCGCATCTACCTCCGGCTGGTTCCACCGGGAAGTACCAGGCGAGGCGCGCTGCAAGCCTGCAACCGCCGGAAGTCAGTGTCCTCTACCTCTAGCAAATCCAACAGAAGCTGCGATTTCAGTATACCTAGCCTGTATATCTTTAGATTCAGCAATGGTTTGAGTGGAGTGGATTTCATAGACTACGTAGGACGAGCAGTCTCCAATATTTCGTCTTTACACTTGCGGTCCATTGTATCTGAAAGTAAAGTCCAAATCTGAAATATAAGGTGTTAGCGCTTGTGATTGCTCCAATCTCAGAGCTTCCATGGCGTTGCTTTCGCACATGGTACTCAGTAGCTATTACCTTTTTCTTTGCAAAGAGTAGCTACTAGGGTTTCTTGCTTGATGCGACTGATGTACGTGTGCTCATAGTCATCTCATCAACTTTACCTCATGTGATGGGTGATCGCTCGTCGTCTCGAGCAAATTCAACCGAAGCTTTCAGTATCCCATGCCCTGCTTGGATCTCTTGAGATTTAGCAATGGTTTGGGTGGAGTGGGGAATTTCATAGACTATGTAGGACGAACAGTCTCATATCTTTGTCTTTACACTGTCGGATGTACTAGTAAATAAACCCAGCAACACCCCGTTGTATCTGAAAGTAAAGTCCCATTCTGAAATGTAACGTGTTAGCGTTTGTGATTTGCTCCAATCTTGGAGCTTCCATGATTATGCTTTCCCACATGGAATGCAGTAGGTAGTACATTTTCCTTTGCAAAGATTAGCTGCTAGGGTTAATTGCTTGATGTGACTGATGTATGTGTGCTCATAGTCGTCTGTCTCATCGACTTCACATCATTTGATGGGTTATCGCTGTTTCTGTTCTTACCATGACTGAAATTTCTTTTTGTGTTCTTCAGGAACCTCGGTTGATTGGTGTCGTAAGTTTCCATCTTATTCTGCTCCTGGTAACCATCATATCCAGGAGGAACATCAATTTCCAACTCATGCTGTCAGCCTTAACATGTGAGTGCTATTTCGTTACCATTGCTTTTTATTTGGCCTTCAGAGTTTTAGTACCATCTATCTAACGGTTACAGAATGTGTGCATCATTATGTCATATCAGTTTGAATGCCATGCTATACCAGCCATAATTATTGATATATTTGTGTTGGTTACTGAGATTAGCAGTTCTATATCCATTTGGCCACGTTTCCGCTTGAATCTGTCTAATTAATCACACTGTATCAGCTTTTAAAAACTTGCCTAATTTGCATCATCACTTGCAACTTCCAAGTTCTGCATAGTGCATAGTATTACACAGTATTCTGTTTTAACTATCTCAGGCTTTGTAAAGCTTGTGTAATTTGGATCAGCACTGGCAGCTTCCAATTTCTGCATAATATTGCACGGCATATCGTCTCTGCAAGGTTTCAGTATAGTGATTTTCTCTTCAATTTCTAGTTATGTATTGTATGTGCGACCATGTTCACCTCTTTTGCTATTTTTCCTGTTATTTTACATCTATATAAAATTGATCTTTGTAAGTAGTTTGAATATTTAACATGTAATTAGTAGAATGTGCCCTTTTTGCATTTTATATGTACATCAATATAAAATTAAACCATGCAAATAGTTTGAATTTTTAACATGTAATAATTAGTAATATGTAAGACGAAGTTCTACCATTAACATTTACCTTGAGAGATGATGTTTCCTCTTTCCATTCAGATGCAATTATGGATTTAAAGGTGAAGCAACAGCTTCCTATGACACGCTAGATGGCCCCTTTGCTTACCTTCTGTGTACTTTTTGCAGTTTCTGGTGTATTTCTTGCTGAGAAGTTAAACACATTCTTAGGACAAAACTGGAAGAGCTTCTCAAGCCAGAACTACTTTGATCCCCAAGGTCTCTTCATCTCGGTTATGTGGTCTGGTCCCCTGCTTGTGATTACGATACTTATTCTGGTAAGTGCATCACCTGCCATGTCATACATTGTGTCAGTCTTCATCCCCTTCTGTTTTCCTTATGGGCAACTGTCTTGTATGCACTTGTTCTGCAGGTGAACACCCTTGTGACGCTCTGCATGCTGATGGTAAGGTGGAAAAGGGCTGAGCTCAAGCACCGTGCTCGTGAGGCCCGTAGCAAGCAGGAGTGATGCTGCCCTACCCTTGAACTGCTGATCTGTTGTGCGGTAGGAAATTAAGCTGCTGATCTAACAGAGAAAGTTGATTGGAACAGTAAAGTGAAAGATTAATTATCCCTTGGACTAAGTGCATGGAGAAGGCCCTTTTTAGACATGTACTAGCTGCTGTTCACCATATTAAGGGATATATGTTTGTGTAGAGGGAGTTCTGAACATTTTCTGTAGATGGCTGCATTGTTTTGTTTCTGTAGTCTTTGTTCTTGAAGAATACATGCAAGTTCTGTCATCTAAAGTCCTGTGTCTCTGATACCTCAATTGGATTTGTTTGTTATTAGTTCAGTATTGTCAATTACTTGAGATGGATGCTTAGGTTGGAGCATATGTAGTATTTGTCCTTCACAAAAGATTGTATGTTCCAAGTTTTCTCATGATTCGTAAGTCAGGTGCTAAGGACTATGATTCTGCTTTGTGAGCAAAATAAACTTTGCTGATGATACCAGGACTGCTTCTGTTGCGTGTTGACTGATGGAGTCCCCGTCGCTGGCCAGGCACAATTAGAAGCGGAGTTGTCGATATTGTTTGGGCTGGCTCAGAACAAGCCGCTCCTGTCAAGGAGATCAAGTGGAACAGTGCAGTCACTGGCTAATGGACTTGTTTTGCTATAAAACAGAGCAACTTGATTCTGTAGTAGTTCTGTACAAGGTATGATTCCTTCAGTTTCATGTTCTTGCAGTAGTGGGTTCTCATCCATCTTTGTTTGGCTTATATTTGGTCTGTTGTTGCTGAAATGGGTGTACTTCTTATTTACAAATGTGACATCCTGGCCCAGGGCTTAATAGGATTGATAGGATACTCATATCAACAAGTTGCAACTTCTTTTTCGGGAACTCACTCCAAAGGAATTCTGGGTTAAGCGTGCTTGGCCCAGAGCGATTTGGTGATGGGTGACCGACCGGAAAGTCCTTCTCAAGTGCGCATGAGTGAGGACAAAGTATGCAGAAAAGACTAGTGTTGGTCTGTGGGGCTAGTCTAGAGATCCTAGAGAGCTGCCAGGGTAACAGGCCTGAGCTACGGGGTGGTCGGGGTGTTACATTTGGTATCAGAGCCGACCTTCGCGGTAACACGGGCGTGTGCGGGTCAAGTGCGCGGACATGTGGCCCGTCGCGGCACATGGGTCGACACTGGACGCATGGACGTGTCCAAGAGGGGAAGTTCCTGCACTAGGGTTGACCGACGAGGACGTCGGTCTTCTAAGGGGGTGAGTGTGTGACATCCTGGCCCAGGGCTTAATAGGATTGATAGGATACTCATATCAACAAGTTGCAACTTCTTTTCCGGGAACTCACTCCAAAGGAACTCTGGGTTAAGCGTGCTTGGCCAGAGCGGGGTGTTACAACAAATTCATGCCGAGATCACTGGCATTTGGGTCAAACAGCACAATGAAGTCAGAAGTTCTTGTGCAGATATAGATGATAAGTTGCTAATTCTTTTACCTTGTGGAACACTTCGTCTGAGACAGGGTTGCACAAAGATCCTTTTCTTCATCCGAGACATCACATGTAAAACTGTTGCATCAAGTCTGATCTGCCTGTCTTGCAGCTCTCGAGTCTTGAGTGAGTGCTGATATGGATGATAAATTTTCCTCGAATCTCATTAAGTTCTTACTAATTAAAACACATCACCCACGTCTTAGGTGACGAGGTACCAATATATGTTGGTTCCTTGTATTCTATACTTGAGCAAATGAATACCTATGCACACACCAATTCAACAGTTAGTATAAGCACGTCCTTTTCAACTTGAAAAAAGAACAAAAATTCTGAAAATGAGGATGAACGGGCACGTGATGATGAACTCTATCCACACTAAGCCTTGGACAAGAAGCAAAAGTACACAAGGAGAAGGCTACTTTGGCGATGGCTGCCAGCCGATTGGTTGGTCAGTGTTAGTGGGGCTAGCTGCTACGACAGCTACCAGGAGGTATCTCCCTAGATTACATTGAAAAGTTTTTCCTTAAATTATTTTCTACTGTAGCAGGCCCAGTGTCCTTCCCAAATTAAGATTAACTCCATTAATCCCCCACACTGCGCATTTTATACGGAGAGCAGTCACTGTCTGATCTCTGGAGTAGAAGCATGACATTCACCAATTCAGACAGTGACAACCATGCACAATATGGCCGACCGGCAAATTAGAAGCAACTGAATCATATGGAACTGGGAACATTGAACAAACACGAGGATGGGCCAGTGCCTAGCTAGTTACAATAACACATAGGTTCTTGTTCTCTACAACGTGGTTAATATTTGGTCTCCATATCATTGACACAATGTAGTACATCTTTTACTCAGAGACGCAAAGGGATGTGTGTGCCTTTTATAGGAGAATTACTAGCGCGCGGTGTTCATGTGAAGTTGTGAATTATGCCACATGAGTTTGTGCTTTGCCAAGGTGATCATTTCATCATCTGGACGCGTTTGGTATTAATTATCACTAGTGGGCCCGTAAGAGATTTTCCAACAAGTACCAGATTGTTGGGCTCCACACGTACACGTCATACATGTACTTTTTCCCCCAACAAAACAAATCATATGGGTGATGTAACAACCTAGCGTCCATTCCAAGTACCAAAGTATAGCTTAAGACGAGAGCGTCAATATGGGAGACGAGCTGCCTGCAGCACGACATCCACAGCGCTAGTTTGGGCTTTGGGATCTGGGCATGTCAGAGCCTGGCAGAAATACGGCTCAATATACTGGGACATGAGCAGTTGACCGTATTGGTTCTGACCATGTGAGCCACTAGGCTTTGGTCCTGCACCCTAGACTGCTGGTCCAATATTGTTAAGAGTGGAACATGGTCCAGACTATATTTATTTCGGCCCAGACTTAATGACGACCGGGCATTGAATTCTATGCCATGGCTCAACCGGTGTCCTAGATCCTCTTCTCGAAGCCCACTCAGTTCTTGTTCCATCAACAGGCGGGTCCCTCAACATGCAATGGAGAGTGACTCTTGCAGCATCTGGAGGATCCGCCGGCGAGTGATGAAATTAGGGTGAAAAACTGATGTGGGTTCCTGGGAGGAGCTGCTGGAATCAGTACCAGTGTTTTGGAGATGTCGTAACATTTGATACGACGTATAGAACTAACATGTTAATATGCCCTTTGGATTATTGGTGGGTATGAACAATCACTTCCAGAGCATCATTTTTTGTGGCATTATGATGCGCGATGAGAAAAAGGAAAGTTTTGACTGGTTCTTCAAAACAATGTGTGTGGCAACTCGGCAAAACCATGGGAGGTGCCATTACCAACTTCCCAACAGTGTTTCTTGATTTGCCTTGATTTTACAGCGTCTTGCTATTCGATGCTTAAGCCATTGATTTTCTAAACAACAACACTTCTCGTTATAAATGGAGAAAAGCTCCACTCCCTCCGTACCGGATTATAGGGCAATTGCGTACTTCGAGATAAACTTTGACCTTTAATTTTAGTCAAAAAAATATAAAATATATTATATAAAAATTATACCATTGGATTCATATTTAAAAGAACTTTCCAATGGTATAATTTTTATGTCAAATATCTCATTTTTTCTTGACTAAAATTAATGGTTAAAGTATGTCTTAAAATACACATTTGCCCAATAATCCGGCATGGAGGTAGTAGCAATCCTGCGGGATTAGAAAAAACTAACTACGGAACAGTAATACTCTACAATGGATATAAACTAATCGTGTAATTTCTTGTTAATTTCCATTGATTGATTCCTTAAAGAATTTTATTTCGGTTAAGTTGCATGGATTAGTACTAACCATACACATTATATCGATGGACCATGTAGAATGTACCTACCCGCCTGACAACTAAATAAGTATGGCTGGCAGCGATACGAGCGCGCACAGCCCAGGAATCTACATCAAGTTGGAACAGATAAGCTATGTTCCAGCCGGGCCACCTCACAATAAATACAGAGGTATACGGTGATTTTAGAGGAGCTGGCTAGCGTGGAATACGTTGCTGGCTGGAATCACGAGGCGTTCTGCGCGGACAGGATGTCGTGCTGCAGGCAGCTCGGCCGCCAAACCGATTTTTCAAGCTTAAGACGCAATATAACGGCGGGAAAAAGGTCGACAGGAATGTTGGCTTTTAAAGCCATTAGCAATTCATCTTAAAGCGACATAGTGGCGTATTAGACTTTTTTCAAGAACGTGAAAGACTTGAGTTAAGATATATATAAAAAATGAAAGTGAATACAACACATCAGCATCGAGATGCCGTTTTGGCTCACGGGAGCAGATGCTTCCGTTATGTAAAACGCATTGTAAAGTGGTTAAAATATTTTCAAAACAAATTACTGAGAGTGTACATGTCTCGCGTAAAGTACTTTTGTGAAGAAAAAAAAATCTAGCGTCATAGAAAAAAGGACAAACATGTCTCGTAAAAAGTCATTTTGTGACACAGAAAATTGTTTTTACACCAGTCATAGAAAATGTCTTTTCTCCATGATGTAGATGTATATCCAGGTATTTTTCCAATTTATTTTGACATTTTAAAATGTGTTTTTCTACAATGGGAGCATCTAGTCCTACAAGCCAAACTGTATTTCCAACATCACAGTTCTTTTTTTTTCAAAAAAGAAAAGCCCCAGCCCGATGATGTATACGGCTTTTATTTAGATTTACATCACAACACCCGAAGCCACCACTCAACACCTAGTAACCCGACAATAGGTGTAGTAAAATGTTGTCAGGGTCTCAATGCCCAATGCCCTAAAAACACAAACAACGCCTTATGGGGTATGCATATGGCTTTCCTCAAGGATGTTTTGTGGCTATATAATTGCTTGCCTTCCACTATGGCATGTAATCTTTATATATGTTTCCTGTTGATAAGGGTATGACTACCGAGACCCACGATGTTAGTACCCCCGAGGCCTGTTTGAATAGCGTCCTATAAATAGACAAGCCGATAAAGACTTCTATTGTAATCTATATGATATAGACTAATTTGTATCGAACCCGACTAGTTCCTCGGGACCTGGCCACCTATAAGTAGGGGCCAGGAGAGGCCGGTAAGGGACACATCGAATTGAGCTGAGATTAATCCCAAGTTTACTTTTGATACACAATATTCACCTTGTTTGTCTGAAACCTTACCTTTGAGTTCATCCGACGTCCTTTCCCCCGATCCTAAGTCCATCATATTGGACATTTGCCAAGTTAACCCTCGTCAATTGGTGCCGACCGTGGGGACTTTGGATGTCGGGATCATGGATTCGATGGCTTTTTCACTTCTTTCAAAAGATCAAGAGAAGAATCTGACGATCGGAAGCCTCAGTTTTTTCGTCGGATCATCGGGTTCAGTTCGCCTTTCAGATCCAGTAAAATCAGGTCTGTCGGCAAGAGATACTACATACCTGACAACTCTAGAAGCATCAGTTGGCTCATCCAACGAGGAAAACTCGCCGGTCAGCACCAAGTCGATAACAAAATACCACCGTCAAGGGACTCGATGAAATCATGGGAAACCTAGACCTTGAAGAATCGTCGGGTACATCTTTCGACACAAAAATCGGCAACATCTCAGAAAAGGACTTCATCACCAGTTACGGCGATGTCTCTGAAAATTCTAAAAACAGAGGATGTAGCAAGAAAATGGAATCCTATCAGGACGGGAGTCAAGGAGCCAGCAGTTTACATCAGGTATATGTAATAATAAGTGACACATCTGAAGAAGTGGACAACAAGAACAACCCAGTAATTAATCCGCACAATCTGGAGAGAGGAGCAAACTATAGAGCAGAGGGAGAAACAGCACCCAGAGAAAAAGTGCACTTGTCAGCAGAAGAATGGCGGATGATCAAAGCGGCAGTACACCGCTGTGCAGCCATACCCGCCGATTCAAGGAGAGAGGTACTAATGGAGTATCAATACGCCCTACATCAACAAAAGAAGCAACTACTACGGGAGAAAAGTGAGACAAGGAGAATGCACGAGTCAACAATTGAGGCAAACAGGATATTACGAGAGGAACGCAACACTGCATCATACACCGGAGGAGGTCGACCACGTGAAGCCAACAAAGGAGAAACAGATCAGCAGAACAACCTCAAAATCCAATAGAATAAACAAAAGGATGTCTATTAGTCAGTTCGGATTCCACATGATTTCTTCCTTGTCCGTTCACAAGTTATTTTCCTGTATGACAGAGGTGTGACGTTCTAGAAGAGTTTCTTGTACACATGCACATTGACACATCATCATATATTTGCACGTACATGGTGTTCATATGAATAATGTATATTCGTCAATACCATCTTTCTCCTCATGCCCTTTCATTGTCTCTTTCTCTATGTAGCGCAATGTTCCGATCAAAATCTTCTCATTATCCGTTTGGACGCTAAGTGTGCCACCACCTCGTTTCATCTTTTTTTTTTGAGGGGTCACCGGAAGGGGCAAAAAGCCCCCACCTGAATTTTTCTATTTATCAAACAGAAGGGTAGAAAGAACCAAATGAGAATTTACAAGGGGGAGAGGAACCAGCCCAACGCAAACGGGGGCAGATTCAAAGAGAAAACTTTACAGGGAGCAACACAAGCTCAGCTAGGGAGAAATAGGGAGATCCAGACATCGACGTCCTCCCGCATGGCTTAAGGGAGCCTAGCACGCCAAAGGACGGCGTTTCATCTTCGATAGTGTTGGTACTCCGCCACCTCGTTGGTGTCCACCATTTAGCTCACCACTCGCCCGCCAGGCACCCTACCTCCCCCCCCCCCCCCCCCCCGGGCGGTTCTTTTGTTCGCCTTTTGTTGTTTTTGGTACTCATCATCCTCGGCCCCTCCTTATTGGTCATCCCCCCTCCCTACTGACTGTCTCTCTTGATCTCTAGCTTCGCGGCATAAAAAATGAAAGGGAAAACAATTATTAACCGCGTATTCTCTCTAGATGATAATTGCTGAATTTTGGTCTTGGGTCTCAACTTGGAAACCGTATGTCGCTTTCACAGTTAGTGGTGGTGGTGGTCACTTGTTGATGACTTATTAACCGACTAAGCAAGCTTCTCTCTGTCCCAGTTGATCTTTGTCTCTCTCTCGGTAGATTCTACACGCTCTAGCTAGCTAGTTGCAGATCTCCACTCCCACGCCCACTAGCTTGCAACTTGTAAACCTCATATTTACCTCAGCTTCAGCAGGTTCTAGGCTTCTAGCCATTGAACGCGGCATGCACTTATCACATTGTTGTCGTGCATAAATAGGTCACAAGCTCCTCTAGCTACCAGGCATCAACAATCGACCATCTAGTTCTAAATTAGTTCGGTGAGTTTTTATGTATACCCAAGTACACATATGTGCTTTGGTTGTTATAGTCTAGTAGTTTGTTGCAACATTGTCATAATTATCTTATTGGCCATAAATTTAATTATAGTTTTTTTGGTATATGTATTATGTGTGTGGCTAGTCCTGAAGCCTGTAGGTGACAGAAAAGAATCAGTACTAGTACTATATAGTATACGGATGGTGGATGTGAGTGAGATGAGCCCTGAAGTGCACTCCAAGCTAGGAGACCCTCTCTACCCTCCAAAAAAGTTTCACTACACACCGTCCATAAACTAGTACTACTCTGGATTTGGATCATCACTAAATTTCTTTCCTGCTTTAGTATGTCACAAGCTGATGGAGCCAGTCCTAATTATGCAATCAGTCCATGTCTGAAACCAAAATAGTAGCAGTAGCCTAGGTCTTAAGTACGATATACGGTAGTGTTATAGCTAGATTTTCTCGTATGAATGATACTCTAATCCAATACAATGATGCCTGTATATATGTATATATGCACGAGCCTACGGCTCCTTTAGGTATGGTATATGGTGCAACAACCAATTAGGTCGGTCATCCTGAATTGCATGAGTGCAGTGCATGCTTCCTATATTTGTAGGAGCTTTTCTTCTTCCTGGCCCAGCCAGATACAACATGCACATGCCCTGCTCTGAGTTGTGACACGAAAGCTGATAGCCTTTGCATTCAGAGAACATCATCGGGCCATTCATCATTCAGCTGCTACCTAGAGGTCGTCTGGCAATGGAGGAGTCTTCCTGCAACACGGTGCCCCCAGGGTTCAGGTTCCACCCCACGGAAGAGGAGCTTGTCGGCTACTACCTCGCCAGGAAGGTATCCTCCCACAAGATCGACCTGGACATCATCCAGGAGGTCGACCTCTACCGGATAGAGCCATGGGATCTCCAAGGTAAATCAAAATCTTCATAGACTACTTCTTGTTCATGCAATTTTGCACTGCTCAACTAGCTTGCAGATATGAGACTGATCGAGCTGTGTATACTGAATTCTTAATTGCAGAGAAGTGCGGCAAGTATGGCGTAGGCGGAGGCGGCGGCGGAGGAGGACAGGAGGATCCGACGACAGAGTACTACTTCTTCAGCTACAAGGACCGCAAGTACCCCAGCGGCACGCGCACGAACCGCGCCACCGCCGCCGGCTTCTGGAAGGCCACCGGGAGGGACAAGCCGGTGCTGTCGTCATCTTCGTCGTCGTCGCCGGCGGCCGTGATCGGGATGAGGAAGACGCTCGTCTTCTACCGCGGTCGAGCCCCCAACGGCCGCAAGACTGACTGGATCATCCACGAGTATCGCCTCCAGTCCAACGAGCACGCGCCCACACAGGCATGACATGCACTTCAACATAATCCATTTCTCTGCATCTAATTCAGACATTCAGTTAACTTAATATCCACTCAATTGAGTTCTTGACCTGATTAGTTGGCAATTTATTGGATCGACCAGGAAGAAGGGTGGGTGGTGTGCCGTGCGTTCGTGAAGCCGGTGCCCAACCAGCAGCACAGGCTATCCTACGGCGGCGGCGGCGGCGGCGGGTACCCGATGATGAACGGCAGCTACAGCTCCGCCTCCAGTTACTACTACTACGACAACCCTAACGCGCGGCTGATGGTCGCCGGCGGCGCTCCTGCACACGACCACCATAGCCTGGCGCCAGAGTCCAAGCAGCAGGTGCAGCTGTTCTCTTCCGACATGCCGCCGCTCCAGAGCCCGACAACGCTCGACGCCGACGGCGACATCACGCAGACTAACGGTGGACCCTGTACTGTCGATCAGCAGCTGGCAGCTGCTGCTGGGACGATCGACTGGAACTTGTGGAGCAGCTTGCTACCTTCAACGGCGCCGCAGCTCTTCCACGAGCAGACAATGACGCCACAGGCAGCAAATTCGAGCTCCTCCAAGACCAACGATATTTGATCCGGAGGATGCAGGGATTGATTCTTGACTGATTAATACTCCATCCGTTTTAAAATATAAGATGTTTTAGCTTTGTGAAGCAAATGTATATAGACATCTTTTTGTGTGTAGATTCACTCGAATAGACACACTAAAATGTGTCTAGATACACTTGCTTCATAGACCTAAAACATCTTATATTTTGAAACAGAGGGAGTAGTTGACACTTGACAGTTTGGTCATACGATGGAGTATATATATTTGACGACTACTTGCCATATTTTGCATGTGGCTAATTAGTTTCCACTGTAATTCTAGACTAGATCAAGTGTATACAAATACACATATACATTACGTTTGAATTGTTTGCATTTCGTTTTTTAACAAAGAAATAATTTTATCAATCTCCCGGTCAGGTGTATCTGCATTGCATGTATACTGATTGTCTGCACCCATAAGGTGAAGCTTGTGTTGGGAAACCGATACTGATTCCCCACTTATTGAGAGGTGCGCACACATTTACCGTTATATGAAAATGTACTCCTTCTGACCCATATTAACTTTTGCAAATACGGATGTATCTAGCACTAAAATGTGTTTAAATACATTCATATTTGTGAAAGGTAATATGGGTCGAAGGAAGTAACAGAAACAATGTATAACTTCAACACCCCTTGTATGTGAACTTTTAGACTGTTGCGCAACATATGCAACAATATATATGGAGTAACATCACACATTTCAGCTCGCACCAAGGCTCGAACACAATGTCTCTCCTTGAGAGAAAAGTTCACACCCAAGGTGAGACATTGTGGAAGCTAGAGAGAGGTTTTCTCATAACTGCAACAGACGATGAACACGCAAGGATACTAAGCTTTTACATGAGCGGAAGCCACCTATTTTTTTTGCACTACTATCTTTTTGAAACGGGGGGCAAAAGCTTTGCCCCATTCCAATTAATTAAGAAGGAGTTTACAGAGAAGTAACAAAGTTAAAAATACAAGGATTACTCTCCCGGCATCAAATCACCCAAACGATTTGCCCCGGCAAGCACCCAAAGCCTTGCCTCATATTTGATGCTATCAAAAATTACAAAAGAAGGAGAGGACTTATGGCGAAACACTCTAGCATTCCGCTCCTTCCAAATCTCCCAAACGGTGAGCAAGACGAGCGTAGCCAAACCCTTGCGATGCGGCCCCGATCCTTCCACCAAGGACGACCACCAGTCGTGAATACCTAGGCCGGACCAAAGCCTAGGGTAGATTCCTTGCAACCCAAGCCACTCTTTAAGGAGCTCCCAAATCCTCACGGTATATCGGCAATGAACAAAAAGATGATCATGGTTTTCCTCCGTTTGCTTGCAAAGTTGACAAAGACCGCAATTCTCCCACCCACGCCGACGCAATCTATCCGCTGTCCAAAGCCTCTTTTGCAAGGCCAACCAAGCATGGTTTTTTGCCTTGGGAGTTGCCCAAACTTTCCACACCAAAGAATTCAAAGAAGACACAACAAGCCCCAAAAATTGCAATTTGTAAGCGGATGCCGCGGAGTATTGACCATTGCCGGTAAGCTTCCAAGATATATCATCCTCCACATCCACCCGGAGTTGCACCCTTTGAATAGAAACCCAAAGTTGCACAAATTGCGTAAGATGATCGATGGATGATGTTGCGTCGATGGCTAGCTTATTAATCCACTCATCATCATGGAGCGCTTGAGCCACCGACCAATTCTTCCTCTTACAAATGGCGAACATTTTAGGGGCAATCCCTTTGGGCCTAACCCCGTTTAGCCAAGGCGCATGCCAAAACGAAGTCTTGCAACCGTTGCCAAGAGAAATAGTAGTGGCGGCATAGAAGATTTCCATGTCAAGCTCGGAGCAAGGATTCCCGGAGCCCGCCCAAATCTTGGAGTTATCCTTCCATTCAAGCCACGGCCAACGGAGCCGAAGAGCGGTAGCAAATTTTCCCAAGTGAAGAATGCCGAGACCACCATAAATTTTGGGACGACAAACAACTTCCCAATTAACTTTACATTTTGCCCCGGAGGTAGAGTCCTTGGCCGCCCAAACAAAAGCTCTCTCCAACTTGTTGATGAATTTCAAGGTACCCGGAGGGATAGTAAGAGGAGTCAAGTGATGAATAGCTTGGGAAGCCAACACCGACTTGACGAGAGCAACTCTACCGGCCATGTTGACAAGCTTCCCATTCCAAGTAGGCAATCTCCCGGCGCATTTATCTTCAAGATGTTGAAAATCCCTCCTTCTAAGGCTCCACACCGAGAGTGGCAAGCCGAGATACCGCAACGGGAAAGTGGCGCGCGTTGCCGGGATACCCTCAAGCACCCCATCAAGATCAACGTTGATGCAACGAATCGGCACCACTTGGCTCTTAGTGAAGTTGGTGCACAAGCCGGTAACCTCCCCAAAGCTACGAAGGATGGTGGCAAGATTTTGAATGTCTTCTCTAATCGGAGCCACAAAGACGGCCGCATCGTCCGCATAAAGAGATGTGCGTAAGATTGTACCCCGGCCCCGGAGCTTGTGAAGAAGGCCAACTCTTGTTGCCTCCTCAAGGATTTGCGAGATAGTGTCAATGGCAAGCACGAAGAGAAGCGGCGAAAGAGGGTCCCCTTGCCTAAGCCCTCTACCATGCACAATAGGTTCACCGGCAACACCATTAAGAAGCACCCGGGAGGTGGAAGTGTAGAACAAAGCGGCGACCCAATCCCGAAACCGAGGGGGAAACCCTCTTCTTCGCAAGAGGTCCAACATGTATTCCCACCTAACGGAGTCAAACGCCTTGCGGATATCAAGCTTGAATAGGAGAGCCGGGGTTTTTGCCTTGTTTAACCTTGTGGCAAGGTTCTTGACATACAAGAAATTATCATGAATACTCCTCTTCTTAATAAAGGCACTCTGGGCGTTGGAAACAAGCTCGTTCATGAACGGAGCAAGACGAAGAGCAAGCATCTTGGCAAGGATTTTGGCAATAGCATGAATGAGACTAATAGGCCGGAAATCTGAAACTTCCTCCGCCCCCTCCTTCTTGGGGAGAAGAGCAATGTTGGCGGAGTTTAGCCAATGGAAATCATGCACGTGAAGCGCCCCAAAACCCGCAATGGCATTCATGACATCCACCTTGATTATTTCCCAACATTTTTGGTAAAAAGCCCCCGTGAAGCCATCGGGACCGGGAGCTTTATCATTTGGCATACTATTGATTGCCTTGCGCACCTCCTCCTCGGCAAATGAATCACCAAGGGACGACAAGTCCGGCTCCGTGAAGTGTAAAGCGCCCCAATTGAAGTCAAGCGATCTCGGTGGGCCCTTCTTGAGGGTGGACATGAAATGAGAGTGAACAATTTGCTCTTTGGCCCCATGGTCGGTAACCCAACCGTTGTTGTGCTTAAGACGTTGGATATGATTTTTCCTTCTTCTAGCGTTAACCCTCACATGAAAGAACTTGGTGTTTGCATCCCCTTCCTTAATACTTGCGATGCGGGCGCTTTGCTTTTTTCTCGCCCGCTCCAAGGCGGCAAGCGCAATGACTTTCCTTTTAAGCCTACCCCGGAAGTCTCTCTCGTTTGCACTAAGAAGCCTCTTATCTTGCGCCATGTCAAAGTGGAGAATGACAAGCAACGCCGCATGCAACAACACCTTGGTGTTGGAGAAAAGGCGTCTACTCCAAGCGGATAGAGCCTTCGCCGTCCCCCTCAACTTGTAGAACAAAACATGACACGGCTCCGAATGGGTTGAAGGGGTGTTCCACGATTGCGTGACCACCTCCAAAAAGCCGGGCATCCTCAACCAGAAATTTTCAAACTTAAATGATCTTGGCCTCCTCGGCCCCCTATCCTCGGCAAGCAAGAGAGGGCAATGGTCCGAAAGGGACGACGAAAGCGCGTTGAGGACATGGGAATTTTGCACTACTATCAAATGTGATATCTAACGAGTTCTTCTCTCGAGTCTCTCATTTATTAAAATAATACAAATTTTGGATGGATATAGATACAAGAGCAAAGGATTAAAATAATCTCGTCAAAGATGTTGAAATCACATCTTAGAAAAGATAAAGTAGTATTCAAAAGAATATTTGCATACTCCCCCCGTTTCAATGAATAAGCCGTATATATTTAGTCAAAAGTGTCAATGTCTTCATAGTTTAACCAATGTTGTAGACAAAATATAAACAATTATAATATAATTAATATCAGTAGACCTACCATAAAATATATCTTGTAATGTATTTATTGAATATTTTAGATGTTTATATTTTCTTCTATATATTTGGTCAAACTTGATAATTATTGACTTTTGACTAAATTTATACTCCTTATTCATTAAAACGAAGATGATACAATATATACAAGTCCTTTTTTTGTATCGATGCATGATATTACATTCGTTCCAAAATATAGTATGTTTTAGAAAGATAATTACTACATTTTTGAATGAAGGTACTCACTCCGGTTTAGTTTAACAAACGTTTAAGAAAAACTTTAACCATTATTTTGGTCAAACAAATATGAATTATATTTTTTCACAAAAAATGTACAGTTGGATTCATATTGAAAATAAGTTTTTCAATGATATTTATATGACATAACTCATATTAACCAAATTAATAGTCAAAGTTTTTCTAAATAAGTATGTGCCTGTTAAAGTGAACCGGAGAAAGTAATACTACTAGTTAGTACCTAGCCCGTGCAATTTGCTTGCACCAGTAATCAGGCTAGTATTGCATTGCGTGAAATCTTGTGTAGATCTTCACTTGAGAGATTTGGAGCGGCCGCGATAGCAACTTCCACTAATGATAACACCGGATGGTACACTCGTTCGTGTAATCATCAATTTCGATCTTTTGTGATTCACATGTGCTTCATTGTGCTGGACGGCTAGCTGGGTCCATCACTAATTCACCGGATGGTAATTAACCAATATCCAGCTGCATGCCTCTATTCATTTGATAAGAACCGTACAATAACAGATGGTCGTCAGACTACTTTTATTGCTTAAGACAGACCAGTGAGAACAAATGGGCAAAAAAAATGTGACAGCAGTAAGTGTTTCTCCCCGTGCTAGAACAGAAGTTGCATTGGTAATGGGCTTAGTTTAATTAAGGGGAGATGCTGAGCTCTAACTTTCGGTTTTGTACTAATAGCTTAGAAGTGCATTTTAATCAATTCGGTTCTATGGTGTAGTGGTTAGCACTCCAGACTTTGAATCTGGCGACCTGGGTTCGAATCCCGGTAGGACCTTTTTTTTGTCATTTTTGTTTGCACTTTGCATTGCGCTCCGCCTTTTAAAAAAAAATCCATTGTGCCACGTCATTAACCTGTACTGCTAGTGAAACGCGTATTAGTAGCATTAGTTCAACGTGAAAGCTGAATTGTAGGGAGAAGAGTGAATCGTACATTGACAAAAGGCATCGGTTAGTTACCTATACTTGGCGAAGTCGTCTGAGGCAGTAGTTAACTTTGATGTAGTTGTGTCTTAGCTTGATATGATGATAGAGTAATAAAAACTACTACCTCGCTATAAAATGTAAGCTTGTTTAGAGTGGCACATAGCTTTTTTAAAAAGCTTACATTTTAGGATGGAGGTAATACAAGAGTTATAGAAATCTTCACCTGGCTCTGATAGGGCCTATCTTTTTTTATGATTTTTGAGAGCTTTATCGATTACACGATATGATTACAATCACTTCTAAGAGTATTAGCGAGAAAATCTAAGTTATATTTGATCCACAAGCATTTCCTCCTATCTACACTTGCTAGCATCGCACCTACTAAAACTAATGCTAAAGCTAGGAAAAGCCCTCCTAATGTTGACAGATAGCCATCATCTTCACGACTTCAATATGTTCTGGTTCTCACCGTTGCTACCTCCTTTGAATCGTTTCCAATGACCACTTAATTATAACCCCTATTAAGGTTGCACCATCTCTAATGGCCAGATCTTCCATGACATGGGCACGCGCTTGAATAATGTTCTAATAAACTACATAGTTCATGTATACGTTTGTTGCATCAATGTGAAGAGGCGAAGAGTCGACCACCGTAACCTTGCCGCAGCCGTGACATCTGAGTCCACCATCGTTGCCACGAGAGTCTAGCACCAAGCATCACCTTTTCCCTCTATTACCTCGCTCGGAACACAGCCACGCAAAAAGATGCCCCGGGAGGGGTTGATGATGTCAGAGCGTGGCCATAGTCCAATCACATGGATCTAGGGTTTTTCCCCAAGATGTCTAGGAGGAGGAACACGAGCTTCACCTCGACGTTGCCTTATAAAAGGGGAACAACACCTAGAAGCGTTGTCATCGCCCGCTTCGGCTATCGACCGGAGGCAAGGTCTTCATGCAGATTCAACTCCTCTTTCACGATTGTTTTAGTCTTCTAGTAGCTGATCTATTATTTGTATGTTTGATTGCCTTACCGTAGTTTATTATAGAAAATAATAATAAATGTACTCCTTTTGTGTTGGCAAGGCACTATTTTTATGAAACGGAGGCAAAAGCTTTGCCTCTATCTATTAGTTAAGATAAAGAGAATTGCCCAATTAATTTAGAAAAACCAAGCAAAAACTGTTACAACAACAACCACATGCCGACTAATCCCAACGCCTGCAACTCGCCGACCACCTAGACAAACCCACCAACTCTCCCAAGATGCTATAACCGCAAACACTAGGCACATTGATCACCACATCACAAAAGGAAACGCCAAACACATGAATAAAGATCTCGAACATAATAAATCGAAAAGTTGTGAACCATCTATCAAGCGCATGTAGATGCCTTCCTTGTGGTGCCACACTTCTGATCTTGCTTCTGATATACTCCTTCACCTTCTTGATATTGTCCCCTGAATCCTCCCCCGATAGAAGTCGAGCAATCTCCTTACCAGTCAGGGCTAGCCGCCTCCAAACTGACAAGTGTAAGTCACAAAGTTTTTTTTTGCAAAGAGGGCCCCAGAGTCAACGAAGCCAAGCGACTGAATATGCTCTAAAGATGGTGGTATGGAAGCCACTACCAAGGACCCAAGCGAGTCCACCTCCGGAGTGCACCATGGATAGAGAAGCCTCGGAGTTAGGTGCCGACGCATCTACCTCATTGACCTCATCATTGAAAGACACCATAAGTCCTCCACAGTCCACAGAGACGGGGCTACAGCCACTCTGGCCCCTACTCCCTGATCAGTGCAGGGCCGACGCCTCTCCACCCACCTTCGGCATCGGCGCCTGCAGCTGAGGCTCCAAAGTCGCAGCCACGCAGTTGCTTGTCAGCTTCGTCATCGGTAGAGCTCGCCCCATCTTCGCCACCCTAGGGCGAGGGCAGGGCACTATGTTGCTTGTGGCTCGGAATTTCTTGAATTCTCAATCAGGTAAGGTTCTCGAATCTCAGTTCTAAACTTCTAAGGCCGGCTTCTTTTGGGCTTGTGTTTCTCCATAAGCCGGCTTCTAGAAAACTGTGGGGAGAAACTGTGGTGGGGAGAAGCTCCTAGAAACCAAAATATGGCTTGTTTGATATGTTGAGTTGTAAAATGTCTGTAACGTCCCTAGTTTACATATATGTCCTAAATAAGTGATGATACGACATATACGGTATTTTATAGTGTGAAATGAGCAAAAAATAAACCAAGTCATGACAAGTTTAATTATAATAGAACCAATATGTCGTTACAATCCAGTACATGCCAAAAAAATAAAATAAAATGACTTGGTAGTTCAAAAATCTACTATATACTAAAAGCACAATACAGAGATCTAAAATAAAGACACCACCTTAATCCACATCATCGAAATTATTTTAACTGTTAGATCAGTAATTTACGGCTAAGATTTAATGAACAATTACGTAACTTTATTATTGACCCGTGCCTAACACGTACGCTCAGCCTAAACAATACTTTTTGTTGAGCCGGACACCTATATTTGGTGGTTCTCCCTGGCAGCCAGGCCGGTTGTACAATTTGAAAAAAAAATGTCCAGATATGATGGCACGTGCAAAGCAAAGGCACTGTACAATTTAAAAAAGAGATAATCATGCTCAACTCACTACAATGGTAGGGTTAATATTATTTTGGCCTGAGCACGACATGGAGGTTTGGGTTGTCATGCATACACAAGTCATTGATGACATCAGCAAATCAATACAATTCTATGAAATTTTGATGGCTTCTACAATGAATATTTATAAATTATTGTGATAGCCTCTTCATAAATAATAGCAATTTTCAAGAACTATTTGGTATCAGTTTTCTAATAATGACTATTAGTGGATTAATGGATTTTAAAATATTTGTGTTAGCAAAGTTAATTTTGTGTCATAAATATATGCAATTTCTACAAAATATGTGTCCTCCATTTTCTAATACTGATTACTAATAAATTTTATAATATTTATATTAGCATAGTTAAATTTTTGTCATTATATTTTCTTGAATATGTAAACATCATATTTACAAATGGAATGAGCATGTGTTTTGGATTAATTCGAAAATTGGCATTTTCTGAAATACGTAAAACAAAATGTACAATAGAACATAGAAAAGTATTCTTTTGTAGATTGGTTAGTTTTATCAACATGCATCGACTAAGTTTTTGACAGAAATGAGAAAACATGAATAGAGCGGCGATCACATGCGTAGTTGATAGATGCTAGATGTGTCATTGAAATAGTCGATTTTGATGAACTTTACATGTGCCTTTTGGGACTTAAGGAAGTTTTTGAAAATAGAGGCAAAAGCTTTGCCCCAATCGATTAATTAAGAAGGAGTTTTACAGAAGATAATACAAACCACCCATGGAGATCAAAAGCCTACTCTCCCGGCAAAAGGTCACCCAAGTGCTTAGCGCCCGCCAAAACCCACAAGCGGGCTTTCCTCTTAATGTTTTTTAGAATCATAAAAGGTGGCACGTGCTTATTGCAGAAGACTCTCGCATTATGCTCATTCCAAATTCCCTAGGAGACTAGCAAGGCAAGAGATGCCATGGCCTTGAGGTTTGTAGTAGCACCATTCGTCAAAGGAGCTCCCCCAAAGCTTTATGGGAAGACCTTGCCAAAGGATTGGACTTAAATTGGGAATGCCAATCCACTCTCTGATAAGGGTCCAAAGGCACACGCAGAAGCGGAAATGCACGAAGAGATGGTTGGTCAGCTCCAAAGTTTTCTTGTAAAGAGGACAACGCCCACAATTATCCCAACCCCTCTTCTCCAAACGGTCCGCTGTCCAAATCTTATTTTGGAAGGCAAGCCAAGCAAAAGATTTAATTCATGAGGAGCCCAAGCCCTCCACACCGTCTTGTATAAAAAGGATGCGGCCGCCCCTATAAATTGTAACGCATACGCCGACTTTGCCGAATATTTCCTATTTTCCGTTAACTTCCAAGAAATTTGTCTTCCATAGATTCATCAAAATGCACGTCTTGGATGGCGCTCCAAAGTCCCATAAATTGTGTGTGGTGCTCAAGGGTAAAAGATTCTCCCAAGGCAATATTCCCTATATACATATACTAGCCTAGGAGCAAAACATGCAAAATATTCTAACACCAAAGCATGGGACTTTAGAAAGATAACCCACAAATACGGACACTCTGCAATGCAATATCATGGTACAAATAAATATTAAATACTAATAAATCAACTATAAGACCATGTTTCCAAATATGTTGCAATTTTAAGAAAAAATGATATGCCACCATGCATATACATTTTCCTTACCTTGCAGATTGTTTGGGGCAATTTGGGTAAGATCAAATATTAGATAGGATCCATGATATTATTAGTATTTTTAAAGCAAAACATGCTCAAATATTCCTAAAAAATTGACAACAAACATCCGTGCTATATATGGAACCTCCAAAGATTGCAGCTTCAAATTCGACATACACTAAGAGAACAAAAAAAAGATAAAATCAGGATGTGGATAGTGTGACATACTATTCACGTAAAGATGACACTATTCAAAGTAGACTATCTTTTTTGTCTGTACATCTGTAGGTCGAATTATAATTTTTAATAATATTTTTTATGAGCTGATCCTATGATCTCACCTAATGCAACGATTCTATACAAGTCTTCCCCAGAGTTGTTTAGAGGACCCGTGCAAGACAACATAACTTTTCATGCCATACATTCAAAATTTGTTCGCTAGATTTCAACATCACATGAATGTCGAGTGGTTTAACATATTTAGGTCAACCAAAAAGCTATTTATGTAAATTTGCAAAAAAATAGTTACCATGTAACAGCCTTTTCTTAGAAAAAGGGATGTGATAAATGATATGAACAAGATTAACAAATACATAGAGATGTGATCCATATCATTGATAGAAATACCTCACTAGAAGTTTTTCCAATTAGTCTAAACTACCGTAATACATCCATGGGAAGGCTTCCGTTCCATAATCCGCGATCAACAGGCCATGATCAAAGGAGAAGATACTAAGTCTACTTATTGGATGGGAGAAATAAAAAAATTAGCATCGCAAATGGGCGGGTCACGTTGCTAGTTACAATAACAATAACGTCTCAAGCAACCAAACTTTCTGCAATGGATTGCCGTAGTGCACCCATGAAGGCATCAGAAGAAGAGGAAGCGTGTCCAGTAGCGGTGAAAGATGCGCTCTCCTCATGGACATATGGGGCACGCTCAAACCTGTCAAAATGGTCATCAAATAGCTTACTATCACGAATGAAGTTATGCAAACACATGCACGCAGTGATGATCTTCGTTTGCGTGAGAGGATCGTGAAAATGTGGTATCGATAGCAAAATGCGCCACTTCATCTTTAGAACGCCAAATGCTCTTTCAATGGCATTTCGCAAAGATGAATGAAGATGGTTGAATTTCTCTTGCATGTGATACGTCTCCAACGTATCTATAATTTTTGATGCTCCATGCTTGTTTTTACACCATTTGCCTAATGTTTCATTACACTTCGTGGCACTTTTATGCATTTTCTAGAACTAACCTATTAACAAGTTGCCACAGTACCAGTTCCCTGTTTTCTGCTGTTTTTGTGTTTCAGAAGTGATACACAGGAAATATTCTCGGAATTGGACGAAACAAGTTCCTGAAGTCTTATTTTGTCCGGGAGCTTCCAGAGATCCGAAGGAGAGTAGGAGGGGAGCCACAGGGGCCCCACACACCAGGCCGGCGCGACCAGGGCCTGGCCCGCGTCGCCCTAGTGTGAGGCCACCTGGCTCCAGCTCTGACATCGCCCCTTCGCCTATAAAGACCCCCCGACGGGAAAAACCTAAGCACCCGATCAATTTTCCAGAAACACATCGCGATCCACCGCTGTCGTCGACCCGAGATCGGGAGGGTCCAGAAGCTCTTCCCGGCACCCTGCCGGAGAGGGGAATCGCCACCGAAGGTCTTCTTCATCGCCATGCTTGCCTCCGGAGCGATGAGTGAGTAGTCTACCTTGGACTATGGGTCCATAGCAGTAGCTAGATGGTTGTCTCCTCCACCATGTGCTTCATGTTTAGATCTCATGAGCTGCCCTACATGATTGAGATCACCGTTATGTAATTCTACATGTTTGGTTTGTTGGGATCCGATGAATATTGGTGTTATGATTGAGTTGCTATACTGAAATATATCTTTTGTTATCTCTATGTTGTTTATGATCTTGCATGCTCTCCGTTGTTAGTAGCTATCTTGGCCGAGTAGTTGCTAGTGACTCCAAGAGGGGGTATTTATGCTCGATAGTGGGTTCATGCCTCTATTTAACCTGGGGGAGTGACAGAAACCTCTAAGGTTGTAGATGTGCTGTTGCTACTAGGGAGAAAACAATATTCATATGCTCAAGGGCATATGCTTTGTTTACATTACACACTTTGCTTAGTGCAATTATCTGTTGTTCGCAACTTAATACTCATGGGGTGTTCGGACGATATCCCCGTGAGTGGATTATTAGTCATAGATGCAGTTGGATGGCGGTCTGTGTATTTTGTTGTAATGCCCAGAGTAAATCTCATAGTGATCTTTTTGACATATCACATTTATCTTTATTCTATCAATTGCCCAACTGTAATTTATTTACCCAGCATGTGTTATTTATCTTATGGAGAGACACCACTAGTGAACTGTGGACCCCGATCCTATTTCCATCATATTGCTACCACCTGTTTACTTTACTCGCACTGTTTACTTTACTCGCATACTCTATTGTTTTCCACTCGATACGCTCATAACCTTTGTTTCAAGCAAACCGGTGAGATTGACAACCTCATCGCAAGTTGGGAGCAAAGTACTTGGTTGTGTTGTGTGCAGGTTATGCGTTGCAGCTAGCAAGCAAAGCTTGGACGAGGCGCCATATATAAATTATCCGAAGCTATCGCAAACTAGCAAGCATCACCTTCAGTCATAATTGTCTGCTCTTCTCCTGAACGATTAAACCTTGGTTTCTTAACTGAGGGAAAACAAGCTGCTATACTCATCACACCTTCCTCTTGGGGTTCCCAACTGGCCGGTTATTTACTTCATCAAGTTGGTAGCATCAAGCTTCTTTTCTGGCGCCGTTGCCGGGGAAGAGTGGAAGACCTCTACAAGGGGAGTTTTTCGCACACACATCCTTTACTTTGTTATTGTTTTGCTTTACTTTATTTATTTTACCTGCATCGTTTTATATCAAAAACCCAAAAAAATTAGAATCCTTGGTAGTTGTTTTTACTTGTCTACTTTAGTTTTGCTGAAATGGCCAATCCTGAAAACACCAAGTTGTGTGACTTTACTAGCATGAACAATAGTGATTTTATCTGCACTCCTATTGCACCACCTGCTCCTGCTGCAAACTTTTATGAGATTAAGCCTGCTTTATTGAACCTTGTTATGAAAGAGCAATTCTCTGGTGCTAGTACTGAAGATGCTGCAGCTCATCTCAACAATTTTGTTGAGCTATGTGAGATGCAGAAATATAAGGATGTAGAAAGTGATATTATTAAGCTCAAGTTGTTTCCTTTTTCTTTGAGAGGAAAAGCTAAAGATTGGTTGCTGTCTTTGACTAAGAATAGTATTGATTCATGGGCTAAGTGTAAGGATGCTTTTATTGGTAGATACTATCCTCCTGCTAAGATTATATCTCTGCGTAGCAATATTATGAAATTTACTCAGTTTGATAATGAACATGTTGCTCAAGCTTGGGAAAGAATGAAATCTATGATAAAGAATTGCCCCACTCATGGACTGACTACTTGGATGATTGACCAAACTTTTTATGCAGGACTGAATTTTTCTTCGAGGAATCTACTTGATTCAGCTGCTGGAGGCACTTTTATGTCCCTTACCTTGGGCGCCGCAACAAAGCTACTCGACAACATGATGGTAAATTATTCCGAATGACACACCGAGAGAGCTCCACAAGGTAAGAAGGTAAATTCTGTTGAGGAAACCTCTTCCCTAAGTGATAAGATTGATACCATTATGGCTATGCTTGCTAATGATAGGACTCATGTTGATCCTAATAATGTTCCTTTAGCCTCTCTGGTTGCTCAAGAAGAGCATGTTGATGTGAATTTCATCAGAAACAATAATTTTAACAACAATGCTTATAGGAACAATTTTGCTAGTAACAATTATAGGTCGTATCCTTCTACCAATGGTAATGGTTATGGTAATTCTTATGGTAATTCCTACAACAACACTAGGGCCGCGCCCTCAGAGCTTGAGGTAATGCTCAAGGACTTCATCGGTAAGCAAACTACTTTTAACAAGTCTGTTGAGGAAAAGTTAGGCAAAATTGATATTCCTGCTTCTAAAGTTGATAGCCTTGCTCATGATGTTGAACTTCTGTAATTAAAAGTGTTGCCTAATGATGTGAAAGAGAACAATGTTTTTGCTACTGCTAACGCTATTCAAGTTGGAATTGATGAAAATATTAGATTGTTAGCGGAATTGCATGCCAGGTGGGAAAGAGAAGATGAGATGGCTAGAGAAATGAAGGTATGTACTATTACTACCTCTGATGATGTTTCTCCTAATGCTAGCAATCCTCTTACTTTGATTGGTGTAGAGAAAACTCCCACTCCTTGTGTTAAAAAGCCTAAAATTGTCAAAACTTTTTCTTAAAAGAGTGCTGAAATTTTTCGGAGTGTGGGAGATGATAGCTATATTTCCTTTAATGACTTTGATGTTGATGGCTGCAATATATCTGAAGTTATTTTGTTCTTGCAAAAGCTTCCATTGACTCCCAATGCTAGTTCTTTAAATGTTGCTTTTACTAAGCATATTACCAATGCTCTCATAAAAATTAGGGATGAAAAGTTGAAGCAAAAAGCTTCTGTTCCCAAGAAGTTAGAAGATGGTTGGGAACCCATCATTGATATGCATGTTAATGGTTTTGATTGCCATGCTTTATGTGATCTAGGTGCTAGTATTTCTATCATGCCTACAAAAATTTATGACATGCTTGATTTACCACCGCTTGAAAAATGTTATTATGATGTTCCTATTGCTGATATTGCTAACAAGAAACCTTTGGAAAGGATTAATGATGTTCTTATTGTGGTTAACAATAACCTTGTTCCCATTGATTTTCTTGTTATGGACGTTGAATGCCATGCTTCATGTCCTATTATTTTGGGAAGACCCTTTCTTCGAACTGTAGGTGCCATCATTGATATGAGAGAAGGCACCATCAAATATCAATTCCCACTTAAGAAAGGTATGGAACACTTCCCTAGGAAAAGAAAGAAATTAATTTTTGACTCTATCCTTAGAGCAAATTATGAGCTTGATGCTTCATCACTTGATGTTACTTGATTCACAATTTTCTGCGCCTAGCTCAAAGGCGTTAAAGAAAAGCACTCTTGGGAGATAACCCAATGTTTTATTTTCAGTACTTTTTCTTTTATTTGAGTCTTGGAAGTCATTACTACTGTAATGACCGCTCCTTATCTTTTTTATTTTGTTGTTGTGCCAAGAGAAGCCTCTAATTTGAGTGAGGTAAAGATTTGGGGATGTTGCTGTCCTGAAACTGTTTTCGGTGCTGCACCGTAAAAATTCGTATAAATTCTCTGTATATCTTTTGGACCTGAGATTTCTTGTGCATATGCCCCAGGTTATATCCAAACTTTCGTTAGTTGAACACTTTTTGATGTGAGTAACAGAAAACCCCTCAAAAATTCGGCCTTTGCCAGATGTTCTGTTTTGACAGATTTCTGCCAATATTTGTGTTTGCCGCTTTATCGCTTTCTTTTGAGTTCTTTTGATCACGGAACTTTTGGGGAAGTTGCTACAGTAGTATTTGCTATATATGTGGTGGTTTTGAGTTGAAACCTGAAGCAAAAAGAGGTTGATTATATGTTATGCTACACTAATGTTGCTAATAGAATTGTGTTTAGTTTTGTATGAAGGAAGTTTTCAAGTGTAGGGATTGGAGAATGATGAGATGAGTTGAAGAATGGACAAAAGCTCAAGCTTGGATATGCCCATGCATCACCCCAAGAAATATCCAAGAAGTACAAGCGTCAAAGCTTGGGGATGCCCCCGAGGCACCCCTTCTTCATCGGCAAAAATCAGGTCACCTTTCAAAACACTATATTTTTATTGCTTCATGCACTATGTGTTTTTCTTGGAGCGTCAGTTGTTTTAGTTTTCTTAGTTAGTTTGTTTTGTTTGCTGCAATAAATGGTTGGACCCCAACAAATTTCCTTTGGAGGAGATGTACTCGTTTTCATTTGCCAAGAACACTCCGTTTTTGATTCTAACAATTTCACCGGGTGTTCTTCTTTTTTCTGCTACTGCTTTTGGTTTTCATTTTCGCCTTGATTTGCATTCAGACCTCGTCATATCTTTTCATCAAGGTGTATTTTTGCCTCTGATCTTTATTGGTTTTCATCAAAAGAGGTGTCTTTAAAAATTTCAAATGGTGTTGGAAAAAAGAAAAAGCTTTATGCAAAATAGTGGTACAAGAAGGAGCTTGTGTAGACTGCGGCTTAGGCTTTTTCATGTCATGCTTGATGTCTTTTTGATGGTATGCTTAGTGGTTTTACCGTAGCATGACTTGTCTCAAATAACTGAGATTGCTTAATGAGCCTTTGAAAAAATCATGCGTTGTTTTAATTATTTGGAAGCATTATTTTGGTTTTCTCCTTGATGCTTTATTTGGGTTGACTTGGCGCATGCTCACACATGTTAGACTCTTACAAAGTCGCCAATAGCCTCTATGATCATTTAGTTTTTGACTCTTGATGCCATCTTATGCTTCTTTTAATGTCGCTTTGCATGATTATGGCCATTATTGCTCTCTTAGTTGGTCGCTCCCAGTCTTTTGCTAGCCCTCGCCTTGTACTGAGTATGAGCTCTACTCGTGCATCCAACTCCTAAAAGCCAAAGTTTTCCAAAGTGTTCACCATACATACCTACTAGCAATTTGCTATTCCAAGTAAATTTGACTTGCTTTTATTTTCTCTTCAAATTAAACTCTTACCAGTGTTATGCGAAAATTGGTCAGTAAAGCTCTCACGAATCGGAAGGCACACTTTACTTTTTCCTGTTCTTAAAATTTTGACATTGTGGTCTCTTATGTTGAGTTGTTATGCTTGCAAGTTGTAAGTTGGAGACTAGCCCAGCCATGCAGTCATTGGGCAAGCTTTCAACATTGCACTTCTTATTTTAGTTGATATCGTGATCTTTTGTTTATGGATGCCCGCGGTGTGAAATGAGTTGGGAATCTTCTGGGGATCATGGAGTTTGTATATGTGTTAGGGAAATGTCGGGCCGCTAATCTAAGCCATGCATAATTTATGGTGGAAATTTGCAGCATACCCATGGTGAACATTCGACGACGCATCTCACAATAAAAAGCTAAACAAATGGCAAATAAAAGAGATGTCGAGGTGTTCATTGTCTGCTTGTCCTGTCATTTTGATGTGGGCTTGTTCCATGTCATCGGGCACGGAGGTACCCCGTTGGCGGTTCTCAATGATATGCATATATACTTACAATGACAAGAGCCTTGCTTGGGACTCTAAGTAAAGTAGCATGAGGTTTGGGTACTCGTATTCACGGGACACGAGGTTTTCAACTTATGATTTGTCAAGCATATGCATCATAATTGTTCTCGCATTAACTTTAACCATTCAAGATGCTTATGATGGGGGCAATAAGAGCTCAAAGTCGGTAAGTACCATAATTTTTGAAGGTTATAAAACTTGCAATCACTGCTTCCCTCCGCGAAGGGCCTTTCTTTTACTTTTATGTTGAGTCACCACCTTCTTTCTTTATGCACCATAAGAGAGAAAAGTTGTCATTCTTAGTATAATGTGCATTGTCCCAAAGTTTTCATTGATTGATTCATATTGTTGGTTTCACTTGTTCTTAAATTACTTGTATCTAGTCGCCCTCTTAAACTTAAAGGTGTCCTATGCATTTATGTTTTGCTCTCTTTGAAGGACAAGCTGAAAACCATTTGTATGTTTTTCCTTATGATTTGAACACACGTTTGACTTTCATTGTTTCATTTTCATGATCTTTTGTTTGTGTCATGGTTGCTAAGTTCTTATTGTCAAGATTATATCTTTCATGCCCATGTTTTAAGTTCTGATGATCCCAGCTCACAAATGCTTACATATATGATCAAGATTGTGTAGGTGCATGTCACCTCAAAAATTATTCTTTTGTTATCACTTACCTACTCGAGGACGAGCAGGAGTTAAGCTTGGGGATGCTTGATACGTCTCCAACGTATCTATAATTTTTGATGCTCCATGCTTGTTTTTACACCATTTGCCTAATGTTTCGTTACACTTCGTGGCACTTTTATGCATTTTCCGGAACTAACCTATTAACAAGTTGCCACAGTGCCAGTTCCCTGTTTTCTGCTGTTTTTGTGTTTCAGAAGTGATACACAGGAAATATTCTTGGAATTGGACGAAACAAGTTCCTGAAGTCTTATTTTGTCAGGGAGCTTCCAGAGATCCGAAGGAGAGTAGGAGGGGAGCCACAGGGGCCCCACACGCCAGGCCGGCGCGGCCAGGGCCTGGCCCGCGCCGCCCTGGTGTGAGGCCACATGGCTCCACCTCTGACATCGCCCCTTCGCCTATAAAGACCCCCCGACGGGAAAAACCTAAGCACCCGATCAATTTTCCAGAAACACATCGCGATCCGCCGCCGTCGTCGACCCGAGATCGGGAGGGTCCAGAAGCTCTTCCCGGCACCCTGCAGGAGAGGGGAATCACCACCGGAGGTCTTCTTCATCGCCATGCTTGCCTCCGGAGCGATGAGTGAGTAGTCTACCTTGGACTATGGGTCCATAGCAGTAGCTAGATGGTTGTCTCCTCCACCATGTGCTTCATGTTTAGATCTCATGAGCTGCCCTACATGATTGAGATCACCGTTATGTAATTCTACATGTTTGGTTTGTTGGGATCCGATGAATATTGGTGTTATGATTGAGTTGTTATACTGAAATATATCTTTTGTTATCTCTATATTGTTTATGATCTTGCATGTTCTCCGTTGTTAGTAGCTATCTTGGCCGAGTAGTTGCTAGTGACTCCAAGAGGGGGTATTTATGCTCGATAGTGGGTTCATGCCTCTATTTAACCTGGTGGAGTGACAGAAACCTCTAAGGTTGTAGATGTGCTGTTGGTACTAGGGAGAAAACAACATTCATATGCTCAAGGGCATATGCTTTGTTTACATTACACACTTTGTTTAATGCAATTATCTGTTGTTCGCAACTTAATACTCATGGAGTGTTTGGACGATATCCCCGTGAGTGGATTATTAGTCATAGATGCAGTTGGATGGCGGTCTATGTATTTTGTTGTAATGCCCAGAGTAAATCTCATAGTGATCTTCTTGACATATCATGTTTATCTTTATTCTATCAATTGCCCAACTGTAATTTGTTTACCCAGCATATGTTATTTATCTTATGGAGAGACACCACTAGTGAACTGTGGACCCCGGTCCTATTTCCATCATATTGCTATCACCTGTTTACTTTACTCGCACTGTTTACTTTACTCGCATACTCTACTGTTTTCCACTCGATACGCTCATAACCTTTGTTTCAAGCAAACCGGTGAGATTGACAACCTCATCGCAAGTTGGGAGCAAAGTACTTGGTTGTGTTGTGTGCAGGTTCCGCATTGCAGCTAGCAAGCAAAGCTTGGACGAGGCGCCATATATAAATTGTCCGAAGCTGTCGCAAACTAGCAAGCATCACCTTCAGTCGTAATTGTCTGCTCTTCTCCTAAACGATTAAACCTTGGTTTCTTAACTGAGGGAAAACAAGCTGCTATACTCATCACACCTTCCTCTTGGGGTTCCTAACTGGCCTGTTATTTACTTCATCAAATCGGTAGCATCAGCATGTTCTGTGGAGGTGCTCCCTGAAAGTCTGGAATATGGTAGCGCTGCTCTTTGAATGGAGCAAGATAACCTGTCCTATTTGGATATCCTGAATCAACAAGATAGTATTTTCCTACAAGAACAAAAAATATCAAAACATAACTACGACATTTTAGTGCTAATAATATGTGTACATACTACATATGCAAATGCATTACCAGGTGGAGGGTGCGGATAATTGGTGAACCTAGGCCGAGCATCAGTCCACACACGGGTATCATGAACCGATCCAGGCCATCCAGTAACAGCAAATGTAAACCTCATGTCAAAGTCACAAATTGCTAGGACATTCTGACTTGTATAACCTTTTCTATTAGTGTATTTTACCTTGTCCTTCTCAGCAACTATGATAGGAATGTGTGATCCATCGATTGCTCCAATGGCATCTTTGAAATGTGACCAGAATCTCAGTTGTGTAAGTTTTTCATGAACTTGGGTGAAAGTAGGATCATTAGGTCTAATATAATCAGCCGCCATGCGGTCTACACAGTCCAACACATCATGAAACTTGTTGCTGACAGTAGAAGGACTACGCTCAAAACGGTCGGCAGCCTGACTATTAGACTCAGGTGCCCCCACCATCCACAAAAAGAGAGCTAGTGATTCTTTACTAGACATCTGAGAAGTGGATTCGAGGCCATACTTTTGAACTAGAATATCATGCAACATTGTGAATACTGACCTCCTCATCCTAAAATATTTGTAGAATTTTTTTGGATCCTTCATCCTCTCCTCAACCCATTGTATCCCTGTCATCAACGGCAATCTTCTAGCCACATAAGGAATCTTCTCACTCTCTTCTTGTGCAATACAAGCAGCAAGCATACAACACATATCCATTTCATCATCAGAATCATCATCAGAATTCATCTGTGCACAGCCAAAAATAGTACTGATCAATAGGAGTGCAAAGCAATTATAAATTATAAATAGCCACAAATAGTACTGATCAATAGGAGTGCAAAGCAATTAAATTATAAACAGCCAAAAATAGTACTGATCAATAGGAGTGCAAAGCAATTAAATTATAAATAGTCAAAAATAATACTGATCATACAACATTACAGGTTCATGACATAGAACAATAGTACTGACAGACAACATTATAGGTTCATGACATAGAACAATAGTACTGACAGACAACAATACATGTTCATGAAATAGAACAATATTCATGGCATAGAACAATACAGGTTCAAGCAAATAAACATAGGTTCCTGACAGTACAAGTTCATGTCAAATACAACTTGAAAACTACTTCTTGTTATGCTGCTCCCATGTCATCTTAATCCAATCAAGCCTCTGGCTAGGCGTAGCCTCCTTCAAACAAGTGAAAACATCACGGTACTCCTGTATAATGAAAAGTTGTGTGGCATAAAAGTACTCCTTACTCCCTGGCTTAGCTCCATCATTAGAGATTAAGGCAACCATGCGCCTAATCTCATCCCTCGAGGACTCTGTAGCACGCCGCCCTGGAGATGTAACAGAGGTACTCTTCTCCACATCCATCATCCTCCTCTCCTCCTTCTTTTCCATTAAATCCATCATTCGGTCAAACCTTGAGACACTGCCAGTGCTCATCTTTGGTGCTGCGGCAGGGCTAGGGGAGTAAGGGCATCTCTTGTTCTTCTTACCTTGTGCACGCATAGGTGTAACCAAAGACTCATCTTCACCTTCACACCCTGAACCTTCAACATCCTCAATATATCTATACTATTGGTTTCGAGTTGGTGGTGAAGCCACCACTCGACATACATCATTTGACTGACGAAAATACCTGACGTGGGTATGCCCGTTGGGTACCCGCGGATTAGTATACCGGGTCCGGCCCATTAAGGAGGTGGACAAGTACAAGGACTCGAAGATGACTTGGAGTAGAAGAAGAAAGACTCTAATCCGTATTCGACTAGAACTCTTGTAAAACCTTAGCCCGGTTGCATATATAAAGCCAGACAAGGGCGCCCCTAGAGAGATATCTTAGACAATCTCATAGACATCGAATAACTAAACAATCTGATAGACATCGAATATCATAGACAAGCAATATTAGATATACAAGATAGATTAGACATAGACTAGATACAATATTCCGCCTACGGCGGCTCCATGTAAACACCATTGTGACTATCTACTAGATTGCTAGCAGGATGTAGCGATCCTCCACCGCGGGGACGTGAACCTGGGTACATCGTGTGCCAATCTCGATCCCGGAATCTCTAGTCGTTGCTCTTCCCCCGATCTAAGTTCTTCATCTAGGACATTTGTTGAGTTAACCCCTCGTCAATACCCCTTAGATATTACAGAGACATTAATAAGGGGATACAATCGAGGAAACATCAATCACATTAACACGAGGACATCAATTCCAGGATACAATCACAAGGATATTAATCACAGGGACATCAATCTTCAATCAGATAAAAAGAACACTCTCGTCGTTCCCGGAACATAGCGACGCTATACTTGAAGGGGAGGTCATCCGCGGCGTGGGTGCTGATCAATGCGGCGTCACATCCCTTCTTCTTGCATGACTTGGTGAGCAGCTCCTCAAGCTCAGAAGGTAAGCTTGGACGGCGCGGTCCCTCCCAGATCATCTCGTCTTAGACTCGGTTGTGGGTTCATGCGTGTCCCACGGGATCAAGTCGGTGGTGAGCAGAGGGCATGCGTCTCCGTGCTTCCTCCATCGCCGCACGCGCTGCTGCTGCCAAGGTACAGTCTAGAGACCGCGTCAGCTTGTCAGGTTCGGAAGCGACATAGATCAACGAGACAATGAGAAGGATGAGGTGCTGCATATCTGTTTCTCCATGGCAGCCGACAAGGAGCTTGTAGAGCAAACGGGACGGTGATCATAGCGAAGCATCGTTTCCTTGTTTCTCAGTTTTAGAAAAAAGAGGGTGGGACCTCTTTTTTCAATACTTCAAAAAAACCACAGTTTTGGGGATACTTTGGTTTTGAAAACTTCAATATTTCTTAGAGCCAAACACCTCAAAGTTTTTAATACTGTAGTATTTTTAGAAACTGCAGTATTCTTAGAATACTTCAAAATTACAGAGCTACCAACGGGGCCTTAGTATGTGAGATTATACATTCCTGGTTTTATCTTTGAGTCGTTCTTTCAGTTTTTCTTTCTTAACTTCCGGTAATAACTCCTTTGTGTATATTATGGTAGGAAGATGCTAATTCTATAAGAGGTAACGTGCAACACTAGGCATAGACGGTGATCAGCAAACAGTGAGCCATAAAAAGAGTGGAATCTTAATATACAATGAAATCTAAATTGTTAATGGACCTTTAGACATGACAACATTTCAAAGTATGTAGGTGTATATTGATTTATTTAAGATTATTGCGACCACGGAAAAAAAGAGAATACTGGCAACGCACGGACATTCAACTAGTGCATAATATTTTATAACATGCACATACTTTAAGAACAACTTCACAAACATGCACATACTTTAAGAACAACTTTGACCATTAGTTTTGGTTAACAATATATGCATAATATTTTATAAAAACTATACTGTCAAATTTATCTTGAAAAAATTAATGGTATTTTTTTATAATTTTTTTGAGGACCCAAATTAATTGTCAAAGATTTTTTAGAAACTATATACATGCCTGTTAAACTTATCCGGAGGGAGTAGCACAAATCAAATAATCCAACGTCACCTCATATACAAAAATCTACAAAAATCAAAACATATCACAACCTATGATTACGCAATGGTCGGTCGACCAGAATTAAATTAAACGGAATAAACATGCTCAAGGGTCGGTCGTCAACACTGAACCTTTCGGCCACTCACTGTCAGTCTGTCACAGGGCACGGTCCTCTCGCCTCGCTCTCCGGCGGCCATGAGCGTCGGCAGCGGCACGCCGAGCGGGCCGGACTCCCGCGTGGAGACCATCTCCCGCCTCGCCCAGTGGCGCATCGACACCTTCGGCCCCTGCTCCTACCGCCGCTCCGACCCTTTCAAGCTCGGCATCTGGAACTGGTAACCTCAGCAACTCTCACAAACTCGAACAGTAATTCCCCATCCTGTAGGCCTCCAATTCGAAGAAGAAATCCGTGATTTGACGAGACTGGCGGCGGGCCGATGTGATGAATCCCCCAAAACAGGTACCTGTCGGTGGAGAAGAGCAGGACGGTGTACGTGCGGCTCTTCCCGGAGCCCGGCCGGCTGGCCAAGGAGCAGCCGCCGTTCGCCCGCTTCCTGCTCCGCGTCTCCTGGGCCGGCCCACCGCGTCGCTCCACCGCCTCCCCAGGTTTGCTTCTTCTGCTTGGCCAGAGTGCTCTGCCATGCATATCCAGTTGTCCCATAGGGGATAAGAAAAATCACCAATCATTAGGCTACAATGTACAGCAAGTAAATTCGGCGCTGTGCTCATGCTCAAACTAGATCATGTGATCTGGTAATCGTGGTGCCATTCGTGGATAGGATGTGCTGTGATTTCCTATGACAATTTCTGCTACACCAATTAGAGTGCAGGCAGAGAAGTACTACTCGTATATCAGAAGGGGAGAGTTAATAAAGTTGAAGAGGAGATAATTTTCTTATCCTTAGCTTTGGCCATATTATCTAGCATATACTTACCCAGTTACTCCGTTCCAAAATAATCGATGATCTAGTTTTGTCGTAAATCAAACTATTTTAAGTTTGTCCAAGTTATTTAGGAAAACATTGTTAAGTTTCATGCACTAGCCAACGCAACCAAAAGTCCGAACTGATGGAAAGGGCTAGTACAATCCACTTATACACTTCAACACCCCCACTCACGTGTGACGGGATGGTTTCCCCTGGTCGGTAAACGAAACCATTCCTGGTTTGAGAGCACTTCCGTTAGAGAAGAACTACAGCAAAGTTTTTGTACGCAGCAGCCCACATCTCGGCTATGAAGAGAATGGATTCTACTTTCTTGGTGCCTTGCTAGCTTGTATTTGTGAAGGATATGTTAATCTGGGTCAAAGATACTTGTTCTCGATGAGTGAAGATTATGGTATTACGCCTCGAATGGAGCATTACGAGTGCATGATTGAGTTGTTTAGTAAGCATGGTTGCATGGTTGATTTCTAAGACATGTGGACACACACAGGAGAAGGGAAAATCAACACGTGGACACAAACGGGAGAAGAGAAAGTCAACACGTGGACACAAAGGGGGGCAACAGCAATTTTACAATAAATTGCGAAAACCAGGACTCGAACTCGAGACCCTGGGCTCTGATACCATGTTAAGTTTCATGCACTAGCCAACGCAACCAAAAGTCCGAACTGATGGAAAGGGCTAGTACAATCCACTTATACACTTCAACAAACATATCAACATCTAAAACAGAAAATTAATCATGCAATAAATTTGTGCACTATATTGATTTGACGTTGTGGATTTTTGACAAATTTTTCTATAACTTTGGTCAAACTCAGAGAAGTTTGACTTAGGACAAACCTAGAACATCGATTATTTTGGAATGGAGGGAGTATTAGAGTCTGATACCATGTTAAGTTTCATGCACTAGCCAACGCAACCAAAAGTCCGAACTGATGGAAAGGGCTAGTACAATCCACTTATACACTTCAACAAACATATCAACATCTAAAACAGAAAATTAATCATGCAATAAATTTGTGCACTATATTGATTTGACGTTGTGGATTTTTGACAAATTTTTCTATAACTTTGGTCAAACTCAGAGAAGTTTGACTTAGGACAAACCTAGAACATCGATTATTTTGGAATGGAGGGAGTATTAGAGTCTTTTTTGAAGAAGAAATTTTTTATTGTTTATTTCCGGATGCACAGAACCCAAGGTTCATTACATCAGCTGAATACTAGGATTGCTGAGCACAATCAAATACTTGCAAATAGCCACAAAACAGAGTTTCCACAGAACATTGAAGTCTAAAGCTGCACAGGCTGCTACGAAACCTTCTTTCAAATCACATAAAAAAAAGAACTTTGCAGCAGGATCTTGAGGGTGACAAATGGATCACGATAGTGGATCACCTAACCAGTAACCACCTAGATCCAGCTGTTTGTCGACCTCTGGGGCCTGCTCCAACACCGCAGCATCGACCACTATCGAGCTGACTCTGTTAGTTGGATCTGGACGATCACCGGCAAATATTTGTATGCAGCGCAATTAGTAAATGTGCGGAGACTGCCTTTTTTCTCAGGAGGTGTAGAAATTAGGAAATGCCTGGCTAGGCCTAACTCCGTCACTTGCAGCTGTTAGCCTATAAACTTATCATGGTGTCGACGCACACATGGGTTGTGTGCTTGTTGTAGTGTGAATAGGTCACATAAGTTGTGTTGTTTCTGTTAGGCCCTGTTCGTTTTGTTGGGAAAGAATCCAGACCTGGAACCAATCCAGGGAGGGATTTGGTTGATCCTGTCGCTTCACCCGATCCCAACTGACACGTATAAATCCATTCCCCCAAAACTCTTTGTATATTTCAGTGGTTCGGTTAATCCCTGCTGTGCTGCTCCACCATCCATGGACTGAATGCAGTCAACACACATCACTTCGTGGAAATTCGTCCAGACGTCAACTGGGGATATTTTCTTTTCCAGATGGAATCAGTGGCGGGATAAGCGGGGCGAATAATCACCTCCGGGTGTAAACGAAGACCAAAAACATGCTGGGTTGGAAAAAAAGCATCACGGGGCTAGAAAACCAAGACAGCGATGCAATCCAGGCCTTTAAGGGATTAAGCGAACAAGGCCTTAACAGTGCACATAGGTTCTGTATAGAAGAGGTGTGTTGCTGTTTGTTTGCAGCTGTCTCCAAGTTAGGCTTGTCAGGTTTGCAGACCACTGTGAACTGACAAAAGTACCACTAGTCAGTTCAGCAAGCTGAACTCGTTTATAAATAAGTGCTGGCATGTATTACTGAGGGGAAGCATTCGTTGCTAACAGTGTAAGCATTAGTTCCTGAGTGTTTTAGCATTTGTTGCTTCAAAATATCCTAGATGAAAATACCGTGCTTTGGCCACTGGTGGGGATGGCCCATTGCCTCTGAGATAACTATTATGACGGTTTAGCTAACTGGGGTTAGTTACTCAAATGATGGTTTAAATATGGTAACATAACCCCAGTATCTCCATTTTGTAAGGGTGTTATGTGGGCCACTAGAGCTAATTTGATTATCAATGGATTGTGGAAGATGGCAAAATTATTGAATTATGGTAAGTGGTTTGGGGGCTCTAGCCTTCCAATTGAGTTTTGGGGTGTGTGTAATTGTATCAACTAGCCCGTTACTTTTGACACACATGACGATGGTGATGACACAACATCCAGTTGAACCCTTGGTGGTGCCCACGGCCAAAGAGAAACACACATTTGTCCTGCTCCCAGCACGCGATGATGCTACACAAGATAAAATTAATTGGAGAAAATTGTATAATTTCCATAATTTAAAATCTGTATGGCTTTATGTATGCATGTCTGTCATCTACGGCTTTCTGTATGCATGTCTGTAATCCATTTCTTGTTTCATTCCCTAGTCATATTGCTGCTGTAATGGCTACACTGACTTTTGCTGATATGATGGCACTTTCGGCCAGTGCTTAATTTATCTGTATCCTTTGTGATAGTTATCGAGCAGCTTCTCCGAAGCAGCGATGATTTTGTGTGGCAAGTTGATGTGATGTCCCATGGGCGTTTTACAATTGATGTTGAGTTCTTGGACCTGAGGATAGGCACTAACAACAATGCAAGTATCCTCTCTCCTTTATTCCCCTTGAGCTACAAACGGTTGCTGTCTTTTTTGGAACATTTTTATATGCTGACTACCGTGTTCCAATTAATTTGCTGACAGGCTACTGAACCATCATCCTCAATTTGGCCTAACGAAGGAATGGTGCAGAACGTCGCTAGCAAGAGCACCCTGGGATGCCTCTCCCGCATGCTCACCGAGTCCATCCACGCCGACGTGACCATAAACACGACTGACGGTGTCCTGAAGGCGCACAAGTCGGTGCTTGCGGCATGCTCCCCTGTGTTCGAGAGCATGTTCGTGCATGACCTGAAGGAGAAGGAGTCGTCGACGGTCGACATCAGCGACATGTGCGTGGACTCCTGCTCGGCGCTGCTGGGCTTTGTCTACGGGACAATCAGGCAGGAGCAGTTCTGGAAGCACCGGCTGTCGCTGCTTGCCGCGGCGAACAAGTATGGCGTCGGCGACCTCAAGGCGTGCTGCGAGGAGAGCCTCCTGGAGGACATCAGCTCGGGCAACGTGCTGGAGCGGCTCCATGTGGCGTGGCTGTACCAGCTGGAGAAGCTGAAGAAGGGGTGCCTGACATACCTGTTCGTGTTCGGGAAGATCTACGATGTGCGGGACGAGATCAACGGGTTCTTCCACCACGCCGACCGCGAGCTCACCCTGGAGATGTTCCAGGAGGTGCTCAGCGTGTGGAAGCCCATCTGATCCGATGTTCAGAGCCAGAGGCTTCTGGTTGGTGTTTTCGCTGTGCTATAACTGAAGCTGTTTACCTGCCCCTGTATGTAACGTGCAACAGCTTCTATGGCTTCTGCTTTGGTGTGTTATGCTTGCTGCCCTGACTGAACCTTCATTAGCTGTCGCTGTGTGCAATGTATAATACTACAGTACTGTACAAGAAGCTGGTCTGGGCTTGGTTGTGTAAATAGGGTGCAAAAGTTTGTGAGGAACTGCAGCAACATCACAACTTTGCTTGTCCATCATGAAGTCCTGATTCCTGAAATATATGTTTGTATTGTGGACGTGAGTCTGATTGGGCATGCATGCTATGACTCGGCTGCTGGAGAACCGGTCTATGTAGATGCAAATGCCTGATAGGCTGGACATAGTTGACTTGGCAAGGTGAGCAATAGGTTTGGTTTTGCCGCCCCCATTTAGACCGGACAAAACTTGACTTTGCAGCATGTTGATATATTTGGAGTTGTTCTGGAACAGAGGTTGCTCCTGTTTGCAGGAAATTCAGAGAAACCAAGTCTGTTACAACAACCTCCTGGTCTCGCAAGAAGATTCGGCCGGGCGTTCTAGATAAACAGGGAGACAGAACAGATGGACGGGGAACAGGAACATGTGAGAACAGCAGGACGAAAACCTTACATGTAGCTACATGTAGCCCCTGGTTTGTTTTCTCTTTTCTAAATTTCAAAAAAATTGATTTTAAAATTTGATTTTTTTAAAAAAATACAAGAATGTAGAGAATGTTATATTCTATCAGTGTGTAAATTTTAAGATTGAAATTTATTGTATTTTTTCCCTCAGTTAAAATAAAAATCTCACAAAATGACAATATCTAGATTGTTATACACTGTTCATCATTGTTCACAGAGGATAAAATCAAGATTTATTATTTTTACTGTCCCCAAAATATAACATCTTTCATTCTAAAAATTTACACACTTGGAATCACAATATTTTCTACATCCTAATATTTATTTTGAATTATTTAAATTAGAAATTTAGAGGTTTGAAAAACGGCCAAATGTCGGCCGAGCTACAAAAGTCCACTCTCAACAGCAGGACGGCTTCTCTCCCCTTGAAAACTGAATCTTCTTCCTCGGAGACGGTTACCGTGTCAAACTGTGAGATCTGCAGGACGCGTCATGGCGGACAGACAGACAGACGACGTGGTAGAGTACATGACCACGACGTACATACGTGTTGATTAGTACGACGACGACTGTCTGTTGCCGTCAAAATGGTGCTCACATGCAATCCTCGGCGCATTAATCAATTGGATCAGAGTTAGTAATTGAGTATTTAGCAGGCAGTAAGCAACTAACCACCCCTCGGTGGGAGTGCTAACCAAAGTACTCGTGTCGTCGTCCGCGAGATCGATCGACAGATAGAGGAGCACACCGGCTTTCCTTGCTGCTGTGAGGCGAGTTGGTAGCTGACACCAAGAAAGGGGACGCCATGGCCACCGCCCTCCGCCCGCTCGCCTTCGCCCTCCTCCTCGTCGTCGCCGTCGCCACGGGCACGGCGGCCGCGGCGCGGGAAGGCGACGAGTGCTCCGCCGCCGCCGGCTGCGGCCCGGGGCTGCACTGCGCCGCCTGCGGCGACGGCGGGGCCAGCATCTGCGCGCGCGCCACGCCCGTCGACCCCCTTACCCACGTACGTACTCTAATCCGCCGCAGCCGCAATGGTGGTTCCGTTCAGAAAGGTTGCTGCTTTATCTGAATTGGTTGGTACTGATGCTCCGTTTCCGCCGGCGGCGCAGGGCACCGGCCTCCCGTTCAACAACTACTCCTGGCTCACCACGCACAACTCCTTCGCCCTCGTCGGCGCCGTCTCCCCCACCGGCGCCAACATCATCTCCCCCGCCAACCAGGAGGACACCGTCACCGCGCAGCTCAAGGTTTGTTTGTTTCCTGCGCCAACCCGCCGCCGCCCATGCTACTGTCTATTAGTTTGTTAGTACTATACTTCCACTTTCAGTTCTGTTCCTAGCATTATTAGTTTCTCCGTCCGCCTGAATACCACGGGACAGAGGCCGCCGTCGAACCCCCGCCGCCCCCATGTCAGCCTGTGTCTCTGAAATTTCCATGTGCCTGCCACCACCTACCTACAACCATTTCATATCTCATCTTCTTGTTTCTCGATTAATGCCCACTCCTACTAAAATTAAGTAATCAGTAGCACACTAGCACCTTAATAGACTCGATGCAGATTAAAAGTTGTCATTTCTTTGGAATTCCCAACACCCATGCCAAAATGCCCCAATTACCAACGGTGAGCAGACTAAAATTGCCACTACCTTCTACATTAACTAAAATACTGAATTGAAGCTAATTATGGATCTTGTTAAGTTAATCCAAGCATTTCTGTAACGGTGATGGGAGATGTGCCTTCCTAGTTAAGCTTCCACCTGCCCCATTGATCGGACAAAGTAGGGCCTCTTTAATCCAAAAGTCAGAGCTCGCACAAGGTTTCACTGCCCTACCTGCCCTACCTTTCTTCTTTTGGAGGAATATATCAGCGAAAATCCACAAAAGCTGTCTGCCCAACACAGTAAAGAAATTCTTTTTTAACACTTGACCCATGCTCTTCTACTCCACTATTTTCTGTCCTCTTTCCCATGCTTTTGTTTAAATCCATTCCAGGTATCTGTATCTTTATTTTTGTCCCATAAAAGGCTTGTATCATAGCTGAGGCTGGATATCCAAGACAAACACACATGGATGATTTCAAGTATACATGTATAATATAGAACTTTTACCGTAAATTTATCCAATAGGGGATGGAAAAGGCATGCGGATATTAGGTATAATAGTTCTTTTTTGTTTGTGTATTGCTGCTCTATCATGCTATGTGTGAAACTATAAATAAGTTACCCATGTTTCCAGATTGCTTAGATACATAAGCACAAATGCCAACTGCCCTAGTATTTTTTGGTACAGCTAGCTAATGCCATGAGCTGAAATCTTAAGATGTGCCATACTTGCCTTTGGTTGGTATACTTGCCACCTCATAGAGATTCTTGTAAGTATGGAGTACTGACCTTGGTATCAAATTCAGTAAATTCATGGTGGATGTTTAGGCTTATTGGGTTATTAATAACAAATATGCTCGGAATATAATCTTCAGGACTACCTTCCCTGTAATTTTCGTTTTCAACACAAAAGCGTGTTTCATAAAGCACGATATCTTCAGAGAAAGGATCAATTTTCTTCACTAGAATAAATATTCCAAAAAGCCCCCAATCACACTCATGCTTCCTCGTTTAGCCATAGAATGACTTGATGCAATTTCGACATGGCGCATTTATTATTTTGTTTTGCCTCTAGAGATGGCTCATCAAGCCAGGTTGGGCCCAATGTAATGGAAAACAAAAGGATTCTCAAAATGGATGATTGCCAAACAGGCCTTGTCATAATCATGTCTAGTTCAGGTATTATGCTGTGAAGCTGTCAATTGCTTTGGTCTTAAGGAAACAAATGGACCACATTCATTTAGATTATCTTGCCCATCCTGTCCCTTTTCAAACAGCATTCTCAAAGTGGGAATTTCATATAAGAAAGTTTTTACATTACAATGTTGTTGTTAGATACTTGGAGTAGGTTTAGTTTCTTGTAGTTATTTCAGACCATGCTTTACAAGTAGGCTAACATTGCGTTGAAGTTATGAAACATGCCAATGTTCCTTGTAGTATTCTGCTTGCCCTACATCTCATAGAAACGTCATAATTTAATTTTGTAAGTCAACCCAACACATTATTTTGAACTAGATTCCACTAGAGTAATAACTGATTATGCAAATACACCACTCCTTCTGTTTATAATTACCCTGCGTTCTGGGTTTAGTCAAAGTCAAACTTTGTAAATTTTAACCAAATATATAGGAAAATATGTCAATATCTACAATATAAATCAATATTATTAGAATAATCATTCAATTTATTTTCATATTATATGCATTTAATATTATAGATGTTGATATTTTTTCCTATATACTTGGTTAAACTTTACAAATTTTCACTTTGAGTAAACCCAGAACGCAGGTTAAAGAAAAGGAGGGGGTACTTCTCCAAACAGGAACCACCAATTTACAAATTTTATTAACCACTGAATTTAGTGAGCAACGCCAAATCTTTCTATTGATTGATTTTTTTTTGCCTCTTTTACCGTCAAAGTGCCTATGGTACCAGTTCATATTTAGTTACTCGGAGCCCATGTAGAGGCACCTACGGCTGGATGCGTCATCTTGGCTGGAATTCTTTTAAAATTGGGAACCTACAGTTTTTAACATTATCAATAATCAATACCCAATTTCTGGAAGGACACATAGTGTCACTGCTTTTAAGCCTGTTTACATGGGTTCTATTTATCAGTTACCAAATTGTAATTGTACACCACTGAGCTGTATCTTGTGGTAGTACATAATGGTCCAAATTGTGGATTGTCAGTTGCTATTTGAATATATTAACCATGGGAATCTCTACCTGATTATTTGCAGAATGGTATCAGGGGCCTGATGCTTGACACTTACGATTTCAACAATGATGTCTGGCTATGCCACTCATTTGGTGGGAAATGCTACAATTTTACGGCATTTGTAAGATTATCTCACCATCAGTCAGACACTTCCCTCTCTGCCGTAAAGAGCATCCTGTTATTGTATATCTAATTTTGAGTTGGTTCTTCAGCAACCTGCCATCAATGTCTTCAAAGAAATCCAGACGTTCCTTGAAGCGAATCCTTCAGAAGTAATTACAGTTTTTCTGGAAGACTACACTGTTGCAGGTTCCCTGCCAAAAGTATTCAATGCTTCCGGCCTCATGAAGTATTGGTTCCCGGTGGCAAAGATGCCAAAGAGCGGTGGAAATTGGCCTTTGCTCAAGGACATGATCAGCAAGAATGAGCGTCTGCTAGTTTTCACTTCAAAGAAAGCAAAAGAAGCAAGCGAGGGGATTCCTTTCGAGTGGAACTATGTCGTAGAAAGCCAATGTAAGATTCCAACACAAAAAATATCAGAACATGAAGTTTTGATTTGCCTTTTATGACTTCCTTTGTTGATATAGTTTTGCTTTATCTGTGCAGATGGCAATGAGGGTATGGTAGAGGGTACATGCCCAAATCGCGAAGAGTCCCCCGCCATGGATTCCAAGAGCCAGTCGCTTGTTCTGATGAACTTCTTCACGACAGACCCGAGTCAGACAGGGGTTTGCGGGAACAATTCAGCACCACTTGTTAGCATGCTAAAAACCTGCCACGATCTCTCAGGCAATCGGTGGCCTAACTACATCGCTGTTGATTTCTACATGGTAAGCCAATGTGCAATCTAATTCACTAGTTCATTTAGATGATGTTTATCTATTCAATCAGGCCGGTTCCTTACTATTTGAATCATGCAGAGGAGTGACGGTGGAGGAGCCCCCTTGGCTACTGATGTTGCTAATGGCCATCTAGTATGTGGTTGTGACAACATTGCTTACTGCAAGGTAAGTTACCATTTGTACTTTTATTTGGTACTTCATTGATCAGAAAATTAGTCATGGTAAAAATGGAAACCATGAAGAACAAAATTAATTGGTGTAGATCACTTGGGCTTAGACTACAGTTCATGGCTTCATGCTATATCCAAGACATGTTAACTTGCATCTAATGAAAGATGGACATTGCTACAGAAACAACTGGTGATAGGGAATTAAGGAACCATCGGTGTTGTTATATTTTCACCCACTTGAGCAGAGCTTCCATCTGCTGTGTTTCTTGCAACTTCTTTTTGGATAATGTTGAGTTTTTTGCAGCTTTGATTAAAAACATAATGTTGTATTTCTTGCAACTACATGCTGATGTTGTGGCCTCTGACTTGCAGACAAATTCAACATTCGGAACCTGTGTGATACCTCCATCCCCACCACCATCACCACGCAAGGCGCCAGCCAGAAGCCCCGGTGGTGATTCCAGTGCGGCGATGGCTCAGTTCCTGCCCTTCCGGTGGAGCTTCTTCTTTGGACTGACATCCCTGGCTCTGCTTTTTCTCTCGTAAGGGCTCGCCGCTTCAGCTAGTCGGATGTGCCTTTGTGCTGCTGCTGCTGCTGCTGCCACCCTTCCACTTCTGCTCTTGCACCAGTTTCATTAGTTGGTATCCTTGATTATGAGATTCCCTCCACTGTAAATCATCCCTTAGCTTACCAAGATATGGAATTGGACGGCTGATATTGTCTGGTGCGACCGATCGATGAGTTGTAAATCAAACATTTAATTTTTGTTACAAAGGCACATTTTTCCTGAGATTTTGATATGTTACCCACATGGACAGTTCTATGTTTTTCCTGAAGATTGCATCCAGTTTGCGGTTGATTTGCCATGAAACGCAATCAGCCTAGCTTGGAGAAATAATTGGAAAAAACTTAGCTATGATAATTAGTTGAAAAAAACTTAGCCATGACAAATTATAATTCCGATGATTTATTGCTACTCTAATTCTGCGAAATATTAGAGGTGCCGAAAATATATTTCATTTGGATCTGAGTGAGTGCTGCAGAAAAGGGAGGGCCCCTGATCTGACTGACCGATTGACTGATAGGTGAACTTGCCTGGTCCAAATCCTGAACAGCATTCAATCAAGCAGACAGCATCATACAATGAGCAGTGCCAGCTATTTATTGGCATCACATGGAGTTAATTTCGCCTGTGTCAAAGATTATCTTCCAAGAACTCCCAGGTTTCTATGAACTTCACATCACATGCCAGTTCATTCTGAGTTAGTAGGTAGAGAGAGAATGGCATAAAATGAAAGCATATATTCCCTCCCAGGTAGTACGAATAACTTTATCGACATAGTGATCGAACGCGTAGTTGAAGTTTTCATTTAGAAAACTTACTTTTTGCCAATGTTCTTTCCAAAGGTAAGGATCGTGATATCTTTGCAGATTCACACATGGAATTTGTCTAAAGGCATGTGAACTATTTAGGAGAACAAGCACTTCACCAGTTAGACCGAAATTCTAGCAAACTTTTTTTAGAGGAAATTTTATCGCTCTTCCGACCTCTGCACCAAGAAGAATAGAAGATGTGCACACAGACTCAAATTCTCGGCCACTTGACATTTTCTCAGAATTTTTTTCACAACAACCTTAAAATGAAAATATGAGACATTTAGAAATTCATGCATATTCATGATGTGAGTCAGGAACAATTGTGAGACACGGATCTGAATCGGGGGTTCCATTCCATTGCAACAGTACATGTCTACTTTGGCTCGTACCATCAATCAGAGAAACTGCCATGTTTTCAGAGCCTGGTAATTTCCACCACCGGAGGGCCCAATATTCAGGCTTTAATAATGTTATTCCTTTACCGTGAACAGAAGGAAATAATAGTAATATTCATAAGAAAAATAAAAATTAAGAAAGAGAGAGAGAGTGAGAAGGAAGAAAGTGCCAAGGAACAAAGAACAGATGCTTCCCTACTTCGGCGTGACAAGGTTTACCTCCTCCCTGGCCTAACTGTAGGCATCCAAAATCAAATCTTTGAGGCTGCCAGCCAGATAGATAAATCTCTGTCACACCGAGGAAGAAGACCCAGCGGCGATTCATCGCATCTCGCTTCCGTGCCCCCCTGGCCGTGTCCCCCTCCAGAGGAAATCAACAAGAGAGGGAGAGGAGGCCGAGAGAGAATAAGAGTTCCTTCCTCCCAGTGGACGGAGGAGTACAAGGGCTGGCTGCGACGACTGGTGAATTTTCCTTCCTTCTTGCTTCGGCGCGGCGGGCGGCGGCGGCGCGGCCATGGCCAAGCCGCTCAAGGTCTACCAAGCCTGGAAAGGCAACAACGTACGTGAGATTAGATTACTCCACCGTCTCCCTCACTCTTTCCCCTCTTCTTTTTTGGGTTCAGAAAATTTGTGCTTGTCTTGGTCTGGACCGATTGGCCAGAGTCTTATCTCTGCTACTCATCTTGATTGGTTGGCCTAACATCTTGTGAGGAAGAAGAGGGGGCACAATGGGAATGTGATAAGGCCGTATCTTTACCTGGTTAGTTGATTGATTTGCATGTGATTTCTGTATTAAACTACGCTACTGACGAGACAGATGATTAAACTATTGTCAGTCGATTTGGAGCTGGGGTGCCAATGTAACTGACGACCTACCTCTCCCCAATTGGATAATCCAACTGGGAGGTCCAAGTTTATTTGTTCAGCCCATGTTGGTGCTAATCCAACCAGGCTCAGGTTGCTTATAAAATTGTGCACAAGGCTTGCAAACCTTGCATTTCTACCCCATCACTTTATTGTGAAGGCATGCCTTTAAGGACATTCGTTAGTTTGACCGGCCGATTTCCTTTGCAGTTCAGGCTAATTCTAACAGTATTTTCTGGCCATCGGATGATGAGAACTGACTAGGTGAAGGGTTTTAAGAAAGGAAAATTGTATTGAGGGGATGGGGAGGGGTGGATGAAGGAAACTATATTGGCATTTTCGCTCTATTCATGATTTTCTTTTTGCGAGTGTTCGCTCTGTTCTTGCTGTTGTATTTTATATCAGCAGCTCCTGTGAAGCTATCAGCTGTTTCAATGTATTTTTTCTTTATTTTCAGATAATCTGGTGTGGTGGAAGGTTGATCTTTGGACCAGATGCCAAGGCCACTCTACTATCTTTCGCGCTGATCGCGGTCCCTGTTGTTGTCTTTTGCGTCTTTGTGGCCAAACATCTCATACACATATTTCCTGCATATAATGCAGGGTATGCAATTCTGGTTGTTACTGTAGCCCTAACAATTCATGTGAGTAAACAGTCTTTGCCTACCTACTAAAGAGTTATGCTAAGGGTCTTGCATATGACGATAGGATTTTTGTTGTTCACGATGGATCATATGTTCGCTTCTTTCAGTTGGAGAAATACCCTGAATGTTGATATATTTTAACTTCAGCGCGAAAGTAATTTGAAACATGCAAAGTTTTATGTACCTAATCTGAGCAAATTAGACATACATGTCAATAGGTTCCGGAAGCTGGAGCTTTGGCTTGGTGTGTTAGTAGTTAACCTTGCCACCATTATGATCATAAAACAAGGGTTAATGGTTAAACTGTACCTGGACATCGCTATCTTCTGCTCATGATTGCAGTTTAGAATTTGTGACGTGTATATAGGTTGAGAATAAGCTAAGAAATTTAGTTTCTCTCATCAAGGGAACCTCGTAAGATAATTTTAGCTTAGTACAAAGTTGTATAGATCAAGCTTGACGTAAATGATACATCATTGTGGATTTTGATTGTAACTGCACAATGTATGTTAAACTCTCATCAGCCAATATAACTCTTCTCTTAGCTTTACTGATCAGAGCATTGTGTGATTCTTTGATCTTCCTTTTTTTTATTTCTAGTTATCCACTTTCTCATTTGCATATGTTTCATGCATGGTTCTATATTTGCGTCTAGACTTAGAAAATCCCTGCTTCATTTTGTTGTTAGTTTGATCAATTGAGCAATTTACTAGTAATTTTATCCATATTCTGATCTTGCAAAATAATACTATCTGTTTATGTTACCATTCTCCATGAGTTCTCTCTCAAGAGTGGAAGTTCTTTTGTAGAATTTTACTCCATGCTACTTTGTAAACAATAACCAAATCATAGTATGCTCTCTCTGCAAAATCTGATTGTTAGGTACTGTTACTGCTCTTCTTGACCTCATCTCAAGATCCAGGTATTGTACCACGGAATTCACATCCACCCGTGGAGGAGTTCTCTCATGACGCTTCAGCTCCTCATACTCTTCAGTTTCCTCGGATAAAAGAGATTATGGTCAATGGTGTTCCTGTGAGAGTAAAATATTGTGAAACTTGCATGTTATATCGGCCTCCTCGCTGCTCCCACTGTTCCAAATGTGATAATTGTGTCGAGAGATTTGATCACCACTGCCCTTGGGTTGGTCAATGCATTGGACAGGTCTGTTATGCTTATTTATTTATCCTTATTAAAAGAAATAAAGCTATGAATTATTTGACATTTGACAACCTCACAGCTCGTCCTATCAAAACAATTTCAGCTCATCTGCATTCATGTTCTCTTTTGCAGCGCAACTACCGATTCTTCTTCTGGTTTGTTGCTTCAGCAGCAGTCCTGTGTTTCTATGTATTTTCAATGTGTGCATTGTACATCAGTCTTCTCATGAATAAGGGCCATCACTCAGTGGTGGAGGCAATTAAAATATCTCCAGCATCAGTAGCAGTCATGGCATACTGTTTCATTTGTTTCTGGTTCGTTGGTGGTCTCACCGGATTTCACTCTTACCTCATTGCAACAAATAAGGTTAGTCCCCAAAACCTATGAAGTTCATGTTAGGCAGAATACCTAATTCCTTATGGTTTAAACCATAGGTATACAGACTACCTTCAGATACAGTGTAGAAGGTTTGTATGTTCACCAGTCAGTTAGACAGTTACCAACTCTCACATAAGGATAACATATGATGCTTATACTGCCTAGTTACAAATATTGTGATCATAGCAAACCTCATTGGATTCCTTTTCAATAGAAGCGATTTTTTTATGCAATTTTGTGCACTTTCTCCTTGAGTTAATCATGGCTTAATTCACCAGTCAGTTAGACAGTTACCAACTCTCACATAAGGATAACATATGATGCTTATACTGCCTAGTTACAAATATTGTGATCATAGCAAACCTCATTGGATTCCTTTTCAATAGAAGCGATTTTTTTATGCAATTTTGTGCACTTTCTCCTTGAGTTAATCATGGCTTAATTTAAATTGATTAAATTTTCGCCTTTTTTTCTCAAGACAACATATGAGAATCTCAAGTTCAAGTACAACCACCAACCCAATGCGTTCAACCTTGGTTGCGTGCACAATTGTTTTGAAGTCCTCTGCACGAAAAGGAAGCCTTCTAGGATCAACCTGAGAAGCATTGTTCAAGAGGACCATGTGGCATCGCTGCCACGGATCAGCCGTTCCAGCGTACCGGAAGATGAGACACCCCACCGTCCACGAGCCAAAGTGGAGGATGATCTTGAGATGGGCCTCGACATCCTGAAAACCTCACGGCGCCGGTCAGATGAACTAAGTGATGAAGAGTTTGGAGCTGGAAGCAATGGTGCAAGGTATCACACAAGTGGCTGCACACCTGATTCAGACAATGGCATCCCTGTTATCAGAACCATGACTGAGAGCTCTACTGAAGCTAGGGATCTGGACATTTCAGTTGGCAATGCTGCACGCCACTCATCTCCTGAGAAGAAATAGTGCCCCGATGAACTTCGTTATTTTCTATGAGTGTGCCGTTGCAATGAGAAATTGTTTTCACGGATGTCCATATTGAGTACACCAACAAATTGTGCATCGGGTGGGGGCGTGATACTGAAATTTGGATGAATTTGGTGTTCTCTATCTGCTGCCTCTCATTGTAGTGTTGATTAGTCATAGGGTTGTTTATTAAACATCTCAGGTTATGCATTTTATGAAGGTTTTAAATGATTCTAGGAATTGTTTGCACGATTCAGGAAAAGTGTATGAAGATTGTAGATTTGTTAATTGTATATAATTTGCAGAGCTGTAGACCTTTCAACTGTAAAAATTCTCCCATTTAAATGATTCTTCAGGAACATATAAGCAGTAGCTGGTTTCTTAAAATCAAATTAATTATGGATCAGGTGACACATCATCATTTCCTGAAGTAAACACTCTGATCCTCAGAAAGAGCATTTGTTGGGTTCAAAATATAGCAGTTTTAGTCCAATGACTGTTGTCATAGCCCAATTTACATGCGAGTATTGGCCAGGAAAAGATAATGCATGCACATCATTCAACAATGTTTATATTTTATGCTGTTACAATGTACAAACAAGTTCACGGGCATAAAAAATGTAGCAAATACCAGATTTCTTGCCATTCTTGACAGCAGAGGAACAAATAAGTAAATCAACAACAGCAATACAAAAAGTAAGAAAGCACTTATCACACACACATTCATAAAATGCCTGAAATGACACATACTTTTCACACTAATCTATTCACAAGCCAGCTTGGTGTCGAAACTGGTCAAACAGATGGCGAATGCCTGAAATGCCGAGAGTGGGTACCGGTAGTCCATGGTGAACATGTCTTTTGTAACCTTACCAAACTGCAGAATCACCTTCTCATGATCGGATGACGAGGATGAGGAACTCGAAGGCTGATTATGCTGCTGCTGGGGAGGCTGTGAAGATTCAGACGACGCAGTTGCTGGCTGCGGTGCGGCTGTCAACTGGAAGTTCTTCACGGAAGCCACGGTCACCCGTCCTCGGAAGTTGAGGCACCAACACTGCAGCTGCTCATGCCATCTTGGCACTTTGTTGCAAAGAACTAAGGGCTTCTCCTTAGCCTCCCCACCCTCCTCGTATTGCTGCAATCCTCCACTTATTTCAGAGAATCGAGAGCTGCTGAAGTCTGTGATAGAGAACCTGGAAGAGGCATTTGTGCTACGAAAGGACTCCTCGAATGGACCAGGAAGGAGCTGCTTGGGTTGGCCAGGCACCACACCTTCCGGCTCCAGTGCAGATGCTGGGATGGAATGCATCGTGCATTGCATACGCCTCGGCCCCCTTGTGCCTAGCACATTTAGCTCATAGTTCACCTGGGACACTGGGTAGCTACCAGTGGGTACCTTTGGTGAAACCCTCCTAGAAGAGATCCGTCGACTTGCACGCTGGCATGCGGCAAGGCTCCCAGCATTGTATGGTGGCTGAGTGTCGTAAACGACGAATTTTGTGCCAAGAAAATTTGACCTGTTGGTACACAATGTCAGATCCAAATGCACCTACCTATGTAAACTACAAATCAATTGAATTTAGATAGTAAGATACTAAGAATGTTGTGAAAGAAGGCACTTCACCTCATTTTTCCAACATAGCCGTTACTTGATCGGGAAATATTTTTAGAATCCACAGAAATTACATATTCAGTATATGTTGTCCGCCGATTCCTCTTAGCAGCTAGCAGGAATTTTCCGTTCTCACTAAGCACAGCTACATGAGACAAATCATATAATCAGCACATCACTCAGCAATGTTTACTAGGAAGTTGCCAAACAAATGCTAAAGTATCCAAATTATACCCAGGAATTGTTCAGTATGAGACTCAGAGAGAACCAGAAAATATGCTTACCAGGGCTAAGACACAAGTAGAGATAATAGGTTAATGTTGATTTGTCCCTTTTTATAAAGCACTGAATTAATCCATCTCGAGGTCCTGGCTGTAGAAAATAAATAAAAGAAATGGTCAGATAAGGTGCAAACTTTTATAAGTAGGCGTATCTTACTGCAGAAGCCACTTTTCAATTGCCTAGGACAAAATTTCTACAGATTACTTAAGATACCAACTACTATGTTGATTTCTTAAGATTCGTGCGACAGTCATTTCTTAAGTTCTAATTATTTTAGGATTTAACATGAGAACAAAATACACATCAGGAATTAATATCAGTTGGATCTTTACCTGTTTAAGAGACAATGGAAAAGTGAGTTTCCCGCAGAACTCTGGGCTCTGCACTATATCTTTACAGATCTCTCTCCATGCCTTGCAGACAGCTGCACAAGCAACAACGTCTTTGCGGGACGGCCAAGTGCTCTCGCCTTCCTCCAGTCGTTTCATTACATCGCGAAGTAATTCAGGAGGTAGACCAGCCCAGCCACATTGATCAACTATTGCAGGTCCGTTGTGCACCTCACTGAGAGATCCAACAGACTTCCCTCTGTGATGGCCGGAAAGACCAGGGATGCCCGAAATTCTCACGTCAAAACCCCGCCTTGATAAGCTTCCGAAGCTCTCTCTAACATCACGGACTATGCTGCGGAAAGACATATCTTCCGGAAACTGTTCGACAACCAGAGCTTCACCAATTTCTTAGTGGTCAAGATCTTCAAATGAGCTCGCCAGCACTGCATACACACAAGATAAATACATCAGTAACTGCTGATCTCCTGCAAACAGAGAAAACAAAAACTCTAATCTCTGAATTATTTTTATTTGATTAAAAAAGCCAAAGATCATCACATAAGCACCGTGAGAAGGGAAGAAAAGGGTTACACGAAACGGAGACCACAAAACAGTCAGTGAGCAGCGAAAAAGAAAATTTCCTAGCCACCAAATAGGAAGATTAGCGTGTACTGTAAACTAAGCAGCATCCACTAAGGAAAGCAACTGGCGCATATAACCGAACCCCAGACGAACCAAATCATGTGAGATTGAGTCAATACCGTTCTAGAGAATACCACTCCCATTTGAATAGTCTCGAGTCAGTGGGCTACCGGTGCGCACTGAATACACGATAGGTGATGAGAAATTAACAACACAGACAGCCAACTCTCTGATGGTGATCGGTGAAGTTTGAGGACGGAAAAAAAGCTCCTTGATGGCGAAAGGCTAACAGAAGACGCCATTTTACTCTAAAATCTAATCATATCATATGCACCTGAGTACCCTAGTTTTGACCCACTGTTTAACTTCAGAGAAAGGAAGTTTGACCTTTTCTATCCGTCATTTATGACCTGCAGTGCACTGCATATCTCTTCGCTACTGTGGGCAGGTACAAGATCTACAGCGACTTGCAGAGAATTTCTACTTCTATGTTGAAAAAATGGAAGGGCGGAAGGAAATTTACTGTCCATTCTTTCCTCTACGCGAAAACAAACGAAGAACAGGAAATATGGCAAGCGATGCTAGGGAAGAAAACTGAAGAAGGAGCGGCTTACCCGCCCCAAATCGAGCTCCTCGACAAGACTCGAACTTGAAACAGATTCTTGCACAGAGATCCAATCTTTTTCCCCAGAGCCAAAAGAGGCGAGCAAAGGGCTCAGCTTTCCACGGAGGGCAGCTCCGAATCTGAACCTGCGACCTTTTGCTCCTGCAGAAAAAAACTTTCTGATCCGAATCTTGTTTCGACAGGCGCGCGACCTTTGATGCAAAAGATGCACAGCGAAAACTGGAATCGCACAGGAAAACGGATGAGGCCGGTGCCTGCGGGTTTGTGGCGAGGCCGGAGGCCGTGCGGGACAACGAAGGGATTTGTGAGGCGCGGGGAGGAACTTATGGGATTTGAGATGGAGAAATGGGAGTTTGGTTTTGGAGGAGGAAGTGGGAGAAGACCAAAGACGAAGTGGACGGGAGGAAGGAACAAATCGTGAGTATTTTTATGGATGGTGCTTTGTTTCACATGACACTCACCAACCAGCAGCACATCGTCGTGTCCTCTTGTGTACTAAAATAGTACAGAAAATAATACTAGTATACGTATTTATTTATTAGTATATACAACATAAATGTTCACATTTGCTGACCGCTGGTTTACTCGGATGGAATTTACAACATAAATATGGCCATCCCCATCTGCATCAGTGAACACTACGTACTAGATGAGCCACGTCTGACTTTCTAGTTCCTAGATCGCCATCTGGCAACAGTATCCATCTTCGTTAACGACTCCATATGAAGAATCAATTTTATTTCGGGACTTGGTTTCCTCCACTTCAGTTTGACTTTGAGGCTGCCGTAACATGTATGGTCCATATGGTGTTCGCTGAGGACATGCCATTTTGTCAATGATATGTTATATAATGGAGAGTATTCTTAATACAGACGCGTATGCGCACCAGAAGCATGTGGAGCTGGTATTTTTTTTAAAAAAGACGAACGTTTTTTCTTATCTAAATTATGAAAAGCTGTTCAGTTAATTAGCACAAAAAACAATAGAAATCGATACCACCAGATTAAGCCCACCTAGACACAGCTCCATTACTCCATAGGGTCACCCTTACTCTGGTCAATGACACATCAAAGACCACAAAAAAGACTTCAACCACATGTACACAATTAACGGTGACCCACTCCACCGAACTACTTGAACTCCCATCAATGGAAGATGAGAAGCTGCGCCTATGGGAGAAGTAGACCCAAGAACATCAAAAACTTTAAATTTCTAGCATTTTCAAACCCTCTCATATGAAAGTAAAATTGTATCATCTACGTATTGGAGAAATACCATTCTTCACGAGATGAGGAACCAAACAAGTTATCAAGTTCTCTTCATGAACATTTTAAATCTTCACACTCATAGAATATGAATGGCCAAATAAAATAGGGAAACTGGATCCCCCTACCTCACACTCCTATAAGCTTTAAAAAATTGATCATTCATTTTGATATTTACTTTACTAAAGATACACTAGTCGAAAAATGGACATCAATACCGGTTCCAGAGGGCCATTTGTACCGGAAATCAAACCGGTACAAAAGATTCGGGACAAAAGCCACCCCTCTTTGGTACCGGTTCCTTACAAACCGGTATTAAAGGGGCCTCCACGTTGGCTCCCAGGAGAGAGCAGGGCTAGGGACCTTTGGTACCGGTTTGTAACACGAACCGGTACCAAAGGAATTCAGGGTTTAGGGTTTTAGGAGGGGTTTAGGGGTATCGGACCATTTCATCGTACGAGGATCGCGTCGATGCGCCAGAAACGCGTTTGGATTTAGGAGTACATGAAGATCAAGGTAATGCATATCAACTTGGTGCATATAATATAACACATGTAATTGCATAAGATCGCAAATTAAGTAGTACATGCATGAAGATCGATCTTCATGCATAGTGGTACTCTCCGAGGCATACTATCTATTACATGTAGCATAGTGGTACTCTCCGAGTCAAGCTATATATTACATGTAGATCTTCATTCATAGTGGTACTCTGCGAAGTTAGGTATGACGTCCCGAAGGAAAAATCCCGCCAATTCCTCGCCAATTGCTTTGAAGCGGTGCTCGATTGGGAGCCTGTCACGCTTTCTTGCCAACTGTAAAAGAATGATATTCAAATGAATACATGAGCTATGTATATATATATATATATATATATATATCAAATCACAATCAAACAATTATGACTGAAACTTAGCACAAATTATGGTAACAAAATAAATTTGTGAATATTGTTTTTGTACCTCTCTATTCCTTTGATTATTCGTTCTCTCGCTGACAATCTTATGAATGTTCTCGCAAACATAGTATCCACATAGATTAGTCCCCTCAGGTTGTTGCGCGCATTTCTGTACAAGAATATAATTCAATCAAATAATAATCAAGTATGATAAAGGTGTGTGGACCTAGGTAGTACTACTTACTTTGTTCGCACGCCATATCAGCTTCGGTTTCCATCCACCGGTCGGATCTTCCTGGATGAACGTTTGCCATACGCTGCCCGACAAAAGAAAATGCATAAAAGAGTTATTAATTTGTTGATATCAGGAAATTAACGAAAAAACCGATAAGAATTAAAATTACCTTTTGAGCATATCAAAAGCCGACTTGTATAGTATAGGCTCTTTGGTTAGTGAGTCAAAGACTTCAACCTCTCCATCGTACATTTTAATGATGATAAGAATAAAGTGAAACCTGCGCACGTTTAAATATGCAGTGTCATAGATATAAGTCACCAGTTAAAATTTTAATATATGGTGAGCAAAATAGAATGTGTTATAAGACAGTTACACTTACTTGAAGTTGTAAGGCCAAAGTATTATCTTTTTGTCACGTTGTCGCTTCAAAAACCTTAGCAAAGTCTCTGGTGTATCCTTGTTATAGATGGGATCTTCTATGGTTTTTTCATGCATTGTATCTGGGTCAATGAACCCAATGTCCGTGATTTCATCCCTTTTGCATTCGAGCTTCTTCGATCTGCATAATATAGCGCACAAAAGATTAAACTGAGGATAATTTGCAGACAATGAATGAGCTGAGCTAAAGACTTCTCAAATTATATTAATAAATCACTTACAGACAATAGCAACTGATGATAGATTTGTCGATGGCCCGGAGATTGTATAACTGAAAAAGTTCGAGGAAGTCAACGCTCACAGAGTATTCTTGGAAGTAGTGCTCATCCTTAACTCGCACCATGATACAATCAATCCCTCTCTTTGTGGCATTAGTGTACCACGCATTCAAATTACGCATACATGTTGGTAGCGACCTGATATTCTCGACCAGATCTTTCCCTTGAACAAATTGATATACTACTTCAGCGATGGGGTAATCAATTGTGTTTTGTCGAGAACTTTCAACGGCCTTCTCGTCAAACACCTTGAGAGGGGGACCGATTGAACGGGTTGTTCTCCGAGCTGGTACACTTGTTTCCTAGTTTTCGTCGAGACCACCGATTGATCGGGTTTTTTCACCTCCACCATAGCGTCATATGACTTTTCAATAGAACGCCTATAGTCAGATGGCGGCGATGGTGGAGGGTCATATAGATTCTCAACGGTACGAATAACTTTCACCGGATCTAGAGTCTTCTCAAAAGGTATCTCTGGCACTTTCTTAGCAAAATGTTTTGCCACCTCGGACTTAGAGATTTTGCTGCATTCCTCGATAGTTCTTTCCCAATGTAACTTCTCAATAGGCGGCAGTGGTTTCTCCTTTCTAGGTCTCTTCCTAGGCGGCGTACCGTTCCGCTTAAAAAACGCAGTCTTACGCGGAGGATCTCGAGATGGTGGACTCGCGCTGGGGTCCCTCTCCGGTAGGTGTGGACTTTGCTGCTCATGTGGACTGCTACCAGGCGGAGTCGATGGCCATTGCTGCTCATGTGGAATTTGCTGCTCATGTGGAATGCTACGAGGAGGAGTCGGTGGCCTTGGCAAAAGGACGATGTATTTCTTGGACCATATGGCAAAACCGCGCTTGACATCGGCCAGTGTCTTCTCTTCGTCACCTCCAGGAAAATCAAGCTCCATTGTTTCAAAACCCGGAACAACGTCATCCACCCCGACACGAACACAGCCAGCTGGAATGGGCATATGATGGTGCGTTGCTCCATCTTCATTTGGGTAAACATAGCCGACCGCCACCTTAACGGACACGTTCCTCAGTTGCACATGTAGCTCGCAATCTGTCTTCTCCGTGACATAATCCACGGGGTAGCTTCCTGCACATTCAAGATGCGAGGAACCCACGCTGCTTCTTCGCTGAGATGGGGCGGCATCGGCTTGAGGATCTTGTATAAACAGCGGCTGATCAGGTGCCCTCTGATTTTTCTCAAGCACCTCCACCCTATTTATCAATTCCGCTAACCTGTCTAAGTCCTGCTTCTTCTTTCTCGAACGGCTTCTATAAGTGTCAGCGCACTCCGGCCATGCTTCCTTCATGGTGACACCTGGGAGGGCTCGTATCCGTCCAACGTGTTCTGCATTCCCAAGAGCGAGTGTCAGCTCGTCATTCTCTCTATCGGGAATGTACTCTCCCTTTCTAACTTTTTCAATTGCATCTATAAGCTGCGTCGTGATTGCATTAACTTTTTCCTTCCATTTTCCCTTTGCAACGATCTGCCCTGTCTTTGGGTCCAACCCTGCCCCATGCGCGAACAACCAGAACTTGGACCGGTCGGGCCAGTCCCATGTCTGTGGAGTGATTCCTTCCTCCATCAGTTTAGCTTCAAATGCTCTCCACTTCGGAATGGCAGTCTTGTAGCCACCTGACCCCAAATGATGGAAATGTTCCTTCTTTGAAGCATTTTTCGTATTTGTGACTGATCGGGACACAACAGTAGAAGATTTCTTATAGCTCTTAAATGCGGGCCAGTGATCTTTTATCTTCACTAGACTTCCAGTGAATACTGGATCTTTATCTGCATATCTGGCCCATAAATTTTTCTTCCAGGTCTGGAATTATGTGGCCATCCTCTTAAGAGTCCATTCCTTGACTTTCTTCTTCTGGCCTTCCGTCATGTCTTCCGGTAGGCTAAAGTGTGTCAGTAGACTGTCCCAAAGAAAAAGCTTTAGAGTATCATTGACATAACTAGCTTCAGCCCCCGCGTTCTTCGGCTTATGCCACTCTACAATGCTGATCGGTACATGGTCCCTAACAAGAACTCCAGCTTGGTTTATAAATTTACGGCAGTGCTCTTTGGGCTCCACTGGTTGACCACTAGCCTTAAATGCGGTGAGGGCTAACCTACCCTTGCCCTTTAGACGTTGCGTCGGGCCTCGTTGCTTTTTAACAGATTTGCTCGATGATCCAGAAGGCTAAAAGAAAAATGATTCGTTAATAAGTGTAATACAAATAAATCAATGCATCAAGTGATGAACATATAGCCTTAATATACACCTCGCCGGAGTTTGTTAAGGACACTTCGTTGTCTCTTCTTTCTTCAGACTCAAGTCCCTCACCGACATCGTTCAAAAATTGTGAGCCGAAATCATCGTCATCTCCATCGGGTTCTCCATTGGGTTCCGGTCCACGGGCACTCTCAAATATCATTTTCTGCACCATTTCTTCTCGCTCCTCATCTCGGATGAAGGTGTTGTCCTCCATCGCTCAATGTCACTACAAAATTAAGTGCAATTATTTTGTTTTTATTAATGGACAAGATATATGTATAGGATGACAACAATGTCTTATAGAACACTTGTACCATGTATACTATAGAAGAACTCGGACATATATGGAAGGGGACCACACAGAATTGAGGATTAAAACCATGAGAACAACTAGTAGTAAATCTAGATTTCAAGGTCAAGAAAATACACATGCATAAGACACACATAGCAGCAACATTTGTGAATAGAAGGCATGTCGTAAGAATTTTATTGGCACTCAATGTACCCGCAGAACATATACATAGCTCACAATATGGAGTCCAGCATGCAACAACATACATAGCAGCAACATTTGTGTCTCTGCAGTTGACATTACTAAGAAAACTTACATCTATCACTACCAGAATTACATGCTACAGTTTACATCTCGAACTAAGGTTCATCGCCTGGAGTCAAGAGGTGCAGACATTCCACACTTCTCATTCAAATTTTGCCCATTTGATGAATTGCTACAGTTTACATCTCGAACTAAGGTTCATCGCCTGGAGTTCAATCCTTCACAAGAATTAAGCAAATTGTACATCATTGAACAGATACTAGCCCTGCCAGAAACATCTTTCCATGTAAGATTTCTTTCATAACCACATACAAAACAAATGTGCCTTATGTCTACTTAACACAAAAACTATCCATACTGATATATACATTTTGTGATCAATAGGGAGGGAAAACATTCAGCTGTATCGCACAAATAACATCCATAGTCCCATCAAAAAATTGGTACTATAAGGGATGCAAAATTTGTAAAAAAGGTTACAACAACATGACAGACACACCGCAATGTCCATGTGAATTTCCAGTCCCGTACCCAATGTAAAGTTCTTCTTCCACTATATTATCATTTTGCGAATGCCATTTCTAGAACTAACCACTAACCATTTTTGTCAGATACAAGCTTCCCCTCACAATTACTGATAGCTCAGCAAGCATGGATGTTGTAGCATTCTATTTAGTAGCTGAAGATTTAGTTGAGTGTTCATCTGTGCAAGCTTCTCGGAACATGCAGATAGACCCATCTGACCAACCAGCTGTCCTAAACACTGCCATTGGTAAAAAAGAATGTTTCACATAGGAATGAGTACTGGATTGTCATCGCCGTATGCTATCAAATATTTCATCAGAAAATCTTTTGCAAATGATACTATTGAACAAGCTCACATGCTACCGTCTACACAGGTCAGCAAAAACACAAATACATCCAACTTATGTTTATTAATTTTATGTCACATGCTTTTAACTTAAGCTATGCAACATTTCAGTCAACTCACAGCCAAGAAGTGTTGTCACTTATGAGTTCTACCACCTTGAATACACAGAGGTCTCCTGGAATTTACCAAATAGTAATTACAATTAAATTTGAGCATACTTATTTACTTCATATGCACAATAAACTGCAGGCCGATTGACCAAGAATTAGAGGATGCACGTGAAAATACACCTCCAGTTGGTGCCTCTGGAACTATTCAGACAGCCAAAGGACTAATTAGGTGCTACTTTGTCAACTTTCATCTTTGTTCAATACATTTCATTCATAGATTTTGCTGCCTTCATATTCAGACAGCCAAATTGATGTTCCAACCTTTATATTTTCTCACAGAAACTCTTCTACAAAGCGAACTATAGATTTTGCTGATGATAACACACAACTCCAAAGGTACCATACCACTTTCACATATCCAGCTTCACTTGCATTTTCTAATAACTATAATGGTGCAGCCATGTTACTAAAGACGAGGTTACCAACCCATCCATAAATTCCAATGAAAATTCATCAGTTGACGAACAGTCCAAAAGGTGAGCTAACATTCTTTGCATACAGTTTTAAAACAAATTTTTGTTATGCGTTTATATCTATCTCTGTGCATGTGAGCTTATATGCCTTTACTTCCATACAAATAAAAATATATTAACAGGAACCATAACAGAGAAGGTGTTGGTCTTGCTCCATTGAAACGACGCACCTGAATCGGCCGGGTTGCAGGACGACGAGGAGGAGGGGGCAGCGAGGCCAGCGGCGTCTTGGGCGGCGGCGGCGCGGCTAGGGCGGCGCGCGCGGCGGCTAGGGCGACGGCGACGGCGTGTGTTTTTCCTTCGGCGACGGCGACGGCTAGGGCGGCGGCGGCTAGGGCGACGGCGACGGCGTGTGCTTGGGCGGCGGCTAGGGTGATGGCGTGTGCTTGGGCGGCGGCTAGGGCGACGGCGACGGCTAGGGCGGCGGCGGCTAGGGTGACGGCGACGGCTAGGGCGACGGCGACGGCGTGTTTTTGCTATGTCGTCTGCGTGTTTTTCCGCCGGTGGCGTGAAGAAAAAGGCCTAAGGGCCTTTGGTACCGGTTCCTGTTACGAGCCGGTACTAAAGGTCACCTTTAGTACCGGTTCGTAACAGCAACCGGTACCAAAGGTATTTACGGAAATTATATTCGCGCTATTAACCTTTGGTACCGGTTCTTTCCACCAACCGGTACCAAAGGTTTTTTTCCTTTTCTTTTGATTTTTCTGTTGCTGTTTATTGATGTGTAGAGAGTCTCCGGTGTGCATATTTGATCATTGCTCTTTCCAATTTTGTTTGAGCAAAGAATTACTAAAAAATAGTATTCATTCGATAAACATAAAAGTACAAACTGCACATAGCAAATATTACTCTTGATTATTGGTGTACATACTCGTATGCCCATCTTTTGTGTTCCTCAAAATTAATTGTCTACTTTCCTTGCTAAATATATGCTAGAACATATAGAAACACTCTTCGACACCCAGGGTACAAACTAGCTATTTTGCACCCAGCGTATGTTTACATTGTTAAATTCATACATTTATGTTTGTATACTAATAATTACGTTCTTATTGGCTCATACAAAAAAGGACAAAAACACAATGTATATTATAGTGTAAAAATACAAAAAACATATAGTATCGGAAAATGGAATAAATTTAGGTTATATATAATCATAATTGAAACGTCAAAAACCTTCAAGTGTCTTAACGTTCAGAATGTTGTCTGCTATTTTTTAAAATTGTCCCAATTTCACATCAACAAAACACTTGATTTATTTTATTAATCAGTTAAGCTTGTGACTTCCCTTTTCCGCTAGGTACATGTGTGCCACTATTTGATTTTATTTTTGATTAGTTATATTTGATTAGTTATATTTAATTTTCTATTTTCTTTTGATTAGTTATATTTGATTTTCTTTTTGATTAGTTATATTTGATTTTTCTGTTGCAGTTTCTATTGATCATATGTTCACTTAATAATTAAGTGTCGGTTGGCGCGGTGGCACGCTGCGTCCGTGAGAGGAAAAGGGCGGGAAGAAAATGGCGAAAAGAAAAAGGCGGAAAGAAAAAGGGCGGGAAAACGATTGAACAGGAAAAGAAGTACATATCTCAACTGAAAATTAAGATACATGGCCAGATTAAGTCACAATCGGCCGAGCTTGTTTTCGAATGTTGGAGTGATTCAGACATAGTCGTGCCTAGCCCTATAAACGTCGCCACTGTAGTCGTCGTAGTCGCCGGTGTCATCGTCGCTGGCATCGGGGTCACGGTAGTCGAACCTCGACTGGTGAGCACGCGTGGGCTGAGACTGAGGGTAGCGCAGGCGGGGGCCATGGTAGGCCACGCCGCTCTGGAGAGTCCGGCCGCGCCACCATAGCCGACGGCCGGCCTCGTTGAAGTTCGAACGAGGCGAGCCGTCCTCCTCGTGCCTGGCAAGCGCACTCTCACGCCGATTGATGAAGAAGGCGTCCCAAGTCGGGCTGTAGTCGGGATGCCACTGAGGATTCCTCCGCTGCTCTGGCGTGAGCTCGAAGTAGTAGTGGTTCGTGATGGCCATCCGGCGCGCCACACCTACAGGGACAGGAGGGACCGGTACGCCTCCGACGCTCAGCATCCAGCCGGTGGGGACGCGGTAGCCCGGCGGGCAGGGGTAGTTTGAGGCGCAAAGCGCCTCCGCCTCCTGGGGGGTTAGAGATACGATGGAAGCCATGGAAGAGAGTGATGGGGTTTGCAGATATGAGTCTAGATGTGATATGTAAATGGAGGCCAAGCCTACATATATATAGTGAAAAATGGCGGGAAGCGGTGGAAAGCGCGGGAAGAAAATAGGCGGGAACGCAGTGGCGGGGGGAACCATCTAACCTTTAGTCCCGGCTGGTGGGTACAACCGGGACTAAAGGTGGTTTTTGTGTCATCTAACAAAACTGTCGGTGGGATAAGGACGTGTGGGTAACCTTTAGTCCCGGTTGGTGGGTGCAACCGAGACTAAAGATGTCGGCAGGATAAGGACGCATGGGTGGATGCACTGCTCGATGAGATAAGGACGCGTGGGTGGACACACGATGCCCCTGTCGGAGGAACAAGACAAAGTAGAAGCGGTGGAAAGCGCGGAAAGAAAATAGGCGGGAACGCAGTGGCGCGGGGAACCATCTAACCTTTAGTCCCGGCTGGTGGGTACAACCGGGACTAAAGGTGGTTTTTGTGTCATCTAACAAAACTGTCGGTGGGATAAGGACGCGTGGGTGGACACACGATGCCCTTGTCGGAGGAACAAGACAAAGTAGAAGCGGTGCCGTGCCTATAAAAGGAGCATCGATACGCCATGGCAAGCAGCTCAACAAGCCAACCTAGAAGGTAGGGAGAGTTTCATCCCCATGGATGGAGGACAGGGTTGGGAAATCTCCCGCGGCGGAGTTTCTCGAAGATGTCGTTGGTGCTCACGCCCTACGGCATCTTCGGAAGCTCCGCCTCGGAAAAAATTTCCTCATACAATAACATCATTACACAAAAATCCATATTGAGATACACAAGTTATGATCCCTATCTAGTCTTCTGAGTTTTCTTCTTGTGTTTCCCTTTCTTCTGATTGCGACGCAGCCATGGACAATCTTCATTATTTAAAATGATGCTTGGGTCAGTTTTCACCTTGAAGGGTGGAATATCATCAAACTTATTATAATCTTCTGACATGTCTGTCTTGTCCTCTACTCCCACGATGTTTCTTTTTCCTGAAAGAACTATGTGGCGCTTTGGCTCATCGTATGATGTGTCCTCTTGCCTTTCTTTTCTTTTTTTCGGTTTGGTAGACATGTCCTTCACATAAAAAACCTGAGCCACTTCACTGGCTAGGACAAATGGTTCGGTGTTGTACCCTAGATTCTTGAGATCCACTGTAGTCATTCCGTACTGCGGGTCTACCTGTACCCCATTTTTCAGGTTGAACCATTTGCACCAGAACAAAGGGACCTTGAAATTAGGTCCATAGTCAAGTTCCCATATCTCCTCTATGTACCCATAATATGTGACCTTCTTCCCATTGTCCTCTGCTGCATCAAAGCGGACACCACTGTTTTGGTTGGTGCTCTTTTTATCTTGGGCGAATGTGTAAAATGTATTCCCATTTATCTCGTACCCTTGAAATGTCGATATAGTCGAAGATGGTTGCTTGGCCAACAAGTATAGCTGTTCTTCATCAGTGACATTCATGAGACGTGTTTGCAACCAACCGCCGAAAGTCTTCATGTGTTCTCCATCAATCCAATCTTCACGTTGCTCCGGGTATTCAGAGCGTAAAATATTCTTGTGTTCCACTTTGTACGGAGCCACCAAGCTGGAATTATGTAGAATTGTGTAGTGTGCTTGAGTGAAAGAATGTCCGTCCATACACATTGTTGCTTTCTTTCCTAGCGTGCCTTTTCCACGCAGTCTCCCCTCATAGCGCGATTCAGGAACACCGATCGGCTTAAGGCCAGGAATAAAGTCAACACAAAACTCAATGACCTCCTCTGTTCCATAGCCCTTGGAGATGCTTCCTTCTGGCCTAGCACGGTTATGAACGTATTTCTTTAAGACTCCCATGAATCTCTCAAAGGGGAACATGTTGTGTAGAAATACAGGACCGAGAACACTAATCTCTTCGACCAGGTGAACGAGGAGATGCGTCATAATATTGAAGAAGGATGGTGGGAACACCAACTCGAAGCTGACTAAACATTGCACCACATCCTTCTATAAATTTTGTAGAGTTAGTGGATTGATCACCTTCTGAGAAATTGCATTAAGGAACGCACATAGCTTCACAATGGGTACTCGAACATTTTCTGATAGAAGCCCCCTCAATGCAACCGGAAGTAATTGTGTCATAATCACGTGGCAGTCATGAGACTTTAGGTTCTGAAACTTTTTCTCTGACATGTTTATTATTCCCTTTATATTCGATGAGAAGCCAGACGGGACCTTGATGCTACTCAGGACTTCAAAAAAGATCTCCTTCTCTTCTTTGGTAAGAGCGTAGCTGGCAGTACCTTGATACTTCTCTGGATTCAGGTTGTTTCCTTCTGAGAAATTGCATTGAGGAACGCACATAGCTTCACAATGGGTACTCGAACATTTTCCGATAGAAGCCCCCTCAATGCAACCGGAAGTAATTGTGTCATAATCATGTGGCAGTCATGAGACTTTAGGTTTTGAAACTTTTTCTCTGACATGTTTATTATTCCCTTTATATTCGATGAGAAGCCAGACGGGACCTTGATGCTACTCAGGACTTCAAAAAAGATCTCCTTCTCTTCTTTGGTAAGAGCGTAGCTGGCAGTACCTTGATACTTCTCTGGATTCAGGTTGTTTCCTTCGTGGATACATTGCTGGTCGTGCCGTGCATCCGGTGTATCTTTTGTCTTCCCATACACGCCCAAGAAGTTTAGCAGGTTCACGCAAAGATTTTTCGTCACGTGCATCACGTCGATTGCAGAGTGAACCTCTAGGATTTTCCAGTAGGGTAGCTCCCAAAATATAGACATCTTCTTCCACATGGGTACATGTCCGTCAACATCATGCGGAACAGATTGTCCGCCAGGACCCTTTCCAAAGATCACTTTTAAATCCTTGACCATATCATATATAACATCCCCAGTAGGGCGGGTAGGATTCATTCGGTCTTCTGCCTCACCTCTGAAATGCTTTCCTCTCTTTCTTACTTGATGTTGTTTTGGAAGAAATCGACGATGCCCCATGTACACATTCTTGTTTCTCAAATATATACTGTCAGTCTCACCTAAATAGTGTGTGCATGCATTGTATCCCTTGTTTGACTGTCCTGAAATGTTACTAAGAGCAGGCCAATCATTGATGGTTACAAACAACAACGCTCGTAGGTTAAATTCCTTTTGTTCGTGCTCATCCCAAATAGGTACACCTTCTTCACGCCACAACTGTAAAAGTTCTTCAACCAATGGCCTCAGGTACACATCAATATCGTTGCCGGGTTGCCTCGGGCCTTGGATGAGCACTGGCATCATAATGAACTTCCGCTTCATGCACAACCAAGGAGGAAGGTTATAGATACATAGAGTCACTGGCCAGGTGCTATGACTGGAGCTCTGCTCCCTGAAAGGATTAAAGCCATCTGTACTTAGACCAAATCTTAAGTTCCTTGCGTCATCTGAAAATGACTTATACTTTCTATCGATTTTTCTCCACTGCGATCCGTCAGCGGGGTGTCTCAGCATCACATCTTTCTTACGGTCCTCTTTGTGCCATCGCAACAACTTGGCATGCTCTTTGTTTTGGAACAAACGTTTCAACCGTGGTATTATAGGAGCATACCACATCACCTTCGTAGGAACCTTCTTCCTGTGGGTGGACTCGCCCTCAACATTGCCAGGATCATCTCGCCTGATCTTATACCTCAATGCACCACATACCGGGCATGCATTCAAATTCTCGTACTCCCCGCGGTAGAGGATGCAGTCATTGATGCATGCATGTATCTTCTGCACCTCTAATCCTAGAGGGCAGACAACCTTCTTTGCTTCGTACTAGAGGGCAATACGTTCTCCCCTGGAAGCATCTTCTTTATTATTTTCAGCAACTTTTCAAATCCCTTGTCAGAAGTACCATTCTCTGCCTTCCATTGCAGCAATTCCAGTGTGGTACCCAGTTTTTTCTGGCCATCTTCACAATTTGGGTACAACAGTTTGTTGTGATCCTCTAACATTTTCTCCAACTTCAACCTCTCCTTTTCACTTCCGCAGTTTATCTTCGCATCAAGAATGGCCCGACCCAAATCGTCATCGGGGTCATCAAAAATGGGCTCATCAAAAATGGGCTCTTCTTCAGCTTCGTCTTCCCCCATATTACTATCACCGTCTTTAGTGAATATAGGATAGTTGTCACTATCCTCTTCTTCTTTGTTGCCTTCCATTATAACCCCTCTTTCTCCGTGCTTGATCCAACAATTATAGCCGGGCATGAAACCATTCTCAAGCAGGTGGAAGTGAAGGGTCTTTGAGGTAGAGTAATCCTTCGTATTCCTATAGGAACTACATGGACAATAAATGAAACCATTCGACCGCCTGTTTGCCGCCGCCACGTTGAGAAAATAATGCATGCCAGTAATGAAGTCGGGATGGCATCGGTCACCGTACATCCATTGTCGATTCATCTGCATTATATAAGTATATCAAAAATCATTAATTACACAACATCATGGATATATGAGTGACCAACCTAATTAATATTCAAGTTCATCACATAAAACTAAGTTTTTTTTATTAAAAAAAAGAGGCTCACCGAGGTGGTACAGTGCCGGCTAGGGGAAGACGCTGGCGATCGACGGCGGTGAGGACGGGGACGATACTAAAACCTACAAATCATACTTTAATTTGAGCTCAATTGCATACAAAAAGAATGAAATCCCTAACTTAGGCATTTCATCAAACACCTTGCTAGCACTAGAAAAATAATACGAGTTAAACTAGCAAAGAAATGAGCTAAATTAGGAACGCCGGAAGAAAGGATGATATTGCTAACCCTTAGATAGATGGGTGCCGTCAATCTTGATAAAATGGTGGATAAAAATGAAGATTTATTGGAGTGTGAGAGGTGCAAAATGTTTGGAAATGTGAGAGAGGAGAAGGAGAGAAGGGAAAATGAGATGCAGGGATCGGGCGCCTGAAGAAATAGGGCAGGGGCCCTTTAGTACCGGTTCTTCAGATGAACCGGTACTAAAGGTTCAGCTCTGGCCCCACCTCTGCCTCAAAATTGGACTAAAACCCTTTCGTACCGGTTCGTAATATGAACCGGTACTAAAGGCCCTCGACGAACCGGTATTGATGGTTTTCGGCCGGCTGGGCAAATGAACCGGTACTAATGCGCCCTTTAGTACCGGTTCATACGAGAACCGGTACTAAAGGCTTAGACCGATGCCCATTTTTCTACTAGTGATAAGACCATTCATTTTATATGAAAAACTTTTTTTCACCATAATAATATTACACGAGAAATCCCAATTTACATTATCACATGCATTTTCAAAGTAATCTTTGAAAAGAACCCATGATATTGTTTTCTTTAACTTCATTCAAAACCTCATGCAGTTAGTGTTTTATCAATGAGATCATCAACAATTTCCGACAATCTATTGTTGGTCCCTTTTTTTTATCACTTTTAGATAATCAATCGTTAGACAAATGTGCCTAAATTTGGTAATAACATCATCATAATCACTCTTAGGAATTAAGATTATAGTTCAATAGTTTAATCTTCCAATATCCAGATCCCTCCAGTAAAGCTATCAAACAATTTTTTCAATGGAAACCTGACAAAGTTTCAAAAAGAATTAATAAAATTCTCTAGGAAAGCCATCAGGCCTATTTGGTCTGATAGGTAGTGAATTAGTAATATCCAACCATTTTTCTTGGTAACATCCCAACTTTTTTCTAACTTATCCTCCACAGGGTTCCAATGCTTATTGAGAAGCCGAGACTTGTCAATATATAGGTAACCCAAAATATTTCAGGGGAAAAGATCCATGTTTACAAGTAAAGATTTCTTCATAGATCTCTCCGTGTTCCACACATTCACCCAAGCAAAAGCCCCACTTTTGGCAAAATTAATTTTGAGCCCTCACATTTGTTCAAACAAAGCTTGAACTCAAATTTTCTAGCATTTTCAAACCTCTCATTTGAAATGAAAATGATATCATCTGCATACTAGAGAATGGCAATTAATCTTCCTCACACCCCAACGAGTATTAAAAAACAATTGCTCATTCATTTTGATATTAACCTAGCCACTAGTTATTACACTAAAGATAATACCATTTAATTTATCTAAAAAATATTTTTCACAATAACATTATACAAGAACGCCCAATTGACATTGTGAGAGGAATCTTCTAAATCAACTTTGAAAAGAACCCCTGACATTTTTTATTGACTTCATGCAAAACCTCATGCAGATCAACACACCTTTCATAATGGATCAATTTTTCATAAATGCAATTTGTGTTTTATCAATTAGCTCATCAACAAAATTTGATGGCCTATTATTGACCCCTTTCGTTATCATTTTTCAGATTATCGATTGTGTCAGACTAATGGGCCTAAATTTGGTAATAGCAACATGAACATCATTCTTAGTAATTAAGGTTATAGTCCCATAGTTCAATCTTCCTATATCCAGATCCCTCTACTAAAGCTATCAAACATTTTTTTCAATGGAAAGCTGATAGAGTTTCAAAAGAATTTACAAAAAATTACTAGGAAATTAAGCCATCAAGCCCTGGAGTTATTTTGGTCTGATATGTACTACCTCCGTTTCAAGGAATAAGGCGCACGGGTATTTTAAAGCAAATTATCGAATAAATAGAGCAACTAAAACTTGATTATATTGTGTAAAATTAGTATCGTTGGATTTGTATTGAAACATACTTTTTAATGATGCTAATTTTATACCAACATTCTTTATATATTTAGAGTAAATCGTGGTCAAAGAAAAACACGCAAAACAAGGACACCTTATTCCTTGTGACGGAGGTAGTAGTCATAAGTCATAAGGACATCTCCAGTGGGCCAACGCATCCTGCCGACGCAAACGGTCCGTCCTTGTCCGTTTGCGTTGAGGGCAGGACACAATTTGCATCGCGGTCCGGCCCGCCTGGCCGGCGCGCCCAGCGGCGCGATGCATCCCGCGACGCATCCTGTCCGCGCTGGCTGTTTTGGTCAGTTTTAGCAAACTGGCCAGCGCTGGCCAGTTTGAACAGATTGGCACAGCCTAAAACTCGAAAATAAAAATAATTTGCAAGCAAATAAGTGGCAAACATATGCCATTGCCATCCTGGCAACGCCAACCAGTGGTCATCTCATCCAAATTGTCCAAAATGAGGCAATATCTACAACATGTCTAAAAAATTGCAAGTTCACGAATGATGCCTCTTGTCTGCCCTTGACATCGCCATCGCCGTCGCCATTGCCGGGCACTCAAGCATGCCGCTCCCGGATCGACTTCTGTCTGTTCTCCAACCATTCCCGTCGGGCGGGGTCGGAGATGGTCTCCAAGTCGGTGAGCATGATCTTGGTCTCCTCGGTCATGAGCATGGCTTGGGTGCCCAGCGCACACTAGTGGAAAACAGGGCATCAGTCCCGGTTCGTTTGGGCCTTCAGTCCCGGTTGCGCAACCGGGACTAACCAACCGGGACTGATGCCCTATCTTTAGTCCCGGTTGCTATACGAACCGAGACTAAATAGGGACCACGTGGCAAGGTCCAGGAGCTCGTGGGCGTAGGTCTTTAGTCCCGGTTCGTGTTAAGAACCGGGACTAAAGTGTCCACACGTGGCAGCATCTGCTGCATCTTTATTTTTCTGGATTTCAATTGTTATTTAGGGGTTTAGGGTTTAGGGTATATTTGTATTTTGCTCCATTCAATTGTTTGATTCATTTCAAATAAGTTTTCTTATATACTTATTCATACAGCATTACAACATAATATATAAAACGATACATATATATAATATATTTGGTTCACCGAGCATATACATGCATACAAGTATATATACAACTTGTTCACACACATAAGATCACGACTTGTGTTTAATTATAAACATTGTCTAATCGAAACCGGCATGAAATTCACCCTTTGGGTTAATGACATGTTCAAGCAGAAATCCGGCTAATTCCTCTTGAATTCCTACTACGCGTTCAGTCGGTGAGAGCAGTTTCCGCTTTGCTTCGAACTACGAAGAAGAAGAAGAACAATATGAATATGAATCATCATAACAAAATTGATGCCAATAAAATGAATTTGTCATTATATTGTTTACTTACTGTTTGAAAATCAATTCCTTCAGTGACCTGCGCACGAAGGTTCTCGCAAGTGTAGTATGCACATAGATTAGTCCCCGAAGGCTGCCTCGCACACTTTACGAGAATAGATTTTAGTCAGTGACATATCAAGATTGATATACTTAATGGTATTTGAAACTAGAATTAAAGGGATGTGTGGACCTAGCTCGTACGACTTACCTCGATCTGACGGTAAATCAGCTCATTTTTCCATTCACCTTTAACTGTGCGTATAAACCGTTTCCAAACACTGCCGAGCAAACAAAATGAATAGATGAGTTATAGATGAACGAAAGAGACCGATATAATGCCGTAATGATTGAAATTACCTATCCATCACATCAAGGATGCTTTTGTATTCATTAAGTGGTTTATTCATCGAGTCAAAGATTTGAACCCTTCCATAGTCAGGTTCAATCTTTAGCAAAATCCAGTGGTAACTGCGTGCAAGTTTGATTATGTAAGTTAATAAACTCATCAATTACACTTATAACATCGAGTAAGGAAAAGTAACTGTGTATAAGATAGTAACACTCACCTGATGTTGTACGGAAAGAGTATTCTAGCTCGGTATTCCTGCATAAGTAGGAACTCTAGCAAGTTATCCTCCGTCTCCTTGCGATTCCTCTGTATCATCGCTCCGTTAACTCGATTTGGATCAATGAATCCAAGTTGGAGGTCATTCCTTTTCTTACATTCCATACTCTTCATTCTGCATAATAAACAGCGTAGTGAGAAAAATTACATGCAAAGAACGAGTTGAGCTAGAGACTTATAGAAATAATGAATCACTTACAGAACATAGGCACTGACGAGAGATTTGTCGAGCGCGTCTTGATTGAATAGCTGAAAGAATTCATCAAACTCAATATGCACCAAGTCTTGACCTAAGAAATGGTCCTTTGTGATTTTCATAAGGAGAAAATCTTGCGTGCCCTTTGCGGCTTGCAGGTACCACTTATGCAATTTTCGCATTTGCGTTGGTAGATTCATTTCAATCTCAGGTGGGACCAGACTCTTCCCCTTTTCATATTGCCGTGCTATAGGCGCCTTTGGGGTGATACCTTCATCTAGCAATTGAGAAAGAGTCAAACCAGCTTCTTTAGCAAAGTCGGCGGGATTGGGTTGAGCAACACTCCCACCAGCATCACTAGCAAAGACCTTTAGCGGGGAGATTGATTTTTTGGTCTGTGCTCCAAGCTGGGCAACGTCTCTTTTCCCTCTTGCAGTTACGCTTGTCTTATTAGCTTCTTTTTTTGCATCTACCTGCTTATCCAAACAACGCTTGTAGTCATCTGGCTTACGCAATTCATATTGCGAAGGTTGGGTAAGCATATCAAAGGCCCACTCCTTCTGTTCCAGAGTATATACCTGCTTCGGTGTAGGGGTCGGGCGTAGGGCTGCGAGCTTCCTTTTCACTTTGGCTCTGTCCTCCGCCTCAATTTCTTCAGCAGTCTTCTCGATAGGAGGAGGCGGCACCGCCTTAGCTATCTTGGCCCGTTTCTTCGGAGAGACATTGCTAGTGGACATAGCAGCGGACTTGCCACAACTCTGGGACTTACGAGTGGGCTGAGGCGGCGGAGGTGGCGGAGGCGGCTGACATTGAGGTGGAGATCGATGTGGACTCGGGGTATGGTGGTAGTCGTCCCTGTCGTCGTCGGGAGGTGGTGAATTGCGAGGACTTGGAGGAGAGGGTGGCCGCCTTGGCGCCGAGCCTGGAAACACGATGTGTTTCTTATCCCAAAAATTATACCACCCAATACTTCTCCCAGTTTTTCCTCCTCTTCAGGTCCAGCGACGTCAAGAAGGAGGGACTCATACCCCCTTTCAATTGCATCCACCCCGACCTTAGCATAGCCAGGTCGAATCTCACGGCCATGCCAGGTTTGTCCAGGTCCAGATGGCAACACATAGCCAACCGCCACCTTCATCGATATGTTCTTCATGGGATAATGCAGCTCACAGTCTATCTTCTTGGTGATATCATCCACGGGGTAGTGAACCATCGGTACCTCCGTGGAAGCCACGCTGCTTCTCCGCTGAGATCGGTCGCCTGATGCATGTTCTAGGTGTTGCTGATGCTGAGTTGCCCCTTGCGACTTTAATTCCTCCAGTGCCTTCTGCTGCAGTAAATACAACTCTCTCAGCTCAGCCTGTTGCCTTTCTATGCTCTCTATCCGTGAGGCCTCCTCCTGCGCCTTCCGCTTCTTCGCTCTCTCTCGGCTTCTATAAGTCTGGCTCTCTTCGGAGAACCCAGACCTCCACGGAATAGCAGAACCCAGACCCCATGTTCGTCCTGTGTGTTCTTTGTTCCCGAGGGCCTTTGTCAGCTCGTCGTTCTCTCTTTCCGGCTTGAAGGTCCCCTCTTGAACCTCGGCGATTGTCTTGACAAGTGCTCCCAGGGGTTCAGCAATTTGTTTCTTCTCTTCAACTAATTTCCCTGTTCTCTCATCATAGACAGCTCCATGGGCAAGTGCCCAATTTCTTGACCTTCTGGGCCATTGTTCTGTTTCTGGTTCGATGCCTTTTTCTCGTAGGGCGGCCTCTTGCATATCCCACTTAGGCTCGGCCCTTTTGTAGCCGCCTGGACCCAACTTATGGTGATATTTCTTTTTCGCGGCATTTGCCTGATTTTTTTGACTCCTTAGCTTACCCAGCTCTGACTCCTTGTACTCCACAAATGCGTCCCAGTGATCCCGCAGGAACTCATTGGGGCCAGTAAATTCTGGAGTTTGTCGATCGGCGTTGACATAGGCGTTCCATAACCTCTTCTTGTGGTTATTGAACTGTGCAGCCATCTTCTTGAGAGCCCACTCCCTGACTTTCTCCTTCTGTTTCTCTGCTTCTTCCAGGGACTCGGTGACCGGCAGATTGAAATGTGGAATGAGGGAATCCCAAAGTCTGTCTTTCAAGACCTTGGTGACATAGTTGACTGTTGCACCCTCTTCTGGCTCTGGCTGTGCTGGCTCTCCCTTTGCCGCCTTGGGCTTATACCAATACTGAATGCTTATCGGCACCATGTCCCTGACAAGACATCCACATTGTTGTGTGAACGCATTTGCGACACTCTTGGGTTCCAACGGTTCGCCTTCATTTGAGAGACGCCCAATCGTGTAATGCTGATTCGATGCCAGCCGTTTGGCCGGGCCTCGCTTTTTTCTAGAAGATTCAGAGGTCTAAAATAAGAAAACACTCGTTAATATATATACCACATAATACATCGTCATCTACTGATTCATGAATAGAGCTAGTCTTCATATATATATACCTCGCCGGTCCGTGTTATTAAGTCACGTCCAGTCCCTTGTGAGCCGTCCTCGCAATCATCATTCTGCGGCTGCTCCTCCTCCATTCCCTCACCCGACTCGTTCAAAAATTCCGAGCCATCTCCTTCTGCACGGGTGGTACCCTCTTCTTGTGCACGGGTGGTACCCTCTCCTATAATCTTCAATATCTCTTCTTCACCTTCTCTTCCGGCGCCGAAATCCATATCTGAAATCCATAACATATAGATCAACAACATTTCGATCTATTCACTTTCTATTCATTTTTATTACTATTACTAAGTAGCTAGAAATTTTACTAATAGTAACAGTAATAAAAATAACTAAGAAACTAATCTAACTATAAGAAACTAACTAAGAATAACTAAGAAACTAATCTAACTAACAAACTAATCTAACTAAGAAACTTAATTTTATTACTATTACTAATAGTAATAGCATTTTTATTACTATTACTAAGTAGCTAGAAATTTTACTAATAGTAACAGTAATAAAAATAACTAAGAAACTAATCTAACTATAAGAAACTAACTAAGAATAACTAAGAAACTAATCTAACTAAGAAACTTAATTTTATTACTATTACTAATAGTAATACCATTTTTATTACTATTACTAACTAGCTAGAAATTTTACTAATAGTAATTAACTAAATATTCTAACTAAATATTCTAATTAACAATTAACTAAATATTCTAATTAACAATTAACTAAATATTCTAACTAAATTTTACTAATAGAAATTTTTATTACTATTACTAAGAAGCTAAACTAACAATTAACTAAGAAACTAATCTAACTATTAACTATTCTAAGAAACTAATCTAACTATTAACTATTCTAAAAAAACTGAATCTAACTAAAAAAATTACAAAAAAACTTAATTAAAAAAAACAAACTAAAAAACTAACAGGTTAATACCTGCAGGGATCGAATCGATCGGCGACGGCGTTGGGGTTGCGGGGCGTTGGGCGGCGATGGCGTCGGGCCGGGGCGGCTGCTGCGGGCCGGGGCGGCGACGGCGTCGGGCCGGGGCGGCGACGGCGTCGGGCCGGGGCGGCGGCGTTGGTTGCGGGCGGCGGCGGCGTCGGGGGTTGGCCGGGGCGGGCAGCGATGGCGTCGGGCCGGGGCCGGCAGCTGCTGCGGGGCGTCGGGGGCGGCAGCTGCGGGGCGTCGGGGCGGCGGCGTCGACGATGGCGGCGGCAATCAGACCGACGACCGCAGCATTGGCGGCGGGAGCTCCTCTGCGCGTCGGGCGTCGATCCGAATTTTGCTAAGTGTTGGAGTGGGGAAGAGGGAGAGGGGCGGCGCGGTATATATACCCCCCCCTTTAGTCCCGGTTGGTGGCTTCAACCGGGACTAAAGGGGGGTCTTTAGTCCCGGTTGGAGGTACCAACCGGGACTAAAGACTCTTTAGTCCCGGTTGGTACCTCCAACCGGGACTAAAGACCTTGGGCGGTTCGCGCGCCCAGATCCAGACCTTTAGTCCCGGTTGGTTAAACGAACCGGGACTAAAGGCTTAATAAATGCGCGCCAATGCTGCATTTTTTTCAGATTTCATTTGAATATGAATTTTGAATTTCAATTTGAATATCTTCTATATATTTTAGAATTTGATAAAACTTTGAATATGAAAAGTGTTTGAAATTGAATAACTAATTCAAAAATATTTTCTATTTTCAAAATCAATTATTCTAACTATTCAAATAATTAACTATTTTGCCATTTTCAATTAAAACAATATTGATTAAAATTCTTTTTGCATATTTTAGAATTTGATAAAACTTTGAATATGAAAAGTGTTTGAAATTGAATAACTAATTCAAAAATATTTTCTATTTTCAAAATCAATTATTCTAACTATTCAAATAATTAACTATTTTGCCATTTTCAATTAAAACAATATTGATTAAAATTCTTTTTGCATATTTTAGAATTTGATAAAACTTTGAATATGAAAAGTGTTTGAAATTGAATAACTAATTCAAAAATATTTTCTATTTTCAAAATCAATTATTCTAACTATTCAAATAATTAACTATTTTGCCATTTTCAATTAAAACAATATTGATTAAAATTCTTTTTGCATATTTTAGAATTTGATAAAACTTTGAATATGAATAACTAACCCAGAATAATACATTTACATAATAGGTTTAATACATTATTACACATCAGCAACATCCCCATCTAGTGTTGGGGTTTCTTTCTGCACCGTAACCATGGAGTATCTTCTTTGTTTAAGAGGAGGGTTGGGTTAGTGTTCACTCTGAAGGGCGGAATTTCATCAAACTTGTTATAATCTTCTGACATATCTGTCTTGTCCTCCACTCCCACAATGATTCTTTTTCCTGAGAGAACAATGTGTCGCTTTGGCTCATCGTGTGATGTATTCGTTTTCTTGTCTTTTCTCTTTCTCGGTTTTGTAGACATATCCTTCACATAGAAAACCTGAGCGACATCGTTGGCTAGGACGAATGGTTCGTCCATGTACGCAAGATTGTTGAGATCCACAGTTGTCATGCCGTACTTTTGGTCTACAACTACCCCGCCTCCTGTCAGCTTGACCCATTTGCACCGAAACAAAGGGACCTTAAAAGACGGTCCATAGTCAAGTTCCCATATCTCCTCAATGTAACCATAATATGTGTCCTTTGTCCCATTATCGTGTAATGCATCAAAGCGGACACCACTGTTTTGATTGGTGCTCTTTTTATCTTGGGCGACCGTGTAAAATATATTCCCATTTATCTCGTAACCTTGGAAAGTCAGTATAGTTGAAGATGGTTTCTTGGCCAACATGGATAACTCATATCCAACAGTGGCATCATTTATGAGAAGTGTTTGCAACCAACCACCAAAAGTCGCCATGTGCAACTTTGTAATCCAGGAGTTTGATTGCCCAGGGTTTTCCGAGCGTACAATATTCTTGTGTCACTCCATATACGGCTCCACCAACGTGGAATTTCGTAGAACTGTGTAGTGTGCTTCACTCAAAGAATGTCCGTCCATACAGTATGCTGATTTCATTCCTAGCGTGCCTTTTCCACTTAGTCTCCCCTCATGCCGCGATTGAGGAAGACCAATCGGGTTCAGGTCAGGAACAAAGTCAACACAAAACTCAATGACCTCCTCTGTTAGATAGCCCTTGAAGATGCTTCCTTCTGGCCTAGCACGGTTATGCACGTATTTCTTTAAGACTCCCATGAACCTCTCAAAGGGGAACATATTGTGCAGAAATACTGGACCGAGAATGGTAATCTCTTCGACTAGGTGAACTAAGAGATGCGTCATAATATTGAAGAAGGACGGTGGGAACACCAACTCGAAGCTGACAAGACATTGGGCCACATCATTCTGTAACCGTTGTAGATCTTCTGGATTGATTACCTTCTGCGAAATTGCATTGAGGAATGCACATAGCTTCACAATCGGTACTCGAACATTTTCCGGTAGAATCCCCCTCAGTGCAACCGGAAGCAATTGCGTCATAAGCACGTGGCAGTCATGAGACTTTAGGTTTTGGAATTTTTTCTCGGCCATATTTATTATTCCCTTTATATTTGACGAGAATCCAGATGGGACCTTGATACTGCTCAGGCATTCAAAAAAGATTTCCTTCTCTTCTTTGGTAAGAGCGTAGCTCGCAGGACCCTTAGAATCCTCCGGATGCATGCCGTCTCTTCTTTTCATACGGTGCTGGTCCTCCCGTGCTTCTGGTGTATCTTTTGTCTTCCCATACAAGCCCAAAAATCCTAGTAGGTTCACGCAAACATTCTTCGTCACGTGCATCACGTCGATTGCAGAGCGGACCTCTAGGAATTTCCAATACTCAAGCTCCCAAAATATAGATTTCTTCTTCCACATGGGTGCATGTCCGCTAGCGTCATTCGGAACAGACAGACTGCCAGGACCCTTTCCAAAGATTACTTCTAAATCTTTGACCATATCAAATATATCATCACCAGTATGGCGTTTAGGCTTTCCCGGGACTTCTGCCTCGCCCTTGAAATGCTTGCCTTTTTTCTTCAATTGATGTTTGGGCGAAAGAAATCGACGATGCCCGAGATACACCACCTTCTTACTTTTATCCAAATATATACTATCGATCTCACCTAAACAGTGAGTGCATGCATTGTATCCCTTGTTTGTCTGTCCTGAAAGGTTATTAAGAGCAGGCCAATCATTGATGGTCACGAACAGCAACGCTCGTAGATCAAATTCCTCTTGTTTGTACTCATCCCACACACGAACACCTTCAGTCTGCCACAGCTGTAAAAGTTCATCAACTAATGGCCTTAGATACACATCAATGTCATTACCGGGTTGCTTTGGGCCTTGGATAAGCACTGGCATCATAATAAACTTTCGCTTCATGCACAACCAAGGAGGAAGGTTATATATACATAGAGTCACGGGCCAGGTGCTATGACTGCAGCTCTGCTCCCCAAAAGGATTCATGCCATCTGTACTTAGACCAAACCTCAGGTTGCGTGCGTCTTCCGTAAACTCCGGGAAATCTCTGTCGATTTTTCTCCACTGCGACCCATCAGCGGGGTGTCTCAACATCTCGTCACTCTTACGGTCTTCTTTGTGCCACCTCAACAACTTGGCATGCTCTTTATTTCTGAACAAACGTTTCAACCGTGGTATTATAGGTGCATACCACATCACCTTGGCTGGAACCCTCTTCCTGGGGCGCTCGCCCTCAACATCACCAGGGTCATCTCGCCTGATCTTATACCGAAATGCACTGCACACCGGGCATGCATTCAAATTCTCATACTCACCGCGGTAGAGAATACAGTCATTAATGCATGCATGTATCTTCTGCACCTCCAATCCTAGAGGGCAGACAATCTTCTTTGCTTCATACGTACTGGCGGGCAATTCGTTATCCTTTGGAAGCATCTTCTTCATAATTTTCAGCAACTTCTCAAATCCCTTGTCAGATAAACCACTCTCTGCTTTCCATTGCAGCAATTCCAGCGTGCTTCCTAGCTTTTTCTGGCCATCTTCGCAATTTGGGTACAAATCCTTTTTGTGATCATCTAACATGCGTTCCAACTTCTCCCTCTCCTTTTCACTTTCACAGTCAATCTGTGCATCAACAATGACCTGACCAAGATCATCAGCGGGCATATCTGATGCCCGTTCTTCACCTTCTTCTTCTTCATTATCTTCCATTGCGGTATCGGTGGTTTCAGGGAACTCGGGATAGTTGTCATCATTCTCTTCTTCATCGTTGTCTTCCATCATAACCCCTCTCTCCCCATGCTTGGTCCAACAATTATAGCCGGACATGAAACCGAACCGGAACAGGTGGATGTGAAGGGTCTTTGTGGAGGGGTAATCCTTCTCATTTCGACAACCACCGCATGGACAACACATAAAACCATTCCGCTTGGTTGCCTCAGCCACCTTGAGAAAAGAATGCACGCCTTTAATGAAATCTCCAGAGCGTCGATCGGCGTACATCCATGCTCGGCTCATCTGCATTATATAAGTACATATCAAACGCAAATCAAATATACAATTTCTATTTCTATCTCTAATTTTAGTTTGATAAGTAAGAATAAGTTAACAAAACTTTAGTCCCGGCTGGTGGGTACTTCTATCGGTATTTCTATCTCTATTTCTATCGGTATTTCTATTTTTCTATCTCTATCTCTATTTCTATTTCTATGTTAGCTATGTCTACTTGTATTTTTATTTTTAATTCTAACATTTCTATTTCTAATAGCATTTCTATTTCTAATAAAATATAACATAAATAAAATCTATATAGCATTTCTATTTTTACCTCTATCGGTATTTCTATCTCTATTTCTATCGGTATTTCTATTTTTCTATCTCTATCTCTATTTCTATTTCTATGTTAGCTATGTCTACTTCTATTTTTATTTTTAATTCTAACATTTCTATTTCTAATAGCATTTCTATTTCTAATAAAATCTAACATAAATAAAATCTATATAGCATTTCTATTTTTACCTCTATCGGTATTTCTATCTCTATTTCTATCGGTATTTCTATTTTTCTATCTCTATCTCTATTTCTATTTCTATGTTAGCTATGTCTACTTCTATTTTTATTTTTAATTCTAACATTTCTATTTCTAATAGCATTTCTATTTCTAATAAAATCTAACATGAATAAAATCTATATAGCATTTCTATTTTTACCTCTATCGGTATTTCTATCTCTATTTCTATCGGTATTTCTATTTTTCTATCTCTATCTCTATTTCTATTTCTATGTTAGCTATGTCTACTTCTATTTTTATTTTTAATTCTAACATTTCTATTTCTAATAGCATTTCTATTTCTAATAAAATCTAACATAAATAAAATCTATATAGCATTTCTAATAATCAAATAAACATCTAATAATTGCTCCCATAAAAAAATCACAAATCTCTCTACTTCTAGAGCAATAAATGAGCTAAATTACCAATGAAAGACAAAAGCACAAAATTCCTCACCTTTTAGTCCACTTAGATTGAAGTGGGGATAACAATTTGTGACAAAAAATGGTGGTCAAAGAGGATGAACTCGAGTTGCATGAAGAACACTTCAGAGTGGAGAGGGGGAGTGGCTGGCTTTGGGAGGAAGAAGGAGCTGCTTTATACAGGGAAGTCATTAGTCCCGGTTAGTACTACGAACCGGGACTAGAGGTTCAAAACGAACCGGGACTGATGAAATCTCCGTTCCAGCGGCCGAAAAAGCGGTGGGGCCCTGGGCATCAGTCCCGGTTCAAAGAGCAACCGGGACTAATGCCCCAGGATATTAGCCCAGTTTTCTACTAGTGGCAGGAGCATGCGCGATAAGCGTGTTGAGCTCGAGCGCAGGAGGACGACCGCTCGGTGTCGAGGTGACCGAGCTCGTCGACAAGGCGCTGCCGATGGCACATGACAGAGGCAATGAAGCGATGCTGTCGAATGTCACGTTGATGGCCTCCTGCTTCATCATCATGACGGCGCGCGCGACGGCCTTTCCCGCCAGCTCCTCGCTGTTGGCCAAGGCGTGAGCGGCGAGGAACCGTTCGGTCTCTTGCTGGCGCTCCTTATCGAGTCGGGCCACGTTCTGGCGGTTCTGCATGGCTACTCGCCGGCCGGCGCGCTTCTCTGACTTCTTCCTCCGCTCGTCTAGCGTCAGATCCTTTGCCGCCTTCCTCACATTGGGCTGCTTCTTCAGCCCGCTGCCGGTGGCAGGCGCAGCGGCTTCACTGCCGGCGGGATCCATCGCTTGCGCTTCCGCTACCGTCGCTCAATTTTTGGGGGAGGGTTTTGGAGGGAGACATCTACGTCTGGTGGGAGGGACCGCCAAGTAATTGGGCGAACGCGGGAGGACGCGCGCGCTGTCCGAGCCAACACAAACTCGCTCCAAATTTAAGCCGAGGATGGGTCGAGCCAGACGCGTCGGTCCGAATGCGTCGCACCGCTAGAACGCGCGCAGCCGCCACTCACGTCCGATCTGACGCGTTCGGACGGTGATGTGTCGGTCCGCTGGAGATGCCCTAACCTTTGTGCAACCGAGACGCCGACCTTGTTTAGATTCAGCTAGCCCGGATCACGTTACACGCACGTCGCTGTCCATTGGTTTCCGAGTCGGACAAGGACTGCACGGCCCGCACGGGACAGACATGGGATCCTCGGCAAATAAATACAGCATCAATCAGGAATTAATCTGCCCCTCTCGTGTTTCCTTCTACTCCGCCCTTGCGCCCTAGGTCTGCTCGAGTCCATCGGCATCGGCATGGCGATGACGACGGGAGCTGCAGGCGCCACCGCGGTCGATCGCCGGCGCCACGCATACGACATGCTGGACTCCGCCTACCCCGACCGCGGCTACGCTCTGCGGTGGTGCGAGCAGGCGAAGGAGATGTACAAGGCGGACCGCCACACGAAGGAGGCGCGCAGCCTCCTGCGCGATGCCCTCAGCTGCAGTACGGTTGTCGACTACGCCTCCGTCTACAGATCGTGGATCGCCATGGAACTCGACGATGGCAACGTCCCCGCCGCCCGGGACCTCTACGAGGAGTGGAAGCGCCGCCTACACGCGGGCGAGGACGACAGCAGGGTCGTCGACTTCTGGTGCGCGTACATCAACTTCGAGGTCGAGAACGTCAAGAACGGGAAAGCCGGCCTGGCGCGAGCCGTCGCCAAGGAGGCCGTGGAGGCCTGCCCCGGCGACCCCACGATCTACGCCAAGAGCCTCAACGTGAAGCTGCGCTTCGGGGACGGAGACCCCGCGCCAGGCGTCGCCGAGAGGGCCGTCAAGGCCTACCCCAGCGAAACCACGATGTACGCCGTGATCCTCAAGGTGAAGCTGCTCTTCGGGCGCGGAGACAGCGTGCGTAGGCTCCGGCTCCGCCGCCATCTGGACAACTTCGCCATGGACGCCGACTGCAAGGATTGGCTGGTGCACTACCAGGTGGGAGCGTGCCACGACGACGACGACGACGACTCCAAGGCCAAGCAGCTCGCCGGGGGCTTCCTCTTGGACAGGATGTGCCGCGGCGTCAGCCGGCTCGTGCAGCCACATGGATACCAGCGGCTTCACTCCGTGTAGATCATTGATCGATGCCTTGCCAAGGCAGCTTTGTAGATTGTAATTGTCCAAGTCATTTTAGGCTGATGGCGATCCTCTTGTATGGAAACATCTGTAGATCATGCATTGATCGATGTCTCCCCAGCTATTCGCTCTAAGGCAACTTTGTAATTTCCAAAGTTTCAAAATCTTGTATAGATATACCAGTCTCTTGATGTTGATGATACTCCAGTATGTTGGTTGTATGGAAAAGGAGAGGATTACTGGTGATAACTGGTGTGAATAGTAATACCGTCACCGTAACTATTTCTTGGTCTACGCAAATTGGATTAATTTCACACTACCTCCTTCTCCAGGCTCTAGCGATTTTGACATTAAGCAAACCGTAGTATGAATAACCAGCACCATTATTAGAGTATAGGAAAGAGAAACCTTTTAGAGAGAGTTCAATTGCTGTTTTTCACCCACATTTATTTCTCAGAGATCCTCCACAAACAGAAATTTGCAGGATTTGCAAACATTCAGACAGGATAAAATAAGTTGATTTTCAGTTTTACACACTTATGTACAATTACAAACTCACCATTCAACCCAATGGAGTTACAAAAGGTTACATGGAGCCATTTACATGCCAGCACCATATTTTTGCTAGTTCTAAGAAAACATGCTGCAAATCAATTAACAAACCCAGCACCAGAGTCCTTCAACTGCCTCAAACGCCTAAGTGGCTCTCCAGGGATTTGACATTCTTTGTCTCCGTTTTTTTTTTTAGAATCTTTTTCATTTTATTACCATCTATAAGCATGTCTTCATCTGTACTGTCAAGTGTATGCAAGCGTGCTTGGTTGATGAAAAAAAAAACATGTCTATTCTTCTCAGTATTCAATCTGATTTGTTGTACGGATATACATGGTTCTACACAGTCATCAGTCTGTCTTCTGCATCAGAACTATCTTCTTCACAAGTCACTATTGCCCAGCCCAGCACGGTATCTCAGTTTGGAAGTAAAACATGTATATTGACTGACATATGTGGCAAATGAAAAAACAAATGAGTGTTCTTGCATATTACCAAAATCTCATTATACATGCTCAGCAGACAACGCTTCCGAAGAATCTGAGCTAAGAAGCCTTTCTGCTTCATCATTAGCCTCAGCTTGTATACGCCATTGCTACATTGATTTCAGAAGCAAATGTTAGGTCCTTCTAAAAAATGTTATGCCCAGTATAAATTTGGGAAGAAAGAGTATTTCTCACCTCTTCAAGACTATCAATTTCCATTAACTGTTGAATTTGTTCTGATATTCTTTCCTGAAACCATAATGCTGATAATTAGCTATCTGCCAGGAATAAATAATAAAACAAAAGTAACGGTACTTAAGGTATATATTGTATTGATATGATGGATTGAACTACTTACTGCACCAGTAGCTGCTTCAGCAACAAGAACATCAGAGTCCATCTCAACTTCAATTTCAATCATAGAACATAACTGCAATAGCATATTTAACATTTTATTTCTGCTAGATTAAATGTTGAATGTATGCAGATTTATATTCACAGTTTCTTTTATTACTTTCGCATAACTTTCCATCAGCTCAATCTTTGCCAACAGTGCACTTTCCAAGCTTTTTCTTACATTCTTCAGTCTACCACGGCGAGCACTGAAATTAGTTTGTACAACGATTTAATTCTCATAGTAAAATACTGCAGTAGAACAGGAAAGTATTCCAATAAAAGAGTACTTTTTAAGTAAATTAAACTAGTATGATAGAAGAACATGTTTGAAAATGGAACTTTTGTAAGAATTACCGATATGATGGTTCGCCTACTGCTAATATCTTGTTCTCCAACTGACACATTCTTGCAAGCATCCACACCTTCGATGAAATAACTCTGAACACTATGCTTTCCAAAGTTTTATGTTTAGCAGAAAATATACTGGTTACAGAGATCAAAGAGACAAACCTCTTTTTCAGTAAGCTGTTTCAGATCCTTAAGACGACTCTGAAGTATGTCATACTGAGACAAGAGTTTCTGCCGTACAGCGACTATGTCTACCGCCTTTTGGGGAAGCTGGATAGACACAAGAACTTAAATCACGCAGAACTGATAATACACATCATAGTTTCTAACTTGACGTCACTATGTTGATGTTAATGACCAGAAGAAGACTTCCAACTAGATAGTGCGGTTGAGATTTTTAGATTAAATGTTTGAAAATATAGTGGAACAAAGACATAAAATGGGTGTTGTCCAACAGTATGTTAGCAAAATGAGTAGTAGGGCCAACAAGTATGGCAAGATTGAGTGGAGGCAATCTAACAACAAATCAAGATGGAACAGGTTAATATTAGAAAGTAACATACTTATTGCCAATACATGAGTCTAGCGCTTTACCTACCTGCTTACAGTGTTTGCACTTTGTTTCCTTTCCTTAATGAAAAAACTCCGGAAGATGTTTATGCTATATGGAATCAAAATATACCTTTCGAGTCTCTGGCAGGATCACTTGATTTAGAGTTGTTCCTACAGCAGCTGATGCAATGGCAGTTGCTGTAATTAGTCTAGGGAGACTTGGATCAATAAATGCAGAAACAGCATCTCCAGAAGCAAGCAAAGCAAGAGCACCAACAAATAGATACGGAGTAAGAACAAATGGTCCCACATTCTTTGATGGCGCCCTTAGCAGCTTTGAGACCTGTCCACTGACGTGATTAGTGAGGCACATGGGTTCTCCTGGACTAAACCCTTTTGAGCGTGCCGCAATCTTGAGCGGACCCATTTCACGATAAACATTAGCTGGGGCGGCCAAGGAAATGGTCACTCTTTCTCCTCCTTGAGCAGGCAATTCCACAGTCTTCGTAGCAAATCTATGTGTACGGGCTGTTCCTGAGGGTGTTCGGATCTACAACACAACGTCACATATACATATGAGTAATGAAAGTAAGTTCTACTATGCATAGAGGTGTTAGACGAAATTCTACTATGCATTTTTTGAGTGGGAAGCTACCACGATAGAGTGAACAGCAGCTGGAAGACCATCTCTCATCACATTTATAAATTGCAAGGCCTTCTCGAATGCTGATGTGTCCATGCTGCGTTCGGCAGGAGGAGATCCTTAGAAAAGTAATATTAGAAGCAACATCATGTATAGTACAGCTGAAAAAGTGAAATAAGGCACTAATAATAGTATCGTGAGGCAGTCGCTTATGTAATAAGAGGATGAATAGTCATTAGAAGGCCCGGAAGCTATCCCCTGTTTTAGAGTTACATTTAAGAACAAAATGTAGCCATCAACACTTGTTTTTGGTGTCTAAAAGTTATGGTATCCGGGAAAGTGGGCATTTCTTGGAACAAACGTAACTCCCAGCAAAGAAATTCCTAGAGCAATATAGATTCGCCCATCGTACCATCCTCAAGGCATTGAATGGATCAAACTGATTAACCTCAACATTTTCAATGACTCATTATGATATCAATCCTAATTAACATATCGCGTATTCTCAAAATTCTAACAGAAGTTAGACCTAGCCCTTCCCATCTAGAGAAAAAGACACCTGTTTTATTAGAATGTTGCTTTCGAAGGTACTTATTATGCTACTAAAAAACAGTGATCATGATCATAACTAAATGTACAAAAAAAAAATCAACAGAAAATTCCAAGAGATAGCTGAGAGAGTAAAACATGTCTCACTCACTAACCTCACTTCTTCAGACTCGATGCTTGTAATGTCTCCAGAAAATAGTTCATATTGGTACCGGCACTTCGAACATGAAACCACCTGAAGACCATTGAAATAAAAATAGTATAGCCAAATTTGAATTTAATGCGTACACATAAAAAATGAAGTTTTTTGTTCGTGCTGTCATCTCTCAACATGGCTATGCATAACAAAAGGAACATATACTTCTTTCACAATGATCATCCCTATAAAATTAAATTTGATCTGCGTCAGGATATTAAACACTTTACTAAAGCTATCCATTACTCCATTGTCACTAAACCCCAGTGAGAGACTGAATTACAAATAAAGACTAGAGTTCTTGCTATTTGCACACGGATCTACAATTATTTATATTCCTAGAACTCTTCTTTTTGTGTCCCTACCTAATTCTGGCTACGACATGTTGGTTCATCTGCTAATAATATATAACAGCTACCCAGCCCCCATTGTTTTACATCTTAATGTTCCAAGTCACCTATAGGTCTCTTACATCTCATGACATATTGATGTATCCAGTTGTGGATATTTGTACAGAAGCTTGTGTTCTGCAAGCTAATGGGTAGAATTCAACAAGTCAACGAGATGTTTTACTGCGTCGAACCTGAGTTCCATGCTGAGGCTGAGCAACAGCAATTGCCACCATGCAGGTTGGACAGCAAACAGTTATCCCAAACCGGACCTGCAGTAAGTAAAATATATTATTCCAAAAGATATTTCCATGCACGAAGGTATCCACATGCTAATACAGGATATTCTAATTCCTAATATAAAAGGGCCAGAATTATAAAAAAATCTAAGATGTTAAGAACTACTGCAATTGCTGTGCCAATGCGCAATCTTGTGGTAATAATACTGCAAAAGTGTTCCAAAATTAGAGACTACATGCATATTTTGATAACTAGATTCCAAACAATACAAATGGCACAGTTAGAATGTCTCTGAGTTGATTTCACTCTCGTCATTCCCACGGACTGTTAACTAACTTCTGCAAACCATGAAAGGGCCACATTTAAGAGTACTTAATTCTGAACATTTAAAACTTGATCTTATGTTTTGTTCTTCTAGTTTGGACTTGGCCAACTAGCTCAATCCCTTTGATTCCGTGTATTTTGGGTACTTCAGATAGGTATTTACCAGTTAAAGTTGGAATTAAATGTTTCTGAAACTACAGGATACTTGGTCAGAAATCAATGATACTAGCACAATACTGGAGCATCACGCGACATATAATATAAGCACACAGCATTGCATTAAGCATATGAGTTCCTAGCACGAAATCTCACCTCCTCTGCAGAAGACGCACCTGCACGGGACACGTAGCCGACTATCCTGATAGCATCAGAAACACGCAGAGCCGCCGCCAGCCGCTGGACTAGCAACGCGTAGGTCCGCACGTCCGGCCTCGCCCAGCTCCAGCACCCCACTGCAGCTCAGTGTTGGACACCAGACTCAGCACCCAAGCAACACTAAAGATTTCATTTTGAAGACTGAAAGTAGAAGAAGAGACAAGGGGCAGGCAGGCCTCACCTTGCGCCAAGCCGGACCGCATCGCCTCGAAGACGGAGAGCGCAAGATCGACGTTGCCCCGGTCGAGCGCCGCCGCGACGATCGCGTTGCAGTCGGACGCGTCCAGGGACGATTTCGTGCCGGAGCTCGCCCCGCCCAGCGACTCCGCGACAATGTCCAGCGCCTGGTCCGCGTCCGCCGCTCCAGAGACTCTCTTGAGGAGGTCTGCGTCGAGGCCCGCCGCTTGTGACGGGCCGGGGCCATCACCGGCGGCGGCGGCGGAGCTGGTCCTGTGCAAAGAAGGCCAGCGGGAGGTGGGAGGGAGGAAGAAGGAGAAGCCGGTGCTGGAGGTGGTGGTGCACGCGAGGGGCGGAGGACTGAGGGGACGCAGGGGGTGGTGGACTGCGGGTGAGAGGAGGGCGAGCGCCATGGCCGCGCGCGTCGTCTCAGAGGGAAGCCGTCGAGCACATGTCGCCCGTTTTGCAGTGGATGAGGCGCGGGTGGTGGAAACTGAGGAACGGCGTTCAGCTGGAGCAATCCTTGCCAAACGGCCCGGCCCGGCCCGGCAAGCGACTAAACGAGCCTGGCCTGGTGCGGCACATGGCGGCACATTAATAAGCGGGCCCTTTGGTGCCGGCATGAGGGCCGCATTTGGGCGGGAGGGGGGGGGGGGGGGGGCAAATCCTATATGCCGCCTATTGAGGCACCTCATGCCCCCTCTTGCATCTCGCCTCGCTCGTGGGCCGGCACACCATTGGCTACAGAGGAAGACGATGACGTGTGAGGCACACCTCATCGATGACGGGGCCGCGTCATCATCGACAGAGGCGAGGACAAGAACTTCAGGTTTAGGGTGGGTGGGGTGCGGGTGGTGAACTTAGGGTTTAGCTCGCCGGCGGTCGACGATAGGGTTGTGCGAGGTTTCGCCGGCCGGGAAGGCTTAGAGGGAGGGTCAACGGGGGCGGTAGATTGGTGGAGGTGAAGGCTTAGGCAGGGTGGGGCGGCGAGGTGTCGCGGTAACGACGCCGGCCGCGGGTGGTGGGAGACGGTGGTTAGACCGACGGTGACAATCGGATTGACGAGAACGCAGAGAAAGCTTCCATGGCATGTGCTGCAGTGTGGGTGCCGCACAGCGGAAGACGCCGATGGGGACGCGGTGGAAGAAAACGACTACAGCTATGGGCTAGGCCCACCAATGTCTCTTTCATGCGGGGTGGGCCTCGCTGAGCGGTGTATAGGAGGTTCCACATTTGGGTGCTCCTATTTGCCTCCCCGAAAAGCGGGACGGAAAGGCGCTTCACCCGTGTCCATCTTCCCGGTGGACCGACCGAGGTAACATTTCTTTTCTAGTTTCTTTCTTTTTCCAATTTTTTTTAAATATATTTGAAAAACTTTAGGTTTTTAAGAAAAAGGTTGTTCACATAAAAATGTTAAGGTTGAAAAATCTTCAAATTTAATAATGTAAAAATATTATAAGTAAAATAGATTTAATTTTTCTAAATTTACAAAATCAATAAGTCAAAAAATGGAAAAGTACAGAAAAATGAACAACCAATAGAACCAAAGAACCAACAAAGAAATCAAAGAAAAAAAATCAAAAACCAAAACAATTAGAAGAAACCAAAATGGGAAGGTTCTAAAACGGGGCACGGGATGCCCCCCATCGCTATAGCCGCGCTAACAGAGCACAGCTGAAGTCGGCACGCCATGCGAGCGAGGTACATTCCTATATACCCACGGGCGGCAAATAGTATTTGTCATCGCATTTCGGCAATGAGCGCTATACTTTATGTTATATGGGTCGTACGGCAAGGCACGACCACTCGTGTGTTTCTTTCTTTATGGACCAGGGTGTATAGGAGCTCCCCCATTTTGGCCCTCGATGCATTTTTCATCTAATTAGTTCAAAAATTCAAAAAACTAAAATAAAAGATAGAAATTTAAAAATAAAAAATAACGCAATGTGGCATATGATTAATATTGACCTTTACTAGTAGTAGACTCATTAAAACCTTATTAAAGGACCTACATGTCGCTTAGAGAGGGTTTAGAGAGGGTGAATAGAGGATATAAAACAATCTAGATGACGAACAATGTCTTACCATACACCAACTACATTGATTAGTGTTAGTTCACAAAGCACAATCGAACAATGTCTTACCATACACCGAGATCACTTGATCCCTCCCAATGCATCAAATATTTTCTAATTTGTTCACAAAGTTTGTGACATTTATTCACGAGTATCAAATAAAGATATTCACACAATTCACAAAAAAACCACGTAAATAAAACATTTGCACCATATCTTTTTATACTAGTGTACATTTGAAATAATATATTTTAAAAGAAATGTGCACGTGATTGAAAGATAAATTTGTCTTCAGAAACAAAGTGTTAGATCTTACTCGGCCGAATAAAATTCATTTATTTTTGATAATTTTTGTATCTGTGAAAAAACAAAATAATAATATTTTTGAAATGGGGGCATACCCTGGTCTCTGCATCAAAGTGATGCACAATGCCATTTATTGATATGATAAAAAACACTATTAGATTGGAATTATTTTCTGAACACTTCATTAGAAACAGTACGAACAATCGAGGAGAACAACGAAGGATAAAAATAGAAGCAAAGTAATAACTGAAGAGAGAATCAAACGAAAAAATTAGAAATACTAAGGAACAACTCACCACAGAAAGGGATTTGGTCGCATGATAGTGGAGCTGTAAGCGAAGCTATATCTTGAAAGAGCTGCAAGCTCCCTGGAATTGGAGAGCCCTCCTTGCTCCACGGTGAAAACGCCTTGTTTTGGATACATCTCTATACGCGTACGTGCCAGCCTTATCTTGTTTCGTGTCTAGGAAACCGACTTCAACTGAACCGACTCGATCCCCTCCCCTTTCTCCAAAGAGTACTCTTCTCCAAAATTCCTCCTCTCTCCACCGCCCACTGCCTCAGCTGCTCCGTTCCCCTACCGCATACCGCTGCCGCTCCGGCCCAAATCCATCTCCTGCGATGCTATGTTCTCCTCGCCGGCGCTGCTGCCCAACGCCTCCAAACCTCAGCGTGCCTGATTGTTAACTCTAGCGCTCGCATCCTCCATGTATGTCCGTTGGCCTCCTTCTCCTCCTCCCCTCGGATGGTCTCCTGCTGATGAGTTCTGCTCGCTCTCAGCGTGACTGGAGAAGTCAGTGGCAGTGGCGGATGCCGAGGTCCCGGCCGGTGCCGGTAGTCGAGGGTGGCGCAGAAGTCGAGAGATGGCGGCAAACCCTAGCTTCCGGCCGACTGCTCTGCATCCACCCTGCGATCGCCATTTTTGGAGCCGTCTCTGCTCACATCACCTCCTACTATCGTGTAATCCACCCGTCCTCTTCCACCTTGGCATAATTGGTTCAGGGGTGCTCCTACAGGTAACTGCTCATACTTGGGATTGTGGCACTGATGTATGTACATCATGCTTTAGAGATATGGAGAAGATTGCATATGATCACCTAGCTGCCACATTGTTGGGGATATACCAAATAGGTATACCAGCGACGTAGTCCTAAATCAGCAAGCCAGGGTGGCCCATCAGGGGTGGTATGGCGGATTCACCATACCGGGCGGCCCAGTTGCTGAAGTTGCCACGGCGGTACTGGACGCAGGCGCTTATGGCGGATCCTTAGACAGGCCCATGGCGGATTACTGACGACAGGCCCATGGCGAATCCGGAGACGGCCCATGGCGGGTTACCTTGTAGTACACGCATAGGACTTAGTCTAGGACTCCAAGTTGTATCTGCTCCGGTACCAACGTGTAGCCCACGCCAGGCGCCTTTATAAGCCCGGCGTGGAGCAGCCCTTGAGGCAGACGTTCTAGTGATACGGCCAATCGCATAGCGAAACAGCTAACCTCATCATTGTAATCGAGCACTTGTTGCCATATAGTGAATTATAGCAGCACGTAGGATCTCGCCACCGTCGCGGGATCTGAAGCTGGGTAAACTCGTGCTACCACCATCCCGGATCGCTCCTCCGTGTTCACCCCCTTCCACAAACCGCCATACCCCTACCTCTATGGCAGATCTGTTGACGAAACCCCGATAGTTGGCGCCCACCGTGGGGCATAGCGCGTCTGGAGCGCGGATCCAGGCGGGATCCGCCTTTGCAGGCATCGGCGACACCGTCGCCATCGGGTGCGTCCTCTACGATTCCGGCTTCCCCATCGTCCCAGCGGATAACCTCTGGGTGCCGGCTAGAGAAGACCCTGCTCGATTCACTGTCGTTCCGATTGGAGATATCCATATCTTCATTGGAGAGACAAATCCTACCCCCGCCACGGAAACCAATTTCCGGCGGATTGGTATGGCTGAAATCCCCAAACGGACCGCTTTCGAGCTGGAGACGGAGGAGGACTCATCTGACCTGGAACTTTCCAAGTTGCCCAGATCGGATCTGAAAAATAATCCCACCCAGCCCGCCCTAGAGGTAGAGGAAGTGGTGGAAGACCGCTGTGAATCCGCCATGAGTAATCTGGCGTTAGAGACACCACGGTACTGCCTTGTTGCGTTCGCAGGCATCACTTCGGGATCTACCTCCAATGGAGGAGAAGATAGCCCAGGTGAATCCATCCCTGAGGCACTTAACGAAAGTGGTGAATCGGATGACTAGGACAGCAAGGGCTATGATTCTGACCATTACGACGCCGCCATGAGAAAAATCGAGGCGGAATTAGCGCAGCAGGCACTTGAAGAACAGCAAGCAGCGGCCAAGCAGGTGTTCGTAACCAACAAAGGAGATGATGCTGGGCAGGCAACTGGTGATCCGCCATCTCAGGCAGTCCACGATGGAGATGCCGGCAAAGAGCAGGGCAACCCGCCACCAGCCGCCGATCCCGCCACGGAGCAATTTCCTGAGATTCACGACGGACCCAGGCCTCTGCAACCCGCCATCCCCGAGGACCAGCACCCGGAAGACTTCACGACCCCGCTGGACAAGGTCGTCTACGGAACTCTAGCAGATCCAATCACCCCTGACTATATCAGAGATGTGAACGATCTCGAGAAGAAAAGGCGAGCACTCCTCAAGGAAGCAAAGCGAGTCGAGAAGATGGGTCAGCAGCTTGATGGCGAATTTGCTAAAGCTCAAGACACGCTGAAGCGCGCAAGGAACATGGAGGAGAAGTATGTTACTCTCATCCAGAACCAGATAACCGAGGGAGGCGACCCGCAGCTGGTACGAAACCTTGAGTTCACCGTACCAACAGCGGAAACTCTGGCCAAGATGTACATCAAGAATCCGCCATACGTGGATAAAAACCGCGATGAAGTCTGGGCTATGCCCATTGAAAATATCGTGGCTGCAAAGGAGCTATTGGAGCATAATAAGAGCCCAGCAGCCCTAGAAACGGCAGTGAAACTGATGACCAAAGAATTAGTGCAGCACGAGAAGGCTACGTCGTCACGACGGCTCGAATCTGATCCCGCGCTATGCAGGTCCAGCACTGCCTCTAAGGCCCGGGGGGCTGGCAACCATGGTACACGCCCTGACAACGAATCTCATACCGGATCCTCAGAAATCCAAAGAAGAGAAGCTCGCAACCGGGCGAACGCCATCCCAATATCCTCCGATGACAAACCAAATGGCAAAGGCCCTCAGAGAAATCCATCGCCACCCCGCAAGAACTACCCTGCCTATGGATACCACCAAGACAATGCTGCCCCTCGCCATAAGACCAATATGCCGCCACCAAAGTATAAGACGTTCGAAGTCCCAAAGGGAGGGATCGTCATACGCGACAATGATGGCAAGCGAGGATGAAGCCGTGACGCTAGACGCAGAGACGATCCGCCACGACGGGAAACCAGCAGAGACGGCGGATCCAAGAGAAGGGACCGATCTCGCCATGACGACGGTGCGCACCGTGGCGGCGACAAAGACAAGCATCGCTCCACTCGCCGCCACGATGATAAAGGGCAAGGCTCTCGCCGCCATGACGACGATCCATCTCCACGAAGAACAGAAGGAAGCCGTCGTAGCTGCAAAGATCAGTCGCAGGACGGCGAGAGCAAACGACGACGTGACCCTTCGCCATCCCCACCAGGGAGCCCCCATGGCGGCGGCGGTGGTGGTGGCGGACCAGCAAGGTCACGCAACTCTCGCAAGGATCCACCGGACCAGAAGCCCTACGATGCTCGTACCCATCTAAACGAGATTGCCAAGTCTCAAACAGCCTCCTTCCTCAGCCCAAAGTGCTTTGGACAACGGATTCGTGATGAGCCCATCCCGCATGGGTTCAAGATCGAGAAAAATATCCGCCAGTACAATGGGGTCGATAGGCCTTTAACTTGGCTACAAGACTACTTCAACGCAGTACAATTCGCCGGGGGATCACCCAATGTTGATGTCCGCTATTTGCCCCTGATGCTATCCGGCACTGCGAGGCAGTGGATCAACGACTTGGCAGAAAACTCCATCCAAACCTGGTTTGATATGCAAACTGCGTTCACCGAAAATTTCGAGGGGACTTACAAGAGACCCCATAACATTGGTGACCTCCAACGGTGCCGACGGGCCGATGATGAGACCTCCCGAACTTTCCTCGCCCGATGGCTAGATATGAAGAACTCCTGTGAAGGGGTTACTGACGAATCCGACATCCTCATGTTTATTGACAGTTTGGAGAGAGGCCAACTGCTCCGCCATCGTCTGTTGCGGGAAAGGAACGAAGGGAAACTAACCCTAAATTCCATGATCACCATTGCAAGCAACTACGCGGCCGCAGACGATGACGCCCGCGAATCTCTGAAGGCTTCCGCCATCCAGAACACTGGAAAGCGGAATAGCAACAACAAACGGAAAAATCCGCCAGAAGAGCAGCAGGCTCCAGACATGGTGGCCACAACCTTCGCTGACAAGGGGCAAAGCGGCCAGCGCGGCAGAGGACGCGGTACTAGCAATGGCCAGCCGCGGAGTTCTGCAACTCCCGCTTCGGCGCCATCCGCCCCTGTGTCTTACGATGAATACCGCGATATGTCATGTTTCGCCCATCGCGACGCCTCGGGAAAGTGCAATCACACCAACCGGAACTGCAAGTTTGTCAACGACCTTAAGGCGGATCAAGAGGCTGGCTTCAAGCGCAGCCGGCGACAACGGCCTCGTGGCAAAGGGAAAGCGGACAAAGACAAGGAGTCCAGGGATGGCAGTGATATGGACGAAGACCCTGCGCCCAAACCCGCCGAAAAGGCAGAGGGTGACGCTGGCAAGGGCAACCCAATCAAGGACAAAAAAGGCGCCTTTCACACATTCCTTGGACCTCCCACGGCCATGGCACAGAGAGCTGCTATGCGCTCCCTCAATGCCACCGTGCCAAAAATCCGCCAGTACGTCCGATGGTCTGAAGTACCGGTGCACTGGAGCCGCGATGATCATCCAGAGCACATCCCAGATGGATATTACGCCATGGTGGTATGCCCTGTAATCCATGGCTATGAGTTCTCCAAATGCTTAATGGATGGCGGCAGCAGCCTGAACATCATGTACGTGGAAACTTTGACGAAGCTCGGCCTTACCAAGACCCAACTCCGCCATAGCGCGGTCACCTTTTATGGGGTGGTTCCTGGTCGCCAAGCCAAGTCCCTCGGGTCCATCACACTCAAGGTTGCCTTCGGTAGCGAGGAAAATTACCGTGAAGAGCCTATAACCTTTGAGGTAGTCCCGTTCAAAAGTACATACCGCGTGATCTTCGGTCGCCCTGCTTTCCACAGCTTCCATGCCAGGCCATGTTACATCTACAATCAGCTGAAGATGCCAGGCCCAGATGGCATAATCACCATTTATGGCAGTTTCAGAAAGGCAAAGGAGTGCGAGGAAGGAGAAGCCGCCTTTGCGGAAGCAGTGTTCTTCGGTGAAGAGTTCAAAGAAATTCATGCCGCTATGGACCCCGCGGAGATGCCGGCATCCAAGCAGGAGATATCCGCCTCCCCGCCCACCTTCAAGCCTACGGTCGACACAAAACAGGTGGAACTTGTCGCTGGCGATGCCGCCAAGACCACCTCCATTGGGACAAACTTGTCCCCTAAATAGGAAAGCGCGCTCATCGAGTTCCTCCGTGAGAACCGGGACATCTTCGCATGGCAGCCATCTGACATGACGGGTGTACCCAGGGAACTCGCCGAGCACGCTCTGCAGATAATTCCCGGCTCCAAGCCAGTAAGACAAGCCATGAGGCGCTTCGGAGATGAAAAGCGCCGCGCCATAGCAAAGGAAATTTCCAAGCTGTTGAAAGCAGGCTTCATCAAGGAAGTGATCCATACCAAGTGGGTGGCAAATCCCGTGTTAGTTCCTAAGAAAAACACAAAAGTTATGCGCATGTGTGTAGATTACACTGGCCTGAACAAAGCATGTCCAAAAGACCATTTTCCCTTGCCTCGCATTGACCAAGTCATTGACTCGACGGCGGGATCGGAGCTGCTGTGTTTCTTAGATGCCTACTCAGGATACCACCAGCTCAAGATGAGAAAGTCCGATCAGCTCGCTACGTCGTTCGTAACACTTTATGGCACATATTGCTATGTCACAATGCCATTCGGTCTGAAAAACGCAGGAGCAACGTATCAGCGCACTATGCAAAAGTGCCTGGCGGATCAAATTGGACGAAACATCCACGCATACGTGGATGACATAGCGATTATGTCTAAAAAGCAAGATGGCCTTATAGCGGATTTGCAAGAGACCTTTGACAATCTTAGGAAGTACAACATGATGCTTAACCCCACGAAGTGTGTCTTCGGGGTGCCAGCTGGACAACTTCTAGGATTCATCATCTCCCACCGCGGAATTGAGGTTAACCCGGAGAAGATCAAGGCAATCCTCGACATCTCCCGGCCCATAGATCTCAAAGATGTACAACGACTCACAAGCTGCGTGGCAGCAGTGAGCAGATTCATCAGTCGTCTTGGCGAGAAGGCTTTGCCACTCTACAAGCTGATGAAGAAATCAGACAAATTCGTCTGGACCGACGAGGCAGACGCTGCACTTAAGGATCTGAAGAGAGTGTTATCCACTGCACCAGTCCTGGCGGCTCCCGAAGACCAGGAACCCATGTTACTATACATGGCGGCAACTAACAGGGTGGTCCGCATCGTCATGGTGGTAGAACGTAAGGAAGAAGCGCAGGAGTATGGCGTACAGCGACCAGTCTACTATGTCAGCGAGGTCCTGACAGAATCCAAGCAGCGCTACCCTCAGTACCAAAAATTGGCATACGGAGTTTTCCTGGCTTCTCGTACGTTGAGGCATTACTTCTATGACCATAAGATCACAGTGGTGAGCAAAGCCCCACTGAAAGACATCATCAACAACAGCGACGCAACAGGACGAGTTGCGAAGTGGGGCATTGAATTGGCCTCTTTCGACATCGACTATAAGCCTCGCACCGCCATCAAGTCTCAGGCTTTGATGGAATTTATGGCGGATTGGAAGGAAGCGCAGGAAACTACGCCCGTCCCAGAACCAGAGCATTGGGTGATGCACTTTGATGGCTCAAAGTTGCTACACGGCTCGGGGGCTGGAGTGACACTCAAATCTCCCAAGGGAGATGACCTAAGCTATGTTCTCCAGATCCACTTCCCCACCACCAACAACATCGCGGAGTATGAAGCTTTACTGCACGGGCTACGTGTCGCAAAGGAGATCGACGTACAACACATCATGTGCTGTGGAGACTCTGACCTTGTGGCTCAGCAGGTGGCTGGCACATACAAAGCTCGGAACGAAGTTATGGCGGCATATAGAGACGAAGTGGATGAGATGGCCAAAAGTTTCCTCGGCTACGACATAAAGCACGTACGACGAGAAGATAACATGGCGGCCGATACCTTGTCAAAATTAGGATCTAGCCGTAAGGCAGTTCCGCCAGGAGTATTCCTCGAGCATCTGCGTGTACCATCGGTAAAGATGGTGGATCCAGAAAACCCGGAACTAGCAAGCTCCCCCGTCATGGCAGTTTTGCCCAGCAATCCGCCATGGGCAGAGCCCTACCTGGAATTTCTGACGAACAAGATGCTACCCGAAGACGAAGTCCAAAAACGACAAATCGAGCGTAGAGCCAAAGCGTACACCATCATAGATGGCCAGCTCTACAAACGAAGTACCTCAGGAGTTTTCATGAAGTGCATATCCCAAGTGGATGGAATCGAAATACTAAGAGAGATCCACGAAGGCGAATATGGGCATCACGCCGCCGCCAGATCCCTAGTAGCTAAAGCATTCCGCCATGGATTCTACTGGCCAACAGCCAAGGCAGATGCAGACCATATTGTGGAGCTCTGCCACGGTTGCCAGATGTACTCCAAGCAAACCCATATGCCCGCCACAGCACTGCATACGATTCCTATAACTTGGCCCTTTGCAGTCTGGGGGCTGGACATGGTGGGTCCGCTAAAAACAGCACCTTCGGGATTTATGCACCTCCTGGTAGCGGTAGACAAATTCACGAAGTGGGTGGAAGCTAAGCCCATCAGAAAACTTGATGGCAAAACTGCCCTCAAATTTGTCAAGGACATTGTGGTTAGATTCGACATCCCACATAGTATCATCATCGATAATGGCACTAATCTGTCTCAGGGAGAAGTTGAAGAATACTACCATCACAACGGAATCCGCCTTGACCTAGCATCTGTGGCACATCCACAGTCTAATGGTCAAGTTGAGCGGACCAACGGACTAATCATGTCAGGGATTAAGCCACGCCTAGAAGCACTGCTGCACAGAGCAGCTGGAGCCTGGGCAGAGGAATTGCCATCTGTGCTGTGGAGTCTACGGACCATGCCAAACAGATCAACTGGCCTTACCCCTTTCTTCTTAGTCTACGGAGCGGAGGCAATCTTGCCAAGTGATGTTCAATACGATTCTCCAAGAGTCGAGGCCTACAAGGAAGAAGATGCAGAAGCGTCCAGACAACTATCTGTGGACCTGCTGGAAGAAGAACGAGACCTAGCAGCCCAGAGATCCGCCATCTACCAGCAGAATCTCCGCCGCTATCACAGCCGGCGAGTTCGCTAACGCTCGTTTAAAGAAGGTGACCTGGTGCTACGCCTCAAGCAGCAGAAATCCCACAAGCTATCCCCGCCTTGGGAAGGACCCTTCGTCATCAGCAAAGCTCTACTGAATGGTTCCTACTACCTCGTTGATATTCGCGAGCTAGATAAGCGACTAAGTAAGAAGCGTAAACGAAGAGACCCTGACGATATCTACGATGAGACAGATCGTCCATGGAACATCGCACAGCTACGTCCTTTCTACACTTATCACTTATCTAGCTATGTAATAGGCACCTCTATATGATCAATGAAATAAAGCATTTGGTTCACTCTTGATTTTTTCTGAGTCTTTTACCTCCTTTATTGTTCATTTAGATCGTATAGAACCTTTTTGCGCAATTGTGCTTTGCACTTGCGTCTCTTTTAAAACCACCATAAGCGGTCCGCGTAGCTTTTTTATGTTTTAATCTTCATTCGATGTTTTCTGTGTGGATTCCAGAGTAGTGACTTTTTGACGATCTAAGCCGCCATCTGCTCAGGATTTTGGACGGTTGCTATTAAGTATCGTCGCCCTAGCAGATTGTTCGTGCGAAGATTTCGCCATCTCACGAAAAGTCAAGCACAGAGAGCCGGATGGCGGATCGCATAATCCTACGCGTGAAGAAATTTTTCAAAGTGTTGTTTTTTGGGCATGTCAAAAACTGCAAGTTGCATAAAACTAGGCCTGGCAGTTCCTTCGCACAATAAAACCACTTCATAAAAAACAAGCTGCAAGAGTTCAAAAGCATTCCACTGATCCGCCACAAGCAGATCAGTCACAGTGCAGAAACATTCACACGCAGTTTAAGTTTAAATTACAGACCCACTCAGGGGCTGAATTGATGCAGTGTTTTTTTTCCTGCCATATTGCAGGGCACGTCCTAAGAAGACGGCGGAACCTTGGAGGACACCTCGTCACCGCCATCACCACCTGCAGTAGCTGCGGAGGCTGATGCCGAAGCCTGGCTTGGCGACCCTGGCAGCTCGTATGCTTCATAGTATACGTTCAACTGAGTGCCAAGGGCACACAGTTGATCGTATCCAAGCACGCTCTGCCGGATGGCGGCCTCGTCCACCGGCGCACCGTCCTCGCCGCTCTCTGGGATGCCGGAGGTGAGCAGGTCCAGGTCCATCTCGGGATAGTGGGCCTTCGCCAAGGTCAGAGCAGTCCTGGCACCACCCCGAGCAGAGGACTGTTTCCAGTCCGCCATGAGCCCTGGCACCAGCAGCAGCTTCTGGGTAAGCGCAAGGGCGGAGAGGTTGGAAGAGCCTGCTATCTGCAGGCTCCCGCACGCTTGGCGACCAGCGTTGAGAAGGCCATCAAGCTCCTTCTTCGCTGCGTCGGTGGCCATGCGCAAACCTTCGGCGGTATCCGCCTCGCCCTGCCCCAAAGCGACTGCATAGCGGAAAACAGATGCGTCACGAACAGCATAGCAGAAATGGAAAAACTTTGCGTTATAAGAAGAAATGGTACCTAGCAAGGTGTCCTGGAAGTGATGGAGGAGCTCGTTAAAGCCTTCGCGCCGCTTTTCAAAATCAGCAGCGGCTTTGCGGAGATCCTCTATCTCCTTGTCCTTCTTGAGGTTCTGGCGCTTCTGGTCCTTCAGCTGCTCTTCGAGGAGGGTGTTTGCGGCCAGAGATTTCTGGAGCTGCTGCTGCAGCCCATCCATCGCAATGGCGTGGCCCTTCTCCACCCCCTCAAGTGTGGACTTGAGCTTGGCAACATCTGCATGGCGGAAGTATCAGCACAGCATTGATTGAATAAGCATAAGGGAATTAAAACTTGTTGCGTAAATTACCGCTATTCTCAAGATGTTGCTGCAAGTCCGCCACCAGAGCGCTTTTGGTTGCCAGCTCCTTCTCTTGCGAGCTGACGATCTGCACCAGGTCCTCTACCACCTTCTTGTAGTTCTGGCAAATAATTTGAAGTGTTAGTCACTCTTAGAGCTTTATGCCGGATAAGTATCCGCCATAATGCTCGGGGGCTACTCGCGATGATTTTTTTAGTCACTCTCAGAGCATCATGATGGATATAATCCGCCATGATGCTCGTGGGCTACTTATGCTGATTTTTTGTCTTCCTAAAGAGCTTTATGCCGGATAGTCATCCGCCATAATGCTCGGGGGCTACTCAGTATGAAATTTAACGGTTCTCTATAGAGCACTGTGAACTACCAGCGCTCGACGGCTGTGCTATTCAAAACCTTACAGAAGTCACTCTTGTAGCTCCATAGCGGATCTAATTTACAAATCCGCCATGGCGCTTGGGGGCTACTGGGAGTACATACCTCTTTGACAAGACTTGTTCTCTGAACAAAAGCTGCCATAGCAGATGACACATGGTTACTGGCCTCCTCTTGTAGATTGTCAAGGCGGAAAAGAGCTTCTGATTTCTTCTTCCACTTTGAGGCCTCCTCGGCCCCTGCGTCCATCTGAACTGCTTTTCCGCTAAAACTCACCTTCTTGGCACCTTTAGCAGGGCGATCTGACGCTCTAGCACTTTTCTCTGGAGCATCCGCCATCTTGCTAACATGCTGGGAAGAAGTGGAAGGCCCAGTCGGGCGAGCAGGAGCGTCCGGTGTAGGTGGAATGGCAGCAGGAGATGGCTTGGCCCTTGGAGGTTTCTGGCCAGGAACTTTTCTTCTTCTATGCGCAGAAGTCAGTCACAGATTAGAATAGTCAGGTTGTATATGGTATGAAGGCAAGTTATGATTATCCTTACTTCCGCTCTGGCAGACTGATAGTGGCGGAATGCTCGGGCACGGTGTCCAGATGGCCGCGAAGAGCAGGGGACGGATGGCGAGAGAGGACTCTCTTGCCTAGTCCACGAATGCGCCCGCCAGCACCGCGAACGCCACGAGGAACCGCTGTTATGGGCTCATCCGCCACCTTTTGTCCTTTGGGAGACGAGGATGTCTCGTCCTCATCATCAGTAAGCTCTTTTGTCCGAGGATAACGGACAATGCGGCTCAGCTCGGAAGGTGGTAGGGAAGAAAGCTACGGAGAAATATGAAGTTATTTAAGAAAACCCAGCTGTTATGGCGAAATAAGGAGGGACTCACCTTTGGACAACTGCCATTCTCATACATAGGGATCTTTAACTTCAAAGGCTCATCCTGCCCCACCTTAATGATGTTGCGGATTCGAAGCTCGATCTCTTCAGCAGATAGTTCCTCCTTGGAATAGCGCTGAGGATCATCAACTCCGCAATATTCGCACATCAGGGATGAGCGGTATTGAAGAGGCTGAATCCGCCGTGAGATCCAGCAGTAGATGGTATCGGCACCTGTCAGTCCAGAGAAGACAAGTTTCGAAATTCGTCGTGAGCATAGCTGACATTCATCATCCATTGTAAAGTCGTCCATGACGCCCCAGCTATCCTGCTCCTCGGCGGGGCCATCAACAAAAGACCGCAGGCCGAACTTCCTTTCAGGAGGGGCCTGGTCAGCCAGATAGAAGAAGGATCCCCGCCATCCCTTTGCAGAGTCATGGGGGATAATGTAGGGGTAGGATTTCCCGCTCCGAGGAACAAAGGAGATCGATCCGCAATTGCGAGGATCTCCGTTCGCATCCCGGTTGTGGCGAATATTAAAGTATAAGCGGAATAAATCTCCGCGTGGGCTGATACCCAAATACCCCTCGCATAGCGCGACAAATCCCGCTAGGGCGGTGAAGTTATTCGGAGCAATGTGGTGTAGCTGTAACCTGTAGTGCCGGAGAACGCCTTTCAGGAAGTGGGATGGCGGAAGACTGAGACCACGATCAATGTGGGACTTCAGTATGACGACCTCTTCATCTGAAGGAGCTGGCATTGCTTCACCAGGTTCAACCCGCCATCTGGAGATCTCCTTAGCAGCTATGCGGCCTTCCTGCTCCAGGGAAGATAGAATCTCCTCATTTATGTTACAAGAGTCCCAGTCACCTCCTGAGGTCTCGGGCATGGCGGACTCTGTATCAGAAGACCGCGCTGAGCCCTCGGCAGCTTCGGACTTGGAGGCTTGGCGAGGCGATTCTGGTTCCATGGCAGCTAGCGGCGTGGCGGTAATAACTTCCAAGATTTCAAGCGAGGACGAGGAAGACGAGGCCAGCTTGTGGCGGAAAATGTCGCCGGTGGTGAGGATTTCCCACGGCGGCTCGTCGGAGACGATGGAGCTCTCGTGGCGCCGCTGATGAGAGAGAAAGCGACGGGGCGAATGAGGGGTAAACCGGCCGGGGGTGAGAGGCCGGGGTATATATAGACCCCGGTCCTCGAGATTCGTGCCCGCCATCACCACCGCTCGTCCCGATCGCAGAAACCCTAATCCGGTGACACGTGTCCAGGGGTAAAAAAGTAACTTGGCGAAAATAGTGCATGCACGGTAAATCTTGCCCTAGAAGGAACTACGTATCGGAATTTACGGCGGATTTCCACGGTATGATCCAATGGATCCCGAAAATCTCGCTAAGATAACTACGTCGCTTGATCCGTTTTTTACGGCGGATTAATAGATGGAAGAAGGAACATCAAGATGACCGCCATCCCAGCACAGAAGGGAAGAAGAGCTATGGCGGAAGTATTTCACCAAGAACATGCATGGCGGATGTAGATGGCAATCTCGAAGTTCCCTGGGGGCTACTGTTGGGGATATACCAAGTAGGTATACCAGCGACGTAGTCCTAAATCAGCAAGCCAGGGTGGCCCATCAGGGGTGGTATGGCGGATTCACCATACCGGGCGGCCCAGTTGCTGAAGTTGCCACGGCGGTACTGGACGCAGGCGCTTATGGTGGATCCTTAGACAGGCCCATGGCGGATTACTGACGACAGGCCCATGGCGGATCCGGAGACGGCCCATGGCGGGTTACCTTGTAGTACACGCATAGGACTTAGTCTAGGACTCCAAGTTGTATCCGCTCTGGTACCAACGTGTAGCCCACGCCAGGCGCCTTTATAAGCCCGGCGTGGAGCAGCCCTTGAGGCAGACGTCCTAGTGATACGGTCAATCGCATAGCGAAACAGCTAACATCATCATTGTAATCGAGCACTTGTTGCCATATAGTGAATTATAGCAGCACGTAGGATCTCGCCACCGTCGCGGGATCTGAAGCTGGGTAAACTCGTGCTACCACCATCCCGGATCGCTCCTCCGTGTTCACCCCCTTCCACAAACCGCCATACCCCTACCTCTATGGCAGATCTGTTGACGAAACCACGACACACATCTTCAGCACTTTAATTTTATCCATCTGTTCATTTACATCTGTTTACAACTATTAAGTCTATGCAATATAGCCTAAAAAAATCAAGTCTATGCAATAAGCATTGTACCCAGGCAGCTTGATGCATGATTAGACTGTAAATTTTCTGTAATACAAGAATGCTCAGCCTACATAGTCAAGTAGCTCCAATATCAAAAACTTTATTCAAGTATCTTAGTGTAGAGATTTAGTTAGTTGACGATTAAGACTTCCAAAACCGACCAGCTCAGAGGGATAAAATGGCAGAGGGTTGTAGCTCCCCTCCTACCCCAACTTTACCTTATTTAGCTATACTAATATGCCATCTTATCAGACTATTTAGCTTTCCTAACCTTCTTCCCCAACAAGCCAGTTACTGGCAAGTTATTTGTGTTTTCCTGCCAGACAACTATTCAATATGTTATTAGAATTTCTAAAATTCCGTCTTTTAAATATACACGGTGTTTTATAGGCTTCAGAGTCCAATCAGTACGGACGTTGTAGCTGCAATGCATAAGCAGACCGATTTGCTTCAGTCTATATATATTGCATACCTCTTTGCATAGAATCTTATTATTTGTTCCGCAGAAGGTTGTACATATGAAATTCCATCTTGATTTCCCCCTTTTTTCACGTCTAACCTGGAACGTGTCCTTGTTGTATGCTTCATGCAGAGGGAGATGTCATCTGTGTGATTCATACCTCTTCATTTGATCCTGCACTTGTGTAAATAGGAAACACTATCTAGCTTGATCAGTCAACAAAAGCTGCAATATAGAGCGCATGCTATCTCTGCAGATCCTATCACACCAACAACGTGAATAAGAAGCACATGCCAAACTTGAAATGTTAATGTGTTCTTAAAAAGATAATCGTTAATGTCACAGAATATTTGCCTTGCAATAATCATATATTTCGGATTTAATTGGCTACATGATTTTTTTTTCATGCTCTAGCTGCTGATCAGTTTCCTTTAGACAAGATGAATATCACCGTGACTCTTTCTTTTGTGCTCTTCTCCTATATATAGTGCTTGCAAGAAATCTGGCAAAAATGGTGGGAAAGGTTATCCCTTCTGACTTCTTGGACTTCAATAGGTCAACATATGTTCTTATGGAAAATTACTTGACACCTATGCATTTTCCGGGCGATTCAGTTTGCGGTCACCAAGTTCCTTGCCACAGGCTCACAGGTGCCTTAGTTCGCTGCAATCACCCTGGGGGTCCAAAAGCCCTTAACAAATTGCTCAGAGGGTCTTTTTTTGGTGAAATTTGTTTGAGCCCGAATCCTAGTGTTTGAATTGAGGAAAAAACGTTTGAACTCATAATTCCCGTTCCGCTGCCGCTTGCTGAGCCCACCTTGTCAGGTTTACCCGTTATTCTAACAGAACTAGACTTTGTCAGCGTTAGAGTTCTGTTGCCACCGTCTTCTTCCCTGTTCTGTCGTCCTCCCCTGTTCTGTCCGCCCGCCCAGCTCGCCGTCGACCCCTCGCCGTCGCCACGCCGGAATCGAGCTCGCCGTCACTTCGCCAGAATCGAGCTCCCCGTCGCTGAAACCACCCTGGTGCTAGGATCTCCCACATAGTGGCAAGGGCTCCCCAGGTCGCAGTTCCGGCTCCTCCCTTCCCCCATAGATCTGAGCTCCCCAGATAGGAGATCTAGAATCGCTCCCTCTAATGTCTCTAATGGAAGCGCGGCACCTATGGAAGCGCGGCACCTATGGAAGCGCGGCAATCTCAGAGGAGATCGGCTAGCTGTCTCTAATGGCGACGGCGGCGGTGGCCGTTCTTGTGGACTTGGTGGCGGAACCTCATGAACATCTTGTTTCTTGTTATGTTAATTTTCACCGAATTCATCTCTGTAAATGCGAATCTCAAAAATGAAGAACAATAAATGTAGATTTCAGATCTGAAATTTACAGGAGAAACACTAAATCTGAAAGTTCATAATATTTGGTTGCTTCAAACTTACAGAAGCTAGTTAGTAACACAAAAGGCGGCTTTAGCCTTGTCTATACAAAAGCTATTCTTCAGAGTTAGTCTAACACTAACTATACTTAACTGAAGAAACTAGGGGAGAGCAGCCTTCTTGGAAGTTGGCATACCAAAATGCTGCGAAGGGCTAAAGTTCATTGCTAAATCATCCGGAACTGAACGATTTCCCTTCCCGCCTAACTCCTGCAGCTTTTCTCCATTCAGCATGCACGTCGTGGCTTCCCCTTCCTCGGGCGGCTGCGCTCGCCCTTGGGGGAGGAGGGCTTTCCGCGCTTCTGGCGGAAAAGCGTCTGGTTGAACCTGACCAGCAGCGCCGCCGCGAGGCATTCTTCAAACGAGTAGTACGGCAGATCTTGATAGGTGTCGTATTTCCTGGTGAACCGCAGTCGCAATGATAGATCAGTGTAGTTGTGGTTCGCCGGCGGCGCATAAGCACGCCATATCGTAGAACTCGATATGGACCGCTTCCTCGCCCGCCGCAAGTTCTTGTTGGTCTTCGACGCCGGGAAGGCGGTGAATGGCCGACAACGACGCTTCCCCAGCTTACCCCACTTCAGCTTCATAGCCCTTACCTCGGATAGAGCCGGTGAGCATCTAGACCTTAGGGAAACCCTCCTCCCCGCCTGCAACGCCCCCGCCGACAACGCCAACTTGGGGAAGTTCACGACAGCCGCTATTGGCACCTGCACACCGGCTTTGACAAGGCAAGTCATTGCCTGCCGGATGGGGGCTTGATATTGGAGCGTCGGCGGCGGCGGTGCCATGAGCTACGGCGAGCTTTAGGGTTGGGACTGTGAAGTGGGGAGTGAGACAGGGGAAGAAGACGCGTAGCAGCCTTAATCTGCCCCGTAAATAAAATAACAGTTGTCCATGTTTATCTAATTGGGCTTTTACTTAATTTTTCTGGGTCCACTGTCAGTTAGACTGGGATTGCTATATGGGGTAAAGTACTAGATACCTCTACCCGTGGCGACCTCAACCCTAAATCACATTTCCAGTCGCCTTCCTCCCAAACCGGCGGCTGCTGGGGGTTGGCCGCCCCGCCCATAGCGACTGCTCGAACCAACGCCGGCCGGGTGGCGTTCGACCTCCACGGCGTCCTGCACGCAGAAATCCCTTCTCAAGGTAAGTGTAGGGTTTTCCCGTACGGATTGCCCAATGCTCCGATGTAGCACTAGTTCAAGGGGAATGTTACAAAAATATTTCTACTTCTGTAATGATAGTTCAGTAATTTCGTAATCGATATTTCGCAAAAGGAGTGGTTCATATGGTCAGTGAGCCTGCTTGATTGTTCTATAATCAGAACTATATGGTTGCTATGTATGTTGCCCAAACTTGCATGCCCTGCCAAAACATTGGTTACCTATTGTATTTTAGTCTTTGTTCGGTTTGTTGCCAAAATATTTAAAATGAATGAATGGGTGCTCTTATTCCAGTTTAAATTGTGTTGTATCTCGGACACAACATTGCTCCATTGTGCTAAAAGGGGAAATCTAGGACATGCTCTTGGTGGAGCTTTTAAAGCACTGTTGGAAGCTATGCAATGCTACTGGATATATTGACATGTTCTTGTTGAGATGAATTTTAAATGATAATAGAAAGCTATGTCATGCTCTTGGTGATTTGTATATCAAATATTGCATTCCACCTCATGTTTTTTGGTGATTTTTAATTTGTTATTTAGACGAAGAATATAGATGTGATGGGTTATGGGGTGACGGCACCGTGAGTTTGACCTAGAATTCAAAATTGAGCTAAGGAAATAAAAATAAAATCAAATAATTGGAAAACCAGCGCATGGAGTCATGGTATGTGATGTAGTATCTTGGAAAATTAGCAAACAGGGCATGCCAAGGATTCATAGGAACACTCTTCACAAATTTGGCATGCTTTTGGGAGCTTACGGCACCGTGAGTTTGACCAAGTTTTTCCACATGCTTTTGAAATGGAGGTCAGTTTCCAATGATCATACATAGTTAGGACATGCGCGTGGTGGAGCTTTTTAATTGCTATTGGAAGCTATGTAAAGCTATTGGGTTTAAAATCATGTTCTAGTTTAGATATTATAATTGAAAGCTTAGCCATGCTATTGGTTATTTCTATATCAAACATTGCAAGCTACATCATGCTTTTTGGTGATTTATAATTGATTATTTATAAGAAGTAAATAGATGTGATGGGTTATGGGGTTTAGGGCTCACGGCACCGTGAGTTTGACCTAGATTTCAAAAGCGAGCAAAATAAATACAAATAAAATCGAAAAAATGGAAAAACAGTGCATGGAGTCATTGTATGTGATGTGGTACCTTGGAAAAATACCAAACATGGCATGCCAAGGATTCATAGGCAAACTCTTCACAAAATTGGCATGCTTTTAGGTCTTTCCAATGAGGTCGGGTTCCAATGATTATACATAGTTAGGACATGATCTTGGTGGAGCTTTTAAATTGCTATTGGAAGCTATGTAATGCTATTGGTTATATTGTCATGTTCGTGTTTTAAAATGATAATGAACTGTCCCTCACACAATTACAGGTTACAATGCAACGTCATGAAGCATGCTACGACTGTCCCTCCGACGATGAGAACTGTGTGATTGGGCACAGTCCCAGGACTTACCAGTACCACACCCATCTAGGACCGGCGCTGACAGATGAAGGTAATAACTTATACATGTCTGGTTATAGAATTTGAGAGATAGGACATATATCTCATTCATGAAATAATTCATGTAGGTCCCATCGTTAGGGGTATAAAAGGGGGGGCTCTTGACCTAGCACCTTGGGAGCTAAATAAAATCGTTTATGGAAATGATGTACCAATGTCTTATGTAAGGATAGGACTTCTCAAATTGCTCTCACGGAGGCTTGATAGTGCTAATCCGGTGATCTCTTTGTATGTCTGCTCTGTCAAGAAGTCTCTGACAGCTAAAGGGAAGTCAAAGATGGTAAGATTTCATTGTGCACAGTGAATACTAACGTGTTTGCTCAACTGCATGACACCCTAGTATCTATACTATCATATCAGGTATTTTCAAAGCCGTACAGCCAGCTCTATCTCAAGCAGTACCTGGAAGCAGGAGATATTATGGTGCCAGCCTGCGCCGATGACCCGTATGCACCTGAAGGTGAAACTGAGCAGGATGTGCATTACGTCAAGCTTCGGATGGGCAACGATGGTCGTGCCTAGATTACAACTAACTGGAGCAGGCTTGTGACCACCTCACGCATGTCTGTTGATGACATGGCTGTGTTTGAGCTTGAACCAGATGAGGAAGTACTGTTTATCCATCTGATGAGTAATGTGCCGATAGGTAAGCCAGTTAAGTGATAACTTGAACTACTAATCTGGTGGTGTATGCATCTGCACCAACTCAACTTGTATGCCAGATATTAAGGGTTTAGTACTAATTCTGATCGGCTGGTTTATGCTATATATTAAGGCTTGAGTTGTAAAAGTTGTATGACATGTTATTCTATATGCTATTACGCTGTGCATTCTCTTATCTAGATTTTGGATGCCATCTATCTAGTCCGTCTAGCCGCTGGACCAGACAATTTTGTTTCCGTTTGAATACAACTAAGCTTAATTTATAGACATATTGACCATCAGTGCATCACAGAAAGCACAACACGTTGCAATCAGTTAATACAAATAATTCAATTCACAAAATCATGTACGAGTTAAGGCACTTCATCATAACAAGATGGTTTTAGTAAATAGAGTATAAGCATGCAGAGAAGAATGCAAGTAATCATAGCCTGCGCAACATATTGGCATATGGTTTAGACTACCAGGTGACACAATAATATAATAACATAATTAACTAACTGATAGCAACTGCGCAACATATATAGGCTACATTTTTTCAATATGAACAGACATAGCCTCCTGCCCCACATTCAAGAAGGTGAAGATGCACACATTCCCTTCTTCTATCGACGCTTTTTGGAGAACCTTAGGCCAGTTTGCTGTCATCTGGGCAACACCGTTGCCTTGATGGGTGAAGCTTACATTATAGAAACCATCTTGCTCACTGCAATATGTTGGAATGGTGCATGGAAGATAGCGGGCGAGGTGGGCATTGCTGTACTTTGCTGAAAAGTACTGGAGTACAAGAATACAGTCAGTTTTTGAACACAGATTCATGTGCATGAGAAGATTAAAAGAGTCAAGCAGATTACCATTTTTGCCTTCCCACGAAGGACATGTGACTTCTTCATCTCACAGATATAGTATGGAACTGTTGGCCTCAGTTTAGCAACCATTGCATTGAGATCGGCAATCTGGCGACCAGTGAGATTGATATTGCTTGCAAACACACAGTGCTTGTCGAATTCCAAGTCACCAGTTATCTTGGGACCTAGAAAGAAATGCACTACTTAGTGATCTTTATCTCCGTAAGAATGTATTAAAAGATCATCAGACCCATGTTAGACAGATTCACACCTCTACGAATGAAGATAGTCTCAGCCGCCCTTGCAGGGCCACGATATGATGAGAGTGGGCCCGATGTGAGTCTACGTGCCTTGGATTTAGGTGTCTTGGAAGATGAGATAGTCTCACTATCTAGATCAGTACCTTGATATGAAGGGAGGGGGTAATCCCTATTGGTTGTGGCTTTCTTGCATTTGTTGATAGCATAAGAATACTTGATTTTAAATAGCTTGAAATAATCGACAGAACGGTTCTTCCGGCTAGTACAGGCATCAGCCTAAAAATAGAGATTATGCTTATTACAATGTTGTGTAGCACCTAAAAACACAATTGCCAGAAATAGAAATTTGTATAACCTGCACCTTAGTGGCGATATGGTCAATCGTTGGGTCCATCTGGAGACTTGCAAGCTTTTCTGAAAGAAATGGGCACATATTTAGTGCAGGCATCAATTTCTTTGGAATAATAAACTATGCTATAATTAGCAGTATGTGCTACTACAATTTGCAATGACAGTACGTCATTCCATATCCAGTATGAAGTGAAATCTACTACCATATCCAGCGACAACTACCCTACAATAATAGAGTGCGTACAGAGGTTCCCCAGCCGTGCCGCCCATCCCAAAATATAAACTCGACATAATTCAGCATACTACATAAATTTCATTGAAATTTAGATGGTTTTTACAAAATACGGCGAAATATGAATTAGACTAAAAGAGGTGGTCTTCGTGGGAGTCCTCGCCGGCGGCGAAGTTCACCGATGCGGCTGATGGTGCTGGCGGTGAATCGTTGGACGGCCCAGCTCCGTCATCGGACAGGCGGCCGGAAACCATCCCGCGGCGGCGACGGTTCTCGCCGGCGGCCAATAAGTTCACCGATGCGGCCGATGGTGCTAGCGGTGAAGCGTTGGACGGCCCAGCTCCATCATCGGACAGGCGGCCGGAAACCATCCCGCGGCGACGACGGTTCTCCTCCGCCGCGCGCTGGCTGCGGTCGCGGTCGGCCTCCTCGAGGGATGAGATGAAGGTGCGGCGCTCCTGCGCTCGCTGCGCCGATGCGTTGAAGGAGGGGAGAGGGTACTGATGCTCGCGGCGCTGGCCCTCCGCCGCCACCTTCACGAGCCCTACGGCCATGTCCGCCCGGAAGAGGCGTCTCTCAGCCTCCGCCATAGCAGCCCTCGCCGCTTCGATGTTGCGGCGGTGGGCATCGGCGCGGGCAGCAGTATGGTCCTCCGCCAGCCTTGCCGCTGCCGCCCTCCTCTCGGCGGCCATGAGCTCCTACGCCGCCCGATCGCGGCGTTGCGTCGAGAACGACGCTACGATCGCTCTCTGTTCCGCGGCGGCCTCCTCCGCCTCCGCGTCCGTCGGCAGCTCGGCGAGGAACTCCTCGTCGTCGGAGTCCTCCTCCTCGCCCTGCGGCGGAGCTGGGTCCTGCGGCGGCGGCGGCAGTGGAGGTGGGGGTGGTGGTGCTGGTGGCGCACCGGAACCGCCTCGAGGGAGCATGGCGTAGGTTGTCAAGAGACGGCGAGGCATTTTCTACCGGCGGTTGGAGGATGTGAACCTACCGTCGAGGCGACGAGCTATTTATAGCCGGGAACGGGGCGGGAAAACGAAGGAGAAGGGGCGGGAAGCGCGCGACATGGCATTCATTTCCCGCCGACGCGTGCTGCGACGCGACGGCTCGCTGCCCCGCTGCAAAGCTGTTTCCGTTTGCACCGCCATTACTGGGCGCGGGAGACGAGACGAGTGGAGACGACGAAGCGTCGGTCGTGCCGCTGACAGTGGGCCACGCATTACTGGGCGAGTGGAGATGCTCGTAGATCTAGTACGCGACAGAGCGAAGAATAAAAGGGAGGTGACTTAAAATCACCGTACGTGCTCGAGGCCCACCGCCGGCGATCTAGGAAGAACGCCGGCAAGGTTCACTTGGAAGCGAGAGGAGAGCGGACGATCTTCTCCGGGGACTAGGAATCGAGCGGCACTTACCAGCCTACCTGCAGCGGAGGAGAGAGGACGGTCTTCTCCGGGGACAGGATTACGGCGCCGCGCAGGGGATTTCGTCGCCGGAGCTGCTAGGGGACGGTTTTCTACAGCGTGCGCGAGAGGATTTGGGAGAAATGATGGTAACAGTGGGGCCAGGGGAGTGGAGGCAAGGCAAGAGGGAAGGGGATCCCCTGACGTGCCCAGCTCTGCAGTTCAGTGGCTGACAGGTCGACCCTGCCAGGCGTGGGACCCACATGTCAGTGAAAGAAAGTCAGGGGCATGGCAGGGTGGGCGAGGAGGCCACGTTGCCACGCGGCAGCTAACCAGATGGCGTCGGCGGCGGCTGACTCGTTGCAACAGCTGTGTCGATGACGAGTGGGTCCACGAGCATGGCAGAATAGAACACAAGACTTATTCTAAAAAAACAGAAAATACATAATCATAGGGGAGTTTTCACGAAAAAGCATTAAAATTAGACCTCAAACAGTAGAATTTTAGATAAGTTGTAGGTTTGGTGTTACAATGGCTTCCAGAATCTTAGTCTGTCGAACACCATATATCACCCTTAGCTGATAGATGACATAACCTGGGCAGTGTGCACCAAGACGAGAATCAAACCATCTAATTTAGTAAACAAATGCAGTGTGCACCAACATGAGAATTCAGATAACATGGGCACCAGTAATGCAACAGCAAACTCCACATACATTAACATAGTCTTAAACATCTGGGTATGATTGCCCAGATTCCACCATACATAATAAAAACATAGTCTTCAAACATCACACAGTTTTACTCTCCAGGGGGACAACACAGACTTAAACTAATCTTTTGGAAACAGAACATAAGGGCCAACAGCAGGACCGATAACCGGGATGAGGCCAGTCTTGACGAACTTTTCGAGGAATCTGCCATAGGCGGCATGCTTCGCCATGGTGTGGCCCTTGTGCTTCTGCTTGCTGCGTACACCAACGCCATTCGCGTGCTAGATCAAGATCTCTAAGTTCTTGCTGACGACCTTGCCGCAGAATGGACAAGTTAGCTCCCCGTACCTGGTGCGGAAAGGGATCTGGCCACTCTTGAGCCGCTTAAGAACATAGCGGCTCTTGCGGTCCCTGTCCTCCTTGTCGTGGCCCACGTCGTCAGAGTCGTCCTGTGAATTTTGAAATACATAAGAAGTG